>CM077663.1:120819625-122086709 GCA_039707655.1 Elymus sibiricus | reverse complement strand
TGCAAGGGAACATGAGCTGTAAAACATAACCAAATTTGTCACCTCGTGGAGAAGACAATATAACTCTAGCCCCCGAGCCTTCCAATTGTCTGGACCCATCAAAGTGTATAGTCCAGTACGAGTTATCTGGCCTATCCTCTGGAATTTGCATCTCTGTCCAATCATTGATGAAATCTACCAGTGCTTGGGGCTTGATGGCAGTTCGGGGCACATATTTCACATGGTGAGGGCCAAGCTCAATGGCCCACTTGGCGATTCGACCAGTGGCCTCTCGATTTTGTATGATATCTCCAAGGGGTGCTGAACTGACCATGGTAATTGGATGCTCCTGAAAATAGTGCTTCAACTTCTGGCTTGCCATAAAAACTCCAAAGATCAGTTTTTGCCAATGTGGATACCACTGCTTGGATAAGGTCAAGACTTCACTGACGAAATAAACTGGCCGCTGAACCGGATACTCCTTCCCTGCCTCCTTTTGCTCAATGACAACTGCAACACTTATCGTCTTGGAATTAGCAGCAATACACATGAGCATGGGCTCTTTGTCGGTTGGGGCGGCTAAAACAGGTGGCTCAGCTAGCTGATTTTTGAGGGCTTCAAAAGCTTCGTTAGCTGCATCAGTCCAGACAAAGTACTCCGTCTTCTTCAACAATTGATAAAAAGGGATTGCTTTCTCTCCAAGGAGGCTTATAAACCATCTCAATGTCGCGATACGGCCAGCCACGCGCTGGACCTGATTTATATTTGCCGGCTTACCAAGCAAAGTCACCGCCTTGATCTTGTCCGGGTTAGCTTCGATACCTCGCTTAGAAACCAGGAATCCTAATAGCTTGCCTGTAGGGACACCAAAGACACACTTTGCCAAGTTAAGTTTCATCTGGTACACTCGAAGATTATCAAACGTCTCCTTGAGGTCATCCAAGAGTGTCTCCTTCTGAGATTTCACCACGATGTCATCGACATAAGCATGAACATGGCGCCCAATCTTTGGATGAAGGCAATTCTGAACACAGCGTTGGTAAGTCGCCCCTGCGCTCTTGAGCCCAAAAGGCATGGAGACATAGCAGAAAGCACCAAAAGGAGTTATGAAAGCCGTCTTCTCTTGATCCTCAACAGCCATCTTGATCTGATGATAACCTGAGTATGCATCTAGGAAGCACAAACGCTAACAACCCGCCGTAGAGTCAATGATCTGATCGATTCGGGGGAGAGCAAAAGGATCTTTGGGACAAGCTTTGTTGAGATCTGTGTAGTCAACACACATACGCCAGGTGCCATTCTTTTTCAAGACAAGCACCGGGTTAGCCAACCATTCGGGGTGAAACACTTTAATGATAAACCCGGCAGCTAGGAGCCGGGCTACCTCTTCTCCAATAGCCTTGCGTCTCTCCTCGTTAAAACGACGGAGGTATTGGCGTACAAGTTTCATCTTTGGATCCACATTAAGATGGTGCTCAGCGAGTTCTCTCGGGACTCCAGGCATGTCAGAAGGTTTCCATGCAAAGATGTCTCGCTTCTCATGGATGAACTCGATGAGCGCGCTTTCCTATTTGGGATCCAAGCCGGTCCCGCTAGTGAACTGTTGAGATGAGTCGCCTGGTGTGAAGTCAATCTGCTTTGTATCTTCAGCCGACTTAAACTTGAGTAATGACTCAGAATCGGTAGTGGGCTTCTTGAGAGGGCTCATATCAGCAGGATCAACATTGGCCGCATAGAACTTCAACTCCTCTGCTACGCACGCCGACTCAGCATAGGCCGCATCGCCTTCCTCGCACTCCTGAGCTATTTTCCTGCTGCCGCTCATAGTTATGGTACCGTTTGGACCTCGCATTTCGAGCTTGAGATAAACATAACAGGGCTGGGCCATGAAACGAGCATAAGCCGGCCGCCCGAAGAGGGCATGATAAGGGCTCTTAATCTTAACCGCCTCAAAGGTTAAGGGCTCGCATCGGTAGTTGAACTCATCACCGAAAGCAACGTCAAGCTTAATCCGCCCGATTGGGTATGCCGACTTCCCAAATACGATACGGTGAAAACCCGTAGTTGAAGTTTGCAATCTGTTTTCAGGAAGGTTCATCCGCCAGAAAGTGTCATAATACAGAATGTTGATGCTACTTCCACCATCCATGAGGACTTCCGTCAAGGTATACCCACCAACCTGTGGTGCCACCACCAGAGCGAGACCACCCGGGTTGTCAACCTACAGAGGGTGATCTTCTCGGCTCCAAGTAATTGGTTGCTCAGACCAGTTTAAGTATCTTGGAACCGCCGGCTCAACTAAGTTAATGGCCCTTTGCTTCTGCTTGCGATCCTTCCTGCAAGTGCTAGTGGTGAAGACATGATATTGCCCGCTGCTCAATTGCTTGGGATTGCTCTGAAAACCAGTTTCATTATTATGCTGCTGATAGCCTTGGTTGGAGCGCTGCCCATTGCCGTTGTTCCCTGGATGCTGAAAACCTGCTCCTGAGCCGCCTTGACCAGGGAAACCTGATCCCGCAAATCCGCCAAACGAACCGCCATGTGAGCCTCCCTGACCAAGCTGACCCGGATGTCCCCCACCATTGCCTCCTTGGTGATTCTGGAAATCCTAGTTGCGGAATTCTTGCATGATGTAATAGTTTTCCCATGAGTGCGTAGACGGCTTATCCGGGGTACTATGTTTGGGACAAGGTGCCTTGAGAGCCTCCTCATAATTCCGCGGCTTGTTCCTGTTGTAAGCTCCTCCCGGGCGGTTGTTGCGACGCAAACCAGTGTTGGTATTAGCGATGAATTCTGACCCGCCATTGGGCTGTTTTCGCTTACTGTTATTGCCTTGTCCCCCTGGGTTCCCATTGTGCCCATAGTTTTGTCGACCCTTGCTACCGTCGCCCTTCCTGTTCTTGCCAGTTTTGTCCTCGTCTGAGCCGGGATCCTTCGTGCTGCCCGACTCGGTGTATCTGGTAAGAACATCCATCAAGTCGCCAATATCCTGCACCTTTCGCTTGAGATGGCCAAGTTTCTGGACCAACGGCTGAAAATGACAGTTCATCTCCAAGATTAGGATGGCTTGAGTTGTCGTGATGTTATCCGATGAGTGGATGATTTCAGCAACCCGACAAGTCCAATGATAAGCCGACTCGTCCTTGCGCTGGACACAATGCTGAAGATCCACAATCGTCATTGGTCGCTTGCACGTTTCCTGGAAATTCTTGATAAACTGCTCCTTTAGCTCTGCCCAAGTGTTCATGGAATTGGGTGGCAAGTTCTTCAGCCACATGCGATCCGGCCCTTCCAGCATCATGGTCAGGTACTTTGCGCACACGGTGTCACTCACGTCGAGCATATCCATGGCTAGCTCGTAACTCTCGATCCATGTTGCCGGCTCAAGGTCTGTTGTGTAGTTTGGCACCTTGAAAGGCCCCTTGAAGGCCTTGGGCATATGCTCGCCACGGAGAGCCGGGGATAAGCAAGGGATCCCAATCGTCCTACTATTCACCCCAACCCCCGTAGTCGCCGGTTGAGGATGAAGCTGCTGAGTCGCCCGCGCTGCCGCTGCTTCCGCCTCTGCCTGTCACGCGGCCCTGGCCGCATCGACAACCGCCTGGGCGTTTGACAGCACATGCCGGGTTGGGGAGACCTGAGGCTGTTGCCTGCGTCCACTGCTAGAAATAGCTGGAGATTCCACATGGCGACTCTTGCTGCGGCTGGCATATGGGGTGGAGTGCATCCTATCGCGGCTATAAGAATATTGCGCTTGCTGCACCACCACTGTTTTAAACATCTCTATGGCGTTCCTGGCCTCGATCTCGACGGGGGTGTTCCCATGGATGGGAGGTGCCTCTAGATTGCGAGTCGCCGCTAACATGTTATCAACGGGGTTGGAGAAGTGTCCTTGCGGCGTCTGGAACCGCGGTAGTGAAGGCTAAGCTGGCGGTGGTTGAGCTGGATCAGTTTGCCGGGCCGTTTGACGAGGGGAGATCGTCATGCGCTCGTTCAGCCCCCGGTGTCTGCTGCGGAGTGGGGAATAAACGGGATGGCTCGAGATTCAATGGCAGCTGGCTCTGATGTCTCCTCTGGTAAACCACCTCAGAGGCATCTCGACAAAGCCCTAACTGCCAAGCCTCGGCCTTCAGACGCTCCGACTCGTTGTGGATACGACCTTGTATTTCCGCCATCTGGGCGTTTTAGACATTAATTTCCTCATGTACCTTAGTCATCTACTCGTGGAGTGTTACCAACTCCGCGTTGCGCTCCTCCTGGTTCTATCATGGCTTGAGCCGGCGCCTTGCCTAATCCGCCAGAGCCGCCAGCTGCGCTTGCTGACGACGGGTCTTGAGCCGCCATTGTTCCTGCCATATAGACAGTAATCTGACGAGGCTGCTTGTGTGACTCCCTGGGTGCTTCCGCTTCCATAGAGCCCCCAAGACTGCCATCGTAAAGGGGACAGATCGATTCAGTGTCTCCCAAGGAAGATTCGCTACCAGAGTTCACGAGGGTGTCCCTGCTGCCTGCCAGCTCATCCGAGAGGCTAACTCCCTGGGTGAAGCCAACGAAGACGTGACGTCGGCCGGCTTGATGCCGGACAGGTTGAGTACGTAGAGCCGGCTCGACGATGCTGGTGCAGATGTCCGACTCGGGCACCGACGCGCCGATTTTGCTGATAAAGACGTGGATCTCGCTGAAGGGGACCCGGTACCTGTACTCGATTGAGTCGGCCTCGGGGCCCCAGCCTGAATCGTTGATGTAGAGCTTGCCGCGGCGGCTTTTGGTCATCTGACCAACCGCAAATCTCCCGAACCCTGGAAGGGCTCCCTTTGAGAACTCAACTCCACCAGGCGAGAGCCCCACGGTGGGCGCCAAATGTCGTGGTTTTGTCACGGCAGATGTCTTCATAGGAGAACTTAGGAGTGAGGCCATCGCCGTTGTGTGGCGACTCGAAGGGGTTGATTGGGAACGAGAGACGAGTTTACCCAGGTTCGGCCCCTCTGACGGAGGTAAAAGCCTACGTCCTGCTTTGTGTCTATATTGATGATGATCTTGATTACAAGGGTGCAGAGTCGCTAACCTAGCTTTCGAGGGTGTGTAACTTAAGTCTTTGGCCCTAGGGGCTCGCCTTTATATACAGGTCGAGACCCTGGGCTTTACAAGAGTCCGAGTCATGCTACGATTCATGACTTACTATGTCTCTAACTCGTCTTGCCTCTCAAGCAAGGAAACTCCTGGCGTCTTCTGCCTCTTGGGCCTTGAGTCGCCGTCTTCGTGTGCCGGGCCGCCATCCGGCTTACTTGGTAAGCCGCCTTGTCTGCCTTGTCTTCAACGGCACGACCCATCTTGAGTATGATTCACAAGCCGCTAATATGCTGACCTGATCCAGTAGGGCGGGTTATACCGCGGGGTTATATCCCCGACAGACCCCGAAGGGCCGGCTCATGGAGAATACTCAAGAGGGATCCTCAACTTGGAAGACAAAGGCGACCTACAAGACTTAGAGTAGGACTCCAATTAAGGGAAGCAAGACCCGGACTAGGATTCATCTTATAATAAGAAAGAGATTAGTCCTAATCCTACTAGGACTCTATATGTAAGCCTACCCCTTCAACTTATATAAGGAGGGGCAAGGCGCCCCAAGAGGGAGAGGTTAAGTCATTAGAGATAGACAGATTAGAAACCCTCAAGACTAGAGGTGGCAAAAGAGCACCCTTGTAATCGAGATCATCATCATCATCAATACACACAAAGCAGGACGTAGGCTTTTACCTCCATCAGAGGGGCCGAACCTGGGTAAAACTCGCGTCTCTCGATTCCGACCAACCCCGTTCAAGCCGCCACCTAGTTGCGATGGCCTCACACCTAAGTTCTCTCACGAGGACATCTTGCCGTGACAAAACCATGACAGATGGGAAGCGCCTCGAGGTGTCGGGTCGCGGCTAGCATGTTATCCACCAAGTTAGAAAAGTGTCCCGGGGGCGTTTGGAAATGCTGGGGTGATATTTGAGCCGGCGTCTCGTAGAGCGGCCTTCCCGGCTGATCCAAACGTGGCTGACCCACCCTCGATTAGGTTGAGGGGTGGCAAATAAGCGTGAAGGCTCCAGATTGGAAGGGAGCTGCCTCGAATGCCTCCGCTGATGGACCGCATTGGAGGCGTCCTCACGAAGACCGAGCCGCCACGCTTCTGCTTTCAAACGTTCAGCTTCACCTTGGATATTAGCTCGAAGCTCTGCCAGGCGAGTATTTTCAACATCAATTTCTTCCTGGATCTTGGCCATCTGCCCACGAAGTGTTGTCAACGCGGTGTTGCGCTCTGCCTGATTCTCCACGGTTACCGGCGTTTCCACTAGGTTGGCCATCTCTGCCATCAAATCTGCCATGGCCTGAGCCGACGTCTTACTGGCTCCAGCGGCGTAGGCAGCTGGGTCCGTTTCGGCCGCCGCCGCGGCCGTTGCCGACGTGTGAGCCGTCATGGTGCCTTCCATGAAGACGACGACTTGATGTGGCGACTCGCAGGCCTCCTTGGTGAGCTCCTCTTCAGGGCAGCCCCCAAGCCCACCATCGAAAAGTGGGCGGATTTAGTCGGTCACCGTCTGAGTTGATGAAGGTGTCTCCGCTGTTTGGCACGTCATCTCCAAGGTGGACCCCTTGTGTGAAACCAACGAAGACGTGACGCCGGCTGGTAAGCTACTGGCCGGGTTGCGTGCGCCGAGCCGTCTCGATGATGTCAGTGCAGGTGTCCGGCTCGGGCTCCGGTGTGTCGATCTTGTCGATGAAGACATGGATCTTGCCGAAGGGGACCCGGTGCCCGTACTCGATTGAGCCGGCCTCGGGGCCCCAGCCTGAATCGTCGATGTAGAGCTTACCGTGATGACTCTTGGTCATCTGACCAACCGCGTATTCCCCAAACCCTGGAAGGGCTCCCTTTGAGAACTCAACTCCACCGGACGAGAGCCCCACGGTGGGCGCCAACTGTCGTGGTTTTGTCACGATAGATGTTCTCATAGGAGAACTTGAGTTTGAGGCCATCACAGCTAGGTGACGACTCAAAGGAGTTGATCGGGAACGAGAGACGAGTTTACCCAGGTGCGTCCCCTCCAATGGAGGTAATAGCCTACGTCCAGCATTGTGTATATTGATGATGATCGCGATTACAAGGGTGCGGAATCGCTAACCTAGCTCTCGAGGGTTTGTTTCTTTCTTACTTGATCTTTCTAACTCAAGGGCTCCCCTTTATATATAGGTGGAGGCCTGGAGTTTACAACAGAGTCCGGGTTGTAACACAACCCGTGACCTAATCTAATTCCTCCTTCCCTTGCTCCTCAAGGAAAAGAGAACTCCTTAGTCTTTATGTTTAAGCCGGTTACTCAGGCGACATCATCGAGTCGGACTTTCAAACGAGCCGCCTACTGGGCCTTGCACTTCTTGTGAGCATCTTCTCTATGGGCCGCTTTAGTAGAATCCGGGTCATAATTTAGCGAGTCATACCCGTGGGGTATATCCCCAACACATACATAAAGGTGAATCATCTTCGTTACACGTGTTCACTTGACCGCTTCGAGGATGGTCGACTACTTGACACTCCTATCGTGTGCATACATAGGTATTATTGGAGCTTCACGGATGAAGAGGAGGAGTGCAAACGCCAAGGAACAACTACAACATCCGCGAAGGAAGCGTGGAAGCGCAGAAGGAAGAAGAGCATTGTGCCAGCGTAGGAATAGAGGTACAGACGGTCAACTACCGGTCCACCGGTACAACCGGTCAACTACCGCTCCGACCTTGCCAAACTTCTATTTTCAAGTGGTTCAAGGTCGGTACCACCCCGGTTGTTCCCATGGACGAAGCCTGACCGGTACAACCTGTCTAACCACTGGTACAACCGCTCCCACCTTCAACGCACAGCTCCAGGAAGAGGTACAACCGCCCCAAGCGGTACAACTGGTTGAGTGACCGGTACAACCGACCTGCCTGAGCACAGAGAAAGGCGCCACGACCCATTTATCCCCAACTTACTCCTTGGACTATAAGTACTCATCTCGTAGCTCCGAATTAGGGTTAGCAAAGTGATAGCTCATTCATAGATGAGCTTTGCTCCTTCCTTTACTTCTCTCATGGAGACTGAGGCCTCCACTGGAGAAGATCCCTAGAGGATGTCAAGGTCCCTTTCGAGTGAAGATCTATCACGGATTTCAAGGCCCATCTCTCCTAGAGATTTGGATGAACTACCCATGTATCTTTATTTTGATTGTTTTTCTTGGATCTTGATGCACCTCATGTATTGCTTGTGGTTTGAGGAGTACTTGGTGTGGATCTTGTCCATTAGAGTGTTGTTCCCTTTGATTTCTCCATGTTTTCCCTTCATGTTCTTCGTCTTCTCCCTTGAATCCGCCTCCAATTCGTGAAGATCGGGCCACCCTCGGGTTTGTCCCGTATCATCTTGGTATCAAGAGCCAGGTTGCCACGAATTTGGACCCCCCCCATTTTTTAGCCCTTAGTTCGAATTTTCTCCCCAATTTAAAATTTCCCACAAAAAGAGCCCAAAAAAGTTCTTGCATTTTGATGATTATTGTGAGTTTTTGTTGATTTTGATTCGTGGATCTAGTGTTTGGCAAGTGGATCCACCTCCCTTGGCATTCCCTAGCCCTAATTTTTCTTCTCCCCTTCAATTTGGTCCAATTTTTTTGATTTGATCCGCCCCCGAGTTCATCCCGTGCTCAGGTCTGGGAATTTTCCCGTGCCGAGCGGTACAACCGCAAGCCAAAGTGGTACAACCGCTCCCCCTTCACCTGATACTTTTACCGCACCAAACTAGAACTCCAGTGTTGCCCCAGGAGCGGTACAACCTCCCTACTAAGCAGTACAACCGCTACCCCCAGGTCCAGCACTTCCGCAATCTCAAAAACGACACCTCCAGGACGCTCCAGGAGCGGTACAACCGCCCCTCCCAATTTCAGCCTCGACTGATCCACTGCTTCGACCATAACTTCTTCATCCGGACTCATATTTCGATGTTCTTTAGCTCGTTTTGTAGCTATTGACATCCTCTATCCCACAAAGTTAGTCCCAACAACATTTTACACCATCAAATATTTTGAATTTTGGCAACTTTGCCTAGGCCCTCCACCATATCATCCGCATTACCACCAAAGACTTCCGCAACCTAACCCATTTTGATTATCATTGCATTTGTGGTTGCTTGAGTTGTGATTTGAGTCTCCTAGGGTGTTTCGGCTACTTAGGGACGGTTACTTCTCATGAACCACCGGTGATTTGTACTGTGCCATCGACTACATCAACCACTGATGACCGACATCGACGACGGCCATCCATCCTTTGTGACCATCTTCAACCGGAAGCAAGGCTGGTTACTCCCGACTTCGTGAAAGGTTAAGTGTGATGAAGGTATCCATTCCGTCATAAACTTTTCCTTCCTTGCCATTACACCTTGATAGCCCCACCATCTTTGCGAATAGCTTCATACCTATTGAGACTAGCTATCCGAGTATTGGCGGGCTTCGCGAAAACTTGTGCACCATAGTGATACCATATCATATTGTTGCATCATTTGAAATATCATATAGTGCAATTGCTTGATCCCGTGCATATATTGTGATACTTGTCTAATATGTTTGGTTGAGGCTCAATAAGAATAGTGGAAAGGAAGAGAAGAGCAAAAAAAGCTTTTAAGCAAGAAAGGAAGATCAAAAAGCTTATAAGCAAAGAGAGTTGAGCATGAAAAAGATATACTTGTGCATGAGGATACATGGAATAGGAAATGTTTTGCTTGCATGAATATGATTGGTGCCAAGTGGTGAATCGTGCCCAAACGTGCAATCAAGCTAGCGTCTCTCCTTGTGTTTGTGCAACACAAGCTTAGTCTTCGTATTTTGTAGTGCTCATCCCTATAGTGGCACAAGCCCCATTATCCCACCGTGTGTGCTTCTTTATTACCCTCCTCTATATTTGTGATCACTTGCTTTGCATTTTGAGTCCATTGGATTTATTTCAACATTTACATATCTTGGACTTCATTTTGCTTGATTTTTGTGCCACTAACCCCACCGAGCTCCACTATAAGCCATTTGTGTAGGTTGTGAGAATTGGACAAGGGTTTTCACCAAGTGCACTCTTTTCCCGTCTTTTGAGATCCATCTACAACTTTGGAAAGAGGTAACTTTGGTATGTTCATTCCATCCCGTTCTCACACCTTCCCGAGTGCTTCTATGGATAGGGACGACACATCTACTTAGGTCTACCACCACAACGACAAGCTCGATGCCATGAAGAACTTCATCGACGCCAAGATAGATGCTCAAGCGGAGGAGCGCAAGGTCCTCATCAACACCGGCAAGAGGTCTTCCTCATCTTTGAGAATATGCTCAAGTGCACATGCTTCCGAGCTTTCCATCTCCGGCAAGATCACATCGGCATCGGCACCATCAACGACATGAATAAATAACGACGCCAACATCAAGACATCCAACAAAGAACAAATGTGAAGGTCACGAGCTCGACACCAACCACCGCTCGACGACTTCACCACCTACCTTGGCATCTTCACCAAGCGACTTGCAGGCATCTTCGCCTTTGGATATGCGACATCTTTGTCGACAAGCACTTCAAGAGAAGCTCCCCAAGCTCAAGTCCGCGACTTCCACGAGCTACTACGGCCTCGACATCGACCATGAGACTCCTTTCTATGGGAGTCAAGACCCCGAGGAGTATCTCGAGTGGGAGCACAAGATGGACTACTACCTCAAGCTACTTCAAGTCCCTCCTGAAGATCAAGCGAATTGCGCCACAAGAAACTTCAGCGACGCATCGATATGGTGGCTTCACACATCTTCGAAGAGCTTCGACATGAGTTGGTCCAAAACGAAGAAAGCTATGTGGCGAGAATTTGTGCCTTCCACCTACATGGAACATCTTCAACGCCACTTGGAGAACACTATACAAGGATCCAAGTCCATCGACCAGTACTTCATGAAGATGAAGAAAGCCTTGCGATGAGCCGGCATGGACTACCCCATTTGGATGAAGTTCCACTTCATGATGGGATTGAAGAACGACATTGCCAAGACTATCTTCACCAACAACTACGAGTCTCTTGACGACCTCTAGATTGGTGCTCTCAAGGTAGCACAAGAACTCAAGGCCAAGGCTACTCGACCCCGAGCACACATCGCGACGACCAAGCTCCACGACTACCAGCATGAGGATGGTACCACGAAGATGTCCAAGCCTGACGAGCTCCAAGATGACGCTCCCAAGTTCGACTTCATCGCCATCCCTCTTTGTGGCATTGACTATGCCGAGTCTATCACGACTCTTTTTGAAGACGACGTGGCGACGACTATACCTACGGAGCCACTCAAGGAACATGCTTTGGAGGTGAGCAACAAGGTGGCAAGCAAGGATGATGCTTCCATATTTGGAGGCGAGAGTGCGATGATCGAGCATGAGATTTTCCCTTCGGTCAATGAGGCAAGTGATGATGTGCCATATTCGTCCTTCATCCACGGCGATGGTGACGAGATGGTTGAGCATGAGATTTTCCCTTCGACCACGGCGGCGTTTGGAGATGAGTTGAGAGACTTTTGCCACCATATTGAGAGTGAGAGTGACTTCACCACTAGCCCCATATATGATTTCATGCCCCAATTCCCATGTGAGGAGAGCCACAACCCCCACCCCTTGAGTGCAATGAGTGACTCCACCATATGTGACATTGAGTGCACTCACTTTGAGGGAGTGAGTGAGACACCACCACATAGAGCGAGTGAAGTAGTTGATAGGGCATGTGACGCCATTTTGATTTCTAACAACTTAAACTCAACCTCTATTGTGTCTTCTCCTTTGGTGCTAGGTCCCATATTCGATGACTCGCCGATCCTCGACAACTTAGTCCCTCCTTTGAACAAGGCGATGGCCATGGTGGAATATGATGCACTCCCCCCCACATGGTTCCATCACGATGACGATGGCCACGAGTTGGTCCTTCCCACCTCACCTACATCTCATGAGCGGAGCACTAAAGGTAACATAGGTGAAGGTGATGCTCTTGTCCCACTAGTGGACATTGATTGCTTGCATGATGTCGATCCACCTATTGCCATGTGTCATGATTTTGCGACTTTCTAATGTGATGACTTACCCATTTATGATGAGTTTGATGATTCTTATGTGGAGTCTATTAGTTATGATGCCATGTTGCATAGGATACCTTGTGACAACTCTATATGTCACATCATGTTTGACAATCCGCTTGACTTGTCATATGCTATGCATGAGATCACCCATATTGCATCTTCGCAATCTCATTGTAGTAACTATGCATATGCCATTAGAATAAACCCAATTTGCACATATGACATAGATGACAAGCCCATGGTTATTGGCATTTGATTTTCTTGTGATGATATTGCCATGCTTCCTTTACATCATTTGCGCAATTGTTCTCATATGCCATGCCATGATCACCATGCTTTGGATATGCATTGTTTTGGATGTTGTCCATATTCAACATATTATGCTTCCGCTAGTGCACATGAGGAGACCCCCATAGTTTCCTCATACCTATTAGGAGATTTTGATCCATCCTATTCATTGCATGATTCCAATAATTGTGTGCACAATATGCTTGTCATTGATATGAATGATATGCTTGTGCCACATACTTGCTACAATTTGCGTCCCAATCATGTTGAGCATAATAACTATCATTGCAAGATGGATGACGTATTCATATACCATGCCTCAAATTTCTTTGAGCATTGCTTATCTTGTGATAACTCTCATGTGCACATACACATCATGATGGATGATGTGTACATTTACCATGCACATACTTTGTTTCGTGTATCTCCTTGTTGTGTAGGTACACATGATTCTTTGTCAACCTCGCAAACACACGAGTTGACGAAACGAGCTCTAGAGAGCAACAAAGATGTGCGCCACCATGGAGTGCTTACCCTCCACTCGCCCACTTTGCGCAAAGACTTCACACATTTCTTCTACATGGCCCTCACATGGTTATGGATTATTTTCCATTATATATCCTTTGCCCATATTGCCATGTTCACTTTGCATGATATGCTCATTTCTATGCCTTTGCCATGCAATTGTGACCCATGCTTTGCATCTGACATGACACTTGATTATATTACTTGTATGTGTATTTGCAATCTTGGTGGAGATATTACTTGCTATTGCCTTCTTTGCTTTGTGCCCCATGCCTATGATGACACATTGATCTTGCTTTGTGTTCGTGCTCGCGATATGTCATATGCATTATTTATGTCCATTGTTTGATCATATGACATGATTGCCATGATTTCCTCTAGTATGTTGCATATTCACACTAATAGCTTGCACGACATGGTTACTATGCTTGCTTATTTTGCATCACCGATGATTAATACTTCCTCCTTTCATGAGGTTGATGACAACCATTGCCATGCTTCACACATGATTGTTATTGAATGTTGTCATATGTCTCCATGTGTTGCCTCTCTCATTCTAGATGATTTGCCATGTATTGAGTGCAACAATGCCATTAATTTTGCTAATGAGATTGCCCCCATAGCTTTCTCTCATATTATTGGAGCCTTTGACCCCTTTCATGTGAAGCATGCTTGCCTTCCTTCTTTGCACCATATGCCTAGTGCCATGAATATAGCCATTGTTGCATCATATTATTCATGCACTTGTGATCCTAACGGTTATGTGCAAGAGAAGAGAACCATCATCCACATTCTTTGCTTTTATTTGTGCATGTGTAGGGCACTTCGACTACATGTCAACTTCCACTTCACGTGAGTTGACCATTCGAGCTCTTGAGAGCGAGCCATGCTACACCGACGCGATTCTACAGCGCACTTGCTTGCGCATCGACATTGTGAAGGACGCACAAGGACAGGTTTTCAAGATGACATCCTTCTTGAGCATGGATATTTTGGATCATCTTACTTGTGTTGCTTGCACCATGACACATATTGGTCATCTTGGACCACATATTTGCACACATGATCGAGATATTACTTCCACTCATGATTGCCATCTTTCCATGCCTCATGACATATATACCTTGTGTGTTGCATCCAATTTGTGGATTACTTGCTACTATCATATATTTGGTTGCAACAATATCATTTCTTCACATATGCCATGCCCCATTGATTGCTACATACTTGACTTGCTTGCCTCACACATGATGACCAATTGCTCTTTCTATTGTGTTGAGTGCCACACTATCTTCACTACACCATATGCACATTATGCTTGGATTGCCTTGCACTTTGGATTGCCCCATGTGTTTAGACGCTTCATTTTATTTGGTGTTGTGGATGATTCCTATGTGCACCATAAACCTTTCGTTGATTGCTTTATGCATGATTTCTATGACCATGAGGTAGATGCTTGTTATATTGTCCCACATATTTGCATCCCTACCTCACCTTTGCGTAAATGTTCCCAAGAAGACTTTGCTTGCGCTCAAATTATATGCTTACATGCCATGACACAATCCCTTGTCACACCATATGTTATGCATGATGACGACACTTGTTCGGTGAATAACCGCTTGAATGCTTGGTTTTGCACTAATGCTAACCACATTTGTTTTTCCAAGTGTTTGTTGTCTTTGCTACTTTGGAAGGAATTACAAGACGGTGCGACATTGGAGAGTGCCCTTTTCGAGCTTCTAGATGATGAGCGCTTGGTGATCGTCCACTTCTACACGGTGACGCCATCTCTTTCCCATGGTGATTTGGATTTCGATCCAAGGAAGGATCTTTCCCAAGGGGGAGGGGATGATGCGGGGCATCCTATGGACATCACCATGACAACAGCCCGTTCGTCAAGTGACACGTGCGACATCTACTTCACATACATAAAGGTGAATCATCTCCTTTACACGTGTTCACTTGGCCCCTTCGAGGATGGTAGACTACTTGACACTCCTCTCGTGTGCATACATAGGTATGAAGCTTCATGGATGAAGAGGAGTGCAAGCACCAAGGAACAACTACAACATCTGCGAAGGAAGCATAGAAGCGCAGAAGGAAGAAGAGCATTGTGCCAGTGCAGGAATAGAGGTACAACTGGTCAACTACCGGTCCACCGGTACAACCGATCAACTACCGGTCCACCGGTACAACCGGTCAACTACCGGTCAACTACCGCCCAACTACCGCCCAACTACCACTCCGACCTCGCCAAACTTCTGTTTTCAAGCGGTTCAAGGCCGGTACCACCCCGGTTGTTCCCACGGACGAAGCCTGACCAGTACAACGGCTCCCACCTTCAACGCACAGCTCTAGGAAGAGGTACAACCGCCCCAAGCGGTACAACTGGTTGAGTGACGGGTACAATCGACCTGCTTGAGCACATAGAAAGGCGCCACGACCCATGTATCCCCAACTTACCCCTTGGACTATAAGTACTCGTCTCCTAGCTCCAAATTAGGGTTAGCAAAGTGATAGCTCATTCATAGATGAGCTTTTCTCCTTCCTCTACTTCTCTCATGGAGACCAAGTCCTCCACCGGAGAAGATCCCTAGAGGATGTCAAGGCCCCTTTCGAGTGAAGATCCATCACTTATTTCAAGGCCCATCTCTTCTAGAGATTTGGATGAACTACCCATGTATCTTTATTTCGATTGTTGTTCTTGGATCTTGATGCACCTCATGTATTGCTTGTGATTTGAGGAGTACTTGGTGTGGATATTGTCCATTAGAGTGTTGTTCCCTTTGATTTCTTCACATTTCCACCTCGTGTTTTTCATGTTCTTCGTGTTCTCCCTTGAATCCACCTCCAATTCATGAAGATCGGGCCACCCTCGGGTTTGCCCCGTATCAATACGGCACCGCAGAGGGCATGCTTGCTCTGTTCCGGTGACTAAATTGTCGTTGGATTCGTCCTACGCGCTCTTGAGCTTGCACCGCGTCGAATGGAAGTGGTAGGGTGTGACGACCCGGTCCCGGTAGGAGCCTCGAATCTCTGCACATCATGTGCCAGTCCCTGGATTGATAGCTGGCACGCATAGTTCATGAATGAAATATGAGAGAATAACACATGTCAACGTATTACATCGTAAATCCAGTTTTTAATTCATTACATGCATGCTAGTTGAAGGCTAACTTGATATGTTATGTAGCGGAAAATACAATAATATCTTGTGGCGTCCATCCACTCACAAGCAGCAGTTGAGTATAACATTGTCCTTTAATACAAAAAATCCTCCAACATGATACATTGCAACCACGAGGATCAATACATTTAATATATTAGCAAGCTACACCTAATGACAACATAACCTATAATGTGATGAATGGGTAAATGTTAGGGCATATTTCTCCCTTAGTAGTTTTGATGACTAATGACAATGCTTTTGCAGACTAATCGTGTGCATTGAGCATTTCAGATAATCTATCATATGGCAGACGACGGTTGTTTCCTGTGTTTCTTTTTCAGTGGATTTGAGTTGTAGGAGAACCATACTATTAAGAGGGGATCCACTTCATAAAGGTTTGGGTGGAATCAACACGTACACATATTCATTTGCACCCTCGTTCCTTTCCTGCATCGATGGAGTTGATCCTTTGTTTTCCTTGCATTGGTCCTGAAGGCCCTAAGTGGTAGTACCGCTCTGGGCAGCGGTAGTACCGCGGGCACTACCGCTGCGTCTGGGGGGCTCGACTTTTCGTGTCGGGTTGCGCGGTAGTGGGACGGTAGTACGAGCGATAGTACTGCTTATAAGCGGTAGTACCGCCCGCTCACTACCGCTCCACTTCCGCTCCCTTCTGGGTCCAACGCACTCCCAACGGAGGTAGATGTAGGGTAACATTGCATGGGAAACAAAATTTTTCCTACGAACACCCAAGATCTATCTATGGAGATGCATAGCAACAAGAAGGGAGAGTGTGTCTACGTACCCTCGTAGACCGTTAAGCGAAAGCGTATATTACACGGTTGATGTAGTCGTACTCTTCATGATCAATCGCGATCCAATCTGATCCAGCACCGAACGGATGACACCTTTGCGTTCATCACACGTGCGGCTCGATGACGTCTCCGCCTCCTTGATCCAGCAAGCGAGGGCAGAGAAGTAGATGGGATCTCGACCAACATGACGACATAGTGGAGATGGTGGTGGAGCAGTGCCAGCAGGGCTTCGCCAAGCACCTCCGGAACTACGAACGAGGAAGAACTCGGGAAGACATGAGAGGGGTTGTCCAAGGGAGGGGCAAAGGAATTGGTGTGTGGCTGCTTTCCCCACCCCTCCTCTATTTATAAGAGCAATGGGAGGGGCACAACCCCCCTTTGCCCCTCCACAAGGAGGGGGCAGCGGCCCTAGTGTCGGTGTGAAACCGACAGACCTCGGGGTAGGAGGTCCCGAGCTGTGGATCTCGGATAGATGGTAACATGAACAAGGAGGCGATGTTTACCCAGGTTCAGGCCCTCTTGATGGAGGTAATACCATACGTCATGCTCTTGTTTATATTGATGGAGAAGTATCAAGTACAGTGTTGATCTACCTCGAGATCGTCGGATGTGTTCTAACCCTAGGGCTAGGTGAATGATATTGCGTTGATGTGTGTGTATCCTCTATCGACTAGCCTGTCCCTAGCTTATATAATGCACCAGTGGCCTAGGATAACAAGAGTCCTAGTCAGCTACGTTGGTGGAGAGGAGTCCTTATCTTGATCACCAAGTCTTGTAGAATCTTCCTCGTATATGTCATGGGTTGCCCGAAGTGGCCCATTAGTGAACCGCCATGGGGGAGCTCGGCCCGACACACTGGTCGAGAGACGATGTAGTGAGTACCCCTAGTCTAGGACACCATCACTAGCCCCCTGAACCGGTCTTCAAGTTGGAGACGCTCCTCGGTTCTTCCGAACAGTTCTTCATCTTCGGTCGTCGGTCTTGAAAACTGGTTCAACAAATCTTCCCATCTCCGATCTTGAGGATCACCGAGGTAGATCCGAAAAGTCCACACGTCGGGCATCCGAGGAGCCCCTTTAAGTTCTTGGCCTTTATTAGTGCCTTGTTATTTTTACGCCACACCTTGGGTCCAAAGTTTTTCTCGTGCGGCGGCGTACTCGTGTTGCCTAGCTCCAACACCGGACTATATCTGAGGTGTCTTTTTGCAGCCGTACTCCAACACCAGTCTGCATCCAAGGTGTCACAAATTACCTCGGTTTCGAAAGAAGTTTGAAGGAGTTCAACCGAGCATAATGCTGGAAATGTCCTCTATATAACCAGCCACTCGCATCCGAGATTTATGGCAGACAGCTTCCGAGGTGGTGCACCGCCTAGGCCGTGGGCTGATTTTTATGGTTTTTCCGATTGGTGTTATTTATTCTCAGACGAGACATATAACCACTAGCCCCCGATACTTGGGTTGGGCAACATGGCCGACCCTAGAATCATATCTCCTGGGGAACTAGCTCAACTGTTGTGTATGTTTTTACAATGCCGAGGTGCAGGTCGACAGGAAAGATGCCGAACTGAGGGTCAGAAAAGATTCCGCGAGCAGATCCACCACGCAGAACACCTCGAACAAGAGGATGTCGTGCCTCCTGAAAGAAAAACATAAAAATAGGTTAAAGGTGCCATAAGCTCAGCAATACCAAAAAACTTTAGCAAAAACTTTATGTCCCTACTAAATCAAGTTTCTTGGTGCCAATCCAAAATTTGGTCTTAAAATTAATATGTGATTCGGCCGTGCTTTAACATGATACATCCGATCTCCAGACTTCAAGAGGGTCAGCCTTCGGCTTCAACCTCCATATCTCGAAGGTAGAGTGCTTCTCCGAGGCCCATTTAGCGAACTAAACTCGAGTGGCTCTAGAGAGAAACCAGGCTACCCGACTATTGCCCACACACCCGTGTCGCAAAAAAGGAGTAGTAGAAAAATACTTTGCAACGACCAAGAAGAAAACACATTTATTATAAAATGGCTCATATAAATTTAAGAGCCCCCAGGTAACATGGGAAAAGAGGGTTGTTTTTTTGAACAAACAATGTTTTTAACCAACAACATTTGTAACAAACAAACTTTTTGACAAAAAACCTTTTGGTTTTAAGACAAAACATAACACTTGGTTGAATCGAGCAAAAATTAAAAATTGAAAAGAGTTGAGCATGAAAGCGACTTAGTTGATTAATGCGCTCGGTGTTGATGACATGGGCCGAGCCTGAGGCGGGTCGAGGTCCCAACCCCCAAGCCGGTCCCAAGGTGACCGAGCAAGGAACTCGACTTGACGAAGTGGCGATGCAACACGGTTGCTGTGGCGAGTTGAAGCCCCCGGTCCAGCTAATGTTATGAAGTTGGTCGGTTGGTGATGCCGAAGTCCCCGAAGCAGTTTGATGAAGAGATGAAGAAGCCCCCGGTCTAGCCGAGGTGACGGAGCAGGTCGGTAAGGTGACGCTAGAGCCCTCATGCCAGCCGACGTGTCTAAGCAGGTCGGCGTGATGGATGTCGGCTTGACGAAGCGATGGCACGACGATGCCGAAGCATGTCGGAATTTGTGACGCGATCAATGCCGGCTTGCTGAACTGACCGTCCAGCGACGCTGGCACGGCCGACCCGTGCAATCCGTAGGGCGACGAGGTTCTCTTGATGATTATTTGTCCCTCACAATGCCGAAATCTTGGTCGGCTCACCGAGGTGCTAATCCGATGAGGTTGACCTTGGCTCGACGAAGCGATGATTTGTCTAGCGTACGTCGGCAAACGTGAAGCAATGTTGTCGGGCTGGTTTGACACCAACGCGATGGCGAAGATTACCTTGGAAAAGGCTTTTAAAATTTGTAGGCATGTGCTTGAGAACAAAACACAATACTCTGGAGAAAGTCTCCTTTAAAAAGGACGTTCGGTAACCCATTTATGAAAAAGATGAACTTTGGTCGGATTCGTTTTCGTGCAGAAAACAGATCGGAAAATTTGATGCACTCATCGGACGTTTTCCGGAGTTTGAACGGTCGGATTGAGCTGAAATTTTGAGGGTGGTTGACACGAGAATTCCGCAGCCGATTGATGTGGCTTGAGACTGCGTCGGTATTTCCCCAAAGAGTAAGGGATGATGCAGCACAGCTACGGTAAGTATTTCCCTCAGTTATGAAACCAAGGCTATCGAACCAATAGGAGAACCACGCAACACTATGTAAATGGTACCTGCACACAAAGAGCCAATACTTGCAACCCGACACGTAAGAGAGGTTGTCAATCTCTCCACGGTAAAAAGATAGATTAGATTGTAGTAGATTGGATAGATAGATCGCACAAGAACACAAAATAAAAGAAGCAAATAAAAAGTGCAGCAAGGTATTTTTGGGGTTTTGGAATAATAGATCTGAAAACAAAAGCGGCAAAAGATAGATCGAAAAGCAAAATGTTGAAAAAGTAGAACCGGGGGCCGTAGGTTTCACTAGTGGCTTCTCTCATGAGTATAGCACAGGTGGGTAAACAAATTACTGTTGTGCAATTGATAGAAGATCAAACAATCATAACGATATCCAAGGCGATGATCATTATATAGGCATCACGTCCAAGATTAGTAGACCGAAACGATTCTGCATCTAATACTATTACTCCACACATCGACCGCTATCCAACATGCATCTAGTGTATTAAGTTCATGGAGAAATGGAGTAATGCAATAAGAATGATCACATGATGTAGACAAGATCTATTCATGTAGGAATATACCCCATCTTGTTATCCTTAATAGCAACGATACATGCGTGCCTCGCTGCCCCTTCTGTCACTGGGAGAGGACACCGCAAGATCGAACCCATCACAAAGCACCTCTTCCCATGGCAAGAAAAATCGATCTAGTTGGCCTAACTAAACCAAAGATTCGAAGAAGAAATACGAGGCTATAAGTAATCATGCATATAAGAGATCAAAGAAGACTCAAATAATATTCATGGATAGAAACTGATCATGAACTCAAAATTCATCGGATCCCAACAAACACATCGCAAAAAGTCATTACAACAAATAGATCTCCAAGAGACCATTGTATTGAGAATCAAAAGAGAGAGAGAGGAAGCCATCTAGCTACTGCCTACGGACTCGTAGGTGTATGGTGGACTACTCACGCATCATCGGAGAGGCACCAATGAGGATGATGAACCCCTCCGTGATGGTGTTAGATTGGATCTCGCGGTTCTGGAACTTGCGACGGCTGGAAGTATTTTTCGTCAACTCCTCTAGGGTTTCTGGAATATTTGGGTATTTATAGAGCTCATAGGCGGTGGAGGGGAGTCCTGAGGCCACCACAACCCACCAGGGCACGCCGGGGGCCTCTGGCGCGCCCTGGTGTCTTTTGGGCCCCACGGACCTGCTCCCAGGTACTTCTTTCGCTCCGTGGATGTCTTCTAGTCCAAAAAAATCTCCAAAAATTTCATCGCGATTGGACTCCGTTTGGTACTGATATTCTGCGAAGTAAAAAACAAGCAAAAAACAACAACTGGCACTTGGCACTATGTCAATAGGTTAGTCCCAAAAAATGATATAAAGTTGCTATAAAATGATTGTAAAAGCTCCAAGAATGATAATATAACAGCATGGAACAATCAAAAATTATAGATACGTTGGAGACGTATCAGCATCCCCAAGCTTAATTCCTACTCGTCCTCGAGTAGGTAAATGATAAAAACAGAATTTTTGATGTGGAATGATGCCTAACATGTTCATCACATATTCTTTTCTTTTGTAGCATGGACATTTGAAATTTTAGATGGTTCAAAGCAATAGTCTAGTTTTGACATAAAGACTTTAATACTCAAGCATGCCAACAAGCAACCATGTCTTTCAAAATATCAACACTAAAGAAAGTTATCCCTAGCCCATCATGCTCAATCATTGATCCATTCATGAAACACACTCAAATATTAGCTACACCTAATGCACAAGTATGATCATAGTGCCCCCTAGTTGGTGCTTTATAAGAGAAGATGGAGACTCAAATTAAAAATAAAAATTGCATAAAGTAAATAGATAGGCCCTTCATAGAGGGAAGTAGGGATTTGTAGAGGTGCGAGAGCTCAAAGCTTAAATTGAGAGAGAAAATATTTTGGGTGGCATGCCTTTCCTGTCAACGAAAACGACCGAGTAGTTCTCAATACTTTCCATGCTAGATACATCATAGACGGTTCCCAAACATAAAATAAAGTTTATTCCTTTTTCCACCATTCTTTCACAATTCATGGCTAGCCGTATCCACGGTTGGCCTCCATACCAACACTTTCCATACAACATAAATTAAATTTCTTTTTCATTTCGGGACTGGGCATCCCTATTACCGCCGTACTCTCGTGCAATGACAAGTGAATAAACACTCATCTTGAGAATAACACATCTAGCATGGGAAAATATTGGACACCCCCTACCGTTTCATGAGCAGTACGAGCACAAAAAGGAAATTCATTTTGAAAATTAGAGATGGAACATACAAATTTGCTTAGAACGACATGGATATACCGCATATAGGTAGGTATGGTGGACTCATAAGGCAAAACTGGGTTTAAGGATTTTGGATGCACAAGTAGTATTTCTACTTAGTACAAGTGGAGGCTAGCAAATAGATTGAGAAGCAACCTACCAAGAAACGAAAATTCACATAAACGGGCATTAAGCATAACTAACACCGAATAATGCACCATAAGTAGGATGTAATTTCATTGCATAACTATTGACTTTTGTGCTTTCATAGGGAATCACAAACCTTAACACCAATATTCTTACTAAAGGATAATTACTCACCAACATGACTCACATATTACTATCATCATGTCTCAAAACTATTACAAGGAATCAAGTTTAATTTGTCCAATGATCTTCATGAAAGTTATTATTATATCCCTCTTGAATATCTATCACTTTGGGACTAGTTTCGTATATTGCCATTGCTTTTGACAAGCTCAAATAAATTTAAGTGAAGAACATGAGCATAAAAAATTCATCTCTCAAAATAATATAAGTGAAGCATGAGAGAATTTCTTCAAAATTTACTAACTCTAAAATTAATCTAAGTGAAGCATGAGAGTATTTCTTCAAAAATTTAAAGCACACCGTGCTCAAAAAGATATAAGTGAAGTACTAGAGCAATTCCATAGCTCAAAAAATTTAAGTGAAGCATATAGAGCAATTCTAACAAATCATAGCATAATTTTGGCTCTCTCAAATAGGTGTGTACAGCAAGGATACTTGTGACAAACTAAAAATAAAATCAAGCAAAGACTCAAATAATACAAGACGCTCCAAGCAAAACTCATGATATGTGATGAATACAAATATAGCTCCAAATAAAATACCGATGGTCGTTAGAAGAATTTGGGGATGCCACTCGGGGCATCCCCAAGCTTAGTTGATTGTTTCTCCTTGGATATTATATTGGGGTGCTTTAGAATCCCCAAGCTTTGTATCTTTTCACTCCTTATTCCTTCAACCATCGTGATCTCACCCAAAACTTGAAAACTTCAATCACACAAAACTCAACAAAACCTTCGTGAGATCCGTTAGTATAATAAAGCAAATCACCACTCTAAGTACTGTTGAAAACCCATTCATATATTATTATTGAATTATAAATACTGTATTATAACTTTACCATGGCTTATACCCTTCAATACAAACCATAGATTCATCAAAACAAGCACACAATGCAACGAAAACAGAATCTGTCAAAAACAGAACAGTCTGTAGTAATCTATACTATAACCATACTTCTGTAACTCTAAAAATTCTGAAAAATTATAAAAACGTAAAGAATTTGTGTGGAAATACTGTGTTAAAATTTCAGCTCATTATCACGCTCCAGTAAAAAAGTAAAATTCCTGCACTGGAGTCAAAGTTTCTTTTTCAGATTCAGCATTGTTTCTACTCATCTTGTGAATCATCCTAAAGGCTTTACTTGGCACAAACACTAATTAAAACATAAAAAAACAATCATAACTGTAGCATAATTGTGTCAACACTCAGAAACATAAATAAAAAGGTGAAAATAAATTTTATTCATTGGGTTGCCTCCCAACAAGCGCTATCGTTTTACGTCCCTAGCTAGGCATAATGCATAGATTCAAGTATTGTCATCTTTAGTTTTTACTCCATAGGATGCTCTCATGATTGATTCATATGGTGGCTTAATTCTTGTTCTAGGGAAGTGTTCCATACCCTTTCTTAGTGGAAATTGAAATTTAATATTGCCTTCTTTCATATCAATCACGACACCTATAGTGCGTAAAAACGGTCTACCAAGTATAATGGGACAAGACGGATTGCAATCAATATCAAGAACAATAAAATCTATGGGCACATAGTTCCTATTTTAAATAATAATAACATCATCAATTCTTCCCAAAGGCTTTTTAATAGTAGAATCCACCAAGTGCAAATTAAGAGAACATTCTTCAATATTTGTAAGACCAAGCACATCACATAGAGATTTCGGAATTTTGGAAACACTAGAACCCAAATCACATAAAGAAAAGCAATCATAATTTTTAATCTTGAATTTAATGATAGGTTCCCACTCATCATGTAATTTTCTAGGAATTGAAATCTCTAACTCCAACTTTTCTTCAAAAGATTTCATCATGGCATCAACAATATGTTTAGTAAAAGCTTTATTTTGTTCATAACCATGGGGTGAATTTATCATGGATTGCAGCAAAGAAATACATTCAATAAAATAGCAACTATTATAATTAAAATCTTTGCAATCCAAAATAGTGGGCACATCACTAGTTAACGTTTTGACCTCTTCAAACCCACTTTCATCAAATTTTTCATCAAAATTGTCACCCTCCAAATCATTGGGACGCCTTCTAGATAAAGTTGACTCTACTTCAGTCCCTTTATCATCAATTTTAATATTACTAAACAAGGAATCAATAGAAGAAACACCAATCACTTTAAGATCTTCATCATTTTTATGAAAGCAATCACTAGAAAACGCTTTTTCTAAGAATTCTATTTTAGCTCTAAGCATAGTGGTTCTTTTCTTACTTTCATCCATAGAAACATATAAAGCTTTAATTGATTCATCAATCTTAGGTGCAAAAGCTTTCAACTTGAGATTTTCTACATCATGGGAAATTCTATCAATGCTTCTAGACATATCATCAATCTTATTCAACTTTTCTTCTATCGTAGTATTGAAAACTTTTTGAGCATTGATAAATTCTTTAATATTAATCTCAGGATCAGAGGTATTCCTATTATTATTGTAAGAAGAATTACCATAGGAATTACCATAATTATTAGAGGAATTTGTAGCAAAAGGCCTAGGATTAAAATTACCTCTATAAGCATTGTTATTAAAATTGTTTCGCGAGATGAAATTCACATCTATGGAATCACTATTTTGCTCAGTCAAAGTAGACAAAGGCACATCATTAAGATCAATAGGAGCATTTTTACTAGCAACCAACTTCATAAGAGCATCAACTTTTTCACTCAAAGTAGTAATTTCTTCAACCGAATTAACTTTTTTACTAGTAGGTGCTCTTTCAGTATGCCATTGTGAATAATTTGCCATAATATTATCTAGCAATTTAGTAGCTTAACCCAAAGTAATTTCCATAAAAGTACCACCCGCGGCGGAATCTAAAAGATTTCTAGAGACAAAATTCAATCCCGCATAATTTTTTTGTATGATCATCCAAAGATTTAAACCATGAGTAGGACAATTTCTTAGCATCAATTTCATTCTTTCCCAAGATTGTGCAATATGTTCATGCTCAAGTTTCTTAAAATTCATGATTTGAGTTCTAAGGGAAATAATTTTCACGGTCGGAAAATACTTAGTAATAAAAGCATCCTTGCACTTATCCCAAGAATCGATACTATTGCGAGGCAAAGAAGAAAACCAATTTTTTGCACGATCCTGCAAGGAGAAAGGAAATAATTTCAAATTTACTATATCATTGTCCACACCTTTTTTCTTTTGCATATCACACAATTCCACAAATGTGTTTAGATGGGACGCGGCATCCTCATTAGGAGTACCGGAAAATTGATCTTTCATGACAAGATTCAACAAAGCGGCATTAATATCACAAGACTCCGCACTAGTGGCGGGAGGAGCAATGGGAGTAATAATAAAATCATTATTATTGGTATTGGAAAAATCACACAATTTGGTATTTTCTTGAGTCATCGTGACTACGCAAACAAGATTGCAAGCAAACAAGAGATCTAACAAAAAAAATACAAACGAAAAAGAGGGCGAATAAAACGACAAATTTTATGAAGTGGGGGAGAGGAAAACGAGAGGCAAATGGAAAATAATGTACAAGGAGATGAGATTTGTGATTAGGAACCTGATAGATGTTGATGATGTCTCCCCGGCAACGGTGCCAGAAATTCCTTTGATGTGGCTTGAGACTGCGTCGGTATTTCCCCAAAGAGGAAGGGATGATGCAGCACAAATACGATAAGTATTTCCCTCAGTTATGAAACCAAGGTTATCGAACCAGTAGGAGAACCACGCAACACTATGTAAATGGTACCTGCACACAAAGAACAAATACTTGCAACCCGACGCATAAGAGAGGTTGTCAATCTCTCCACAGTAAAAAGATAGATTAGATTGTAGTAGATTGGATAGATAGATCGCACAAGAACACAAAATAAAAGAAGCAAATAAAAAGTGCAGCAAGGTATTTTTGGGTTTTTGGAATAATAGATCTGAAAACAAAAGCGGAAAAAGATAGATCGGAAAGCAATATGTTGAAAAAGAAGACCCGGGGGCCGTAGGTTTCACTAGTGGCTTCTCTCATGAGTATAGCACACGGTGGGTAAACAAATTACTGTTGGACAATTGATAGAAGATCAAATAATCATGATGATATCCAAGGCAATGATCATTATATAGTCATCACGTCCAAGATTAGTAGACCGAAACGATTCTGCATCTACTACAATTACTCCACACATCGACCGCTATCCAGCATGCATGTAGTGTATTAAGTTCATGGAGAAACGGAGTAATGCAATAAGAACGATGACGTGATGTAGACAAGATCTATTCATGTAGGAATAGACCCCATCTTGTTATCCTTAATAGCAATGATACATGCTGCCTCGCTGCCCCTTCTGTCACTGGGAGAGGACACCGCAAGATCGAACCCATCACAAAGCACCTCTTCCCATGACAAGAAAAGTCAATCTAGTTGGCCTAACTAAACCAAAGATTTGAAGAAGAAATACGAGGCTATAAGTAATCATGCATACAAGAGATCAAAGAAGACTCAAATAATATTCATGGATAGAAACCAATCATGAACTCAAAATTCATCGGATCCCAACAAACACACCGCAAAAAGTCATTACAACAAATAGATCTCCAAGAGACCATTGTATTGAGAATCAAAAGAGAGAGAGGAAGCCATCTAGCTACTGCCTACGGACCCGTAGGTCTATGGTGGACTACTCACGCATCATCGGAGAGGCACCAATGAGAATGATGAACCCTTCCGTGATGGTGTTAGATTGGATCTCGCGGTTCTGGAACTTGCGGCGGCTGGAAGTATTTTTCATTGACTCCTCTAGGGTTTCTGGAATATTTGGGTATTTATAGAGCTCATAGGCGGTGGAGGGGAGTCCTGAGGCCACCACAACCCACCAGGGCGCGCCGGGGGCCTCTGGCATGCCCTGGTGTCTTCTGGGTCCCACGGACCTCCTCCCAGGTACTTCTTTCGCTCCCTGTATGTCTTCTAGTCCAAAAAATCTCCAAAAAGTTTCTTCGCGATTGGACTCCGTTTGGTACTGATATTCTGCGAAGTAAAAAACAAGCAAAAAACAGCAACTGGCACTTGGCACTATGTCAATAGGTTAGTCCCAAAAAATGATATAAATTTGCTATAAAATGATTGTAAAACATCCAAGAATGATAATATAACAGCATGGACCAATCAAAAATTATAGATACGTTGGAGACGTATCAGCATCCCCAAGCTTAATTCCTACTCGTCCTCGAGTAGGTAAATGATAAAAACAGAATTTTTGGTGTGGAATGATGCCTAACATGTTCATCACATATTATTTTATTTTGTAGCATGGACATTTGGAATTTTAGATGGTTCAAAGCAATAGTCTAGTTTTGACATAAAGACTTTAATACTCAAGCATGCCAACAAGCAACTATGTCTTTCAAAATATCAACACTAAAGAAAGTTATCCCTAGCCCATCATGCTCAATCATTGATCCATTCATGAAACACACTCAAATATTAGCTACACCTAATGCACAAGTATGATCATAGTGCCCCCTAGTTGGTGCTTTATAAGAGAAGATGGAGACTCAAATTAAAAATAAAAATTGCATAAAGTAAATAGATAGGCCCTTCGTAGAGGGAAGTAGGGATTTGTAGAGGTGCGAGAGCTCAAAGCTTAAATTGAGAGAGAAAATATTTTGGGTGGCATGCCTTTCCTGTCAACGAAAATGACCGAGTAGTTCTCAATACTTTCCATGCTAGATACATCATAGGCGGTTCCCAAACAAAAATAAAGTTTATTCCTTTTTCCACCATTCTTTCACAATTCATGGCTAGCCGTATCCACGGTTGCCCTCCATACCAACACTTTCCAAGGAATTTATTATTTGAGAACATAAAGTAAATTTCTTTTTCATTTCGGGACTGGGCATCCCTATTACAGCCGTACTCTCGTTAAATGACAAGTGAATAAACACTCATCTTGAGAATAACACATCTAGCATGGAAAAAATATTGGACACCCCCTACCGTTTCATGAGCGGTACGAGCACACAAAAAGGAAATTCATTTTTAATATTAGAGATGGCACATACAAATTTTCTTAGAACGGCATGGATATACCGCATATAGGTAGGTATGGTGGACTCATAAGGCAAAACTGGGTTTAAGGATTTTGGATGCACAAGTAGTATTTCTACTTAGTACAAGTGGATTCTAGCACATAGATTGAGAAGCAACCAACCAAGAAACGAAAATTCACATAAACGGGCATTAAGCATAACTAACACTGAATAATGCGAGGCTATAAGTTATATTCGAAAAAGATTCGAAGAAGAAAGACGAGGCTATAAGTAATCATGCATATAAGAGATCAAAGAAGACTCGAATAATATTCATGCATAGAAACTGATCATGAACTCAAAATTCATCGGATCCCAACAAACACACCGCAAAAAGTCATTACATCAAATAGATCTCCAAGAGACCATTGTATTGAGAATCAAACGAGAGAGAGGAAGACATCTAGCTGCTGCCTACGGACCCGTAGGTCTATGGTGGACTACTCACGCATCATCGGAGAGGCACCAATGAGGATGATGAACCCCTCCGTGATGGTGTTAGATTGGATCTCATGGTTCTGGAACATGCGGTGGCTGGAAGTATTTTTCGTCGACTCCTCTAGGGTTTCTAGAATATTTGGGTATTTATTGAGCTCATAGGCGGTGGAGGGGAGTCCCGAGGCCACCACAACCCACCAGCGCGTCGGGGGCCTCTAGCACGCCCTGGTGTCTTCTGGGCCCTACAGGCCTCCTCCCAGGTACTTCTTTCGCTCCCTGGATGTCTTCTGGTCCAAAAAAAATCTCCAAAAAGTTTCATCACGATTGGACTCCGTTTGGTACTAATATTCTGCGAAGTAAAAAACAAGCAAAAAACAGCAACTGGCACTTGGCAGTATGTCAATAGGTTAGTCCCAAAAAATGATATAAAGTTGCTATAAAATGATTGTAAAACATCCAAGAATGATAATATAACAGCATGGAACAATCAAAAATTATAGATACATTGGAGACGTATCACCAATCAACGGTGGGATCTTCCAAAGGATGTCCGAGCTAACCGCTGGAGTCCTCGCCCTAAACTCGTCCAGTTTCCCATCTAGATCAGATAGGGCTCCGGTATATCGGAGAGATTCCTCCATCGGAAGGCGACAAAATTTTACAGGGTTGTTGTAGGCTCAAGTCCACACACTTCCACTGAAGCAATCATAAAAGCGATGCTCGAGGAGATGGGGATGGCAAACACAAATCCGCTATCCAGAAAAACTGCTGCCAATCTGTAAATGAGCCATCGATCCTTTGCGATCAAATATCGGAACTCTCAATGAAAGCACGAGTGTCGGTGTGAAAACCGGAAGACCTCAGGGTAGGGGGTCCCGAACTGTGGATCTCGGACGGATGGTAACAGGAACAAGGAGACGACGATTACCCAGGTTCGGGCCCTCTTGATGGAGGTAATACCCTATGTCCTCCTCTTGTTTATATTGACGGAGAAGTATCAAGTACAGAGTTGATCTAGCTCGAGATCGTTAGATGTGTTCTAACCCTAGGGCTAGGTGAATGATATTGCATTGATGTGTGTGTATCCTCTATCGACTAGCCTGGCTCAACTTATATAATGCACCGGAGGCCTAGGATAACGAGAGTCCTAGTCGGCTACGTCGGTGGAGAGGAGTCCTTGTCTTGATCACCAACTCTCGTGGAATCTACCTCGTATATGTCATGGGCTGCCCGAAGTGGCCCATTAGTGAACCGTCATGGGGGTCCTCGTCCCGACCCACTGGTCGGGAGACGATGTAGTGAGTACCCTCTAGTCCAGGACACCGTCACCTAGGGAGGAGGAGTGCCCTCCAAGCCAAGTGGAGGGCCCTCCCCCTTAGGGTTTCCCCTCCCCTAGGCGCATGGGCCTTAGGGGGTTGGTGCGCCTGGCCCAATAAGGCCAGGGCGCCCCCTACAGACCATGCATGTCCTAGGGGCTGTAGGTACCCTTTCGGACTCCTCCGGAATCCTACGGAACCATCCAACCTTCCGGAAGCTTCCCGGTACAATACCGGCAAAACCGAAACTTTTCCGGTAGCAAAATATGACTTCCCATATATAAATCTTCACCTCTGGACCATTCCGGAGCTCCTCGTGACGTCCAGGGTCTCATCAGGGACGCTGAACAACATTCGGTCACCAACGTACATATCCCAATACTACTCTAGCGTCACCGAACGTTAAGCGTGCAGACCCTACGGGTTCGAGAATCATGTAGACATGACCGAGACACCTCTCCGGTCAATAAGCAATAGCGGGACCTGGATGCCCATATTGGTTCCTACATATTCCATGAAGATCTTTATCGGTCGAACCACGATGTCAAGGATTCAGTCAATCTCGTATGCAGTTCCCTTTGTCCAGTGGTATGTTACTTTCCCGAGAGTCGATCGTCGGTATCTCCATACCTAGTTCAATCTCGTTACCGCTGATACTTGTGATCTGTGTTGGGTTTTCCGTGAAGAGGAACGAGTAATTACAACACAATACGGATAAGTATTTTCCTCAGTTCAGAACCAAGGTTTACCGAACCAATAGGAATATCAATCAACAACCGTCTTCAGCGGTTGCATAAAAAAGAGCACACACTTGAACCCAACACGGGCAAGAGGGTTTTAAATCACCTTGGACTCATTATTTGCAAGTAAATGAAGTGTGTAGATGATAGTAGATAATTATAAATTGCAAAATAAAATAAAAATTAAATAATGGTAGCAAGGTATTGATAGGTTTTGTAAATATATAAGTGAATAGACCCGGGGGCCATAGTTTTTCCTAGTGGCATCTCTCATGATGGCAACATACGGCGGGTAAACAAATTACTGTTGGGCAACTGATAGAAAAGCGCATAGTTCTGTGATATTCACGACAATGAACATGCATATAGGCATCCCGTCCATTAGAAAATAGGCCGACTCCTGCCTGCATCTATTACTATTACTCCACCCATCGACCGCTATCCAGCATGCATCTAGAGTATTAAGTAAAACAGAGTAATGCTTGGAGAACAATGACATGATGTAGACAAGGAGAATTCAATTAATATGAACTAACCCCATCGTTTTATCTTTAGTGGCAACAATACAAAGACGTGTCTTGTCCCTTTCTGTCACTGGGATATAGAGCACCGCCAGATTGAACCCACTATAACGCACCCCTCTCACCGAAGAAGTATCAATCTAGTTGGCCAAACTATTTCAATAAATCGGAGAGAATTACGAAGCTATAACAATCATGCAAATAAAATACCATCAAGTATTCAATATCTTTTCATGAATAATCTGAACATAAACCCACAATTCATCGGATCCCAACAAACACACCGTACAAAAGGGGGAGATTGAAAGCACATATGCTCCCTTGGTGGTTTTGATAATTCATGAAAACATACATTGTCTCTTGGACTAATATGTCTACCTAGTTTATTTTAGGTTTAGACCACAGAGAGTGTTGGCAAAAGGGTGTGAGGAGATTCCCCAAGAAGAGGAATAAGAGGAAGGAATAGGATTGGCAAAGCTTCAAGCTACAAGACTCTACATTTTACTTTGTGAGAAATCACTTTCAGTCCATAGGAAAGTCAATACTATTAAAAGGGGGTAAGGTATTGTTGGTGAACAAATTGCTCCACGTGCACAAGTGCTAGCCACCAAAAACACCCACAAGCTCTCCCACAAAATACTCTGTCTAACCCAACTTCACAAAATCGGTGCCACCAACTTTTCATTCGGCCCTACCGATTTTCTACCCAAGACAGAACCCTAGCCAAACCCTAGCTCTTCGGTACAACCGAGACAACATCGGTGCAACCAAGATTTGGTGACCACTATTCGGTTAACTGCTTTCATAGAATTTGAAATTCCGAGTTTATGTTTCGGTCTCACCGAGTTTTGGGAACTGCCCTCGGCCACTGGTTTCGGTACCACCGAGATTTCTATATCGGTCTCACCGAGATTCTGAAAGTTGCCACATTTTTGACATATCGGTAGAACCGAGTTTTGCTTCGGTTTCACCGAGATGGCCAATAATGTTGTAACGGTTGGATTTTTGGAGATTCCTATATATACCCCTCCACCACATCCCACTCGCAAGAGAAGCACTCAGAACTGTTCCCCACTTCCCATATCCAAATTTCTGAGAGAGAACCACCTACCCTTGAGTTGAGATCAAGATCATCCACTCCAACCATATGGATCTTGATTTCTAGCCTCCCCAAGTTGCTTTCCACCCAATCAATCCCTCCTACCAAGCCAAATCTGTGAGAGAGTGATTGAGTGTTGAGGAGCCTATCATCTTGAAGCACAAGAGCAAGGAGTTCATCATCACTATCAAGCCTATTACCTTTTAGAGGGTGGTGCCTCCTAGATTGGTTAGGTGTTGCTTGGGAGCCTCCTACTTCATGTTGTGGAGTTGAACCAAGAAGTTTGTATGGGCAAGGAGATCGCCTACTTCGTGAAGATCTACCCATAGTGAGGCTAGTCCTTCTTGGACGGAAGCCGTTATGGAATACTCAAGGTTGCTACTTGATGGGAAATTGCGTTTGATCTTCCTATCTCTACTCTCTCTTACATGTGCTTGTCTTACTTTCCGCTGCCATACTTGTTGACTAGCATGTGTAGGGTACATTAGACTTGTTATAATTGCTAAAACTGCTCACCAATTAACTTGGGAAAAGGTTAGGCTTTAATTCTTGCAAGTAGTCTATTCACCCCCCTCTAGACGTCTCTTCTATCGATCCCTTCAATTGGTATCAGAGATTTGGTCTCCATAGCTTCGGTTTCATCACCGTGGAGGAATATGGATGTGTCTAGTTTGGGGAGTATTAGTTGTAGGGTGCCCGTTCTCGATGGGGAGTACTATAGTCAGTGGAAATATAAGATGCTTGAACTATTCGATGAATTTCATTTGAGCAAGTATGTTAAGAACCCCTATGTACCTCCCATTGATCCTTTACATCCCACACACGAAGAGGAAATTGATATGCTATGCAATCTTAGAATTGTTAATCTTATCATTAGAGGATTGCCTAAAATTGTGCTTGATCAATTGAAGAATTTTGAATGTGCTTATACTTTGTGGAATTATTTGGAGAAACGATATCCAAATTATTCATTGAGCAATCTTGATGAAATTCTTCGTAAAACTATTGTCTTTCACAAAATGATGCCTAGTGATCCTAAGTTTGACGACTATCTATTTGAGCTTAGAGACATCATGCATGCTAAAGGAGATGTCATAACTATCAACAACATCGTTGTTGAAGCCATTCGCATTCATAATCTTGAACATTGTCATGATCACAACCCTAACGAATCTCTTGTTTCTTATGACGAGGATTTCCCACTTGATGATGACAATGTGGAACATGGCTACTATGATGAAGTTGAGTTGTTCGACATCGAGTATGAGAAGACAATGAAGAATCTAGGTCTCATGGCAAACTTCAAGGATTACATGTCCGGAGGAAAAGAGTGGATGCACCGATCATATGACCGGAGATAGAGACATGTTTGAAGAGATCACACCAAACCATGGACCGCGAAGGTATGTAACTTTTGGAGACAACTCCAAGGGTAAGGTACTTGGTCTCGGTAAGGTGGCCATATCTCATGATAGCTCTATTCAAAACGTCATGCTTGTTGAATCCCTTGGCTACAATCTTCTTTCCATATCTAGACTTGTTGACTTCGGTTTTAATGTGCTATTTACCAAAGTAGATTGCCAAGTGTTTCGTCAAGATAGTCACAACATGGTCTTTACCGGTTTCCGTAGAGGTGATCTATACATTGTCGATTTCACTAAAAGATCCAAACCTCGTACTTGTCTTATTGCAAAATCTTCTAAAGGTTGGCTTTGGCATAGAAGACTAGGACATGATGGTATGCGTAATCTAGACAAGCATATCAAAGGTGATCATATACTTAGTGTTAAAGATGTTATCTTTGACAAAGATAGACTTTGTAGTGCTTGTCAAGCCGGAAAACAAGTAGATGGAAGTCATCCCATAAAGAATATCATGACTACTAGGAGACCACTCGAGTTGCTTCAAATGGATCTTTTTGGTCCCAATGCTTACAAGAGGCTTGGTGGAAATTCCTTTGGTCTAGTTGTAGATGATGATTTTTCTAGATTTACGTGGGTATTCTTTCTTGATGATAAGTCGCAAGTTCAAAAGATCTTCAAGAACTTTGCTCGCAATGCCCAAAATCAGTTTGAAGTGAATATCAAGAAAGTTTGGAGCGACAACGAATCGGAGTTCAAGAACACAAATGTAGACACCTTTCTTGACGAAGAAGGGATTCTACATGAGTTCTTGGCTACGTACACTCCTCAACAAATGGAGTTGTTGAGAGGAAGAACCGAACCCTCATTGAGATGGCAAGAACGATGCTCGACGAATACAAGACGCCAAGACACTTTTGGGCGGAAGCCGTGGAAACAGCTTGTCATGCCACAAACCGACTCTATCTTCACAAGCTTCTCGGTAAAACGACATACGAGCTACTCACAGGTAACAAACCCCAAGTTGGATACTTTTGGGTATTTGGCTCCAAGTGTTACATTCTTGATAAGCATCGTCGTTCAAAATTTGCTCCTAAATCTCATGAAGGTTTCCGACTTGGTTACGGATCAAACTCTCACACTTACCGTGTCTACAACAACTTCACTCGAAAAGTTGAAGAGACGGTAGATGTGAAGTTTGTTGAATCTAATGGTTCGCAAGTCGAACAATTTCCAAATGATGTAGGAGATAAGGAACCTTCGAAAGCTATCCAAGACTTGTCCATTGGCAAGATTCGTCCCATGGAGGTGAAGGAAAGTACTTCGTCAACTCAAGTGGAAGCCCCTAGTTCATGTCAAGGTGAACCTCAACATGACATGGAGGCATCGACAAGCGGTACACGACAAGATGAAGAGGAGGAAGAAGTTCATCATGATGATCCACCACAACCACCTTCACCACCAGCTCAAGGCGACGACACCTTCAACAACGATGAAGAAGAAGATGATGATGAAGAAGCTCCACCATCCAACAAGCAAAAGCTGCCCCGAGTTCGAGCAAGAGTGGACAAAAATCATCCTCTGAATCAAATCTTCGATGACATACAAACCGGGAGGATAACTCGCTCTAAAACTCGACTAGCTAACTTTCATGAGCATTATTCATTCATATCTAGTATTGAGCCCTTGAAGGTAGAAGAAGCTCTTCAGGATCCGGATTGGGTGGACGCTATGCACGAGGAACTACACAACTTCAAGAGGAACAAAGTATGGACACTTGTAGAGAAGCCCAAGGACAAGCAAAACATCATCGAAACCAAATGGGTGTTTGAGAACAAACAAGATGAAGACGGTCAAGTCATACGCAACAAGGTGTGTCTCGTAGCTCAAGGCTACACCCAAGTCGAAGGTATGGACTACGGTGAGACCTATGCACCCATTGCTAGACTTGAAACTATCTGCATTCTTCTTGCTTATGCTAATCACCATGATATCACTCTTTATCAAATGGATATTAAAAGTGCATTCTTAAATGGTGAGATTGAAGAAGAGGTCTATGTTAAGCAACCCCCTGGTTTTCTGAATCCTAAGAAACCTAATCATGTCTACAAGCTTCGTAAAGCTCTTTATGGTCTTGAGCAAGCCCCACGTGGTTGGTATAAATGCTTAACGAAGTTTCTCATTGAAAAGGGTTTCGAAATTGGTAAAATTGACACAACCTTATTCACTAAGAGAGTTAATGGTGAATTATTTGTGTGCCAAATCTATGTGGATGATATTATCTTTGTTTCTACTAACCCACAATTTAGTGAAAGATTTGGAAGGTTGATGTCCGAGAAGTATGAGATGTCCATGATGTGTGAGCTGAAATTTTTCCTTGGTTTGAAAATCAAGCAAACGAGAGAAGGAACTTTCATCTCTCAAACCAAGTATACCAAGGACTCGATCAAGAAGTTCAACATGCAAGAGTGTAAAGGTATGAAAACTCCAATGCCTACTAGTGGACATGTTGATCTTACCAAGGAGGATGAACCGGTTGATCAAAAGGTTTATCGATCTATGATTGGTTCATTGTTATATCTATGTGCCTCCCGTCCCGACATTATGCTTAGTGTATGCATGTGCGCTAGATATTAAGCTGCTCCTAAAGAGTGTCATCTTAAGGCCATGAAACGAATTGTGAGATACTTGATACATACACCAAACTTTGGCATATGGTATCCCAAGGGATCTTCTTTTAACCTTGTTGGCTATTCCGACTCGGACTATGCCGGAGACAAGGTTGATAGAAAATCCACCTCGGGTACTTGTCAATTTCTTGGTAGATCTCTTGTGTCTTGGTCCTCCAAGAAACAAAACTCGGTATCTCTATCTACTGCCGAAGCGGAATACATTGCCGCTGGATCATGTTGTGCTCAATTACTATGGATGACTCAAACTCTTAAGGACTATGGCATACATGTGAGACATGTACCATTGTTATGTGACAATGAGAGCGCAATCAAAATTGCTCATAATCCCGTGCAACATTCTAGAACTAAGCATATTCAAGTTAGACATCATTTCATTCGTGATCATGTTGCCAAAGGAGATATCAATCTCAAGCGTGTTCGTACTGAGAAACAATTGGCTGATATCTTTACTAAACCACTTGATGAGAAAGTGTTTTGTCACTTGTTGAACATCCTTGATGCTTCAAACTTCAGCTAGACTCAGTCGGTTGCATGCAAGGGCATGAGCTTACATGATACTTCCATAATACACTTGACATGCTATCTTATACCATGGAAATATATGCTCCCTTGTATTGCAACTAATATTTTGTAGGTACTTGGAAGAACTTCATTCCACAAGATTGCCAACAACTCAAATCATAAGCAATCTTGTCATGACCAAGTATCCACAACCCTTCTTGTTGATGGAAGGAAGAAGACAACTCAACCATATCCTTGACCTATATTTGATGTAATCACATTTGCCAATTTTCAATTGATATCATATCAAAATGGATACGTCTTGTTCTTCCTTGCATGACTAACCCATGTAGGTGAAAAGAGAACCAAAACAAACAAGGATTGCTCCCAACTCAAGATGATCTTCATCAACATCGAGCATCCACAACATGTTCTACTACATGCTACGTCATGAACATCACTCAAAGGTATGTACTCATATCCTTGAAAAAGCTTTACTCCAAGTCATGAGATAAAGCAACTCAAGTGATATGAAAACATTAAAATGCTTAATCGAAAACTGGTAAACCCATTTTGAGCTTAACGATGAGTATGACCTATGATCAAGTATTCTTGCTTGGCTCCTAAGTCAATATACTCTAATATAGGTGACCTAGTCACTGACCATCATCTAGTTGAAGCTTCTAGTGTGGTTCATCCTATATTTGCAAGATTTCTTGGAACCACTCAAATCTTCTCTAGTTGACGTTTCTTTGAAAAGTCTTATGTATTTCCTTTGCAGATCTTTTTGACATTTCATTACAAGTTTTCCAAACTCATTTGCAAGTTTCTGAAACATTGCCAAGTTTCTGTTTACTCCTCGGAGTCTCCGACTCAAACCACTCGGTTTCACCGATTTAGCAGATAACCTGCATGACCATAATTCGGTTCCACCGACTCGTCTGTCTCGGAGCCACCGATTTTGATTTCTTCCATGGTTTGTGTTCATATTAGTAAATCTTTATTTCTTCAGTGATTCCTTTGATATATATCCACACAAAAAAAACTTTATTCTAGGATCCCTAACTCAAAGGAGGAGAAGTCTTACAATCTCTCAGATCAGAGAAAGAGGGAGCAGTTCTATTCTATGTTCCCTCAGTCTTCTTTTAATGCCCTCTATGATTCTCACTGTTCCATGAACCCTACATTCTATGACCCTTGTTCTCAAGGATCCCTTCTACACTCCATAATCCCTGTGTCTGACCCCGTGTATGGACCTTTTTGGAAATTAATGCCAAAGGGGGAGAAATACCAAAGCTTCAAAATGCTAAAGGGGGAGATACATGCTTCAATGCAAAGGGGGAGATACAATCAAGGGGGAGAATATCAAAGCTTATGCTTACATAAACAAGGGGAGAGATACATGCTTCAATGCAAAGGGGGAGATACAATCAAGGGGGGGAATATCAAAGCTTATGCTTACATAAACAAGGGGAGAATACCAAAGTAGGGGGAGAAGTCTCGTTGTTTCCCAAAGGATAGAGAGCATGCCTAATCTTGTTCTAATTTGATACTCTTATTTGTTATTCTCATGTTAAACTTGTCTCACCCTATCCAATCCCAATATCTAAATGCTAAGATTCAGGGGGAGGGGATGACCTACTATTTCACATCTAGGGGAGAAAGTTCTAAATGATCTTGGAGACGTATCAATCTTAAGGAATACTATTTTCTATACGTTCTCCACATCTTGGTACTGTTGAGTTCTATTGCTTTTTGATTTGTAGAATACTCTTGTGTTTCCTAACACTGTTTTCTCAAGAGTGCTTCTACTACTAGACTGCTCAAGAACTCAAGGTAAGTATATGCATCATATCCTTGATCAAGATGATCTCTTGCTTCTTGCACATATTGTTTGCAAGAGTGAAGTCTTGAACAAGGATACAACTCATTCATATATACTTGATGCATATAGCCAAGATACACATGACTCATCATATCCCTTCTACTATATGTGTGTCCATGCATTCCAAAGAAACTATCCTCAAAAGGATTGCACACATTTAGGGGGAGCAAGTTTTAGTCATGTGTCTCTCAAAGTCTTCATTATATCTCAGCATATCTTCATTTGAAGCTTTGATTGTATGTTGTCATCAATTACCAAAATGGGGAAGGTTGAAAGCACATATGCTCCCTTGGTGGTTTTGATAATTCATGACAACATACATTGTCTCTTGGACTAATATGTCTACCTAGTTTATTTCAGGTTTAGTCCACAGAGAGTGTTGGCAAAAGGGTGTGAGGAGATTCCCCAAGAAGAAGAAGAAGAGGAAGGAATAGGATTGGCAAAGCTTCAAGCTACAAGACTCTACATTTTACTTTGTGAGAATTCACTTTCAGTCCATAGGAAACCAATACTATTAAAAGGGGGTAAGGTATTGTTGGTGAACAAATTGCTCCACGTGCACAAGTGCTAGCCACCAAAAACACCCACAAGCTCTCCCACAAAATACTCTGTCTAACCCAACTTCACAAAATCGGTGCCACCAACTTTTCATTCGGCCCTACCAATTTTCTACCCAAGACAGAACCCTAGCCAAACCCTAGCTCTTCGGTACAACCGAGACAACATCGGTGCAACCGAGATTTGGTGACCACTATTCGGTTAACTGCTTTCATAGAATCTGAAATTCCGAGTTTATGTTTTGGTCTCACCGAGTTTTGGGAACTGCCCTCGGCCACTGGTTTCGGTACCACCGAGATTTCTATATCGGTCTCACCGAGATTCCGAAAGTTGCCACATTTTTGACATATCGGTAGAACCGAGTTTTGCTTCGGTTTCACCGAGATGGCCAATAATGTTGCAACGGTTGGATTTTTGGAGATTCCTATATATACCCCTCCACCACATCCCACTCGCAAGAGAAGCACTCAGAACTGTTCCCCACTTCCCATATCCAAATTTCTGAGAGAGAACCACCTACCCTTGTGTTGAGATCAAGATCATCCACTCCAACCATATGGATCTTGATTTCTAGCCTCCCCAAGTTGCTTTCCACCCAATCAATCCCTTCTACCAAGCCAAATCTGTGAGAGAGTGATTGAGTGTTGAGGAGTCTATCATCTTGAAGCACAAGAGCAAGGAGTTCATCATCACTATCAAGCCTATTACCTTTTGGAGGGTGGTGCCTCCTAGATTGGTTAGGTGTTGCTTGGGAGCCTCCTACTTCGTGTTGTGGAGTTGAACCAAGAAGTTTGTACGGGCAAGGAGATCGCCTACTTCATGAAGATCTACCCATAGTGAGGCTAGTCCTTCGTGGATGGAAGCCGTTATGGAATAGTCAAGGTTGCTACTTCGTGGACCCTTATGGGTGGAGCCCTCCGTGGACTCTCGTGACCGTTACCCTCCGTGGGTTGAAGACTCCATAAACGTGGATGTACGATAGCGCCACCTATCGGAACCACGGGAAAAAATCCTTGCATCTTCAAATTGCGTTTGATCTTCTTATCTCTACTCCCTCTTACATGTGCTTGTCTTACTTTCCACTGCCATACTTGTTGACTAGCATGTGTAGGGTGCATTAGACTTGTTATAATTGCTAAAACTGCCCACCAATTAACTTGGGAAAAGGTTAGGTTTTAATTCTTGCAAGTAGTCTATTCACCCCCCCTCTAGACATCTCTTCTATCTATCCCTTCATCGTTCCGTAATACAAGATCCCCTGACTAACCACTTAGTCACATTGCTTGCAAGGTTCTTGTGATGTTGTATTACCGAGAGAGCCCAGAGATACCTCTGCGTCATACAGAGTGAGAAATCCCAGTCTCGATCCACGCCAACCCAACATACACCCTCGGAGATACCTGTAGAGCACCCAGTTATGAAGTGATGTTTTATAGAACACAAGGCATTCCTATGGTGTCAGGGAGTTGCATGATCTCATCGTCTTAGGAACAGATACTTGACATTGAAGAAAGTAGTAGCAACAAACTAAGTGATACGATCAAATGCCATGCTTACGGTTGGGTCTTGTCCATGACATCATTCTCCTAATGATGTCATCCCATTATCAAATAACCACTCATGTATATGGTTAGGAAACCTTAACCATCTTTGATCAACAAGCTAGTCTAGGAGAGGCTCATTAGGGACACGGTGTCGTTTATGTATCCACACATGTATCTGAGTTTCCGATCAATACAATTCTAGCATGGATAATAAACGATTATCATGAACAAGGAAATATGATAATAACCAATTTATTATTGCCTCTAGGGCATATTTCCAACAGTCTCCCACTTGCACTAGAGTTAATAATCTAGTTCACATCGCCATGTGATTAACACCCAATGAGTTATGTCGTCTAAACATGTTTTGCTTGTGAGAGAGGTTTTAGTCAATGGGTCTGCAACATTCAAATTCGTGTGTACTTTGCAAATCTATATGTCATACCGTGGAAGATACTACCACGATCCACTTGGAGCTATTCCAAATGACCGCTCCGCCATATGTATCCGGTTTGCTACTCAAAGTCATCCGGATCGGTGTCAAAGCTTGTATCAACATAACCCTTTACGACGAACTCTTTATCACCTCCATAACTGAGAAACATTTCCTTAGTCCTCTAAGGATAATTTTGACCATTGTTCGATGATCCACTCCTGGATTACTTTTGCACCCCCTTGCCAGACTCATGGCAAGGCACAAATCAGGTGTGGTACACATCATGGCATACATTATAGATCCTATGGCTAAGGCATAGGGGACCACCTTCGTCCTTTCTCTTTCTTCCGCCGTGGTCGAGCTTTGAGTATTACTCAACTTTAGACCTTACAATACAAGCAAGAACTCCTTCTTTGACTGATTCATTTTGAACTCCTTCAAAATCTTGTCAAGGTATGTGCTTTGTGAAAGTCTTATCAGGCGTCTTGATCTATCTCTATAAATATTGATGCCCAATATGTAAGCAGCTTTACCCAGGTCTTCCTTTGAAAAACTCCTTTCAAACAACCCTTTATGCTTTCTAGAAATTCTACATCATTTCCAATCAACAATATGGCATCCAAATATACTTATCAGAAATGCTATAGTGCTCCCACTCGCTTTCTTGTAAATACAAGTTTCTTCAATAACTTTGTATAAACCCAAAAGCTTTGATCACCTCATAGAAGCGTATATTCCAACTCCGAGATGATTGCACCAGTCCATAGAAGGATCACTGGAGTTTGCATAACTTTTAACATCCTTAGGATCGACAAAACCTTCTGGATGTATCACATACAACCTTTCCCTAGGAAACCGTTAAGGAAGCGTTGTTTTGACGTCCATCTGCCAGATTTCATAATCGAAAAATGCAGCAACTGCTAACATAATCCCAACAGACTTTAGCATCGCTATGGGTGAGAAAGTCTCATCATAGTCAACTCCTTGAACTTGTCTGCGACAAGTCGAGCTTCATAGATGGTGACATTACCATCAACGTCCGTCTTGTTGAAATCTATTTGTTCTCCAAGATGGATACTCTCTCAGATTTCATGGCCTCTAGCCATTTGTCAGAATCTGGGCCCATCATCACTTCCTCATAGTTCGTAGGCTCATCGTTGTCTAACAACATGACTTTCAAGACAGGATTACCGCACCACTCTGGACAGTACGTGTCTTTGTGGACCTACAAGGCTTGGTAGTGACTTGTTCCGAAGTTTCATGATCATCATCATTAACTTCCTCTTCAATTGGTGTACGCATCACAAGAACACCTTTCTGCGTTGTGCTACTTGCCAATTCAAGTGAAGGTTCGATAACCTCATCAAGTTCTACCTTCCTCCCACTCACTTCTTTCGAGAGAACCTTCTTCTCTGGAAAGGATCCATTCTTGGCAACAAAGACCTTACCTTTTGGATCTGTGATAGAAGGTATACCCAATTGTTGCTTTAGGGTATCTTATGAAGATGCATTTTTCCGCTTTGGGTTCAAGCTTATCAGACATAAGTGTCGCATCCCCAAACTTTTAGAAACGACATCTTAGGTTTCTTGCTAAACCATAATTCATACGGTGTCGTCTCAACGTATTTAGATGGTTCCTTATTTAAAGTGAATGTAGTTGTCTCTAATGCATAACCCAAAACGATAGTGGCAAATCGATAAGAGACATCATAGAACGCAACATATCCAATAGAGTACGGCTATGATGTTCAGACACACCACTACGCTGTGGTGTTCCAGGTGGCGTGGGTTGTGAAACAATTTCCACATTGTCTTAAATTGCATACCAAACTTGTCGTGGTTTTGTCACGGCAGATGTCCTAGTGCTAGGACTTAGGTGTGAAGCCATCGCCACGACGGTTAACTCGAAGGGGTTGATCGGGACGACAGACACAGGTTTACCCAGGTTCGGCCCCTCTCGAAGGAGGTAATAGCCTACGTCCTGCTTTGAGTTGTATTGATTGGATATCGATTACATGGGAGCGGATTCGCTAGACCTAGTACTCGATCAAAGGTTTCGTGGTCTAAGCCGCCCAGGTAACCCGCCCTTATATACACAGGTCGAGGCCCTGGGCTTACAAGAGTCCGGGCCGGGTCATACTTGATAGCCGACCTTGCCTCTAACTACTCCTGCCTTGTCGGACAAGCCGCCACCGGTAGCTTATGCCACCGGGTCATACATTGTCTTCTCTCTCTGGGCCTCCAGGCCCATTGAGCAAGTTTCTTCCAAACCTTATCACTAAGCCGCCAACCTCATTACCCGGCCCCACCTAGGCGGGTCTCACCATGGGGTTATATCCCCAACATTAGGCCCCAGATTGATTTGAACCGGTTCATGTCAATCTTCAAGTCTTCTGGTTGGCGGATCTTTCATTTTTTGACAAATCTTCATGACCCGTCATATCTGAAAATGGGTGACGTCATTTCTGACAAATCTTCATGACCCGCCATGACGTCATCTCAGGAAAATCAAAAAGATTCCCCTGACGTCACAACAGATCTTTTTCATTAATATGACCAGCCCGAGAATCGAGGCACTTTCTTGGTCAATCGCCGTCGTGTCTCCCCGATTCCCGCACCGGACTGTTGCTATTCCATCACCCCCTTATAAATAGACGCGGGGGCCCCCATCATTTTCACTTTCCCCCCGCTGTCGTCTTCTTCTTCTTCCTCGTGACGCCCGCGCTACCGAAGCTCGCCGCGCCGTCTGGGCTCGCCGTTGTCTCCGACACTGGCCGCTGCATCACCCTGATTACGTCCAGAGCACTCCCGCGTTCGCCCACATCTTCAAGGTTCCATCTTTGCCCCTTGTCTAGATCTGCACTAGCTTTACAGATTTCCCCCGAGTTCATCGGGTTTTCTTCGTGTTCATCACCGCCCATCGGAGCATTCTTCGTAGATCAGACAAAGAACACTTCCTTAGGCTTTATAATGCTGCTCGAATCATGCGGCCATCCGCTCAATAGGCATGCCATGTTCATTATAGATTGCTGGCTCACTCTAATCCGTATAGGAACTGCCTGTTCTTCCACTGGCTTTTTAGGTTTAGGAATATTTTTCTTTTATCTCGCCCGTAGATCTTGATTCAGTAGCGGTAGCTGTTGAAATCTGTTTTTCCACACTTAGTAATTTTTCCGATACTCACTGGCAAACTTGACCCGCCGTCGTACCGCCAACTCACGTTGTCATATTACGGCCTGCTTCGGCAGCTCATAACTTTATACTGATCCGCCAAATACCATCGCCATTTTTAGAGTCCTAACTGCCATGGTCATAATACGTTTTTAACCCACCATATATTCATGCCCTTCTGCAGTCTTTTAAGCCACCGCCATGTCTAAAGTCCCAGCTTCCTGCAACTGGGTAAGGTCCGGGGTGACTGAGGAATCACTCAAGGATTTTGTTACCATGGGAGTTTTGCTGGCTCAGGATGTTATCCACTGGCGGGTTTCGGGCAATGAAACCACTCCTAAGCCCGAGGATGGGGAAGTTATCGTGTTCACAGACCATCTTCTCCGCGGTTTCTCTCCACTCGGGTCTAAATTTTTCTGAGATGCCTTACACTCATTCAACCTGCACCCCCAAGACATTGGCCCCAACTCTGTCACCAACCTGTGTCAGTTCCAAACCCTCTGCGAAGCTTATCTGCAAGAAGAGCCGTCTGTTGACCTCTTCAAGGAATATTTCTACATCAACCACCAAACAGAAATGGCGGATGGATTAAGTCTTGAACTCGGAGGTGTCACTCTTCAAAGACGGAGGGATGTACTCTTTCCAGCAGCAACTCTGCCGAGTCATCCCAAAGAATGGAATAAAACTTGGTTTTATTGCAAAGATACTTCCCCAGAAGGAGAGAATCCACTGCCGGGTTATCGCCCTTACCGGCTCAGCACTGACACGGAACTCCCAGACCGGATGTCCGCTGCAGAGCGCGCTCAATATGGCCCAACCTTCTCAAAAATAATTGCCCTGTTAGCCAACGGGTTAACATGTGTTGATCTGACCCGCTGCTGGGTCTCTTGGAGGATTCTTCCGTTGAGCCGCCGCAGCGCCTTAATGTGCCAATATACCGGTGAAGTGAACGACCCTCAACGCTTCAACCAGACTCCCTTGACAGACCAAGATCTCAATACAATTGTCAAGTCCTTGCTGGGAGAACCTCAACCCGCCTACAGCAAGACGGGGTTAAGTCCCTTTTATGCACTTAACCCGGCTCCAGAGGTGAATCTTTCCACCCTAATCTTCACTCTTTCCTTAAACACTTTATTTCTTGTCTTCTATTTTAACCATTCTGCCAATGCATATATTTATACGTAGGCCGGCTCTTCCTTCTGGAACAAGAGGTTAACCATTACCTCCAAAAAGAAAAGAAAAGCAAACAAAGCAACCAAGGCCAAAACTCTGGCTTGTAAAAGGAAACAATCAACCGAAGAATTATTCGGCCTGGACGACTTAGAGGTAGAACTTGATTCCCTTGGTCGTCTTTTCATGCAACTTATTGACGCTGACTCTTCTCAGGAAGAGGCGGAGGCCAGTGAAGCCGGGGCTGTAGAGGTAACTATCATCTCCTCCGAGTCAGAACCTCTGCCAACAGAGAGAATCCGGCGGGTCATCCGGAAAGTTAAGTTTTCACACCCTCTTGCTCACTTGGACCCCGACTTTCTTTTGAAGAAACAGCAACATGACGCCAGACGTCAGACCCGTAGCGGTGGCTCTGAAGACCTGGTGGCCGGCTTGCCTGACACTCCGGCTCGCCGAAAACGTCGCAACGAGGTACTTCCGGCTTATATATGTACTGCTGCATATTACTCTTGTGTTGCCACTTACTCATACTGCTTCTAATTGTATCAGGAAACTCCTCCTTCGTCTGGCAACTCAACCGCCTCCAAGCTGCCTCCCCTTGTCATCAACCCAGGGTAACTTTCTTATATCCTTTCCCTGCTTATTACTATAATGTCTTTGCACATAACTGATAATGAAATCCGTATCTTGCAGGGCCCAGGCCAAGAAAAGGAAACAGAGCGGGTCATCTTCCCGTCCGGATGCCTCAGAGCCGGAAGACCCAAAGCTTGATGCTCCTGAAACTCAAGTGGAGCCATCCGATGCCGGCCAAGGTGCTCATGACGACACTCCCCGGCCCAACGAGCCGGTGGATGTTGATGTTGTGATCACTGAAGCTTCTTCGGAGACAGATACTAAGCCGCCCAGCCCCTTGCCGACAACCCAAGAGGTGCCGGTTCAAGAAGAAGAAGTCACCATTACCGGCTCAGCCTATGCCGCTCCGGCCCCCTCCAATGTGCTAACCAAGCATATTCAAAATGCCGAGACACCTTCTCCTGAGAAGGAGAAAAACAAACTTGACCTGCCGAATTTGGAGAAGCTGACCGCTGACGAGTTGCACTCGGGCTATTTGAGCCGCCTGACCGCCAGCCGTGACATGGAAGCCAGACTGGTAGACATGATGAAAAAGAAATATGAGGTATTCCCCTTCTCTGCTCTCTGCATACCCTTACATAGCCCCCAAGGGCCGGCTTATATTCTCAAAAATAAGCCGGGTCTTCAATAATATGTAGTGTTGAATAGATCAACGATGTAGCCCCCAAGGGCCGGGTCATTATACCAATAATGAGCCAACACTTATTTCTTTAATAAATGCAAGAAATGCCAAGTGTAACCCCCAAGGACCGGATCATTATACCAATAATGAGCCGGGACTTTTTATAAACCTGATCCTTAGACTTGTAGAGCAATGTGTAGCCCCCAAGGGCCGGGTTATCTTCATGGAGATGATCCGGGTCTTATTTGCCTTGTAAATATAAGAAAGAACTGAGACACATTAGCCCCCAAGTGTCAAGTATATTGCTTGCAATCTGCTTGGGACTTGTAATGATTCTCTGCCAAACTTCTAAAAAACCGGTATGAGCCGGACAGGTGGCTTAAAATTGACAATCTTGCCTTGCTATGACTTGTCTTGTGCAAGAATCTTTAAATGCCGCTGAGTATAACGTGTCGGACCGTAAGAAAAGTCTGGCACTGCAACAAGAAGTCCGAGCGGAAGCCAACGCCAAGTATCAGATCGCTTTGACTGAGCTGGAGGTAATCAAGACTGAGCTCGAGACATTCAAGAAGTCTGCTGAAATGAGCCAAGCCGCCCTGACCAAGCGCGCAGAAAACGCAGAGGGCCGTCTTAAAACGGTGACTGAAGAGCTAACCGGCCTGAAGCGGCACATAATCCGGATGACTGAAGCCGTCTTTGGTAAGTATTTGTTGATTTGTAATTATGCTTGACATGATCCTATGGAGACTCGCCCGGCGACTTACAATCTCAATCTCTTTTGCAGGCCAACGAACTCGCCAACTTCCGGATGACAGCTTGTTGAAGCTGAAGGCCTTATATGCCTTCACTGAGCAACTATACTTCGGAAGCCTTTTCACTATCATAGCAGTCTTTGGTGAGAAGGGTGTGCCAAAACTGATCAAGGATGTTTTGAACTATCTCTCCACTGTTCCCAGGCACTTCGAGGAAATAGAGAGATCAGCCGCCCGCAAGGGTGCAATTTCTGCCTTAAGCCGGGCGCTAGCATATGCACCAGAACTTCACCCGGAAGAGATGATGGGCATCTTCCCGCAACTCAAGGATGATGGGTCAGAATTCACCCGGGATGACTATGCCCGTTGCCACTGAGAGTCTCGAGTGTTGGCTAGCCGGTTAGCCGCAGAAGCTGATCTGTCAAAATACCAGGCGGCTTACGACGACAACAACACTCGAGTACGGGCGCCTACCTTTGAGCTGAAGGATCTGACCCCTCAACAGCGTAAGCATATCTTTGCCCCTGACGTCGACCCATCTCCCATCTTGAATGATGAAGCTCAATTTGAAGCTCTACTCAACTGCAACTGGGATGTGGACAACCTTCAGATCCAGGAGCCCGAAGCCCTGGCGCACGGTGACCCGTCGACAAGCTAGGCGAAGAGCCGTTCTTCAAAGATTCTGACCCGGGCGAAACTGAGCCGCCAGGTTTTAACTTGTGAAAAACTTTAAGCAACATATTTTGGGCCCTGTGAGGCCTTGTAATAGCAGTAGAAAAAACTTGATCGTCTGCTCCTGTGCCTTCGTGCACTTTTTAAACATCTATCAGTCCATACGCCGGCGATTTAACAAGAATGTCTTGATATAATCATCTGACTGTATTGACTCGCCCGGTGGGTTATATTCCATGAGCAACGCTAAGCCGGAGTTACCGAAAAAACTTAGAATTTCATCATGAAAAATACCTGCAAAAAACAAGCAATATACTTGTGCATATCTCTTGCCTTATGAGCCGGCTTTAAAGGCCTAGCAAGATGAGAAACTTTATTTTTGCAAGAATTTTTTTTGTATTGCTTCCGAAGAAGCTAGGCATAAAAGCCTGAAAACCTCATAAGCCAGCTCTCACGTGACATAAATCCATCGTTTAAACCTTAGCAAGTTTGCGGTCTTTAAAAGATTGACATTGCTAAGAGTACGAACGGGCCACATAGCGGAGAGACTACCGTAGACAAGGCGAGTTTATCCTAGCTCACTGTAAGCCGGCTCTCTCATGACAAAAGCCGCCGTTTAAACCTTGACAAGTTCAGGGTCTTTGTGCGAGATTGACTATGAAAGTTTAGGGTCCCTGAGCAAGATTGACTGTCAAGAGTTCGGCGGGTCACATGGCGGAGTAACAAGTTGCAAACAGGCAGGTTTAACTCGAACATGGCATATAAAGCCTGGCCAAGTGGGTATGAAAGCTAAACCCAGTGAGTTGGAAGCCCCCAAGTGACCGGATGAAGAATCAACTCTTTGCACGAAACTTGGTGCAAGAAAACGGCAGAGGCCCCGAATTATGGGGATGCCAACTTTATTATATCATAAAAGATGGTATATACAATGACAGGGGTATGTACATTGATGAGAGCCGGACCGGCAGCTCAAGTATAGTATGGCCGAAGGTGAGCAATATTCCACGGCCTTGCAGTCTCTTCACCAGAAGTGCGTGACTTGTCACTCTCCCGTATATCGATGAGATAGTAGGAACCATTGTTGAGATTTCTGCTGATCACAAACGGTCCTTCCCAAGGAGGTGATAACTTGTGCATATCTGACTGGTCTTGAATCAAACGGAGTACCAAATCGCCTTCTTGGAACGTCCGGGTCTTGACCCTGCGGCTATGATAGCGACGTAGGTCTTGCTGGTAAATTGCGGACCGTGCTGCTGCAAGACCCCGTTCTTCGTCTAAGGCATCCAAAGCATCCTGACGCGCCGTCTCATTATCAGCTTCCACGTAAGCCGCCACTCTAGGCGAGTCATGACGAATATCACTGGGGAGAACAGCTTCTGCGCCATAAACCATGAAGAAAGGCGTATAGCCTGTTGACCTGTTGGGGGTGGTTCTTATGCTCCAAAGAACTAAAGGTAACTCCTCCACCCAACAACCCGGCGTGCGCTCCAAAGGAACCATAAGCTGGGGTTTTATTCCTCTCAAAATTTCCTGGTTAGCACGCTCTGCTTGACCATTAGACTGTGGGTGAGCCACAGAAGATACATCGAGGCGGATATGCTCACCATCACAAAACTCCTTCATAGCCCCCTTGGACAGGTTTGTGCCATTGTCAGTAATGATACTATGAGGATACCCAAACCGAAAGATCAACTTTTTGATGAAAAGTACCGCTGTCGCTGCATCACACTTGCTGACCGGCTCAGCTTCAACCCACTTAGTGAACTTGTCAACCACCACCAAAAGGTGGGTCTTCTTGTCTTTAGACCTCTTAAAAGGTCCCACCATATCAAGCCCCCAGACTGCAAACAGCCAGGTGATGGGAATCATCCGTAACTCTTGAGCCGGCACATGGGCACGTCGTCCAAATTTTTGGCACCCGTCACATTTACTGACCAAGTACTCTGCATCTTTATGAGCTATTAACCAGTAAAAACCGTGTCGAAAAGCCTTGGACACCAAAGATTTTGACCCGGCGTGATGACCACAATCGCCGGCATGTATCTCTTGCAGTATTTCACGGCCCTCGTCAGGAGAAACACATCGCTGAAAGACGCCAGCCACGCTGCGCCTGTGTAACTCGCCATTGACAATAGTCATGGATTTAGACCACCTTATGATCTGCCGTGCCAGATTCTCATCTTGAGGTAACTCGCCGCAGGTTAGATACGCCAGATAAGGCAATGTCCAATCAGGGATTGCACGGAGAGCTGCCACCAATTGTCCTTCCGGGTCAGGTATAGCCAAATCCTCTTCCGACGGTAACTTAACCGATGGGTGATGCAATACGTCCAGGAACACATTAGGCGACACCGGCTTATGCTGAGATCCCAGTCTTGATAACGCGTCAGCCGCCTCATTCTTCCGTCGGTCAATATGATCCACCTGATAGCCCTTGAAGTGGCCAGCGATAACATCAACCGCCTGGCAATATGCCGCCATGCGAGGGTCCTTAGAGTCCCACGTGCCAGAGACTTGCTGAGCTACCAGGTCTGAGTCGCCAAGACATCTGACCCGGCTTAAATTCATCTCCTTGGCCACATGGAGCCCATGAAGCAAAGCCTCATATTCGGCTGCATTGTTAGTACAAGGAAACATTAACCTCAAAACATAACATAATTTGTCACCTCGCGGGGAAGTTAAAACAACTCCAGCCCCCGAGCCTTCCAATTGCCTGGAGCCATCAAAATGAATTGTCCAATATGTATTATCCAGCTTCTTCGCGGGTGCCTGGCATTCTGTCCAATCATTGATAAAGTCCACCAGAGTTTGAGATTTCACAGCCGTCCGGTGCACATATTTCAGATTGAGAGGCCCAAGCTCAATTGCCCACTTAGCAATCCTGCCAGTAGCTTCTCTATTTTGGATGATATCTCCCAAAGGAACAGAGCTGACCACTGTGATTGGATGCCCAAGGAAATAGTGTTTCAGCTTGCGATTGGCCATGAATACCCCAAACACCAATTTTTGCCAATGCGGATATCTTTGCTTGGACTCCGTCAAGACCTCACTGACATAGTGAACCGGCCGCTGGACTGGGTACTCCTTACCCGCCTCCTTGCGCTCCACCACAACTGCAGCAGTGACAGCTCTGTTGTTAGCCGCCACATACAAGAGCAAAGGCTCCTTTTCCACCGGAGCAGCCAAAACGGGCGGCTCAGCCAACTGCTTCTTGAGCGCCTCAAACGCCTCATTAGCCGCATCACTCCAGACGAAATCATCTGTCTTCTTCATCATCTGATATAGAGGAATAGCTTTCTCACCCAGGCGGCTTATGAACCCGCTCAGAGCGGCGATACGACCCGCCAAGCGCTGAACATCATTAATACATGCCGGCTTAGACAAAGAAATGATGGCCTTTATCTTGTCCGGGTTAGCCTCAATGCCACGCTCGGAGACCAAGAATCCCAAGAGCTTGCCTGCAGGTACACCAAACACACACTTTGCCGGGTTAAGCATCGTTTTGTAAACCTGCAGATTATCAAAAGTCTCCTTCAAATCAGCCAACAGAGTCTCCTTCTCCCTTGATTTGACCACAATATCATCCACATAAGCATGAACATTGCGCCCAATTTGACCATGCAGACAGTTCTGCACACAACGCTGATTAGTCGCCTGAGCGCTCTTGAGCCCGAAAGGCATAGACACATAGCAGAAAGCTCCAAAAGGCATAATGAAAGACGTCTTCTCTTGGTCTTTGACTGCCATCTTGATCTGATGATAACCCGAATAAGCATCTAGGAAACATAAACTCTCACAACCCGCCATTGCATCAATGATCTGGTCGATACGGGGGAGAGCAAATGGATCAACCGGACACGCCTTGTTGAGATCGGTGTAATCCACACACATGCGCCACGTGCCATTCTTCTTGAGTACCAACACCGGGTTAGCTAACCATTTCGGGTGAAAAACTTCAACGATAAACCCTGCTGCCAAGAGTCGGGCCACCTCTTCTCTGATAGCCTTACGCCTCTCCTCATTGAAACGACGGAGGAACTGTTTGACTGGCTTAAACTTAGGATCCACATTAAGGTGGTGCTCAGCGAATTCTCTCGGCACACCCGGCATGTCAGAAGGTTTCCATGCAAAGATGTCCCGATTCTCACGGATGAATTCGATGAGCGCACTTTCCTATTTGGGATCATATTGGCCCCAATAGTGAACTGCTGCAATGAGTTGCCAGGAGTAAAATCCACCAGCTTGGTATCTTCTGCCACAAACTTAAGAGGCGGCTCAGATTCCGTACTGGGCTTCTCAACGGGGTCATATCTGCCGGGTCAACATTCTCCTTATAAAACTTGAGCTCCGCCTCAGCACAACTAGACTCTGCATATGCATCATCGCCTTCCTCGCACTCAAGAGCAATCTTCCGATCACCATGCACTGTAATCGTTCCGTTTAATCGAGGCATCTTGAGCTGCAAGTAAACATAACAAGGCCTAGCCATGAACTTGGCATAAGCCGGCCGCCCAAACAAAGCGTGGTACGGGCTCTTGATCTTGAGCACCTCAAACCATAAGGTCTCCACCCTGTAGTTGAACTCATCACCAAAGGCCACCTCCAGGAAAAAATTTCCCACTGGATAAGCCGACTTCCCAGGCACCACACCGTGAAAAACCGTCGAAGATGGTTTGAGATCCTTGTCAAGCAAGTTCATCCGGCGAAACGTGTCATAGTATAGGATGTTGATGCTGCTGCCACCATCCATTAGCACCTTGGTGAACACGTAGCCTTCTACTTGGGGGGCCACTACTAAGGCCAACTGCCCCGGGTTATCCACACGTGGCGGGTGATCCTTCCTGCTCCAAGTTATGTCATACTCAGACCACTTCAAGTACTGCGGGAGAGCCGGCATGACCGCATCAACCACCCGCTTGCGCACCTTCTGATCTCGCTTGTCAAGGCTTGTTGTAAAGACGTGGTATTGACCTCCATTAAGCTGTTTTGGATTACTCTGATATCTGGACTGGTTGTTTTGTTGCTGACCTCCATTGCCAGACTGTGGATGATGACCTCCATGGTTTCCCTGACCTTGATAACCAGAACCTGAGCCGCCCGCACCAAAACCGGACCCAGGAGAGCCGGATCCTGACCCGCCGGACGGTCCACTGCCGCCGGCCTGATGCTGGTTAATGATGTAATTCCGGAACTCCCGCATGACCCAACAATCCTTCCAGACATGAGTGGATGGTTTATCGGGAACACTATGTTTTGGACAGGGGGCATTTAACATCGCTTCCATACTGAAAGGCTTAGACTTGCCGAAAGGCGGTTTACCATTGCCCTTGCCACGGTTGCTCCCATCACTAGTGTTGGCCACCAGATCTGACCCGCCGTCCGTGTGTTTCCGCTTACTGCCATTACCGTTATTATTATTTCCTGCCCCACTCTGCTGCTAGCCCTTACCATTGCCATTCTTTTTACCCTTAGCTGATTTCTCCTCATCAGACCCAGGATCCTTCGTACTGTCAGAATCTGCATATTTGGTGAGAGCCGCCATGAGCTCTCCCATATCCTGGCATGAACGCTTGAGCCGTCCAAGCTTCTGCTTGAGGGGCAAAAAGTGGCAATTCTTCTCCAAAATTAGAACCGCCTGAGCCGCCGTGATATTATCAGAGGAGTGGATAATGGTTGAGACCCGCCGGACCCAATGATGGGCCGACTCATTCTCCCGCTGCACACAATGATCCAAATCCACGATTGTCATGGGCTGCTTGCACGTTCCTTGAAATTTGTTTATGAATTTCGCCTTCAACTCGGCCCAGGAATTAATGGTATTGGGTGGCAAACCCTTAAACCACATGCGAGCCGGCCCCTCCAACATCATGATGAAATACTTGGCGCAGACTGCATCACTGACGTCTAACATCTCCATGGCTAGTTCATAACTCTCAATCCAGGCTTCCGGAGGCAGATCGGCAGTATAATTTGGCACATTGCGGGACCCTTGAAATCCTTCGACAGGCGTTCATTTCGTAAAGCCGGCACCAACACGGCACTCCCACAGCCCTAGAGGTTACTCCAGCTCCTACCGAAACAGAAGGTGCTACTGTGGGTTCTTGGTAAGCTGCCGCAGCTGCCGCTGCCGCCGCCTCTCGCTATGCTGTCGCACGATCTGCCAGCGCCTGGGCATCAACAGCAGGCGGGTCATCCCGCGCCGGATTCTGACGTCGATCGCTGCTAGAAATCGCAGGCGACTCTATACGCCGACTGTAACTGCGGCTCGGGATAGGGGTCGAGTGCACGCGGCTCCGGCTATAGGTATACTTGTCCTGTTGCGCCACCGCCGTCTGCAAATATCCAATGGCGTTCTACGCTTCTTCCGCAAAAGGAATTCCATCCGGAATGGGGAGCGCGCCTAGTCTGACTGCCTCTGCCACCATGTTCTCCACCGGGTTAGAATAATGACCGGGTGGTGTCGAAAAGTGCTGCGTTGGGGTCTGGTTCCTGCGGGGCGGGTCTGGCTGCCGATGCTGAATCGCCGCCCTACCCCCAGGTACTTCCGCCGTCCGGGTTACTGTCAGAGGTGCATTCCGTCCTGTCCCTGGCGTGTTGAAAAGATTCCTAGGCTCATACTGATCCGGCAGGCAGATCTGGTGCCACATCCGCCGGACTGCATCTGCCGTCTGTTGATCCAAGTCCAGGCGAAAAGCTTCCGCCCTGAGACGCTCCGACTGAGCATCCATCTGAGCTTTCAGTGCATTGATTTCCTCTTGGGCTCCGGCCATCTGGTCCTTCAACCTCGCGATCTCCATCTTACGGGCTGCTTGATTTTCGGCCGTGACCTCGGTTCCCATTAGAGTCGTAAGTTCATTCATCAGATCCAGCAAAACTTGAGCCGGCGGCCTACCTGATCCAGATCCGGTCGCACGAGCGGCCGTGCTACCAGGAGCTGGTGCCGATCCTGCCATGAAGACAGCGGCTTGGCTCGGCGATGATACGTCTCCAACGTATCTATAATTTTTGATTCTTCCATGCTATTATATTATCTGTTTTGGATGTTTTATATGCTATTTTATATTATTTTTGGGACTAACCTATTAATCTAGAGCCTAGTGCCAGTTTATGTTTTTTCCTTGTTTTTGAGTATTGCAGATAAGGAATATTAAACGGAGTCCAAACGGAATAAAATCTTCGGAATAATTTTTCTTGGACCAGAAGCAACCCAGAAGACTTGGAGATGAAGGCAGGGGAGCCACCGTGTGGCGACAAGCCACAGGGGCGCGCCCTAGGGGGGGGGCGCCCCCCTGGCTTGTGGCCCCACGGCAGCCCCCCTAACCCTATTCTTCGGCCTATAAATTCACAAATATTCCCTGGATACCAAAAAGAGCCACGAAAATACTTCTCCGCCGCCAGGAGCCTCTGTTCCCGTGAGATCCCATCTGGGGACCTTTTCCGGTAATCTGCCGGAGGGGGATTCGATCACGGAGGGCATCTACATCAACTCCATTGCCCCTCCGATGATGCGTGAGTAGTCCACCACAGACCTTCAGGTCCATAGCTAGTAGCTAGATGGCTTCTTCTCTCTCTTTGCTCTTCAATACCATGTTCTTCATGATCTTCATGGAGATCTATCCGATGTAATACTCTTTTGCGGTGTGTTTGTCAAGATCCGATGAATTGTGGGTTTATGTTCAGATTATCTATGAATATTATTTGAGTCTTTTCTGAATTCTTATATGCATGATTTCATATCTTTGCAAGTCTCTTCGAGTTATTGGTTTGGTTTGGCTAACTAGATTGGTAATTCTTGCAATGGGAGAAGTGCTTAGTTTTGGGTTCAATCTTGCGGTGTCCTCACCCAGTGACAAAGTAGGGGTAGCGAGGCACGTATTGTATTGTTGCCATCGAGGATAAAAAGATGGGGTTTTCATCATATTGCTTGAGTTTATCCCTCTACATCATGTCATCTTACCTAATGCGTTACTCTGTTCTTCATGAACTTAATACTCTAGATGCAGGCAGGAGTCGGTCGATGTGTGGAGTAATAGTAGTAGATGCAGAATCGTTTCGGTCTACTTGACACGGACGTGATGCCTATATGCATAATCATTGCCTTGGACATCTTCATAATTATTCGCTTTTCTATCAATTGCTCGACAGTAATTTGTTCAGCCACCGTATTATTTGCCATCATGAGAGAAGCCTCTAGTGAAACCTATGGCCCCGGGTCTATTTTCCATCTTATACTTTCAGATCTAAAACCAAAAATACCAAAAATACCTTGCTGCATTATTTTTTACTTTTGTTTTACTTTCCGTTCAAGCTATCTATCATATCTATCTCTATCAGATCTCATCCTTGCAAGTAACCGTGAAGGGATTGACAACCCCTTTATAGCGTTGGGTGCAAGTGTTTGATTCTTTGTGTAGGTACATCTATTGGGGACTTGCTTGTATCTCCTACTGGATTGATACCTTGGTTCTCAACAACTGAGGGAAATACTTATCTACTTTGCTGCATCACCCTTTCCTCTTCAAGGGAAAACCAACGCATGCTTGAGAAGTAGCAAGAAGGATTTCTGGCGCCGTTGCCGGGGAGATCTACATCAAGCCATCCAAGTACCCATCACAAACTCATCTCTTGCATTTACTTTAGTTGCCATTTGCCTCTCGTTTTCCTCTCCCCCACTTCTAAAACGATTTTCCAAAAAGACTTGCCTTTTTATTCGCCCTTCTTCCGTTCGTCTTTTCGTTTGCTTGTGTGTTAGATCGCTTAAACTCATGGCTAGCCTTGCCACTATCGCTATTACTCCCGAGAATGAAGTTCTTAATTTTAAGCAAAGGGAGGGAGAGAATTTAAAAGATGCTTGGTATAGAATTTGCAATGCTCAAAATAGATCTACTCGTAAGCAATCCACTACCGTTCTCCTTCGCAATTTTTATGTGGGTGTTTCTCCTTGGAATAGATATGTTTGGGATACCATTACGGGAAGGAATTTCTTGGGAAGCAATACCTTTGATTCTTATAATGCTATGACAAATTTGGTAGGTTCACCCCCTCTCATGGTTAATGAAACAATCTTAACTTTGGAACATGTGATGCGAAGGCTTGATATTATTGAAAATAAAGTTGCTACTATTGATCTCATTGAAAACTTGGATAAAAGGATCCACAATCATATCACTCAATATGGATCTAAGGTAGGAGTTACTCTAAAAAACTTAAGGGAAAAAGAACCCATAGTTAATGAAAAATTGGATCAAGATTCCTCTAGAATTGGAAAGCTAGAAGACATTATTACCAACTTGGGTTCCGCTTTTGCTTCTATTCAAACCACCCCAAAATCTCCTCCTCCTAAGATTTCCAAGTTTATTTATGTTCCCAAGAATAAGGGTGAATCCTCTAGTAGAGGGGAGGATCTTAAGATGATAAGTGTTCACCCCTAGCTTTATTAATATTGTCCGGGAACCAATCGCTACAAGTGAGTTTCTTGATTTCTTTCCTAGGAGTATGATTATTGATAAAACTAAAGAATCTCCTAGGATTTATAAGTGTGCAATTGAGGATTTGCATACCAAAGATGACAATACCTAGATCTATTGCGTTATGCCTAGCTAGGGGCGTTAAACAATAGCGCTTGTTGGGAGGCAACCCAATTTTATTTTTAAGCTTTTGTTTTTTTCTGTTTTGGTGTGTTTTGCACATTATTACTTCTGTAATAATTGTGTTTTCTTGTTTAAATTAGTGTTTGAGCCAAGTAAGACCTTTGGGATGGTCTACGGTGTTTGCAATTTGATTTTGCTGAAAAACAGAAACTTTTGCTCTCAGTCCAGGAATTTTGTAAATTCACTGGAACGTGATTTTGATCTGAAATTTTTACACAAGATTTATATACAAATTTCCCTGATTTTACTAATTTTTAAGAATTTTTGGAGTTACAGAAGTATTCGAAGTCTATAGATTGCTACAGACTGTTCTGTTTTAGACAGATTCTGTTTTCTTTGTGCTGTTTGCTTATTTTGATGTATCTATGGGTTGTATCAGGGGGTATGAACCATGGAGAAGTTAGAATACAGTAGATATTACACCAATATAAATAAATAATGAGTTCACAACAGTACCTAAAGTGGTGATTTATTTTTCTTATACTAACGGATCTCATGAGTTTTCTGTTGAGTTTTGTGTTGTGAAGTTTTCAAGTTTTGGGTAAAGATTTGATGGACTATGGAATAAGGAGTGTCAAGAGCCTAAGCTTGGGGATGCCCAAGGCACCCCAAGCCATATTCAAGGATACCAAAAAGCCTAAGCTTGGGGATGCTCCGGAAGGCATCCCCTCTTTCGTCTTCAATCCATCGGTAAATTTACTTGAGGCTATATTTTTATTCACCACATGATATGTGTTTTGCTTGGAGCGTCTTGTATGAAATGAGTCTTTGCTTTTTAGTTTGCCACAATCATCCTTGCTGCACATTCTTTTTTGAGAGGGACACGCTGAATCGTGAATTTATTAGAATACTCTATGTGCCTCACTTATATCTTTTGAGCTAGGCAATGTTGCTCTAGTACTTCACTTATATCTTTTTAGAGCACGGTGGTGTTATATTTTATAAAAATTATTGAACTCTCGTACCTCACTTATATTATTTTGAGAGTTTCTTAAAACAGCATGGTAATTTGTTTAGGTTATGAATTTAGTCCTAATATAATGGGCATCCAAGAGGGATATAATAAAAACTTTCGTATTAAGTGCATTGGGTACTATGAGAAGTTTGATTCCTTGCATATAGTTTTGAGATAATGGTGATGGTAATATGAGAGTCATGCTAGTGAGTAGTTGTGAATTGGAAGAGATACTTGTGTTGAAGTTTGTGATTCCCGTAGCATGCACATATGGTGAACCGTTATGTAACGAAGTCGGAGCATGATTTGTTTAATGATTGTCAACCTTTGTGTGAGGGTCGGGAGCGCGCGATAGTTAACTCCTACCAACCTCTCCCCTAGGAGCATGCGTCTAATGCTTTGTTTGATAACTAATAGACTTTTGCAATAAGTATGTGAGTTCTTTATGACTAATGTTGAGTCCATGGATTATACGCACTCTCACCCTTCCACCTTTGCTAGCCTCTCTAGTACCGCGCAACTTTCGCAGGTGCATCAAACCCACCTTCCTCAAAACAGCCACCATATATTTTCCTCAAAACAGCCACCATACCTACCTATTATGACATTTCCATAGCCATTCCAAAATATATTGCCAAGCAACTTCCACCGTTCCGTTTTTCATGACATGCACCATCACCTTCATATTGCATATAGAGTCATATTTTGTTCTAGGTATCGAGTTGTAATTTTCTTTTTGAGTTGTAAGTAAATAAAAGTGTGATGATTTTTATTATTAGAGCATTGTCCCGTGTGAGAAAAGGATGATGGAAGCTATGACTCCCTCACAAGTTGGGATGAGTATCCGGACTTTACAAAAAATAAAAGAGGCCAGCGAAGCCCAAATAAAAAAAAATAAAAAAAAATGAGAGAAAGAGAGAAGGGACAATTGCTACTATCTTTTTCCACACTTGTGCTTCAAAGTAGCACCATGATCTTCATGATAGAGAGTCTCCTATTTTGTCACTTTCATATAACTAGTGGAATTTTTTATCTTGCACGACCACTTAGTTTTCTTTTTGATCTTTCATACACTTATAGCTCTAAGTGCATTTGTTGCATGTCAATCCCTACTCACTCACATTGATATCTATCGATGGGCATCTCCATAGCCCGTTGATACGCCTAGTTGATGTGAGACTATCTTCTCCTTTTTCCTTGCAACCTCCACCATATTCTATTCCACCTATAGTGCTATATCCATGGCTCGCGCTCATGTATTGCGTGAGAGTTGAAAAGGTTTGAGAACATAAAAAGTGTGAAACAATTGCTTGACTTGTTCATCGGGGTTGTGCATGATTTAGATACTTTGTGTGGGGAAGATGGAGCATAGCCAGACCATATGATTTTGTAGGGATAACTTTCTAAGGCCATGTTATTTCGAAAGGACACGATTGCCTTGTTGGTGTGCTCGAAGTATTACTGTTTTTATGTCAATATTAGACTATTGTTTTGAATCTTATGGATCTGAATATTCATGCCACAATAAAGAATATTACATGGATAAATATGTTAGGTAGCATTCCACATCAAAAATTCTGTTTTTATCATTTACCTACTCGAGGACGAGCAGGAATTAAGCTTGGGGATGCTTGATACGTCTCCAACGTATCTATAATTTTTGATTGTTCCATGCTATTATATTATCTGTTTTGGATGTTTTATATGCATTAATATGCTATTTTATATTATTTTTGGGACTAACCTATTAATCTAGAGCCTAGTGCCAGTTTCTGTTTTTTCCTTGTTTTTGAGTATTGCAGATAAGGAATATTAAACGGGGTCCAAACGGAATAAAATCTTCGGAATAATTTTTCTTGGACCAGAAGCAACCCAGAAGACTTGGAGATGAAGGCAGGGGAGCCACCGTGTGGCGACAAGCCACAGGGGCGCGCCCTAGGGAGGGGGCGCCCCCTGGCTTGTGGCCCCACGGCAGCCCCCCTAACCCTATTCTTCGGCATATAAATTCACAAATATTCCCTGGATACCAAAAAGAGCCACGAAAATAATTTTCCGCCGCCAGGAGCCTCTGTTCCCGTGAGATGCCATCTGGGGACCTTTTCCGGTAATCTGCCGGAGGGGGATTCGATCACGGAGGGCATCTACATCAACTCCATTGCCCCTCCGATGATGCGTGAGTAGTCCACCACAGACCTTCGGATCCATAGCTAGTAGCTAGATGGCTTCTTCTCTCTCTTTGCTCTTCAATACCATGTTCTTCATGATCTTCATGGAGATCTATCCGATGTAATACTCTTTTGCGGTGTGTTTGTCGAGATCCGATGAATTGTGGGTTTATGTTCAGATTATCTATGAATAATATTTGAGTCTTTTCTGAATTCTTATATGCATGATTTCACGGCCCTCGTCAGGAGAAACACATCGCTGAAAGACGCCAGCCACGCTGCGCCTGTGTAACTCGCCATTGACAATAGTCATGGATTTAGACCACCTTATGATCTGCCGTGCCAGATTCTCATCTTGAGGTAACTCGCCGCAGGTTAGATACGCCAGATAAGGCAATGTCCAATCAGGGATTGCACGGAGAGCTGCCACCAATTGTCCTTCCGGGTCAGGTATAGCCAAATCCTCATCTGACGGTAACTTAACCGATGGGTGATGCAATACGTCCAGGAACACATTAGGCGACACCGGCTTATGCTGAGATCCCAGTCTTGATAACGCGTCAGCCGCCTCATTCTTCCGTCGGTCAATATGATCCACCTGATAGCCCTTGAAGTGGCCAGCGATAACATCAACCGCCTGGCAATATGCCGCCATGCGAGGGTCCTTAGAGTCCCACGTGCCAGAGACTTGCTGAGCTACCAGGTCTGAGTCGCCAAGACATCTGACCCGGCTTAAATTCATCTCCTTGGCCACATGGAGCCCATGAAGCAAAGCCTCATATTCGGCTGCATTGTTAGTACAAGGAAACATTAACCTCAAAACATAACATAATTTGTCACCTCGCGGGGAAGTTAAAACAACTCCAGCCCCCGAGCCTTCCAATTGCCTGGAGCCATCAAAATGAATTGTCCAATATGTATTATCCAGCTTCTTCGCGGGTGCCTGGCATTCTGTCCAATCATTGATAAAGTCCACCAGAGTTTGAGATTTCACAGCCGTCCGGTGCACATATTTCAGATTGAGAGGCCCAAGCTCAATTGCCCACTTAGCAATCCTGCCAGTAGCTTCTCTATTGGATGATATCTCCCAAAGGAACAGAGCTGACCACTGTGATTGGATGCCCAAGGAAATAGTGTTTCAGCTTGCGATTGGCCATGAATACCCCAAACACCAATTTTTGCCAATGCGGATATCTTTGCTTGGACTCCGTCAAGACCTCACTGACATAGTGAACCGGCCGCTGGACTGGGTACTCCTTACCCGCCTCCTTGCGCTCCACCACAACTGCAGCAGTGACAGCTCTGTTGTTAGCCGCCACATACAAGAGCAAAGGCTCCTTTTCCACCGGAGCAGCCAAAACGGGCGGCTCAGCCAACTGCTTCTTGAGCGCCTCAAACGCCTCATTAGCCGCATCACTCCAGACGAAATCATCTGTCTTCTTCATCATCTGATATAGAGGAATAGCTTTCTCACCCAGGCGGCTTATGAACCCGCTCAGAGCGGCGATACGACCCGCCAAGCGCTGAACATCATTAATACATGCCGGCTTAGACAAAGAAATGATGGCCTTTATCTTGTCCGGGTTAGCCTCAATGCCACGCTCGGAGACCAAGAATCCCAAGAGCTTGCCTGCAGGTACACCAAACACACACTTTGCCGGGTTAAGCATCATTTTGTAAACCTGCAGATTATCAAAAGTCTCCTTCAAATCAGCCAACAGAGTCTCCTTCTCCCTTGATTTGACCACAATATCATCCACATAAGCATGAACATTGCGCCCAATTTGACCATGCAGACAATTCTGCACACAACGCTGATTAGTCGCCTGAGCGCTCTTGAGCCCGAAAGGCATAGACACATAGCAGAAAGCTCCAAAAGGCATAATGAAAGACGTCTTCTCTTGGTCTTTGACTGCCATCTTGATCTGATGATAACCCGAATAAGCATCTAGGAAACATAAACTCTCACAACCCGCCATTGCATCAATGATCTGGTCGATACGGGGGAGAGCAAATGGATCAACCGGACACGCCTTGTTGAGATCGGTGTAATCCACACACATGCGCCACGTGCCATTCTTCTTGAGTACCAACACCGGGTTAGCTAACCATTTCGGGTGAAAAACTTCAACGATAAACCCTGCTGCCAAGAGTCGGGCCACCTCTTCTCTGATAGCCTTACGCCTCTCCTCATTGAAACGACGGAGGAACTGTTTGACTGGCTTAAACTTAGGATCCACATTAAGGTGGTGCTCAGCGAATTCTCTCGGCACACCCGGCATGTCAGAAGGTTTCCATGCAAAGATGTCCCGATTCTCACGGATGAATTCGATGAGCGCACTTTCCTATTTGGGATCATATTGGCCCCAATAGTGAACTGCTGCAATGAGTTGCCAGGAGTAAAATCCACCAGCTTGGTATCTTCTGCCACAAACTTAAGAGGCGGCTCAGATTCCGTACTGGGCTTCTCAACGGGGTCATATCTGCCGGGTCAACATTCTCCTTATAAAACTTGAGCTCCGCCTCAGCACAACTAGACTCTGCATATGCATCATCGCCTTCCTCGCACTCAAGAGCAATCTTCCGATCACCATGCACTGTAATCGTTCCGTTTAATCGAGGCATCTTGAGCTGCAAGTAAACATAACAAGGCCTAGCCATGAACTTGGCATAAGCCGGCCGCCCAAACAAAGCGTGGTACGGGCTCTTGATCTTGAGCACCTCAAACCATAAGGTCTCCACCTTGTAGTTGAACTCATCACCAAAGGCCACCTCCAGGAAAATTTTTCCCACTGGATAAGCCGACTTCCCAGGCACCACACCGTGAAAAACCGTCGAAGATGGTTTGAGATCCTTGTCAAGCAAGTTCATCCGGCGAAACGTGTCATAGTATAGGATGTTGATGCTGCTGCCACCATCCATTAGCACCTTGGTGAACACGTAGCCTTCTACTTGGGGGGCCACTACTAAGGCCAACTGCCCCGGGTTATCCACACGTGGCAGGTGATCCTTCCTGCTCCAAGTTATGTCATACTCAGACCACTTCAAGTACTGCGGGAGAGCCGGCATGACCGCATCAACCACCCGCTTGCGCACCTTCTGATCTCGCTTGTCAAGGCTTGTTGTAAAGACGTGGTATTGACCTCCATTAAGCTGTTTTGGATTACTCTGATATCTGGACTGGTTGTTTTGTTGCTGACCTCCATTGCCAGACTGTGGATGATGACCTCCATGGTTTCCCTGACCTTGATAACCAGAACCTGAGCCGCCCGCACCAAAACCGGACCCAGGAGAGCCGGATCCTGACCCGCCGGACGGTCCACTGCCGCCGGCCTGATGCTGGTTAATGATGTAATTCCGGAACTCCCGCATGACCCAACAATCCTTCCAGACATGAGTGGATGGTTTATCGGGAACACTATGTTTTGGACAGGGGGCATTTAACATCGCTTCCATACTGAAAGGCTTAGACTTGCCGAAAGGCGGTTTACCATTGCCCTTGCCACGGTTGCTCCCAGCACTAGTGTTGGCCACCAGATCTGACCCGCCGTCCGGGTGTTTCCGCTTACTGCCATTACCGTTATTATTATTTCCTGCCCCACTCTGCTGCTAGCCCTTACCATTGCCATTCTTTTTACCCTTAGCTGATTTCTCCTCATCAGACCCAGGATCCTTCGTACTGTCAGAATCTGCATATTTGGTGAGAGCCGCCATAAGCTCTCCCATATCCGGGCATGAACGCTTGAGCCGTCCAAGCTTCTGCTTGAGGGGCAAAACGTGGCAATTCTTCTCCAAAATTAGAACCGCCTGAGCCGCCGTGATATTATCAGAGGAGTGGATAATGGTTGAGACCCGCCGGACCCAATGATGGGCCGACTCATTCTCCCGCTGCACACAATGATCCAAATCCACGATTGTCATGGGCTGCTTGCACGTTCCTTGAAATTTGTTTATGAATTTCGCCTTCAACTCGGCCCAGGAATTAATGGTATTGGGTGGCAAACCCTTAAACCACATGCGAGCCGGCCCCTCCAACATCATGATGAAATACTTGGCGCAGACTGCATCACTGACGTCTAACATCTCCATGGCTAGTTCATAACTCTCAATCCAGGCTTCCGGAGGCAGATCGGCAGTATAATTTGGCACCTTGCGGGACCCTTGAAATCCTTTGACAGGCGTTCATTTCGTAAAGCCGGCACCAACACGGCACTCCCACAGCCCTAGAGGTTACTCCAGCTCCTACCGAAACAGAAGGTGCTACTGTGGGTTCTTGGTAAGCTGCCGCAGCTGCCGCTGCCGCCGCCTCTCGCTATGCTGTCGCACGATCTGCCAGCGCCTGGGCATCAACAGCAGGCGGGTCATCCCGCGCCGGATTCTGACGTCGATCGCTGCTAGAAATCGCAGGCGACTCTATACGCCGACTGTAACTGCGGCTCGGGATAGGGGTCGAGTGCACGCGGCTCCGGCTATAGGTATACTTGTCCTGTTGCGCCACCGCCGTCTGCAAATATCCAATGGCGTTCTACGCTTCTTCCGCAAAAGGCGTTCCATCCGGAATGGGGAGCGCGCCTAGTCTGACTGCCTCTGCCACCATGTTCTCCACCGGGTTAGAATAATGACCGGGTGGTGTCGAAAAGTGCTGCGTTGGGGTCTGGTTCCTGCGGGGCGGGTCTGGCTGCCGATGCTGAATCGCCGCCCTACCCCCAGGTACTTCCGCCGTCCGGGTTACTGTCAGAGGTGCATTCCGTCCTGTCCCTGGCGTGTTGAAAAGATTCCTAGGCTCATACTGATCCGGCAGGCGGATCTGGTGCCACATCCGCCGGACTGCATCTGCCGTCTGTTGATCCAAGTCCAGGCGAAAAGCTTCCGCCCTGAGACGCTCCGACTGAGCATCCATCTGAGCTTTCAGTGCATTGATTTCCTCTTGGGCTCCGGCCATCTGGTCCTTCAACCTCGCGATCTCCATCTTACGGGCTGCTTGATTTTCGGCCGTGACCTCGGTTCCCATTAGAGTCGTAAGTTCATTCATCAGATCCAGCAAAACTTGAGCCGGCGGCCTACCTGATCCAGATCCGGTCGCACGAGCGGCCGTGCTACCAGGAGCTGGTGCCGATCCTGCCATGAAGACAGCGGCTTGGCTCGGCGATGATACGTCTCCAACGTATCTATAATTTTTGATTCTTCCATGCTATTATATTATCTGTTTTGGATGTTTTATATGCTATTTTATATTATTTTTGGGACTAACCTATTAATCTAGAGCCTAGTGCCAGTTTATGTTTTTTCCTTGTTTTTGAGTATTGCAGATAAGGAATATTAAACGGAGTCCAAACGGAATAAAATCTTCGGAATAATTTTTCTTGGACCAGAAGCAACCCAGAAGACTTGGAGATGAAGGCAGGGGAGCCACCGTGTGGCGACAAGCCACAGGGGCGCGCCCTAGGGGGGGGGCGCCCCCCTGGCTTGTGGCCCCACGGCAGCCCCCCTAACCCTATTCTTCGGCCTATAAATTCACAAATATTCCCTGGATACCAAAAAGAGCCACGAAAATACTTCTCCGCCGCCAGGAGCCTCTGTTCCCGTGAGATCCCATCTGGGGACCTTTTCCGGTAATCTGCCGGAGGGGGATTCGATCACGGAGGGCATCTACATCAACTCCATTGCCCCTCCGAAGATGCGTGAGTAGTCCACCACAGACCTTCGGGTCCATAGCTAGTAGCTAGATGGCTTCTTCTCTCTCTTTGCTCTTCAATACCATGTTCTTCATGATCTTCATGGAGATCTATCCGATGTAATACTCTTTTGCGGTGTGTTTGTCGAGATCCGATGAATTGTGGGTTTATGTTCAGATTATCTATGAATATTATTTGAGTCTTTTCTGAATTCTTATATGCATGATTTCATATCTTTGCAAGTCTCTTCGAGTTATTGGTTTGGTTTGGCCAACTAGATTGGTAATTCTTGCAATGGGAGAAGTGCTTAGTTTTGGGTTCAATCTTGCGGTGTCCTCACCCAGTGACAAAGTAGGGGTAGCGAGGCACGTATTGTATTGTTGCCATCGAGGATAAAAAGATGGGGTTTTCATCATATTGCTTGAGTTTATCCCTCTACATCATGTCATCTTACCTAATGCGTTACTCTGTTCTTCATGAACTTAATACTCTAGATGCAGGCAGGAGTCGGTCGATGTGTGGAGTAATAGTAGTAGATGCAGAATCGTTTCGGTCTACTTGACACGGACGTGATGCCTATATGCATAATCATTGCCTTGGACATCTTCATAATTATTCGCTTTTCTATCAATTGCTCGACAGTAATTTGTTCAGCCACCGTATTATTTGCCATCATGAGAGAAGCCTCTAGTGAAACCTATGGCCCCGGGTCTATTTTCCATCTTATACTTTCAGATCTAAAACCAAAAATACCAAAAATACCTTGCTGCATTATTTTTTACTTTTGTTTTACTTTCCGTTCAAGCTATCTATCATATCTATCTCTATCAGATCTCATCCTTGCAAGTAACCGTGAAGGGATTGACAACCCCTTTATAGCGTTGGGTGCAAGTGTTTGATTCTTTGTGTAGGTACATCTATTGGGGACTTGCTTGTATCTCCTACTGGATTGATACCTTGGTTCTCAACAACTGAGGGAAATACTTATCTACTTTGCTGCATCACCCTTTCCTCTTCAAGGGAAAACCAACGCATGCTTGAGAAGTAGCAAGAAGGATTTCTGGCGCCGTTGCCGGGGAGATCTACATCAAGCCATCCAAGTACCCATCACAAACTCATCTCTTGCATTTACTTTAGTTGCCATTTGCCTCTCGTTTTCCTCTCCCCCACTTCTAAAACGATTTTCCAAAAAGACTTGCCTTTTTATTCGCCCTTCTTCCGTTCGTCTTTTCGTTTGCTTGTGTGTTAGATCGCTTAAACTCATGGCTAGCCTTGCCACTATCGCTATTACTCCCGAGAATGAAGTTCTTAATTTTAAGCAAAGGGAGGGAGAGAATTTAAAAGATGCTTGGTATAGAATTTGCAATGCTCAAAATAGATCTACTCGTAAGCAATCCACTACCGTTCTCCTTCGCAATTTTTATGTGGGTGTTTCTCCTTGGAATAGATATGTTTGGGATACCATTACGGGAAGGAATTTCTTGGGAAGCAATACCTTTGATTCTTATAATGCTATGACAAATTTGGTAGGTTCACCCCCTCTCATGGTTAATGAAACAATCTTAACTTTGGAACATGTGATGCGAAGGCTTGATATTATTGAAAATAAAGTTGCTACTATTGATCTCATTGAAAACTTGGATAAAAGGATCCACAATCATATCACTCAATATGGATCTAAGGTAGGAGTTACTCTAAAAAACTTAAGGGAAAAAGAACCCATAGTTAATGAAAAATTGGATCAAGATTCCTCTAGAATTGGAAAGCTAGAAGACATTATTACCAACTTGGGTTCCGCTTTTGCTTCTATTCAAACCACCCCAAAATCTCCTCCTCCTAAGATTTCCAAGTTTATTTATGTTCCCAAGAATAAGGGTGAATCCTCTAGTAGAGGGGAGGATCTTAAGATGATAAGTGTTCACCCCTAGCTTTATTAATATTGTCCGGGAACCAATCGCTACAAGTGAGTTTCTTGATTTCTTTCCTAGGAGTATGATTATTGATAAAACTAAAGAATCTCCTAGGATTTATAAGTGTGCAATTGAGGATTTGCATACCAAAGATGACAATACCTAGATCTATTGCGTTATGCCTAGCTAGGGGCGTTAAACAATAGCGCTTGTTGGGAGGCAACCCAATTTTATTTTTAAGCTTTTGTTTTTTTCTGTTTTGGTGTGTTTTGCACATTATTACTTCTGTAATAATTGTGTTTTCTTGTTTAAATTAGTGTTTGAGCCAAGTAAGACCTTTGGGATGGTCTACGGTGTTTGCAATTTGATTTTGCTGAAAAACAGAAACTTTTGCTCTCAGTCCAGGAATTTTGTAAATTCACTGGAACGTGATTTTGATATGAAATTTTTACACAAGATTGATATACAAATTTCCCTGATTTTACTAATTTTTAAGAATTTTTGGAGTTACAGAAGTATTCGAAGTCTATAGATTGCTACAGACTGTTCTGTTTTAGACAGATTCTGTTTTCTTTGTGCTGTTTGCTTATTTTGATGTATCTATGGGTTGTATCAGGGGGTATGAACCATGGAGAAGTTAGAATACAGTAGATATTACACCAATATAAATAAATAATGAGTTCACAACAGTACCTAAAGTGGTGATTTATTTTTCTTATACTAACGGATCTCATGAGTTTTCTGTTGAGTTTTGTGTTGTGAAGTTTTCAAGTTTTGGGTAAAGATTTGATGGACTATGGAATAAGGAGTGTCAAGAGCCTAAGCTTGGGGATGCCCAAGGCACCCCAAGCCATATTCAAGGATACCAAAAAGCCTAAGCTTGGGGATGCCCCGGAAGGCATCCCCTCTTTCGTCTTCAATCCATCGGTAAATTTACTTGAGGCTATATTTTTATTCACCACATGATATGTGTTTTGCTTGGAGCGTCTTGTATGAAATGAGTCTTTGCTTTTTAGTTTGCCACAATCATCCTTGCTGCACATTCTTTTTTGAGAGGGACACGCTGAATCGTGAATTTATTAGAATACTCTATGTGCCTCACTTATATCTTTTGAGCTAGGCAATGTTGCTCTAGTACTTCACTTATATCTTTTTAGAGCACGGTGGTGTTATATTTTATAAAAATTATTGAACTCTCGTACCTCACTTATATTATTTTGAGAGTTTCTTAAAACAGCATGGTAATTTGTTTAGGTTATGAATTTAGTCCTAATATAATGGGCATCCAAGAGGGATATAATAAAAACTTTCGTATTAAGTGCATTGGGTACTATGAGAAGTTTGATTCCTTGCATATAGTTTTGAGATAATGGTGATGGTAATATGAGAGTCATGCTAGTGAGTAGTTGTGAATTGGAAGAGATACTTGTGTTGAAGTTTGTGATTCCCGTAGCATGCACATATGGTGAACCGTTATGTAACGAAGTCGGAGCATGATTTGTTTAATGATTGTCAACCTTTGTGTGAGGGTCGGGAGCGCGCGATGGTTAACTCCTACCAACCTCTCCCCTAGGAGCATGCGTCTAACGCTTTGTTTGATAACTAATAGACTTTTGCAATAAGTATGTGAGTTCTTTATGACTAATGTTGAGTCCATGGATTATACGCACTCTCACCCTTCCACCTTTGCTAGCCTCTCTAGTACCGCGCAACTTTCGCAGGTGCATCAAACCCACCTTCCTCAAAACAGCCACCATATATTTTCCTCAAAACAGCCACCATACCTACCTATTATGACATTTCCATAGCCATTCCGAAATATATTGCCAAGCAACTTCCACCGTTCCGTTTTTCATGACATGCACCATCACCTTCATATTGCATATAGAGTCATATTTTGTTCTAGGTATCGAGTTGTAATTTTCTTTTTGAGTTGTAAGTAAATAAAAGTGTGATGATTTTTATTATTAGAGCATTGTCCCGTGTGAGAAAAGGATGATGGAAGCTATGACTCCCTCACAAGTTGGGATGAGTATCCGGACTTTACAAAAAATAAAAGAGGCCAGCGAAGCCCAAATAAAAAAAAATAAAAAAAAATGAGAGAAAGAGAGAAGGGACAATTGCTACTATCTTTTTCCACACTTGTGCTTCAAAGTAGCACCATGATCTTCATGATAGAGAGTCTCCTATTTTGTCACTTTCATATAACTAGTGGAATTTTTTATCTTGCACGACCACTTAGTTTTCTTTTTGATCTTTCATACACTTATAGCTCTAAGTGCATTTGTTGCATGTCAATCCCTACTCACTCACATTGATATCTATCGATGGGCATCTCCATAGCCCGTTGATACGCCTAGTTGATGTGAGACTATCTTCTCCTTTTTCCTTGCAACCTCCACCATATTCTATTCCACCTATAGTGCTATATCCATGGCTCGCGCTCATGTATTGCGTGAGAGTTGAAAAGGTTTGAGAACATAAAAAGTGTGAAACAATTGCTTGACTTGTTCATCGGGGTTGTGCATGATTTAGATACTTTGTGTGGGGAAGATGGAGCATAGCCAGACCATATGATTTTGTAGGGATAACTTTCTAAGGCCATGTTATTTCGAAAGGACACGATTGCCTTGTTGGTGTGCTCGAAGTATTACTGTTTTTATGTCAATATTAGACTATTGTTTTGAATCTTATGGATCTGAATATTCATGCCACAATAAAGAATATTACATGGATAAATATGTTAGGTAGCATTCCACATCAAAAATTCTGTTTTTATCATTTACCTACTCGAGGACGAGCAGGAATTAAGCTTGGGGATGCTTGATACGTCTCCAACGTATCTATAATTTTTGATTGTTCCATGCTATTATATTATCTGTTTTGGATGTTTTATATGCATTAATATGCTATTTTATATTATTTTTGGGACTAACCTATTAATCTAGAGCCTAGTGCCAGTTTCTGTTTTTTCCTTGTTTTTGAGTATTGCAGATAAGGAATATTAAACGGGGTCCAAATGGAATAAAATCTTCGGAATAATTTTTCTTGGACCAGAAGCAACCCAGAAGACTTGGAGATGAAGGCAGGGGAGCCACCATGTGGCGACAAGCCACAGGGGCGCGCCCTAGGGAGGGGGCGCCCCCTGGCTTGTGGCCCCACGGCAGCCCCCCTAACCCTATTCTTCGGCATATAAATTCACAAATATTCCCTGGATACCAAAAAGAGCCACGAAAATACTTTTCCGCCGCCAGGAGCCTCTGTTCCCGTGAGATGCCATCTGGGGACCTTTTCCGGTAATCTGCCGGAGGGGGATTCGATCACGGAGGGCATCTACATCAACTCCATTGCCCCTCCGATGATGCGTGAGTAGTCCACCACAGACCTTCGGATCCATAGCTAGTAGCTAGATGGCTTCTTCTCTCTCTTTGCTCTTCAGTACCATGTTCTTCATGATCTTCATGGAGATCTATCCGATGTAATACTCTTTTGCGGTGTGTTTGTCGAGATCCGATGAATTGTGGGTTTATGTTCAGATTATCTATGAATAATATTTGAGTCTTTTCTGAATTCTTATATGCATGATTTCATATCTTTGCAAGTCTCTTCGAGTTATTGGTTTGGTTTGGCCAACTAGATTGGTAATTCTTGCAATGGGAGAAGTGCTTAGTTTTGGGTTCAATCTTGCGGTGTCCTCACCCAGTGACAAAGTAGGGGTAGCGAGGCGCGTATTGTATTGTTGCCATCGAGGATAAAAAGATGGGGTTTTCATCATATTGCTTGAGTTTATCCCTCTACATCATGTCATCTTACCTAATGCGTTACTCTGTTCTTCATGAACTTAATACTCTAGATGCAGGCAGGAGTCGGTCGATGTGTGGAGTAATAGTAGTAGATGCAGAATTGTTTCGGTCTACTTGACACGGACGTGATGCCTATATGCATAATCATTGCCTTGGATATCTTCATAATTATTCGCTTTTCTATCAATTGCTCGACAGTAATTTGTTCACCCACCGTATTATTTGCCATCATGAGAGAAGCCTCTAGTGAAACCTATGGCCCCCGGGTCTATTTTCCATCTTATACTTTCAGATCTAAAACCAAAAATACCAAAAATACCATGTTGCATTATTTTTACTTTTGTTTTACTTTCCGTTCAAGCAATCTATCATATCTATCTCTATGAGATCTCATCCTTGCAAGTAACCGTGAAGGGATTGACAAACCCTTTATAGCGTTGGGTGCAAGTGTTTGATTCTTTGTGTAGGTACATCTATTGGGGACTTGCTTGTATCTCCTACTGGATTGATACCTTGGTTCTCAACAACTGAGGGAAATACTTATCTACTTTGCTGCATCACCCTTTCCTCTTCAAGGGAAAACCAACGCATGCTCGAGAAGTAGCAGGAGGCTCATAGTATTCCGGGTCATGGTAGCTCTCGAAGTAGCCCCCAAGCCCGCCGTTGTGAAGCTGGTAGATTGATTCCACCTCCCCTCTCGTGGATCCATCCTCTGAGCAGATGAGGGTTTCCTCCCGCAACATAGAACCTTCAAGCTCTGTGCCTTGGTGAAGCCGACGAAGACGTGTTTCCGGCCCGGGTTAACCCGGGCGAGTTGCGCACGCTGGGCTGGCTCGATGAAGTCGGTGCAGATGTCCGGCCCGGGCTTAGATCCGCCGATCTTGCCGATGAAGACGTGAATTCCGCCGAAGGGGACCCGGTACCCATACTCGATTGAGTCGGCCTCGGGGCCCCAGCCAGCGTCGTCGATGTAGAGCTTGCCGCAGCGACTCTTGGTCATCCTGCCAACGGCGTATCCCTCGATCCCGGGGAGAGAGCCCTTCGAGTACTCGAAACCACCAAGCATCTGCCCCACGGTGGGCCCCAACTATCGTGGTTTTGTCACGGCAGATGTCTTAGTGTTAGGACTTAGGTGTGAAGCCATCGCCACGACGGTTAACTCGAAGGGGTTGATCGGGACGAAAGACACAGGTTTACCCAGGTTCGGCCCCTCTCGAAGGAGGTAATAGCCTACGTCCTGCTTTGAGTTGTATTGATTGGATATCTATTACAAGGGAGCGGATTCGCTAGACCTAGTACTCGATCAAAGGTTTCGTGGTCTAAGCCGCCCAGGTAACCCGCCCTTATATACACAGGTCGAGGCCCTGGGCTTACAAGAGTCCGGGCCGGGTCATACTTGATAGCCGACCTTGCCTCTAACTACTCCTGCCTTGTCGGACAAGCCGCCATCGGTGGCTTATGCCACCGGGTCATACATTGTCTTCTCTCTCTGGGCCTCCAGGCCCATTGAGCAAGTTTCTTCCAAACCTTATCGCTAAGCCGCCAACCTCATGACCCGGCCCCACCTGGGCGGGTCTCACCACGGGGTTTTATCCCCAACAAAACTCGTAAATCAGATATTCACCTCCACGATCATATCGTAGACATTTTATCTTCTTTTCACGATGATCTTCAACTTCACTCTGAAATTACTTGAACTTTTTTCATAATTTCAAACTTGTGTTTCATCAAGTAAATATACATGTATCTACTCAAATCATCTGTGAATATAATGACGATATCCACCGCGTGCTTCAACACTCATTGGACTGCATACATCAATATGTATTATTTCCAATAAGTCACTTGCCCACTCCATCATACCAGAAAACGGGGTCTTAGTCATCTTGCCCATGAGGCATGGTTCGCATGTCTCAAGAGATTCAAAATCGAGTGAGTCCAAAGATCCAACAACATGAGTTTCTTCATGCGCTTTGCACCAATATGACCTAAGAGGCAGTGCCACAAGTATGTGGTACTATCATTATTAACTTCACATCTTTTGGCATCAATATTATGAACATGTGTATCACTGCGACCGAGATTCAATAAACCATTCACACTAGGTGCATGATCATAAGCGATATTATTCATGTAAATAGAACAACCATTATTCTCTGACTTAAATGAATAATCATCTCGCAATAAACACGATCCATATAATGTTCATGCTTAACACAGGCACCAAATAACATTTATTTAGGTTTAAACTAACCTCGAAGGTAGAGGGAGCGTGCGATGGTGATCACATCAACCTTGGAGACACTTCCAACACAGATCGTCACCTCGCCCTTAGCTAGTCTCCGTTTATTCCGCAACTCCTGTTTCGAGTTACCAATATTGGCAACTGAACCGGTATCAAATACCTAGGGGCTACTACGAGCACTAGTAAGGTACACATCAATAACGTGTATATCAAATATACTTTTGTTGACGTTGCTAGCCTTCTTATCTGCCAAGTAGTTGGGCAGTTCCGCTTTTAGTGATAGTTCCCCTTAAGCACTCAGTCTCGGGTTTGGGTCCATCCTTGGGTTTCTTCATTGGAGCGGTAACTAGCTTGCCATTCTCGAAGTTTCCCTTCTTTCCCCTGCCCTTCTTGAAACTAGTGGTCTTATTAACCATCAACATGTGATGCTCCTTCTTGATTTCTACCTCCACGACATAAAACATCACGAATAGATCAGGGATCGTCTTTTCCATCCCCTCCATGTTATAGTTCGTCATGAAGATCTAGTAGCTTGGTGGCAGTGACTGGATAACTCTATCAATCACTATCTTATCTCGAAGATTAACTCCCACTTGATTCAAGCGATTGTAGTACCCAGAAATTCTGAGCACATGCTCACTGAATGAGTTATTTTCGTCCATCTTGCAGGGAAAGAATTTGTCAGAGGTCTCATACCTCTTAACATGGACATGATCCTGAAATACCAATTTCAGCTCTTGGAACATCTCATATGCTCCGTGGCGTTCAAAACGTGTTTGGAGTCCCGATTCTAAGTTGTAAAGCATGGCGCACTGAACTATCGAGTACTCATCAAAACGTGCCTGCCAGACGCTCACAACATCCACATATGACACTAGAGGGGTTGGCACACCGAGCGGTTCATCAAGGACATAAGCCTTCTGTGCAATGGTGAGGACAATCCTCAGATTACGGACCGAGTTCGCATAATGGCTTACACTATCTTTCAACTTAATCTTTCTCTAGGAATGTATTAAAATTCAAGGGAGCTACATCACGAGCTGTTGATCTATAATTTTGCAAAGACTTTAGACTATTTTCATAATAATTAGTTCAGTTAATCAAATTACTAATGAACTCCCACTTAAATGAACATCCCTTAGGTTGTCTAAGTGATACATGATCCAAATTCACCAAGTCCGATAATCACGTGAGATGAGGTGGTTTCAATGTGAACATATCCATGTTGATCATATCTATTATATGACTCATGTTCGACCTTTCGGTCTCCGTGTTCCGAGGCCATGTCTATACATGCTAGGCTCGTCAAGTTTAACCCAAGTATTCTGCATGTGCAAAACTGGCTTACACCCATTGTATGTGAACGAAGAGTATATCACACCCGATCATCACGAGGTGCTTTGAAACGACGAACTTTCGCAATGGTGCATACTTGGGGAGAACATATTTTTATCTTGAAATTTAGTAGAATGAATCATCTTATAATGCTATCATTGTCCTAAGCAAAATAGATGCATAATAAGATAAACATCACATGCAAATCAAATAAGTGACATGATATGACCATCATCATCTTGTGCTTTTGATCTCCATCTCCAAAGCACCGGCATGATCTCCATCGTCACCGACATGACACCATGATCTCCATCATCGTGTCGTCACGTGGTTGTCTCGCCAACTATTGCTTCTACAACCATTGCTAACGCATAGCGACAAAGTAAAGCAATTACATGGCGTTTAATGATTGACACGCAGGTCATGAATTAAATTAAAGACAACCCTATGGCTCCTGCCAATTGTCGTCCTCATCGACATGCAAGTCGTGATAACTATTACAAAACATGATCATCTCATACATCAACATATATCAAATCACGTCTTGGCCATATCACATCACAACATGCCCCACAAAAACCAGTTAGACGCCCTCTACTTTGTTGTTGCAAGTTTTACGTGGATGCTATGGGCAACTAGCAAGAACTGTTCTTACCTACGCAAATCCACAACGATGATAATCAAGTTGCCTTTTAACCTTCTATAGGGACCACCTATGTCGAATCCGATTCAACTAAATTGGGAGAGACAGACATCCGCCAGCTACCTTTTGGAAAAACAAGTTGCATGTCAGTCGGTGGAATCAGTCTCTCGTGCAAGGACAAGTAAGGTTGGTCCGAGCCACTTCATCCCACAATACCGTCGAATCAAAATAAGACAAGGGAGGTAAGCAATCTTAACATCAACGCCCACAACTTCTTTGGGTTCTACTCGCGCATATCATCTACGCATAGACCTAGCTCTGATACCACTGTAGGGGAACATTGTATGAGAAACAAAAAAAATCCCACGAACACCCAAGATCTATCTATATAGATGCATAGAAACGAGAGGGGAGAGTGTGTCTACGTACCCTTGTAGACCATTAAGCGGAAGCGTATATTACGCGGTTGATGTAGTCATACTCTTCACGATCCAATCATGATCCAATACGATCCAGCACCGAACGGACGACACCTCCGCGTTCAGCACACGTGCGGCTTGATGACGTCTCCACCTTCTTGAACCAGCAATTAAGGGCGGAGAAGTAGATGGGATCTCGACCAGCATGATGACATGGTGGAGATGGTGGTGGAGCAATGTCAGCACGGCTTCGCAAAGCACCTCCGGAACTACGAACGAGGAAGAACCCGAGAAGACATGAGAAGGGCTGCCCAAGGGAGGGGGAAAAGAATTGGTGTGTGGCTTACCTCCCCACCCCTCCTCTATTTATAGGAGCAAGGGGGAGGGGCACAGCCCCCCTTTGCCCCTCATCCAATGAGGGGGTGGCGGCCCTAGGGAGGAGGAGTCCCCTCCCCTAGGCGCATGGGCCTTAGGGGGTTGGTGCGCCTCGCCCAATAAGGCCAGGGCACCTGGCTACAGCCCGTGCACGCCTTAGGGGCTGGAGGGACCCTTCCGGACTCCTTCGGAACCTTCCAGAACCTTCCGGAAGCTTGTATAATACCACAAAATCCGAAACTTTTCCAGTAGCCAAAACATGACTTCCCTTATATAAATCTTTACCTCCAGACCATTCCAGAGTTCCTCGTGACATCCGGTATCTCATCCGGGACTATGAACAACATTCGGTCACCAACGTACATATTCCAATACTACTCCAGCGTCACCAAACGTTAAGCGTGCGGACCCTACGGGTTCGAGAATCATGTAGACATGACCGAGACACCTCTCCGGTCAATAACCAATAGCGGGACCTGGATGCCAATATTGGTTCCTACATATTCCACGAAGATCTTTATAGGTCAAACCACAATGTCAAGGATTCAGTCAATCCCGTATGCAGTTCGCTTTGTACAGCGGTATGTTACTTGCCCGGGATTCCATCGTCGGTATTTCCATACCTAGTTCAATCTCGTTGCCGGCAAGTCTCTTTACTCATTCCATAATACAAGATCCCCTGACTAACCCCTTAGTCACATTGCTTATCTTATTACCGAGAGGGCCCAGAGATACCTCTCCATCATATGGAGTGACAAAACCCAGTCTCGATCAACGCCAACCCAACAGACACCCTAGGAGATACCTGTAGAGCACCTTTATGCTCACCTAGTTACGAAGTGACGTTTTATAGCACACAAGGCATTCCTCTGGTCTCGGGGAGTTACATGATCTCATGGTCTTAGGAATAGATACTTGACATTGAAGAAAGTAGTAGCAACAAATTAAGTGATATGATCAAATGCTATGCTTACGGTTGGGTCTTGTCCATCACATCATTCTCCTAATGATGTGATCCCGTTATCAAATAACAACTCATGTCTATGGTTAGGAAACCTTAGATATCTTTGATCAACGAGTTAGTCTAGTAGAGGCTCACTAGGGACACGGTGTTGTTTATGTATCCACACATGTATCTGAGTTTCCGATCAATACGATTCTAGCATGGATAATAAATTATCACCATGAACAAGGAAATATGGTAATAACCAATTTATTATTGCCTCTAGGGCATATTTCCAATAGTCTCCCACTTGTACTAGAGTCAATAATCTAGTTCACATCGCCATGTGATTAATGCCCAATGAGTTCTGGGGTCTAAACATGTTCTTCTTGTGAGAGAGGTTTCGTGGTGGTGTTGGGAGCCTCCAATTTGGTTGGGAGCCTTCAATTCGGTTGTGATGATTGCCCCAACCTTGATTGTAAAGGTTCAGTCACCACATTCAAGGGCACCACTAGTGGAATCACGGCATCTTGCATTGTGCGAGGGCGTGAGGAGAATACGGTGGCCCTAGTGGCTTTTGGGGGAGCATTGTGCCTCCACACCACTCCAATAGAGACATACTTCCCCTCAAAGGGAAGGAACTTCGGTAACACATCCTCGTCTTCACCGGCTCCACTTGTGGTTACTTCTTACCTTTACTTTGTGCAAGCTTTATTGTGTTGTATCCGTTGCTTGCTTGTATCGTTGTTGTGGCTAGCATCATATAGGTTGCTCACCTAGTTGCATATCTCGACAACATATTTGTTGCTTAGCCTAACTTATTAAGAAAACCTAAAAATGGGCAGTTGCCTATTCACCCCCTCTAGTCAACCATATCGATCCTTTCAATTGGTATGAAAGCCTCGTCTCTTTTAAGGGCTTAATCGCCTAAAGAGTATGGTTGATGATGTGGAGAACTCCGCGACCGAGACTGTAGTCACCCGCGGTGATTTAAATGAGTCTATGGATTCTCTCAAATCATCTGTGGTAGAAGAGGTCTAGGACATGTTAAATAAATTATTTGAGTGTTTCAAAACTCCAACCGCTCCACCAGAAATGGTTAGTCCACTCTCGGCGGAGAAGGATGTCGGCTCCACCAAGGAGTTGGCTAGCTCCTTGAATCCGAAGTCTCCTCAAGGAAAGAACGGGTCGGGGACTCATGCCGTGGGTTCCCCTCCCATAACCTACGGTGGCCCGGTCCACTCACCCCATATCAACAGTAATAAGCAACCACCCAAACTTGACTTGTCTAACTTTCCTAATTGGGGTTTTTCTTATTAAGTCTCATTGGAATCACTGCTCAATGCAACTATGGAGGGTAATTGAGCAAGGCTTCTATCCTCATGATCCAAACAACATGACGTCAAGAGAAGAAGTGGATAATCAACTTAATGCATCTGCATTGTTCATTCTTCAAGAATCCATCACACCCGAAGAGCTTCCTCACTTGCATCCCTTCACCATTGCTAAAGATGCATGGGCGCACATCAACTCTTTCTACAAAGGAATCTCAAGCATTCAACGCTCCAACTTTGAGGTGGTACTTGATGAAGCCGATGAGTTCGTGATGAATGAAGATGAAGATCCCCGTGAGCTCTACTGGAGGTTGACCACTCTTGCCATCTCTCTCCGAGATCATAGGAGTAAGGATACAGATTACAATTGGGTCAAGCGCAAGTTCCTCAAGGCCATCATGCCATTCAACAAAAGCATGTCCTCCATGATCCGTCAAAGGCCGGACTTCCACACCTTGACCTCAAGTGAAGTGTTTGATGAGTTCGTTGCTATGAACATCTTGAACAAGACTGCCGAAAATGCTCTAGCTCGTGTCCAATGGTCAAAGAAGCCAACTCTTGCTTTGAAGGCCAAGACAATGCAGGAAGAGGAGGAGGAATAAGAAGAAGAAGAAGAAGAAGAAGAAGAGGGTTGCCCCGAAGACACCAAATATGCTTACCACGAGCACATGGCTCTTGCGTCAAGGCAATTTTGGGGCAACAAGAGAAACTCCAAGCCCAACTTCTCCAAGAACAACTCAAGTGGAGCCAAGGGCAAGCAACATGTGAGGACGTGCTACAATTGTGGCAACATGAGTCACTTCGTTGCGGATTGTCCGTATGAAAAGAGGGAAGACAACGGTGGCAAGCTCATCCGCAAAGACAAGGCCAAGTCCTTCCCCAATAAGAACTACTTCACAAAGCGGGTGCCACAAAAGGGGTTGGTGACGCTCGAAGAGTACGCCTCCGATGATGACGATGATGATACAAGTGGTGAAGGAATTGCGACAGCCTCTGTCTCCATTGCCATCTCTTCCCCAACTCCGGCGTCTCTCTTCGACTCCCCCAACGAGAACGTCATCGCCCCCCGCCAAGTGCCTCATGGCCAAGTCCACCAACAAGGTAACCTCCAACATCAAAACTACTATCACTACTCATCCCTCTTCGACAGATTGTGTAGATGAAACGGAGGTGGTTAAGGTGGATGAAAATGAGTTCGACAACTTCATGGGTAAACTCAAAGGTACTACCAAGAAGCACTTTGTTTCTCTCTTGTAACAACTCGGTGAGGCAAGTGACACCATTGAGGGTCATGAAGATACCATCACTAAGATGGAAGGTCATAGTTGTGACTATGCCGATGAGATTGCGGATCTTTCCCATGCTCTTGAGGAAGAGCAAGGTCTTCGTTTGGCTCTTGAGGAGTCACACAATGTTGATCTTGCTAAGTTTAAGAAAGATCATGATCATGCTCAAGTTCTAGCCCGTGTGCTTAAATCCGAGAATGTTGAACTTGGGGTTGGCCATGCTAGACTCAAGGAGGAGTTTGAGCTACTTGAAAAGGCTCACAAGGCCTTGAAGAGTGCTCATAACTCTCTCAAAGAGTATCATGATCAACTTCAAGTGAAACTAACTAAGGAGATTGCTACTTGTCCTCCTTTTGTATTAACTGAGAATGCACATGATACTAACCCTTGTTGTGAGCATGCTCATCTTGTTGAGGAGAATGCCAAGTTGAAAGAGCAATTTGAGAAAGGCCTTGTAACTTGCTTTCAAGGCGAGAAGAATCTCAATGACCTTTTTAGCAATCAAAAAAAGTTGTGGCTAAGGAGGGACTTGGGTTTGTTCCCAAGTCGAAGAAGAAGAGCACCAAGAAGAACGACAAGACCAAGCAAGCTCCCCCTCTCAAAACTATGTTTGTTAAAGAGGGAGAGGGTGCTCCTAAGGAGAAGAAGAGCAAGGTGGCTCGTGGTGGTGCCAAGAATGGCAAAACCACTTCACCAAATGATTCCAACAATTTTAACCCTTCTTATGTTTTATACCGTGCTAGTGATGGGCATGTTTATGCTAAATTTGTTGGTTCTCCTTATGAGTACATTGAATGGTCTATTTGGGTTCCTAAGACCCTTGTTACTAACATGAAAGGACCAATTCAAGAATGGGTACCTAAATCAAAGCATTGATCTCTTGTAGGAGTTTTCTTCCAGTGGAGGTTCATGGTTGCTCGATAGTGGAGCAACAAATCATATGACCGAAAGCAAGGACTTGGTGGTGGACGTCCAAGCAAGTCCATCTATGCACACTCATGTACAATATGGTGATGATTCAATGTCAAAGGTAGTGGGTCTTGGTAAGGTGGTAATCTCTCCAGATCTATCCATCGAGAAAGTCATGCTTGTTGAGTCCCCTGCATACAATTTACTTTCGTTCTTCAACTTGCGCTTATGGTCTTTTGTACTTTCTTTGATCTTGATATCGTGGCCCTTTTGTGGAGCAAGACTCTTAAAGTAGACTTTGTTGGACATGTTGAGAATGGTCTCTATGTGGTCAACTTCTCGGAGAGGCCCACAAAGACTGCAACATGTCTAATGGATAAAGTTGACGTGGGGTGGCTTTGGCATCGCCGTCTAGCCCACGTCAATATGAGATCTTTGCAAAGTCTCCTCAATGGGGACCATGTTCATGGACTAACAAATGTTAGTTTTGCTAAAGATCGTGCTTGCAGTGCTTGTATCGAAGGAAAGCTACATGAGAAGCCTCATCGTCCCACTAGCATCATATCTTCCAAGAGGCCCTTGGAGCTCCTTCACATGGGTCTCTTTGGACCTCCATCTTTTGATAGTCTTGGTGGGAGAAAATATTGCTTGGTGATTGTGGATGATTATTCAAGATACACATGGGTATATTTCTTCAAGAGGAAGAGTGACACCCAACAAACGGTGATCGACTTTGCAAATGAAGCTCAACGCCAACATGATGGAAAGATATTGATCATTAGAAGTGACAACGGCACTGAGTTCAAGAACCACACCTTGGATGAGTTTCTTAGTGATGAGGGGATCAAGCATCAATACTCCGCACCTTATACCCCTCAACAAAATGGTGTAGCAGAGAGGAATAACCGTATGTTGATGGATGCGGCAAGGACCATGATGGCGGAATTCAAATCTCCATACAACTTTTGGGCCAAAGCCATCAACACCGCTTGTCATGCATCCAATAGGCTCTACCTCCGCAAAGGCTTGAACACGACATCGTATGAAATGCTTATTGGTAACAAGCCCAACCTCAAGTACTTTCGGGTGTTCGGGTGTAAGTGTTTCATTCTCAAAAGGGTGCTCATTTGTCAAAATTCAAAACTAGAGCTCAAGAGGGCATATTTTTTGGTTATGCTACAAGCTCTCTTGCTTACCGTGTCCTCAACAAGTCCAATGGGCTCATTGAGGAGACGTGTAACATAGAGTTTGATAAAAATAATGGCTCCCAAGTGGAGCAAAGTGGTCTTTGTGATGTAGGTGATGAAATTCCTCCTCAAGCCATAAGAAGAATGGGTGTGGGACACTTCCTACCCGTTGAGGAACCCCTTGTGGTGGAAGGAGAAGGACAATGTTCTACGCAAGTGGAACCATCACCAACACTTGACCCACTCACTTCCGAAGAACAAAGCGAAGGCCCTAAATCAAGTGATCAAGATCAAGATCAACCACATGATGATGTTGATGCACCCAATGATGACCAAGATCAAGATCACGATGGAGAGCTAGCTCAAGGTGAAGAGCAAGCTGAAGATGACACTCAAGATGTTACTTCTCAAGGTTCTCTTGAAGAGCAATTGGAGCATCGTGCTGCCAAGATTCCTTCCAAGCTACAACGCAAAGAACATATCTTGTAAAATGTCATTTCTAGCTTGAGAAAAGGGGTAACAACTCGTAACCAATTAACAAACTTTTGTGAGCATCACGCGTTTGTTTCTTGTGTTGAACCCCAAAAGGTCCATGAGGCGCTCAAGGACCCGTATTGGCTAGAAGCCATGCATGAAGAACTCAATAACTTCAAGCGCAACCAAGTGTGGAAATTGGTGCCAAGGCCAAAGGAGAATCATAATGTCATTGGAACCAAGTGGATCTTCAAGAACAAGCAAGATGCACATGGCATTGTCATTCGTGACAAGGCGAGATTGGTAGCTCAAGGCTACTCCAAAGTCGAGAGGATCGACTAGGGTGAAACTTTTGCTGTCGTTGCTCGTCTCGATTCTATTCGCATGTTGCTTGCTTATGCTTCTCATCATGATTTTAAATTGCAACAAATGGATGTGAAAAGTGCTTTTCTTAATGGTCCCTTAAATGAGTTGGTATATGTCAAGCAACCCCCGGGGTTTTAGGATCCCAAGTTCCCCTATCATGTATATAAACTCGATAAGGCACTCTATGGGCTTAAACAAGTCCCACGTGTGTGGTATGAGCACCTTACCGAGTTGTTGCAAGATCATGGGTTTGAAATTAGGAAAATCGATCCCACTCTTTTTACTAAGAAGGTCAAAGGGGAATTGTTCATATGCCAACTATATGTTGATGATATTAGCTCCGGTTCTCCTAACAAAGCTTTAATGATGAGTTTGCCGCACTAATGACCGAGAAGTTTGAGATGTCTATGATGGGAGAGTTGAAGTTCTTTCTTGGATTCGAAGTCAAGCAACATAGAGAAGGAACATTCATCAACCAAGCCAAATATATCCAAGACATGCTCAAGAGATTCAAGCTAGATGATGTCAAGCCAACCAATACTCAAATGCAAACCAAATGTTATATTGACATCGATCCCAATGGTAAAGCGGTGGATCAAAAGGTATATTGTTCCATGATTGGGTCCTTGCTTTACCTTTGTGCATCTAGACCGGATATTATGTTGAGTGTGGGAATATGTGCACGGTTTCTAGCCGCACCAAAGGAAAGTCACTTTGTGGCGGTCAAGCGAATCTTTCAATATTTGGCTCATACCCCAAACTTTGGCTTATGGTTCCCCAAAGGAGCAAGTTTTTATCTCATGGGATATTCAGATTCGGATTGGGAGGGAGACCGGGTGGTAAGGAAGTCCACTTCCGGAGGGTGCCAATTTCTTGGTCGCTCTTTGGTGTGTTGGTCTTTCAAGAAACAAAATTGTGTTTCTCTCTCATCCACGAAAGCTGAGTATGTAACGGCCGCAAGTTGTTGTGCTCAATTGCTATGGATGAGGCAAACTTTAAAGGATTACAGTGTCACTTGTGACAAAGTGCCTATTCTATGTGACAATGAAAGTGCCATCAAGATCTCCTATAATCCGGTGTAACATAGCAAGACGAAGCATATTGAGATTCATCATCATTTTATCTGGGATCACATCAAGTGTGGAGAAATTGATCTTATCTATGTCAACACTCATGAGAAACTAGCGGATATTTTCATGAAGCCATTGGATGAAGCAAGATTTCGCGAGTAAAGGCGTGAGCTAAATATCATTGATTCAAGCAATGTGGTTTGAGACAATGCACATCCACCGCACTCATAATTCTATCTTGTCGTAGATGTAGGCATGGACATAGGGGGAGTGTTGTTCTCTCAATGAACATTCCATCCCCCCATTATGCATAAATTGACCAAGTCTTTCACATTAGCCACTTGTGATGGTACTTGTGCTTCAAAGATGAGTTTTGGTCATGGACCAAGGTTAAAATCTTTGCCGTGCCATACCAATTGACTCAAACATAGGTGGCTTCGGCCACCGCCCCCTCCTAGTGAGGTATTTGGTCGAGTTAGGGCTTTATTTGTGCTTTGAGTCACTCCAAGATTGCTCTAATTTTGTTTGTCTTTTTGAACTTGGAGGGTCTCTTTCCATTTACTGGTCTTTGTGTCCCCAACCCAAGCCTTGTCTCATCTACAACCTCCACACTTTGCATAAGACACCATCATTTTATTTCTTGGCAAGTTCCGTCGTTCAGGCGATACTATCGCTGGGTGTGGGGCGGTACTACCGCTTATAAGCGGTACTACAGTCGCGCCCCACGGTACTACCACTGGAGCATTACTACACGGCCTCGTGTCGCGTAGTAGTACTAGGACAGTACTACCGCTACCTCAAGCGGTACTACCGCTCTGAGGGGTGTGGGCGGGGGTTTACCCATTCATCTCTCTCTCCTCTCACGTTCTCTCTCTCCAGGTGAAAAACTTGCCCCGGCGGCCGCCGCCGGACGGCCGATTCCGGACCGTCTTCTGCGATTCCGACTGGTGGAATCGATCCCTCCCCTCTCCTCTTGCCATGGATGCCGGTATTGCCCCCGTTTTCCTCTCCTATGGTTCTATCTTTTGAATCTAGGCTCCAGGGCAATATGTGTTGCATTTGTCAATTTTTGGCTAGATCGAAGCATGAGTTGAAAAGTGTTAGAGTAGCAGGATTGAAGTTCGATCGGATTAAATTTGAATTTGGCATCATCGGTAGTACCGGATCTCACCGCGGTCGTGGTTGCCATGGCAACTTCCGCCTTGAGCGGTACTACCACTCCACCTGGAGCGGTACTACCTCTTATAGGGGGTACTACCGCTCTGAGGGGCGGTACTACCGCTCTGTGCTGCCTGCTTCACATTTCCTCCGATTGAATTTCCATTCTTTTTTACTATTCCTTTTTGGCTTATGCAACTTCTTTACACCTGCTTTTCCCTCGCTCTGTGTTGTGGTTCCAGGTGGTGGTAGCTCTGGGCACCAGGCTCGTCGTAAGAATCCGGATTGTCCAGGTGGCTCTAAGCACAACTGTACAAGAGAGGAGGCAACCGACAATTCTCAGAAAGTGCAACGGTTCAAGAAGGTTGCCAACAGGCAGAAGGAGAAAGTCTAGTCTATGAGTGATATGTCTGGCATGGATTTCTGTATAGCTCGCTGCCTCAACCCGTATCACAATCCGCAAGATCCAACTCTTACCCACCGCCCCTTCTGAACCAACCAGCAAGGTTGTATATATCATGATGTGCTCAAGAGGAAGAAGAATCTATTTGTGTCGAATGTCAAGTCCATTGATCTGGATCATATGCAGAAGCATCCCATTTACTTTGCTGAAGCTATTGAACTATGTGGCCAGCTGGATATTGTCAGGCTCATGACGTTCAACAAGGACTTTGATCCCGAGCTTGTGGCCCAATTCTATGCCACGGTCCATCTCGGAACTGATGATGCGAGGACCTTAACATGGATGACCAATGGACGGTGCTCTCTGCTTAGTGGAAGGAGTTCATGGCTCTTTTGGGATATGATGATCGGGGGCACCATACACAAATTGGATTGCACCCTCACAAGGAGACTGCTGCCACACACAAAGCTACGCTTTGGCCCTTTTCTATGGAGAAGATTTCTCCCACCACCAGTGAAAGCACAAAGGCTCCCTTGGAGGTCTTGACAATTAATGACAACATACATTATCTCTTGGACTAATAATTTTATCCAGTCTATTTCAGATAAAGTCCAAAGATAGGAGTGACTGGGAATTGTGAGAAGGGTCCCCAAGATGGAAAGGATTCATATTGGCAAGAGCTTCAAAAGCTTCGAGACTCTAGATTTTCTTTTATATGAGAAATCACAATTGAGTCCATAGGAAAACCAATACTATTAAAAGGGGATGAGGTACTGATAATGATCTGGTTGCTCAAGTGCTTAGAGATTTGTCAGCAAAAAATCTCAACCAAACTCTCACAAAAATATTCTGTCCAAAACCCAAACTGCCAAAATCGCTGCCACCAACTTTTCCATATCAGCCTCACCAAGTTTTCCATGATAGAACCCAGAGACAAAACCCTAACACCCCGGTATCACCAAGATTGCGTTCGGTCTCACTGAGATGCGGTTGCCAACTCTCTGGAATCAAAATGTTTTACTTCAAAATCTCCGAGTTTTTCATTTTGGTGCCACTGAGATTTGGACGTGCCCTAGGTTAGCCGAATCGATCTCACTTTTCTTGTTTCCTATCAGTCTCACCGAAAAGCTGAAAGTTTCAACCTTTTGAACTAGTATGTGTAACCGAGTTTTTACTTCGGTTCCACCAAGATGGGCAATAATGTTGTAACGGTTGGATTTTTGGAGATGGCTATTTATACCCCCTCCACCCTGATACGTCTCCAATGTATCTATAATTTTTGATTGTTCCATGCGGATATATTATCATTCTAGGATACTTTTTGAGTCTTTATTTACCAATTTATAATATTTTTGAGCACTAACCTATTGACCCAGTGCCCAGCGCCAGTTGTTGTTTTCTGCGTGTTTTTTACTTTTCAGGTTTACAGTACCAAACGAAGTCCAATTGCCACGAAACTTTTTGATAATTTTTTATGGACCAAAAGAAGACCTGGAAGCTTCGTGAGGAGACCGGAGGCCGCACGAGGGCACCAGCACACATCCAGGCACGCCCAGGGGGTGGGCCGCGCCCTGATGTGTGCTGGCCCCCTTGGGCGTCTCCCGACGCCCCTCTCTACCCTATAAATTGTCATATATTCTAAAAACCCTAGAGGCAGTCCCGAAACCCTTTTTACGCTGTCGCAAGTCTTTGTTCCGTCGCGAGGCCATCTGGAGATCCGTTCCGGCACCCTGCCGAAGGGGGGATCGATCATGGAGGGCCTCTTCATCAACCTTGATGCCCTCATGATGATGTGTGAGTAGTTCACCACTGACCTACGGGTCCATAGCTAGTACCTAGATGGCAATCTCTCTATCTCTTGATCTTCAATACAATGATCATCGCATCTTCGCTTTGATCTATCCGATGTAATCCTATTGTGCGGTGTGTTTGTTGGGATCCGATGAATTGTGGGTTTATGTTCAGATTATTCATGAAAAGTATTTGAGTCACCTCTAAATATTAAGATTCTTATTTGCATGATCATTATAGCTTCGTAATTCTCTCCAATTTATTAGTTTGCTTTGGCCAAGTAGATTGATCTATCTTCAGTGAGAGAGGTGCGTTGTGGTAGGTTTAACCTGACGAGTTTCTATATCCCAGTGACAGAAGGGAACAAGATGCGTCTTTGTGTTGTTGCTACTAAGGGTAACACGATGGGGTTTATTCATATTGCTTAAGTTTACTTTGTCTACATAATGTCATCGTTCTCCATGCATTACTTTGTTTGTCATGAACTTAATACGTAGAGAGGCAAGCATAGAAGCGCTCTTGAAGTGGAGTAATAGTAATAGGTGTAGGTAGGAGTCGACCAATTTTTTTTATGGACGTGATGCCTATATACACATGATCATTGCCGTGAAAATTGCATAACTACCCGCTTTTCTATCAATTGCCCAACAGTAATTTGTTACCCACCGTATGCTGCCTACATGAGAGATGCCGCTAGGGAAAACTATGGCCCCCGGGCCTGTTCACTTATAAATTTGCAATAGTTACTATTACCTTGCTGCCTTTATTTATATGTTATTTTATTTACAATTATCTATTATTATCTACACACTTCACTTGCTTGCAAATAACGAGATCAAGGGGATTGACAACCCTCTTGCCCGCGTTGGGTGCAAGTTGTTTGCTCTTTTGTGTGCACCCGCTGAAGACGGTTGAGGATTGATATTCCTATTGGTTAGATACACCTTGGTTTCATAACTAAGGGAAATACTTACCCACTTTGTGCTTCAATAACCTGTTCCTCTTCATGGAAAACCCAACGCAGATCACAACTATCAGGAAGGATTTCTGGCACCGTTGTCGGGGAATATCATCACCAACTATCAAGTAACTTCACACAAATTTTCATTCACTTGTTTATCTTTTTATTTGATGTTATATTTAGTTTGTTTCATAAAAAACAAAAATAGAAAAATATCTATCTTTGCTTGTTACTAGTTTACTTCTTCGCTTGCTAGTTTACTTGTCTTGCTTGTTACTTTGCTTCTTCGGTCACCACGTCTCAAGATACTACTAAGTTGTGTGACTTCTCAAATACTAATAATAATGATTTTATTAGTACTCCTATACCACCTGCCACTAGTGCGGAGGCTTTTGATATTAATGTTGCATTACTAAATCTTGTCATGAAGGATCAATTTTCGGGAAGTCCTAATGAGGATCCCGCATCATATCTTAATACCTTTGTTGAATTATGTGATATGCAAAAGAAAAAGGATATGGATACTGATATTGTGAAATTAAAATTATTTCCTTTTTCACTAAGAGATAAAGCTAAAGCTTGGTTTTCATCTTTACCTCGTAATAGTATTGGAACATGGGATAAGTGTAAAGATGCTTTTATTGCCAAGTATTTTCCTCCTGCTAAAATCATCTCCCTTAGAAATCAAATAATTAATTTTAAACAACAATATCAAGAGCATGTTGCACAAGCTTGGGAGAGAATGAAATTGATGATAAGAAATTGTCCCACTCATGGCTTAAATTTGTGGATGATTATCCAAAACTTCTATGCTGGACTAAACTTTGTGTCTAGAAATCTTACAAATTTTGATGCAGGTGGTACCTTTAAGAATGTGACCTTAGGAGAGGCCACAAAACTTCTGGACAACATTATGACAAATTATTCTCAATGGCATACCGAAAGAGCTCCAACCGGTATGAAGGTAAATTCTGTTGAAGAAATCGCTACTTTGAGTGAAAAAGTGGATGCTCTTATGAATATGGTTGCTAGTAAAAATGCTCATGTTGATCCCAATGATATGCCCTTGTCTACTTTGATTGAGTAAAATAATTATGCTATTGATATGAACTTTATCTCGCGAAATAATTTCAATAACAATGCTTATAGAGGAAATTTCAATTCTAGACTGTATCCCGGTAATTTCCTCTAACAACTGTGGAATTTTTTATGGTAATTCTTATGGAAATTATTCTACAAATTATAATAGGATACCCTCTGATCTTGATAACACAATTAAAGAATTTATTAATTCTCAAAAGGTTTTCAACACTATGGTAGAAGAAAATTTGCATGTAGTTGATGCTTTGGCTAAAAACATGGATATAATTGCTCTTGATGTAGAAACTCTTAAAAGTAAAGCTTTGCCACCTAAGCATGATTTTAATGAGACTATTAAATCTATCCAAATATCTATTAATGAAATTAAGGAGAGTACCGCTAAGTTGAAAGCTAAGCGGGAATTCTTAGAAAAGGTTCTTCCACCCGGTTTTTACCGGAATCATGATGAAGACCTTAAAATGATTGGTACTTTTCCTATTGAATCTTTGTTTACTTATCTGAATATAAATGATAAAGGGACTAGAGATGAGTCAACTCTAGTTGAGAAGCGTCCTGTTTGCTTGGAGGGTGATGATTTTGATGCTAAAACTAAAAAACATGGGTTTGTAGAGGTCAAAACTTTAACTAGTGATGTGCCCACTATTTTGGATTACAAGGACTTTAATTATGATAATTTCTCTTTAGTAGAATGTATTTCCTTGTTGTAAACCATTATTAGCTCACCTAATGCTTATGAACAAAACAAAGATTTACCGAACATATAGTAGAAGCTATGATGAGAAACTTGAGCTTGAAGTTTCTATTCCTAGAAAATTGCATGATGAGTGGGAACCAACTATCAAAATAAATATAAATAAATATGAATGCAATGCCTTGTGTGACCTTGGTGCTAGTGTTTCAACTATTCCTAAATCTCTTTGTGATGTACTTGGTCTCACTAATATTGAAGATTGTTCCCTTAACTTGCATGTTGCGGATTCTACCATTAGAAACCTCTAGGTAGGATTAATTATGTACTTATTATTGGAAATAAAAATTATGTGCCTGTAGATTTTATTGTGGTTGATATTGATTGCAATCCTACTTGTCCCATAATACTTGGAAGACCTTTCCTACGAACTATAGGTGCAATTATTGACATGAAGGCGGGAAACATAAGGTTCCAATTCCCATTAAAGAAAGGGATGGAATGCTTCCCTAGAAAGAGAATTAAACCAACTTATGAATCAATCATGAGAGCTACTTATGGGTGAAGTGTCAAAGATGACAACACTTGAAACTATGCATTATGCCTAGCTACGGGCGTAAAACAACATCGCTCGTTGGGAGGCAACCCAATAGTCATCTTTATTTTTGCTTTTAAATTTATGTTTGTTTTTGATAACATTATTATTACCTCTGTAATGATTATGTTTTTGTGTTTTAAATTAGTGTTCGTGCCAAGTAAAGCCTTTGGGATGACTCACAAGATGACTAGAATCGATGCTGAAACAAAACAAAAACTTTTGACTCAGGTACAGGAATTTTAAGTTTTTACTGGAGCTTGATAATGATCTGAATTTTTTACACTATTTATATAAAAACTTTTGAGGTTTTACTATTTTTCAGATTTTTTAGAGTTACAGAATTATATGTTCTCTACAGATTGCTACAGACTTTTCTGTTTTAGACATATTCTGTTTTTGCTTGCATAGTTGCTTGTTTTGATTATGCTATGGATTGTATCGGGGGGTATAAGCCATGGAGAAGTTATAATACAATACCTATTATGCAATTATGAAATAAGAATCAACTTATAATAGTACCTAAAGTATTCAATATGTTGCTTATACTAACGGATCTCACGAAGTTTTGTTGAGTTTTGTGTGATGGAAGTTTTCAAGTTTTGGGTGTTATCATGATGGACAAAGGAATAAGGAGCGGCAAGAGACTAAGCTTGGGGATGCCCAAGGCACTCCAAGGTAATATTCTAAGGAAGACTCAAGCGTCCAGGCTTGGGGATGCCCCAGAAGGCATCCCCTCTTTCGCCTCAATCCATCGGTATGTCACTTGAAGCTATTTTGTTTTTCATCACATGATATGAGTTTTGCTTGGAGCGTCGTTGTTTTTGTTTGGTTTTACTTTCAGTTTGACACAATCATCATTTGCTGGACACACCTGTTTGAGAGAGACACACCTTCATCATAATTTGTTAGAATACTCTATGTGCTTCACTTATATCTTTTGAGCTTAGCAGTTGCTCTAGTACTTCACTTATATCTTTTTGAGCATGGTGGCGTGTAGATTTTATAGAAATAATTTCACTCTTGCTCTTCACTTATATTTGTTTGAGAGTTAATAAAAAGTGACGGTAATTTGCATGGGTCATAAGACTAGTCCAAACATATTAGGTATTCAATGAGTGATAATCAAAACCATGATGTAGCACATATAGAGAAATTGTGGGTTAATGATATTGATGTGGTAATATGAAAAAGGTGTGAGTTCATAATTGTTGACTCGTAGAAGTTTCGATATTAAGAGAGGTTAAATTCTTGTTCGTCTAAAAATTAAAGAGGCATGGTGATGATGTGTGAGCATTTTTATTCCTCGTTGAAATCCTAGTGTTGTTTCGGGTCGGAGGCACGCGATGGTTAACTCCTACCAACCTTCTCCCTCGGGGCATGTGAGTAGTACTTGATTTGTGATAAAACTAATAAAACTTTGCAATAAGTATATGAGTTCTTTATGACTAATGTGAAACCATGGACATACGCAATCTCACCTCCTCATATTTGCTAGCCTCTTCGGTACCGTGCATAGCCCGTTCTCACCTTGAGGATCGGTGCAACTTTCGCCGGTGCATCCAAACCGTGTGACATGATACGCTTTGTTGCACATAAACCTCATTATATCTTCCTCAAAACAGCCACCATACCTACCTATCATGGCATTTTCATAGCCATTCCGAGATATATTGCCATGCAAATTCCATCGTCACTTCACATGACTAGTTCGTTCATCATCATATTGCTTTGCATGATCATATAGAGCTAACATAGTATTTGTGGCAAAGCCACCATTCATCATGTTTTTGATACATGTCACGCTAGATTATTGCACATCCTGGTACACTACCAGAGGCATTCATATAGAGTCATATCTTTCTATCAGTTCTTCATATCGAGTTGTAAGTAAATAAAAGTGTGATGATCATCTTTGTTAGAGCATTGTCCTCGTGAGGAAATAAAAATGAGGGAGGCCAAATGAGCCCACCATTCTGAATACAAAAAAGAGAGAGAATGAGAGAAGGGACTTTCCTACTATCTTTTACCACACTTGTTCCTCAAAGTGGCACCTTGTTCCTCATATAGAGAGTCTCATGTTATGTAATTTTCATATGCTAGTGGGAATTACTTTTTTATTATTATAAACTAGGCTTGTATATTCCTATGACGGGCTTACTCAAATGCCCGAGGTCTTCATGAGCAAGCAAGTTGAATGCACACCCCACTTAGCTTCATTTGAGCCTTCATACACTTATAGCTCTAGTGCATCATTTGCATGGCAATCCCTAATACTTGCATTGACATCTATCAAGGGGCATCTCCATAGCCCGTTTGTACGCCTAGTTGATGTGAGACTATCTTCTCCACTTTTTACCCCTTTGATATCTACCACCATATTCTATTCCACCTAAATGCTATGTCCAATGGCTCACACTCATGTATTGCGTGAAGAATAAAATGTTGATGCATATTGAAAAGTACGATCCAATTGCCTGACTTGGACACCGTGGTGCTTGACATTTGTATTAATGTGGTGAAGATGGAGCCATTCCTTGCTAATATAATAAGATGAATGGGGGTAAACATTCTTTGAGGATCGTATACTTCGAAAGATTGATAATTTTGTTTCTTATACTTATAAGTATTGCTATGTTAATATTTGTGGATTCATCATTTCTCAATGAGCATGCTTGCAAAAGAATACATAATGGATAGCATGTCATATCAAAAATTCTGGTTTATCATTTACCTACTCGAGGACGAGCAGGAATTAAGCTTGGGGATACTTGATACGTCTCTGACGTGGCTTGAGACTGTGTCGGTATTTCCCCAAAGAGGAAGGGATGATGCATCACAGCGACGGTAGGTATTTCCCTCAGTTATGAAACCAAGGTTATCGAACCATTAGGAGGATCACCACCACCCAATAAGCAGCACCTGCACACAAACAACAAATACTTGCAACCCGACACGAAAGAGACGTTGTCAATCTCTCTACGGTAAAAAGATAGATTAGGTAGTGATAGATAGGAGAGATAGATCTCTCAAGAACACAAATAAAAAGAGCAAATAAAATATGCAGCAATATGTTTTTGGGTTTTTGGTTTTGTAGATCTGAAAACAAAGAAGCAAAAAGATAGATCGGAAAGCAATATGTTGGAAAAGTAGACCCGGGACCGTAGGATTCACTAGTGGCTTCTCTCATGAGTATAGCGCACGGTGGGTGAACAAATTACTGTTGGGCAATTGGTAGAAGATCAAATAATCATGACGATATCCAAGGCGATGATCATTATATAGGCATCACGTCCAAGATAAGTAGACCGACTCCTGCCTGCATCTACCACTATTACTCCACACATCGACCGCTATCCAGCATGCATCTAGTGTATTAAGTTCATGGAAAAACGGAGTAATGCAATAAGAACGATGACATGATGTAGACAAGATCTATTCATGTAGGAATAGACCCCATCTTTTTATCCTTAATGGCTACGATACATGTGTGCCTTGCTGCCCCTTCTGTCACTGGGAAAGGACACCGCAAGATGAACCCATCACAAAGCGCCTCTTCCCATGGCAAGAAAAATCGATCTAGTTGGCCTAACTAAACCAAAGATTCAAAGAAGAAATACGAGGCTATAAGTAATCATGCATATAAGAGATCAAAGAAGACTAAAATAATATTCATGGATAGAAACTGATCATGAACTCAAAATTCATCGGATCCCAACAAACACACCGCAAAAGTTTACATCAAATAGATCTTGTAAGTGCATCTAGTGCCCCTTAGTGATTTTGGTGTATTGAAGACTTATAGGTTAAGGGACTAATATGTGTGTGAGTGTACACAAGATCTATAAGTCGCTGAGGAGTTTGATATATACAACGAATGTCGACCCCTAAAAATGAATGTCTTCAGCTGAAGACTTTGGTGAAGACTTTGGTATTTCCCTGAAGACTTTGAAGCTGAAGAATTCGGTGTGACCTTGAAGATATTAACAAGGACTATGAAGTGTGAAGACTTTTGTTTTCGTAGTTTCATTTCCTTTCTTTGAGTCATAGGAAACACCGTACTGTTAAAGGGGGCCGAGGTAATACTAAGGAAAAAAATTCCAACTGATGCTCAACTCAAAAGCCTCAAAATAACCAATCCATCGAGTGAATCCTTTGGAAATCTCTTACAGTTTAGTCAAGTTCTTCAGTGACAGAGACGATGTTCTTCTGGTCACTGAGGAAATTGGTCTGACTGAGGAGTTAGGATTTTGCCAGTGCGAATTGCCTACAAGTGGGGAATATGATAAGCCCTGAGAAATTTGACAGTTCAAATTCCGACCATTGCTGTGCCTTGCGCCAGCTGCCCAAATATTTCGTTCACCTAACGGTCATATCATTGGGGGGCATTTATGTCTTATCATGTCGGGTTGCACCCTGGCTATTGATGTCTACTACGCAACCTTCTTCTTGTAGACTCGTGTTGGGCCTCCAAGCGCAGAGTTTTGTAGGACAGTAGCAAATTTCCCTCAAGTGGATGACCTAAGGTTTATCAATCTGTGGGAGGCGTAGGATGAAGATGGTCTCCCTCAAACAACCCTGCAACCAAATAACAAAGAGTCTCTTGTGTCCCCAACACACCCAATACAATGGTAAATTGTATAGGTGCACTAGTTCGGCGAAGAGATGGTGATACAAGTGTAATATGGATGGTAGATATAGGTTTTTGTAATCTGAAAATATAAAAACAGCAAGGTAGCAAGTAACAAAAGTGAGCAAAAACGGTATGGCAATGCTTGAAAACAAGGCCTAGGGTTCATACTTTCACTAGTGCAAGTTCTCTCAACAATACTAACATAGTTGAATCATATGTAAATCCCTCACGTGCGACAAAGAGTTCACTCCAAAGTCACAAATAGCGGAGAACAAACGAAGAAATTATTGTAGGGTACGAAACCACCTCAAAGTTATCTTTTCCGATCAATCTTATGAGCTATCCCTATAAGTGTCACGAACAGCCCTAGAGTTCGTACTAAAATAACACCTTAAGATACACATCAACCAAAACCCTAATGTCACCTAGATACTCCAATGTCACCACAAGTACCCATGGGCTTGATTATACGATATGCATCACACAATTTCAGATTCATCATGTTCAATCCAACACAAAAAACTTCAAAGAGTGCCCCAAAGTTTCTACCGGAGAGTCAAGACGAAAACGTGTGCCAACCCCTATGCATGGATTCCCAAGGTCACGGAACCCGCAAGTTGATCACCAAAACATACATCAAGTGGATCAATAGAACATCCCATTGTCACCACGGATATCCCATCGCAAGACATACATCAAGTGTTCTCAAATCCTTTAAAGACTCAATCCGATAAGAAACCTTCAAAGGGAAAAATCAATTCATCACAAGAAGATAGAGAGGGGAAAACTCCATATGATTCATCTATATCAATAAAGCTCGCGGTACATCAAGATCGTGTCATCTCAAGAACACGAGAGAGAGAGAGATCAAACACATAGCTACTGGTACATACCCTTAGCCTCGAGGGTGAACTACTCCCTCCTCGTCATGGAGACCGCCGGGATGATGAAGATGGCCTCCGGTGATGGTTTCCCCCTCCGGCAGGGTGCCGAAACGGGCTCCCGATTGGTTTTTCGTGGCTACAGAGGCTTGCGGCGGCGGAACTCCCGATCTAGGTTTCTTTTCGGAGGTTTGGGTATTTATAGGACTATATGGCGTTGGTCCCATGTCCAGAAGGTTCCCGAGGAGGTCTCAAGCCAGGGGGGCGTGCCCTAGGGGGGGGCGCCCCCCACCCTTATGGCTTCCTCGGCCTTCCTCTCCGGTGACTTTTCGCTCCAGTATTTTTTATATTTTCCAAAAATATTCTCCGTAAATTTTCAGCCCATTCCGAGAACTTTTATTTCTGCACAAAAACAACACCACGGTAGCTCTGCTGAAAACAACGTCAGTCCGGGTTAGTTCTAATAAAATCATACCAAAATCATATAAAATTATTGTAAACATGGCATGAATACTTCATAAATTATAGATACGTTGGAGACGTATCAGCATCCCCAAGCTTAATTCTTGCTCGTCCTCGAGTAGGTAAATGATAAAAGAAATAATTTATGAAGTGTGAATGCTACCTAACATGTTCATCATATTCTTTTCTTCTTTGTATAGCATGGACATTTGGACTTGTAAATGATTCAAAGCAATAGTCTAGTTTTAACATAATGACTTCAATACTCAAGCATGTCGACAAGCAACCATGTCTTTCAAAATATCAACACTAAAGAAAGTTATCCTTAGCCCGTCATGCTCAATCATTGATCCATTCATGAAACACACTCAAATATTAGCTATGCCCAATGCTCAAGTACGATCATAGTGCCCCCTAGTTGGTGCTTATAAGAGAAGATGGAGACTCAAAGCAAAAATAAAAATTGCATGAAGTAAATAGATAGGCCCTTTGCAGAGGAAAGTAGGGATTTGTAGAGGTGCCAGAGCTCAAGGTTTAAATTGAGAGAGAAAAATATTTTGAGTGGCATGCTTTTCCTGTCAACGAAAACGACAAAGTAGCTCACAATACTTTCCATGCTAGATACATTATAGGCAGTTCCCAAACAGAATGGTAAAGTTTTTACTCCCCCTCCACCAATCAATCACACTCCACGGCGAGCCGAATCCACGGGTACCGTCCATACAAACAACAATCCTGGGGGAGTTTTGTTTCATTATATTTTGATTTGATTTTTGAGCATGGAACTGGGCATCCCGAATACCAGCCACTTTCTCGTGAATGATAGTGAATCAACACATATCGTGAGAATAGCACACCTGGCATGGAAAAATATTGGAAACTCCCCACCGTTTAATGAGCGGTACGGGCACACAAAAGAGAAAATTTATTTTGAAAATTTAGAGATGGCACATACAAATTTGCTTGGAACGGCATGGAAATACCGCATATAGGTAGGTATGGTGGACTCATAAGGCAAAACTTGGTTTAAGGATTTTGGATGCACAAGTAGTATTTCTACTTAGTACAAATGGCGGCTAGCAAATAGATTGGGAAGCAACCAAACCAAGAAATGAAAATTCACATAAGTGAGCATAACTAACACCGAATAATGCACCACAAGTAGGATGTAACTTCATTGCATAACTATTGACTATCGTACTTGCATAGGGAATCACAAACCTTAACACCAATATTCCTACTAAAGCATAATTACTCACTGACATGACTCACATATTACTATCATCATGTTTCAAAACTATTACAAAGAATCAAGTTTAATTTGTCCCATGATCTTCATGAAAGTTTTTATTATATCCTCCTTGGATATCTATCACTTTGGGACTAGTTTCATATAGTTCTATTGCTTTTTCGACAATCTCAAACAAATTTAAATTAAGCACATGAGCATAAAGATTTCAACCCTCAAAAAGGTATAAGTGAAGCATGAGAGGAAATGACAAACTACTCTCAAAAGATATAAGTGAAGATCAATGACTAGTCAAACAATTAAGTAGCTATGTGAGGACTCTCTCTCTCAATAAATATTTTCAGATCTGAGTATTTTATTAAACAGCAAGCAAAAGAAAAATAGCACTCCAAGAATAGCACGCATCATGTGAACGAATAAAAATTTAGGCTCAACATAGGCTAACCAATAATTGTTGATGAAGAGAGGTGGGATGCGTAGCATCCCCAAGCTTAGATGCTTCAGACTTCTTGAAATATTTACTTGGGTGGACTTGGGCATCCCCAAGCTTGAGCTTTTGTATCTCGTTCAATCCTCTCATATCATGGTTTCACCTATTCTCAAGAACATCATCCACACAAAACTTGAAAAGAACTCGTGAGATAGGTTAGTACACATAATAACAAATCAACTCTTTATGTACTGCCAAGACAAGTTGCATAATAATTTTCAAACATTAGGTACTGTATACTATTATTTTCACAATTTATATCTACCAATATAGGCTATGGAAACTAAAGGATAAGCAGATAACAAAACTATGACAGCAATCTGTCCAAACAGAACAGTCTGTAGCAATCTATTAAACCAGTGTACTTTTGTAACTCAAAAAATTATGAAAATTTAGGACAAGCTATAAAATTTATATGAAAATACTGTGTAAAAATTTCAGAAACTTTCCACGTCCCAGTAAAATATGAAAATTCAAACACTACAGCCAAAGTTTCTGTTTTTACACAGCACTCATCAAAACATGCAATGCAAGCATCCTAAGACAATTCTTGGAACTTTTTATTGAAAAACAAGATTATAAATAACACCTAACAGAAAACAAGAAAATAAAATGACGCTCCAAGCAAAACTCATATTATGTGACGAATAAAAATATAGTTCCAAGTAAGATATACCGATAGTGTTGAAGACGAAAGAGGGGATGCCTTCCAGGGCATCCCCAAGCTTAGACGCTTGAGTCTTCCTTGAATATTACCTTGGGGGTGCCTTGGGCATCCCAAAGCTTAGGTTCTTGTCCCTCCTTATTCTCCTCATATCGGTGTCTCACCCAAAACTTGAAAACTTCAATCACACAAAACTTAACAGAACTTCGTGAGAAGGGTTAGTGTAATAAAGAAAGATAATTCACTTAGGTACTGTCAAGACAAGATTCATAATTGTTCCCACATTTATACCGCTAAATATAAGCTATGGAAACACTAAAACAAGCAAACTATGCATGCAAAACAGAATCTGTCAAAAACAGAACAGTCTGTAAAGATCTGTACTGTAACCATACTTCGCTGGATCTAAAAATTCTGAAAAATTAGGACAACCTGAAGAAATTGTATATGAAAACTGTGTAAAAATTTCAGATCATTATCACGCTCGAGTAAAAAATTAAAATTCCTGTACTGGAGTCAAAAGTTTCTGTTTTGGTTCAGCATCAATTCTACTCATCTTGTGAGTCGTCCCAAAGGCTTTACTTGGCACTTTATTGAAATAAAAGGCATAAAACATGATTAATACAGTAGCTTAATCATGTGAACACACAAAAATAGAAAGGAAAAGTGTTGGGTTGTCTCCCAACAAGCGCTTTTCTTTAAAGCCTTTTAGCTAGGCATGATGATTTAAATGATGCTCACAAAACGGATAAGAATTGAAACACAAAGAGAGCATCATGAAACATATGACTAGCACATTTAAGCCTAACCCACTTCCTATGCACAGGGATTTTGTGAACAAACAATTTATGGGAGCAAGAATCAACTAGCATAGGAAGGCAAAACAAGCATAACTTCAAAACTTTGAACACATAGAGAGGAAACTTGATATTATTGCAATTCCTACAAGCATATGTTCCTCCCTCATAATAATTTTCAGTAGCATCATGAAGGAATTTCACAACATAACTATCACATAAATAATTATCTTCATGATCCACAAGCATAGAAAATTTGTCGCTCTCCACATAAGCAATTTTCTTCTCATTCATAATAGTGGGAGCAAACTCAACAAAATAACTATCATGTGAAGCATAATCCAATTGAAAATTCAAATCATGATGAGAAGTTTCATGGTTATCATTATTATTTATAGCATACAAGTCATCACAATAATTATCATAAATAGGAGGCATGCTTTCATCATAATAAATTTGCTCATCAAAACTTGGGGGACTAAACATATCATATTCATCAAACATAGCATCCCCAAGCTTGTGGCTTTGCATATCATTAGCATCATGGATATTCAGAGAATTCATACTAACAATATTTCTATCATGCTCATCATTCAAGGAATTCTCATCAAGTATTTTCATAAATTCTTCCTCTACCAATTGAGCACAATTTTCCAAACCATCATTTTCACGAAAGACATTAAAAAGACGAACCAATTGATGCAACCTAAACTCCATTTTTTTGTAGTTTTCTTTTATAAAACCAAACTAGTGAAAAACAAGAAACTAAAAGATTTGATTGCAAGATCTAAAGATATACCTTCAAGCACTCACCTCCCTAGCAACGGCGCCAGAAAAGAGCTTGATGTCTACTACGCAACCTTCTTCTTGTAGACTCGTGTTGGGCCTCCAAGCGCAGAGTTTTGTAGGACAGTAGCAAATTCCCCTCAAGTGGATGACCTAAGGTTTATCAATCCGTGGGAGGCGTAGGATGAAGATGGTCTCTCTCAAACAACCCTGTAACCAAATAACAAAGAGTCTCTTGTGTCCCCAACACACCCAATACAATGGTAAATTGTATAGCTGCACTAGTTCGGCGAAGAGATGGTGATACAAGTGTAATATGGATGGTAGATATAGATTTTTGAAATCTGAAAATATAAAAACAGCAAGGTAGCAAGTAACAAAAGTGAGCAAAAACGGTATTGCAATGCTTGAAAACAAGGCCTAGGGTTCATACTTTCACTAGTGCAAGTTCTCTCAACAATACTAACATAGTTGAATCATATGTAAATCCCTCACGTGCGACAAAGAGTTCACTCCAAAGTCACAAATAGCGGAGAACAAACGAAGAAATTATTGTAGGGTACGAAACCACCTCAAAGTTATCTTTTCCGATCAATCTTATGAGCTATCCCTATAAGTGTCACGAACAGCCCTAGAGTTCGTACTAAAATAACACCTTAAGATACACATCAACCAAAACCCTAATGTCACCTAGATACTCCAATGTCACCACAAGTACCCATGGGCTTGATTATACGATATGCATCACATAATTTCAGATTCATCATGTTCAATCCAACACAAAGAACTTCAAAGAGTGCCCCAAAGTTTCTACCGGAGAGTCAAGACGAAAACGTGTGCCAACCGATATGCAGAGATTCCCAAGGTCACGGAACCCGCAAGTTGATCACCAAAACATACATCAAGTGGATCAATAGAACATCCCATTGTCACCACGGATATCCCATCGCAAGACATACATCAAGTGTTCTCAAATCCTTTAAAGACTCAATCCGATAAGAAAACTTCGAAGGGAAAACTCAATTCATCACAAGAAGATAGAGAGGGGGAAAATCCATATGATTCATCTATATCAATAAAGCTCGTGGTACATCAAGATCGTGTCATCTCAAGAACATGAGAGAGAGAGATCAAACACATAGCTACAGGTACATACCCTCAGCCTCGAGGGTGAACTACTCCCTCCTCGTCATGGAGACCGTCGGGATGATGAAGATGGCCTCCAGTGATGGTTTCCCCCTCCGGCAGGGTGCCGGAACGGGCTCCCGATTGGTTTTTTGTGGCTACAGAGGCTTGCGGTGGTGGAACTCCCGATTTAGGTTTCTTTTCGGAGGTTTCGGTATTTATAGGAGTATATGGCGTTGGTCCCACGTCCAGAAGGTTCCCGAGGAGGTCACAAGCTAGGGGGGCGCGCCCTGGGGGGGGGGGCGCCCCCCACCCTTGTGGCTTCCTCGGCCTTCCTCTCCGGTGACTTTTCGCTCCAGTATTTTTTATATTTTCCAAAAATATTCTTCGTAAATTTTCAGCCCATTCCGAGAACTTTTATTTCTGCACAAAAACAACACCACGGTAGCTCTGCTGAAAACAGCGTCAGTCCGGGTTAGTTCTAATAAAATCATACCAAAATCATATAAAATTATTGTAAACATGGTATGAATACTTCATAAATTATAGATACGTTGGAGACGTATCAGCTATAAATAGCCGCCCCCTCAACCAATAGATGGTTGGCTGCTCTGAGAGAGAACTTGACACTTGTCATTTGAGAGCAACCCATTCCTCGAGGACTTTGAGAGAAAATCATCAGTGAGGAAAAACCCAAAACCTAAACCACCAAAACCCAAAGTGATTGAGCATCACTGAAGAGATTGTTCCTGTGTGGAACCGACACTTTTTACCTTTGAAGACCGTGTATCTTCCAGATGGTTAGGCGTCATGGTCTAGAGCATCCAGCAGTAAATTGTGGATCGCCGGGTGACCGAGTTTGTGAGGGTTTGGAAGTCTACCCTGAAGACTTACCACGAGTGTTGGGCGAGGTCTGTGTGACCTTAGCAATCTCTTCAACAGCTTCAAAAGACTCGACAATGAAAATGTTCAGCAAACTTTCGATCGCCTCACTGATATCTCCAATAAGCTACATGCTCTTGGTGCCACTGACATCACCGACCATGAGGTGGTGAAGAAACTGCTGAGATCTCTTGATTCCTCATTCGGTACACTTGCTTTGATGATTCAAGAACATGGAGACTACAAGTCACTAGATCCTGCTGATATTCTTGAGAGACTCAATACTCATGAATTCCAACAAGCTGAGAAGAGAGACCTCTACGGGCCAAGCTATGGAAGATCTCGTGCTTTGAAGGCCAAGGCAATTTCCTCATCTGAAGACGAAGAATATGATAGTAGTGTTGGTGATCCTGAAGAACTGAGTCAGGAGCTAGCAATGCTCGTGAGGAAATTCCAGAAGTTCTCAAGGAGAGGTCGGTTTGGAAAGTCATCAAGAAGTGGCTTGAAGAACTCAGAATCTTCATCAAGCGATTACAAGAAGAGAACTTGTCACAAATGCAAGAAATCTGGCCACTATATTGCTGACTGTCCTGTCTGGGAAAAAAAATCAAAGAAGAGGAAATACAAGGATGACAGTTCTGATGACTAAAAAAAAAGAAATCTTCAAAGTCCTCATCGCATAATAAGAACAACTTAAGGAAGGCTCGGTCACTTATTGGCAAGGAAATGGATTCTGAAGAAGAATCTGAAGAATATGAGGAAGAGAAGGAATCTGAGGAGGAGCGGACTCTGGTGTGGCGAGCCTAGCTCTCACTACTGCTTTCCTCAGCAACTCCATCTTCAATGATGAATAAAATGGCAACTCCAATGACTCTGACGTCAGCAACGACGACTATGCTACGACCTATTGCTTCATGGCAAAAGGTGCCAAGGTACTCAAACACCATTCCTCCTCTGAATCAAGTGATGGTGAATCTGAGGATTACATGAAACCTAGCTATTCCAAACTTGCTAATATTGCCACCAAACAACAAAGTGCCATTGAAAAGCTTCAGAAACTGCTAGACAAAAGCGATGACTTGTTGAATGAGGAAATGGATCGCACTCAAACTCTGACTAAGGGACTTCAAAGTCTTCAGTCTAAGTTTGATAACCTTCAAAGTCGTCATGATGCTCTCTTAGTCAATCATGAGAAGCTTTCTTATGAATTTCTTCAAAGCAAGCAAGATCTTGAGAAACTAAGGGTGTCTCATGAATATCTTCAAAGGGATAACGATTCTTTGCTCGCTCAACATATTAGTACATCTCAGGAAGATTTTGTTCCACCTTGCTTGAAATGCATCGAACGTGAAACTGCTCATTCTACACCTGAAAGTTCAAATGCTTCTATTGCTGCAAATTCTTCAACTATTTCCGTGGTCACAAATTCCTCATCTGAGGATACCACAAGTATCACTGACGAAAATGCAGGGTTGAAGGAATTGTATGTGACAAGCATATACAAAAGTCTCAAAGGGCATTAAACCCTTTGCGATGTGCTTAAAAAGCAGATTATGAACAGGAACCCTAGGAAAGAGGGTATTGCATTTAGAAACTCAATGCTGATGGATCCTACTGGAAACCTGAGCAGTATCCCAAAACCTCATGGGTTAATGCAAACGGACCTCCTGTAGATCCATCTACTTTATCTGGCTTTACTTGTGAGACTTCATATTCCTCTGATGAGTCAATTGACTCCAACTATAAACTGGTCAAAAATCAGAATGGTGATGTATTTGCTAGATATGTTGGAACTAACTGCAGGAATGGTCCACCTCTGAGGAAAATCTGGGTTCCCAAGAGCTGCTTGGAAAGTCTTCAGGTGAATGTCCTCATGACACCACCAATGACGAACAGGAACCCCAGATCAAATTCTTCAGTTGGACCAAAGTCATCACAAGGACCAAAGTCCTCTCATGGACCAAATTCCTCATATGGTCAAAAATCATATCATTCTCGTGCTAATGCTTCTGTTTCGCAGGGAAAATCTAAGGGTCATGAATATGCTCATTATTCTTCAAATCATTATGTTCATAAATCCTCGAAGAATTTCTGTGCTTATTCATATGAGTATTCTAACCCCCGTCCTATGAAACGAAGTGCACTTGCTTCAATGCCACCATTCTCATATGGAGCTCGCAGAATGATGAACTCTTTGCCACCCCTCCAGATGTGGGTGGTGAAGAAATTGAACTAATCTCTTATGAAGGGTTAGGTCTCCAGACGAACTTGAACGTCCGATGAATTTGCTGGAGACCTGAGGAAATGCTTGAAAGGACACAAGCTAATCACGAAGAATCATTTCTCTCGTCCTCACATTACTTTGCTTACTATTCTATGTGATGAAATTCAATCTGATGAATTTGATGTCATATTGTTCACTCTAAAGCATATGCGGTTGTAAGCTGTACTAATTCATCTGTAGGATGAAACTCCCAAAACAACTGAGTGGGTCCTCGACAGTGGATGCACCAACCACATGACTGGTGACAGGAACCTATTTATGAACATTCGACTGGCTCCCTCTCATCTGAAGCATATCACCTACGCTGACAAAGGAAAAAGCAAGGTATTGGGTCTAGGTAAGGTTGCAATTTCGAAGGATCGACACATGGATAAGGTGATGCTTGTCGAGTCCCTTGGATTCAACCTCATGTCTGTCTCAATGCTTTGTGATCTTGATATGGTTGTCATCTTTGGAAAATACCGTTGTGTTGTCATCATGGAATCTGACAAATCCAAAGTCTTCGGAGGCTTTAGGAGAGGAGACTTGTATATTGTTGATTTCTCTACAGGTCCACAGTCGGACACATGTCTACTTGCAAAAGCTTCAGAAGGCTGGCTATGGCATCGACGACTTGGACATGCTGGCATGAGGAACTTGCACACTCTCGCGAAGAAAAAGCACGTCATTGGTATTGAGGGTGTCAAATTCCTCAAGGATCACTTGTGTGGGGGCTTGTGAGTCTCGAAAGATGACCAGATCCAAGCACCCATCCAAGACAATTATGACTACCACTCGTCCTTTTGAATTGCTTCATATGGATCTCTTCGGTCCCACTCACTATGCCACACTAACAAATACTCCATGCTTATATGGCTTTGTCATTGTTGATGATTACTCTCGTTATACTTGGGTGCACATTATCCTGTACAAATCTGAAGTGCAGAATGTCTTCAAACGATTTTCTTCAAGGGTCTCGACGAATTTCGGCGTCAAAATCAAGCATATCAGGAGTGATAATGGGATTGAGTTCAAGAACACTGGTCTTGATGATTATCTTGATGAACTTGGTATTACTCATGAGCTATCTGCCCCTTATACTCCTCAGCAGAATGGCGTTGTGGAACGCAAGAACAGGACTCTTGTTGAGAGGGCTCGCACCATGCTTGATGAATACAACACCCCTCGTCGCTTCTGGCCTGAGGCAATCAATACTGCTTGCCATATCATCAACAGGGTATATCTTCACAAATTCCTCAAGAAGACTTCATATGAACTCCTCACTGACAAGAAACCCAATGTGAGTTATTTCAAAGTCTTCGATGCAAAATGCTGGATTAGAGATCCTCACCACAGTTCTAAATTTGCACCAAAAGCACATGAATGTTTTATGCTTGGTTACGGAAAGGACTCGCACACCTATAGAGTCTTCAACACCTATCACAACAAGGTTGTTTAGACTGTAGATGCGCGGTTCGATGAAACTAACGGCTCGCAAAGAGAGCACCTGCCTCCTGTGCTAGATGAAATACCTCTTGAGGAATCCAGTAGGTTCAAGGCCACTGAAGATGTGATCCCCACTGAAGAACAACTACTCTCTGAAGAAGTGGTACCCAACACTGAAGACATTCATGCTGATACACCTGAAGACAATGGCGCTGAAGAAAATGCTCAGCCCCAACAAAGTCTTCAGCCTGGTCATCCACGACTTGCAAATGAAGTGCAGATCGAGAAAATCCTCGACAATATCAATGCACCAGGTCCTCTCCCTTGCTCAAGAGCCTCTCATCTGTCTAACTTTTGTGGGCACTTTGCCTTTGTCTCTATCACAGAGCCCACCAAAGTTGATGAAGCATTCTTGGAGCCTGAGTGGATTCAAGCCATGCAAGAGGAATTGCATCAATTCAAGCTCAACAACGTGTGGGAACTCGTCAAACGCCCAGATCCTCGCAAGCACAGTATCATAGGTACCAAGTGGATCTACCGCAACAAACAAGATGAACTTGGTCAGGTAGTGAGGAATAAGGCCGTCTTGTGGCACAGGGCTACACACAGGTTGAGGGAATCGACTTTGATGGAACTTTTGCACCTGTTGCTAGACTTGAAGTTATTCGCATATTGCTTGCTTATGCTAACCATCACAATATCATCTTATATCAAATGGATGTGAAAAGTGCATTCCTCAATGGTAAGCTTGAGGAAGAAGTATATGTTGCTCAACCCCCAGGTTTTGAAGATCCTAAGTATCCGGACAAAGTCTTTGGACTCAACAAGGCTCTCTATGGCCTCAAGCAAGCCCCTCGGGCGTGGTATGACACACTGAAGGAATTCCTCATGAAGAAAGGCTTCAAACCCGGTTCACTTGACCCAACTCTTTTCAAAAAATCATATGATGATGAATTATTTGTGTGCCAAATATATGTGGACGATATTATCTTTGGATGTACTGACAAACATTACAGTGACGAATTCGCCTATATGATGAGTGAAGAATATCAAATGTCTATGATGGGTGAGCTCAAATTCTTCTTAGGACTTCAAATTCATCAACAACGCAATGGCATCTTCATATCTCAAGAGAAATACCTCAAGGATGTCCTGAAGAAATTCGGCATGCAGGATTGCAAAGGCGTCAAGATTCATATGCCCACATCAGCTCAACTCTACACTGACGAAAGTGGTAAAGATTTCGATCAGAAGGTATATCGCTCCATGATTGGTTCTTTATTGTATCTATGTGCATCTAGGCCAGATATTATGCTTAGTGTTTGCATGTGTGCCCGATTTCAAGCCAAACCGAAGGAATCACACCACAAGGCTGTGAAACATATTCTTCGATATCTAGCTCACACACCAACACTAGGATTATGGTACCCTAAGGGCTCAGATCTTGACCTCATTGGATATTCTGATTATGATTATGCTGGTGATCGTGTGGACCGCAAGTCAACGTCAGGCACTTGTCATTTCCTCGGACGATCCTTAGTCTCTTGGTCCTCGAAGAAGCAAAACTGCGTGTCACTATCTACTGCTGAAGCTGAGTACATTGCTGCTGGTTCTTGCTGTGCTCAATTGCTATGGATGAAGCAAACCCTCAAGGACTACGGCATCAACGTGAAGAATGTCCCTCTCTACTGTGACAACGAGAGTGCCATCAAGATTGCTCACAACCCAGTTCAACACTCAAAGACAAAGCACATCCAGATTCGTCATCATTTTCTTCGTGACCATGTGATGAAGGGCGACATCTTCCTCGACCACGTGAAGACTGAAGAACAACTGGCTGATATCTTCACAAAGCCCTTGGATGAGAAGAGATTTTGCAAGTTGCGGTGTGAGCTAAATATCTTAGAATCTTCGAATGTCCTTTGAAAGGACACACATCCTAACACTTATGCAAAATTGATGACTTTGATGTGCAACACACGAAGTAACGTTTTTCTTCAATCAATGAAGACTAACTCTCTAAGTGTGAAGAAATTAATGAAGAATTTGATTCTCAGAACCCTACAACAATTGTACGCGGTGTCTGAAATCATCATTCTTATATGGTGGGTAACGCCACCAACAACAGTTGAAATTCTTCAAGTTTGAGTTTTTCAACATTTTGCAAATTCTTAAAAATTGTCAAATTCTTCAAACTTTTCAACTGATGTTCCTCACATGAGTTTTTCTTCATTGATCATATATATATATATATATATATATATATATATATATATTGAGTTTTTCAATGTCCTCAATAGCATTCACTTATAGCTATTTCTTCAAGTTAATTTTCTTCTAAGTGAATGTGATCGGACCCGTTCCTCCTCTATGCTAAACTCAACCCAGTCTGTTCACAAATTCTTCATATGCGTTCTACTTTGAAACCCGTTCAAAGTCTTCACTGCGTCCTTGTCAGCTGAAGAATTTGCGAACTAAACTTTAAAAAAATTCGATTTCTATTTTTGGCGGTTGCCGCTCAAACCGTCCCGATTCGCACGACTGGATAACCCACGATCCCCCACTATCTCCACTACACAGTACGTGGGTGACACATGTCGCGTGGATAGCAAGGGTCAGGGGTATACTGGTCCAAAATCTTCGGACCAGTTAGTTTTTACTGCCGCTATAAATACCCCCTCCCTTCCTTCAACTCGGGTTACTCCTCACTCTCATCCCTTCTGAGCTCAAGACCTAGCGCCGCCGCTAACCTCATCGCCGCCGGAGAGGAAGAGCTTCACTGCCTCGACCGCGCCGTCGTCGTACTCGCATCGGTCGCGGAAGTCTTCACTCCGCCGCCGCTGTAGCTGTCTCCCTATGCCGAGTTAGGGCGTGGGAGATCTGGACTGACGAACTCCTACACTTCACTTCTCTGTTCGTTGTGTTCATCGCATACGGTAAATAAAAGCTAGTTTTATTGCCATTTTTTATCCCGATGATTTTCACAAAATCCTCAAAAGGTGTTTATTCTTCAGCAATCCATCTTACAAACACCAAACAAACTCCTACTCTTGATTTATTTCGCTAAGTTATGATTTTCTTCAAGATTCCTCAACTGTGTGGATCCACAAATCTACACAACTCTGGAACCTAAGTCAAGAACACTTAGTGAAATTCTTCAAGTCATCTATGGTCAAATTTCTCAAACTTGATACTTTTGCAAAAATTTCTAAGAACGCATATGACCTCTTCAAATTCTTCGCACCTATACTCTATTCACAGGTACAAATGTCAGCTGATGAATCTCTAGGTTCTCAACTTAACTCATTTGCAGCGTTCCTTGAAGAAAAGTTGCATACTTCCTCAGAATCCTCAAAAGTTCAAATTTATCGGTCGAAGAAAATGGCAGATGGGAAAAGGCCTCAAAAAGGAGGAAAGAAACCTGAAGTGCAAACTGCATTTGAGATACCTAATGACTTGTATGAGGAATATTGCACACCTGATGAAGAAACTCATGGCAAGGAAACTCAAAAGCAGCGAAAGATCCGTATTCAGAAAATTGAGAAGAGATGGGCAAGAGAATGGAGAGATTATCGTTATGTCACTCCCAAATATATGAAGAAATTTGATGTTAAACTTCCATGCAACAGGACACCTTTGGCTCAAGGCCAACGTGCTGATCCCACCAGTCTCAAAACTGGTGAAGACTGTCCTCATGAATGGGAAAGGCATCAAGCCAAGCTGGCGAAAAAGGCAAAAGAGGCTGTGAAGAAATTTAATGAAGACTCTGCTACTGCTGCTGCCGGAGCCTCTGCTAGTGCACCTGCTCCGAAGAAATCAATGGTGAAGAAATCTCCTATGAAGCAAAAGTCCTCAGCTCCAAGTTCCTCTCAGCAAATGCCTCACGCAAAATCTTCAAGGGCTCCTGCAATGCCCTTAGTGGCTGTGCAATCTTCAGCTACCGCTACCAAGTCCTCAACTCCAGTGCACCTTGCAACGTGTTAGAGGACTGATGGTTTTTCAATTGCTTCAGGGGCATCTGCAACTTCATCAGCCCAAGCACATTCATCAAGCAGTCCAACATTACTGAAAATGAAAGCTACTGCTGGACGAGGCAGGAGGCCAAGTCCTCATCAGAAGAAAGTGATCTTCCAAGTCCCCTCAGACATTGAGGATGATGAAGCAAATGGCGATGAACTTGCTGCAATCGTCAAAAACAAACAAAAGAGAGTGGCTCAGGCAAAGGGCACTCAAATTCCTCTCATGCTGGATCCAAGGACTGTGCTAGACTTCATTGACATATGGCACAACGATCCAAACACTCCAATTGATGACTTGAAGCTTCCTCCTGGTCCTAGTCATGTCCTCACCGCTTTCATCGGTGAAGAAAAGTGGAAGTTTGAGAAGGCCAGAAAGGCAAAGAAGGCTCAGTTCAAGAAAGAGCGCTTCATGAAGAACAACGTCCTAAATCTGACACCTGACCAACTTGTCTCTGTCCAAAAGGACATCAAAGGCCTCAGTGATGAATTTGACAAGTACTATGCTGATTGGAAAGGTGCCAAGGTCCGATTTGTCAACATTGCTGATAAAGTCATCAAAGATCACAACTCAAGGGTTGCAGCACGATCGCAACCGCAAATTCCTCAGGCTGAAACATCTGCTCAGCCTGCTGAAGAAACTGCAAGTGCAGCTGAAGAAATTCATGTTGCTGAAGAAATTCCCAGGGCAACTACCACTGCTGCGCCTGAAGAAACTGTCAGGGCAACTACATCAGTTGCACCTGAAGAAACTTCTCCATCTTCACCCCATGCTCCCCCAGCAAAATCATCAAGGGTGAAGAAAGTCACACTTCCTTCTGCATCAAAAGCGAAGAAAACCAAGGCTGCGGAAAAGACAGCTGCTCTGAAAAGGAAAGCATCACCATCAGCAGATTCCTCAGCTGTAAAGAAATTGAAGACTTTGCCAAGTTCTTCAAATGAACCAATTGTTGCTATTCCCATCTCATCAGTCCCATCCTATAAAATAATCCCATTTGATGAAGACTATGTCATCCCAAGTGATGAAGATGAAGATAATCACTCGGCTGCTTCCTCAGAGCAGATTGATGAAGAAATAGAGGTGGAAGAAAATACTTCAACCCCTCAGATATTATCGCCCCAGCCTCAGTTAACTGCTGAAGAGGCTGGAGTTGAAGAAATGGATGAGGATGTGGACATTGGATCAACTACTCCAGTCATCAATGATGAATATTGGGAAACAGCTCACCCAAATTCACCAATGGCCACTCCTCTCGCTCAGATTCCTCAATCGCCTGCCCAGACTGAAGAAATTCAAACATGGTCTGCTGGTCTGTCCACACCCCTCATGACTGCTCCTGAAGAAATTCCAGCTGCATCAGCTGAAGAAATTCATGTCCAGAATGTGCGTGAGGAGATTGCTGCACATGTTCCTCAATCCGAAGAAACTACTGTTATGCCTAAGGAAATTGTGGGCCGCTACAAGCCAAATCTTCAGCCGAAGCAAAAGCTGCCATTCAAAGGCACAAAGCGCCCCAAATTCATCAAGGCGAATTTCTTCAATGAGCACATATTCTTCACAGGGCCAAACCCATATGAATCTGGAAGAGTTGGATGCTCAAGGTTCTGGCCTCCTTCCCAGATGAACTTCTATGCTGCAGTGTTGTTTGACAAGGACAAAGTCTTCCAGCATCATCAAATTCCTCATGTGGATATGGAATCCATCCCATGCTTCACTCTAGTGATCACAGTTCTTCATGACGTTGGACTTCTTCCATTCTGTGCTAATGTCTGCGATTGGAATGAAGAGCTAATTCTTCAATTTTATGCAACCTTGCACATTTCTGATGAAGCTTCTGATGTCAACACATGGATTCTGGATTGGATGTCATGCAACACCCACTACACTGCTCCAACGAGCGAATTGCTTCACTGTGTTCCAATTCCAATTCCTTCAGAAGGAGCAAGATGCATCTATGATGAACCTAAATTGCCAAATCACATGATGCAAGTCCTAATGAAGCCTTTGGCACCAGGAAAACCTCCAAGGACCACCTTCTTAGTGAAGGATTTGCTATATGTGCCCAGGACAATCTACCGAATATTGACCAAAACCCTCAGTCCTATCAAAGGCCGCAACTCTGAAGAAGAAGAAGTTGTTGGCATCATGAAGAATCTGCTGTTCAACATCATTCATGGGATTCCCATCAACTATCACGATTTCTTCATGAGGACTTTGGCCAATATAGCTGTGTCACCATTCGAGGTGAAGCTTTATGCTCCCTGGATCATGAAATTCATCAGATCAAGGTCTTCAATTCCATTCAAGGCTGACTTTCAGAATCACTTCAGTTTCCTGCCTCCAATTGAAGTCCTCAAGAACACATTTTCTTTAGTTGAAGGAAAAGGCAATGTTATAATTGATGAAGGCACTCATCCATTGGATGGACAATTTCGTAAGGCTGCATCTTACTCCACCAATGATGACTCTGCCACACAAGATTCTGCTGCAAACGCCTCAGCTCAAAATCCTCAAGCTACTGCCCCTCGTGTGATGACTGATCGTGAGCTTCTTCTAAGTCTTCATCAGAAGGTCGATCAGAATCACAAGTGGGTCAAGCGTCAGTTCAAATCAATTCTTCAGAACATGACTGTGACATAGAACTCAGTGAGGAAGAATCATTACTATGTGCATGAAATCCTCAATCGCACCGGGGCCATCCTCTCACATTTCAAGACTCCTGAAGAACTCAATGAGATGGAATTTCATCCGAACTTTGACTGGGCTCATCTTCCTGAGAAGAATTTCAAGAAGGTCAAAGTCCCTCTGCTCGTCACAAGTTCATTTTCTTCATCGCGTGCAACAGATGAAGCTGAGGATATTGAAGACATTGTTGAAGGTCCTACCCCACCAACCGACCTGACAACGTTGGCGCTCCTCCACCACCTTCAAGATGAAATTCTTCAGGGGCGTTAGTCCTCAATTTCGTCCCTTTTGGTCACTTGATGACAAAGGGGGAGAAATTTGAGGTAGTCTTCAAGCGGGTCTCTTTATATGGGCTATTTTTGTTTAAGTTACAACTCTCGCTCTTCTGAAGTGTTTGTTGATTGAGTTGTAAACTTAAGTCCGATGGTGGTCTGACATTTTTGAACTGCTTTCCGCATGCTTATTTCCTCAAGTATCTTAATGCACACATGCTGAATTTCGTCAGACACCATTTTCTATCATGCATTTCAATTTCCTCATGATATATGTTAAATGCGTGTATGGATTACAAGATATAGGGGGATATCTCCAAGATTTAATCCTGCCATGCGCATTTGCAGTCCAAAGCAAATTCCTCAAATATGCACATCTTCAGGGGGAGTTCCTCTATATCTTGCAATCAAATTCCTCAAATTCTGTACTTACAATTCATATGTTTATCCCCGTTGAAAACTTAACCTATTTGTCATCAATCACCAAAAAGGGGGAGATTGTAAGTGCATCTAGTGCCCCTTAGTGATTTTGGTGTATTGAAGACTTATAGGTTAAGGGACTAATATGTGTGTGAGTGTACACAGGCTCTATAAGTCGCTGAGGAGTTTTGTCGGGGGGATAACCTCGGGGTAGCCTCAAATGACCCACTACTCCAACTTTCTAATGCGACTGAAGGACGAGCCGCTTCCCCCTACAGTCCGGCTACGCCCTGCCGGTTATGCCCCGCAGGCTACGCCCCGCCGGCTAGGGGCGGAGACGCCTGGCCCCCTAGCCGGCCACGCATTGGATGCTGCGGTCAAGGTACGCATGGAAACAGTGGCCCCCATCCCATCGGGGGTCAGCGCCTGTGTGGCCACAGTGGAGGTGACAGTGCCTCTGACTCTGGCCGACGGCGACCGGGCTCCCAACAGTGCCGGCACGCCTTCAACCACTCCATTACCTGCCCTGGCGTGGCTACAGTGCGGCCGGCCATACCGCTGACCTCGGCCGGTTGCCACCAGACGACGCCCCGAAGGACGATCCGTGCCGCGACGTGACCGGCATCGGGACCTACCACGTGGGCCCCGCCGGCTCCCGACGGGACCCTGCAGCCGGCAGGCCCTACCAGCGACAAGACCCCTCAGCCAGGGGCCCCCACAGCCGGCCAGAGAGGCTGCCGGCTGGGGCCCTCCCGAAGCCTTCTATTCGTATTGTAATCCGGGGGGTTGGCCTGTAAACCCCCCCCCCCCATGCGGAGGGCGATCAGTTCTCCACACACACACACACACCACACTCACGTAGAGAGGCAGCGAAGGCAGCCCAGCTCCTTCTTCCTCCTCTAGCCATACTGCTCCAGGAGCATCATTGTAACCTCACCACTGTCTAAACTAGACCAAGCAGGACTAGGGGTGTTACCTCCCACGGAGGGCCCCGAACCTAGGTACATTGTGTGTCCACCACCGCTTGTGCCTAACCCCGTTCCCGGAGCCCGTCGGCGTCCTTCGGCCCCAACCACTCTCGATAAGCCTACCCATGGCATCTGTCGTGAGAAAACGACGACAGTTGGCGCCCACCGTGGGGCCGTACGCTCCGGGCGGGACCCTTCACCACCTCCCTCGGCCGCCCCGCGTCCGGGCGGAACTGCATGCTCGTGGGGCTTGCTCCGGCAGGTCCTGCAGGCGACGCTGCCGACCTCTCCGATGAGTGCCTCGGCCGCGACCTCGCGCTCGACGTCGCCGCGCTCACTGGGCGTTTCGGCAAGCTGGGTCTCGCCGACGAGCCGGCGGCCGACGAGTACCCTAGCCAGGTGCTCGACTGCACCGATCCCCCCTCGTCCGTGGGTGCACTCACCACGGGCGAGGCCAATGGCTCCCGCGCCTGCGTAGGAGTGATGGTCACCGCTTCCTCCACCACTTCGGGCCGAGTGCGGGCCGAGGCCGACACAGCCACCGCCCGCGCCGGTCCCTCCGACCCGCTCGCCGCTACCCTCCGGGGTTTGAGCACCCCCATCGCTCCGACGGCGAACCCGGCCACCACCACAGCCGAGCTGGAGGCGGCCCGCCGTCTACTATTCGAAGACGCCAGCGCCCTCGCGACCGAGTGGCGCCGGATGGAAGCCGCGCAGCGAGAGTACATCTCCGCGTATGGTCTCACCCCGGCTGGCCCCGAGCCCGACCGGCGTGGGGCTGTGCGTGACCGCGGCCGCGTGGTCGCGGAAATCCTCGGCGGCCGCCTTCCCGTCTACGACACCCCCGCGGCCAACCTGCGGGCCGCCAAGGTAGCCTACGAAGATCTGGCTACCTTGGTGGGTGAGGAGCGCGCCGCGCGCGAACGGCACATCAAGGACCTCATCGACACCGCCAACGCACAACAAGTCGTTCTCACCCCCGGTGGGGCCGTCTCCGAGGTTCCCCGTCCCGAGGGCGCGGGCACTGGGGCTGCTAACCATCAGCCGGCTCAGCACTCCAGTTCCCCCCGCCCCTCCGGCCGGCGGGCCGAGGGAAGCAACGCTCGGCGTTCCCAGCTGCGCGGGAACGAGCAGCCGGCTGTGAATAGCCGGCGCAGCAACAACCCGGCTGGCAGCAACCGTCGTGACGAGGCGCCGGCTGGCGGTAGCCAGTGTAGCCGCGGACACACTCCGCCTCCACAACAGGACCCGGCACGGTCCGTCCCACCGGTCGTCCGCGCCGAACTCGCGGCCCGGCTCGGGCCGCGGGTCCCCCACAGCGAGAACGACGCGCGGCTCCGCCTCGACCGGCTGGCGCAGTCGGCTCTCCTCGAGGAGGAGGGCTCGATTGGCCCGGCGTGCTTCGGCCCCCGGATCCGCAACGAGCCATTCCCGCCCGGCTTCACGCTTCCCCACGACACCCCAAAGTACAACGGGGCTGCCAAGCCAATGGACTGGCTTATCGACTACACCACCGCGGTCGGCATCGCCAGGGGGAACAAGCGCGTAGCCGTCCGCTATGCCCCCCTTATGCTGATCGGCTCGGCCCGCACCTGGCTGAACAGCCTGGCGGCCGGCAGCGTCAACACCTGGACGGACTTCGAAGAGGCGTTCGTCCGCAACTTCACCGGCACCTACAAGCGGCCCGACCGTCCCCGCGAACTAGCCATGTGCGTTCAGGGCCCGAACGAGGCCCTCCGTGACTACCTCACCCGATGGACCGAGTTCCGCAACTCCTGCGAAGGAGTGCACGAGGTGCATGCCATCTAGTACTTCATCGAGGGTTGCCGCGACGGCACCTACCTCAAGCACAAGCTTCTGTGCTCCGAGCCGGCTACGCTGGCAGACCTCATGGCCAAGGCAGACAAGTACGCCACGGCCGACTCCGCAATCCGGGTCAAGGTCAGCAAGCCCGGCAAGGCGGCTCCGCCGCCGGCTGCGTCACGACCGGCTGCCGACAACCGGCAGCCGCAGAACAACAAGCGCAAGGCCGACCAGCCCGACTCCCGCTACGGGAGCCGGCAGGTTGCCACCATCGAGGAAGAGCAGCCAGCTGCCCAGGCTTCCAGTCAGCGTCAGCGCACCAGCAAGGCTGCCTGGCAGCCCAAGCTCACGTTCGAGCAGATGCTCGACCTCCCCTGCAAACACCATTCCGGTGCCAAGCCGTCCACGCACACGCTCCGGCAGTGCAGCTTCTCGCAGCGGCTGGCCCGGGGGGAGGGCCTTCCGAGTCCCCCCGCGCCGCCTCCCCGCGCGTCGGCGCCGGCTCCGGCTCCCGCTCCGGCCCAGGCCCCGGCTCCGGCCCAGAACGACGGCCGCCTGCTCGACCAATTCCCCAACCAAGACGGTTCCTACGTCGTCTTCACCAGTGAAGAGACGGACAAGCACGCTCAGCGCCGGCTTCACTGAGAGGTGAACGCCACCATGCCCGCGACTCCCCAGTTCATGCACTGGTCCGAGAAGCCGGTCACCTGGAGCCGGGCTGACCACCCGGCCGTGATGCCAAGCCCTGGCAGCTACGCCCTTGTCCTTGATCCCACCATCGCCTCTGAGAGACGCACATGCCGCTTCTCGCGGGTGTTGATCGATGGGGGCAGCAGCATCAACATCCTCTACCTCGATACGATGCTCAAGCTGGGGCTCAAGGTGGAGGACCTGCAAGCAAGCCGGACAGTTTTCCACGGCATCGTACCAGGAAAGTCCTGCACACCCGTCGGCAAGATCAAGCTCGACGTCCTCTTCGGCGGCCACAGCCACTTCCGCCGCGAACCAGTATGGTTCGAGGTGGTGGACCTCGACAGTCCCTACCACGCGCTGGTGGGCCGGACGGCTCTCGCCAAGTTCATGGCGATCCCCCACTACGCCTATCTCAAGCTCAAGATGCCGGGTCCAAAGGGCATCATCACCATCGCCGGCGACTACAAGATGTCAATCGCGTGCGTGCGAGACGGCAGCCGGCTGGCCGAAGCCCTGGAGATAGCAGAGGAGAAGCGGCAGCTCGACCAGCTTGTGGCCCACACCTCTGGCAGCCGGCCATGCCGGCTCCTCCATCCCAGTCGGTCGACGAAGCCTCGTTCCAGCCGTCCAAGGACACCAGGCAAGTGCCACTCGACCCGGCCAACCCCAAGCAATGCGTCACCATCGGCTCCCGCCTCGACAGCAAATAGGAAAGCGAGCTCGTCGACTTCCTTTGTGAGAATCGGGACATCTTTGCATGGTCTCCAAAGGACATGCCGGGTGTTCTGAGGAAGTTCGCCGAGCACAAGCTTCACGTACGACCGAATGCGAAGCCGGTCAAGCAACCCCTGCGCCGTTTCTCTAAGGAGAAGCGGCGTACTATAGGAGAAGAGATCACCCGGCTGCTCGCAGCCGGCTTCATCATGGAGGTATTCCACCCGGACTGGCTGGCCAACCCAGTCCTGGTGCTGAAAAAAACAAAACTTGGCGCATGTGTATCGACTACACGAGCCTGAACAAGGCGTGTCCCAAGGACCCGTTCGCCCTGCCGCGGATCGATCAAGTCATCGACTCCACGGCCGGCTGCGACCTGCTGTCCTTCCTGGACGCCTACTCCGGCTACCACCAGATCAAGCTGGACCCGGCCGACCGGCTGAAAACCTCCTTCATCACCCCTTTCGGGGCCTACTGCTACATCACCATGTCCTTCGGCCTGAAGAACGCAGGCGCTACCTTCCAGCGCTGCATGCAGAAGTGTCTCCTGCCTCAGATAGGCAGGAACGTCCACGTCTACGTTGACGACATCGTCGTCAAGACCAAGAAGCACTTCAGCCTCCTCGACGATCTCCGGGAGACATTCGCCAACCTGCGCGAATACAAGATCAAGCTCAACCCGGAGAAGTGTGTCTTCGGCGTCCCAGCCGGCCAAGTCCTGGGTTTCTTCGTGTCCCCTCGTGGCATCGAAGCTAACCCCGAGAAGATCAGGGCGATCGAACGCATGCCCAAGCCGACCCAGCTCCGCGACGTCCAGAAGTTCACCGGCTGCCTCGCCTCCCTCAGCCGGTTCGTCAGCCGGCTAGGCGAGAAGGCCTTGCCCCTCTACGGGCTCCTACGGAAGATGGCTCTGGTCGAGCCGGGCCGCGACTCCTCGAAGAAGCCGGCCATGTTCGACTGGCCCGACGAGGCGGACGAGGCTTTCCGCGACCTCAAGCGGGCCCTCACCAGCGCGCCTATCCTGGCCGCGCCGGCTAAGAAGGAGCCTTTGCTCGCCTACATTGCGCGACCACGCGCGTCATCAGCGTCGTCTTGGGGGTGGAGCGACCGGAGGAAGGCAAAGCGCTGCCGATCCAGTGCCCCGTCTACTACCTCAGCGAGGTCCTCTCCGCCTCCAAGCAGAACTACCCCCATTACCAGAAGATGTGCTATGGCATATACTTCGCCGCCCAGAAGATCAAGCAGTACTTCCAGGAGCATGTCATCACCGTGGTGAGCACAGCGCAGCTGGGCGAAATCATGAGCGGCCGGGACGCCACAGGCCGGATAGCCAAGTGGGCCATCGCCCTCGCCGACTACGAGATACGGTACAAGCCGCGCACCGCCATCAAGTCACAAGCGATGGCCTACTTCCTCGTTGACTGGGCCGAAACCCAGTTCGTGCCGCCTCCACCCGACTCCACACATTGGCGTATGCACTTCGACGGCTCGAAGATGCGAGCCGGCCTGGGAGCCGGCATCGTCTTGTTGTCCCCGAGGGGAGATCAGCTCAAGTACGCACTCCAGATCCACTTCGCCGCCTCCAACAACGTGGCCGAGTATGAGGCCCTCGTCCACGGCCTCCGGCTCGCCAAGGAAATCAGCATCCAGCGCATCATATGCTTCGGCGACTTCGACCTCGTGGTGCAGCAAGTCTCTGGCGAATGGGACGCCAGGGATGCCAACATGGCCAGCTATCGCTTCCTCGTCCAACAGCTCACCGGATCCTTCGAGGGTTGTGAGTTCCATCACGTCCCCCGTGCGGACAACGAGGCAGCCGATACGCTGGCAAAGATCGGCTCCACCCGGCAGGCCATCCCAGCCGGCGTCTCCCTCGAACGGCTGCTCAAGCCTTCGATCAAGCCCTCCCCCGAATCGGAGTCCATCTTCGTGCCGGCCAACGCGGCCGGTCCATCGACAGATCCGGTTGTCCAGCCGGCACCATCGGCATTGGCAGCTCCGCCGGCTCCACCAACTCCGGCTGCCCAACCGGCACCACCAGCTCCAGCGGCCGAGCCGGCCGCGTCTGCGGCGGCCGGCTCCGAATCCGTTGCCGTCATGATGACAATCGACGCCCCTTTCGCTGCTTCAGCCCCGGGGGCTGGCGAGCCGGGCCCGGGGACTGGTCTTCCAGACCCGGGGGCTCCTGCCATCACCAACACCACACTTGAGCCCGAGCCGGCTCCCTCATGGGCCCAGCCCATCCTGGCGTTCCTCCTACGCGGCGAGCTCCCGCCTGATGAGGCCACAGCAAGACAAATCCAGCGCCGAGCCCCGGCCTACAGCATCATCAACCACGAGCTGGTTCATCGCAGCACCACCGGCGTCTTCCAACGCTGCGTCGAGCCGGAGAAAGGGCAAGAGATCCTCCTCGACATCCACCAGGGCGAGTGCGGGCACCACGCCGCCTCCAGGACCCTGGTGGCCAAGCCATTCCGCCACGGTTTCTACTGGCCGACTGCTTTGGAGGCGGCCAAGCGGCTAGTCGACAAGTGCGAAGGCTGCCAGCGCTTCAGCATGCAGAGCCACCTGCCGGCTACAGCACTCCAGACCATCCCCCTCTCGTGGCCTTTTGCCGTCTGGGGGCTGGACATGGTGGGACCTTTCAAGACCGCACGAGGCGGCATGACACACTTGCTGGTAGCCGTCGACAAATTGACCAAGTGGATCGAGGCCAGGCCAATCAAGAAGCTGGACGGCCCCACGGCCGTCCGGTTCATCGAAGACATCACGGTCCGCTATGGCGTCCCCCACAGCATCATCACCGACAACGGCACAAACTTCGCCAAGGGCGCGCTAGCACGTTTCTGCGCCAAGCAGGGCATCCGGCTTGATTTGGCGTCCGTCGCCCACCCACAGTCAAACGGCCAGGTTGAGAGGGCAAACGGCCTGATCCTGGCCGGCATCAAGCCCCGGCTCGTGGCACCACTGATCCAGTCAGCCGGCTGCTGGATCGAAGAGCTGCTGGCTGTCCTCAGGACCACGCCCAACCGGTCGACCGGCTACACCCCTTTCTTTCTCGTGTATGGGTCCGAGGCGATCATCCCCACCGACATTGAGTTCGATTCTCCTCGGGTTACCCTGTACACAGAGACGGACGCAAAGGAAGCAAGAGAAGACGGCGTCGACCTCCTCGAGGAGGCTCACGAGCTGGCTCTGAGCCGGACGGCCATCTACCAGCAGAAGCTCCGGCACTACCACAGTAAACGGATCTGGTCACTCTCCTTCCGCGAAGGAGACTTGGTGCTCAGGCGGATCCAGCGAACCGCCGGCTAGCACAAGCTGTCCTCCCCATGGGAGGGCCCGTTCATCGTCAGCAAGGTGCTGCACAACAACGCGTACTATCTAATAGACGCCCAGAAGCCGCAAAAGCGCAAGAGAGACGCCTCCGGGGAGGAGACGGAGCGCCCATGGAACGCGGCGCTCCTCCGCCCGTTTTACTGCTAAGGACCAGTGTATGTATATATCCTTCCCTTTTGGGCTTATGAATGCAACGGGTGCCCCAAGCCGGCTCTTGGGACACGCCCCTTTCGTTCCTTTCAAATAGACTTTCTTCGCCTCGCTCGCTAGCTCCTGGGCCCGGCTCCCGGTCCCGGGGGCTCGCCGGCTAGTCCTGCCCTCCTCCCCCGAATCCGATCAAGTAATGTGAACTAAAAAGAGCCCTCCCACCCCTCCCAGCTACAGACCGGCTCCCGGCTGTCCGGCTGATGGGCCCTCGAGACGGCAAAGCTTAGCTCACATGAAAAATCGATCGCAAAGGGATTGCCGGCTAGGGCTAGCCGGAACGCTATCTTATAGCCTCCGTCACTCACCTTACCCAAAAAACTCTCACGGTTTCCAAACTCACGACCGGCTCCCTCGGGGCGGACGCCCCGTCCCAGCTACAGACCGGCTCCCGGCTGTCCTGCTGGCGGGGCCGAAACCAAGGGGGACAAGGCTTTGAGCAAACGGAACCAAAAGGGCAAAAAAAAGGGTAAGGCCGAGCCGGCACGCATAAAACCACATTTCAGCAACCAAAAGCTTCATAAAACTTAAAAGGCCCACGGCCACGAGTTCATTACATCTACACCCCCAGTGGGTGGAATTGAAGTCTAACAATGCAGAAAGATAAAGCCCTAGATGGCAGCAGCACCGTCTTCTCCTCCGGCTCCGTCCGCGGCGGCCGACGAAGAGGCCCCGTCCTTGTCCACGGTGCGGTCAGCGTCGGCTGCCGTCTCCAAGTCCGGAGCCAGCTCGGAGTCGGCGTAGGCGTCGGTGCTGGTGCCAGATTCTTCCTCGTCCGTCTCGGCGGCGCTACCCTCCGGGTCGTCCAGGGCGAGCATGTACGGTCCGTGATCACCACGCCGTCTGCCCCGCGCTCTGGGACGTACTCGTCCCACGCGGCGAAGGACGCAAGGTCGCTCGCCCTCATGGCCATCGCATCGGCCACCGCCTCCAACTCCGCGTCGGTGCCGGCACGCTGGGCCGTGAGCAGACCTAGGTCCAGCTCGGGGTACCACGACTTCGCAATGCGAAGCGCCATGCTCGCACCAGCGCGCGCTGTGGAGGCCCTCCAAGCGTTCACCCGCGCGGTCCCGAACTCCAGCCACCTCGACAGCCGGCTCATGGAGGTCGGTTCCACCGCGTCCGGCCAAAGGGTGCAAACCAGCACCTTGCCGGCCGTCTGGATCCGCCTCGGGGCCCGAACCACCTCTGTCAGCCGCACCCTAGCGGCGAGCCCCACCTCCTCCAAGGTCCAGGGGCAAGCTGCCCAACGGCTTCCCCCTGTGCCCGCCGGCCCTCACGGTGGGCCTCCACGGCCGCCTCCACGGCCTCCTGCGTACCAGGGAAAAGCCCTAAGAAGAGAAGAAGACGCGGGATGAGCAGAGAAGCAAGCCAAAAAACCCAGAAGCAACGCGCGGAAAGAACGAGATGGCAAAAACTTACCGTGCAGCATCCGGTCCACACCGTGCCCTTGCTCCTGCAGCACCGCCTCCCTGGCCGACCCCTCCTGGAGCCGTCGCTCGTGCTCATCCCGGGCCACCTGCGCCTCCTCGGCCGCCTTGGCCAGCGCGGCATCCTTGGCCTCCAGCTCCTGGCGGAGGACCTTCTCCCGCTCCTCCGCCTCCCGACGCAGAGCCGCCTCGCGGTCCACCAGCTCTTGGCGGTGGGCCGCCTCGCGCGCGGCCGTCTGCGCCCGCGCCCGGCTCGCCTCCTGGCGGAGTCGTTCGCACTCCGTGGTCAGAAGACTCCGCTGGTTGCCGAACTCCACCACCTGGCGACGGAGCTCGACCAACTCGGTGTGAGCGGCTGCCCAGGACGAAGAAGTTTCTGTTAGAAGACAAGAAATGGGATTCCGCCCGCCTCCGCGGTAGCCGGCTCGAATCCTGGGGGCTGCACCCCCACCCGAAAGTTGCAAGGATCTCACCTTGCAGGTCCGCGGACAGTGTGGCCAGCCGGCCCTCGGCTTCCCGGTACAAGCCCAGCAGGGTGTTGTACGCGGCCACCCGGCGGTCATGCGCTTCCTGCAAACGACAAAGATGCAGAGCGGCATTAGACTCGACCCGCCTGCGCACCAGCCGGCTCGAGCCTCGGGGGCTACAGCCAGTGGGTGCGCTCGCGTGCCCCCACAGGAAAAAAACCAAGGCAAGAAAAGAAGAAAAGCTGAGAGCTTACCGCGACAGACTGCTCCAGCTGCACAAGCCGGTCATTGGCGGCTCGGGCATCCTGCGTCGTCTGGGCGCGGCAGGCAGCAAACGCCTCGACAACGGCGGCCACCGCCGCCCCAAGGACACTTGGCGCATCACCGATGGCCGGGCGGCCGGCTGCGGCCCAGTTTTGCTGCGGCCGCCCCCCGTCTGTGGGCCCCCCTTTGCCGGAGATCACCATGGGACCTGCCCCTCCCGGTACCATCGTGCCGGGGGTCCCCGACGACGAGCTCGCGGCGGCCGCCTCTCCGGTCGTCACGACCGTCCCCCCGGCGCTCCGCCTCCGGCCGCTGATGGCCGGCTCGCCTCCGGTGCTGGCGCTCCCGGAGCTGTCGCCTCCGGTGCTGGCGCTTCCGGAGCCGGCACCTCCGGGGCCGGCACATCCGGAGCCGGCACCTCCGGATCCGGGACTTCAACTTCCGGGGGCTCCTCTGCCCCCGGCGGCACATCGTCCGCCCCTGGCGGGGCCGCGTCGTGATCCATCTCCTCCCTTCCTCCAGCGCTGGCCGCGCCCGCGCCTGCTGCCGCGGGCGCGTCTTCCACGGCCTTCGCGTCCGCTTCCGCCCGCCGCCCGGGATCGTAGTGGTCCTTCGACCTCCTCTCCCGGCCGCAGGGGAACGGCTCCCACGATTGGCCAGTTGCCTCTCCGGCGGCTCCCTCCGGCGGCTGCAGTTTCTCCGCCGCCTTCTCCCAGGGGCGGCGCTCCTCAGCGCGCCGCTCTTGCTCGGCCGCCTCGAGATCTCGCCATGCCTGGCGCTCCCTCTCCTCGGCGGTGTCCGGCGGCGCCGTCCTCGTGGCCTCGCCGCCCGGGGTCCTCCCCAGGGCGTGCGCCTCCCTGATTAGGCGAAATAAGGAAAAGGGAGGACATGGAAAAGACTAATGAGGCATGGGGAAGGGGGGATGGGCTTACCCGACGACGACGGGGACCACCCTCCTCGCGGGTCCCGTCTGGGCGACCCGCTGCTTCTTCCCACCGCCTCCAAGGCCGCCGCCCGGCTGCGCGGCGGCTGCCCGTTTGGACGCCGGCTTGGTCACAGCCGGCTGCTTCCCCTTGTCGCTCATGGCCGCGCCGCCCCGGCTGGGCTCGTGGCCGGCTCGGCGTGGGCGCCTCCTCGGCGCCGTGACGTCGCCCTCCGAGGCCTCGGGGTCCTCCGGAGCTTCTGCATCACACAACTCCTCCGACTCAGCGTCATCATCAGTCCAATCCCGCAGACACGACGAGGGAGGGAACTCACCCACCGACTCGGTCGCCTCCGTCTCCGTCTCTGCCTCGCCGGCTTCGAACGCGCCGTCTTGCTCCGAGTCCGCCGGCTCCACGTCATCGGCGTCCTCGACCTCCTCGGGGTCCGAGTCCCCCAAGTCGGCGTCCGGCTCCCCGTAGTTCTGCAACTGCGGGAAAACCTGCGGGCGGGCAAAGCACCTCACCGTCAAGCCAAGGGGAGGCGCCGTCTCTAAAAAGGAGGGGAGGGTGAGACGGCCAGTCACTTACCGGCGGCGCCGGATGGCTTCGGCTGTACGGGGTTTTCCCCCATTGCCACCCCTCTTCGTTCAGCTTCGCCATCGAGATGGCGTTCACCCTCCTCGCCACCTGAATCGGCTTCGGCTCCTTGGTGGAGAGCCGGCAGGGGTTGTGCCGCCCTCCCATCTGGCAGATGTGTAGGACCGAAAGTATGTCTAGAGGGGGGGTGATTAGACTACTTGACTAAATAAAAGTTTTGCCTTTTCCCAAATTTTAGTGGTTGCAGTTTTAGCAGTTCATGGCAAGTCAAGTACACCCTACACATGCATGTCTAAGAGTATAGCAGCGGAAAGTAACAACAAGCATGTATAGAAAGGATAGGGTAGGAGGATCAAACGCAATTGTAGACACGATGATTTTTTCCCGTGGTTCCGATAGGTGGTGCTATCGTACATCCACGTTTATGGAGTCTTCAACCCACGGAGGGTAACGGTCATGAGAGTCCACGGAGGGCTCCACCCATAAGGGTCCACGAAGTAGCAACCTTGACTATTCCATAACGGCTTCCGTCCACGAAGGACTAGCCTCACTATGGGTAGATCTTCAAGAAGTAGGCGATCTCCTTGCCCTTACAAACTTATTGGTTCACTCCACAACACGAAGTAGGAGGCTCCCAAGCGACACCTAACCAATCTAGGAGGCACCACTCTCCAAAAGGTAATAGGCTCGGTAATGACGATGAACTCCTTGCTCTTGTGCTTCAAGATGATAGACTCCTCAACACACAATCACTCTCTCACAGATTTGGCTTGGTAGAAGAGATGGGATTGGTGGAAAGCAACTTGGGGAGGCTAGAAATCAAGATCCATATGGTTGGAGTGGAAGATCTTGACCTCAACACAAGAATAGGTGGTTCTCTCTCAGAAAACTGGATGGGGCAAGTATGGAATAGTTCTGAGTGCTTCTCTTTTCGAGTAGGTGGTGGTGGACGGGTATATATAGGCAACCCAAAAATCCAACCATTACACACAAAATGACCAACTCGGTGAAACCGATGTGTAAATCTCGGTGGTACCGAAGTGATCAAAAGGTGGCAACTTTTGAATCTTGGTGAGACCGATATAGGAAACTCGGTTGCACCGATAAGGTGACCAACGGTCAGATTGACAATCTCGGTGACGCCAATCCAACAATCTCAGTTGCACCAATATTGTGAATTTGCGTAATAGAAAGTTGGCAACCTAAACTCGGTGGCACCGGTATGGAATCGGTTGCACCGAAGTGGCTAGGGTTTGGCTGAGTCTGTCTGAGGTTTTGAATCGGTGGCACCGGAATGGAAATGTTGGTTGCACCGACTTTGAATATATGGCTTTGGACAGACTTTGGTGGGAGAGCTTGTGGGTGTTTTTTGTTACTATCACTTGTGCACGTATGAGCATTTTGTTCACCAACAAAACCTTACCCCCTTTTAATAGTATTGGCTTTCCTATGGACTCAAAGTGATTTCTCACAAATGTAAAATGTAGAGTCCTCTTCCTTGAAGCTTTGCCAACCTATTTCCTTGCATCTTGGGGTATTCCACAATCTCCACAATCCTTTTGCCATCCCTATCATTGAACTTTTTCTGCAATATACTTAGTGGAAACATTAGTTCAATGACTTATATGTTGTTATAAATTACCAAAACCACCAAGGGAGCAAATGTGCTTTCAATCTCCCCCTTTTTGGTAATTGATGACAACATATAGATCAAAGCTTCGACAAAGATATAATCAATGAATATAATCGTCGCTTTGAGAAGTATGTGATAAGCAAGAGCTCCCCCTAAATTTGTGCATTATTTTGAATTTGTGTTTGAATGCAAATGCACAATCAATTAGGTACATGGGGCACTTCTTCCATGTCACATACAACTTGGTGGTGTGCGAGAATAATTAGAATGAACATCATAGCACAACACAATCAAGCAAAGATGAATGATCATCTCATAAGCATTAAGATGATACGAAATAGTAGCACAACACATAAAGTGTATGATCAAACACCAACAAACGTGAGTTCAACACAAGCAACCAAAAGACAATTGTTTTGAAACAGCGAATAAAAACCAAACGCTCTCTCACTCGAAGCCTAAAGATCTATATACACTTCTCCCCCTTTGGCAACAAGTTACCAAAAAGTTCAAAGGCATATATCTAAGCGTTCTTGGGCTGATCTCCTCCGGTTGTTGATGAAGGAGTCGAGATAACAACGTCGGCGAAGATCTCTACAGATGTCATGGATGGAGTTGGAGTGGCAACTGGAGGAACTGGAGCTGATGGAGCAGGAGCTGATGTGACAGTGGCTGGAGCTGACGAAGAGGGCCTCAAGTCTGGAGCTGGCACAGTGGCTGATCTGGCCTGAGTGGTAAACTGTGTGCCTGGCCTAAGAGGTGATCCATCCTCATCATCATCATCATCATCTAAAGAAGTCTGAGGAAGAGGCACTGAGTCAACTTCCTTCTTGAGCTCATTAACTGTCTTAGTCAGCCCATCCACCTTATCATTAAGGGTCTTGATCCTGTTCTCGGAGATCCTCACAAGACTGTTCTGGTTGTCCAGAATCCCCTTAATGTCCTTCTTCATGTCCTGAACTGATGAGATCAAAAGATCCATTTGCTCGTTCCTGGATTTGGGGACTTGAGCACTAGTGGCTCTAGCTGCCTCTGCTTCTGCCTGAGCTGCAGCAGATGTGGGATGTTCAGCATCCATCACCACAACATTGTCCTCGCGGTCTGGCTGTAGGGGCAAGTGGGGACGATCTAGAGCAAAAATGTGCTTCTCCAACTTTGAGTTGATGAGCATCTGGATATAGTGTGCATAACAGCAAGAGCGCTTCTGATCAGCAGCAACCCTCTTGATTGTCTCAACAATCAAATCCATGACTCTGATCCTGGTGTGTCTGTCAAGGTGGATCAACATGTTAATGGAGTAGCCTCGGATTATCTTGTTATCTCCTGACTTGGGCATCAAAGTATGCCTCAGAATGGTGTTCATGGTGCGGAGGCCAGCCTGAAGAAAGTAAATAGATCCTAGCATGTGAGACTTCACGTTAGCAGCAGGGATCTCCTTATACATGTTGGCCATAGCATTGTGGCTCTCCTTGGATTCTGAGTAGACATCCAAATCACCATCCTGTGCTTCTGGGACTCCTAAGATGGCAGCCCACTCCTCAACAGTAGACTCGTACCTTGCACCTTCAGTCATCCATACAATCCTACCATCTCCATAGAAATGTGCAGTGGAGTAGAATTGCATGATCATCTCATCATTCCAAGCGGTGAACTCTCCGCCAACAAACTCATCCAAACCAATGCAGTGGAAATTGTCTTGGACACTTGGAAAGTAGTCCTCATTCTCCTTGATGAATTTCCAATCAACATACCGCATATCGCTCACAGCTGGACTCTTGTCAAAAAGCACAGTCTCATAGAAATCATGTTGCTCTTTGGTGTAGAATCTGTAGTCCACAGCTGTCTTCTTTCTTTGGGCATATGGATCAGCAACTCTCCATGCCCTCAAGCCAGAGTCCTTCCTCTTCTTCATATCCTCAGCAAGTGGGTAGCTGGCATTATGTACTGGAAGGTGTGGCCTAAGCTTCATTAGGGTAGACATAGCATCCTCATCCTCAACTCTGGAGGTGGTTCCTTTGTTCTTCTCAGAAGCTGGTATTTGCCTTGACAATCTCTTGGGCTTCTCAGCAGCAGGCTTCTTTGCAGCAGACTTAGTGCTCTTGGAAGTTCCAGTCTTTGGCATAGCATCAGACATAAGCTTCTTTTTCTTCTTGGGAGGGGCTTTCTCAACATGTTCTTCCTCCTCCTCATCATCAACAGCAGCAGCAGCCTCCTCAGGGTCCTCAAACATGGAGGTCTGCCTGCTAACAGCATAAACAATCCTTTTCCTGGCACCCTTCTTCTCACCTGCCTTCTTAGGCAATGACTTCTTTGGGGGTGACTCAAGGTGAAGAGCCATCTTTGTCCTAGCACCTTCAGGTGCTCTCCTAGCTTCAGAGCTAGCATAGACTTTGCCAACAACTCTCCTGGAAGAAGTAGCTTCACTTGCAGACTTCTTGGCAGCCTTCTCTTGCTTCTTAGCAAGAACCTCCTCTGGCACAAAATCTGAATCCTCTTCATCTGAATTCAGCTTCTTCCTATCCCTTGTTGCAGCCTTGGGCAAACCATGGGAACTGGGAGTGCCTGGATCTGAAGATGAACTAGACTCAGGACTAGTGCCTGAATCCATCTCAACACTCTTCTCTCTGAAGTTGTTCTCACTGTCCTCAGCACTTGACATACTGACCCTGTGAATAGAGTATAGAGGAGCAGAAGAAGATGAGTCATCACAAAATGAGGCTGGTTTTTGAAAGATTGAACAAAAGATTTTCAAGATTTTACATTCTGTCACATGAAAATCGGTACAGCCGAAGTAAAATTATCGGTGCCACCGAGACTGACTATCTCATTAACAGAAACTTGGCACTCTTTTCGGTGGGACCGAAAAGAAGTACTCGGTTTCACCAAGACAGTTCTCAGCAACACAGACAGAAAAATCGGTGAGACCGATTTTTTCACTTCGGTTCTACCGAGTTTCATCGGGCGGAAGGCAAACCCTAGAAAATCGATGGTTCGCTAATCTAAGGAGATTTCTTGTGGATGGAAAGCTGTGCAAACTGTGTCTTATAGAGAAAAACAACTTTATTGCGCAAGAATCGGACGGGAGCGCAAGAAAGATCGAATCCGTACCCTAGCTCGGTGACGGATCTGCTACGGCGGCGACGGCAGCGAAGATGCCCGTCGACGGCGAGGATTCCCAGCGGCGGAGAGGCTCGGGAAGGCAAGGCAATGACCAGGGGGTCCTTCTGTAGAAGCTTAGGGTTTGAGGCACGACGATTTGAAGATTGAATTTTCGAACCGTCAGGACCACAGACTTTATACCCTTCACTGTCGGTGATACCGAGTCTAAATTTTTGGTGTCACCGAGTTCCTCAACTGTCAGCTGACAGGGAAACTCGGTGTAACCGAGAATATGGAATCGGTAGTACCGAGATAGAAAACCAGATCAACCCTAGGCATTCGGTGAGACCGAGAATTGTGGGTTGGTTCCACCGAGATGCACTTGGGAGGTTTTAATGGTCAGTCCTTGTCGATACGGAACTCCGAGTGCTCCACACACAGAGGGATCGAAAAGTACTTGTTCAAATTTTGTGATGCAGCATGAATAGAATATGAGGTGAGAAAGCATAGATAGCTAAAGAGTGGTCCTAGGCATTCTTGTCCATCCAATTGGCAAAAGATAAAACAAAAGCCAAATAACAACAATTGGATGTCCTTGAATCAGAAAATAAATGCAGACCAACATGCTCACACAATAAGATGTCAAATGAAATCATGACAAACATGCACATACACACTAGCATCTAACGAGCACTAGGGCGATGACGAAGTCATCTATATATGAGTATATTGACTTAGGAGCCAAGTAAGAATACTTGATCATAGGTCATACTCATCGTTTAAGCACAAGTGGGGTTACCACTTTTACATAAAGCATTTAATGTTGTCACATACTAAGAGATGCTTAGACTCAAGTCTTAGAGTAAAGCTCCCCCTTGATGTGACATCCCCCCATAAGAGGGATAAACTAACCTTGGGTTTTGTCGATGAAGACTTCACGTTGGTGAGGTAGTGGTGGATGCTCAAGGTTGATGAAGATCACCAAGAGTTGGGAGCATCCTTGTTGTTTCCTTACTCTTCTCACCTACATGGGTTAGTCCCAACACACAAGAGACAAATACAAGGATATCTATGGACATGGAGTGCAAAGCATGTGTTATGATGTCCATTGATTTGTTGATTACCTTGTCCCTTGCTTACCATTGAGGGAATGTGTGACTCCTTGAACTATTGCATAGAGTTGATGTTGATTGCAAATAGTTCTTGACAATAATGAATGTGAGTGAATTTCATTGGCGGAGTCACCCCTCAAGAACTTACTAGTTCTTCTTCTTGGGGACCCACATCAAGTTTATGGGGATCCTTGGTGTTGTAGTAGCCTTTTTAGAAGTTGAGCTTGACGTAGCCTTGGGAACCCACTCCACCATAGCTAGGGATTCATCTTCATATGAGTCAATGTCCTCTTGAAGCTTGTTCTTGCCCTTGAGCTTGTGGTCTTGTGGAGGAAGGTCATCTTGAGTGCTTGTTCTCTTGGGAAGAGTATTTTCATACTTCTCCTTTTGAGGAACAAACTTTGGCTCGGGATATTGACCTTCTTCCCATTCAACTCCATTAGCGTTGAAGTAGCCAACACCACGATTCTTCCGGTATCCTCCGTGCTTGCGTGCAATTTCCTCAAATTGCTTACACCCGGCAAGACTCTTGTAGATACCTTTCTCTATAATTCCTTTCAATAAAGCATTTTCTTGCTCAAGTGTAACTTGGCTAAGAGAATCATCATTACTGGAATCAATAGAACTACTAGGAGCAACATCACTAGGTTTAGCATTTTTATTGTTGCTACTAGATGAAGAACCTTTATTGCCTTTGTTACTAGTTTGTTTAGATTTAACTTGTGGCATGAAAGTAGACAAGAGTAGTCGTTTGGCTAGATAAGATGAAGTCTTCTTTCGGAGATCGTCATTGATAGCTTTAAGAAACTCATGCTCTTGCTCCAAATTGAGCTTCTCGAAGCGTAGCTTCTCATGAGTTCTTATAAGCTCTCTATGATCTTCAAGAGTAGATTCATGAGCTAACTTAAGAGTGTTTAGTTCTTTAGTTAGTTCTTCTATTTTCATCTTATCATCATCAATTGACTTATCTTGACTAGCATGACAATTATCAAGTTCATTTTGACTAACATCACTAGTTTTATCAAATAGCAAGTCATCATCACAAAGCAAGTCATCTTCATCACTATTGAAATCAAGATACTCGGGGTGTGATACCTTGGGGCCTTTAGCCATGAAGCAACTTCCACTCCCTTCATTTGGTGAATCGAATAGATCATGGGAGTTGGTAGTCACTAGAGCAATTCCGGCAACACCATCATCTTGACTATAGTCGGAGTCGGAGTGATAGCTTCTCTCGGAGTTGTTGTCGGAGTCGGAGCCGGAAACCCATTCACCAACATGAGCTTGATATTTCCTTCTTGTGTAGCTCTTGGTGTACTTGTCCTTCTTCTCCGAATCTCTACTTCTCCTTGAGTGTCTTCGTTCATAACGATCATCTCTACTCCTTCTCTCTCTTTGAGGTGATTCATTTCTTGAGCTTCGTCTTCTTGGTGACTCTTCTCTTCGTTTGTAGGGAGCCGTGCACTCATTGGAGTAGTGTCCGGGCTTCCCACAATTGTAGCAATTGCGATCACGACTTGACGAATGCTTCTCATCGTATCTTGAGTTGGAGCTTCTTTCTTTGCCTCTATTCTTGTAGAACTTGTTGAATTTCTTGACCATTAGGCTTATCTCTTCATTGGTGACAAGGTTGTTGCTTGAAGTTGCGGGAGCATCACTTGTGGCTTTGTAAGCACCGCTAGACTTGTGATGAAGCTCTTCCTTGTCTTTGAGTGTCATCTCATGAGCAACAATCCTTCCAATGACTTCCGTAGGCTTGAGTGTTGGGGAACGTTGCATGGGAAACAAAAATTTTCCTACGCACACACAAGATCTATCCATGGTGATGAGCATCTACGAGAGGGAGAGTGAATCTACATACCCTTGTAGATCGCTAAGCGGAAGCGTTAAGAAATGCGGTTGATGTAGTCGAACGTCTCCGCGATCCAAATCGCAAGTCGTCCCTCGATCCGATCACGAACTAGTGCCGAACGGACGGCACCTCCGCGTTCAACACACGTACGGCTTGATGACGCCTTCACCTCCTCGATCCAGCGAGCGATGGTGAAGTAGTAGATGAGTTCCGGCAGCACGACGGCGTGGTGATGGTGGTGAGGAACAATCTCTGCAGGGCTTCGCCAAGCACTACGGAGATTATGACGGGAGAACTAGAGGGTTAGGGTTGCCGCACACGGCTTGGGAAATCTTAATGTGTCCCGTGTGCTAGCCCTGCCCCTCTATTTATATGTTGAGCCTTGGGGTCTAAACTTGGAGTAAAAGCCTCCTCCAGGTCGGTTTTGCCCGCACAAGGTCGGTTTGGCCCGCAGGGAAAGAGTCCAACTCGGATCCCTGCAGTACCGCGCACAAGCGGTAGTACCGCTTACGAGCGGTAGTACCGCTTGAGCGGTAGTACCGCTTCACACAAGCGGTAGTACCGCTTATGCGGTAGTACCGCTTCACACAAGCGGTAGTACCGCTTACGCGGTAGTACTGCCTTACCAGCGGTAGTACCGCTTAAGGCAGCAGCAAAACTTCCTTTTGCACTTTCCAATACCTCGTGGGCTTTACCCCTTTGGCTCATATAAAGTGTTGCTGCACCCGAACACTTCGGTAAACATCCGGAACCCCTTCCGGTGAATTCCGGAACCCTTCCGGAAACCAAAACACTATTATCACATATATCAATCTTTACCTCCGGACTATTCCGGAAACCCTCGTCATGTCCAGGATCTTATCCGGGACTCCGAACAACCTTCGGTCACCAACAAAATAACTCAACTATACTAATCGTCACCAAACGTTAAGTGTGTAGACCCTGCGGGTTCGAGAACTATGTAGACATGACCGAGACACCTCTACGATCAATAACCAATAGCGGGACCTGGATGCCCATATTGGCTCCTACATATTCTACGAAGATCTTTTATCGGTCGAACCTCTATGTCAAGGATTCAGTTAATCCCGTATACTGTTCCCTTTGTTCTTCGGTATGTTACTTGCCCAAGATTCGATCGTCGGTATCTCTATACCTAGTTCAATCTCGTTACCGGCAAGTCTCTTTACTCGTTCCGTAATACAAGATCTCGTGGCTAACACTTTAGTCACATTGCTTGCAAGGCTCATTGTGATGTTGTATTACCGAATGGGCCCTGAGATACCTCTCCGTCACACGGAGTAACAAATCCCAGTCTTGATCCATGCCAACCCAACAGACACCCTCGGAGATACCTGTAGAGCACCTTTATAGTCACCTAGTTACGTTGCGACATTTGATACACACAAGGTACTCCTCCGATGTCAGGGAGTTGCATGATCTCATGGTCATAGGAACAGATACTTGACATGCAGAAAACAATAGCAATAAACTGACACGATCATATGCTACGTTTATAGTTTGGGTCTTGTCCATCACATCATTCTCCTAATGATGTGATCCCGTTATCAAATGACATCTCATGTCTATGGCTAGGAAACCTTAACCATCTTTTGATCAACGAGCTAGTTAACTAGAGGCTTACTAGGGACACAATGTTGTCTATGTACCCACACATGTATTTGAGTTTCCAATCAATACAATTATAGCATGGATAATAAACGATTATCATGAACGAGGAAATATAATAATAACTAATTTATTATTGCCTCTAGGGCATATTTCCAACAGTCTCCCACTTGCACTAGAGTCAATAATCTAGTTCACATCACTATGTGATTTACATTGTAATGAATCGAACACCCATGCAGTTCTGGTGTTGTTCATGTTTAGCCCTTGGAAGAGGTTTAGTCATCGGATCTGCAACATTCAGATCTGTGTGTACTTTGCAAATATTTATGTCGTCCTCCTTGATGTAATCGCGGATGGAATTGAAACGTCGCTTTATGTGTCTGGTCCTCTTGTGAAATCTTGGTTCCTTGGCTAGAGCAATGGCACCAGTATTATCACAAAACAGAGTCATTGGGTTAAGCGCACTAGGCACTACTCCAAGATCTGTCATGAACTCCTTCATCCAGACACCTTCCTTCGCCGCCTCCGAGGCAGCGATGTACTCCGCTTCGCATGTAGAATCAGCTAACACGCTTTGCTTGGAACTGCACCAGCTAACCGCACCCCCATTAAGAATAAATACGTATCCGGTTTGTGACTTAGAGTCATCCGGATCAGTGTCAAAGCTTGCATCGACGTAACCCTTTACGACGAGCTCTTGATCACCTCCATAAACGAGAAACATGTCCTTAGTCCTTTTCAGGTACTTCAGGATATTCTTGACCGCCGTCCAGTGTTCCATTCCTGGATCACTTTGAAACCTTCTGACCATACTTATGGCAAGGCTGACATCGGGTCTTGTGCACAACATTGCATACATGATAGAGCCTATGGCTGAAGCATAGGGGATGACACTCATCTTTTCTCTATCTTCTGCAGTCACTGGGCATTGAGTCTTACTCAACTTCACACCTTGCAATACAGGCAAGAACCCCTTCTTGGACTGATCCATTTTGAACTTCTTCAAAACTTTGTCAAGGTATGTGCTTTGTGAAAGTCCTATTAAGCGTCTCGATCTATCTCTATAGATCTTGATGCCTAATATGAAAGCAGCTTGTCCTAGGTCCTTCATTGAAAACTCTTGTTCAAATATCCCTTCACGCTTTCCAACATTTCTATATTGTTTCCAATCAGTAATATGTCATCCACATATAATATTAGAAACGCTATAGAGCTCCCACTCACTTTCTTGTAAATACAAGCTTCTCCGTAAACTTGTATAAACTCGAACGCTTTGATCACCTCATCAAAGCGAAGATTCCAACTCCGAGATGCTTGCACCAGTCCATAAATGGATCGCTGGAGTTTGCAAACTTTGTCAGCATTCTCTGGATCAACAAAACCTTCTGGTTGCATCATATACAACTCTTCCTTAAGGAAACCGTTAAGGAATGCTGTTTTGACATCCATCTGCCAAATTTCATAATCGAAAAAGGCAGCTATTGCTAACATGATTCTGACGGACTTAAGCATTGCTAAGGGTGAGAAGGTCTCATCGTAGTCAACTCCTTGAACTTGTGAAAAACCCTTTGCCACAAGTCGAGCTTTATAGACGGTGACATTACCGTCTGCGTCCGTCTTCCTCTTAAAGATCCATTTGTTCTGAATGGCCTTATGCCCTTCAGGTAATACTTCCAAAGTCCATACTTTGTTTTCATACATGGATCCCATCTCGGATTTCATGGCCTCTAACCACTTCTCGGAATCCGGGCCCATCATCGCTTCTCCATAGCTCGTAGGTTCATCGTTGTCTAACAACATGACCTCTAAGACAGGGTTGCCGTACCACTCAGGAGCAGTACGCGTCCTTGTCGACCTACGAGGTTCGATAGCAACTTGATCCAAAGCTTCATGATCATCATCATTAACTTCCTCTTCAGCTGATGTAGGCTCTACAGAAACATCTTTCTGCGCTGCGCTACTTTCAGGTTGAAGTAAAGGTTCAACAACCTCATCAAGTTCTATCTTCCTCCCACTCAATTCTTTCGAGAGAAACTCTTTCTCAAGAAATGTTCCGTTTTTAGCGACAAACACTTTGCCTTCGGATCTGAGGTAGAAGGTATACCCAACTGTCTCTTTTGGGTATCCTATGAAGACGCATTTCTCCGCTTTGGGTTCCAGCTTTTCAGGCTGAAGCTTTTTGACATAAGCATCACATCGCCAAACTTTAAGAAACGACAGCTTTGGCTTCTTGCCAAACCAAAGTTCATACGGCGTCGTCTCAACGGATTTCGATGGTGCCCTATTTAAAGTGAATGTAGCTGTCTCTAATGCATAACCCCAAAACGATAGTGGCAAATCAGCAAGAGACATCATAGATCGCACCATATCCAATAAGGTTCGATTACGACGTTCGGACACACCATTACGCCGTGGTGTTCCAGGCGGTGTCAGTAGTGAAACAATTCCACATTGTCTTAAGTGACTGCCAAACTCATAACTCAGATATTCTCCTCCTCGATCAGATCGTAGGAATTTAATCTTCTTGTTACGATGATTCTCAACTTCACTCTGAAATTGTTTGAACTTTTCAAATGTTTCAGACTTGTGTTTCATTAAGTAAATATACCCATATCTACTTAAGTCATCAGTGAAGGTGAGAAAGTAACGATAACCACCGTGCGCCTCAATACTCATCGGACCGCACACATCAGTATGTATGATTTCCAATAAGTTACTTGCCCGTTCCATTGTACCAGAGAACGGCGTTTTAGTCATCTTGCCCATGAGGCATGGCTCACATGTGTCAAGTGATTCAAAATCAAGTGACTCCAAATGTCCATCAGCATGGAACTTCCTCATGCGTTTTACGCCAATATGACCTAAACGGCAGTGCCACAAGAAAGTGGTATTATCATTATCAATTCTACATCTTTTGGCCTCAATGTTATGAACATGTGTGTCATTACTATCGAGATTTAATAAGAATAAACCCCTCACATTGGGTGCATGACCATAAAAGATATTACTCATATAAATAGAACAACCATTATTCTCTGATTTAAATGAGTAACTGTCTCGCAATAAACAAGATCCAGATATAATGTTCATGCTTAACGCAGGCACTAAATAACAATTATTCAGGTTCATCACTAATCCCGATGGTAATCGAAGAGCGAGCGTGCCGACGGTGATCACATCAACCTTGGAACCATTTCCCACGCGCATAGTCACTTCGTCCTTTGCCAACCTCCGTCTATTCCGCAGTTCCTGTTTTGAGTTGCAAATATGAGCAACCGCACCGGTATCAAATACCCAGGCACTACAACGAGAGTTGGTAAGGTACACATCAATAACATGTATATCATATATACCTTGTTTGTTGTTGGCCGCCTTCTTGTCAGCCAAATACTTGGGGCAGTTCCGCTTCCAGTGTCCAGTTCCCTTGCAATGAAAGCACACAGTTTCTGGTTTGGGTCCAGCCTTGGGTTTCTTCACGAGAGGAGCAACTGCTTTGCCACTCTTCTTGAAGTTACCCTTCTTACCCTTGCCATTTTTTTGAAACTAGTGGTTTTCTTGACCATCAACACTTGATGCTCCTTCTGAATTTCAGACTCAGCGGCTTTTAGCATCGCAAACAGCTCGGTGACTGACTTGTTCATCCCGTGCATGTTATAGTTCAACACGAAGCTCTTGTAGCTAGGTGGCAATGATTGAAGAACTCTGTCAGTGATAGCCTCTGGCGGAAGGGGCATCCCCAATTCAGCCAGACGGGTGGAGTACCCAGACATTCTGAGTACGTGATCACTGATAGACCCGTTCTCCTCCATCTTGCAAGCATAGAACTTATCGGAGATCTCATATCTCTCGATCCGGGCATTCTTCTGAAAGATAAACTTCAACTCCTGGAACATCTCATATGCTCCATGACGTTCAAAACGTCTTTGAAGTCCCGGTTCTAAGCCATACAATATTGCACATTGAACTATTGAGTAATCTTCAGAACGAGCCTGCCAGGCATTCACAACGTCTAGAGACTCAACTGGAGCGGGTGGATCACCAAGCGGTGCATCAAGGACATAAGCCTTCTGGGAAGCCGTAAGGATAATCCTTAGATTACGGGCCCAGTCCACAAAGTTACTTCCATCCTCTTTCAATTTAGCGTTCTCTAGGAACGCATTAAAATTCAGGGGTGCTACTGCGCGAGCCATGATCTACAACATAAATATAGCAAAGACAACTTAGACTATTGTTCTAGATAATGAGTTTAGTTAATCATATTTACTTAAAAACTCCCACTCAAATTGACATCCCTCTGGTCATTCGAGTGTAACATGATCCAAATCCACCAACTCAAGTCCGATCATCACGTGAGTTGAGGTGGTTTCAATGGTGAACATCTTCATGTTGATCATATCTACTATATGACTCATGTTCGACCTTTCGGTCTCTTGTGTTCCGAGGCCATGTCTGTACATGCTAGGCTCGTCAAGTTTAACCCGAGTGTTCCGCACGTGCAACATGGCTTACACCCGTTGTATGTGAACGTAGAGTCTATCACACCCGATCATCACGGCGTGTCTCGAAACGACGAACTTTCGCAACGGTGCACACTCGGGGAGAACACAATTTATCTTCAAATTTAACTGAGGGATCACCTTATAATGCTACCGTCGTCCTAAGCAAAATAAGATGCATAAAAGGATTAACATCACATGCAAATCATAAGTGACATGATATGGCCATGAACTTGTGCTTTTGATCTCCATCTTCAAAGCACCGACATGATCTCCATCGTGACCGGCATGACACCATGATCTCCATCAACGTGTCGCCATGAGGTTGTCGCACCGACTGTTGCTTCCACGACTATAGCTAACTCATAGCGATAAAGTAAAGCAAAAACGGCGAAAATAATTAAAGACAACTCTATGGCTCCTGCCAGTTGCCGTACTCATTGACATGCAAGTCGTGATATTCTATACAACACATGATCATCTCATACATCACATATATCTCATCATGTACTTGGCCATATCACATCACAACATACCCTGCAAAAACAAGTTAGACGTCCTCTAATTGTTGTTGCAAGTTTTACGTGGCTGCTACGGGTTTGCAAGAACCGTTCTTACCTACGCAAAACCACAACGTGGTGTAGTGATTGCTTTTTGATCTTCTAAAAGAACCCTCTTCATTGAAATCGATTCAACTAAAGTGAGAGAGACAGACACCCGCTAGCCATCTTTATGCAACGAAGTTACATGTCAGTTGAAGGAACCTGTCTCGCGTAAGCGTACGCGTAATGTCGGTCCGGGCCGCTTCATCTCACAATACCGCCGAATCAAGTATCAACTAGTAACGGCAAGCAATATGTATACACCCACGCCCACAACTCGTTTGTGTTCTACTCGAGATCTCATCTACGCATAGACCTAGCTCTGATACCACTGTTGGGGAACGTTGCATGGGAAACAAAAAATTTCCTACGCACACACAAGATCTATCCATGGTGATGAGCATCTACGAGAGGGAGAGTGAATCTACATACCCTTGTAGATCGCTAAGCGGAAGCATTAAGAAACGCGGTTGATGTAGTCGAACGTCTCCGTGATCCAAATCGCAAGTCGTCCCTCGATCCGATCATGAACTAGTGCCGAACGGACAGCACCTCCGCGTTCAACACACGTACGGCTTGATGACGCCTTCACCTCCTCGATCCAGCGAGCGATGGTGAAGTAGTAGATGAGTTCCGGCAGCACGACGGCGTGGTGATGGTGGTGAGGAACAATCTCTGCAGGGCTTTGCCAAGCACTACGGAGATTATGACGGGAGAACTAGAGGGTTAGGGTTGCCGACACACGGCTTGGGAAATCTTAATGTGTCCCGTGTGCTAGCCCTGCCCCTCTATTTATATGTTGAGCCTTGGGGTCTAAACTTGGAGTAAAAGCCTCCTCCAGGTCGGTTTTGCCCGCACAAGGTCGGTTTGGCCCGCAGGGAAAGAGTCCAACTCGGATCCCTGCAGTACCGCGCACAAGCGGTAGTACCGCTTACGAGCGGTAGTACCGCTTGAGCGGTAGTACCGCTTCACACAAGCGGTAGTACCGCTTATGCGGTAGTACCACTTCACACAAGCGGTAGTACCGCTTACGCGGTAGTACTGCCTTACCAGCGGTAGTACCGCTTAAGGCAGCAGCAAAACTTCCTTTTGCACTTTCCAATACCTCGTGGGCTTTACCCCTTTGGCTCATATAAAGTGTTGCTGCACCCGAACACTTCGGTAAACATCCGGAACCCCTTCCGGTGAATTCCGGAACCCTTCCGGAAACCAAAACACTATTATCACATATATCAATCTTTACCTCCGGACTATTCCGGAAACCCTCGTCATGTCCGGGATCTTATCCGGGACTCCGAACAACCTTCGGTCACCAACAAAATAACTCAACTATACTAATCGTCACCAAACGTTAAGTGTGTAGACCCTGCGGGTTCGAGAACTATGTAGACATGACCGAGACACCTCTACGATCAATAACCAATAGCGGGACCTGGATGCCCATATTGGCTCCTACATATTCTACGAAGATCTTTTATCGGTCGAACCTCTATGTCAAGGATTCAGTTAATCCCGTATACTGTTCCCTTTGTTCTTCGGTATGTTACTTGCCCAAGATTCGATCGTCGGTATCTCTATACCTAGTTCAATCTCGTTACCGGCAAGTCTCTTTACTCGTTCCGTAATACAAGATCTCGTGGCTAACACTTTAGTCACATTGCTTGCAAGGCTCATTGTGATGTTGTATTACCGAATGGGCCCTGAGATACCTCTCCGTCACACGGAGTAACAAATCCCAGTCTTGATCCATGCCAACCCAACAGACACCCTCGGAGATACCTGTAGAGCACCTTTATAGTCACCCAGTTACGTTGCGACGTTTGATACACACAAGGTACTCCTCCGATGTCAGGGAGTTGCATGATCTCATGGTCATAGGAACAGATACTTGACATGCAGAAAACAATAGCAATAAACTGACACGATCATATGCTATGTTTATAGTTTGGGTCTTGTCCATCACATCATTCTCCTAATGATGTGATCCCGTTATCAAATGACATCTCATGTCTATGGCTAGGAAACCTTAACCATCTTTTGATCAACGAGCTAGTTAACTAGAGGCTTACTAGGGACACAATGTTGTCTATGTACCCACACATGTATTTGAGTTTCCAATCAATACAATTATAGCATGGATAATAAACGATTATCATGAACAAGGAAATATAATAATAACTAATTTATTATTGCCTCTAGGGCATATTTCCAACATTGAGATCTCTGTAGTTGGGCATCATTTGGATCAATGTGCACACGGTGTCGTATTTCTCATCCAAAGCTCTAAGTATCTTCTTGATGATGACTTTGTCGGTCATTTCTTCACTTCCTAAGCCGGCAATCTCATTTGTGATGAGAGCTAGCCTAGAGTACATCTCTGCGACTCCTTCACCATCCTTCATCTTGAACTTGTCAAGCTGACCTTGAAGAACATCCAACTTGGATTCTTTCACGGACTCGGTTCCTTCGTGCATATCAACCAAAGTATCCCAAATCTCTTTTGCATTCTCAAGACGGCTGATTTTGTTGAATTCTTCTGGGCATAGGCAGTTGAATAGAACGTCGCATGCTTGAGCGTTGTATTGCAACATCTTCAATTCTTCCGCGGTCGCTTCACGATCCGGTTCCTTTCCATCACCAAAGAATTCACCTTGCAAGCCAACACGAACAACAGCCCAAACGGCGGGGTTATGACCAAGAATATGCATTTTCATTTTGTGCTTCCAACTAGCAAAATTAGTGCCAGCAAAGTACGGACCTCTACGGTGATAATTACCCTCACTAGACGCCATACTCTCCTAGGTTGTGAGACCAATGCAATGGAGACCAAAGCTCTGATACCACTTGTAGGACCGAAAGTATGTCTAGAGGGGGGGTGATTAGACTACTTGACCAAATAAAAGTTTTGCCTTTTCCAAAATTTTAGTGGTTGCAGTTTTAGCATTTCATGGCAAGTCAAGTACACCCTACACATGCATGTCTAAGAGTATAGCAGCGGAAAGTAACAACAAGCATGTATAGAAAGGATAGGGTAGGAGGATCAAACGCAATTGTAGACACGATGATTTTTCCCGTGGTTCCGATAGGTGGTGCTATCGTACGTCCACGTTTATGGAGTCTTCAACCCACGGAGGGTAACGGTCGCGAGAGTCCACGGAGGGCTCCACCCATAAGGGTCCACGAAGTAGCAACCTTGACTATTCCATAACGGCTTCCGTCCACGAAGGACTAGCCTCACTATGGGTAGATCTTCACGAAGTAGGCGATCTCCTTGCCCTTACAAACTTCTTGCTTCACTCCAGAACATGAAGTAGGAGGCTCCCAAGCGACACCTAACCAATCTAGGAGGCACCACCCTCCAAAAGGTAATAGGCTCGGTAATGACGATGAACTCCTTGCTCTTGTGCTTCAAGATGATAGACTCCTCAACACACAATCACTCTCTCACAAATTTGACTTGGTAGAAGAGATGGGATTGGTGGAAAGCAACTTGGGGAGGCTAGAAATCAAGATCCATATGGTTGGAGTGGAAGATCTTGACCTCAACACAAGAATAGGTGGTTCTCTCTCAGAAAACTGGATGGGGCAAGTATGGAATAGTTCTGAGTGCTTCTCTTTTCGAGTAGGTGGTGGTGGAGGGGTATATATAGGTATCCCCAAAAATCCAACCGTTACACACAAAATGACCAACTCGGTGACACCGATGTGTAAATCTCGGTGGTACCGAAGTGATCAAAAGGTGGCAACTTTTGAATCTCGGTGAGACCGATATAGGAAACTCGGTTGCACCGATAAGGTGACCAACGGTCAGATTGACAATCTCGGTGACGCCGATCCAACAATCTCGGTTGCACCGATATTGTGAATTTGCGTAACAGAAAGTTGGCAACCTAAACTCGGTGGCACCGGTATGGAATCGGTTGCACCGAAGTGGCTAGGGTTTGGCTGAGTCTGTCTGAGGTTTTGAATTGGTGGCACCGGAATGGAAATGTTGGTTGCACCGACTTTGAATATATGGCTTTGGACAGACTTTGGTGGGAGAGCTTGTGGGTGTTTTTGGTGACTATCACTTGTGCACGTATGAGCATTTTGTTCACCAACAAAACCTTACCCCCTTTTAATAGTATTGGCTTTCCTATGGACTCAAAGTGATTTCTCACAAATGTAAAATGTAGAGTCCTCTTCCTTGAAGCTTTGCCAACCTATTTCCTTGCATCTTGGGGTATTCCACAATCTCCACAATCCTTTTGCCATCCCTATCATTGAACTTTTCCTGCAATATACTTAGTGGAAACATTAGTTCAATGACTTATATGTTGTTATAAATTACCAAAACCACCAAGGGAGCAAATGTGCTTTCAAGATGAGGTGCGGCCGGCTCTGCAGCGGCTGCACCCGGCGCGCCACCATCGCGGCCAACAGGTCGGAGGCCTTCAGCCCCTCCGTCCTGGTCATCACCAGCAGGCGCTCGCAGAGCCGGTCCGCCGTCTCGGGCGCCTGGGGCGGAGCCGTCCGCCAGTTTAGCATCGCCACCGGCGGCTGGTGGATGAAGTCGGGGAGGTTAATGTAGTCCTCCTCCGGCTTCATGTTCTTCACGTAGAAGAATCCCCACTGCCAGTTCTTCACCGACTCCTGCAGCGGGAGTTTCGGGAAGCCGGCTCCCTTGCGGACGTGGATCAGGGCGCCCCTGCAGTCGGTCATTCACCGTCTGCCGGATGAGGAAGAATAGCCGGAACCATAGGTCGAGCCTCGGCTCCACCCCCAAGAACCCCTCGCAGAGGGTAACGAATGCCTCCAACTGCAAGACGGCATTGGCGGCGAGGTGGTGCGGCTGCAGGCCGAACCGCGTCAAGAACCGCCGGAAGAACGTACTCGCCGGCAGCCCGAGCCCGCGGAGGAAATGCTCGGCGAAGACGACCACCTCACCCTCCCGCGGGGCCGGGGAGTTCTCCGGCCCGGCGATGCGCGCCTCCAAGTGCGCCTCCGACGGAAGCTTGCGGCGGTGGCGGAGGTGCTCGATGAATTGCTCATCGACGTCGCTGCCGTCCCAAGCGCCCTTGCTCGCCATGGTTTCTAGAGAGGCTTGCGGTCGCGGTGGCGGGCGCGGATGCTCGGCCGCAGTGCGGGCCTTCGATGGCGGCGGGCGGCGGCACGACGGGCGCGTGGGCTTTACCCTCTTTCTCTCTCTCTCGGAGCAGGAGGAGGGCGACGAGGCCGATACGACTGGGGCGGGAGGAGCGAATGTGCCATTTTGTTCCTCTCCCCCCTCCATTTAAACCCCGCGCGGTCGATCGTGGGGGGCGGATTCATTGTCGGGGGGATAACCCCGGGGTAGCCTCAAACGACCCACTACTCCAACTTTCTAATGCGACTGAAGGACGAGCCGCTTCCCCCTACAGTTCGGCTACGCCCTGCCGGTTATGCCCCGCCGGCTACGCCCCGCCGGCTATGCCTTGCCGGCTGCGACGAGCCGGCCGGCTAGGGGCGGAGACGCCTGGCCCCTTAGACGGCCACGCATTGGATGCCGCGGTCAAGGTACGCATGGCAACAGTGGCCCCCATCCCATCAGGGGTCAGCGCCCGTGTGGCCAGAGTGGAGGTGACAGTGCCTCTGACTCTGGCCGACGGCGACCGGGCTCCCAACAGTGCCGGCACGCCTTCAACCACTCCATTACCCGCCCCGGCGTGGCTACAGTGCGGCCGGCCGTACCGCTGACCTCGGCCGGTTGCCACCAGACGACGCCTCGAAGGACGATCCGTGCCGCGACGTGACCGGCATCGGGACCTAGCACAAGGGCCCCGCCGGCTCCCGACGGGACCCTGCAGCCGGCGGGCCCTACCAGCGACAAGATCCCTCAGCCGGGGGCCCCCACAGCTGGCCAGAGAGGCTACCGGCTAGGGCCCTCCCGAAGCCTTCTATTCGTATTGTAATCCGGGGGGTTGGCCTATAAACCCCCCCCCATGCGGAGGGCGATCAGTTCTCCACACACACGCCACACTCACGTAGAGAGGCAGCGAAGGCAGCCCAACTCCTTCTTCCTCCTCTAGCCATACAGATCCAGGAGCATCATTGTAACCTCACCACTGTCTAAACTAGACCAAGCAGGACTAGGGGTGTTACCTCCCACGGAGGGCCCCGAACCTGGGTACATCGTGTGTCCACCACCGCTTGTGCCTAACCCCGTTCCCGGAGCCCGTCGGCGTCCTTCGGCCCCAACCACTCTCGATAAGCCTACCCATGGCATCTGTCTTGAGAAAATGATGACAAGTTTGATATATACAATGAATGTCGACCCCTAAAAATGAATGTCTTCAGCTGAAGACTTTGGTATTTCCCTGAAGACTTTGAAGCTGAAGAATTCGGTGTGACCTTGAAGATATTAAGAAGGACTATGAAGCGTGAAGACTTTTGTTTTCGTAGTTTCATTTCCTTTCTTTGAGTCATAGGAAACACCGTACTGTTAAAGGGGGCTGAGGTAATACTAAGGAAAAATTTCCAACTGATGCTCAACTCAAAAGCCTCAACATAACCAATCCTTCGAGTGAAGCCTTTGGAAATCTCCTACAGTTTAGTCAAGTTCTTCAGTGACAGAGACGATGTTCTTCTGGTCACTGAGGAAATTGGTCTGACTAAGGAGTTAGGATTTCGCCAGTGTGAATTGCCTACAAGTGAGGAATATGATAAGCCCTGAGAAATTTGACAGTTCAAATTCCGACCGTTGCTGTGCCTTGCGCCAGCTGCCCAGATATTTCATTCACCTAACGGTCATATCATTGGGGGACATTTTTGATGAATCTGATAGTTACTGTTTGAAGAATTTGACTGAAGACTTTCTCAATTTCCTCAACTCAAATTCTTCAGTCACTTTATCTTCTACCTGCTTATCCTGTTCACGCTACTTATGCTCTGTGTATGTTTTATTTCATCATGATGACTATGCTACTGCTATGTTTCGCATGCACTTGATTACTTATTCCGCTGCTAGTAGTTCGTCACTTAGCAAATTCCTCAACTAGTAATTCCTCAGTGACAAATTTGTAAAATTCGCCTATTCACCCCCCCCCCTCTAGTCGATATAACACACTTTCAGATCTCCAAGAGACCATTGTATTGAGAATCATAAGAGAGAGAGAGAGGAAGCCATCTAGCTACTGCCTACGGACCCGTAGGTCTATGGTGCACTACTCACGCATCATCGGAGAGGCACCTATGAAGAAGATGAACCCCTCCGTGATGGTGTTTAGATTGGATCTCGAGGTTCTGGAACTTGCGGTGGCTGGAATTGTGTTTCGTCGACTCCCCTAGGGTTTTTGGAATATTTGGGAATTTGTAGGGATCAGATGAGATGGAGAGGGGCCCGAGGAGGGCACAATCCATCAGGGCGTGCCGGGGCCCCCCTGGCGCACCCTGGTGGGTTGTGGTCTCCACGGCCCACCTCTCTGGCACTTCTTTGGCCCACTGGGTGTCTTCTGGTCCAGAAAAAATCTCCAAAAAGTTTCGTCGCGATTGGACCCTGTTTGGTACTGATATTCTGCGAAGTAAAAACAAGCAAAAACAGCAACTCGCACTTTGGCACTTTATCTATAGGTTAGTCCAAAAAATGATATAAAGTTGTCATATAATGATTCTAAAACATCCAAGAATGATAATATAACAGCATGGAACAAGCAAAAATTATAGATACGTTGGAGACGTATCAGTCTCCAACGTATCTATAATTTTTAATTGTTCCATGCTAATATATTATCATTCTAGGATACTTTTTGGGTATTTATTTACCAATTTATAATATTTTTGAGCACTAACCTATTGACCTAGTGCCTAGTGCCAGTTGCTGTTTTCTGCGTGTTTTTTACTTTTAAGGTTTACAGTACCAAATGAAGTCCAATTGCCACAAAACTTTTTGATGATTTTTTCTGGACCAAAAGAACACCAGGAAGCTTCGGGAGGAGACCGGAGGCCGCACGAGGGCACCAGCACACAACAGGGCGCGCCTAGGGGGTGGGCCGCGCCTTGATGTGTGCTGGCCCCCTCAGGCATCTCCCGACGCCCCTCTCTGGCCTATAAATTCTCATATATTCTAAAAACCCTAGAGGCAGTCCTGAAACCCTTTTTACACCGCCACAAGTCTCTGTTCCGTCGCGAGGCCATCCGGAGCTCCGTTCCGGCACCCTGCCGGAGGGGGGATCAATCACAGAGGGCCTCTTCATCAACCTTGATGCCCTCATGATGATGTGTGAGTAGTTCACCACTGACCTACGGGTCCATAGCTAGTACCTAGATGGCAATCTATGTATCTCTTGATCTTCAATACAATCATCATCGCATCTTCGCTTTGATCCATCCGATGTAATCCTATTGTGTGGTGTGTTTGTTGGGATCCGATGAATTGTGGGTTTATGTTTAGATTATTCATGAAAAGTATTTGAGTCACCTCTGAATATTAAGATTCTTATTTGCATGATCATTATAGCTTCGTAATTCTCTCCGATTTATTAGTTTGCTTTGGCCAAGTAGATTGATCTATCTTCGGTGAGAGAGGTGCGTTGTGGTAGGTTCAACCTGACTAGTTTCTATATCCCAGTGACAGAAGGGGACAAGTTGCGTCTTTGTGTTGTTGCTACTAAGGATAACACGATGGGGTTTATTCATAATGCTTGAGTTTACTTTGTCTACATCAAGTCATCGTTCTCCATTGAAAGCACATATGCTCCCTTGGTGGTTTTGATAATTCATGACAACATACATTGTCTCTTGGACTAATAGTTCTAGCTAGTTTATTTCAGGTTTAGTCCACAGAGATGATTGGCTAAAGGATTGTGAGGAGATTCCCCAAGAAGAAGAAGACCAAGATGCAAGGAATAGGATTGGCCAAGCTACAAGCATGAAGACTCTACTTTTTTACTTTGTGAGAAATCACTTTGAGTCCATAGGAAATCCAATACTATCAAAAGGGGGTGAGGTAATAATGGTGAATGAAATGCTCAAAATGATCAAGTGTTAGTCACCAAAACACTCGCAAGCTCTCCCACAAATATTTTGTCTTAGACCCTACCGCTCAAAATCGGTGCCACCAACAATTTCCTATCGGCTACACTGAGTCAAAACCCTGGACAGGAACCCTAGCAAAAACCTACCTCTCGGTAGTACTAGGTTCCATATCGGTGCAACCGAGTTTCAGTGACCAACTTTCTGTTGCCTCATTCACAAGAATCGGATTTTCCGAGAATTGTGAATCAGTCTCACCGAGTTGTGTAACTGCCCTCGGCCACTCATATCGGTAACACCGAGAATTCTATATCGGTCTCACCGAAACTGCCAAACTTGCCACATTTTGCACTAGTCGGTGCAACCGAGTTTTCACTTTGGTTTCACCGAGTTGGGCAATAATGTTGTAACGGTAGGATTTTTGGAGATGCCTATATATACCCCTCCACCACATCCCACTCGAAAGAAGAAGCACTCATAACAGATCTCCACTTACCATATCCAATTTTCTGAGAGAGAGCCACCTATCCTTGTGTTGAGGTCAAGATCATCCACTCCAACCATATGGATCTTGATTTCTAGCCTCCCCAAGTTGCTTTCCATCCAATCAATCTCTTTTACCCATGCCAAACCTGTGAGAGAGTGATTGAGTATTGAGGAGACTATCATTTGAAACACCAGAGCAAGGAGTTCATCGTTACTATCGCATCTATTACCTTTTGGAGGGTGGTGCCTCCTAGATTGGTTTGGTGTCACTTGGGAGCCTCCTACTTCTTGTTGTGGAGTTGAACCAAGAAGTTTGTACGGGCAAGGATACTGCCTACTTCGTGAAGATCTACCCATAGTGAGGCTAGTCCTTCGTGGACGGAAGCCGTGATGGAATAGTCGAGGTTGCTACTTTGTGGACCCTTATGGGTGGAGCCCTCCGTGGACTCTCGCGACCGCTACCCTCCATGGGTTGAAGACTCCATCAGCGTGGACGTACGATAGCACTACCTATCGAAACCACGGGAAAAATCTTCGTGTCTCCAATTGCGTTTGATCTTCCTATCTCAACTCTCTTACATATGCTTGTCTTTACTTTCCGCTGCCATACTTGTTGACTAGCATGTGTAGGGTGCACTAGACTTGTTAGAATTGCTAAAATCTGCCAACCAATTAACTTGGGAAAAGGTTAGGTTTTTAATTTGTCAAGTAGTCTATTCACGCCCCCTCTAGACATCCCTTCTAGTTATCCCACATCCATGCATTACTCTGTTTGTCATGAACTTAATACGTAGAGAGGCAAGCATAGAAGCGCTCTTGAAGTGGAGTAATAGTAATAGGTGCAGGTAGGAGTCGGCCTATTTGTTTATGGACGTGATGCCTATATACACATGATCATTGTCGTGAAAATCGCATAACTATCCGCTTTTCTATCAATTGCCCAACAATAATTTGTTAAACACCGTATGCTGTCTACATGAGAGATGCCGCTAGGGAAAACTATGGCCCCCGGGTCTATTCACTTATAAATTTACAAACGCTAGTATTACCTCGCTGCCTTTATTTATCTTTTATTTTATTTACAATTATCTACTATTATCTACACACTTCACTTGCTTGCAAATAACAAGATCAAGGGGATTGACAACCCTCTTGCCCATGTTGGGTGCAAGTTGTTTGCTCTGTTGTGTGCAGCCACTGAAGACGGTTGAGGATTGATATTCCTATTGGTTCGATACACCTTGGTTTCATAACTGAGGAAAATACGTACCCACTTTGTGCTGCAATAACCCGTTCCTCTCCTCAGAAAACCCAATGCAGATCACAAGTATCACACCCCCTCTCTTTCATAGAGAGAGCACTCAGAACAAGCCAACACTTCCACCATTCATTTTCTGGGAGAGAACCACCTACTCATGTGTTTTGAGATCAAGATATTCTATTCCCACCATATGAATCTTGATTTCTAGCCTCCCTAAGTTTGCTTTCCGCCCAATCATCCCCTTCCATCAAGCTAAATCCTGTGAGAGAGTGATTGAGTGTTGAGGAGACTATCTTTTGAAGCACAAGAGAAAGGAGTTCATCATCCATACACCATATATTACCTTTTGGAGAGTGGTGTCTCCTAGATTGGTTAGGTGTTTCTTGGGAGCCTCCGGACCATGTGGAGTTGAACCCAGAAGTTTGTAAGGGCAAGGAGATCGCCTACTTCATGAATATCTACCCTGAGTGAGGCTAGTCCTTCGTGGACGTAAGCCATGGTGGAATGGGCAAGGTTGCTTCTTCGTGGACCCTTCATGGGTGGAGCCCTCCATGGACTCACCCAACCATTACCCTCCGGGGTTGAAGTCTCCATCAACATGGACGGACGATAGCACCACCTATCAGAACCACGCCAAAAAGCTCTGTGTCTTCATTGCGTTTGATCATCCTACCGTACCATCCTTTATGTTTCTTGCAAATGCACAATGTTTACTTTCCACTGCTTAATCTCTAGATATGCATGTGTAGGAATCATTGGATGCAACTGTAGGATCCAAAGTATGTCTAGAGCAGGGTGATTAGACTACTTGACCAAGTAAAAACTCAACATTTTCCCACTTTTATCGGTTGGCAAGTTGTAACAGTTTTACCAAGTCTAGCACACCCTACACATGCAATTATACGTGTATAGCAGCGGAAAGTAAAGACATGCAAGTGTAAGTAGAGGGTAGGGATAGGAAGATCAAACGCAATGAAGACACAAAGATTTTTGGTGTGGTTCCGATAGGTGGTGCTATCATACGTCCACGTTGATGGAGACTTCAAACCACAAAGGGTAACGGCTGTGCGAATCCACAGAGGGCTCCACCCACAAGGGGTCCATGAAGAAGCAACCTTGTCTATTCCACCATGGCTTACGTCCACCAAGAACTAGCCTCACTCAGGGTAGATCTTCATGAAGTAGGCCATCTCCTTGCCCTTACAAACTTCTTGGTTCAACTCCACATGATTTGGAAGCTCCCAAGCGACACCTAACCAATCTAGGAGACACCACTCTCCAAAAGGTAATAGATGTGGTATGGATGATGAACTCCTTGCTCTAGTGCTTCAAAAGATAGTCTCTTCAACACTCAATCACTCTCTCATAGAATTTGGCTTGGTAGAAAAGATTGATTGGGTGGAAAGCAACTTGGGGAGGCTAGAAATCAAGATTCAAATGGTTGAAGTGGAAGATATTGATCTCAACACATGAGTAGGTGGTTCTCTCTCAGAAAATGAATGGTGGAAGTGTTTGCTTGTTCTGAGTGCTCTCTGTACGAATGAGAGGGAGGTGGAGGGGTATATATAGCCATCTCCAAAAATCCGACCGTTACAACATTATTGCCCAACTCGGTGGAACCGAAGTAAAAACACGGTTGCACCGGCTACTGCACAATGCTCTAACTTTTGGGTTCTCAGTGAGACAGATATGAAGCATCTCGGTGAGACCGATTCAGTTGGTCTTGAGCAGTTCCTCACTTCGGTGGCACCGAAATGTAAAACTCGGAAATTCCAATTTTTGACAATTAGATACTAGAAGGTTGGTCACTGCTTTTTGGCTGTACCGAAGAGAAACTCGGTTGTACCGATTTTCTAGGGTTTGGCTTGGGTTCTGTCTAAGGAAAACTTGGTAAGGCCAAAATGTGAAATATTTGTGGCACCAAACTTGATCATTTGGGTTTTGGACAGATTTTTTTGTGGGAAAATTGTTGAGGATTTTGGTGGCAAATCTCTAAGCACTTTGAGCAACCAGACCATCATAGATATGTCATCCCCTTTTAATAGTATTTGTTTTCCTATGGACTCAAATGTGATTTCTCACTTAAAGCAAATGTAGAGTCTTGAAGCTCTTGCCGATTGATTCTCCTTGCATCTAGGGAGTCCTCCTCACAATCCTAGCCAATCCATTCATTGAACTTTTCCTGAAATATACTTGATAGGCTCATTAGTTCAATGAACTATATGTTGTTATTAATTACCAAAACCACCTACGGAGAAGTTGTGCTTTCAATCTCCCCCTTTTTGGTAATTGGTGACAACATATAGATCAAAGCTTCAACAATATTAAAATCAATGCATAGCATCGTCACTTTGAGAGGTATGTGATAAGCAACAGCTCCCCCTAAATTTGTGCATTATTTTAAATTTGCGTCTGAATGCAAATGCACAATCGATTAGGATCATGGGTCACTCTTCCATGTCACATACATCTTGGTGGTGCGCATAAAATATATGAATGGATAGAATGCACATAACACCAAGCAAATGAGTGAATGATCAGAATATGAATATCACAAAGGATAGGCAATAGCAGCATCAATCACAAAGCGTATGATCAAACACGACATAATTTAAGAAGAGCAAAAGATAGGCCAAACATTTTGAAAATCAAGAGAAGCAAAAAAAAGTAACTCTCTCTCTCGAAGCCCTATGATTTGTACATTTTCTCCCCCTTTGGCAACAAGTTACCAAAAAGCTCGAAAGGTATAGAGCTACACATCACTCTGGCTGGATATCCTCCATGGGGCGATGAATCTCCTCCGGTGGTCGTCGAAGGAGTCAAAATGAGAGCGTCGGTGAATGCTTCTGCAGAAGTCCTCTGAGTTGGTGGAGTGGACACTCGAGGTGCTGAAGGAGGCATAATTGATGTAGCAGAAGGTGCATACACTGAAGGTCTCATCTCTAGGGTAGCCACAACAGCAAATCTAGCTTGAGTCCTGAACTGAGTGTGGACAGGGAGTGTGGAGCTGTCATCATCATCTGAGCTTGGCATGGGCACTCCATCTACCTCTTACTTCATAGTGTTGACCGTGATGGTCAGCACAGTCACCTTGTTGTCAAGATCATGGAATTTAGTCTCCACAGTCCGCTCTAGGCTCTTCTGGTTCAGCAGTAGCTCAACAATGTTCTTATCACTACTCTGGGTACCACTGAAAAGATAGGCTATACGATCATTCTTCGTCTTTAGGAATGGAGCACTAGCGACTCTTTCCACTTCTGTCTGGGCCTCTGCCTCAATAGCTGCATGTGCCGTAGATGAAGTGGGATGAGATTGGTCCATAGCCACAACATTGTCTTCAAACTCTGGCTGGAGGGGCATGTGTGGTCGATCAAATAGATATAAGCTCTTTCCAACCTTGGAATTGATGAGCATCTGAATATATGAAGCATATCCACAAGATCTCTTCTGATCTACATCAGTCCTCTTGATGGTCTCAACTATAAGATCCATCACTTTGATCCTGGTGCGGCTATCAACATGATGTAGCATGTTAATGGAATAGCCACGAATCATCTTATCATTGATACTTGTGACCTGCGTTGGGTTTTCCGTGAAAAGGAACGGGTGATGCAGCACAATATAGATAAGTATTTCCCTCAGTGAGAACCAAGGTTTATCGAATGAATAGGAGTAGCATGCAACCCCCGTCTTTAGCGACTACACACAAAGAAGCAAACACTTGCACCCAACGCGGACAAGAGGGTTCTCAATCCCCTTGGACTCATTATTTGCAAGCAAATGAAGTGTGTAGATGATAGTTGAATAAAGTAAATTGCAAAATAAAATAAAAGTAAATAAATGGCAGCAAGGTATTGAAAGCTTTTGTAAATGTATAAGTGAATAGACCCGGGGCCATAGTGTTCACTAGTGGCATCTCTCATCTAGTAGGCATACGATGGGTAAACAAATTATTGTTGGGGAATTGATAGAAAAGCGCATAGTTATGCAATATTTATTCACGACAATGATCATGTGTATATAGGCATCACGTCCATAAACAAATAGGCTGACTCCTGCCTGCACCTATTACTATTACTCCACGTCGAGAGTGCTTCTATGCTTACCTCTCTAACTATTAAGTTCATGACAAACAGAGTAATGCTTGGAGAACGATGACATGATGTAGACAAAGAAAACTCAATCAATATGAATTAACCCCATCGTTGTATCCTTAGTGGCAACAATAGAAAGATGTGTCTTGTCCCCTTCTGTCACTGGTATATAGAGCACCGCCAAATTGAACCCACTACAACGCACCCCTCTCACTGAAGAAATATCCATCTAGTTAGCCAAACTATTTCAATAGATCTAAGAGATTTACGAAGCTATAATAATCATGCAAATAAGAATCATAATAGAAATCAGAGAAGACTCAAATCTTTTTCATGAATAATCTGAACATAAACCCACAATTCATCGGATCCCAACAAACGCACTGCACAAAGTGATTACATCGAATAGATCGCCGCGAAGATACAGTGAACTTTGTATTGAAGATCAAGAGAGAGAGAGAGAGATAGCCATCTAGGTACTAACTACGGACCCGTAGGTCTATAGGGAACTACTCACACATCATCATGGGAGCAGCAAGGCTGATGTAGAGGCCCTCCGTGATCGATCCCCCCTCCGGGAGGGCACCGAAGCAGGGCTCCAGATGTGCACATCGTGGAACAGAGACTTGTGGCGGCGGAAAAAATGTTTTCGGGAGGCTCTCTAGATTTTTTGGGATTTATTAGAATTTATAGGCCAGAGAGGGGCGTCGGGGGACGTCCGAGGGGGCCAACACACAATGGGGAACGACCACCCCCCTGGGCGTGCCCTGTTGCGTGCTCGCTCCCTCGTGCGGCCTCCGGTCCCCTCCTGAAGCTTCCAGGTCTTATTTTGGTCTACAAAAAATCGTAAAAAAGTTTCGAGGCAATTGGACTTCGTTTGGTACTGTAAACCTGAAAAGTCAAAAACATGCAGAAAATAGCAACTGACACTGGGCACTGGGTTAATAGGTTAGTGCTAAAAAATAATATGAATTGGTAAATAATCACCCAAAAAGCATCCTAGAATGATAATATTATAGCATGGAACAATCAATGATTATAGATACGTTGGAGACGTATCAACATCCCCAAGCTTAATTCCTGCTCGTCCTCGAGTAGGTAAATGATAAAAACAGAATTTTTGATATGACAGGCTACCCAACATGTAATCTATTGCAGGTATGATCATTGAGAAACGATGAATTAGCAAACATCAACATAGTAATACTTATAAACATACGTAACATAATCATCAAGTTTCAAAATATATGATCCATAAAGAATGTTCACCCCCTATTCATTTTATCATATTAGAATGGCATGGCTCCGTCTTCACCACATAAATACAAATTTCAAGCACCACGGTGTCAAGTCGGGCAATTGGATCATACTTTTTAACGCGCTTCAGCTTTTTATTACTCACTCAACATATGAGCATGCACCATGGATATAGCATAAAGGTGGAATAGAATATGGTGGTAGGTTTCAAAGGGGTAAAAGTGGACAAGAAAGTCTCGCATCAACTAGGCGTATCAACGGGCTTTGGAGATGCCCATCAATAGATATCAATGCGAGGAGTAGGAATTTCCATGCAACGGATGCACTAGAGCTATAGGTGTATGAAAGCTCAAATGAAGCTAAGTGGGTGTGCATCCAACTTGCTTGCTCATGAAGACCTCGGGTATTTGAGGAAGCCCGTCGTCGGAATATACAAGCCAAGTTCTATACTGAAAAATTCCCACTAGCATATGAAAGTGACAAAACACGATACTTTCCATATGAAGAACATCGTGCCACTTTGAGGCACAAATGTGGAAAAAGAAATAGTAGCCCTTTCCCTTCTCTCTTTTCTCTCATTTTTTCATTTCCTTTTTCTTTTTCCTTTTCTTTTTATTTTTTTCTCTTTTTTTCTCTCTTTCTTTCTTTCTCTCTTTTTTCTCTTTTTTTCTTTCTTTTTCTTTTATTTTTCATCCGGAGTCTCATCCCGACTTGTGAGGGAATCATTATCTCCATCATCCTTTCCTCACTGAGACAGTGCCCTAATAATGATGATCATCACACTTTTACTTACTTACAACTCAATATGAAAAACTATAATATGACTCCATATGAATGCCTCTGGCAGTGTACCAGGATGTGCAATGATCTAGCGTAGCAAAGGATATAAAAAATGGACAAGCCATAAAAATATCATGCTAGCTATCTTACGATCATGCAAAGCAATATGACAATGAGTGTACTAGTCATATGATGTAACGGTGGAGGTTGCATGGCAATATATATCGGAATAGCTATGGAAATACCATAATAGGTAGGTATGGTGGCTGTTTTGAGGAAGATATAATAAGGCTTATGTGCAACAGAGCGTATCATGTCACGGGGTTTGGGTGAACCGGCGAAGGTTGCACCGATCCTCGAGGTGAGAATGGGCAATGCACGGTACCGAAGAGGCTAGCAAATGTGAGAAGGTGAGAGTGCGTACATCCATGGATTCAAATTAGTCATAAAGAACTCACATACTTATTGCAAGATTTTATTAGCCCTCTCGAAGCAAAGCACTACTCGCATTCCCCTAGGGAGGAGGTTGGGAGGAGTTAACCATCGCGCGCCTCCGACTTAAACAACACTAGGATTTCAACGAGGAATAAGTATGCTCACACATCATCACCATGCCATAAAAAATATTTCAATGAACAACAAGTTAACACCCTCTAATTCACAATATTCTTACTAACCAATGATAATGCACTCATGCTCTTTCACATTACCACATCAATATCATTAACCTACAATTTCTCTTTTATGTGCTACATGTGGTTTTGATTATGCACTCATTGTATACCTATTTGTTTTGGACTAGTATTATAAACCATTCAAATTACCGTCACTATTTATTAACTCTCAAACAAATATAAGTGAAGAACGAGAGTGCAATTTTTTCTATAAAACCTATACGCCACCGTGCTCTAAAAGATATAAGTGAAGTACTAGAGCAACTGCTAAGCTCAAAAGATATAAGTGAAGCACAAAGAGTATTCTAATAAATCATGGTGATATTGTGTCTCTCTCAAGTGGGTGTGTCCAGCAAACAATGATTGTGGAAAACTAAAACAAAAGCAAACTAAATCAAATGATGCTCCAAGAAAAACTCATATCATGTGATGAATAAAAATATAGCTCCAAGTAACATACCGATGGATTGAGACAAAAGAGGGGATGCCTTTCGGCGAATCCCAAGCTTGGATGCTTGAGTCTTCCTAGAATATTATCTTGGATTTCCTTGGGGCTCCCCAAGCTTAGGCTCTTGCCATTCCTTATTCCTTCATCCATCGTGATAGCACCCAAAACTTGAAAACTTCAGCACACAAAACTCAACAAAACCTTCGTGAGATCCGTTAGTACAGTAAACATATCAAATACTTTAGGTACTGTTATAAATTTATTCTTATTTAATTATTGCATAAGGTACTGTATTCTAACTTCTCCATGGCTTATACCCCCCCCCCCCCGGATACAATCCATAGCATCATCAAAACAAGCAAACTATGCAAGCAAAAACAAAATCTGTCTAAAACAGAACAGTCTGTAAAGATCTATAGAGAGAACCTATACTTGTGTAACTCCAAAAAAATTTAAGAATTAGGAAAACCTGAAGAATTTGTATATCAAAACTGTGTAAAAATTTCAGATCAAAAAGACATTCCAGTAAGATCAGAGAAATCCTGCACTGGACGCTAAAGTTTCTATTTTTGCACCGTATCAATTCTACTCATCATGTAAGTCATCCCAAAGGCTTTACTTGGCACAAACACTAATTTAAATATAAAAAAACAATCATTGCAGAGGCAATAATCATGTTATCAAAAAACAAACAGAAAGTAAAAAAGCAAGAAAATAAGATAACTACTGGGTTGCCTCCCAACTAGCGCTATTGTTTTACGCCCCTAGCTAGGCATAATGCATAGTTTAAAGTGTTGTCATATTTGACACTCCACCCATAAGTATCCCTCATGATAGATTCATAAGGTCATTTAATTCTCTTCCTAGGAAAGTGTTACTTCCCTTTCTTTAATGGAAATTGGAACCTTATGTTTCCCTCTCTCATATCAATAATTGCACCTATAGTTCGTAAGAAAGGTCTTCCAAGTATTATTGGACAAGTAGGATTGCATTCAATATCAAGCACAATGAAATCTATAGGCACATAATTTCTATTTGCAATAATAAGCACATCATTTATTCTACCCAAAGGTTTCTTGATGGTAGAATCCGCAAGATGCAAGGTTAGGGAACAATCTTGAATATTGGTGAGACCGAGCACATCACAAAGAGACTTAGGTATTATTGAAACACTAGCACCAAGGTCACACAAAGCATTGGATTCATATTTGAAAGTGCGTTATATCGACTAGAGGGGGGTGAATAGGCGATTTTTACAAATTCGTCACTTGAGGAAATACTAGTTGAGGAATTTGCTAAGTGGTGAACTACTTGCAGGGGAATAGGTACTCAAGTGCATGCGAAACAATTTCTTCAGTGATGCTCAATCACTTTGGGTTTTGGTGGTTTGGGTTTTTGGGTTTTTCCTCACTGATGATTTTCGCTCAAATTCCTGGAGGAATGGGTTGCTCTCAAATGATAAGTGTCAAGTTCTCTCTCGGAGCAGCCAACCAGCTAGTGGTTGTGGGGGGCGGTTATTTATAGCCAGGGTGCAACCCGACATGATAAGACATAAATGCCCCCCAATGATATGATCGTTAGGTGGATAGAATATCTGGACAGCTGGCGCAAAGCATAGCAACGGTCGGAATTTGAACTGTCAAATTCCTCAGGGCTTATCATATTCCTCACTTGTAGGCAATTCGCACTGGCGAAATCCTAACTCCTCAGTCAGACCAATTTTCTCAGAGACCAGAAGAACATCGTCTCTATCACTGAAGATCTTGACTGAACTGCAAGAGATTTCCAAAGGCTTCACTCGAAGGATTGGGTTATGTTGAGGCTTTTGAGTTGAGCATCAGATGGAAATTTTTCCTTAGTATTACCTCGGCCCCCTTTAACAGTACGGTGTTTCCTATGACTCAAAGAAGGAAATGAAACAATAAAAACTAAAGTCTTCATGCTTCAGAGTCCTCGTCAATATCTTCAACATTACACCGAACTCTTCAGCTTCAAAGTCTTCAGCAAAGTCTTCAGCTGAAGACATTCATTTTTAGGGGTCGATATTCTTCGAATATACCAAACTCCTCATCGACTTATAGAACCTGTGTATACTCACAAACATATTAGTCCCTTAACCTATAAGACTTCAATACACCAAAATCACTAAGGGGCACTAGATGCACTTACAATCTCCCCCTTTTTGGTGATTGATGACAAATAGATTAAGTTTTCAACGGGGATAAACATATGAAATGTAAGTACTGAGTTTGAGGAATTTGATTGCAAGATATAGAGGAACTCCCCCTGAAGATGTGCATATTTGAGGAATTTGCTTTGGACTGCAAATGCATATGGCAGGATAAAATCTTGGAGATCTCCCCCTATATCTTGTACTCCATACACGCATTTTATATATATCATGAGGAAATTGAAATGAATGATGGAAAATGGGGTCTGAGGAAATTCAGCATGCGTGCATTAAGATACTTGAGGAAATAAGCATGCAGAAGGCAGTTCAAAAGTATCAGACCACCATCGGACTTAAGTTTACAACTCAATCAACAAAAGCTTCAGAAGAGCGATAGTTGTAACTTAAACAAAACACAGCCCATATATAAAGAGACCCGCTTGAAGACTAACTCAAATTTCTCCCCCTTTGTCATCAAGTGACCAAAAGGGACGAAATTGAGGACTAACGCCCCTGAAGAATTTCATCTTGAAGGTGGTGGAGGAGCGCCAGCGTTGTCGGGGTCGGTTGGTGGAGCAGGGCCTGCAGCAGTGTCATCAATGTCCTCAGCTTCATCCGTCTCACGCGATGAAGAATATGAACTTGTCACCAGCTGAGGAACTTGAACTTTCTTCCACCTCTTCTTTGGAGGAATCGACCAGTCAAAATCTTGCTGAAATTCCATCTCCTTGAGTTCTTCGGGAGTCTTGAGGTGTGACAGAATGGCCCAAGTGCAATCGAAGATTTCATGCACATAGTAATGATTTTTCCTCACTGAGTTATGCGTCACATTCATGTCACAAAGAATTGAAGCAAACTGACGCTTTACCCACTTGTGATTATGATCAACCTTCTGATGAAGACTTAGAAGAAGCTCACGATCAGTCATCACACGCGGAGCAGTGGCTTGAGGATTTTGAGATGAGGCTTTTGCAGCAGAATCTTGTGTGGCAGAGTCATCATTGGTGGAGTAAGATCCAGCCTTACGAAATTGGCCATCCAATGGACGAGTGCCTTCATCAATTACAGCCTTGCCTTTTCCTTCAACTGAAGAAAATGTCTTCTTGAGGACTTCAATTGGAGGCAGGAAACTGGAGTGATTCTGAAAGTCAGCCTTGAAGGGAATTGAAGACCTTGATCTGATGAATTTCATGATCCAGGGAGCATAAGGCTTCAATTCGAATGGTGACACTGCAATATTGGCCAAAGTCCTCATGAAGAAATCGTGATAGTTGATGGGAATCCCATGAATGATGTTGAACAGCAGATTCTTCATTATGCCAACAACTTCTTCTTCTTCAGAGTTGCGGCCCTTGATTGGACTGAGGGTTTTGGTCAATATGCGGTAGATGGTCCTGGGCACATATAACAAATCATTTACTAAGAAGGTAGTCCTTGGAGGCTTTCCTGGTGCCAGAGGCTTCATTAGAACTTGCATCATGTGATATGGCAGTTCAGGTTCATCATAGATGCATCTTGCTCCTTCTGAAGGAATTGGAATTGGGACACAGTGAAGCAATTCGCTTGCTGGAGCAGTGTAGTGAGTGTTTCCAGACATCCAATCCAAGATCCATGTGTTAACATCAGAAGCTTCATCAGAGATATGCAGAGTTGCATAGAATTGAAGAATCAGCTCTTCATTCCAATCGCAGACATCTGCACAGAATGGAAGAAGTCCCACATCATGAAGAACTGTGAGCACTGGAGAGAAGCATGGGATGGATTCCATATCCACATGAGGAATTTGATGATGCTGGAAGACTTTGTCCTTGTCAAACAACACAGCAGCATAGAAGTTCATCTGCGATGGAGTCCAGAACCTTGAGCGACCAACTCTTGCTGAGTCATAAGGATTGGGTCCGGTGAAGAATATGTGCTCATTGAAGAAATTCGCCTTGATGAATTTGGGGCGCTTTGAGCCTTTGAATTGCAGCTTGGGCTTAGGTTGAAGATTTGGCTTGAAGCCGCCCACAATCTCCTTTGGCATAACAACAGGTTCTTCAGATTGAGGAATATGTGCAGCAGTCTCCTCAGGCACATTCTGGACAGGAATTTCTTCAGCTGATGCAGCTGGAATTTCTTCAGGAGCAGTCATGAGGGGTGTGGACAGACCAGCAGACCCTGTTTGAATTTCTTCAGTCGGGGCAGGAGACTGAGGAGCCTGAGTGAGAGGAGTGGTCATTGGTGAATTTGGGTGTGCTTCTTCCCAAAATTCATCATTGATGACTGGAGTGGTAGATCCGATGTCCACATCCCCATCCATTTCTTCAACACCGGCCTCTTCAGCAGTCAACTGAGGCTGGGGTGATGACACGAGAGGGGTTGAAACAAATGCATCCACCTCAATTTCTTCATCAATCTGTTATGAGGAAGTAGCAGAGTGATTTTCTTCATCTTCATCACTTGGGATGACATAGTCTTTACCAAATGGGACTATTTCATAGGCTTGGACAGATGAGATAGGAATAGCATCAATTGGTTCGGTTGAAGAACTTGGCAAAGTCTTCAATTTCTTTGCAGCTGAGGAATCTGCAGATGGTGATGCTTTCCTTTTCAGAGCAGCTCCCTTTTCCGCAGCCTTGGTTTTCTTCGCTTCTGATGCAGAAGGAAGTGTGACTTTCTTCACCTTTGATGGTTTCGCTGGGGGGCATGGGGTGAAGACGGAGCAGTTTCAACTTCAGAATATGCTTTGAAATTTGTACCAACGTACCGGAGTTTTGTTGCTGCTTTTGGCTCATTAACATTCTTGAAATATGTCTCTGGTGGGGAATGATTCTTGGATCCAGGGTTCACCCCACTGACTGAAATAATTCTTGTATCGCGGACAGAATAATTTGTCCTTACTGATGTTCATTCTTGGTAGTTCATCTGACTGTTCCTCAGGCATGATTTGCTCTGAGGCAAACTCTCTCAGGTATATTCTGGCCTTGTCTTATGCACACGGATTCTGCTTCTAACCCATTCTTCATCTCTGACAGATCCGGTAGTAATGTTCCGAATATCAGATAGTTAGCTGGACAGGACTCTTGCTGAATTGGGATTATTGGGTATTATCCCGGTTGCATGCTGATCTTCTCGGACAACTCTCGCGGATGGATCCAGTCGGAGCAGAGAAACGGAATCGACAAGAGAAACAAGAACCGCGAAAACCAAAAAGCAAATAAAGCTCAAATTTTGCGGACCTTAAACATGTGGCCATGGATCCACTAGTATAACTATTATAGCGCACTCGATGCATCTCTAAGGATTTAGAAGCGAAACCACACAATGCTCCTGGTAGCACTGGTGTCAAGCTCCTACTACTTCCTTAGAGAACATCACACTCGATGCAGGACCATAGCCAAAGTGGCTTAGTCAGCGATCCTAAGGTTGTCGAGAAGAGATAGAATTTATAAGCGTTTCCCAAAGGAAACTAGAGTAAGAAGAGAAATGCCATGGCTAGCAAGCAGGGTAAGGGTATCTGGTTTACCTAGGGGTTTCAGGGCTCATGGGTCATTGCCGGGTGCGAGCATTTCACACCGGAGGCAAGGGCCACGAGAGTTGGGGTCTGATGGAGCCAAAGACCTATGGGGTTGCCTTATGATCAGTAGTAGCCGTGCCAGGTGGCGAAGATGGCTGAAATCCATCTGGGCTTTCTACTGAACACAAGACAGTGAAGTCTCACTAGGGTAACCTATAGTCAGCCTGGCTGCTCTGATACCATTTGTTGTGGCGCTCCGCCTGATTACCACTGTAACCAGACGGTCGCCACGCATACCAGCCCAGGAAATCACTCTGGCATGCGCGTTTACAACAAGTATCATGAACACAGGCATTTCTATTAATGGAGATATAAGTATTACATGGGGTATATTACAAAAGTGATGGCAGCGGAAAGGGTCTATCTAGGGCGGCATGGTCTTGGTGCGGCTCCAATCCACAGGGATCTGACTAGGTTACTCTTCTAGCCCGCGAACACACCAGCTCCTCGTCGACGGACGACGGATCCTTATGCGAACCTGGCCACATTGAAGGCCGCTGAGTACTTTTGAATGTACTCGCAAGCAAACCAAACTAACATATACACCAAGCAAAGCAATCCATGGCATTCAAGCATGCATTTGTTATTAGAGCAATATTAATTATCATGACCTAGTATACCTATATAGCAATATTAATTATCATGATATAACAGGATTATCTGGCAAGATAACTACTGAAGTAAATACAGTAAAGTAAAGCATACTAAGTAAATATTCCATACTCCGATCATTCTCATGAATCAATCTGAGTCTGATCCAAATCCAGTCCCAATCATGGGTCATCCGACCACTCATCTCATAGCCATCCCATGGCTAACATATCATATTCCTGACATCACCTGATGTCTGCTCAAGACGAGTTCTTCCATCATTATTATCATTATTACGGTTGACCACCTACTGAGGTCTGGACGGGCTGTCCAATACCGTGGACGCGGCTATTCGAATAGATTTTACACTCTGCAGAGGTTGCGCACTTTACCCACACCATGAAGCACCTGGCCTCGTGATCCCACTCGGGTGGACCAGCGTTGCTTCAACAAAACCTGCCTGACCCGTGACTCTTTCATCGTACCACCGGCACTCTTCCTCCCCCGGAGGTCAGCCTTGGGTGGCCCCTGTGTCCTCATGAAACCTGCCACCGTCGTGGCCAAACTATGTAGACCCAAACGGGGTCTATTGTCCCAAACGGGGACGCCGGCACAAACTCAACTATCAACTGGGCTCACAGGGTTATCACCGCCTACCTGATCAGGGTAGCGCGCGTGCATAACCCTCCCTCTTTGGAGGTACCGGTGAAAGATCACGCAGTCAGACCCGGTCAGGGCCGTCCCATACCGGTAAATGTGGTTGCACGAGTATGCCCGGACAGGTGACTCAAGATCAACCACTAAGTTCATTAAGTAAGCATGTAGTTCACCACAACAACTTATGAGGGCATCAACTAGGCACTTAAACTATTTACTATGAATTATTAATGAAAATAGTAAGGGCAACATAGCAGGAGTTAAACCATTTCTATCACAAGCATAATTAATGATTAAACACGCAAGAATAACATAGAGCGATGCTGTAGAGCATATGTCAGATGGTTGGCTTGCCTGGGGGGTCGAAGAATACTCCGGGAAGAAGTGCGGAGAGTCCGCAGAAAGGATCACCGGAAGTTGTTCTCTCTCGGAGGGGGCTGATGGAAGGCAAGGGCAAAATGGTCATTTCCACAGTGTGACCACCTTGTGGAAATGATACCAAAAGAACGGGCTCGATGAGATGAAGATGTGGGCGTTGGTTTCACCTCGATCCGAGCTACGAGCGAAAAGATATAGCCGTTTGAGGTACAGGGACCAATCTGCAAATAAAATATTCACAGATAGGCCCCTGGCGGCTTTAACCGAAGGCGCACTGGGCAGATTACGCTTCCTGAAAAGGAAAGCGCACTCTCAGCCGTAGAGTAAAAGAAATACGCCTTCGATAATAGGAAGCGTACTCCGGGGAGTACGTTTCCACTTAAACCGCGCGGGCCCGGGGGGGTTGACCTGGCTGAGGCTGACAGGAGGGCCCACCGCTGACCTCTCTCTCTCCTCTACCTCCTTCATCTTCCTCCCGTGGGTGCCGCGGAGCCGAGACAGAACGCCGGCGCCGGCGCTCGTCCGGCCGGCTCCGGTCATCTCTAGAGGCGCTCCGGCCACCGATGGAAAGAGGAGGAGGCGCCGCATCCATCTGCCCGTGGCACGGCCTCTGGAGAGCGCCGAGGCGAACGGTGCGACGGCCGTGGCGAGCGGCGGCTTCGGCCGGAGCTGGGCACGGTGGCCTGATGGCGGAGGGAAGGGGCCGAGGCTCTAGGTAGGGCCGCGGTGACGAGGGAAGGGCAGTGGTGGTGGTTAGAGGGAGGGAGAGGCTCGGGCTCGACTGAATTTAGGAGGGGACAAGGGCGGCCATGGCGGGCAATTGAGGGGGAGGGGGATGGCTCGAGCTCAGGGAAGAGGTCGGGGAGGCACCTAGGGGAGAGAGGAGGGGAAAGAGAGGCTCGGGGATGCCCGGGGAGAGGCTCGGCCGCGGCTTTTATAGCCGGCCGGGGCAAGGGGATAAGCATGGCTGCGGGATGCGCTGGCCGGCGCCCTGGAGCTCGGAGGCGACGGCTCAGGCTGCTGCCCGGCGTCGGGGAGAGTCACGGGGAAGCTGTGGAGCTGCGCTAGCACGCTCGAGGAGCTTCGGCTTCGTCCGGATGCGGCGGCGCACAAGCAGCACAGTGGCGGAGCAGAAGCGTTCGTCGCGGCGCGACGGGGAAGAGGACGGAGGGGAAGGAGCTGGAGAGGGGGCACGCGGCCACTGCGGAGCTAGTCGGCGCGTGGGGACAAGCCAGGGCCAGCTGGAGCTGGCGGCCGAGAGGAGGCAGGGTGCAGAGCACCACTTCTGCTTGCCGTCCGCGTGGTCACCACGCCAAAACGCTCCCTGGTGCACGACTTGACCCAACACCTTGTCTAATGCGTAACTCAAAGGTCAAATAGATCCTAGGTGGGCTGGAATCAACTGGAAGGCTGAGAGATGAAGGAAACTTGCTGAGGAAGATCCTGGCAGAAAGATGTTTGAGATAATTTGAGGGAGATTGGCTTGGCGAAAATGGCTAATTTTTGGGGTGGAGCCATGATCTACTGAGGTCACTTTGTACACAAGATTTCACCTCAATTAGATCAATGTAGCTACCACTTCCTATACAAATGGGCAAACTGAACAGAAATGAAGATAATGATGTTGGGAAAAAATGGATACATGAATTGGGCTGAAATTTGGGTCTAGGGTCATGATTTAGGAGTATGAAGGCACTGGTAAAATTTCATACCATTTGGGTACACCAAAATGGTACTTCCTTCACAGTGCTTTCAAATGGACAGGAACTTGGAAAAATTTCTGGGGACAAATGGATAGATGGATTGATCTGGTTTTTAGTTTCCATGAGTGATTTAGCAATGTTAATCACCATGAAAATTTTCAGCTCAAATAGATAAATGAATAGAGCACTTCCTTTGCAACTTGCCCAACTGGACAGAATTTGCAAATTGATGTTGTGCTCAAAAGTTGAACTATGGAGCTTGGGATCTTGATGGAAATGGGGAAGATATGGACATGATAAGCTCCACAAATTATTTGGGATTTTTCCTGGCTACCAAAATGGTAGTTCCTTTAGAAAGTGCCCAAAATGCAATATTGGCATTAAATAGGAAAGGACAATTTTCCTTATTTAATTTTGGCCAATATTTTTGTGGGAGCTCAAAATGATCACAAAGAATATCTCCACAAGATTTCATGAAGTCTGGAGATGGATAGATTTTTTCCTGGATTTAATTCCTTTAACTGGCAGAAAAAGGAATTAATTATAGATGAAAAATATTGCAAATGACTTGGCAATATTTTTGCATATCCAGGGTTTATAGATGAAGGATGATCACTGGAAAAAGTTTGGGAGGCAGAATATCAAAGGAAATTGGGGTTCCTATGCAACTGAAAGGATTAGGGTTTCCCTTCCGGCAACTTGGAACGTAGGGTTCTGATGACAAAGTCCTGAGATAGATCTTGGGTGGCAAGGTTGGACTGGGAAGAATCTCTGGTTGGATAGGGAAGGCAAGGCTAGATGACCATCTTCACATACCCAGGAGCTAGAGAAATCCGATAACACCGGAAAAAAAAGACGGGAGTCAAATCTCGCGAAGGAAAAATCCAGGAGCGAAAACCAGGGTGTTACAGTAGTTTCTTTACCAGGCTGAGTAGAGGAGCTAGCGTGAGGAATTTGTGGTTGCGATCTGGCTGCAACCCTTGAGTTGTGGTCCTTGATGGCTTTGTCAGCCAGATTGACATATCTAACCTTGGCTCCTTTCCAATCTGCATAGTAACGGTCAAATTCATCACTGAGGCCTTTGATGTCCTTTTGGACAGCGACAAGTTGATCAGGCATCAGATTAAGAACATTGTTCTTCATGAAGCGCTCTTTCTTGTACTGAGCCTTCTTTACTTTTCTGGCCTTTTCATACTTCCATTTTTCCTCACCAATGAAAGCTGTGAGGACATGGCTAGGACCGGGAGGGAGATTCAAATCATCAATCGGAGTGTTTGGGTCCTGGTGCCAGATGTCGATGAAATTGAGCACAGTCTTTGGATCCAGTAGGAGAGGAATTGAAGTGCCCTTGGCTTGAGCCACTCTTTCTTGCTTATTTCTGACAATGGCAGCAAGTTCTTCATCACTTGCTTCATCATCCTCAGATGCTGAGGGAATATTGAAGACTACTTGCTTCTTGTGAGGACTTGGCCTCTTGCCTCGTCCTGCTGTTGCCTTCACTTTCATCAAGGTGGGACTGCTTGAGGATTGTGCTTGGACAGATGAAGTTGCAGATGCCCCTGAAGCAATTGAAAACCCAGCAGTCCTCTGACATGATGCAAGATGCACTGGAGTTGAGGATTTGGCAGCGGCAGCAGAAGATTGTGCAGCCATTGAGGGTATTGCAGGAGCCCTTGAAGATTTTGCCACATGCATTTGCTATGAAGAACTTAGAGCTGAGGACTTTGGTGCTGAGGATTTGGCAGTGGATTTCTTCACCACTGATTTCTTTGGAGCAGGTGCGCTAGCAGAGGCAGCAGCAGCAGCAGAGTCCAAATTGAATTGCCTCACGGCTTCTTTAGAGATCTTTTGAAGCTTTTTCTGATGTTTTGCCCATTCTTCAGGAAAATCCTCACCTCTCATGAGGCTAGTGGGATCAGCTGCCTGGTTATTTGCCAAAGGAGGTCTTCGACAAGGTGGTTTCAGTGCAAATTTCTTCATGTATTTAGGAGTGACATAACGATATTCTCTCCATTCCTTCATCTGTATTCTTTCAATCTTCTGAATACGAATTTTGCGCTTCTCTTTGGTTTCTTTCCCATAGATTTCTTCATCAGGTGTGCAATACTTAGGATAAATATCCTCAGGGATCTCAAATGCAGTGTTGGATGCAAGTTTCTTTCCTCCTTTCTGAGGTCTTTTACCATCTGCCATTTTCTTCAGCTAAGGATTATGAACTGTTGAAGTTTCTGACGAAGTATGCAACTTTTCTTCAAGGAATGCTGCAAATGAGTTAAGTTGATGAGAACCTAGAGATTCATCAGCTGACATTTGTACCAGTGAATAGAGTATAGGTGCGAAGAATTTGAAGAGGTCATATGCGTTCTCAGAAATTTTTGCAAAAGTATCAAGTTTGAGGAATTTGATCATAGATGCCTTGAAGAATTTCACTAAGTGTTCTTGACTTAGGTTCCAGAGAAAATCAGATTTGAAGATCCACACAATTGAGGAATCTTGAAGAAAATCATAACTTAGCGAAATAAATCAAGAGAAGGGATATGTTTGGTGCTTAAGAGATGGATTGATGAAGAATAAACACCTTTTGAAGATTTTGTGAAAATCATCGGGATAAAAAAATGGCAATAAAACTAGATTTTATTTACCATTTGCGATGAACACGACGAACAAAGAAGTGAAGTGGAGGAGTTCGTCAGTCCAGATCTCCCACGCCCTAGCTTGGCAGAGGGAGACAGCTACAGCGGCGGTGGGGTGAAGACTTCCGCGGCCGATGCGAGTACGACGACGGCGAGGTCGAGGCAGTGAAGCTCTTCCTCTCCGGCGACGATGAAGTTAGCGACGGCGCTAGGTCTGGAGCTCGGGAGAGATGAGAGTGAGGAGTAACCCGAGCAAGTGGAAGGGAGGGGGTATTTATAGGGGCAGTAAAAACCAACCGGTCCGAAGATTTTGGACCAGTATGCCCCTGACCCTTGCTATCCATGCGACATGTGTCACCCACATACTGTGTAGTGGAGATAGTGGGGGATCGTGGGTTATCCAGTCGCGGGAATCGAAATGGTTTGCGCGGCAATCGCCAAAAATTGAGATTGAATATTTTAAAGTTTCGTTCACAAATTCTTTAGCTGTCAAGGACATAGTGAAGACTTTGAATGAGTTTTAAGGTAGAACGCATATGAAGAATTTGTGAACAGACTTGGTTGAGCATAGCATAGAGGGGGAACGGGTCCGATCACATTCACTTAGAAAAAAAATCAACTTGAAGAATTAGCTATAAGTGAATGCTGTTGAGGACATTGAAAAAGCTCATATATAGTCAGTGAAAAGAAACTCATATGAAGAACATCAATTGAAGAATTTGAAATTTTGAGGAATTTGCAAACTTGAAGAATTTGACAATTTTGAAGAATTTGCAAAATGATGACAAACTCAAACTTGAAGAACTTCAACTGTTGTTGGTGGCGTTACCCACCTTATAAGAATGATGATTTCAGACACCGCGTACAATTGTCGTAGGATTCTGAGAATCAAATTCTTCATTAATTTCTTCACACTTAGAGAGTTAGTCTTCATTGATTGAAGAAAAACGTTACTTCGTGTGTTGCACATCAAAGTCATCAATTTTGCATAAGTGTTAGGATGTGTGTCCTTTCAAAGAACATTCGAAGATTCTAAGATATTTAGCTCACACCGCAACTTGCAAAATCTCTTCTCATCCAAGGGCTTTGTGAAGATATCAGCCAGTTGTTCTTCAGTCTTCACGTGGTCGAGGAAGATATCGCCCTTCATCACATGGTCACGAAGAAAATGATGAAGAATCTGGATGTGCTTGATCTTTGAGTGCTGAACTGGGTTGTGAGCAATCTTGATGGCACTCTCATTGTCGCAGTAGAGGGGAACATTCTTCACATTGATGCCGTAGTCCTTGAGGGTTTGCCTCATCCATAGCAATTGAGCACAACAAGAACCAGCCGCAATGTACTCAGCTTCAGCAGTAGATAGTGACACGTAGTTCTGCTTCATCGAGGACCAACAGACTAAGGATCGTTCGAGGAAATGACATGTGCCTGATGTTGACTTGCGGTCCACACGATCACCAGCATAATCAGAATCAGAATATCCAATAAGGTCAAGATCTGAGCCCTTGGGGTACCATAATCCTAGTGTTGGTGTGTGAGCTAGATATCGAAGAATATGTTTCACAGCCTTATGGTGTGATTCCTTCGGTTTTGCTTGAAATCGGGCACACATGCAAACACTAAGCATAATATCTAGCCTAGATGCACATAGATACAATAAAGAACCAATCATGGAGCGATATACCTTCTCATCGAAATCTTTACCACTTTCGTCAGTGCAAGTTGAGCCAATGTGGGCATAGGAATTTTGACGCCTTTGCAATCCTGCATGCCGAATTTCTTCAGGACATCCTTGAGGTATTTCTCTTGAGATATGAAGATGCCATTGCGTTGTTGACGAATTTGAAGCCCTAAGAAGAAATTGAGCTCTCCCATCATAGACATTTGATATTCTTCACCCATCATATAGGCAAATTCGTCACTATAACGTTTGTCAGACCATCCAAAGATAATATCGTCCACATATATTTGGCACACAAATAATTCATCATCATATGATTTTGTGAAAAGAGTTGGGTCAAGTGAACCGGGTTTGAAGCCTTTCTTCATGAGGAATTCCTTCAGTGTGTCATACCACGCCCGAGGGGCTTGCTTGAGGCCATAGAGGGCCTTGTTGAGTCTGAAGACTTTGTCCGGATACTTAGGATCTTCAAAACCTGGGGGTGGAGCAACATATACTTCTTCCTCAAGCTTACCATTGAGGAATGCACTTTTCACATCCATTTGATATAAGATGATATTGTGATGGTAAGCATAAGCAAGCAATATGCGAATAGCTTCAAGTCTAGCAACAGGTGCAAAAGTTTCATCAAAGTCAATTCCCTCAACCTGTGTGTAGCCCTGTGCTACAAGACGAGCCTTATTCCTCACTACCTGACCAAGTTCATCTTGTTTGTTGTGGTAGATCCACTTGGTACCTATGACATTGTGCTTGCGAGGATCTGGGTGTTTGACGAGTTCCCACACGTTGTTGAGCTTGAATTGATGCAATTCCTCTTGCATGGCTTGAATCCACTCAAGCTCCAAGAATGCTTCATCAACTTTGGTGGGCTCTGTGATAGAGACAAAAGCAAAGTGCCCACAAAAGTTAGACAAATGAGAGGCTCTTGAGCAAGTGAGAGGACCTGGTGCATTGATGTCGTCGAGGATTTTCTCGATTTGCACTTCATTTGCAAGTCGTGGATGAGCAGGCTGAAGACTTTGTTGAGGCTGAGCATTTTCTTCAGCACCATTGTCTTCAGGCGTATCAGCATGAATGTCTTCAGCGTTGGGTACAACTTCTTCAGAGAGTAGTTGTTCTTCAGTGGGGATCACATCTTCAGTGGCCTTGAACCTAATGGATTCCTCAGGAGGCATTTCATCTAGCACAGGAGGCAGGTGCTCTCTTTGTGAGCCGTTAGTTTCATCGAACCGCACATCTACAGTTTCAACAACCTTGTTGTGATAGGTGTTGAAGACTCTGTAGGTGTGCGAGTCCTTTCCATAACCAAGCATAAAACCTTCATGTGCTTTTGGTGCAAATTTTGAACTGTGGTGGGGATCTCTAATCCAGCATTTTGCACCGAAGACTTTGAAATAACTCACATTGGGTTTCTTGTCTGTGAGGAGTTCATATGAAGTCTTCTTGAGGAATTTGTGAAGATATACCCTGTTGATGATGTGGCAAGCAGTATTGATTGCCTCAGGCCAGAAGTGACGAGGGGTCTTGTATTCATCAAGCATGGTGCGTACCATCTCAACAAGAGTCCGATTCTTGCACTCCACGACGCCATTCTGCTGAGGAGTATAAGGGGCAGACAGCTCATGAGTAATACCAAGTTCATCAAGATAGTCATCAAGACGAGTGTTCTTGAACTCAGTCCCATTATCACTCCTGATATGCTTGATCTTTAAAGTCGTGGAGTGATAATGTATAAATCTGAAGTGATAATGGGACTGAGTTCAAGAACACTCGTCTTGATGACTATCTTGATGACTATACTTGGGTGCACATTATCCTGTACAAATCTGAAGTGCAGAATATCTTCAGACAGCTCATGAGAAATTCGTCGAGGCCCTTGAAGAAAATCGTTTGAAGATATTCTGCACTTCAGATTTGTACAGGATAATGTGCACCCAAGTATAGCGAGAGAAATCATCAACAATAACAAAGCCATATAAGCATGGAGTATTTGTTAGTGTGGCATAGTGAGTGGGGCCAAAGAGATCCATATGAAGCAATTCAAAAGGACGAGTGGTAGTCATGATGGTCTTGGATGGATGCTTGGATATGGTCATCTTTCCAAACTCACAAGCCCCACACAAGTGATCCTTGAGGAATTTGACACCCTCAATGCCATTGACGTGTTTTTTCTTCGCGAGTGTGTGCAGGTTCCTCATGCCAGCATGTCCAAGTCGTCGATGCCATAGCCAGCCTTCTGAAGCTTTTGCAAGTAGACATGTGGCCGGCTGTGGACCTGTAGAGAAATCAACAATATACAAGTCTCCTCTCGTAAAGCCTTCGAAGACTTTGGATTTGTCAGATTCCATGATGACAACACAACGGTATTTTCCAAAGATGACAACCATATCAAGATCACAAAGCATTGAGACAGACATGAGGTTGAAACCAAGGGACTCGACAAGCATCACCTTATCCATGTGTCGATCCTTCGAAATTGCAACCTTACCTAGACCCAATACCTTGCTTTTTCCTTTGTCAGCGTAGGTGATATGCTTCAGATGAGAGGGAGCCAGTGGAATATTCATCAATACGTTATTGTCACCAGTCATGTGGTTGGTGCATCCACTGTCGAGGACCCACTCAGTTGCTTTGGGAGTTTCATCCTGCAGATGAATTAGTACAGCTTACGACCGCATATGCTTCAGAGTGAAGAATATGACTTCAAATTCATCAGATTGGATTTCATTACATAGAATAGTAAGCAAAGTAATATGAGGATGTGAGAAATGAATGAATCATTTCTTCATGATTAGCTTGCGTCCTTTCAAGCATTTCTTCAGGTCTCCAGCAAATTCATCAGACGTTCAAGTTTGTCTGGAGACCTGACCCTGCATAAGAGATTAGTTCGATTTCTTCACCACCCACATCTGGAGGGGTGGCAAAGAGTTCATCATTCTGCGAGCTCCATATGAGAAGGGTGGCATAGAAGCAAGAGCACTTCGTTTCATAGGACGGGGGTTAGAGTACTCATATGAATAAGCAGAGAAATTCTCCGAGGACTTATGAACATAATGATTTGAATAATAATGAGCATATTCATGACCCTTAGATTTCCCCTGCGAAACAGAAGCATTAGCACGAGAATGATATGATTTTTGACCATATGAGGAATTTGGTCCATGTGAGGACTTTCGTCCTTGTGAAGACTTTGGTCCATATGAGGAATTTGATCTGGGGTTCCTGTTCTTCACTGGTGGTGTCATGATGACATTCACCTGAAGACTTTCCAAGCAACTCTTGGGAACCCAGATTTTCCTCAGAGGGGGACCATTCCTACAGTTAGTTCCAACATATCTAGCAAATACTTCACCATTCTGATTTTTGAACAGTTTATAGTTGGAGTCAATTGACTCATCAGAGGAATATGAAGATTCGCAAGTGAAACCAGATAAAGTGGATGGATCTACAGGAGGTCCTTTTGCAGCAACCCATGAGGTTTTGGGGTACTGCTCAGGTTTCCAGTAAGATCCATCAGCATTGAGTTTCCTCTCAAAAGCAATACCCTCTTTTCTAGGGTTCCTATTCAGAATCTGCTTTTTAAGCACATCACAAAGGGTTTGATGCCCTTTGAGGCTTTTGTATATGGCTGTCACATACAATTCCTTCAACCCTGCATTTTCGTTAGTGATACTAGTGGTATCCTCAGATGAGGAATTTGTGACCACGGAAATAGTTGAAGAATTTGCAGCAATAGAAGCATTTGAACATTCAGGTGAAGAATGAGCAGTTTCACGTTCGATGCATTTCAGGCAAGGTGGAACAAAATCTTCCTGAGCGGTACTGATCTGTTGAGCAAGCAAGGAATCATTATCCCTTTGAAGATCTTCATGAGACACCCTTAGCTTCTCAAGATCTTGCTTTCTTTGAAGAAATTCATAGAAAGCTTCTCATGATTGACTAAGAGAGCCTCATGACGACTTTGAAGGTTATCATACTTGGACTGAAGACTTTGAAGGTCCTTAGTCAAAGTTTGAGTATGATCCACTTCCTCATTCAACAAGTCATCGCTTTTGTTTAGCTGTTTCTGAAGCTTTTCAATGACACTTTGTTGTTTAGTAGCAATATTAGCAAGTTTGGAATAGCTAGGTTTCATGTAATCCTCAGATTCACCATCACTTGATTCAGAGGAGGAATGGTGTTTGAGTACCTTGGCACCTTTTGCCATGAAGCAATAGGTGGGAGCATAGTCGTCGTTGCTGATGTCAGAGTCGTTGGAGTTGCCATTTTCCTCATCGTTGAAGATGGACTTGCTGACGAAAGCAGTAGCGAGAGCTAGGCTCGCCACACCAGAGTCCGACTCCTCCTCAGATTCCTCCTCTTCTTCATATTCTTCAGATTCTTCTTCAGAATCCATTTCCTTGCCAATAAGTGCCCGAGCCTTCCTTAAGTTGTTCTTTCTGTGCGATGAGGACTTTGAAGATGAGTACTTTGCGGATGAGGACTTTGAAGATTTCTTCTTTTTCTTCGAGTCATCAGAACTGTCATCCTTGTATTTCTTCTTCCTTGACTCTTTTTCCCAGAGAGGACAGTCAGAGATAAAGTGACCATATTTCTTGCATTTGTGGCAAGTTCTCTTCTTGTAGTCGCTTGATGAAGACTCTGATTTCTTCATGCCACTTTTTGATGATTTTCCAAACCGACCTCTCCTTGAGAACTTCTGGAATTTCCTCACGAGCATTGCAAGCTCCTGACTCAGTTCTTCAGGATCACCAAGGCTACTATCAGATTCTTCGTCTTCAGATGAGGAAATTGCCTTGGCCTTCAAAGCACGAGATCTTCCATGACTTGGCCCGTAGAGGTCTCTCTTCTCAGCTTGTTGGAATTCATGAGTATTGAGTCTCTCAAGAATATCAGCAGGATCTAGTGACTTGTAGTCTCCACGTTCTTGAATCATCAAAGCAAGTGTATCGAATGAGGAATCAAGAGATCTCAGCAGTTTCTTCACCACCTCATGGTCGGTGATGTCAGTGGCACCAAGAGCTTGAAGCTCATTGGAGATATCAGTGAGACGATCAAAAGTTTGCTGAACATTTTCGTTGTCAAGTCTTTTGAAGCGGTTGAAGAGATTGCGAAGAACATCAACTCGAGAGTCACGTTGAAGTGAAATGCCTTCATTGACTTTGGACATCTTATCCCAGATAAGCTTAGCAGTCTCCAAAGCACTCACTCTGCCATACTAACCCTTGCTCTGATGGCCACATATGATATTCTTCACTTGAGAGTCGAGTTGTTTGAATCTCTTCACATCAGCAGCGTTGATAGTGGGAGTGACAAAGGGAACACCATTTTCCACAACATACCAGAGATCGTTGTCAATTGCCTCAAGATGCATGTGCATCTTGTTCTTCCAGTAGGGGTAGTCCGTCCCATCGAAGGTAGGACACCCAGCTAAGACCTTGATCATGCCTCGACATAACTAAAACTCTAGGTGGTTAAACCAAAATCACACAGAACAAGGGAGTACCTTGCTTTGATACCAATTGAAAGTGTGTTATATCGACTTGAGCTGAGGAAATTGAGAAAGTCTTCAGTCAAATTCTTCAAACAGTAACGATCAATTTCATCAACAGGTATACGAGGAAATGAATGGGTTGAGGAAATGGAACCAGGTAGCTCGATGAAGACAATGGTTTGATGACCCAGTTCTAACTGCTGTGACAGTCGTACGTCTAGTTTGGAGCGGCCTGGTATTTAAACCAGAGGACACACAGTCCCAGGACACACAGTCCTTGCCGTATTCTCCTTGAGCTAAGGTCACACAGACCTCGCCCAACACTCGTGGTAAGTCTTCAGGGTAGACTTCCAAAACCCTCACAAACTGGTCACCCGGCGATCCACAATTGACTGCTGGATGCTCTAGACCACGGTCACCCGGCGATCCCCAATTGACTGCAGGATGCATTAGACCATGATGCCTAACCGTCTAGAAGATACACAGTCTTCAAAGGTAAAAAAGCGTCGGCTCCACACAAGATCAATTTCTTCAGTGATGCTCAATCACTTTGGGTTTTGGTGGTTTGGGTTTTTGGGTTTTTCCTCACTGATGATTTTCGCTCAAAGTCCTCGAGGAATGGGTTGCTCTCAAATGACAAGTGTCAAGTTCTCTCTCAGAGCAGCCAACAAGCTGGTGGTTGTGGAGGGGGGCTATTTATAGCCAGGGTGCAACCCGACATGATAAGACATAAATGCCCCCCCAATGATATGACCGTTAGGTGGATAGAATATCTGGACAGCTGGCGCAAAGCACAGCAACGGTCGGAATTTGAACTGTCAAATTCCTCAGGGCATATCATATTCCTCACTTGTAGGCAATTCGCACTGGCGAAATCCTAACTCCTCAGTCAGACCAATTTCCTCAGAGACCAGAAGAACATCGTCTCTGTCACTGAAGATCTTGACTGAACTGCAAGAGATTTCCAAAGGCTTCACTCGAAGGATTGGGTTATGTTGAGGCTTTTGAGTTGAGCATCAGATGGAAATTTTTCCTTAGTATTACCTCGGCCCCCTTTAACAGTACGGTGTTTCCTATGACTCAAAGAAGGAAATGAAACAATAAAAACTAAAGTCTTCATGCTTCAGAGGCCTCGTCAATATCTTCAAGGTTACACTGAATTCATCAGCTTCAAAGTCTTCACCAAAGTCTTCAGCTGAAGACATTCATTTTTAGGGGTCGATATTCTTTGAATATACCAAACTCCTCAACGACTTATAGAACCTGTGTATACTCACAAACATATTAGTCCCTTAACCTATAAGTCTTCAATACACCAAAATCACTAAGGGGCACTGATGCACTTACAATATTCTTTCAGTTTTATATTGATAGTAGGTTCTCATTCATCATGCAACTTTCTAGGAATAGAAACTTCTAGTTCAAGTTTCTCATCATAAGCTTTTATCATCGCTTCTACTATATGTTGAGTAAAAGCTTTATTTTGTCCATAAGCATTGGGTGAGCTAATAATGGATTGCAACAAGGAAATACATTCTACTAAAGAGCAAATTCCATAGTTAAAGTCCTTGTGATTCAAGATAGTGGGCACATCACTGATGACCCACAAGTATAGGGGATCCATCGTAGTCCTTTAAATATGTAGGGGTGTCGAACCCAACTGTAACAGCCCGAGACCGACGCTCTAGAAGATTCCCATTTAATTCCGTTATCGCCGTGTGTTTTGTTTGGTTGTCGCATTCATCATCGCATCATCTGCATAGCATCGGCACTCCGTTGCCGTCGTTTTGAAAACTCGCATCCATTCATAGTTGCCGGTTCTCTCCGTATGTGTCGTCGACTGTTTCGAGACCTACCACACACACACGGGCGTTTGGGCCTGTTTTCACTCCTGGGCCATTGCAAGCTGTTGCAATCCGGCCCGTTGACCTTTTTTTAGTTTCTGTGATTTTCTCAATTTTCTCAGAGAATGCATATTTATAGGTTTTGCCATTACTTTAAATTGCTAATAGCGAATTATCCGTACATGAAATAAAAAATGTCCTATATGTAACATGCTTAGGATTTTATGTAGTTTCATAATTTTTCCAACTTTTAACCATGTGTAAAATATTTAAACTTGTTGTTTGTTTAAATTTGCGTAAATGCCATGTTAAAACGGTTTGTCTCACATCTAAATAACCGTAGCTCCGATTAAAATGATCCACATATGTAACTTGACTAGAAATATGTGTAGAATCACATGGTGCCCTTTATTTTCCTGTTTAATAATTATAAAATATGCTTAGGACAGATCTGGACCAAATTCATAATTTGCATATGGGGTTGTTTTCGGAAATGCTATATGTTGCTTCCGGCCTCATTTAAAATGCCTAGATGATGTAGTTGTGTGTGCTTCACCTATTGCCATGATGAAAAACATTTAAAATGATTGTTTAGTTAAACAACATTAATTGCATTTCTCGTAACATGGAGAGTTACTATTTTGTTATATGAATGTTCTCCTTCTCCATTTAAATTGCTTAATTCCATCATCACCTTATGCCATGACCACCCTTGTTGAACAACATTTAATATTGATGAGTACCTAAACAAGAGTGAACTAAATATTTCAAATGTGGAGTTTCGTCAATATGCAACTCGTTGCATATTGAACTTCACTTAATTTGTAGTGTTTGATTGTTGTGCTTGCCATGCCATGCATAATTAAACCGGACATGCATCATATTTGTTAGTGCATCATGTCATGCATATGTTGTGATATTTATTGTGTCATTTGTTTGTTTCCGGATTTTCTTCTCCTCGCTAGAGTTCCGATCCGTTTCGGAGTGTGAGGATCCGTTCGACTACGTCCCGTTGGTCTACGTCATGGATTCGTTCTTCTTCGAAGCGGGATCTCAGGCAAGATAATCATTTCCTTGGATACCACTACTATCATTACCATGCTAGTTGTCTCGTTTCTATCGCTATGTCTCGCTACCTACCACTTGTTTGTCAAGCCTCAAAAAATGCCATGATAAGCCTCTAAGCCTCCACATCCTAGCAAACCATTGTTTGGCTATGTGATGTCTACTACGCAACCTTCTTCTTGTAGACTCGTGTTGGGCCTCCAAGCGCAGAGTTTTGTAGGACAGTAGCAAAATTCCCTCAAGTGGATGACCTAAGGTTTATCAATCCATGGGAGGCGTAGGATGAAGATGGTCTCTCTCAAATAACCCTGTAACCAAATAACAAAGAGTCTCTTGTGTCCCCAACACACCCAATACAATGGCAAATTGTATAGGTGCACTAGTTCGGCGAAGAGATGGTGATACAAGTGCAATATGGATGGTAGATATGTGTTTTTGTAATCTGAAAATATAAAAACAGCAAGGTAGCAAGTAACAAAAGTGAGCACAAACGGTATTGCAATGCTTGGAAACAAGGCCTAGGGTTCATACTTTCACTAGTGCAAGTTCTCTCAACAATACTGACATAGTTGAATCATATGTAAATCCCTCACGTGCGACAAAGAGTTCACTCCAAAGTCACAAATAGCGGAGAACAAACGAAGAAATTATTGTAGGGTACGAAACCACCTCAAAGTTATCTTTTCCGATCAATCTTATGAGCTATCCCTATAAGTGTCACGAACAGCCCTAGAGTTCGTACTAAAATAACACCTTAAGATACACATCAACCAAAACCCTAATGTCACCTAGATACTCCAATGTCACCACAAGTACCCATGGGCTTGATTATACGATATGCATCACACAATTTCAGATTCATCATGTTCAATCCAACACAAAGAACTTCAAAGAGTGCCCCAAAGTTTCTACCGGAGAGTCAAGACGAAAACATGTGCCAACCCCTATGCATAGATTCCCAAGGTCACGGAACCCGCAAGTTGATCACCAAAACATACATCAAGTGGATCAATAGAACATCCCATTGTCACCATGGATATCCCATCACAAGACATACATCAAGTGTTCTCAAATCCTTAAAGACTCAATCCGATAAGTAAACTTCAAAGGGAAAACTCAATTCATTACAAGAAGATAGAGAGGGGAAAACTCCATATGATTCATCTATATCAATAAAGCTCGCGGTACATCAAGATCGTGCCATCTCAAGAACACGAGAGAGAGAGATCAAACACATAGCTACTGGTACATACCCTCAGCCCCGAGGGTGAACTACTCCCTCCTCGTCATGGAGACCGCCGGGATGATGAAGATGGCCTCCGGTGATGGTTTCCCCCTCTGGCAGGGTGCCGGAACGGGCTCACGATTGGTTTTTTGTGGCTCTGGAGGCTTGCAGCGGCGGAACTCCCGATCTAGGTTTCTTTTCGGAGGTTTTGGTATTTATAGGAGTTTTTGGCATCGGTTTCACGTCAAGGCGGTGCTCGAGGAGCCCACAAGCTAGGGGGCGCGCCCTAGGGGGGGCGCCCCCCAGGCTTGTGGCCTCCTCGGTCACTTCCTGGCCCAGCTTTTTGCTCCAGTATTTTTTATATTTTCTAAAAATATTCTCGGTAAATTTTCAGTCCATTCCGAGAACTTTTATTTCTGCACAAAAACAACACCACGGTAGCTCTGCTGAAAACAGTGTCAGTCCGGGTTAGTTCTAATAAAATCATACCAAAATCATATAGAATTATTGTAAACATGGCAGGAATACTTCATAAATTATAGATACGTTGGAGACGTATCAGCATCCCCAAGCTTAATTCCTGCTCGTCCTCGAGTAGGTAAATGATAAAAGAAATAATTTATGAAGTGTGAATGCTACCCAACATGTTCATCATATTCTTTTCTTCTTCGTATAGCATGGGCATTTGGACTTGTAAATGATTCAAATCAATAGTCTAGTTTTAACATAATGACTTCAATACTCAAGCATGTCAACAAGCAACCATGTCTTTCAAAATATCAACACTAAAGAAAGTTATCCCTAGCCCATCATGCTCAATCATTGATCCATTCATGAAACACACTCAAATATTAGCTATGCTCAATGCTCAAGTACGATCATAGTGCCCCCTAGTTGGTGCTTATAAGAGAAGATGTAGACTCAAAGCAAAGATAAAAATTGCATAAAATAAATAGATAGGCCCTTCGCAGAGGGAAGTAGGGATTTGTAGAGGTGCCAGAGCTCAAGGTTTAAATTGAGAGAGAGAAATATTTTGAGTGGCATGCTTTTCCTGTCAACGAAAACGACAAAGTAGCTCACAATACTTTCCATGCTAGATACATTATAGGCGGTTCCCAAACAGAATGGTAAAGTTTTTACTCCCCCTCCACCAATCAATCACACCCCACGGCGAGCCGAATCCACGGGTACCGTCCATACAAACAACAATCCTAGGGGAGTTTTGTTTCATTATTTTTTGATTTGATTTTTGAGCATGGAACTGGGCATCCCGAATACCAGCCACTTTCTCGTGAATGATAGTGAATCAACACATATCGTGAGAATAACCCACCTAGCATGGAAAAATATTGGATACTCCCCACCGTTTCATGAGCGGTACGGGCACACAAAAGAGAAATTTATTTTGAAAATTTAGAGATGGCACATACAAATTTGCTTGGAACGGCATGGAAATACCGCATATAGGTAGGTATGGTGGACTCATAAGGCAAAACTTGGTTTAAGGATTTTGGATGCACAAGTAGTATTTCTACTTAGTACAAATGAAGGCTAGCAAATATATTGGGAAGCAACCAAACCAAGGAACGAAAAATCACATAAGTGAGCATTGAGTCATAACTAACACTGAATAATGCACCACAAGTAGGATGTAACTTCATTGCATAACTATTGACTTTCGTGCATGCATAGGGAATCACAAACCTTAACACCAATATTCCTACTAAAGCATAATTACTCACTAACATGACTCACATATTACTATCATCATGTTTCAAAACTATTACAAAGAATCAAGTTTAATTTGTCCCATGATCTTCATGAAAGTTTTTATTATATCCTCCTTGGATATCTATCACTTTGGGACTAGTTTCATATGTTCCTATTGCTTTTTGGCAAGCTCAAACAAATTTTAAATGAAGCACAAGAGCATAAAAATTTCATCTCTCAAAAAGGTATAAGTGAAGCATGAGAGGAAATGACAAGCTACTCTCAAAAGATATAAGTGAAGATCAATGAGTAGTCAAACAATTAAGTAGCTATGTGAGGACTCTCTCTCTCTCTCTCTCAATAAATATTTTCAGATCTGAGTATTTTATTAAACAGCAAGCAAAATAAAAAATATCACTCCAAGAATAGCACGCATCATGTGAACGAATAAAAATTTAGGCTCAACATAGGCTAACCGATAATTGTTGATGAAGAGAGGTGGGATGCGTAGCATCCCCAAGCTTAGATTCTTGAGACTTCTTGAAATATTTACTTGGGGTGCCTTGGGCATCCCCAAGCTTGAGATTTTGTATCTCGTTCAATACTCTCATATCATGGTTTCACCTATTCTCAAAAACATCTTCCACACAAAACTTGAAAAGAACTCGTGAGATAGGTTAGTACACATAATAATAAATCAACTCTTTATGTACTGGCAAGACAAGTTGCATAATAATTTTCAAATATTAAGTACTGTATACTATCATTTCCACAATTTATATCTACCAATATAGGCTATGGAAACTATAGGATAAGTAGATAACAAAACTATGACAGCAATCTGTCCAAACAGAATAGTCTGTAGCAATTTATGAAAACAGTGTACTTCTGTAACTCAAAAAATTATGAAAATTTAGGACATACTATAAAATTTATATGACAATACTGTGTAAAAATTTCAGAAATTTTCCACGTTCCAGTAAAATATGAAAATTCAAACACTACAGCAAAAGTTTCTGTTTATACACAGCACACATCAAAACATGCAATGCAAGCATCCTAAGGCAATTCTTGGAACTTTTTTATTGAAAAACAAGATTATAAATAACACCTAACATAAAATAACAAAATATAATGACGATCCAAACAAAGCACATATTATGTGACGAATAAAAATATAGCTCTAAGTAAGATATATCGATAATGTTGAAGACGAAAGAGGGAATGCCTTCCGGGGCATCCCCAAGCTTAGGCACTTGAGTATTCCTTGGATATTGCCTTGGGGGTGCCTTGGTCATCCCCAAGCTTATGTTCTTTTCACTCCTTATTCTCCTCATATCGGTGTCTCACCCAAAACATGAAAACTTCAATCACATAAAACTTAACGGAACTTCGTGAGAATGGTTAGTGTAATAAAGATAGATCATTCACTTAGGTACTGTCAAGACAAGATTCATTATTGTTCCCACATGATACCTACTGTATTCTATCATTCCCATAATTTATACCGCTAAATATAAGCGATGGAAACACTAAAACAAGCAAACTATGCATGCAAAACAGAATCTGTCAAAAACAGAACAGTCTGTGAAGATCTGTAGTGTAACCATACTTTCCTGTCTCTAAAAATTCTGAAAAAATAGGAAATTCTAGACAATTTGTATACCAATCATGTTTAAAAAATTCAGATCAAAAGCACGTTCCAGTGAATTTACAAAATTCCTGGACTGAGAGCAAAAGTTTCTGTTTTTGCACAGAATCAAGTCAACTATCATCCACACTATCCCAAAGGCTTTACTTGGCACTTTATTGAAACAAAAGGCATAAAACATGATTACTACAGTAGCTTAATCCTGTGAACACACAAAAAAAGAAAGTAAAAGTGTTGGGTTGCCTCCCAACAAGCGCTTTTCTTTAATGCCTTTTAGCTAGGCATGATGATTTCAATGATGCTCGCATAAAAAGTAGTAATTGAAACATGCAAGAGAGCATCATGAATCTCATGACAAGCACATTTAAGTCTAACCCACTTCCTATGCATAGGGATTTTGTGAGCAAACAATTTATGGGAGCAAGAATCAACTAGCATAGGAAGGCAAAACAAGCATAACTTCAAAACTTTCAACACATGGAGAGGAAACTTGATATTATTGCAATTCCTACAAGCATATGTTCCTCCCTCATAATAATTTTCAGTACCATCATGAAGGAATTTCACAATATAACCAGCACATAAAGTATTCTTTTCATGATCTACAAGCATAGAAAATGTGTCACTCTCCTCATAAGCAATTTTCTTCTCATCAATAGTAGTGGGAGCAAACTCAACAAAATAACTATCATGTGAAGCATAGTCCAATTGAAAATTAAAATCATGATGACAAGTTTCATGGTTATCATTATTCTTTATAGCATACATGTCATCACAATAATCATCATAGATAGGAGGCATGCTTTCATCATAATAAATTTGCTCATCAAAACTTGGGGGACTAAAAATATTATATTCATCAAACAAAGCATCCCCAAGCTTGTGGGTTTGCATATCATTAGCATCATGAATATTCAAGGAATTCATACTAACAACATTGCAATCATGCTAATCACTCAAAGATTTAGTGCCAAACATTTTAATAACTTCTTCTTCTAACACTTGAGCACAATTTTCCTTTCCATCATTTTCACGAAAGACATTAAAAAGATGAAGCATATGAGGCAACCTCAATTCCATTTTTTTGTAGTTTTCTTTTATAAAACCAAACTAGTGATAAAACAAGAAACTAAAAGATTCAATTGCAAGATCTAAAGATATACCTTCAAGCACTCACCTCCCCGGCAACGGCGCCAGAAAACAGCTTGATGTCTACTACGCAACCTTCTTCTTGTAGACTAGTGTTGGGCCTCCAAGCGCAGAGTTTTGTAGGACAGTAGCAAATTTCCCTCAAGTGGATGACCTAAGGTTTATCAATCCGTGGGAGGCATAGGATGAATATGGTCTCTCTCAAATAACCCTGCAACCAAATAACAAAGAGTCTCTTGTGTCCCCAACACACCCAATACAATGACAAATTGTATAGGTGTACTAGTTCGGCGAAGAGATGGTGATACAAGTGCAATATGGATGGTAGATATGGGTTTTTGTAATCTGAAAATATAAAAACAGCAAGGTATCAAGTAACAAAAGTGAGCACAAACGGTATTGCAATGCTTGGAAACAAGGCCTAGGGTTCATACTTTCACTAGTGCAAGTTCTCTCAACAATACTGACATAGTTGAATCATATGTAAATCCCTCACGTGCGACAAAGAGTTCACTCCAAAGTCACAAATAGCGGAGAACAAACGAAGAAATTATTGTAGGGTACGAAACCACCTCAAAGTTATCTTTTCCGATCAATCTTATGAGCTATCCCTATAAGTGTCACGAACAGCCCTAGAGTTCGTACTAAAATAACACCTTAAGATACACATCAACCAAAACCCTAATGTCACCTAGATACTCCAATGTCACCACAAGTACCCATGGGCTTGATTATACGATATGCATCACACAATTTCAGATTCATCATGTTCAATCCAACACAAAGAACTTCAAAGAGTGCCCCAAAGTTTCTACCGGAGAGTCAAGACAAAAACATGTGCCAACCCCTATGCATAGATTCCCAAGGTCACGGAACCCGCAAGTTGATCACCAAAACATACATCAACTGGATCAATAGAACATCCCATTGTCACCATGGATATCCCATCACAAGACATACATCAAGTGTTCTCAAATCCTTAAAGACTCAATCCGATAAGTAAACTTCAAAGGGAAAACTCAATTCATCACAAGAAGATAGAGAGGGGAAAACTCCATATGATTCATCTATATCAATAAAGCTCGCGGTACATCAAGATCGTGCCATCTCAAAAACACGAGAGAGAGAGAGAGATCAAACACATAGCTACTGGTACATACCCTCAGCCCCGAGGGTGAACTACTCCCTCCTCGTCATGGAGACCGCCGGGATGATGAAGATGGCCTCCGGTGATGGTTTCCCCCTCCGGCAGGGTGCCGGAATGGGCTCCCGATTGGTTTTTCGTGGCTCTGGAGGCTTGCGGTGGCGGTACTCCCGATCTAGGTTTCTTTTCGGAGGTTTCTGTATTTATAGGAGTTTTTGGCGTCGGTTTCACGTCAAGGCGGTGCCCGAGGAGCCCACAAGCTAGGGGGGCGTGCCCTAGGGGGGGCGCGCCCCCCAGGCTTGTGGCCTCCTCGGTCACTTCCTGGCCTAGCTTTTTTCTCCAGTATTTTTTATATTTTCCAAAAATATTCTCCGTAAATTTTCAGCCCATTCCGAGAACTTTTATTTCTGCACAAAAACAACACCACGGTAGCTCTGCTGAAAACAGCGTTAGTCCGGGTTAATTCTAATAAAATCATACCAAAATCATATAGAATTATTGTAAACATGGCATGAATACTTCATAAATTATAGATACGTTGGAGACGTATCACTATGTTACCGCTTGCTCAACCCTTCTTATAGCATTGCTAGTTGCAGGTGCAGGTTGTTTCCATGTGACAACATGGATATCTTGAGATATCACAATATTATTGCTATTTGATTTAATGCACATATATACTTGGTAAAAGGTGGAAGGTTTGGCCTTTTGCTCAGTGTTTCGTTCCACCTTTGCTGACCTAGTTACTTGTGTACCGGTGTTATGTTCCATATTGAGCGCTCCTAACATGCTTGGGATTGTTATGGGGACCCCCTTAATTTTTGTTTTGGGATAAAACTCTTCTGGCAAGGCCCAACATTGGTACTCCATTTGCCTAATAACTAATAAAAATTGCATAGGGACCCGCCGGCACCCGCGGATAATTAATCAACAACCCGGGCAGTGCTCCTCATGAGTGTTGGTCCAAACTAGAGTCGTGTGCGGGGCCAACCCGGGGCAACTCGGGAGATCTCTATCAGGCCACCGTACACTGCGCTCATCTAGTCGTGTCCTGAGAACGAGATACGCGGCTCCTATCGGGTTCGTCGACATGTCGGGCGGTCTTGCTGGATTTATTTTACCTTTCTCGAACGTCATGTGCACGGGATTCCGAGGATACTTCGGGTTACCTCGAGGTTGAGGTTTTCCACCGGGATTCCGAGGATACTACGGGCTATCTCGCGGTTGAGGTTTTCCACGCAGCCTGTGGCTAGTTTGTGATGGATGAGTTGGAGCACCCCTACAGGGTTAAATCTTTTCAAGAAGCCGTGCCCGCGGTTATGTGGCAACTTGGAAATTTGTTTAACATCCGGTCATAGCAAACTTGAAGTAAACTCAAATAAAATACACCAACTGTGTGCGTAACCGTGACCGTCTCTTCTTGTGAGTTCCGAAACCAAGAGAGAACATGGTGGGGTTATGTTTGACTCATAAGTAGGTGTTCAGGATCACTTAGTGATCATTACTAGTTCACGTCCGTTTCTGCGTAGATCACCCTTCTTATTCTTGTACTCGTAAGTTAGCCACTCAAATAAATGCTTAGTGCTTGCTGCAGCCTCACCACTTAACCATGCCTCACCCATTAAGCTTTGCTAGTCTTGATACCCTTGGAAATGAGATTGTTGAGTCCCCGTGGCTCATAGATTACTACAACAACAGTTGCAGGTACAGGTAATGCGATGCTTTGACATGAGACTGATGCTTGTTTGATTTGGAGTTCTTCTTCATCATCGATTATAGGATGGGTTCCAGGCCGGCAGCCTGGGATAGCAACGATGGATGTCGCTTTTATCATTTGATTTTGTCCGTAGCCGGACACTGCTCTTCTGTATGTTGATTGAATGTATTGTTCTATTGAGTTTATCATGACTTAGCTTGTGGCGAGTGTAAGCCAATTCCATATACTCATCTCCTCTTTACATGTACTTGTAACGATATCCATTCTTGCGAAATGACAAGATGCGCTTCTATCCCTATCGAGGCCCTCGAGCCAAAATAAGGATAGGATCGCATCTTGGGCGTTACACCAACGAGGAGCAGAAGGAAATGACAAGCGGTTTTCAGCAAGGATTTCTCTGCAAGAGCTATAAGTAACAATAGTAGATACTTTCGTAGCAAGATAAATCATAACAGGTAACGAGTGACAATAGTAACAAAGGTGAAGCAAGGTAGCCCAATCCTTTTTATAGCAAAGGACGGTCCTAGAAGTACTCTTATATTAAGCAAGTGCTCCCGAGGACACATGGGAATTTCTATCTAGTCATGTTCATCATGTTGAGTTGATTCGCGTTCGCTACTTTGATAATTTGATATGTGGGTGGACCGGTGCTAAGGTGTTGTTCTTACTTGAACTAACAACCTACTTATGATTACCCCCTCTCGCAAGCATCCACAACTACAAAATAAGAATTAAGATAAATCTAACCATAGCATGAAACATGTGGATCCAAATCAGCCCCTTATGAAGCAACGCATAAACTGGGGTTTAAGCTTCTGTCACTCTAGCAACCCATCATCTACTTGTTACTCCACAATGACTTCCCTTAGGCCCATAACATGGTGAAGTGTCATGTAGTCTACGTTCACATGACACCACTAAGAGAAGTAACAACATGCATATCATCAAAATATCGAACGAATACCAACTTCACATGATTACTTATAACAAGAATTCTCCCATGTCCTCAGGAACAATAGTAACTACTCACACCTCATCAACATGTTCAAGATCAGAGGTATAATAATAATGATTAAGTATCTGAACATAATATCTTTCACCAAGTAATCCAACAAGCATCAACTACAAGATGTAATCAACACAACTAGTAACCCACAGATACCAATCTGAGGTTTTTGAGACAAATATTGAATACAAGAGATAAACTAGGGTTGGAGATGAGATGGTGCTGGTGAAGATGTTGATGAGGATTGGTCCTCCCACGAAGGAGGAAGCGTTGGTGATGACGATGGCTTCGATCTCCCCTCCCGGAGAGGAATTTCCGTGGCAGAATCTGACTGCCGGGGTGGAAAAGGGCCTCTGCCCAGGATTCCGCCTCGAGATGGAGGCGCTTCGTCCCGAAAGGTTTCTTATGATTTTTTCTAGGGTAAAACACACCATATAGGAGAAGATGGACGTCGGGAGGCCAGCAGGGGTCCCACAAGCCATCAGGGCGTGGCCAGGGGGTGGGCCGCTTCCTGTTGGCTTGTGGCCAGCAGGTGCCCCCCCTCTGGTATAATTTTGGCCCAAAAATTCTTAAATATTCCATAAACATTCTTCATGAAATTTCAGGTAAATTGGAGTCTGGTGATTTTTCTGCCTTTTCCTCGTTTTTCAGTCGAGAATTCCAGTTTCCAGATATTTCCCTCTTTGTGATATACCTTGCATATTCAGAGAGAAAGAGCATAAGAATTATATGATAATAGGGAATAATGGACAAGAATAACATAAATATCAATAAGAAATCATGATGCGGAATGGTCGTATCAACTCCCTCAAGCTTAGACCTCGCTTGTCCTCAAGCGAAAGCCGAGCTCGAGAATAATGACCACATGATTTGAGAGAGAGAAGTCGATAAAAATAGAATACGGACATGAAAGCATCATGAATTTTAACATAGCAGCAAATTTTCCATCATATAGCATCTCATAATTAAGTAACAATCTAATCACAAATGAAGTGGTATGAAGCATAAAATTCATTGGAAACCGACAATCAATGGTATTAGTCATTGAAATAATCATAATGTCATAGTCAAGAGAAGAGTCTATGCAAGAGCTTTCGTTTCTAGCAACTCACATACTCAACTATCATGTAGCCTTCTATGATTGTTGACACTCAATGAATATTTTTGGAGCCAATGTTTCTGTCGGACACAAAGGAAGATGAAAGATTTGTTATCGCCATCCAACTCATTTACCTCAAGGATAATGTCAACAATAATGTGTATGATCACCTACATTCAACTGGATATATTTGTTTGGATCTTTCCTCAACACATAATGCTTACCGACTAGGGGGTTGGTAGGTAGAAATAGGAAAGAATGTTGATGATTCTTGCACAAAGACAACTTTTGTAAAAGATAGGCCCTTCGCATAGGGAAGCAGAGGTTGTCATGCGGTTTTATTTGTTTAGGATGTGCAATCTCCTATTGCAAAGGAACATCACTTTATATTGCCCCTTGTGATAGTGAACTTTATTATGCACTATGTCGCTTTTATTTCTTCACTATCACAAGATCGTACAAAGCTTATTTTCCCTTACAATAAAGGATCATACATATTTATAGGCAATTTTTATTGCTTTGTGCACCGATGACAACTTACTTGAAGGATATTGTTCAATCCATAGGTATGTATGGTGGACTCTCATGGCGAGAAACTGGGTTTAAAGGATTATGGATGCACAAGTAGTATCTCTACTTAGTGCGGAAAAGTTTTGGCTAGCAAAAGATCTAAGGCAAGCATAATATGCTGAGGGATCCAAAACAATATAACTTCTATGGAAATGTAAACAATCATTATCATTATGTTGTCTTCCATGTCCAACATCGACACTCGATCATTATATAATATTTGATGGGGGCTCACAATCATAAAAGGTGTCCAAGGTAGTATATTTATATGTAAATCTCCTCTTCTCTATCATACTTTTGCATAGATTATATCAATTACTAATGCTATGTTTGTTGTTTTTCAGCACCTTTTATTACTTATACCTATTTTCTATGTGAAGTCATTACCCCCTCATGAGAAAAGCATATGATCTTTCCTATTATTTTTATAGCCATGCTATGATGATTGGTGCAAGAGAGTAAAGCACACGGACTCAACTAATCTTTATTATATAACTCTCATACTCGGTTACAAGGATAGGTAGATCTCAAAGCAAAATCCTAAGCAAAGCAAATCTGAAATTTTATTTCTATAAATCTTGGAAAACTAAAGATCAAACTAAAATAGGTAATGGTGGTAAAAGTGATGGTGATACGATACCGGGGCACCTCCCCCAAGCTTGGAACAAGCCAAAGGGTGATGCACATACCCATGTACTCAAGCGTCCTCCTTGGGTGATGGTGGTGGTGATTAAGTAGTGATGCCTTCCGTCCTCCAAGGCATATGCTCCCCATCATAGAAAGGATATCTTGTATCGGGAATCCTGAAATCGGCAGCAAGGCTCATCCTTTTAAACCTAGATTCATACTCACAGTTTTGGCTTTGAAGTTCATAGATTTGATCTTGGAGGTGCTCGATCCACTCTTGAAGCTTGAAAAGAACTTCTCCCACTTTCCTTGTCTCCAGCTTGTTCTCTCGGATGAAATCCATGATCATAGAGTGGTTAGCACTCAAACCAAGCTCAACCATCCCTTGGCACTTGAAAATCTCCTGCTCCACAGCTGCAAGCCTGGCCTTCTCACTCCCCTCCTTCTTGGGGCCTTGAACATCCCGGATATGGAGCACCCCCTCACGCATCTCAATGGCTTGAGGGTGCTTCATCACCTTTGGCAGGTAGGGATTGATGACCTTCTCGAAGAACTTGTCCTTGGGAGAGCTTGGTGAAGTCATGACGATCTAGATCTGTCAGAAAAACAGCTCGAAACAAGAACAGAGGAGAAACTCGCGATGTGGTGGTCAAAACATAAGGGAGTATATATAATGATTAGTTCTAGATCAGAATACGTGCTCGGGAAGAAATCAGAGTCTGGGAGGCACACGAGGGCCCCACAAGCCATTAGGGCGTGACCAGGGGGAGGGCCATGCCCTGTTGGCTTGTGGCTCCCTCGTGGGTCTCCATGACTCCTTTTTATTTTTGTAATGTTTCTAAAATACCAAAACCAACAGAAATTATTATTTTTGGAATTTTTGGAGTCGGTTTACTTACTGTACCACATACCTACCCCTTTTCAGGTTCCTGGAGTGTTCCGGAAGGTCTCCCTTATGTGTTCCTCCGGTGTTATAACTTGGATGATATTAGTCTCTTCACTAACGGGTGTACCTGAAATATAGTGCTTGATTCTTTGTCCATTCACCACTCTTGATTTTTTGCTTTCGAAGTTATTATTTTTATAGCACCGGAGCGATAGACCTCCTCGACAACATATGGACCTTCCCATTTGGATAAGAGTTTTCCTGCAAAAAATCTGAAACGAGAATTGTACAAAAGCACTAGGTCTCCTATATTGAATTACCGTTTTTGAATCCTTTTATCATGCCATCTTTTAACCTTTTCTTTAAACAATTTAGCATTTTCATAGGCTTGTGCCCTCCATTCATCTAGTGAGCTAATATCAAATAACCTCTTTTCTCCGGCAAGTTTAAAATCATAATTAAGTTCTTTAATTGCCCAATCAGCATTATGTTCTAACTCAAGAGGTAAATGACAAGCTTTTCCATATACCATTTTATATGGGGACATCCCCATGGGGTTCTTATAAGAAGTTCTATAAGCCCATAAAGCATCATCTAGTTTCTTAGACCAATTGTTCTTGGATCTATTGACAGTCTTTTGCAAAATCAATTTTATTTCTCGATTGCTCAATTCAACTGTACTGTGAACAGTAATAAACCACCAAAACACAGGATATAGAGTTTTACGCTCCAGCGGCCCGAACCTCTCTAAACTCTCGCGTATGCAGGAATCAGTGATGCTCTTTGCATGTTAGAGCCCTCACAGCCGAACCACGAAGGGGCCTTGCCGGCTGAGGGAGTCCTGGTTTAAGGGGTCCTCGGATGGCCGACTTGTTTCTCATGGGCCGGACTATGTGGGCCACTGGATGAGCATTGGGTGATGAAGGGCCCCGTCGCCAAGGTGGAAGTTTCAAGGAGCCATGGCGTGTCCTCCAAGTTGTCGACAGTAGATAGGCATGTTTTTTCCCTTTGATGTGCAACCGACTATGTGTAAGCCCTAGGTACCCTCGGCGTCTATATAAGCCGGAGGGTTTTAGGTTGTAGGGCAAGAGAACTCATCCAGGGTTTAGCTATTCGATCTCGAGGTAGATCAACTCTGTAACCCATATACCATCAATATAATCAAGCAGGACGTAGGGTATTACCTCCATAGGAGGGCCCGAACCTGGGTAAACATCGTCTCCTGTTACCATCGATTCTAGTCTCACAGCTCGGGACCCCCTACCCGAGATCCGCCGATTTTGACACCGACATTGGTGCTTTCATTGAGAGTTCCGCTGTGATCGCCAAAGGAATCGATGGCTCGCCTTGTCACAAGCAACGAGATCTGCACACAGAGGATTCTCTCCCCGGATCAGATCCTCGCGAGTGGCGACATCTCGTCGCACACTTACCCGATCGGCCACCTTGGCCAGATCGGAAACTTCTCCCCCGATCAAGGAATCAGGTTCGGGACCCTAGAGTTCGTCGCTGATTCTTGGGGAGAGCTCGTCTTGATAGAACCCTCGACTCCTATGGAGGAGCCCGCAGATCTCGACGCCTCAACGCCGAAGACATCGGGCCTGGCCTCCGATGATGAGGTCGTTATCCCCGGGCTGTCTGGACCGCCCAATCCGGTCGTTGTGACCGGATCCACCATGGTTAAACAGGACCCGGGTCCGCTTTCGTGCGACTCCGGAACTGCAACGCCGCATACTGACCCCACTCGCTTCAGTGACACGCATCCTACCATCGCCTCGTTTCTGACCGAGCTATTTGATCAGATTGAGACCATGCGTATGGCTGATGACCAGATCCCGGTCTATGACCGGCTCGGGCTTAAACCCGATGATAGGGAGATTCACATCCCCACGGTCACCCACCTTGTCGCCACCGTCGAGTGTCCGGCTAGGGGCTCGTCCCCCTAGTGACCAGAATTAAAAACGGTTTACACCCCAGTCTCCGATCACCGAGACCTCGCCTGCAACCCAGACTCTGTAGTTCGCTACGAAAACAGACCGGTATCGGTCCCTGATCTATCACACAGGTCGGAGTCCGTGATTCCGAACTCCCACCGTGGCATGGAGTCAAATATTTTCCCACCCACCTCCCAAGCCGATCACTCAAGCATCGCAACAGAGCCCAAGTCTTCGGACTTACCGGACATTATACAGTTATCAGTAGAGTCGGTTCATCATTACTGGGCCAGACTCCTCCTCGCTCGAAACAAAGTACGGGGCCTCAGTGATCAAGAGATAATGGCAACCTTCAACCGCAACTGCCATGATGAAGGGATTCTCAACGCCCTGGCTCGTCGGCACATTCGTGACTTCACCGAGCTGTCAGATTTGGTACAAAAATATTGTGCCATGGAAAGCGCTTGGCACGCCGAACGGCTGTTTTCAGAACCAACCTTTACCGAATACCCTAGAGGAGATCGGAAAAAGAGGATACCTCTAAAGCGGCCAGCCAGACTCGAACCCGCCGAAAAGAGAAATAGGCCCCTTTCAGGGGTCAGTACCGTCCTTGATGGACTATTGGATAAACCTTGCCCTATACATTCCGTATTGCTGAACACAGCTCCGACTCGCAGCCTTAGGGCTTGCTGGGTCGTCAGGCAGGTCACAAAAAGCGGTGAAGCCATTTTTAAGGCACCACCGCCGAATAGGCGCTCCACATCGCCACCAGAATACAACGCCGAAGTCCTGACGATCTACGAAACGTTCCCCTCAAGGAACAGGATGAAAAGAGCTCTTAAAGAACTCGAACAGGTCTATCATGTGGCAGCGACAAGTGCATGGGCAGACATACCCATTACCTTCGGAGATACTGACCGACCAGCCATTCTTCCCGGTCATTCACCGGCCGCACTTGTCCTGAACCCCATCATTGATGGCTTCAGGTTACACAAAGTGCTAATGGACAGCGGCAGTGGTTTAGACCAGATTTACGAAGATACCTTGGAAAAAATGCAGTTCGACCGATCTCGCATCGAGCATAGCAACACGACCTTCCGGGGAATCATTCCGGGAAAAGAGGCGCGTTGTTCAGGATGTATCGTCCTGGACGTAGTGTTCGGCACGCCCGAAAACTACCGATCCAAAGAACTCCTCTTCCATATCGTGCCCTTCCCCAGCGGCTACCACGCCCTGTTGGGACGTGACGCCTTCACAAAATTCTAGGCTATACCACATTACGGGTATATGAAACTTAAGATGCCAGGACCAAACGGGGTGACCACAACCGCCAGTGACCCGAATATAGCCCTTCGGGCCGAAAACAAAACAGCAGCGTTTGCCCTCGAGGCTCTAGCCGAGACCTTTGCTGCAGAAGAACTGACCGCACTTCGGTCAACAGTAGACAAGGACGATGTGGTCCTTAGCAAAAGGCCCAAACCCACATCCTTTAAACTGGCAAAGGAAATCGTTAAATTTCAGGTGCACCCGACGGACCCCAACAAGACCGCGTCCATCGGAGCTCAGCTCGACCCCATAGTGGACGAAGCACTGCAAACATTCTTACAAGAAAACTGGGACATCTTCGCCTGGCATCCTTCTGATATGCCCGGAATCCCACGGCGGCTGGCAGAACATAGTCTGAACATCATCGCAGGCTTTAAGCCCGTCAAGCCGACTCTGCGCCGCTTTTCCGAGCCCAAACGACAAGCTATGGGTGAAGAATTAGCTAAACTGCTAGAGGCCGGATTCATTCGGGAGATTAAGCACCCCGAATGGTTGGCAAACCTGGTTATGGTACCAAAGAAAGACAAATCCTGGCGGCTGTGCGTCGACTTTAAAGACCTCAACAAGGCCTGCCCCAAGGACCCTTTTCCCCTACCACGCATTGACCAGATTATTGACGCCACTGCCGGGCACGACTCGTTGTGTTTCCTCGACGCTTATTCCGGATACCATCAGATTAAAATGAAGGAATCCGATCAAGCGGCAACCGCATTCATCACCCCTTACGGGCCATTCTGCTTCAACACGATGCCCTTCGGGCTAAAAAAACGCTGGGGCTACGTACCAGCGCATGATCCTGACTTGTCTCGCAAAACAAGTCGGTAAAACAGTCGAGGCATACGTGGACGACGTGGTAATCAAAACCAAACACGTCAGCCATTTGATCGATGACTTAAGGCAAACCTTTGCCAGCCTACGCGAGTACGATATACGACTCAATCCGGAGAAATGCGTATTCGGAGTTCCCGCTGGTAAATTGCTCGGGTTCATCGTCTCCCATAGAGGAATAGAAGCGAATCCGGCTAAGATCCGCGCCCTATCAAAACTTGCAATTCCCACAGAGCTAAAGCATGTCCAGAGGTTGGCTGGTTGCGTGGCGGCGCTAAGCCGCTTTATCTCCCACCTCGGGGAAAAGGCTTTACCGCTCTACAGGCTGCTGAAATGGACCAACAATTTTGAGTGGACCGATGAGGCAGCGGCTGCGTTAGAAGAAATCAAAATACTACTGGCAAGCAACCCCATACTCACAGCACCAGGCGCTGGTGAACCCATGTTACTATACATATCGGCTACCAATCAAGTTGTTAGCGCGGTGCTCGTCGTCGAACAAGAGGAGGAGGGACACAAATTCCGGATACAAAAACCGGTCTATTATGTGTCAGAAGTACTAACGCAGTGCAAGTCCAGATACCCGCACTACCAGAAGATAGCCTATACAGTATTTATGGCATCACGGAAACTCAGGCACTACTTTCAAGAGTGCTCGGTCACGGTTGCATCTGAAGTACCCCTGAACGATATAATCGACAACAGGGACGCCACCGGCCGAATAGCTAAATGGGCTATTGAGCTCCTTCCCTTTGAAATCGCCTACAAGCCAAGACGAGCTATCAAGTCTCAGGTGTTGGCAGATTTCCTCGTCGAATGGACTGAGGCCGAGCTCCCAAGGGAATATAGCACATACTCCCATTGGACAATGTACTTCGATGGATCTAAAACTCTGGCCGGACAGGGGGCTGGAGTTATCCTCACATCCCCCACAGGCGACAATGTCCGATACGTGTTGCAGATCATGTATGCCGATTCCAACAATGCAGCCGAATACGAAGCACTACTACACAGTCTTCGGATGGCAGCATCAATGGGCATACGCCGGCTGGAGGTACGGGGAGACTCCAACTTGGCCATCTCCCAAATCAACAGCGAATTCGACGCCAAAAACCCAAAGATGGCGGCATACAGAAACGTTGTCCTCAAGATATCCGCACGGTTCGAGGGGCTGGAATTTCACCACGTCGCTAGAGACAACAACCAAGCCACCGACATACCGGCTCGCATAGGGGCCAAACGCGACCCTGTCCCACAAAACACTTTCCTGGAACGGCTCTTTAGGCCATCCGTGGTTTGGCAGGACGATCATAAGGGCGCCGATCTAACCAGTGCAGACGAGGTTGTTCCCCCTATAAATGAACCAGACGATCAAATCATCGGCGGCTCCGTAATGGACGAAACGCCCTTGGCTCACGAGGTCATGGCAGTAATCGCGCCATGGACCGAGCCCTTCCTCGCCTACCTTCTTCGCAAAGAACTCCCCGACGATCAGACGGAGGCGCGGCGCATAGTTCGGCGCTCCAAAGCCTACAAAGTACACGAGGGTGAGTTATACAAGAAGAGCACCACCGGAATACTACAGCGGTGCATATCTGAGGAAGAAGGTCGGCAGCTCTTAGCCGAAGTCCACGCAGGGATGGGCGGTCATCACACCGTAGCAAGAGCCTTAGTTAGCAAGGCCTTCCGGGCTGGTTTTTTCTGGCCCACAGCTCGGACGGACGCCCAGTCGCTTGTCAAACACTGCGTGGGGTGTCAACTTTTCGCAAATCAAAGTCACATGCCCCCAACAGCTCTTCGGACTATTCGGATTACCTGGCCCTTCGCGGTCTGGGGGCTGGATATGGTCGGACCACTTAAAGGGGGGAGCAAGAAGAATAAATACCTACTGGTCATGATGGACAAGTTCACCAAATGGATAGAGGCAAAACCTATCAAATCAGCCAAGTCCGGACCAGTAATCGACTTTATATATGGCGTGGTACACCGTTACGGCGTTCCGCACAGTATAATAACGAACAATGGATCCAATTTCACGGCCCAAGAGGTCAAAGACTGGTGCGCAAAAATGGGCATTAAGCTCGATTACGCATCGGTTTATCATCCGCAGACCAATGGACAAGTCGAACGAGAAAACAGCCTCATTATGAGCGGCATTAAGCCACATTTGGTCCGGTCTCTTCATGAGTCCGACTGTCATTGGGTTGAGGAGCTTGACTCCGTTCTATGGGGCATGCGCACCACCCCGAATAGATCAACGGGATACACACCGTTCTTCATGGTCTATGGGGCAGAAGCAGTCCTCCCCTGCGACATTATTCACGACGCGCCAAGGGTGCGCATGTACGAGGAAAGGGAGGCCGAGTTAGATCGGCAGGACGACCTGGACGCCCTAAAAGGAGAGTGCGACATAGCTCGGGCTCGCTCCACTTTTTACCAACAGCACGCTCGACGTTACCAGAGTAGGGAGGTCAGGGCAAAGGCGTACAATGTGGGTGAGCTCGTCTTACGACTTCCGGAGAAGCAGAAGCATAAACTCAACCCCAAATGGGAGGGCCCTTTCATAATCGACGAAGTACTCGCGGGAGGGGCTTACCGTCTTCGAAACCCGTCGGATAACCGCCTTGAACCAAACCCATGGAACGCAGCTCGTCTTCGGCGCTTCTACGGATAAACCGGTGTCGTCACACTCTTTACCCTTTATTTCACTTTTATTTCTCCTTCTTTATTTTCTACTTTCCCTCCCACCTTGATTTTTGGCAGGTTTGAATTCTTTCCTTTTCTTCCCAACTCTATGTTCGGCTCAACCGATCTTGTAATAAGATTTTCGGCCTACACCCTTAAGTGTTAAATCCGAACACAGCACCTGGGGCTTCTTTCTGAAGCCAATGCTTTTATATTATAAGCACTTATTCACAATTATTGTGTACGCATGTTTCCCTTGTCGTTTTTAAAGCCATCATATGCATCAATTCGAACTAAGACTTTGCCAAGCTGGGTTGCCTTGCTCCTGTGCTTACCCTCTACGTTCCCGATTGGTTGGCTAGAGGGTAAAGGGAGCACCTCTGCGATTGTTACGACCGGGTCATCCGGATATGTACCTCAGACGGGTGAAGCCGAAAGCTAGCTATCTTCAGCAGACAATTGATTGGCTACGACGGAATCAACTAATAAAACTATGGTCGTTATGACCATTACTCGGGATTCTTCTCTCACAAAAGCCCCTAGTCGCATACTAACAGTATACGGCCTTCTACCTACGATTTACGTAGCACCCCGAAGAAAGGTATCAATAGAGGTACTATTTTCTTCGGAAGATGTTTCTTACGCTAAGCAGTAATATAACATATCTCCCTGTGTGCTTTCTGTCTGTTCGCACCACATGGCCGGATTGCCTGGTTCCCCAAACATAATTCACTCCCCTAGGGTGATAATTTACAAGGAACACTCCCAAGCTCTTAGTGCGGGAGGCTAAAGCCGATGGCCGGTTAAGACAAAGTTTACAACACAGACGGAGCAATCCCTCTATTATTAGTACATAGTTACATATAATCATACATCTGGCTGCCGATCAAGATCGTCGATTATGGTGTCCAGGGAGCAATCTTCTTGTGAGAGACGGGCGGCAGGCATCACTTGGTTGTATACCAGGTGAAGTGGCACTTCTTGTCCGTCCGACCCTACTGGCCCAACCCGAGCCATACGCTCGAGGTTAAGTCCGGTATAACGGGTCTTGATCATCGCCCACGCCTCTCGTGCTCCCTCTCGACAAGCCGATGTCTTCCACAGCTCGAACCTACTTCGGGCTCCCTTGAATAGATCGACTAGTTCGGTCATCTCCTCCGGCGGTTGCTCGGCAGGCCATAACGCTTTTACCATGCTCTTCATGGCCTTCTGAGCCCGCTCATGAAGGGCGGACAGCTCCTTCAGAAGGCTTCCCTGGTAGGATTCGATCTCTTCTCCGGGTCGCCCAGACAGGAGACCAATACATGAGTCAAGGCATGCCCATTATGCTTCATTTATAAGAAGTACCTTCCAATGTTAGAATCACACTTACCGAACATGCCCCTCTGTAATTTCTGGTTCTCTCCTTGGGCCTGGGCCAATTGAGTCTTTAAGCTCTCAATTTCTTCGGCCTGCTGTTTGTTCTCCGCTTGAAGGCGGTTCTTCTCTTCAAGGTGTCGTTGCAAAACACGACAGCCAGCCTCATGCTGGGACTCGGCGTATCGCTGAGATTCTCGGGCTGCATCCAAATCTCTTTGCAATTGCCCTATTGATTCAGCTGCTACAAAGTACCCTCGCGTCAGCATGGGAATATACTAAGATCAGCAGAACAGATATACTCACCATGTGCCTCCCGAGTAAAACTCTTCACTTGCTCCAATTCGGCCTTCACAGATTCCACCTGTGTTCGGCTGGCTTCCAGTTTCTTGGCCAGTTGCTCGTTCTGCTGCTTCGAGGCCTGCATTAGCAGTAAAACAATACAAGGATCCTTAATTCGGTTGTTCCGACCAATTTAAGGCTCGGGGGCTACTGGGTTTACACGAGTGTTCGGACTCTAATAACCGATTACTCACCTGCAGGTTGGACGATATCAATTTCATGGCCTCCCCGAACCCAGCTCGGACAGCACCAATGTGCGTGTCCGCCGTGCGTAGAGCACTGAACTCTTGTTCAGAGAAGGCTGGGTGACGCAGGGCTTCTCGTCACCGCCGATGATTCATGGCGCTTCCTACCTCAGATTTGGTAACGGACATAGCGTCACCGGAATCGGCAGGGGCCAGATTGACCATGGGAACCTCCGCAGTAGGTTCAGCACGAGCGGAAGGCTTGGAATTTTGAGCACCGCCGGACGTCCTGGAGACATCCTCGGCGGGAGATGGCTGAACTCTTTGCCTGAATATTTCGACATAAGGTCTCTGGTGAGGCTTTATCAATCATGATAATAAATCAAACGGTCAAGCGAAGTACCTTCGGGACGAACGTGTAGACGGGCTCGTCCCCGCGACCGGCTCATTTGTCGGATCCATGTTGCTTTCCAACCCAGGCATTGCCGCCGTTGCCGATGTATGTCGCGCGGATCTATGGCGCTTGGGAGTAGGAGCCGGCGCGTTTGGGTCATTGGAGGATACTTGCCTTTTGCGGGATGAGTTTTTCTTCTTCTTGCTTATTGCAGGGGAAGGGAAGGATCCGGGGTAATCGGCTATGATAGCCACCTTGGAACTATCGAGGCCCTCCTGGTAGAAAACCCCGTCTTCGAGCTCGATTGACAGATCCGGGTCATCATGAAAGCCCGGGTCATCATCACGGGAATAGTCCTCGGGCTGGGATGCCGGACAGTTAACTGTCTCGATGAAGCTCCTCCATTCCTGTTCACATAAAGTTAAAGGCTTCGGTAAAAAAAGGGACAAATTGAAAACCCAAATTGTGGTCACGGGGTTGAAAGGCTCACCCATTCGATGGGATTGTGGCTTGAGTATCCCTCCTTGGTCGGCCGCCGAATAAAATCTCCTTGCTCCCCTTTGTATAGGTCGGCAAGAGCGGCGGCTAATGCTGTTTGATCGGCAGGGCCCAGTCTTCAGGAGCGAGTAGTGTCGCTTGTCCCGTTGTAACGCCACAAGGGGTGTATCCTCTGTTGAAGAGGTTGAATGCACCGGGTGATAGCGGCGGCCATAACGTCTATCATGGTCAGCTTGTGATGGGCTAGTACCCTCACACGGGCTGCCAAGCGCTGCACTTCAACGCTGTCCTCTTGGGACAGGCTCTTCGGACGCCAGTTGTACCTTTTCTTCAAAGGGGCGTCGGAGTATTCGGGCAAACCCCTCCGAGCTGGATCAAATAGGGGGATGTCTTCGATGTAGAACCATTCCGAAGACCATTCTTCAGACTCCTTCGGCGTTCCCACGGGATATCCCGTCCCCGCTATGCGGCATACTTCGGCTCCTCCGACCTCAAAAATTGTCTTGTCTCGAATGCGAGGGACGAGGCAGAAGTACTTCCTCCACAATTCGAAGTGTGCCTCGCAGCCCAGGAACATCTCGCAAAGGGCGACGAAGCCCGAGATATGCAGAATAGACCCTGGGGTGAGGTGGTGGAGCTGGATTCCATAAAACTCCAATAACCCTCTCAAGAATGGATGAATGGGAAACCCGAGACCCCGCAGGAGAAAGGGCACGAGACATACACGCTCCCCCTTTTTTGGATTGGGGAACTTCTCCGCGAGGGCCTCGTCGTTGTATGAAGACAAACCGGCACGGATAACTGCCAGATCCGAGGAGGGAAGGTACCCTTGGGTCTCGAGGTCACGTAGTCGAAGGAGGGACATGGAGCAGCTTGTCCAGTCCCCGGAACGGGAGCCGTAAGGGTGCGAGGAAGAACTGGGGGCGCTCGCCATGTTTTGGTGGTGATCTTTCGCTGGAAGCTTTTTCCGATGGGGAAGAAGAAGATATGGCTTGGACCACGATTCAGTTTGTTTAAATGGGTGGTGCCTCCTTTGTGGGAAGGGTAGTTTTGTACAAAGCTGCTGAACCGCTCGTCTCCCCACGATGCGCGAAAATCAAGAAACGCTATTACGATGGACCCAGCAAGCCCGTGACGTTTGGGATTTCACCGATGACAGGATGGTTGCCGAACAAGAAGGGATGAAGGGACTCGCCTCGCAAGCCAAAGATTTCGGCGCACAAGATTGTTCGGATATACGTCGGCGTTGGAGGCTAGTCCGGGGGCTACTGAGGGAGTCCTGGTTTAAGGGGTCCTCGGATGGCCGACCTGTTTCTCATGGGCCGGACTATGTGGGCCACTGGATGAGCATTGGGTGATCAAGGGCCCCGTCACCAAGGTGGAAGTTTCAAGGAGCCATGGCGTGTCCTCCAAGTTGTCGACAGTAGATAGGCATGTTTTTTCCCTTTGATGTGCAACCGACTATGTGTAAGCCCTAGGTACCCTCGTTGTCTATATAAGCCGGAGGGTTTTAGGTTGTAGGGCAAGAGAACTCATCTAGGGTTTAGCTATTCGATCTCGAGGTAGATCAACTCTGTAACCCATATACCATCAATATAATCAAACAGGACGTAGGGTATTACCTCCATAGGAGGGCCCGAACCTGGGTAAACATCGTCTCCTGTTACCATCGATTCTAGTCTCACAGCTCGGGACCCCCTACCCGAGATCCGCCGGTTTTGACACCGACACCGGCCCCATAGATCGTTATACCCCTATATCTTTGGCGCGCCAGGTAGTGGGTTCTCTTGCGTGAACCTTCGCTGATCTCTACGCATCTTAATCAGCAGCTTCATCGACGCCCATGGCCCCCAAGAAGGTCAAGGGCGCGGCGATGCCTGCTGCGACCACATCCAAGCTACCATCTCAGGTAGACGTCGGCAGCGCCGACGGAGGCGACCCCATGCTCACCGCACTGGTGAGCGCAGTCACAACACCGCGTGAAGCTCCGCGAGCCATGACCCGGACCCTGCTGTCATAGAAACGTGGGATGCGCCGGCAGAGTCGTGGGCTAATGCGGAGGTGGCGGTGGCCGTGATGGCGGCCGCAGCAGTGGCGAAGACAACAGCACCCCCACTGCGTCCTTCACAGGGCGACCGCGACCAACAGCCTCGAGGTGGCGAGCCCGGGCAGCGCGCGGACAAGACCCCCGCGCGTCCTTCCCAAGATGCGCATGGCCAAGCTCGATAGCAACCTCCTGGGGAAGATGAGCGGTGTGCGACGGCGCGGGCGAACGCTCCTCCTGACACTGTCAGGAGTAAGAGCATCACCCATGCCTCACACCGCTCCATGCCCAAAACCGCGGAAGAAGCTCTTGTGCAGGCACAGCCACTACTGAACTTTCCACCTGCGCTGGAGAAGATGGAGGACTGGAGTGCGACTATATAGAGTTTGCTGAGCTTTGCAAACCGCGACAAGCGGGAGGGAGCAGGACCATCGCACGCGCGCCAAGCGACTCCGGGAGGCCCAGCCACCGGGCCCAACGCTGGCGGGGCACACATGGTCTAGTCACCTCCGCAGCGAACCTCCTGCCGGACCGACATACAAGACGAGGTGTCGTACGCCTCGCCGAACCCGCGACAGGACCAAGATCAATGCCAGGTCTTGAAGGATAGGCGCAAGGAGGACGCCCGCACGACCATCGAGAGGCGGCGCGAAACTCACCATCAATCCGACGGCCGCGCGGACCCAGCCGTCAATGAGCCCATGCCGGGAGTGCCAGGCAGCCTACCTTACGAGGTGGGATGCCCGGCGTTCACCCGTGAGCTGCGGCAAGTTCGCTAGCCTTCTAGCAGGGCCTTCAAACCCGAGCTGCCCGACAAGTACGACGACAAGATCAGCCCTTCGGAGTTCCTCGGCATCTACACCATCGCCGTGCAGGCCGCTAGAGGACGGGATGAGAAGATACTCGCCAACTACTTCCCACTGGCGCTCAAGCCCAACGTGAGGAGTTGGCTGATGAACTTGTCGGAGGATTCCATCTCATCTTGGGTGGATCTATGCAACCAGTTTGATGGCGCATACTATGGGGGCCACCAGCTCCCAGGGCAGCCCAACGACTTGCATGTGCTTCCCCAGAGGGACGGCGAGACCCTTCGCAAGTACATTCAGAGGTTCAGCCGCGTGCAGCATAACATCCCTGACATCCACCCCGCCGCAGTGATTGCCGCGTTCCATACGAACGTGTGCAATCGACGGATGCGGGGGGAAATGAGCATCAACAAAGTGCGGGACGTTGCCGAGCTATACGCTCTGGCCGACAAGTGCGCGCGCGCTGAAGAAGGGAGAAGGCTCCCTGGAGAAGACGCTGGCGCGGAAGTCGACTCCGACGACAATGATGCGTCAGCTGCCAAGAGGAGAGATCGGAAGCGCAACAAGAAGCGCAAGGGAAAGGCAGTAATGTCCATTGAAGGGCCGGCCACTCCGACTCCGCCAAGAAGGCCAAGTCCGAGGGGTACGGCAAAAATGTTGTTGCGTGCTCCGGAGACAACGAGGCCGTGGCAGGGGAGAAGGCCGATGGGCGATACTTCAAGATCCACCGTACCAAGAGCCACGACATCAACAGCTGCCGCCAAGTAGAACAACTTGCCAAAAAATAGAGGCAAGAGTACAAAAGGCGTGACAAGGACAAAGGTCAAGACGGTGCGGGTGGCTCCGGCAAGAAAAGCAGCGATGGTCGTGGCAGCCGCCGCAGCAAGGCCAAGCAGCAAAAAGAGAAGCCTCCTAGAGGCCGAGACAACAAATCCGATGACGACGACGACGACGCAGACGAAGAGGAGTTCGAAGACCCAGAGTTCCAAAAGGCTGTGGACGTCATGTGCCTTGACGAAGGTGCATCTTTGCACCCCTCTCACCGGCAACTCAAACAATGGGCCCGTGAGATCAACGCGGCAGAACCAGTGGCAGAAGCAAGGAAACCCCTCAAGTGGTCCAACACTCCCATCATCTTTGACGCTGCGGACCACCCTGACCGCATCACTGCCGTCGGGTGTGTGCCCTTGTTGGTATCACTAACAATACGCAACCTCAAGGTCACCAAGATGTTGGTCGATAGTGGGGCTGGGCTGAATCCAATTTTGCCAGACGTGATCAAGTGCCTGCAGATCCCTGACTCAGATCTCAAGCCGACAGGATCTTTCCAAGGGGTCAACCAAGGAAGATCTCAGCCAAAGGGAAAGATAACTCTGCAGGTCACGTTCGGCAGTGAGCTCAACTTCAGGAGAGAGAAGATCGTCTTTGACGTCACAAAGATGGCGCTGCCGTACAATGGAATCCTGGACCGACCGACGCTGGCAAAGTTCATGGCGGCGTCTCACCACGCCTACAACACGCTCAAGATGCCAGAGCCAATGAGCGTCATCACCATCCAAGCTAACAACAAGAATGCAGTCCTCTGCATAAACAAGCTCTTCCGGGAGGCAGTGGCAACGTCTGTCGACAAGACACTCGCTCTTGTCGACAAAGCTCCCGGGGGGAGAACAAGAACAAGAGCTCTGGTGAGTCTCGTAAGGACTCCGGGAAGCGTGCCAAGAGGTGCAGCACACCTGTCGAGGACTTACCAAAGACCTCTGCCGCCAGGAGCAAGAAAGACAAGGTGACCATCCCCAAGATGAAGGAAGTGGCCGCGCTGGAGAACGTCGAAGGCGGCACTTTCACCATAAGTGCCACCCTCAACAGCAAATAGGAAAGTGCGCTCGTCACCTTCCTGTGGGTGAATGTCGATGTGTTTGCCTGGCAACCATCTGACATCCCCGGTATTCCCAGGGAGGTGATTGAGCACCACCTTGCCGTTTGTCCCCATGCGCGCCCCGTCAAACAGAAGGTCCAGAAACAAGCCCTAGAGCGGCAAGAATTTATTGCCGAAGAAATCAAAAAGTTAGAAGCAGCAGGTCTGATCAGGGGCGTAATCCACCCAACTTGGTTAGCAAATCCAGTGGTGGTACACAAGGCGAATGGGAAATGGAGGCTCTGCATCGACTTTACCGATGTCAACAAGGCTTGCCCAAAGGACCCATTCCCTTTGTCGCGGATTGACTAGATTGTGGATTCAACTACTAGCTATGATCTCCTATCCTTCCTTGATGCATACTCTGGATATCACCAGATCTTCATGGCCGAGGAGGACGAAGAGAAAACAGCGTTCATTACTCCCTGCAGCGCGTACTGCTTCAGACGCATGTCGTTCGGGTTAAAGAGCGCTGGATCAACATTCGAGGGGGCAGTTCAGATTGTTCTAGGGCCGCAGCTGCACAGAAGCTGCCTATGGAACCAGGCACTTTTGTCCTCCAATTAACACGACCCTCAATCAACCCATCAGCGCGGCAAAACAGGAAAAGAAAAGTCAGTTCCGGTGATCATCTCCCGGCAGAGCCTTCAGTGGCCGCCAAGAGGGTTGCCGGGATCGACTACCCGCGTGCCGGGGAACCCCAAGCTGTGACAGACACGATGGTCCTTATTGTAGAAGCTAGTGTCCCCGTGGCGGAAGAGTTTCTTTTAGTCCTTGTCGTCGAGTCACAAGCTCCGACATGGGCCCAACAGATTGTCCAATACCTTCAGACGGGGGACCTTCCCGAGGAATAGGAAGAAGCTGAAAGAGTAGCCCGGTGGTCGAGCATGTACCAATTTGTGGACAACACTTTGTACAAGAGAAGACCGAATGGCGTGAAATGAAATGCATTCCTCGGGAACAAGGACAACAGTTCTTGGTGGAGATACACGAGGGGATTTGTGGCTCCCACATAGGATTACAAGCCCTTGTTGGGAGGGTGTTCCGGCAAGGCTTCTAATGGCCCATAGCCCTTCAAGACGCCTTGGCGGTGGTAACAACATGTGAAGCATGGCAATATCACGTCAAGCAGATACACCAACCAGCACTAGCCCTTCAAACCGTACCACTCTCCTGGCCATTATTGGTCTGGGGGCTCGACATCGTCGGCCCCCTCCCCCGTGCTACCGGGGGCTTCGAGTTCTTGTTCGTCGCCATCGACAAGTTCACAAAGTGGACCGAGGTGGAGCTGGTGAGATAGGTAACGGTGCAGGCAGCAGTCAAGTTTCTCAGAGGGATTGTTTGTCGTTTCAGTGTCCCGGACAGGATTATCACCGATAACGGCACGCAATTCACTAGCAACACTTTCATACAATATTGTCAAGATATTGGCGGCAAGGTCTACTTCGCCTCGGTTGCCCACCCCAGGAGCAACGGGCAAGTAGAGAGGGCAAATGCTGAAGTGCTGCGGGGCCTCAAGATGAGAACTTTCGACAAGCTGCGCAAGCACGGAAGGCGCTAGATTGATGAGCTGTCGGCGGTTCTTTGGTCGATTAGAACATCGCCAAATCGAGCCACCGGTGAGACACCCTTCTCCCTAGTCTATGGTGCAGAAGCAGTTCTCCCCACGGAAATCATGTACGGGTCGCCGAGAATGCAGGCCTTTGATGAGGACCAGCAAGAGCGGCCACGGCATAACGAAGCCACGCTCCTCGAGGAAGATCGTCTCGAGGCTGCACTGCTTGCCGCTAGGTACCAACAGGCCTTGCGCCGCTACCATAGCCGCAAAGTGGGCGCTAGGATTGTTGAGGAAGGTGACCTTGTTCTTCGACGGATTCAGTCTGCGAAGGGATCAAACAAGTTGACGCCGAAGTGGGAAGGCCCTTACCGGGTGGTACGAGTCACCAGGCCTAGCGCAGTCCGCATGGAGACTGAAGATGGCACTCCGGCGCAGAACTCGTGGAATATCGAGCATCTTTGAAAGTTCTATCTGCGAGGCGCGGCTGCCGGGTCCGCCCGGCAACCCCTTTTTGTGCAAGTTATGCCGGCAAGGCATGTAATCCTTTGTACAAAGCCAGGCGATGACTCTGTGCGTAGTTAATAAAGCTAAGTATTTCGCAACCCTTTGTCAAAAGTACATACTTGTCTAGTGTATCTTTTCATGGCATGTTGCATAAGATGACCATTGGACCACTCGGGTTCCTGGCCTACTCTATTTTCTCTTCTTTCTTTTACTTAAAAGGAAGAAGGGACCCCGCGTGCAAGTCTTCCCGGGGGGAGTAATGGTACGGGCACCTACAAGCGCGTTCGGCAGCGACAAGAAGCGCGACGAGAAAAAGCTAAGTTGCGCAAACTCTTCAAAAAAATTCGAGCCTTTCCCTGTTTGTGTGGGAAAACTTGCACGCTAAGGACCCTTGTCAAATTCATTGAGCGCTTGGGTGATTGGAAGCATGCCCAACACTCTAAGTCGCCGCGACGGAGACGGCAAGGCGGCCTTGCCAGAAGTGACGCTTCTATCAGGATGCTCAAGATGTATCCTTAGAAGCGTCCAGAGGGATGGCGTATGCGCCGACAAGTGCCTGTGGCAAGCGAGAGGACCCAAGGAGCACATAAACGCAAGTTTCTTTTGCGGAAGGGAACGAACATTCATAAAACACACAGATGCTCGTTGCAGTCTTTTTAAGCTACCCAATATTTTCCCTTTAATTCCTTGCAGGGTTACATTGGGTACGATTTAAATACAAAAGGAGGACGCTGAGCTCGGTTTTAAATACAAAAGGAGAATGCCAATCTCGGCGACGGGGTCAAGATGGAGTACGATTTCCTCTAACGACCCCATCAGCCCTCGGAAGGAGATCTGCCACTACAATGTGGAAATTGATCCGAAAACAAGGTCTCGTGGATGGAGCCTCGTTCCCGGATCCCTGAAACCCTAGCTACGACGCCATGCACACCTAGTCGGACTCCTCCTGCTTGATACCGAAGGTGCTGCCGCCATCGTCACTGTCGCTGGAGGAGTCATAGTTGCTGCCGCTCAAACTCTTCGCGCGGCACTCCAGGCGGACGCCGGACACCCCAAAGATCTTCACGAAGAGGGTGGCGGAGCCATCGAACTTGAAGTGGAGAAGATTCCCGGGGCCTAGACCACGGGAGCGGGCAAACGACTTCCACCCCCGAGTCAGGAACATGGCACTTCCGAGGGAAAGGTCGACGGCCACTCAGGCAGGGCCATTGCAGCAACCATCTGCCCGCAGCCATAACCCCTCAGGCGGGATGCCTTCCATGGCGCGAGCGAACGGGTGGGGGAGGTGCAGTCAGCTCCGGGGGCGGCGAGGTACCGCTACAACAAACTCCAGCACCTCCTCCCCCGCATGGATTCCCGCATGGGTTGGGGGAGAGGTGCGCCACTGCAACCGCCGCGGTTCAACGGAGCCGTCCGGCCACCGCGAACCCCGCGGATCGACGGACGCCGACCGTCCACGGGAGCTGGGCACGGGCCTGCCGTCGTCACCATGATTCGCATCGGGCTCTCCGGAGCACCCCTCGCAGCGCCATCCGACCCACGAGCGCTTCCGTGACCCCTTGCCATCTCGAGGGTGACGCGTCGGAGAAGATGGCAGAAGACGAGGGAAGAAGACGATGGACAACAGACTGAGAGCAGAAGGGTGCGAATGAGCAACGCCTCCCCTAAGTCCTCCCCTCTTTATAGGGCTAGGGAAGGGGAAGGGACGACTCTTCGTGACTAATGACCCACAAGTATAGGGGCAATCGTAGTCCTTTCGATAAGTAAGAGTGTCGAACCCAACGAGGAGCAGAAGGAAATGACAAGCAGTTTTCAGCAAGGTAATTTCTGCAAGCACTGAAATTGTAGGTAACAGGTAGTTTGATAGCAAGATAATTGGTAACGAGCAAATAATGGTAATGGTAAATAGAGTGCAGCAAGATAGCCCAATCCTTATGTGGCAAAGGACAGGCAGAACAGTCTCTTATAATGAGCAAAGCGTTCTTGAGGGTACACGGGAATTTCAACTAGTCACTTTCATGATGTTGGTTTGATTTGCGTTCGCTACTTTGATCATTTGATATGTGGGTGGTTACTTGAACAAACCTCCCACTTATGATTAACCCCCTCCCAAGCATCCGCAACTACAAGAAAAATATTAAGATAAAATCTAGGGTTTTTTACATCTGTGCCCCTGGTTCCTTAGCTATGCTCATTCATCCCCACGTCCTAAACTTTTGCTCACTTTTCCCCACTCTCTAGCCCGAAACCCTCACCAAAGGTCACAATGGAGGATGTCGTCGGGTCCATGGTTTGACCGTTAGCTCTGACGAGTGGGGCCGTGCTGGACTGCGTCGCCCGTTGGACCTGACGAGTGAGTCCGTCCCGCCCCATTTTTGGCCACACGGACGCTGAACGGACGTGCACGCGCTTTCTCCTTATCCGCCTCGGGGACACGTGGCGGCCTTCCAACTACCCCCACAGCCAAAAGTAAATGCGCATGTGCGGCGGGCCCCGGTCGTCAGCCACCCATGTTCGGGTCGTCATCCTTCTTTAAATGGAAACCGGCCAGTCCACATTAGCTTCCATCCTTCCAAAGCCACGCCTACCCCCTCCACCCCCGACAGGATCTACAAACCCTAGCCCATCGGCGACAAAACCCTAGCCAGTAGCCACCATGGGCATCTTCTCAGGGGTCGGCTCGAGCTCCGGCAAGAAGAAGGGCAAGGTCCCCAACGTCCCTTGGCGTGCGCTACCCCTGCCGTCGTCTTCCCATCCGCCTCGGCAGCGGATTAGCGTCTCAGTGCACCAGGCGAGGTGGCACTGGGAGCACGACATCCCTCTCCCCTACCGCGACGTGATCCTGCCACACTACTGGCACTTGGATCCGGAGAGGATCCCAGTGTCGGTGGTGCCACGGTCAGCGCGGGCACATGCGGAGGAGGTGAGGCACCGGCGGCAGCAGCTCACGCCCGAGCAGCGGCTCAATCCGACCTACAATGCAGACTCTCCCAATTGGGAGGTCTGGTTTGCGTTTGAGCACGAGGAGCAGCGCCAGCGTGGCGTCCGCGACGTGCGGGCTGGCACCCCGCCACCCCTCATCATGCGCGATGAGGATCAGGAGGCGGAGGCCGCATACCAGGAGGCGCTGGCACTGGCAGCTGCCCTCCGTGAAAGCGAGGAGGAAGAGCGGTGCAAGGAGGAGGAGGAGGAGGAGGAGGCTTACCAGGCGCAGATGGCAGAGGCCATTGCGCTCTCCGCTGCCGGTGACTGCGTCGTGCTGCCGCTGCCCCGTCGTCCCCCGCCAGGCTCCAGCCGGCGCCGACTGCCCTCAAGCCCGAGGAGTACATCTGGGAGGGGGTGGTGCGTGAGTGGGTGAGCACGTCGCCCATCTGGATGATGGCGACGCCGAAGCAGGAGCAGATCTACCTGGAGCACTAGTGACAAACGCACCTGCGGGCAGAGCGTCGTGAGGGTCGGCGGCTGGAGGAGCTGGGGAAGGACGCCAAGGCAGAGGAGGAGGAGTGCCGTGCCGAAGCCCAGGCAGTGGCAGTGTAGCCACCGGCGGACGACGTCGCCACCGCCAGGGAGACGACGTTCCCCTGGGCTGGCCCGGCGCCGACCCTTGTCGAGCTCACCGGCCCTGACGGCGATGACGAGGAGGACGCCTAGGGCAGCGTGCCTCCTCGTTTTCCTTTTAGTTTTTAATGTTTTTAGTAAATGGCTGGCAGACTTGTGAAGTATCGCCGGCCTCCGTGGCCAGCATTAATGTATTTTTTTTGCGAGAAAGGCATTAATGTATAATTAAAGTTAGTGCATGGTGATATGATGTGTGAACGTGATGTGATGTGATATTTAATTAAGGCAGAATTTGAATTTGGGCTAACCCTTTATCATATGAACAAAAATATCATGTGAATTTGGGCTAACCCTTTATCATTTGAGCAAATAAAACAAAAATACACTCCAAGAATTAGGGCATAAACAAAGCTTTGGTGATTACACATGTTAGTTGATCCTAATTTGAATTTGAACTAACCCTTTGAATTATTACACATGTTAGTTTATCCTAATTTGAATTTGAACTAACCCTTTGAATTATTACACATGTTAGATGATCATGTTAGCCTATGTGAATTATTACACATAAACAAAGCTTTGATATGAGAAATATGGCATGGTGATGAGCTCCGAAGTTAGGGCAAACATACCATTTCTAATGTAAATCATTATAAAAAAAGTTTAAAATTCCAATAATGAAAAATAAGTTCAGATCCTTCTTATTCACACTAAAATGAAGCTTTGGTGGTTTTCTTTTTAAAAAAATCGTAAACTTAAACCCACTATCACTCCCTTCTCGAACTCTATACAATCTCGTATGTGATGGCTCATTTGTGTAAAGGAGTTTTCATGAAAATGCCCCTAAACCAAGGTTATATTTTTTATGGTAACTATGTATTATAAAACGACGAACCACGAAGATTTACTATTTTTTGATTTTTTTTCAATTAGTTAAGGTCATTTGAAAGTTGGTCAAACCTAAGATAACCCCGCTGACCGCCTCAAAACCCCGCAGCACCTCTTCAAACCCTAGCGACGAACTGTAGCCATTCGATCATACCCTAGCGCCAAGCGACAGCCCTCAGATATGGACTTCTAGAAGGAATTCCGAGGGCAGGTTGCGTGCAGGCTCCGCGCCGTTGGATCACATGGACGGCTCCGCATCGTTGGATCGTTGGGCGATTCACGAGAGGTTGGTTCTGCTCGCCCGCTCGTCTGCCCAAAACAAAACCAAGTCTTGGTTGGGCCTTCGCAAGCCGTTGACTGTCGAAGGCCCACAAAGATAGACGAGGCCTATAAAACAGTGCACGCGCTGGTTCTGTTTTTTTTTTCTTTATTGATTTGATTGCATCATTTTTTTCTTTAGTGATTTGATTGCACCTTTTTTCATTTTCTTTATTGATTTGATTGCACCGCTTTTTCTTTTTCTTTATTGATTTGATTGCATCTTTTTTTTTCATTTTTATTTTTGAGGGAAGCGCTAAGCTTTATTGATGATAATCCACATGGGGTGGGATACAATTCGGATCATGTGGATTGGCCAACCAAACGATGTTGTTTGTGGCATCGTTTTGTTTCATGCAGTATGGCCACCAACAAGTAAAAAATGGGCTCCGGCAAATAAAAATGGCTTATATTATATTCAAAAGCATCATTCCACAAACCGTACATCTCATATTAAAAAGGGTGAATCCATAAAAAAGCATGCACCTACGTACTGCAAAGAACATATCTACTCTCCGTCGGAGACGTCGATGATCCCCGTGCCCTCCGGCAGATAAATGGCTGCCTGTCGCAACCGCGCCCCCTTCGGCGCGTGCGGCTGCTCCGTTGCCGCCTCCTCCACCTCTATCTTCACCTCTAGCTCATCGAAGAGGGCGTCGGCCTCCGCCTGCCTTTGGCGGATGAGCCGGCGGTTGGCCTCCACCTCGGCCTCATCCCGGATGGAATCCAGGATGGCCTCCTGCTCCGCCATGTCCTCCGACTAGGCGCCGGCGAACTCCTCCTGCTGCTGCTCCTCCTCCATGGCCGCCGGCTGCTCCTCCTCCTCCTCCTCCTCCTCCTCCGTCTCCGGCGAATCCGGAGGGAGACCCGCAGCGATGCGGGCGGCGCGGCGACCCTGTATCTCCGCCTCGATTTGCAAGCGCCGCTCCGGAGTGAGCTGTGCATAGGTGGTGATGAGGCGCCAAACTATCCTGACGGCGAGGGAAGTGCGAGAGGAGGCGGATGGGCTCGGGCAGCGGTGGGTTTGAGGGAGAAGGAGAATGTGCTAGGGCTGGGGGACATTGGCCGCTTAAATAGCCGGCTATGGCCTCGGACGGCGATCCGAAGCAATGCCACGTGGCGTTCATACCACGCCGACGGTCGAGGTGCTCGTAGGACCGTCAGGTTTCCCGACGAGTCCGCGTGGGGCCACGCTGTCAGCCCGACATGGCGGGCGCCTGTAAAAAGACGCTTGTAAAAATGGATGGACGCTTGTAAAAATGGATGGACGCCTGTAAAGTTGGCGCATCGTGGCGGCGCGCATCAGCACATGCAGGCTGGATCACGTGGCATGCATAGTAGGCTTGTGTATCGTGGCAGCGCGCATCGGGCCAAAAGTCCAACGAAACCAAGGCCCCACTCGTCAGCACTTAACGGTCAAACCATTGACCCGACGGCATCCTCTGATATGACCATTTGTGAGGGTTTCGGAGAAGAGAGTGGGGAAAAGTGAGCAAACGTTAAGAGCGTCGGGATGAATGAGTACAACTAAGGAACCAGGGGCACATGAATAGAAATCCCTAAAATCTAACCATAGCATTAAACGTTTGGATCCAAATCAGCCCCTTCCGAAGTAGCGCATAAACTAGGGTTTAAGCTTCTGTCACTCTAGCAACCCATCATCTAATAACTACTCCACAATGCATTCCCTTAGGCCCAAGGATGGTGAAGTGCCATGTAGTCGACGTTCACATGACACCACTAAGGGAATCACAACATTCATATCATCAAAATATCGAACACATATCAAATTCACATGATTACTTGCAACATGACTTCTCCCGTGACCTCAAGAACAAAGGTAACTACTCATAAATGATATTCATGCTCAAGATCAGAGGAGTATTAAATAGCATAATGGATCTGAACATATAATCTTCCTCCAAATAAACCATATAGTAATCAACTACAGGATGTAATCAACACTACTAGTCACCCACAGGTACCAATCTGAGGTTCCGGTACAAAGATTGGACACAAGAGACGAACTAGGGTTTGAGAGGAGATGGTGTTGCTGAAGATGTTGATGAAGATTGGCCTCGCAAAGATGAGAGGGTTGTTGGTGATGACGATGGCTTCAATTTCCCCCTCCGGGAGGGAAGTTCCCCCGGCGGAATCGCTCCGCCGGAGGGCAAAAGTGCTCCTGCCCAAGTTCCGCCTTGAGACAGCGGAGTTCCGTCCCGAAAGTCCTCTACTTATTTTTTTCTAGGTCAAAAGACCTTAAGTACCAGAAGATGGGCACCGGGGGTGGGCTGGGCTGACCACAACCCACCAGGGCGCGCCTAGGGGCCTGGAGCGCCCTAGTGTCTTGTGGTCACCAGGTGGCCCCGCTCCGGTAGTTATTTGCTCCGGTATTTTTATATATTCCAAAATAATTCTCTGTGAAGTTTCAGCTTATTTGGAGATGTGCGGAATAGATGTCCCTGACATACTTTTTTTGGTCCAGAATTCCAGCTGCCGGCATTCTCCCTCTTTGTGTAAACCTTGCATATTATGAGAGAAAAGGCATTAGAATTACTCCATAAAGCATTATTAAGCATAAAAACATGATAAATAATAGTAGGAAATCATGATGCAAAATGGACGCATCAACTCCCCCAAGCTTAGACCTCGCTTGTCCTCAAGCGAAAGCTGATATCGAAAAACATGTCCCCATGGTTTGAGAGAGAGGTGTCGATAAAAACAAAATACGGACATAGTAGCATCACGCTTATTATCATAGCAGCAACAAACTTTGTCATAGGACTTTTTCATATAACTTTTATTATATAACTTCATCATATAACTTCTCATGAACAAGTAACAATTCATCACAACATAGAAGTATAAAGCATAAACCTTATTGAAAACCAACAAACTATGTTCTCAGTCAACTTTGCAACTACAATTCATCATATTTTCAGGAAGGGTATCGTGTCGGAGCCTTTTGGCAGGTCCACATACTCAACCATCATTTAATCTTCTATGATTGCTAACACTCACAGCATACCCATGAGCAAAAAGTTTCAACCGAACACATACAAAGATAGGGGCTTATAGTTTCACCTCCCAACGTATTCACCTCAAGGGTGATGTCAACAATAATAACTCATGCTCACTCATATCCAACTGGATATATGTGCCTAGATCTTTCCTCACCACATGATGCTTGCAAAAAGAAAAAGTAAAAAGGGAATAGGAAAGAATATTTTGACTCTTGCATAAAAGTAAATACATAAAGTAAAAGATAGGCCCTTCGCAGAGGGAAGCAGAGGTTGTCATGTGCTTTTTGGTTTGTATGCCAAATCCCTTAATGCAAAAGAACGTCACATTATATTGCCCCTTATGATAGCAACCTTTATTATGTAGTCCGTCGCTTTTATTACTTTGCCATCACAAGTTCGTACAACGCTCAATTTTCTCTTACACTAATTGATCAAATACATTTAGAAGCAATTTTTATTGGCTTAGTGCACCGATGGCAACTTACTTGAAGGATCTTACTCAATCCATAGGTAGGTATGGTGGACTCTCAAAACATGAGTTTGGGTTTAGGGTTTTTGGATGCACAAGTAGTATCTCTACTTAGTGCAGAATTTTTGGCTAGCAAAGAAATTGAGCAAGCACCACATGTTGAAGGATCTATGACAGTATAACTTCTATGTGAATATGAACAAACATAAAATCATTACGTTGACTTCCTTGTCCAACGTCAACAATTTTGGTATATAATACTTAATGGGGGCTCACAATCATAAAAGATGTCCAAGATAGTGTATTTGCATGTGAATATTCTCTTCTCTTATTAATTCTTTCATGAATTGCATCATTGACCAATGCTATGTTTGTCAATCTCCAATAAATTTTACCACTTATACTTTTCCTTATGTGATGTCATTACTTACCATAAGATTAGCATACGATCCTTTTCATTTATGTCCTTTCTATTTTGATTGCAACAAGAAAGTAAAGAAGCAAAAGCTCAAACTAAACTTTATTATATAACTCTCACTCAATTACATGGATAGATAGATCACGAAACTAGCACTCGAAAATGGATCATACTAAACTTTTATTCAACTAAATCACGAAATAGCTAAGGATCGAACTAAAATAGGTAAAGGTAAATAAAAGTGATGGTAATACGATACCGGGGCATCTCCCCCAAGCTTGGCAAAAGCCAAGGGGAGTGCCCATACTCGTGTACTCAAGTCTCCTTTGGTGGTGAAGTTGATGAAGGTGGTGGTGATGAAGTGGTAGGTTTGTCCTCCGGCTTCTAGGGAAGGGGCTCACCATCAAAAGATGATGCACGAGTCTCCCAAGTCCGGCAACTGGCAGCTAAACTCATACCTTTAAATCTTGCTTCATACTCAAAAACTTGGTTTTGAAGATCATAGATTTGACTTTGTAGAAAATATATTTGCTCGTTGAAGGTGAAGATGATATCCTTCATGGACCGGCCATCGACCATGTGATCACGGGTGAATTCCATGATGATGGAGTGATTGGCACTAAGTCCACGCTCCACCATCCCTTGGCACTTGAAGATGTCTTGTTCCACCGCCTCGAGCCTAGCCTCCACGCTTCCCGTCCTCTTGGACCCCTGAACATCTCGGATGTGGAGCACCCCCTCACGCATCTCAATGGCTTGAGGGTGCTTCATCACCTCTGACAAGTATGGGTTGATGACCTTCTGGAAGAACTTGTCCTTGGAGGAGCTTGGTGGAGCCATGGAGATCTAGATCTGACGAGAAAACAGCACGAAACAAGAACAGAGGATTTTTCTGCGATGCGGTGGTCAAAACAATTGGGGGTATATATAGAGATTTTTTTATCTTGGGAAGTGTCGTGGTTTTGTCACGGCAAATGTCCTCATGAAAGGACTTAGGTGTGAGGCCATCGCTGCTAGGTGGCGACTCAAAGGGGTTGAACGGGAAAGAGAGTCGGGTTTACCCAGGTTCGGCCCCTCTCATGGAGGTTATAGCCTACGTCCTGCTTTGTGTGTATTGATGGATAGATCTCGATTACAAGGGTGCGGAATCGCTAACCTAGCTATCGAGATTGTGACTTGGATCTTTCGGTCCTAAGGGCTTGCCTTTATATTCAGGTCAGGACCCTAGGGTTTTACAGTAGAGTCCGAGTCATATCGTGACTCGTAACCTATAATGTCTCTAACTCGCCTTGCTCCTTAAGCAAGGAAACCGGCCGGCGCCTTCTGCCTTGTGGGCCTTGAGCCGCCGTCTTCAGGTGTTGGGCCGCCCGGCGACTTAGTCATCCACCGCCTTGCTTGTCTTGTCTTCATGACACGGCCCATCTTAAACTTGACTGTAGAGCCATCAACATATTAACCCGGCCCAATAGGGCGGGTTATATAACGGGGCTATATCCCCGACATTAGGCCCCAGATTGATTTGAATTCATTCACGTCAATTTCTCTTCTCTTCCTTTGAAGGCTCATTATCGGACTTGTGTCTTTCATGAATCTCATAACGTCGGCTTGTAGTGCTTCCAGACTTGTCATTTCTTCAGTGCTTGCCCGTTGTGACGTCATCCGCCGTCACTTCGGGAAACCAATAGTGACATCATGGCAAATCTGACCGTATCCGTTCATCCCGAAAATCGAGGCGTCTTCTTTTCCCGAAATTTACTGCATTTCCTCGATTGTCGCGCTCATCAGTTGCCTCTTTGGGCTCCCTCTCTTTAAATATTTACCAGGTGGTCCCCTTTTCACTTTTCACTTCGCCTCTTCGCTCCTTCTCCTTCCTCGAGCCCGGAGTTTCCTGATACGTCTCCAACGTATCTATAATTTTTGCTTGTTCCATCCTGTTATATTACCATTCTTGGATGTTTTACAATAACTTTATAGCAACTTTATATCATTTTTTGGGACTAACCTATTGACATAGTGCCAAAGTGCTAGTTGCTGTTTTTGCTTGTTTTTTACTTCGGAGAATATCAGTACCAAACGGAGTCCAATCGCGACGAAACTTTTTGGAGATTTTTTCTGGACCAGAAGACACCCAGTGGGCCAAAGAAGTGCCAGAGAGGTGGGTTGTGGAGGCTACAACCCACCAGGGCGCGCCAGGGGGGCCCCGGCGTGCCCTGATGGGTTGTGCCCTCCACGGGGCCCCTCTCCACCACCTCTGATGCCTATAAATACCCAAATATTCAGAAAACCCTAGGGGAGTCGACGAAAAACACATCCAGCCATCGCAAGTTCCAGAACCTCGAGATCCAATCTAACACCATCACGGAGGGGTTCATCTTCTTCATAGGTGCCTCTCCGATGATGCGTGAGTAGCCACCATAGACCTACGGGTCCGTAGGCAGTAGCTAGATGGCTTCCTCTCTCTCTTTTGATTCTCAATACAATGGTCTCTTGGAGATCTATTTGATGTAAACTTTTGTGGTGTGTTTGTTGGGATCCGATGAATTTAGAGTTCATGATCAGTTTCTATCCATAAATATTATATGAGTCTTCTTTGATCTCTTATATGCATGATTACTTATAGCCTCGTATTTCTTTTTCGAATCTTTGGTTCAGTTAGGCCGACTAGATCGATTTTTCGTGCCATGGGAATAGGTGCTTTGTGATGGGTTCGATCTTGCGGTGTCCTTTCCCAGTGACAGAAGGGGCAGCAAGGCACGCATGTATCGTTGCCATTAAGGATAACAAGATGGGGTCTATTCCTACATGAATAGATCTTGTCTACATCATGTCATCGTTCTTATTGCATTACTCCGTTTTTCCATGAACTTAATACACTAGATGCATGGTGGATAGCGGTCGATGTGTGGAGTAATAGTGGTAGATGCAGGTAGGAGTCGGACTACTTATCTTGGACGTGATGCCTATATAATGATCATCGCCTTGGATATCATCATGATTATTTGATCTTCTATCAATTTCCCAACAGTAATTTATTCACCCATCGTGTGCTATACTCATGAGAGAAGCCACTATTGAAACCTACGGCCCCGGGGTCTACTTTTCCAACATATTGCTTTCCGATCTACCTTTTTGCCTCTTTGTTTTCACATCTACTAAACCAAAAACCCAAAAATATATTGCTGCACTTTTAATTTGCTCTTTTTATTTTGTGTTCTTGAGAGATCTATCTCTCCTATCTATCATATCCTAATCTATCTTTTTACCGTAGAGAGATTGACAACCTCTCTTTCGCGTCGGGTTGCAAGTATTTGTTATTTGTGTGCAGGTGCTGCTTATTGGGTGGTGGTGATCCTCCTACTGGTTCGATAACCTTGGTTTCATAACTGAGGGAAATACATAGCGTCGTTGTGATGCATCATCCCTTCCTCTTTGGGGAAATACTGATGCAGTCTCAAGCCACGTCAAAGGAATTTCTGGCGCCGTTGCCGGGGAGGAAGCGGTCTCTTCTACGTGCCAATCTCAGGCGCCGAGGAGACTCCATCACCATCTACCAGGTTCCTAATCACAAATCTCATCTCCTTGCAATTACATTATTTGCCATTTGCCTCTTGTTTTCCTCTCCCCCACTTCACCAATTTTCCGTTTTATCCGCCCTCTTTTTCGTTTGCCTTTTTCTCATCAGATCTCTTGCTTGCTTGCAATCTTGTTTGCATAGTCACGATGACTCAAGAAAACACCAAGTTGTGTGATTTTTCCAATACTAATAACAATGATTTTATTAGTACTCCTATTGCTCCTCCCGCCACTAGTGCGGAGTCTTGTGATATTAATGTCGCTTTGTTGAATCGTGTCATGAAAGATAAATTTGCCGGTAATCCTAATGACGATGCCGCGTCCCATCTAAACACGTTCGTAGAATTGTGTGATATGCAAAAGAAAAAATATGTGGACAATGATATAGTGAAGTTGAAATTATTTCCTTTTTCCTTGCGGGATCGTGCAATTATTTGGTTTTCTTCTTTGCCTCGCAATAGTATCGATTCCTGGAATAAATGCAAGGATGCTTTTATTACTAAGCATTTTACACCCGCAAAAATTATTTCCGTTAGGACAAAAATCATGAATTTTAAGCAACTTGAGCATGAACATGTTGCACAATCTTGGGAAAGAATGAAATTGATGCTAAGAAATTGTCCTACTCATGGTTTAAATCTTTGGATGTTCATACAAAAAAAATTATGCGGGATTGAATTTCATCTCAAGAAATCTTTTAGATTACGCCGCGGGTGGTACTTTTATGGAAATTACACTGGGTGAAGCTACTAAATTGCTAGATAATATTATGGCAAATTATTCACAATGGCATACCAAAAGAGCACCTACTAGTAAAAAAGTTAATTCGGTTGAAGAAATTAGTACTTTGAGTGAGAAGGTTGATGCTTTGATGAAATTGGTTGCTAGTAAAAATGCTCCTATCGATCTTAATGATGTTCTTTTGTCTACCTTGATTGAGCAAAATAGTGATTCCGTGGATGTGAACTTTGTCTCACGAAACAATTTCAATAACAATGCTTATAGAGGTAATTTTAATCTTAGGCCTTTTCCTGGAAATTCCTCTAATAATTATGGTAATTCCTATGGTAATTCTTCTTACAATAATAATAGGAACACCTCTGATCTTGAGAGTAATATTAAAGAATTTATCAATGCGCAAAAGGCGTTCAGTACTACGATAGAAGAAAAGTTGAATAAGATTGATGATATGTCTAGAAGCATTAATAGAATTTCTCATGATGTTGAAAATCTCAAGTTGAAAGCTTTTGTGCCTAAGATTGACGAATCAATTAAAGCTTTATATATCTCTATGGATGAAATTAAGAAAAGAACCGCTATGCTTAGAGCTAAAAGAGAAATCTTAGAAAAATCATTTTCTAGTGATTGCCTTTATAAAAATGATGAAGATCTTAAAGTGATTGGTGTTTCTTCTATTGATTCCTTGTTTAGTAATATTAATATTGATGATAAAGGGATTGAAGTAGAGTCAACTTTATCTAGAAGGCGTCCCAATAATTTGGAGGGTGAAAATCTTGATGAAAATTTTGATAAAAGTGGGTTTGAAGAGGTCAAAACTTTAACTAGAGATGTGCCCACTATTTTGGATTGCAAAGACTTTAATTATGATAGTTGCTCTTTTATTGAATGTATTTCTTTGCTGCAATCCATGTTGAATTCACCCCATGCTTATGAGCAAAATAATGCTTTTACTAAACATATCGTTGATGCCATGATGAAATCTTTTGAAGAAAAGTTGGAGTTGGAGATTTCTATCCCTAGAAAATTACATGATGAGTGGGAACCTACTATTAAAGTCAAGATTAAAAAAATATGATTGCTTTGCTTTATGTGATTTGGGCGCTAGTGTTTCCACGATTCCGAAATCTTTATGTGATGTGCTTGGTCTCACCAATATTGAAGAATGTTCTCTTAATTTGCACTTGGCGGATTCTACTATTAAAAAAGCTTTGGGAAGAATTAATGATGTTCTTATTCTTGCAAATAGCAACTATGTGTCCATAGATTTTATTGTGCTTGATATTGATTGCAATCCGTCTTGTCCCGTTATACTTGGTAGACCGTTCTTACGCACTATAGGTGCCGTGATTGATATGAAAGAGGGCAATATTCATTCTCAATTTCAACTAAGAAAGGGTATGGAACACTTCTCTAGAACAAGAATTAAGCCATCATATGAATCAATCATGAGATCATCCTATGGTTCCAAAACCAAAGATGATAATATTTGAATCTATGTGTTATGCCTAGCTAGGGGCGTAAAACGATAGCGCTTGTTGGGAGGCAACCAATGAATAAATTTATTTTTGCTTTTTCCTTTATGTTACAGAAGTATGGTTAGAGTACAGATTACTACAAACTGTTCTGTTTAAGACATATTCTGTTTTCGTTGCATTGTGTGCTTGTTTTGATGAATATATGGGTTGTATTGAAGGGTATGAGCCATGGTAAAGTTAAAATACAGTAGGTATAATGCAACAATAAAATATGAATGGGTTTGAAATAGCACCTAAAGTAGTGATTTGATTTATTATACTAATGGATCTCACAAAGATTTTGTTGAGTTTTGTGTGATTGAAGTTTTCAAGTTTTGGGTGAGATCACGATGGATGAAGGAATAAGGAATGAAAAGAGCCTAAGCTTGGGGATGCTACAGCACCCCCAAGATATATCCAAAGAGAAACAAGCAACTAAGCTTGGGGATGCCCCCGAGTGGCATCCCCTGTTTCTTCTAACGACCATCGGTATTTTACTTAGAGCTATATTTTTATTCGTCACATATCATGAGTTTTGCTTGGAGCGTCTTGTATCATTTGAGTCTTTGCTTGCTTTGCTTGTTAGTTTGTTACTTGTATCCTTGCTGGACACACCTACTTGGGAGAGCCAAAATTATGCTATGATTTGTTAGAATTGCTCTATATGCTTCACTTAAACTTTTTGAGCTATAGAATTGCTCTAGCACTTCACCTATATCTTTTTGAGCACTGTGTGCTTGGAAACTTTTAAAGAAATACTCTCATGCTTCACTTAGATTAATTTGGGAGTTAGTAAATTTTGAAGAAATCCTCTCATGCTTCACTTATACCTTTTTGAGAGATGAAATCTCTATGCTCATGTGCTTCACTTAAATTTGTTTGAGCTTGTCAAAAAGCAAAGGCAATATATGAAACTGGTCCCAAAGTGATAGATATCCAAGGAGGATATAATAAAAACTTTCATGAAGATCATTGGACAAATTAAACTTGATTCCTTGTAATAGTTTTGAGACATGGTGATAGTAATATGTGAGTCATGTTAGTGAGTAATTATGCTTTAGTAGGAATATTGGTGTTAAGGTTTGTGATTCCCTATGCATGCACGAAAGCCAATAGTTATGCAATGAAGTTACATCCTACTTATGGTGCATTATTCAGTGTTAGTTATGCTCAATGCTCGCTTATGTGAATTTTTGTTTCTTGGTTTGGTTGCTTCTCAATCTATTTGCTAGCCTCCATTTGTACTAAGTAGAAATACTACTTGTGCATCCAAAATCCTTAAACCAAGTTTTGCCTTATGAGTCCACCATACCTACCTATATGCGGTATTTCCATGCCGTTCCAAGCAAATTTGTATGTGCCATCTCTAAATTTTCAAAATAAACTTCTCTTTTGTGTGCTCGTACCGCTCATGAAACGGTGGGGAGTGTCCAATATTTTTCCATGCTAGATGTGTTATTCTCAAGATGAGTGTTTATTCACTTGTCATTGCACGAGAGTACGGCGGTAATAGGGATTCCCATTCCCGAAATGAAAAAGAAAAAATATTTACTTTATGTTGTCAAATAATAAATTCCTTGAAAAGTGTTGGTATGGAAGGCAACTGTGGATACGGCCCGCCATGGAATGTAAAAGAATGGTGGAAAAAGGAATAAACTTTATTTTCTGTTTGGGAACCGCCTATGATATATCTAGCATGGAAAGTATTGTGAACTACTTTGTCGTTTTCGTTGACAGGAAAGGCATGCCACCCAAAATATTTTTCTCTCTCAATTTAAACTTTGAGCTGTGGCACCTCTACAAATCCCTACTTCCCTCTGCGAAGGGCCTATCTATTTACTTTATGCAATTTTTATTTTTACTTTGAGTCTCCATCTTCTCTTATAAATCACCAACTAGGGGGCATTATGATCGTACTTGAGCATTGGGTATAGCTAATATTTGAGTGTGTTTCATGAATGGATCAATGATTGAGCATGATGGGCTAGGGATAACTTTCTTTAGTGTTGATATTTTGAAAGACATGGTTGCTTGTTGGCATGCTTGAGTATTGAAGTCATTATGTTAAAACTAGACTATTGCTTTGAATCATCTAAAAGTCTAAATGTCCATGATACAAAAGAAAAAGAATATGAGATGAACATGTTAGGCAGCATTCCACATCAAAAATTCTGTTTTTATCATTTACCTACTCGAGGACAAGTAGGAATTAAGCTTGGGGATGCTGATACGTCTCCAACGTATCTATAATTTTTGCTTGTTCCATGCTGTTATATTATCATTCTTGGATGTTTTACAATCACTTTATATCAACTTTATATCATTTTTTTGGGACTAACCTATTGACATAGTGCCAGTTGTTGTTTTTGCTTGTTTTTTACTTCGCAGAATATCAGTACCAAACGGAGTCCAATCGCGACGAAACTTTTTGGACATTTTTTCTGGACCAGAAGACACCCAGTGGGCCAAAGAAGTGTCAAAGAGGTGGGCTGTGGAGGCTACAACCCACCAGGGTGTGCCAGGGGGGCCCCGGCGCGCCTTGATGGGTTGTGCCCTCCACGGGGCCCCTCTCCACCGCCTCTGACGTCTATAAATACACAAATATTCAGAAAACCCTAGGGGAGTCGACGAAAAACACATCCAGCCACCGCAAGTTCCAGAACCTCGAGATCCAATCTAACACCATCACGGAGGGGTTCATCTTCTTCATATAGGTGCCTCTCCGATGATGCGTGAGCAGTCCACCATAGACCTACGGGTCCGTAGGCAGTAGCTAGATGGCTTCCTCTCTCTCTTTTTATTCTCAATACAATGGTCTCTTGGAGAACTATTTGATGTAAACTTTTGCGGTGTGTTTGTTGGGATCCGATGAATTTTGAGTTCATGATCAGTTTCTATCCATGAATATTATTTGAGTCTTCTTTGATCTCTTATATGCATGATTACTTATAGCCTCGTATTTCTTCTTCGAATCTTTGGTTTAGTTAGGCCGACTACATCAATTTTTCTTGCCATGGGAAGAGGTGCTTTGTGATGGGTTCGATCTTGCGGTGTCCTTTCCCAGTGACAGAAGGGGCAGCAAGGCACGCATGTATCGTTGCCATTAAGGATAACAATATGGGGTCTATTCCTACATGAATAGATCTTGTCTACATCATGTCATCGTTCTTATTGCATTACTCCATTTTCCATGAACTTAATACACTAGATGCATGCTGGATAGCGGTCGATGTGTGGAGTAATAATGGTAGATGTAGGCAGGAGCCGGTCTACTTATCTTGGACGTGATGCCTATATAATGATCATCGCCTTGGATATCGTCATGATTATTTGATCTTCTATCAATTGCCCAACAGTAATTTGTTCACCCACCGTGTGCTATACTCATGAGAGAAGCCACTAGTTAAACCTACGGCCCCCGGGTCTACTTTTCCAACATATTGCTTTCCGATCTACCTTTTTGCCTCTTTGTTTTCACATCTACTAAACCAAAAACCCAAAAATATATTGCTGCACTTTTTATTTGCTCTTTTTATTTTGTGTTCTTGAGAGATCTATCTCTCCTATCTATCATATCCTAATCTATCTTTTTACCGTAGAGAGCTTGACAACCTCTCTTTCGCGTCGGGTTGCAAGTATTTGTTATTTGTGTGCATGTGCTGCTTATTGGGTGGTGGTGATCCTCGTAATGGTTCGATAACCTTGGTTTCATAACTAAGGAAAATACTTACCGTCGATGTGCTACATCATCCCTTCCTCTTTGGGGAAATACCGACGCAGTCTCAAGCCACGTCATTTCCTCGCACCACTGCTGTTGTTTCCTCGTCTCCGGCGACCACTCCTGAGACCGTCTCGGCATTTCTTCCTCGCCGGGCAAACATCCGCACGTTCCCGCCACCACCGGTGATCACTCAAGTAAGTTATTTCCCCTAACCTAGATCCATTGTAGTTCGTCGAAGTTCTTTGAGTTCTTCGGTAGTTTTTCTTTGGTTCATCACCATCGCTGGTTTTGTGAGTAGATCGCGCAAGTTTAATCATAAAAATAAGGCAGTGGAAACACTGGTTCTGTTTCATGTATAATATACTTCAATCCTTCTTAGCATTAGATGAATTGTATTGCCACTGCTTCTCTGCTTCTCCATTAGGGCTAGCGAATATTTCGCTTTTTGGAACTATTCTTAGATCCACGATCATTAGTGTTCCGGCGGAAACTTGTTTGTCTTGCACTTAGCAAAGAAAACGTAAGCCTTTGATGTAGCTTAAGTCGCCTGTATGTTCCGTCCGGTTCATCGGCGTAGACGTGACCCGCCATATAATAAACTGCCAGGTTTAGATGCTAGCTCCGTCAGGCAATTTACTTATCGTGGAAAATTAAGCCGTCTGCTCTTTATCCACATGTCTAAGCCATCTCTTTATTTTGTTCAGGCGACTCTTTATGTCAAAATCCACCACCACCTGCAACTGGGTGCCTACTCAAGTTTCTGAGGTTATCTTGAAAGATTACGAAGAACATGGGTTTCTACCGCCTCAAGACGTGGTTGGCTGGCGGGTTATCCTTGGAGAGGAAATCCCAAAACCAGAGGAGGGAGAAGTGGTGATATTCTTGGATCACCTTCAGAGGGGGTTTTCACCTCCCGGATCAAAATTCTTTCGGGACGTCTTGCACTTCTTCCATCTTCATCCTCAAGACCTGGGTCCCAACTCCATATCGAACCTTTGCCAATTCCAAGTGTTTTGTGAGGTATATCTGCTAATGGAACCCACCGTCTCCCTCTTCGGGGAATTCTTCTACTTGAACCGGCAGACCGAATGCGCGGACGGCCCTAGCCTAGAACTTGGCGGGGTCTCAATCCAGAGACAAAAAGACGTCCTTTTTACTGCAGCCACTCTACCAAGCCATCCTAAGGGGTGGAACAAAACTTGGTTTTATTGTCGGAACACCGCCCCTGCTGACGAAAATCCCTTGCCGGGTTACACACCCAATCACCTCCCCATGGATTTTGAACTTCCTGGTTGGGCTCCTTAAGAGGAACGTTCTCAGCACGCCCCTATTTATCCGAAGTTGAGGGCTCTACTAGTCAACGGGCTAACTGGAGTCGACTTAACCCGGTGTTGGGTGTCTTGGAGGATTTTGCCATTAAGTCTTCGTAACAACTCGATGTATGCTTACTCCGGCGACTTGGATGATGCTCAACAATACAGCAACTATTCCTTGGATGCTGACGAGATAAACCGGATCATGAAGAAGTTGTTAGGTGAAAACCAAGAAACTTGCAGCAAGGACGGGTTGAAGCCTTTCTATGCTCTTAACCCGGTTCCTCCGGTACAAAACCTTCAACACCTTAATCCGGCTTTCCGAACAGACTTTTTAGCCTTTTGCCAGCTTGCTCTGATTGTTAATTTTACAGGCCACGTCTCCCTTTTGGGGCAGGAAACAAGGCAAAACTATGGCTAATAAGCCCAAAGCCGCCCCAAGTAAGAAGAAGAATAAGGCGGCTGCAGAAGGGCCGTCCAAAATGGATGAAGCAGCTGCCACTGATACTCGATCAGAGGTAAAATTTATCTTTTGTTTGCATTTCATTGAATCTAGCTGACGCCTCTTCTTCTTAGGGCGATGTCGAGACAAGCCGTGCGGGCGATGTTGAGGTAATTTCCATTTCCTCTGACTCAGAAACAAGGCGGGTTGTTCGGAAGGTAAGCTTCTCTCACTCGGACGCTTATCTGGATTCTCACTTTGTTTTGAAGAAAACTCAGCACAAGTCTAGGCGTCAGACCCGCAGTGGGAGTGGCAAGCTTGTTGTCGGCTTACCTGATAAGCTAACCACCCGCAAACGACCAACTGAGGTATTTAATGCTCCAATTCTTCAAGGAGGTTTTGACTTGATGTGTCAACCTTTAATTCCTATGTTTTGATTTATCAGGAGTGGCCACCTTCGTCGGGTGACTCTACTGCATCCAAACTAGCACCCTTCGTTATCAATCCTCAGTAAATTCCTCTTGTTATTTTGCCTGTTTGAGTAGACTATTGTCTCTACCCATGCCTTATACTGGACTCTTCATTCTGCAGGGCCAAGGCCAAGAAAAGGAAGACTGGCGTGTCTTCTACTAATCCTGACGTCCTTGAGCCGGAGATTCCTGATTTGGTGGCTCCTCAAATTCATGCTGATTAACCTGAAGATCCTCAGGAGGTCCAAACCGACTTACGTCCTCCGTCTGAGCCGGCCAACACTGACGCCGTGAATGTTGAGGCTACTCCGGCAGCCAATCTTAATCCGTCCAATCCTCCAACGACAACTAAAGATGCCCCTGAGGAGGTTATTATTACTGGGGCGAGTTATACTGCTCCTAAGGTCTCCAGGGTGTTAACAAAAATTATTGCTAAGGGTGAAACAGTGCTGCCAGAGAAGGGGAAGGTCAAGCTGGAGCTCCCAAATTATGAGAATTTTAGTGCTGAAGAACTTCATGCCGGCTACCTGGATCGCCTAGCTACGAGTCGAGAAATGGAAATTGGCCTCGCTAGCATGATGAAAAATAAATACGGGGTATGCCCCTCTTTATTTACCCATACCATATATCCTTATGTAGCCCCCAAGGCCCAGCTTATCTTTCTAAGATAAGCCGGGTCTTGTGAATACTGTGATTGACTCAACCTGTAGCCCCCAAGGGCCGGCTCATCTTCTTGAGATGAGTCGGGGCTTGATAATTTAAGAACTTCGACCTGTAGCCCCCAAGGGCCGGCTCATCTCCTTGAGATGAGTCGGGTCTTTTCTGTATCTTAATGTCGAAAGAACTGATATGCATTAGCCCCCAAGTGCCAAATATATTGCTTGCAATTTGCTTGGGACTTGTTTAGAAATTTTGTTTACGATGCAGGAAACTTTGAAGACGGCCGAACCAAGTATAGCCGGCTTAAAAAAGGACCTGGAAAAGGGGCAAACCGCCCAAGCAGAGATTGAAGAAAAACTTCGACTCTCATTGGTTGAACTGGAAAGCGCCAAGGTAGGCTTTTTGAAGGAGAAAAAATCCTTTGAAGCTGAAAAGGCGGCTCTAAAGAAGCGTGCAGAGGACGCGGAGGGTCAGCTCAAACCCATCATCGAAGAACTGTCCAAGTTGAAACGACACATTACCCAGATGACTCAAGCTGATTTGATAAATATTTCTTCCTTTTTGATATATGAATAATGGTCATCTGGCGACTCATGTATTGATGCTATTTTGCAGGCCCCCGGACGAGCAATCTTAAAAATAATAGCCTCCCGATGCTTAAGGTCGTCTACTCATTGACAGAGCAACTCTATGTTGGAAGTCATCTTGCACTTAAGGCAGTGATGGGGGATAAGCAACCTTTGAAGCTTATCAAAAACGTGTTGGAATGCCTTTCAACCATTCCACAGAAAATTCAAGAGCTAAAAAGGTCAACTGCCCGAGCCGGCGCGACATATTCGTTGAGCCGGGTTCTAGCTTACGGAGAAGAGCTTGACCCGGCTGAATTAGCAAAAGGCTTCCCCGAGTTTAAGAATGATGGGTCAGAATTTTCTCAAGAGGACTATGCTGCTTGTGTCAAAGCCGCTCAAGTGTTGTCCACTCAGTTGGTATCTGAAATGAAGCTGAAGAATTATCAGGCGGCTTATGACGCCAACCATTCACGGATTCCACCGCCCAGTTTTACATCGGTGAACCTGGCTCCTCAACGGCGTAAGCACATCTTCGCCCCTGAAGTTGACCCATCTCCTATCTTTGATGATGAGGTCGTATTCCAAGCTTTATCCTACTGTAACTAGGATGTGGATAATCTCTAGATACAAGAACCAGAAGACCCAGCGGCGGATAACCCGGAGGTGTCTCATGCGCAAGATTAGTCCGCGACTAATCCGGATGGCATGGTCGGCAAGTCAGTTGAATGATGATATGAGCTTCTCAATCGCCACCCTATCGGCTCAAGCCCCCAAGTATGGGTTAAAAACAATTTGTGGCTCCTTGATCCTGTAATAGGGATAGCTTTCTGAAAAATTGCTGCGTCGTGCCATCGTGCACGTTTGCGCCTTTGTTGGTGCAAAATATTTATATTCCTGGGCTTGATACCATTTTGTTGTTCTGTCGTCCTGTCATTTGCACATTCTTTTTATCGATGAATGTTTTTGGCAGGCAAAAGCTAAGCAAAATAAGCCGGCAGAAGGTCTTGATCTTCTAGACTTAGACAGACTATTTCTCCTCCAACAATGTTGAAGCTATATGATTTGTCAACTGGCCACTATGTGAACTCAATTGTTCAACCCGGTTTCTCAGACGTGAGCCGGTAATAACTTTGAACCTGAAACTTACTGTAATAATCGAAGTAAATAAGGTAATCTTGATAAGCCGTCTTGATGAGACTCGGCAAAAAGAAACTGGTTTTCAAAGCTCCAAGTCCTTTTGGCTTTCCCTGATAATATAATTTGGTGCTGGTCATGCAGCTGATCACCCGGATATTTATGTATGAGCCGGTAATGAACACAGGGCATGCCTGAAAGGCTTTATGCGGTTATAACATAATTTTTATAATAGTACATAGTACTGGCTTTCGAAGCTCAGAAATATAAAGCGGCTCTTTGAAGCCGGCTTTAAAGGTCTTGACCACGTAATCCTGGTTATCATAAACCGTGATGCTGATCGGCCCAAAGGCTTTATATGTCTTCATAAATGACTTATGATATATCCTGATCTGAAAATCAGTTTTCCGCACAGGTATGGCTATGCTAGCATGATGCGATGATGATGCGAATGATGTAATGATGTAGTGCAAATAACATATGCGCATGATATCAAAGTAATTGTCGGCTTTTGAGGCTCGACGGGAAAAGACTGGCTTTCGAGGCTCGAGTCTTGCTTCAATGAAGCGGGTATGATAACCCATGGTTTATCCTAGCTCTCTGTATGCCGGCTCTCTCATGACTTAAGCCGGTGTTTTAACCTTGATAAGTTCAGGGTCCAAAAAGGATTGACTTGTCAAGAGCACACGGGGTCATCTGATCAGAGTCGCATCAAGCGCACAGGCAGGTTTAACCATATATGGCGTTTATGTTTGCTGGGTCAAGAGGGTGAGAAGGCTAAGCTCGATGAGCTGGAAGCCCCCAAATGCCCAAAATATTGTGGCGTTATTTTGCCGGGTCACAAGGGTGAGAAAGCTAAACTCGATGAGTTGGAAGCCCCCAAATGCCCAAAATATTGTGGCATTATTTTGCAGGGTCACAAGGGTGAGAAAGCTAAACTCGATGAGTTGGAAGCCCCCAAGTGCCTATTGTTTCAAAAAATAAAGACTCGAGCTCAATTTGTAGGCTGAAACGGCTAAAAACCCCGCAATTCGGGAGCGACGGCTTTATTATACTCGAAACATAAAGAAGTATACACAGAATTTGCAAGGGGTTCTAGGTATAGTAAGGCCACAGGTGTTCCTGGGGGGGGGGCTGGCGCGCCCTGGTATCATGTGGTCACCCGGTGGCCCCCCTCCGGTAGTTATTTGCTCCAATATTTTTATATATTCCAAAATAATTCTCCATGAAGTTTCCGCTTATTTGGAGATGTGCAGAATAGGTGTCCCTGACATGCTTTTTCAGGTCCAGAATTCCAGCTGCCGGCATTCTCCCTCTTTGTGTAAACCTTGCATATTATGAGAGAAAAGGCATTAGAATTACTCCATAAAGCATTATTAAGCATAAAAACATTATAAATAACAGTAGTAAATCATGATGTAAAATGGACGTATCAGTGACCTGGGCTGGACGCACACTGGCTCTCTGTCAGCGCCTGTGACCGCCCCTCTCAACCAATGCCAGACCCCGCGTATGACACGCGTCACGCGGGACGCGACGGGGGAGGAGCGGAGACGCTCAAGCGACGCTCGAGGACTTGGAAGTTGGTTGTTTGGTACCAAGCATGCTGCTTGGGCAACCGTCTCCCTTCCCCGCGCACAACCCCATGTGGGAACACGTGGCGCGAGGGAGCATCGCTACCCGTCCAGCACAGCAAGGATTTTTGGGCGCGCCCCTTCAGGACGCCGCCCCGCTCCGCCACTCCCACGACCCGCAGTTACTGCGCATCGTGGGAAAGGTCAGTAAAGGTCATCATAGCCGTAGAAAATTACGGCCGCGTGCATCTGTGCACTATTTTTGGGCCTAGCCCAACAAACGTCACGGATGCATGTGTGGCCCAGGCCCGGGGGCTCCTGTCGGTGTACTAAGAAACGGGGGCCTTAGCACCCTAACTTGTGCACCAGGCACCCGCAGCCTCCGGACCGGCAAGATCTTGCCGGGCAGAAGCATTCCTCCAACCACACCAAGCAAAGGACCAAGAAAACCGGCAAGACGCCTTGTCATGGGGCTCAAGGGCGAGCGCACCCGCCAAGGACTCCGCCCGCCAAGTCCTAGCTCCACGTCACTGAGCTGGTTGTCTACATTGGCTAGGTGGCGAGCGGGCAGGCAGTTAGGTGGAGCCAGTCGGGGCGTGTAGTAGCATGGAGGGATTTACAGCAGCTTTAATGACACTCGTCCAACGGCATGGCGGAAGAATAGAAGGTAGCTAGGTGGACGGCACAGAAGGAGATGCAGTCCTTGCCAGGAGACGTCGCTAGCTTGACACCTCACGGCGCATTCAATGTGCCTGTCCTAGTCTGCCAGGGTTAGGTATTTCCCACTACCACCTCTGCTGACACTCTGGCAGAGGGCAGTATCCACTGTTTACCAGATGTAAAGACCATTTTGCCACTATGGTAACCCCTTATCTATAAAAGGAGGCCCATGGCTACCTTGACAAAGGTCGACACTCTGTTCATTCTACACGCGTAGCTGCACTCCTGAGGCACCTATTGCCGGGGTTGTTGCGCCCTGTACTGTGAACACTCATAAACCACCAAAACACAGGACGTGGGGTTTTACGCTCCGGCGGCCCGAACCTGTCTAAACCCTTGCGTACGCAGGAATCAGTGATGTTGTTTGCGTGTTAGAGCCCTCACAGCCGAACCACGAAGGGGCCTTGCTGGCCCCATAGATCGTCGTACCCGACACATACCCAATGAGGAGCAGAAGGAAATGATAAGCAGTTTTCAGCAAGGTATTCTCTGCAAATGTTGTGAGTAATAGTGTTAGATGGATTTGCAGCAAGATAATTTGTAACAAGTAACAATAGTAGCAAGTGTGCAACAAGATAGCCCAAACCTTTTTATAGCAAAGGACATGCCTGAAAGTACTCTTATATTAAGCAAATGCTCTCGAGGACACATGGGAATCTCTGTCTAGTCATGTTCATTATGTTGAGTTGATTCACGTTCGTTACTTTGATAATTTGATATGTGGGTGGACCAGTGCTAAGGTGTTGTTCTTACTTGAACAAGCAACCCACTTATGATTACCCCCTCTCACAGGCATTCGCAACTACGAAAGGATAATTAAGATAAATCAAACCATAGCATGAAACGTGTGGATCCAAATCAGCCCCTTATGAAGTAACGCATAAACTGGGGTTTAAGCTTCTATCACTCTCACAACCCATCATCTACTTGTTACTCCACAATGCCTTCCCTTAGGCCCATAACATGGTGAAGTTTCGTGTAGTCGGCGTTCACACGACACCACTAAGAGAAGCAACAACATACACATCATCAAAATATCGAACGAATACCAACTTCACATGATTACTTATAACAAGACTTCTCCCATGTCATCAGGAACAAAAGTAACTACTCACACATCGTCAACATGTTCAAGATCAGAGGTGTAATAATGGAGATCAAGGATCTGAACATAATATCTTCCACCAAGTAAACCAACAAGCATCAACTGCGAGATGTAATCAACACTACTAGTAACCACGGGTACCAATCTGAGGTTTTGAGACAAAGATTGAATACAAGAGATGAACTAGGGTTTGAGATAAGATGGTGTTGGTGAAGATGTTGATGAAGATTGGTCCTCCCACGAAGGAGGAAACGTTGGTGATGACGATGGCTTCGATCTCCCCCTTCCGAAGGGAAGTCTCCCCGACAGAATCTCTCTATCGGAGAGCAAAAGGGCCTCTGCCCAGGTTTCCACCTCGAGATGGCGACGCTTTATCCTGAAAGTATCTTCTTGATTTTTTCTAAGGTAAAACACACCATATAGGAGAAGAGGGGGTCGGGAGACCTGCTGGGCCCCCACAACCTAACAGGGCGCACCCTGGGGGGTTGGGCGCGCCCTATTAGCTTGTGGCCAGCAGGTGGCCCCCCTCTGGTATATTTTTGGCCCAATAATTCTTATATATTCCATAAAATTCTCTGTCAAGTTTCAGGTCATTTGGAGTCCAGTGATTCTTCAGCCTTTTTCTTGGTTTTCAGGTCCAGAATTCCAATTTCTAGTGATTTCCCTCTTTGTGATGTACCTTGCATATTCAGAGAGAAAAGGCATAAGAATTGTATCCTAATGAGGAATAATGAACAAGAATAACATAAATATCAATAAGAATTCATGATGCAAAATGGACGTATCAATAATAGGCATGCCAACAACGGGTTTATTCTTATCTAGCACATAATGTTTGTTTCTAGCAGGTTTGGCAATTCTAGCGGCCTCATCACAAAAGTAAATAACATGACCATCAATGTTATCAACCAAGAGATCTTTAACCATAGAAACATTAGGTTCTATATTTATTTGTTCAGAAGGTTTGGGTGTTCTAATATGGCTTTTATTAACCATTGCTGTAGCCTTAGCATGTTCCTTAATCCTAACAAGAAAAGGTGGTTTTTCAATATAAGTAGTGGGCATGTTTTATTAACCACAATAGTAGGTTCCTCTAACAATTCTTCAATGGGTTGATGATATTAAACCATTTCTCCTTAGGGAGATCAACATGAGCAGCAAAGGTTTCACAAAAGGAAGCTACTATCTCAGAGTCAAGTCCGTATTTAGCACTGAACTTATGAAAAGTATCAGTTTCCATAAAAGATTTAACACAATCAAACTCAAGCTTTATACCTGACTCCTTATATTTTTTGAGTTCCCAATCTTTAGAGTTGCGCTTAATTATTTCCAGAAGATCCCATTTGAATTCAATAGTTCTCTTCATGTAGGAACTGGTGGAAGAAGAATCGAGTATTAATTGAACATCATGAGAAAGCCAAGCATAAAAGTTTTGTATAATCATTTCTCTTGGGAGCTCATGGTTGGGGCAAGTGTGCATCATGGATTTAAGCATCCCCCAAGCTTGAGCAATGCTTTCTACTTCACAAGGCCAAAAATTATATATATAATTCCGATCATGATCAACTAGATGCATAGGATAAAACTTCCGATGAGATTCCAGTTTCAAACGATTCCAGTCCCATGATCCAACATCATCCAAATCAATGATTTTCCCTCCAAAGATAAAGGGAAAACCTTCTTATTAACCTTGTCCTCGGATAAACCTGCAAGCTTAAATAATCCACAAATCACATCTACATATATCAAGTGCAAATCAGGATGAGTTGTTCCATCTCCTGCATAAGGATTAGCTAGCAGTTTATCTAACATACCCGAAGGAATCTCATAATAAATATTTTCAGTAGGTTCATTAGGTTGAGTGGCAAATTTTTCCACTTCTCATTGGGGTGAAGATACCCCAAACAGGCCCTTCAAAGGATTACTATCCATAGTGATAAGCAACGGTAAATTTCAGCACGTACCAAAAATGTTTCCTTACCAAATTCCACTCACCAAAGGCGCTTCACTCCCTGGCAACAACACCACAAAAGAGTCTTGATGACCCACAAATATAGGGGATCAATCGTAGTCCTTTTGATAAGTAAGTGTGTCGAACCCAACGAGAAGCAGAAGGAAATGATAAGCAGTTTTCAGTAAGGTATTCTCTGTAAGTGTTGTGAGTAATAATGATAGATAGTTTTGTAGCAAGATAATTCATAATAAGTGACAAGTAGCAAAAGTAACAAGTGTGTAGCAAGATAGCCCAATCCTTTTAATAGCAAAGGACGGGCCTGAAAGTACTCTTATATTAAGCAAGCGCTCTGAAGGACACATGGGAATTTCCATCTAGTCATGTTCATCTTCTATGATTGCTGACACTCATTGCATATTTTTGGAGCTAATGTTTCCATCGGACACATAGGAAGATGGGGGCTTTATTGTCTTTGCCACCCAACTCATTTATCTCAAGGATAATGTCAACAATAATGAATCATGATCACCTACATCCAACTGGATATATATATCTGAATCTTTCTCCAACACATAATGCTTGCCAGCTAGAGAGATAATAGGTAGGAATAGGGATAAACATTATTGACTCTAGTATAAAAGTAAATACATGAAAGTAAAAGATATGCCCTTCGCATAGGGAAGCAGAGGTTGTCATGCGCTTTTTAATTTTGGATGTGCAAACTCTTAATGGAAAGGAATGTTACTTTATATTGCCCCTTATGATAGCAAACTTTATTATGCAATCTGTCGCTTTTATATATTTGCCATCACAATATCGTACAAAGTTTATTTCCCCTTACAATAAAAGATCATACATATTTAAGAGCAATTTTTATTGCTTCATGCACTGATGACAACTTACTTGAAGGATCTTATTCAATCCATAGGTAGGTATGCTGGACTCTCATGGAAAGAAACTGGGTTTAAGGGGTTATGGACGCACAAGTAGTATCTCTACTTAGTGCGGAATTTTTTTAGCTAGCAAAAGATCTAAAGCAAGCACCACATGTTAAAGGATCCATGACCATATAACTTCTATGTGAATGTAAACAAACATGATCATTATGTTGTGTTCCATGTCCAATATCAACACTTGATCATTATATAATATTTGGTGGGCGCTCACAATCATAAAATATGTCCAAGATAGTGTATTTATATGTGAATCTCCTCTCCTATATCATAATCTTGCATAGATTGTATCACTGACTAATCCTATGTTTGTTTATTCCCAACAACTTTTATCTAACATACTTCTTCTATGTGAAGTCATTACTCCCCATGGGATTAGCATATGATCTTTCTATTTCTTTTATTTCATTGCTATGATTGATGCATGAGAGTAAAGCAAGCAAACTCAAACTAATCTTTATTATATAACTCTCATACTCGATTACAAGGATAGGTAGATCTCAAAGCAAAAACTCTAAGCAAAGTAAATCTAAAATTTTATTTCTCTAAATCATGACATAATTAAGGATCAAACTAAAATAGGTGATAAGGGTAAAAGTGATGGTGACACGATATCGGGGCACCTCCCCCAAGCTTGGAACAAGCTAAGGATGGTGCCCATACCCATGTACTCAAGCGTCCTTCTTGGGTGATGGTGGTGGTGATGTAGTAGGTTGGTCCTCCGTCTTCCAAGGCATAGGTTCCCTGTCACAGAAACAAGATCTTGTCTCTGGAATCCTGAAATTGGCAGCTATGCTAATCCTTTTAAACCTGGATTCATACTCACAGTTTTGGTTTTGCAAGTCAAAGATTTGAGCTTGGAGATGATCGATCTGATCTTGAAGCTTGAAAAGAGCCTCTCCCACGTTCCTGGTGTCCAGCTTGTTCTCCCGGATGAATCCGATGATCATAGAGTGATTAGCACTCAAACCACATTCAACCATCCCTTGGCACTTGAAGATTTCCTGCTCCGCCGCTGCAAGCCTGGCTTCCTCGCTCCCCTCCTTCTTTGGCCCTTGAACATCCCGGATGTGGAGCACCCCTCACGCATCTCAATGGCTTGAGGGTGCTTCATCACCTCCGGCAGGTAGGATTTGATGACCTTCTCGAAGAACTTGTCCTTGGAGGAGCTTAACGGCGTCATGGCGATCTAGATCTGTCAGAAAAACAGCCCGAAACAAGAATAGAGGAGAAATTTGAGATGCGGTGGTCAAAATAGACGGGAGTATATATAATGAATTTTTCTAGGTTAGAATATGTGTCCAGGAAGAAAACGGAGTCCGGGAGGCACACGAGGGCCCCACAAGCTATCAGGGCGCGTCGAGGGGGTGGGCGCTCCCTATTGCCTTGTGGCTCCCTCGTGGGTCCCCCTGACTCATTTTTATTTTTGGAATTTTACTAAAATACCAAAACCAACAGAACATTTTTTTTGGAAACTTTGGAGTTGGTTTACTTACCGTATCACATACCTACCCCTTTTCAGCTTTCTAGAGTGTTTCGGGAGGTCTCTCTTATGTGTTCTTCCGGAGTCATAACTTGAATAATATTAGTTTCAACATTGACGGGCGTACCTGAGATGTAGTGTTTAATTCTTTGCCCATTTACCACGCTCGCATTTTTTCCTTCGAAGTTGTTAATCTTGATAGCACCGGAGCAATAGACCTCCTCGACGACATAAGGACCTTCCCATTTGGAGAGAAGTTTCCTGCAAAAAATCTGAAATGAGAATTGTACAAAAGAACTAGGTCTCCTACATTGAATTACCGTTTTTGGATTCTCTTGTCATGCCATCTTTTAACCTTTTATAAACAACTTGGCATTTTCATAAGCTTGTGTCCTCCATTCGTCTAATGAACTAATATCAAATAACCTATTTTCACCGACAAGTTTAAAATCATAGTTAAGTTCTTTAATTGCCCAATAAGCTTTGTTTTCTAACTCAAGAGGTAAATGACATGCTTTTCCATAGACCATTTTATATGGGGACATTCCCATAGGGTTGTTATAAGCAGTTCTATAAGCCCATAAAGAATCATCAGGTTTCTTAGACCAATTCTTTCTAGATCTATTAACAGTCTTTTGCAGGATCAATTTTATTTCTCGATTGCTCAACTCAACTTGACCGCTAGATTGAGGATGATAAGGTGATGCAATCCTATGGTTAACATCGTATTTAGCTAGAAGTTTACGGAAAGCACCATGAATAAAATGTGAACCACCATCAGTCATTAAATATCTAGGGACTTCAAACCTTGGGAAAATAACATCCTTAAGCATTTTAATAGAAGTGTTATGATCAGCACAACTAGTTGCAGATCAAATTCTTGAGGTAAAAGCACCCACCTAATCAGTCTAGGCTTAGCATCTTTCTTTTCCATGAGGTATTTAATAGCAGCATGATCAGTGTAAATAGTGACTTTGGAATCAACAATATAAGGTCTAAACTTATCACATGCAAAGACAACTACAAAAAATTCCTCTCGGTAGTAGCATAATTTCTTTGAGCACTGTCTAGAGTTTTACTAGCATAATGAATAACATTCAATTTCTTGTCTACTCTTTGCCCTATAACAACACCAATAGCATAATCACTAGCATCACACATAATTTCAAAAGGTAAATTCTAATCGGGTGGTTGACCAATAGGTGCAGAAATCAAGGCTTTCTTAAGTATTTCAAAGGTTTCTACACAATCATCATAAAAAACAAACAGAATATCCTTTTGAAGAATATTAGTTAGTGGCATAGAAATATTTGAGAAATCTTTAATAAAATGCCTATAAAAACCAGCATGACCAAGAAAACTTCTTATACCTTTAATATCCTTAGGACATGGCATTTTCTCTATTGCATCAAATTTAGCTTTGTCTACCTCAATGCCTCGTTCAGAGATTTTATGCCCAAGTACTATACCTTCATTCACCATAAAGTGGCACTTCTCCCAATTCAAGACAAGATTAGTTTCTTCACATCTCTACAAAACTCGATCAAGGTTGCTCAAGCAATCATCAAAAGAAGTCTCGTAAACGGAAAAATCATCCATGAAAACCTGAACAATCTTTTCACAAAAATTAGAGAATATAGCAGTCCTACATCTTTGAAAGGTAGCAGGTGCATTGCATAAACCAAAAGGCATACGTCTATAAGCATAAGTTCCAAAAGGTCATGCGAAAGTAGTTTTCTCTTGGTCTTCTTCTGACACGGGTATTTGAGAGAAACCAGAATATCCATCAAGAAAACAAAGTGTGTGTGCTTAGATAGCCTTTCTAACATTTGATCGATAAAAGTCAAGGGGTAATGATCCTTTCTAGTAGCTTTGTTTAATTTCCTGAAATCAATTACCATCCTATAACCAGTTACGGTTCTTTGTGGGATAAGTTCATTTTTATCATTAGGAACAACAGTTATACCTCCTTTCTTAGGAACACAACGAACATGACTTGGCCATCTACTATCAGTAATAGGATAAATTATACCTGCTCTGGAAGCTTTAGTATTTCAGTTCTCACCACTTTCTTCATCTTAGGATTTAAGCGACGTTGATGATCAACGATAGGTTTAGCATCCGGTTCCATATTAATCTTGTGCTGACATAGAGTGGGGCTAATGCCCTTAAGATCATCAAGAGTATATCCAATAGCAGCCCTGTGCTTCCTCAGAGTTTTAAGTAATCTCTTTTCTTCATGCTCTAAAAGATTAGCACTAATAATAACAGGATATATCTTCTTTTCATCCAGATAAGCATATTTTAAAGTATCAGGCAATGTCTTTAGCTCAAACACGGGATCTACCTTAGGTGGAGGAGGATCCCCTAAAATATCAACAGGCAAGTTGTGTTTAAGAATATGTGTTTGTCTAAGAAATATATCATCTATCGCATTTCTTTCATTCATATGCATATCATTCTCATGATCTAGCAAATATTGTTCTAATGGATCGGTAGGAGGCACGAAAATAGAAGCAAGACCAATTATTTCATCCTTACTAGGTAATTATTTTTCATATTGTTTTCTGCTGAACTTAGAGAAATTAAATGCACGAGACACATCACCAAATCTTACTTTGACTTTCTCGGTCACACAATTAATTTCAGCATTAACAATATTCAAGAAAGGTCTACCAAATATAATGGGACAAAAGCTATCTTGTTTTGAACCAAGTACTAAGAAACCGGTAGGGTACTTAATTTTTCCACAAAGGACTTCAACATCTCTAACAATCCCAAGTGGTGAAATGGTGTCTCTGTTTGCAAGTTTAATGGTGACATCAATATCTTCAATATCAGAGGGTGCTATTTCATTCATAATTTCTTGATATAAAGTAAAAGGTATAGCACAAACACTAACACCCATGTCACACAAGCCATGGTAACAATGATCTCCAATTTTAACAGAAACAATAGGCATGCCAACATCTGGTTTATTTTTGTCTAACTCATCCTGAAGATTTCTAGCAGGTTTTGCAATTCTAGCAGCTTCATCACAGAAGTAAATAACCTGAACCATCAGTATTATCAACTAGGAGATCTTTAACCATAGCAATATTAGGCTCAACATTTATTTGTTCGGAGGGTTTAGGTGTTCTAATATAACTTTTATTAACCATAGTTGCAGCTTTAGCATGTTCCTACATGAAGAGGACTATTGAATTTAAATGGGATCTTCTGGAAAGAATTAAACGCAACTCTGAAGATTGGGAATTTGACAAAGGTAAAGAGTCACGTATAAAGCTTAAGTTTGATTGTGTTAAATCTTTTGTGGAAACTGCTACTTTCCATGAGTTTAGCAATAAATATGGGCTTGACTCCAAGATGGTAGCTTCTTTCGGTGAATCGTTTACTACTCATGTTGATCTCCCTAAGAAGAAGTGGTTAATATCATCCTCCCATTGAAAAATCATTAGAGTAACATGTTAAAGTTAAGGAGGAAACAATTGTTCATCATGTTGACCAGTTCGTCCAATTCCAGGAACTTTTATTTCTGCACAAAAATAACACCAAGGTAGTTCTGCTGAAAACAACATCAGTCCGGGTTAGTTCCATTCAAATCATGCAAATTACAGTCCAAAACCAGAGCAAAAGTGTTTGGAAAAGTAGATACGTTGGAGACATATCATAGAGCACCAGACCTGAGAGCACTATTGTCATTCTTATGCATTGAGTCTAGTTAATGTTGGAAGTGAGCATGACTGGATCTCTTCCACCCTGAATTACAATGTTTAGTCGCTGCTTGGACCTCAGAGGTGCTCAGCATTTATGTTTTGCAGTTTCAGAAAGGGCTAGCGAGATACCATATCATCATATTATATCATGATTGTTTTGACAAATTGTTGGCATGTGAAATATTTTATTATTGCTCGCTAGTTGGTTATGTTATTGTCATGAGTAAATATAATAGCTAAGTGTTATCATCGATGTGGTTATTTATGATCTATGCAGAAAACCTAAACACTAAGTATATATATAGCAACGAGAACAAAAGAGTTTGTAAAAGTTTTCTTTATCACTTACAGTTTATCAACTGAATTGCTTGAGGACAAGGAATGACTTAAGCTTGGGGAGTTGATACGTCTCAAACGTATCTACTTTTCCAAAAACTTTTGCTCTTGTTTTGGACTCTAATTTGCATGATTTGAATGAAACTAACTCGGACTAACGATGTTTTCAGCACAATTGCCATGATGTTATTTTTGTGCAAAAATAAAAGTTCTCGGAATCGGACAAAACTTTTTGTGGTTTTTTTCCGGAAAATATGAAGAATTATGGAGCGAAGACCCACCAGAGGGGGGCCACCTGTTGTGCCAAGCCAACAGGGCGCGCCCACCCCCCTGGGCGTGCCCTGTTAGCTTGGGGCCACCTCGTGGTTCCCCAACCCTAATTCCAGTCCTATAAATTCACAATTACAGAGAAAAAATAGGAGAGAAGTTTTCACCACGTTTCATGAGAAGGAGGCGCCGCCACCTCTTGTTCTTCCTCGGGAGGGCTGATCGGGAGTCCGTTTGGGGCTCCGGAGAGGGGGATTCGTCGCCATTGTCATCACCAACTCTTCTTCCTCAACACCCCCATGATGCTCACCACTGGGAGTGAGTAATTACTTTGTATGCTTGTTGTACAGTGATGGGATTGGATGAGATTGATCATGTAATCGAGTTATTTTGATAGGTCTTGATCCCTAATATCCACTATGTTCTGAGATTGATGTTGCTATGACTTTGCTATGCTTAATGCTTGTCACTAGGGCCCGAGTGCCATGATTTCAGATCTGAACCTATTATGTTTTCATAAATATGAGAGTGTTTTGGATCCTATCTTGCAAGTTGTATGCACCTATTACGTGTCATGATCCGCATACCCCAAGGTGACAATAATTGGGATTCTTTCCCGTGATTGCCGTAGTTTGAGGAGTTCATGTATTCACTGTGTGTTAATGCTTTGTTCTGGTTCTCTATTAAAAGGAGGCCTTAATATCCCATAGATTTCCTTATGGACCCCGCTGCCACGGGAGGGTAGGACAAAAGATGTCATGCAAGTTCTTATCGCAAGCACGTATTACTATATACGGAATACATGCCTGCATACATTGATGAATTGGAACTAGTTCTGTGTCGCTCTAGTGTGTAACTGTTACATGATTGATGTCATCTAAATCATTATCCATCACCGGTCCATGTGCCTACGCTTTTCATATACTGAATCTTGCTAAGTTACTATTGCTGCTACTATTACAATCACTACAAATCTGCTGCTATTACTGTTACTGCCACTACTGTTGCTCTGCTTTGCTACTAAAGTTTTGCTACAGAGGATATACTGAGTGTGGCTAAATTGACAACTCAGCTGCTAAGACCAATAAATATTCTTTGGCTCCCCTTGTGTCGAATCAACAAATTTGGGTAAAATACTTCCCTCGAAGACTGTTACGATCCCCTATACTTGTGGGTTATCATGTCTCTCAAATTTCTTCGAGTCGCACCGCTCTCCCACTAGCTTCCCGACCGAGAAACGCTTTCTCTAGGAAAACCCCGTTCCGAGCAACAAACACTTTGTTCTCTTCTCGTTTGTAGAAGCTGTATCCCAAGTTTTCCCATGGATATCCCACGAATATGCATTTATCCGACTTGGGTGTAAGCTTGTCCGACAAGAGTCGTTTGACAACTGCTTCACGGCCCCAAATCTTTAGAAAAGACAAACTAGGACTCTTCCCAGTCCACATCTCATGTGGTGTCTTGTCTACGGATTTTGATGGTACCCTGTTAAGTGTGAAAGCTGCAGTTTCTAGAGCGTATCCCCAAAATGACAAGGGTAAATACAATTTGCTCATCATCGATCGGACCATGTCCAACAAGGTTCGATTTCTCCGTTCTGACACGTCGTTTCTCTATGGCATACCCGGAGGTGTGAGTTGAGTACTATACCTCAGCTTTTCAGATGATCGTCAAGCTCCTGGCTCATGTACTCACCTCCACGATCTGATTGCAGAAGCTTTATCATCTTGTCGAGCTGATTTTCAACCTCGTTTTGAAACTCTTTGAACTTTTCAAAAGTTTCCGACTTGTGCCTCATCAAATAGATATATCCATATCTACTCAAGTCATCGGTAAAACTCACGAAGTACTGATAGCCACCTCTGGACGTTGTGATCATTGGACCACACACATCACTGTGTATAAGTTCCAACAGCTCGGACGCCCTTTCGCAACTCTTTGCAAAAGGAGACTTAGTCATCTTGCCGAGCAAGCATGATTCGCATGTCTCGAACGACACGAAGTCGGACGAAGTTAGGAGTCCATCGTCATGGAGCTTCTTCATGCGTTTTAGACTAATGTGTCCAAGCCGACAATGCTAGAAGTAAGTCAGATTTATCTTATTAAGCTTATGCCTCCTGACATTCATGTTATAGACTGGTTCCATTTCTAGATTCAAAATAAATAGCCCATCTACAATGGGTGCATAGTCGTGGAACATTCCATTCAAATTAAAATGAACAACCATTGTCCTTTAAATTGAATTCGTAACCCTGACTCATCAAGCATGAGGCAGAAATAATGTTTGGACTAAGTGTGGGAATGTAATATCAATTATTCAATTCCAACATAAATCCAGAAGGAAGTTGGAGCTGCATCGTGCCGACCTCCAATGCAACAAATCTTGCTTTGTTGCCGACCCTGATGTCAATCTCCCCTTGTGCCACACGCCTAGTTCTTACCAGCCCCTACATCAAGTTGCAAATATGAACAACTGATCCGGTATCAAATACCCAAGAGCTACTAGGTATGTCAACAAGTTAAATGTCTATAACATATGTAACAAGTGTACTTTTGCCCGAAGAAGCATTTCCACCCTTCTTGCCAAGCTCAGCAAGCCACTTGCTATAGTTCCTCTTCCAGTGACCAGTTTCCTTGCAATGAAAGAAAATGGTCTTTGAGCCCGGTCCTGACTTCGGCTCAGCGGCGGAGATAACCTTCTCCATGCCCTTTGCCTTACCCTTTTTCTTGGACCAACTCTTATTGAACTTAGTCTAGTTTTGCACCATCAACACTTGATGTGTGCCTTTCCTGCCACCTTGAGCATCCCATGCAATTCAGTGAGCTTCTTATCCTTGTCGTGCATATGATAGTTTGAGATGAACGTCCCATAGCTAGGTGGAAGAGAACCCAGAATTGCATCCATGGACATCTCATCCCCAAGTGGGAAGCCTAACCGATCCAAAGCTTGCACGTACCCGATCATTTTGATCACATGCGGGCTCAGTGGATCACCCTCTTTCAGCTTACAATCCGTCAAGGATAGCCAGACGTTGAACCTTTCGGTCCTAGCCTGTGTCTGAAACATGCTCCTAAGACTCTCGATCATATCGTAAGCCTCAACGCTTTCGAAATGTTGTTGCAAATCGGGCTCCATACAAGCCAACATCAGATGGCTGATCTCGTTTGATTCATCAACGAGTTTCTGGTGGGCATTCTTGGTTGTGGCATTAGCATTATCGGCAAGTTCCTTTGGAAGTGGATCCTCTAGAACATGTTCCTTTTTATCGTGCTTGAGAACAATTCTCAAATTTCTATACCAGGTGGTAAAGTTTGTTCCATTCAGTTTATCCTTTTCCAGAATTGATTTCAACACAAAGTTGTTTTGAGCAGGTGGTGCCATTGATCTACAACAGAAAAATATGCAATCACTAAGCAATGTGTTTATGTAGAGTAATTCAAGCCTGAAACAGGACTACTCCCACTGAAGTCGGCATCCCTCTGCAAACTCTTAGTGATTCAGGATCCGTCTAGTGCAAGCGACTAGTGAGCTTTAGCATCACTGCTAGCCAACTTGCCTATTCGGTAAGCAACTCCTTGCTAATCATATCTCTATACGATGCATGTCGGTCGGGTAGATATCTTATACCCCAGCTCCCGACCTTCTTTGCCACAAGGACCAAAACCATTTTGATAGCCTTGTCAAGTTAACCTGATGCAGTGCATGTCCGTGTCCGACACGAACCCTCCAGTTCAAGGACACCTGGTAGCACCTCAATTTTATGAGCCCACCACTAGATGTACTTGACGTGTGAAGGTGCAACATCTAGAATGACAATGTGCTTGATATTAACGAGGGATCTTTCTGCCATTTTAACATGCATAGAAACAAGAAGCAATATCAATCACATACAAACATAAATATGTGAAATAGTATGGCTCCTTCATGGACGTCTTTCCAGGCTGGCTCCGACTCCGATGACCAGGGCGGAACTCCATCTTGTTCGTCACACTGGGACGCCTAGCCATGAACTTGATCTCTCTCCTCCAACTGCTACAACTAGTAATGAATTTACAGAGAATCACAAGTCGACACACATGCCGTTATCCATTATAATGACAACGCATTACCTCCTGCCGGCTGACAATCATGACACGCAGGTCATGTTAAATTACACACATGCATCACATACATATGAGCCATACTATTCACATCAAACCTGCAAAACAAAGTTATGCATAGAATCGCATTCTACCGGTTTGAGTGTTCGTGTATGAAATATACAGTGCTATGCACACGGCGGTCCCATCACGCCGAATTTTCTGATCTGATTGATCTCATCGATCATCGTGAATCTAATTCGGATTTACGTTCCACTGTTAACCCCGATGGTGGAAACCGACTGGTAGGGGTAGGTTGTGTCACGACCTCATCAATTCTGATTGACAGAAAACATAGCCTCAACGATCCCCATGTGCAGTTGATCTCATCAATCGTGCACATAGCCGATCTCATAAACGACGACATATCTCATCTGCCGCCTCCACATATCAAATATGCATCCGATTTGAATCCAAATCCTATAACAGAGGCTCTGATACCACTTTTGGGTTCTACGGTAGGTGCATCGGCTGCAATATAAATTTTTCCTACGCGCTGAACAACCAAGATCATGCTACAGAGATGGATCACAGATCATTACCACTAGACGTACAATGGCATGCAGCTGAAGTAGAGTTGGGGCAGCGCGTCCAGAGTCATCTCCTCCTCGTCCGATCTCCCTCGAACAACCGGTCGTCGGATCCCAAGTACAGGTTCACCAGAGCGGTGCAGTGCACCGCCTTTAACGGTATTCGCGCGTGCAGGAGGAACATTGTGCGGCGGACTGCTAGGTCCACACAGTCGGCGGTGAGTGGAGGTGGCTACTTGCGACACATGCAAAGCCATAATGACGGCGCCAAAGCGATCAGCCGAATGAGTGTGCCGCACGTCCATTATATATATAGGCATCCGTCGCAGGCTCAACACGTGGGCCTCGCACGGATCCTAAAGCCCATAAGTTCCTTCCCTTAAGCGCGCGACCCCTTAGGTTCTCGTTCACTTGGTCGCGAGTCTGATCATATCCGTCTCGGCTAGTCAGTAGCGGCCTCTAGCAAAGCGTGCCGACTCCAAGTGCCCGATGAAGCTGGTTACGCGAACCTGTACTTCACACTTCTGTTCCTTTTGCTACACGATATATGTTGTCATGCTCAAAGTGGCATGGTCATCCTTGTTGCAACACGACCTCTTTCTCGTTCTGGTGAATCTGACCAACACTTCGGATTATCTCATAATCCTCATCGCATGGTCATGCTTATCCAGGTCGGATCACCCAAGGGTCCCAGAGTATCTCTCTCCTGATTGGAGGGGCAAATCCCATCTTGCTCAACCATGTCTCGCAGCATGGGTCCGGACAAGCCCGAAACCTACCTTTATAACTACCCAGTTACGGAGTAGTGTTTGGTCGACCCAAAGCAGGTCTATCACCATCCCGAGTACATGCGTCAGCTCAGGTCTTAGGACATAGAACTTATGTTGTACTAGAGACTCACAGATGAACTATCACTGCATCTCATAGTCGGGTCTATCCAACTTAGACCTTATCTCGACTCGGATCCAACTACGTCGAATCCGATCAGATATTTCTGAGTCCATATTATCCGGCTAGCATCTAGTGCTACATGGTCAGTGAGACCGGACCATCCACCGTGTCATATGCTAGTCTAATTGGATGCGCGTCCACACAGCCCTTTCGACTAGGGACCATTTAGGACAGTCATCATACAATGCATAGTCTCACAAACAAGTCGCGTACTTGTTAATACACATCATTGATAATGTCTAAGGACTATCTTTATTCATAAACACATAGGAAATATCATCATACATGATTGCCTCTAGGGCATATCTCCAACAGGCACCACTACTGGAATCACGGTATCTTGCATTTTGCGAGGGCGTGAGGAGAATACGATGGCCCCAGTGGCTTTTCGGGGAGCATTGTGCCTCCACACCGCTCCAACGGAGACGTACTTCCCCTCAAAGGGAAGGAATTTTGGTAACACATCCTCGTCTTCACCAGCTCCACTTGTGGTTACTTCTTACCTTTACTTTGTGCAAGCTTTATTGTGTTGTATCTGTTGCTTGCTTGTATCATTGTTGTTGCTAGCATCATATAGGTTGCTCACCTAGTTGCATATCTACACAACCTATTTGTTTCTTAGCGTAATTTGTTAAGAAAACCAAAAAATTGGTAGTTGCCTATTCACCACCCTCTAGTCAACCATATCGATCCTTTCAGTAAAAGAGTTTCCAACTTGTTTTGTAACAAAACCTTTTCCATCAAAACCATTTCCAAATCAAATCCATATGTTTTGTCATGCTAGGGCAAGGAAGACATGTCTACAGTTTCTAACTATTGATGAGAACCATCCTAATAACTAGAGATGACAAGGGTTTTGTTTTACGAGTGCGCTCTATCAACAATGCAACATTGGGAACTCCAAAGCGCATCTACCATCGACGCATATCGCTCGAAAGGAAAGGTATGAAATACAAGTGTGCACTCTATCATGGGTGCATTCAATGGGGACTCCAAAGTGCATCTATCAATGACGCATTCACATGTTGTCACGTCCCGAGCCTACACTACGTCGTAGACTCAACACTCGGGGTAAACATGTGGCTAACCTATTCCAAGTTCAGCACCATATTGCAGCAAAATGAAACATGGGGAAAAGATTTATCAAAATGCAACTTGCCTGGTAATCGTTGATGTTCTTCACATAAACATATGTTGGCAATTGATGAAGTCCTCCCCCCCACACACAATCTTGGTAAAGCTACTCTTCGCTTTCCGAATAATCTATCGTAAGTAAAGAGTAATCATAAACAAGCATGTAATACAATCAAACATACAAAAAGTGTAGTGCATGGTGTTAGTGTCGTTGTGTTGTGAGATCATGTGTCATGTATTAACTCATAAGAGTTTGGAAAAACAACATGGTGGTTATTACTTGGAGTACATCTAACATAAGTGTTCACATGTAAGTTTCAAATTAAAAGGGTTCATCACTTAAGGAGTATGTGATGCCAAGTTGTGGTTGACAGACTCAATAATCGGATCTTGAAACCGGAGTCTAAGTCTATGAATCTTAGATAGCCAAGTTCATCTTCAAGTTTGAATGACAATTCAAACTTGTTGACTTTTCATGGACTTGAATACACATTCGCTTGGCTAGGTTTCATTTAAGTTTCACAAGTTGATCTTGACTTATGTTGGGTTCATATTTAAGTTTGAATTAGTTTGAACTCTTCAACTTCATATTTGAATTCGTTTCAAATAATTTGAGTTAGCTTTAACTAGGTTGAATAAGTTCATCTACGTTCTTTAAATTGGTTCAACTTATAATTTAATATGAATTTGACTCAGGGTTCACCTAATTTTAATTCAAATTGAATATGGTTTAAAATGATATTTGAATTTGAATTCAATTTAAGTTCAAAATATTGAAGCTAGTTTAAGTTCAAAATGTTTCATAATTGACTAATGTTGGTTCATGAATTCATTTGTAATAGCTTTCATTTAGTTTGGATTAATTAAATGATGTTTAGGTTTCCTTTAGGTTTAAATAAATTCAAATTATGTTTGAACTTTTCCTAAAGTCAAATACACAACCAAGAATGTTTTTCTAAAGTTTATTTTAAGTCGTATTCAAGTTTGAACTAAAGTCAAATATAAATCAAAAGTTATTTTCTACTAGAGTTCAATTCAAGCCTTATGTGTGTTTGGACTGAATTCGATTCAAGCTTAATTCCCTAAAGTTAAGTATAACTCCAATATATTACTAAATTTAATTTAAGTTTCTCAATTATAATGGAGAAGGATTTATTCAAATTAAGTTCATGGTTTTAAAGTTATAACCAATTTAAATTTGAACTGAATTCAAATATTATTTGAATTTTCTAAAGCCGAATAAAATCCAAAATATTTTAGAAAGTTTATTTTGAGTTTCTGAAACATGTTGCGAAAAGAATTCTTCCATTTAGGTCTTTAGTTTAAAAGTTGACATAAAGATTTTTTAAATTTCATTAGAATTTGAGCGTCTACTGAATTCTATTTAAATTCAAAATTTAAATTATTCAAATTCGAGTTTCAGTGAGATAAGTTCAAATTATATTCCATTAGATTTATTCTGCAAAAAGAATCAATTAAATTTAATTTATAATTTACAAGTTGAATTTTAAACTTTTCACATTCTAAAATTTTGTCCTAGGTGAATGTGCATTTCATAAGGGTCATTTTGCAAAAAGAATCACTCAATTTGGATTTACACATAAAAGGTTGTGATGGTTTGAAGTTCTAGGGGGTTTTCTACAAAATTTCCAATTTAATTTAATTAACCTATTTTCCTCTGGATAAGGTCGTGGATAATGCTGTTCACGTGTTGTGCTATGATTGGCTGATAACTTTTCGGTTAAGTGTGTGCACGTGCGCCGTTGGATCTCAATTGGATGAACATATTAGATCGGGGGGTGCTTGATACGTCTCCAACGTATCTATAATTTTTTATTATTTCATGCTATTATATTATCAATCTTATATGCTTTATGTGCTATTCTATATTGTTTTTATGGACTAGCCTATTAACTCAGTGCCCAGTGCTAGTTTCTGTTTCTTGCATATTTCTATGTTTCGCAGAAAAACCATACCAAACGAAGTCCAAACACGATGAATTTTTATGATGATTTTTTCTCCACCATAAGAGACCCTAGAAGCTTCGAGGTGGCACTAGACGATGTTGCACGGAGGCACAAGCTCACACGGTTCGCCCCCAGGGGGCGCGTCGGACAGGCTTGTGGGCCCCTCGTGGCTCCGCCTGACCTAATTCTACCTCTATAAAATCCCTAAAATTCAGAAACTACTAGAGGGAGACCCGAAACAATTGTATCGCCGCCACAAGTCTCGTTCTTCCGCAATCCCATCTGGGGACATTTTCCAAAGTTCTATCGGAGGGAGAATTCATCACGGAGGCCATCTTCATCACCCCCTCCATGATGATGTGTGAGTAGTTCTTCACAAGACCTATGGGTCCATAGCAATAGCTAGATGGTTTGCTCTCTCTTTTCGATCTTCAATACCATTTCTCTTCGGAGATCTATTCGATGTTATTCTCGCCGTGCGTTTGTTGCTATCCGATGAATTGTGAGTTTATGTTCAGATTATTAATTGAAAGTAATTGAAATTTTCAGATGTATTATGTGTAATTTGATAGCTATGTATTCTTTTCCAATCTACGAGTTTTCTTTGGCCACGATGATGATTATATCTTCAAAGGAAGTGGTGCATAGTAGTAGGTTCAATCTTGCGGTGTCCTTACATTGTGGTAGGAGGAGCTGCAAGGCACGTATTGTATTGTTACTTGATACGTCTCTGACGTACCTATAATTTTTTATTGTTTCATGCTATTATATTGTCAATCTTGAATACCTTATATGCAATTATATGCTATTTTATATCATTTTTGGGACAAACTTATTAACTCGGTGCCTAGTGGCAGCTTCTGTTTTTGACTTTTTAGAAAATCAATACCAAACAGAGTCCAAATTGGATAAAAAATTACGAGAGTTATTTTTGGACCAGAAGAGACCCAGGAAGCTTCGGGAGGTGGCCAGAAGACCCACGGGGTGGCCATGAGCTAGGCCGGCGCGCCCTCGGGGTAGGGCACGCCCCCTAGCTTGCGGGCCCCCCGTGGCACCTCCTCACCTAATTTCACTTCTACATATTCCCAATTATCCCCAAAACATCAGAGAGCCACCCAAAACAATTTTTCCGTTGCCGCAAGTCTCTGTTCTTCCGTGATCCCATCTGGAGGCCTTTTCTGATACTCCGCCGGAGGGAAAATCCATCACGGAGACCATCTACATCATGGTAGCTGCATCCCTCTAACCGAACCTCCCAAAATTTCCTCTGGCTAGAGCTCCTTTGTCTCTGCTCCTTAGTTGCATTCCTCTTCCTCATCTCTTGCAGGATGAAGATCTCCCCTTCCTTCCGATGTTGCGTCGATTGCATCAACCACATCATTACCATCAAGGATCTAGTGAGCAATCAAGTACTCCATATACTCTAACTCCCATCGACAGAAATCACATGTATTATATCAACCAAACATATCAGAAAAATAAGAACTTTGCTACATGACACATCAGACCAAATGCCTACAAATCAACAAAACAAAGACGTCGGGGAGACTTAATCCGTGTTTGGCACACTTGTAGAACACCCAACCGTCGTGGTCGTCGGTGGTGGAGAGGTAGAACTTCACGAGCTTTACCATAATCAAGGCAAGCGACGAGGGCACTGCAACTGACCGCACACGAAGACCTGGCCGGATCGATCTCGAGGAGGACATGGCGGACGCGATGGCAGACGATGATGTCGAGGCAGGCGCGACGACTATCGACGTCGCGTGTTTTGGGAATTATGGTTTTGGAGCTTGAGGAGGAGGACATGATAGGGTCGGTCGAGAGATCGAGTCCGATCGAACCGGGTAGGGTTTTGTCCTAATTTTTTGCAAAAAAAAAACTCCATTTCCACATAACGATCCACACATTTTGGTCAATGCCATGATGTCCACGTTGGCATGCCCACGTGCCACCTTACGTAGACAAATGGTTACAGTTACCGAATTGAGTCACTTAAGCAACTTTAGTTACCGTGCCTAAGAGCATCTCCAACAGCCGCGCTTCGCTCGGCGTACTAAAAATTGTTTTGCAGCGCGCGCGAAGTAATTTTTAGCGCGCGGCCGAGCGCTGGCTCCAGCGGCCGCGGCATAATATAGCGCGCGCGCGGCGCTCCAGCAGACGCGCAAAACTGCAGCTGCGGCATAATATTTCAAAGACAATTTGATGGATATTTGATCAAAAATGAAACACAAAAAAACATAGAAAATTCAAAAGCATTTCACAGACAAGCTGAAAACATAGATAAAATATAGATAAAACATGCATAGATAAAACATAGCTAGTAGATAAAAAAAATTACATAGACAAGCTGAAAACTACTCGTCGTCCTCCGAATCCGAAGTAAAAACGTCCTCCTCCTAATCGTCCGTATTCAAAATCTCGAGGAAGGCATCAAGAAAGCGGTTATCGTTGCGGTCCCAGGTCGACGCTTCTCCAAGCTCGATGTTGAAGTCCGCGGCTGCTTTCCGCGTACGCTTGTCGGCGCGATAGGCAGCTCGCTCCGTCCTCCTTTGCGCGAAGAACTGGCGCTCGTCGATGACGTCCTGCGGAAACCGTTGGCGCCACGCTGCCATGGCCGCCTCGTCCGTCTCGGCGATGCCGAGGCGGCGCTCCCGCCTTCGGTTCTCACGACGGTCCTCGTCGGTGACAAGCCGCGGGGGAGGCGCTAGATTCTCCGCCCGTTCCCGCATCGTCACCTCGGGGAAATTCATCTCCCTACGAGGCCGTCGGAGGCGCCACGCCGCCGCGTCGTACGCGCGGGCGTCCTCGTCGGCGGTGTCGAGGTGCCGAGGCCGAGGCGCATGTCGCCGGGTCGTATCTCCGCGGAGAAGGAGCCGGACGGGCGCTCCCGGACGCCGCGGAAGCCCGAAGATCCCCGGCGGCGCGGCGGCATGGCGGCGAGGTGACGAAGACGCGAGAGGAGCGGCGGCAGAGCGCGAGGGGAGCAGGGGCAGAGCGCGAGGGGAGCGACGGCAGTGCGCGAGAGGCGTGGGAAGAGTGCGTCTCCGGCGCTCGATTTATAGAGCGCGTGCAGCGCCGCGCGCCAAAACTGCCGCGCGCAGGGCCTCCTTTTCGCGCGCGTGCAAACCCTTCCCCCGCGCGCGATTTTCCCGCGCCCGCTGGAGCGCGCGAAATCGTTCGGCGCGCGCTAAAAACGCCTTTTGCCACGCGCGCTTGTTTCAGTTTCTGTTGGAGATGCTCTAAGGTATTTTGAAGTTCAGTTACCAAAGTAAGGCACCAAGTCAACTTTAGTTACTGTAGATGAAATTTTCTCATCGAAAAAGCACACGAGTGAAATAGGGATCCCAATGAAATAATATGTCACCTTTAGTCCTCTAGAAAAAACATAAGACTCTTTGCACAAAGTTGGGGTGAATGAAATTTTTCCAATTAAAACCAGTACAAAGGAATCCTAAGAAAAAAATACCGATGGATCAAACAACAACCCGATGGTACGACCGAGTTCTTCAAGTGGTGGTCCTCCTCTATCAATGCATCCCGGGCGAGCCACCGCAGGGGCCTAAGCTCCCTCATTGCGCTCACCGCATGGATGACCTGAAAACACCGCAATGCTTGCATCTTCGACGGAGCGACACCTTCTCACGCCCACTTGCTGCACAACATCCAAGAAAAGGCTCGCACCTGGGCTAGAGCAAGTGCCATAGGACTTAGTATCATCATCCCTGTAACCTGACATTTGTAATCAGGGTTGAGCAACCCCTCCACCCGTTGCTCAACGGCATCCTCGCGAGCGCCTTCCGGTGAACGCTCGACGAGGCTTGCAACCCTGTAATATCTCTCTCTTTTATCAATGGAATGATACGCACTATGCGTATTTGCGGAAAAAAACCCATCATAGAAAACAAAACGCAAGGATTAGAATTCCACAAGGCAGACAACGGCGGGGTAGTCTCCGTGCCAGTCCACCGGAGGTGAGGTCCGGTCCGGTCCGGAGCAACACAAAAGCTCCACGTCGCCGGATCTCCACCAAGGCAAATAAGACCATTTTCCAGCAGCAGAAAAGGCATTTCATTTCCGTAGGCGCACACGGCACGAGCCCCGCGCCAGCCAAGTGGTGTGCAACGCGAGACGCGTCACGGGCTCGCTCACGCCGGCCGGCCGGGAGCGGACGGGCCGATCGATCCATCCAGCCCCACCGGGTCGTCGTCGGCGTCGGCGTCGTGGTCGTCGCCTCCAGAAGCACGAGCCCAGCATAGCACGGCCGCAGAATATTCCACGTCCCTCCTTCCCTCATCCTCCCCACCCCCAGCAGCAATAAAAAAGCAAGCCAATCCCCTCCGCTTCCCCCGATTAATCAAACCGCGCGGCGGCGGCGGCGAGCGTGCGACCTGCGACCACCAGACGACCCAACCGACCCACTGACCCACACGGCCACACCACCGGGGAGCTCTCCCTTTTACGTCAATCAATCGAAACCCAGTTAAAGAACCTCTTAATTGCCCGCCAGGAGATCCGCCAGGCTTATCTTCCCCGTCTCCTCCGACCTCGCCTCGCCTCCCACCCCTCGCCCCGCGGCTTCTGGGTTCCTTGGCGCCAAAAATCCCCGCTTCCGATCCCAGGTAAATCCTCTCGCTGATCCGGTCGCCTTCGATTTGTCCGATGCGGTTCTTGGCCGCGAATTGTATGTGTGCAAGATTCTTCTTCATGGATTCTTGATCCGCGAGGGAGCGGAGACAACATGGATTTCTGCGTGCGGGTGGGGGTGCTTTATTCCCCCCGGCTCCTAGGTTATTATGCTTTTAATTTACCAGGTTCAAATTCTTGTCCGGTTCATTATAAATTATAATGGAAGAACTCCGGGCTTATACAGCTGCAAAGAGATGTAGCGGTTGTTCCTCGCACCCAGTTGGGATGTGGTGGGGAGAAAAATACTCTCCTTCCCGGTCCAACTGACGACAAGTTATCTGTTACTGCTCTTTCCGTTATGGAGTATATATATATATAAATACCTTACTGAAACTATTGTTCGTGCAACGTCTTCCATATTTTTCTTTTGTTATTACAGACACAGTTTCCTTCTGATAGACCATAACATGGTTTACTGTTGTTTAGGCCTTCAGGAAACAGGAGGCCTTTCATTCAGCGATTCGTGCTAGTGTCAGTTGGCCATGGGGGGCTGTGTGGGCAAGGTGAGTTTATGTCTGCTATTGAGTGAATCTGTGTTATGTTCTTGAACTCCCAAGTAATTTGTATGTAATCTTTCTGCCCTCTTTTGGTCAGGGTCGTGGCATTGTGGAAGAAAAGCTTGATTTCAAAGGTGGAAATGTGCATGTCATAACAACCAAAGAGGACTGGGACCAGAAGATTGAAGAAGCAAACAAGGATGGGAAAATTGTAAGCAAACTAGAAATTTGTTACAATGGATTACAGATATCATTTGCTTCTTATAGTGTTTGGTATGAAGTACTTGGTGTTTATGTCTATCAGTTTACACCATATATATGAAATGCGAATAGGTCTAAGAAGTCTTCTCCATACACTAACTCCACCATGCCCATTGTTAGCCTGTAAAATAACGTCGTTCCTGCAAGAGAACACATTGATGAGAATGTGGAAATCAAGCAGAAATTTCTATGGGAGACCTAAGGAGATATTATAAGTGTATAACCACCTGCTCAAGCAGAAAGTGTGCACATGAAGGTGCTTAGCTGTTGAGAGCATAGACTATAGAAAGCCTATAGTTATGAGCTTGTTTGTTTTCTTAGTTGTGCACTTGAAATCATGGACAGGTTAACTAAACTATTTTCTCACAAAAGCAGTTTTGTTCAGGGGATGTTTTCCTTGGCAGAGGGAGGTTCCCTGTAATCGTTCTCCCACTGAAATCCCGGAATATACATGGGTAGTTGCATTTTTTATGATAGAACATGAAAACCATTGTTTATGCTGACCATTTTATTTTGGGCTGAGAAGTCCAGTGGCAAGATATGTGAACAACTAACAATTCTTGATGCAGTTTCTGGAGTTGCATCTGATGTACTCATCGATTTCTTCTGTAGGTTGTAGCAAACTTCAGTGCTTCGTGGTGTGGGCCATGCCGTGTCATTGCACCTGTTTATGCTGAGATGTCCAAGACTTATCCTCAACTCATGTTCTTGACAATTGATGTTGATGACCTAATGGTAATTCCATCTTCCATTTGTTGATGACCTAAAGGACATCTAACTCAGTTTCTATAACCATTACCTTGAAAACCCTGAATATTTTACCGCCGCTTTGTTAAGTCACAATCCTTTCAGCCAAACTTCAAAGTATGCAGTACTGTAGCTTCTCATCTTGCCATTTCCTGTTTCGAAGAAATACGCAAACAGATAAATATTTGTTATTGCCAATTGTATGGAGTGTGGCGGATTGTTTTTGTCATCCTGATAGCTCCGTGCATAACATGTTTGATAACCCTGTGATGAACAACAGGTTGTTCTGATGCTTCCAGTGTTTGACCCACCTTAGTAATTCTCTTTGTGACGATCTGCAGGATTTCAGCTCAACATGGGACATCCGCGCAACCCCGACGTTCTTCTTCCTCAAAAACGGTCAGCAGATCGACAAGCTCGTCGGCGCCAACAAACCCGAGCTCGAGAAGAAAGTGCAAGCTCTCGGTGATGGCAGTTGAACCCTGCTGCAGAACTAGAACAGAGCCAGCTTGCCATGGCTTATATATCTGTACCGCCATGCTCGTGTGTCTTGTGTGTTGCATGATAGTTTTCCTGGTGTACAGTTTCCGTGTCTTTTTCCGTCTAGACGATGTTTTACAAATTTTGCGACACGCGTATGCATATGCTGTGAAACTGTAAGATGGCCCTGTGCTGGTAAGATGCTAGTTTTGTGAGACTGTCAATGTGCTGGGGAGATTGCTTTGCTGGTCGGGCTTCTGTTTCTGTGTTGTGAAAACGTAGACCTTCCTGGTATTTGTTCAGGTTTGTCTCGTGGCTGAATGAAATAGCTTCTTGCGGGTTAATATGGATCGGAGGGAGTAGGATTTTTGGAGAAGTGTTGTTAGAGCATCTCCAATAGATGATGTATATTTTGGTGCTTCAAACCGGTGATGTAAAAATTTGGAGCATCAAAAAATAGATGATGTATATTTTGGTGCTTCAAACTGGTGATGTAAAAATTTGGAGCATCAAAAAATGCTTTTTACATCTCTGAAAAAGGCTCAACTCCAACAGATGGTCTAAAATGGAGTTGTAAAAGAGCAACTCCAACAGACGGTCCAAAACGAAGATGTAAAATCGGCCGCTGTACAGCTGCGGTTTTGCATTGAAATATCACTTAAAATTTCAAATTAAAATGCATCATCATCATAGTTTCAAATCCCTAACAAAAGTGCATCATCGTCATCATAGTTTCAAATCCCTCTACCAAAAGTGCTTCCAACGGATGCATCTTGAGAGACTTTCTTCCATGCGGTGCATATCAACACATCCTCCGCATTGGTATAATTTCCATTTCTTCCCTTCGCAACAAAGCCCTCATCGTCCATGTCAAGATTGTCATCACCATATTGGGTTTCATATTCTTGTGACACATACTCGTGCGACACATAATCACCATTTGCCACATTTGTCGCGTGCATGAAAGCTTCATCATCAAGACTACAATTGGACGTACAAACATTCAACATCACATTCAATTTGAAACAACAAACGAGAGCACAAAAGATTTTTTTTTTACCTTTGCGACATATCATCGAACATGTTGGAGGCAGTGGTCGACGGCGTGGCCACATCTTCCTCCACGGCCGGCGGTGGCGGCGGCGGAGGTCGAGGAACGACTCCTTGGCTGCTGGAGGACACCGCCGGCCGTGGCTGCGAATCGTCGGCCCGAGCCGCCGCGGCTGCCTTTGAGATTTTGGTCGACCGAGCCGCACTTTCGGCCGCGATTCGCTGGCCGTTTTGCCTCCGCCTCGTGCCTTCGTCGCCTTCGTAGGAACCGCCGGCGCGGTGGCCACCATCCGGGGGGGGGGGGCATGGACGCGGTCGCGAAAGGCGAGTTCGCCGCGGCGGCAGCGGCGGCGGCGACGTGGGTCAGCCCACCGGCTGCGGCGGCGGCGGAGAAGGCGGCGGGGTCGTCGGCTTCGGCTATGGCGACGGCGGACGGCGGGGAGGGGGGCGACGGACGGGCGGGTCGCGGGCGGGCGGGTGGGGCGACGGACGGGCGGGTCACGAGCGGGCGGGTGGGGCGACGGACGGGCGGGTCACGGGCGGGCGGGTGGGGAGATGAAATGAACGGGCGGGTCACGGGCGGGCGGGTGGGGAGATGAAATGAACGGGCGGTTGGTGGTTTCGCGGGCGGCCGCGGTTTTACATCAGATGTATCTCGTGATGCAAATTTGCATCACGAAGTGTTGTATTTTATATCTCCGAAAGACGACGATGTAATTTTTTTTACATATGGACCATCTGTTGGAGCAACTTTTTTTGCTCTCGAAGCTCTAAAAGTTGGTTATTTTTATATATGGGCTTATCATCTTTGGAACAAGGAAATCTTGTATTCCAATCTCAGTTCATTGTTGATATCTTGTGAATCATGGGATTCCAATCACACCCATTTCGTTGGGGGTAACGCAGTCTTTTTTTTTTAACACAGTACAGACCTGACCTGGCCAAACGGGCGGCCCGGCCCGGCACGAGGCACGGCCCGTGCTAAACGGGCCTGGCACGGCACGGCCCGCCGGGGCACGTTTAGTAATCGGGTCGTGCCGTGCCGGCCCGCGTGCTGCACCTCCAGGCCCAAGCACAACCTGTTTACTAAATGGGCCGGCCCGTTGGCCCATTTAACACGTTGGGCTTCACAATTTCAGCTTGATGGGCTTGTTTTTAAGCCAATTGGGCCGTGTATATATATATATTGAAAAAATTAGGAAAATACATTAAAAAAATAAACGGGTCGTGTCGTGCCTGTCCGCGTGCCCAGCCTCTAGGCCCAGGCACGGCCCAAGGCGGGCTGCGGGCCGGGCCAGGCCCGTGGCGTGCCGGGCCTGCGTGCTTTTGGGCCGGCCCGGTTAGCACGGCCTGTTTGGCCAGGTCTGGTACAGACGCAAGCGCTCATATACACGCGCATACACTCATCCCTATGAACGCACACACGCACACCCTGGGGGTAACGCAGTCTATGGGTCATGTTCTGCATCATGTTTGGTTTTCCACAAAATCCGTTGGAAATAATTCTATTAGCGCGTGAATGGTGCGTATTTTCAAAAGAAGTCTATTAATTAAATTAAAACGAATTATCGTGTTTCACGCACACGAGCGTCCCCTAAAACACGGCTCAACCACGGCACCCAGACCCACGAGGGATCCAATGCTGCTGCCGCCGCCGGCAGCGGCAGCCGCGATCCGAGGCTTTCCCTTTCCCACACCGGCAGCGGCCTGGTCCTACCACTTTCTCCGGGACAGGCTCCACCTCCACGGCCGGCCGGGCCATGCCATGCCACTCCCATCCCATGTACGTGGTCCCACAGACAGCGAGCGAGCGAGAAGCGCCACCATCATTCGAAACCGGCTGCTAATTTACTGAGCAACGTTAATGCAGCTGGCAGTTACCCTTCTCCCGTGGCGTCCAGCTCATCAACGCTCGGAGCCCGGCCGAAAACCCCCCGTCCGCCCACGCCTTCTTGGGCTTTAGCGCTCCCCCGCCTCGCCTCGCCCAGCGTAACCTCTCTCCCTCCATCCCTCCCTCCCTCCCGTCCCCGGCCTCCGTTTCCATTCCTGCCGTGCCAAGGTCTGTCTGCCGCTGCTGCTCGAGAGGCGGATCTCCGGTGAACCTCGGTAAATCCGCGCGCCCGCCCGAATCCCTTTGCATCGTCTCCTTCTTTCCCGTGCGTGATGACGCTGTTCGCGCTTGTCGCGGACTCGCGGTGAGCGGGGCGGCGATTAGGAGGGGATTGGGCGCTTCCTCGTTTCCGTCGCTGGGAGTCGTAGCCGCCGCCACGGAATTTCCGCTCCTCTTACCGCCAGCGGGAGATCGATTCGTGCTGCTTGTTTCACAGCGTCTGCTCTGTGAAGATGCAGTTGATATTGATCCCGATCCCGTGCTTGTGTTGGCTCTGCTGTGATGTTATTCGTCGCGCCCCGTCCTCTTGCTGGACGCTAGTTAGTTCCATGCCGTGGCTTCAGTTTCCTTGGATCCAATCCAACGCACACAGAATCATGTCGATTTTATTTCTGCTTTCGGTTATCAGTAGTACAGAGAACGCAAGTTAGCCCGGTTGTTTCGCGTTGCATCTACTGTGTCCTGCACAAAACAGTCTAGCCCTTATGCTCTGACTGGGACCCTTCACATGGTGGCAGCCCCCTCGATGCTCTCACGTGTCTATTATCTAGGTGTGCCCCCGCCATGTTTCGCCGATCCCGGATCTTCAATAACATCGAATTCATTCAGCAGTGTTCCTGATGGCCTCTTACGTGAACAATAATGTCGACAGGGGCGTTTTTGGTTGCACGTCTGCGACCTCTTGCCTCAGTCCCAAAGCTTCAGATCAAGGTGGGGTGCAATCTTTGCTGCCCATTCTTCTTGTCTGACTGAGATTGTTCCCAGTTCACTGAATCAAGTTGCCCACAACCTACCTATCAGGCAGACACATACCTGTAGCTGCCGTGTCGTTTGCAGTTGGACATTTGACACCCAAGTGCCAGCCGTTTTATTCTCTCAATAGGGTTCTCTTCTCGGATAATTGGTAGCTACGAGATCTGATCAAAGTCACTGTCAGTCTGTTTCTTAAATGTTTGCCCAGTTTACATGCTACAATTATCATTCTGGTCTTAAGGAAGCTGGCATTATGGATTGTTGCTAATGTTTCCTTGTGATAGCATGCGTGTATTCATTCATTTTTCAATTTCTTATTGAAGGCCGGACGTTTCCCCTTTCCAGAAAAAAATGTCACTGTCTTTCAGTCACTGTTCTTTAGATGGCTAATCATTGTCAGTCATGGGCTTCCCACAGCTCTGGTCCCCTGGGGTTTCGCATCCTATTTATCTACTCTTCCTGCCATACACTCGTAACTAGGATATAAGTTTCGCTCATTTGAGAAGGCTTGTTATTTCCTTGATCTTCTTATGTAGTGTGTGAAAGAGGCTTAATCTGTTGGCTAGATCATTGCATATCCCCCTAGCCAATCTTTCCCTTACACAGGCAAGTCACTCAATTGGCGTTGAAGTACAGTCCTGAGCTTGTTTTGCCAGCAGCCTTATGTTTCTGCATTTTGTTTAATTTCCTCTTTGATCCTGTATTACATTGCTATGAATTCTGAGACAATTGATTTATGGTTTCTGTAGTAAACTGTCTTATAGATTTGCGTTGAGGTATTTTAAGTGCTTCACCTCTGTTGTGTGTACCTTTGTTCTCCCTTCTCACTTGTATATCCATTTGAATATTATCAGGCCTGCATAACAGGGAGAATTTTCTTATATTCTGATGAGGATGAAAGGAACTCAAGGGTCAAAATTAAGGAAATCCCGTTCATGGTGGTGGGACAGTCACATTAGTCCAGAAAACTCCATGCGGCTCTCAGAGAACTTACAAGGTAATGAATAATGTTTCTCAGACGTTCTCCTCTTTGTCTTACATACTGCAATTAGATACTTTGTTTGATCTGAATTTAGATACCTTGTTGTTTGCTAGACAATAGTGACGTGCAGGACTTCATTCATGTATGATTTCAGTCGTCTTTTCTAGTAAAATAAGCTAAGCCATGTTGTTTTCTGAATATAACCTTTCTTCTAACTGAACAGATATGGAGATGCAAGTGAAAGAGATGCTGGGACTTGTTGAGGAGGAAGGTGAATCCTCTGCAGAAAAGGCTGAGGTGTATTACCAAGAACGACCTGTGCTTGTCGCCCACATAAAAAAATTCCATCGCATGTATCGCACCCTTGCTGAGCGGTATGACAATGTAACTGGAGAACTGCGCAAAAATATCCCATCATCACTGCAGCCACATGGCTCTTTTGGTGCCCCTGAATCAGATTCTGAGACACAGTCTCCTCCATCTACAGAGCAAAAGTCAAAAACTCGATCGGATTGCTTTGAGGTGTCCATTGGCTCTGGTGTGAGCTCTGACGTATCCAAGAAGGGGAGTGATGGGTCTTCATCGTCTTCAGAGTCTGAGTCAGAGCTTGATGAAACCAAAGAGGGAAATGGCAACAGCATGTTTTATGCCTTGAGCCAAAGAATTATTGAGCTTGAAGATGAGCTTCGTGAAGCAAGGGGAAAACTTGATGCTTTGGAGGAAAAGAATACTATCTCAGAAGTGTCTGAACATGACAAAAAACTACGGGAGGATCTTGAAGAAGTTAACAGTGAGAAGGAAGCATTGGAAGCTGCGCTGTTGGCGAACAAAAATGAGACTGATGGGCTGAAGGAAGCAATGGCCTCAGCAGCAAAGCAGTTTGAAATTGAATTGGCACATCGTGATCTTGAAGTTGATAAGTGCAAGCAGGAGCTTGAAGAACTTTCAGCGAAGTATCTGCATGATAAATCTGCTCTTGAGGCTGAGATTGGAATGCTCCAAGGAGTTATCACAAATTCTGAAGGCGAGCTAGCAAAATTGTCACAGGAGAAGTTGCAGCTCGGGTCTCGGGTTGAAGAGCTAGAAGAGGCAGCAGGCTGCTTAGATTATTCAGCTTCCGAGGTGGTGAAGCTGCAAGAGGCAATAAAGAATACAAAAGCAGAACTGGAGGAAGTTTTACTGGAGAAAGAAGTAACCATCAAGAACCTAGAAGCACAGCTAGAAAGATCCTTACAAGAGAAATCAATACTCCAGGACCGTGTTAAGGAGCTGGAGAGGGTGGTGTGTGATTCTGTTGAAAAACATTCACTGGAGAAGTCTGATCTTAGCGCTGAACTTTCAACATTATCAGAAGCCAATGCCTCTCTCGAAGGCAAGCTGGCATCCATGGAAGCAGAGCTTATGCAAGCTTATGCTGACAGGACAGAAGAAAACATGAACAGCGAGAAACATATTTCTGAGCTGAATCAAGAACTTGCCAATCTTACAAGCAAGCTTGAACTGATATTATCAGAGAAAGCCACAGTTGATAACAAGCTGGCCACTCTACTGACTGACATCACAGCACGTGATGAAAAGATGAAACAGATGGATTGCCACCTTAGTCAGCTTCAACTTGAGCATGCCAAGATATCGGCAGAGTCCAATATTGTGCATGAGTCCCTGTCAGCGCTGCGTGCTCGGGTTTCTGAGCTCGAGGAACTTGTGGAGAAGCAGAACCTCGCGATCTCTGAGAGTGCCGAGGGGAAGCGTGAGGCAATTAGGCAGCTGTGCTTCACCCTTGAGCATTACCGTAGCGGGTACCAGCAGCTGCGGGAGATGCTGCAGCAGGGCCACAGGAGACCACTGATGCTGATGGCAGCCTGACCAAGTGCGTCCTTCTTGTTCCCAAGATCTTTTTGTGCTTATGAATTGGGTTATGTAGCTTTTTCAATTGAGAAGAACTCTGTTATGTCTGTGTGCAACTGCAATGTAATGTGAGAACCATGTCAGTCATGGCTGGCTTGAAAAGAAAAAGAAAAAAAGCAATCATGTCCTCGCTTGCTCTTGTTACTTCTGTTACAGTCTTGTCATATATTCAAGATGGTGAATTATATGTTTTGGTCTTTGACACGGTGATGTTAGTTTGCCAACCTGTAGCATGCCCGAGTCTGTCTTCGAATCAAAGTTAAGAGTTTGTCAAGATGCATGAATTTTCATGCATATGTCTCAAGACAGTATTATGATTCAGATGTGGCGAGGAAGCTGCAGGAAGAAATTCATCATTCGTAATCTCACCGAGTCGGAGGCAGACGCTGTAGCTAGCCCGGCACAAGCGAGGTCTAGCGCATCTTTCATTCGTGGATTCCTGACGGAGGTGAACTGTTTCTGTAAAATTGCTGTAAATTCCTATGAAGTTTGTGCGAAATAGGCCATTGATTAATTTCTATCCTTTTCTGCAAGTTTTTTCTTGATCCAAGTCTGAAGCCATTGATGCTGTGAAAATAACTTCACACCATCCTTTGTCACACCGAAGTGTCTTCCTGAAAAACATCAGAACATTCTCTTTTTGTCCATGCCTCACCATTTTCCTTGTCATACTTTCCCGATCAATTGCCTACTCGGCCGACCCGGCCCGAAATCCTGGGCTTCCAGCCCAGGGTGTGTGGCCCGGCCCTTGCCGGCTTGCCGAGCCCAAAAGACTGTCAGGTAAGTATAACAATCAATGCAACAAACAAAGCGAAGGACTAACCAACAAACATATCGAGATAAGATGCTGACACTCTATGGGCATCCATCCATCACATTGTTCTTTTGATTTAGCAAGCCTGGCTTTGCTTTCCAGCCAGCCGGGAAAATAAGCCAAAGCCGCTTTCCCTTTCATAATGCCCAGCTAGGTTTGCTTAATCTGCTCTCCATATTTCATTTGACATGCACCAAAGTTGCATTTCTGTACCATGGTTGCCCATCTATCACATGAAGCTTTGTTGTTTGGATGCTACGTACTAGAAATTAAACCCTACAACGCAGGACTACACTGTTAGGTGTGCCTGCCTGTCCTCTTCCTGAAGTAAAGTGCTTGTGGTTCTGTTTCTGGTAGTACCAACTTACATGCCAAGGCACACAAGAAACTGACTAACTAGTCCATGATGTGGTCCGTTGCCTAGATGCTGCCAGCCAGAGACGATTTGTCATGCATGCGTAATTGTTGATTGACTGACAAAAGAAACGAAAAAGAAACGAAGGCATTTCATTTCAGATCCGCTAACTCGAAGCGTCGGTTTCCCATTGAGGGTCTCCTTTATTTGAAGACACGCTATAGAAATTGTAGAGGATCCTGTTTCTTAGTTTGTTTGTTTCTCGTAGAGAGCTTGTTTGATTCATATGATTCAAACCTATGGACAACTTTTCATGTGGACTACTTTGCATGCAATTTCAAAAGGACTTCTCCATTTTGTCCGTTCTTGTGGAGATTACCCCTTTGTGTTTATGACAACTGCGTCGAACACCTAATATCTCAAGAATATTTTTGCGTTTCTAGGCGTGGCACGACGAAACAGCTTCAGTTGGCTAATTATATGCCCTTTTTGTTCTTGTAGGATAGAACATGCCAGGTCATCCAATCCGCACAATATTTTTATGTTCTTTTTAAACCTTGCAAATCAAAGAGGCTTGAGCAAACGGTTTCCTCGCACTCAGATGTTGAGATGGCTTGTGTTAGGAGCGAGACAAGAATTTTACTCGCAAAGAGCTATTGTCCTGATTACTTTTCGTAGGTCGTTGGTGGCGTTTCTCACACCTTTTTCACGTTTTGTTTTCCTTTTTCCACTCTCACTTCCTTTTGGTCCCACTCCCTCGATATATAGCATGTTGTTCTCCTTCATGGCTCAAGAAAATGGAGCAACTTGGATTCAGAAAATATAAAACTTGATTTCCTTGAAATGGAGAAAACAGAATAGCCCTAGTGGCTGAAATCAGCAGTCTGACTCAAATACCCTGTCCAGGCATGTTGGGCAGGGTATCAACTACCAAAAGCTAGCTAGGGGCCTAGGCTTATGAGAAGAGAAAGAGATTTCACACTACCAAACCCATTCCTTTCTTGACAAGCCAAAACCCTAATTGGCCGAATGAAACGAACCACTAAACAGCACAAGTAGTAAAGCAAAGGAATCGATTTTAAAAAAAGATTCCTGACCCATTTAATTTGGTGGTGATGCCGGTAATGATAGTACTTGATCATTGGTTAGTGCTTTCTGATGTGGTCTCCAGGTAGTGAAATATGGCACATGATCGGCTCCGGTAGTGTAAGACTACTCACAATGAGAGTAACATAAGTAGTAACATAGATGTCACATAAGCGAAAAATATGATGTGGTAGTTAATTAATGAGTAACATAACACATACCAAGGCAAAATGAGTCTATAAACTAATAAATGAAAGGTTCAATGTTATTATCCTTATGTTACTACTCACTGTGGAGCTAGTAACTTAAACTAGTAACGCATGCATGTTACTACTCTATGTTACTTTTCATTATGGGTAGTCTAACCGAGTACTAAACCACTGGATCCGTGCCCATGTCTCGTAACTCTCATGGAAGCATCTTTAAGACCACACTACTCGCAAGTCGCAACAGAAACCCATGTTGTATCATTTCATTAGTGTATGCTGAAATTGGATTCAACAGAGTCAACCATCTCGTCCATCCGGGCTCAAAACCTGGGCGCTCCCTCTCTTTGTGCGTTCTTCAAGTGCTTGTGAGTCACCACTTCCTTCGCCGAAGGCTTGTTGGAAGTAACAAGGGGGGAAACTATCGAAAACGACATTTTTGCTCAATGCTTGCCGCATTTGGCATTTCTCTAAATACGACGTAGTCCAACCGCTTTGCATTGCCATACTTTGAATCCGAAAGCTTCCGAGTGATATGTGTACGCCTACGCAAAAATTGTTGAGCACGATGGCGATTTTGTTCAACACGTGTGACACTTGGCGTTGCTGTAAATACGACGTGTTTAGGCCGCCGCCGTGCACTACAGTATTTAGAATCCGGAGGCTTCTGAGTGCCATATACCCACCCAAAAATGAAGTTCATCCGTCCTAGCTCCAAAAGTGATAGCCACCCTGCGTGAGTTCTCTCTCTTCAGTGTCGTCGTTTGCTCACGGTTGGGCAAAGTGCCAGGGTCAACTAACCCACATGATCTTTTGATTTCTTCTAGTTGGCTGTTCCCTGCCTTACTCCTGCCCATGCATATGCATGAGAGTTTTCTTTTCCTTTATTTTTTGAAGGAATATGCGTGAGGAGTTGGGAACAAGAGAAGAAGAAAAAAACCAAGTGAGCTAACCAACCGAGGTATCTGCCTAACTTCTTGTTGGCTTGTGTTCCACCATAATTAAACCCAACTTCCAAGCAACAGCTCTGGTGAAACTCCCACCATTAACCTCTCGTTACCTTACATCTGACTATTTGCTGCCCAAACATATGGAAAACAAAGTTATGGTACAAGATAAGCAGACATAGTTTTTGTAGAAGAGATTCTCTCAAAAAATATCACTAGAATACAATACATCTCGTCTATCGAAACTATACTAAAACAATATAATTTTAGTTTGCAAAACGGTCTTATATTATGGGACGGTGGGAGTATATCATTTTTCATGATGTGTCAACAAACCACAGTTTGCGATATGCAATTTATGCAAAATATGCTAAAATCTACACTGTCTGGTCACCATATCAGTCACACAAGCATATCTAGAAGGCACATAACTCAGACTAATATCCGGTGGCGTGGGACTAGGCCTTTGTTAGACAGAAATTATGCTACTCAATCTAACGGAAGGAACTACTTTTGTATCTTTTATATCTAAATCGCTAGCTCTCACTAACATATTTATCTTAAATATGCAATCGGGCCACCTCGTAATACAACATGCATGAAAAAAGTCCACCTCAACATGCACACTTGCGTAGGAAACTGGCCCACCTTAACATGTAAACATGCATTAGAGTTTTGATTCTATTATGCTAACAATATTTTACAACCATACCATAATAAAACATAACTAATCATATGTATTCTCAGTTTTAGTTCTCATATTATTACTCCAAATATTAATGTTCCATACAATCAAATATTATTGAATTATATTACAAAATATCCCAGCAACAACATAACAAGGTATCATCTAGTTACACTAAATAGTTTTTCCAATTTTGGGTCTCCTATGATTATCCGTGTTGGATATATGTTGCGTACTAAAGTAGTTTACAAAAGCAAATTCAAGTACAAAGTGTAGTTTCGTGAAATAGCAACTCAAAAGCAATTTTTGATAGTGTTGACACAACAATGTTTTTATTGGCATGAAAAGGCCCCACAAGTTAATTGGGGTATGAAACAAAAAATACCGCAATCATTCAAATAAAGAGTAATTACTAATTCGATGTAACCTAGTACTCCCTTCTTTCCAGTTTAGCAGAGTCTAATTGAGTATTAGACCACGTATTAATCACCCCCTTATTCATGGAATTGGTTGATTTTCATTCAAATCAAATTGAGAACCAAAATTAGATAGAAATTAATGCTTATTTCTAAAGCAAGCAAGCCAACAAACAATAGGAGTTCTTGGGGTCCAACAAACTTGAAATTCCAAAATTCGAGATGAGCCCAGTAAACTGGAGAGGAAGAATTAGTCCATTTCCATCGGTTTATAAGGCACACACATACATATTTCTAAATCATTCACTTGGCTAACAAAGAGTTATATGCTAAAAATAAGACATAACTAACTTCATTGAATATGAATTCAATTGTAAACTTTTGTATAATATAATAGTTAGTCAGACTAATGATCTAGGTATATGCCTTATAGTAGATGGTAGTATGTACCAGGAACTTTTAAATGCATTATTACCATTCCGGTTCTAATTAACCCTATATATTTATCAATAATTTGGGACCGTAAATCCTCTACCTCAACCATTCTAACTAAAATTATTTTCTCTTTCGGAGACCTTTACGTAGGAAAAACAGTCATCTTTCCCCTTTCTGAGCAGAGAGGCGACCCACATTTTGCACTCGACAACAAATCTTCAGACGTCGACTTCGACGGATCCTATCTGTTCATGACCTAATAAATCATGGTCGGAGGAGGATCCATCGCCACGGTTATGTTCTTCTGTAGGTGTAGGTCACCTTTCGTAGGTAGATTTTCATATGTTCGTCTTCGGCTCCAGTAGTGATGTCAACACCGTTGAATAAGGTGTCTCAAGATCCTTACCAACATGGTAGCCTCTACCATCGTTGACGGATCCACGAGGTTGTTGCTCCAGGAGGGGTTAGCATGGCGACGACGATGACCTGGGACTTTTTTACTCGGTTGTCGAGGCAATGTGTACCCAAGTGTCGTTGCAAAGCTTCAGAGAAGATGTATAAGAGTAGTCTGGTGCTCGACACCCCCGTCGGCAGTGGTGGCTTACGAAGAGGCATTGCCTGCTCTCGTGAAGGGTTTGCGGGTGGAAGGATGGCGGATCCAGTGGTATTCCTCGACGACATTGTGCGAAGATGGCAGATCCGGTGGACGGGGTTGTCCCAGGCAGACACATTGCAGTGATATGTGCTCACTCATTCATGACAGTTTTCTTCATCGGCTCTCGAAGCATTGATGCACCGACATTTCTTTGGTTGGCGGGGGTTGTCTCTTCTTCCTTATGAAGGACGGCAACCACCGCCCCCTCAGGGTCCTCATTGTAATTTTCTATCACGTGGGATGTGTCTCTTGTCTGTGCCGGGACATGTGTCCCCTCTCGTCGGTTCGAGCATGTTCTACGGCACGCGTGGCGCGTGTTCTACTTGGACGCCTGATTGAACGTACATGTGGTAGCCTTCGGGAAAAAAAAAGTTTCAACAACCATCACCACAAAAGGGCAAAATTGGCAAATTAAGAGAAGAGGAAGGTGGTCCCGAGTTTGAAGTTTTTAGCGAATTCAGCAGGTATTCAGCGCGGAGTCAATAGCTTCCCACACGGCAAACGACGTGGCCAACCATATCTAATTCCCGCTTCCTTTAATCGCCAATCTCACCGACGAGGCGGCCATCCATATAAAAATACCTCGTCTCCCTCCCTCCCCGCCCCTGATTCGCAAGGCCAAAGCTAGAGGGAGGAAGAGCGCCACCGCGAATCCCACCCCATCCCCGCACCGCCGCCGATCCCTCCCGCCCGCCCCTCCGCAGATCTCCCCGGCATTGCCCGCTCCCCGGCCGGATTCGCCCAGATCCACCGACGCGGCGCGCGGTATGTTTTCGACCCCCCTCCCGTCCGTTTCTTGGCAGAGCGCTCGCTGCTTCGATTGGCTGATCGAAATGGCGTCTCTCTTGCCCGCAGGTGCTCCCGGCGGCGTGGCCCGGGCCGTCTGATCGGGAAGGCTTGATCTTTCTTTGTTGTTGGTGGCGCTGTCGTCTGGTGGGTGGTGGCAGCGGAGATGGGCGTCGGAGGGGAGAAGTTCCAGCTGGGGACGGTGGGGGCGCTCGGCCTCTCCGTGGTGTCCTCCGTATCCATTGTCATCTGCAACAAGGCCCTCATGAGCTCCCTCGGCTTCACCTTTGGTGTGAGATCTAACTGTTTCTTGCTTCCCAGCTTCTTGATTCGTTACGTACGTGTTCGTGCTTGCTGCTCTGTGATTTTGCTAGATCTATCTATCTATGCGTGCTCCGCTCTTGGGTTGTGCGCCTGCACGGTTAAGATTATCAGCACCAGATGATTTTCAGCTTATGTGGTAGCTTTGGCCAAGGAGTGCCAATTGAATTTGGTGTGTTTGATAGCTATATATTGTGATTCGTCGCAGCATACTGTAGAAATCAGGAGAGCATGGGTGTAAAATGATAGAGTGACTACCGCTCAAAAAAAAAAAAAGGTTGTGTAGCATGTCCTGGTTGCTTGCTGGTTCGGTAGCTTGACAGATGGGAGTAGTATCTTTGTTTGTTTGTGCTGCACCTGAATTCTGTCTGGAGTGTATGTAGTACACGTGCTGTTCAAAAATTTGCTAGCTTTGACTTGGTACATTTTTACAGTATTTCCTATTTTCTGAATGTTGCTTATTTCCTTGTGAATAGAATAGAGAGAGCTTGTGCTGAAGAGTGAACGTGAATATGAGATGCCAGTGAGTTTATTAATGCTGATATCCTACGACATGGAATTGTGTTTTGCAGCTACCACCTTGACGAGCTGGCATCTCCTGGTCACTTTCTGCTCCCTTCATGTGGCACTATGGATGAAGTTTTTCGAGCATAAGGCTTTTGATTCAAGAACTGTCATGGGATTCGGAGTGCTTAATGGCATCTCCATTGGGCTCCTCAATCTGAGTCTTGGTTTCAATTCTGTTGGCTTTTACCAGGTACTACACATTATGCGATCTTTTTATGTTGATTCTCGTACCATAGTCAGGATTCATAGTTAATTCAGTCCAGTTCTGCACTTAGTACATTTGGTAGTACAACGGTAAAAATGTAAAGCACTTACTTTCGCTAGGCGGTACAACAATAGTTACTTTGCGAGTTAAGGCTGCAGGTTAATTATATCTTCTAACTATTGTGCAGTACTATCTACCTTGTTTGTGCAAGAAACTTTGGCTAGAGTTGCAACATTTTGTACAAGCATTAATTGCTATTAAATGTCACCCTTCCTTCTGCACTAATCAACCCACCTAACTGATGCTGAATTGTCCTTTCATGTCTAGATGACAAAACTGGCCATCATCCCCTGCACTGTTATTTTGGAGACTCTTTTCTTCAGGAAGAAGTTCAGGTTTGTGTGTTTTTTCCACATTCTGTGCATTACTTCAATACCATCTTCATCTAAACATTTTTCTGACTTGACTGCAGCCGGACTATCCAGATTTCCCTTTCTGTGCTTCTTTTGGGTGTTGGTGTTGCAACTGTGACTGATTTGCAACTCAATGCCGTGGGATCCATACTGTCCCTGCTGGCAATTATCACGACTTGCATCGCTCAAATCGTATCCTTTGATGACAGCTTTTGTTAGCTTTTTCTTCCACAAATTCTAATTTCTTGGCATCTTTTTTGGTCAGAGAAAGTGGAATTTGCACCCACACCCGATCAGATTCTTTAGTATAATCCACAAGTTACACACTTGATGTGATGACTGTTCATCACTACTCTGTTACATTCATGTATTACTACCGTTTTTGTTGTGTGGTTCTGTAGTCCTTAACCAGCTACCAGATGACAAACACTATCCAGAAGAAATTCAAGGTTTCTTCAACCCAGCTGCTATACCAGTCTTGCCCTTACCAGTCATTGACGCTTTTCCTTATCGGCCCGTTCCTTGATGGATTCCTGACTAACCAAAACGTCTTCGCTTTCAATTACACATCTAACGTAGTGGTAAGTCATGAAGCAGCTTTGGCAGACTTCTTTTGACCTTGTTTAATTTGATTCTGATTCTCCTCTTGTTCCGTGTGCAGTTTTTCATCGTCTTGTCGTGTTTGATATCGGTCTCAGTAAACTTCAGCACCTTTCTTGTGATCGGAAAGACATCCCCTGTTACTTACCAAGTCCTGGGCCATCTTAAAACATGCCTAGTTTTGACCTTCGGTTACGTTTTGCTTCATGATCCATTTAGCTGGAGAAACATACTTGGCATCTTAATTGCGGTAGTTGGGATGGTACTATATTCATACTTCTGCTCAATAGAGACCCAACTAAAAAATACAGAAGCCTCTGCACAGCAGGTACCTTTCTTTTCAAATCCCATGCCTTGTTAATATTAGTTTTTTATTTGCAATAATTCTGCAAGTACCATCTAACTATTGTCATTGTTCAAGATATCGGTAACTGGTACCATATCGGCCGGGGGCTGATAAGGGATTAATCGGCGAATCGGCCATTTAACTGAATATATCGGTAACCCATTTATCGGTAGGTTAACTAGGGCCATATCTATATATCCTAGGCTACATAGCAACAGTACTACTTGTACATCACATAAGAGAGCAGCACAGCAGCAGCAGTACATCAGCATTTACAGAACAACACAACATAGGAGAGTAGTGCTTCTGTTCTTGGCATAGGAGAGAGTAGTTTTGGGCCAAAAAATGCTTCCCAGTTAATCGGCCCAACCGATAATTCGGCCTGACAGCCGATAAATCGGCCTGTCAGACCGATTAACTGGGCCTCCAGTTAATGGGTCTCGAATAGGCTTTCTCTTATCGGAGGGGGTCCGAATAGCAGTTAACTGCAGTTAACTGGCCGATATTTGGAACAATGACTATTGTATCATATCATGTGGTTCTTTAGCTTCATTAATTTCCATTATTGTTTATAATTCCCTATGTGTTCTCTACATTGCAGTCAAAAGAAGGTGACTCGGCACCTTTGATCTCTGATTCTTTGAGCAAAGTTGAAAATGGAGGTGATGACGACGAGCCTTTGAAGGTACCGATGTGGAGCTCGAAGTACTCAAAGGCGTGAAAATTTCGTCTCTTAGACGTCGGATGGCATTATACAGGATTCAGTTTAGTAAGCAGATAGTAGGGATGGAAGCCAACTTTCCAACCCAAGTAATGAAGAATGGACATTTCAGTTACAAGTAATGGACATCTCAGTTACAAATTTTGCGTTTATTTAGCGTCACTATCTAAAAGCAGTAAAATGGTCTGATTCTTTGGAGGGTTTTCCCTTCCAAAATTGCAGATCTACCATGAAACTAGACAGCAGATATTGTACAATTGTATCTGGATATGGCCATGCATCTTCTCACTGTAACTTCATGTTGGGACATTTGTCCGCAGATAGATTCTCCATTCTTTTTGTACCAAAGGTCCTGAGATCAAGAATTGTGCAAGACTTTAAAGTATTTATAGGTTCAAGTTTGTAACTGTAATTTCAGATTTACCTTGGACCATATAGTAATAATGCAAGTGATGTACATTTCAGTTTAAGGAGTTGAAAATAACCAGATTCATTACCATGTAACAACACAAACAACTATATTTAAAGGAGGAAACATCTGTACCAATCTTGTGGAAATGTATCTATAGAGGTGTCACAGTCCCTTTTTTACCAACACATTCTGCAAAACATATAACACAAATTCTTGCAACATTCAAATCTCACAGGTCATATATCAAAACTGTAATGAGCTAGCAACTGCACATACTCCAGTTTGCTAGAAGTTCAGTTATACCAAGGAAAAACCTACAATTCATCTCTCATTTAACTCGCCATGCTATAACGGTCAGTTCCGTACAATGCATGCATACAAAATGGTTCACCGGTTCTTCAGATGCATGCTATTGTTCACGCTCCCAAGAATTTTGGGAACTTGAGTTCACAATGTCTTTGTCGGCGTTTCCATAAGTGGACATTTGTTGATAATCCAACAGCCCTCGTGGAAACATCACTCAACTTTTGCAACCCCTCCTTCAGGTAGACTGCTATCAGAAACCGCTTCTCGCACAAACCTGCAAAGCAGAATGGTGTCGGTGTCACCAGCACATTTCCTTCCCATTTGAATGATGGGCATGAAGTTAAGCATGTTCCCTAAAAGAAATGTTAAGCATGTTCCCTAAAAAAAATGTTAAGCATGCTGGATTGCAAGGATAGTAGAATGTCATTGTTTCAATCTTTTATATTGGTTACTTTCATTTCACCAAGAACGTGGCAACATTATTAGCCTATATCCTGAAACTATAAGAAATGTGAATAATCATACCTTGTTAACTTTTCTTGAGATGATTGCAATACATAGATTGCAAGGATGAAGGAAAGAACAAGGCCTGCATACAATAGTGAAAACATTTTTAGAGTACAAGTGTGGCAGGGGTTATTACGTGGAAAGTATGACATTCATACTATGAGCATAAATGGTATCACAATTCACAAATGATATGTTCAGTTTATGGCACATGTCAGCTGATAATATGGAAGATGGCACGACGAAACAGTTATATATATTTTTGGTTTGGGAGATTAACTCACCAGATCCAAATAACACATAGAATCCTGCAGTAACATCTATCTCTGATTGTTCCTCCCTGTACAAAAGAATTATTTTGTCGTAATGTCATGCTTCAAAGTTTTCTCACACTAGTACTTGGAAACAAAGTTTTATCAATGCAAACAAGGCCAGATCAGTTTTTACCATGTATAACGAACAAGTACATATTTTGGCCAACTCTGTTGATCCCAGAAATTCTTCTTTATGTCAGGATGAAGTTCCACAACTGCCCAACGAAACACAGATGGGTTAGCAACTAGGCTACGCAATTCAGAAACTTAAAAGGAAAAAACACACATAGTGACTATACATTTTACTACATGGTAAAAAATACAGGAAAACCTACACTTAATGTTAGTTCATCTATCCTAGAACATAAATAGTCTTGTGCCTTACAACAAAGCGTGTCATTGCGGCAGGCCAATAATATCCGTAGATGGATTTAGAGGAAGTCATGAATATCTTGCTGATGCTCATACAAAGGATGCTTCAATAGCACACCACTGTTTTACTACATGGTAAAAGAAGTTGACTACTTGACTAAAGCAAAACAAATATTTGCAGTTTCTCTTGAACCCTTAGCAACACTTAGGATAAGGCACTACATTCTGACTGGACAACATGCTATAATGAATCACAAGAAAGAACAAACAGATACAACAAAGCCTTTCAGTCCCAAAAAAGATAAATAAAGAACAAATTAATCTTGTCAAAGAATTCATGCTATCACAAGAAACACTTAGTTTTTTGGAAACAGAAAATCCGAGAAACACATGTATACATAATACATGGTCTTCCTTTTAGTATTAAAAACATGGTCAAACAATCCAACTTGAATGTAGATGCATGGTACTTTCTTACATGACAATAAATACTGTACATCACTACAGATGCTGGGGATATAAACTTCTAAAATACATAGAAAAGGATATATTGTGAGGAGAGGCGATAGCATTACATACAATGGTGAGGCATGTCCACTACTTTAGCCGTAACACCAAGCAAATCGTTTCCAGTGTATTTCTGTATAATCAAAGGTAGATAATTATAATCAGAAAGAAAGTATTCCCCTGGAATTACATATATAACAGTCAACAAGGGACTCACTAAATGGAAATCAATCAGTGGAACTTCAGAGCTTTTGCGATTAATAACATAAAGCCAAGGAACATGGAACTTTTCGTGTCCAATCTGAAATGTTCTGCATAGGAAGGACCATGTAAGACACACATATCTTCAAACAAATGTTCAAAAAAGCGGAAAGCATAAGCGAAGCGGAAGGCCACAACTTAGAGCAATGGGCGCTTAACTGCAGCTTAACCGTGCTTAAGCTTTTTTTGAAATTGGCTAGAATTTGACAGATTTTGAATAATATACACAGGGAAATAGGAAACATGGCACATGGCTAATTGAATAGCATCTAAAATACAGTTCATAGCGAATACATATCAGGTTCACATGGCAAGCAAAATAACAACTAAAATGCAGTTCACTCCAAATAATCATAACCTAATAGAGATCATGTGGCTAGAATTTTGCTAGAATATGAAGGAAATAGTTTCCAAAGAGAGCCTAATAATAAGATAAATGGCACATTGCCATTATTGCGCAAACAGACAAGCAAAAGTAGTTCAAAAAACAGCCAAATTCTGGTCAAATTAAAAAAAAACCCGCTTAATCTACCGCTTAGGGCTAAAGCGAAGCGGTTTGCCATCGCTCAGCGCTTAAAAACGCTTTCTTGAACACTGCTTCAAACAGATCATTCACAAAACACAGATATGGTACAACTATCATATATAATTTTTTTACCATGCAAGCCAGCAACATTACCAATTTCCTTGACTTCATCATTACTAAGACTAAGTTCAATATGTTTTAACCAAACAAGTACCGCGAGATAGCATAAATTTTGCATACCACAAAACCTTCTGGATCGCAGAATGTATAAACATAAATCAGGAGTCATAGTAGTGGTAGTATATCACCAAGTCAGATTTGCAAACTAGATCTTTCATGAAATGATCATACAGAATTTAATGTAACACCAATTTGCATTTGCGAAATCAGATGTCTCATGGCATGGATGTATGAATTTTCTGCAGCAAACTGCATTATGAATTGCAGTAAACAACAGTGATCATTCATTCACGGTGCACCTATAACATTAGGCTAACCCTCCATCCACCCTGGAAAATCCAGCATCTTGTAGTCTTGGAACCAATTAGCCAAATTGACTGATTAACACAAGCAATTTGCCTCAAACGTCCCAGGGTAGCAGTGTCAAAAAATTCTTGAGGACAAGTTTAAGCTAGGAGATCTAAATCTTACATCTTATACGGATCCGCACCGGTGAACCCCGTCGGCTTGGGGATCGGCATCAGCACCTGCACGAACGAGAGAGCCAAATCACCGATACTCCCCACATGCAAATCCCCAGAGATCGAACCCTGGAGCAGTTCTGAGAAACCCTCACCTCCCGGTTGACCGCGAAGACCGGGCAGTGGCGGCCGATGACGTCGAACCACACCGACCTCGACTGCAACAAGAACCGCACGGGTCAGACGAGGTGAAACGAACGAATTCGCGCCGGAGCATCTAGCTCTGGGTAAGGGCATGGTTCGATCTGATTACGCCGTGGTACTGGCCGGAGCGGAGCATGGGGATGATGTCGCCGGGGCGGTAGGCGGACGAGAGGGGGAGGAGGAACGAGCTGATTAGCAGCAAGGGGAGGAAGCGGTGGTGGGTGGTGGCGGGGCTCCGGCGAGTGGCCATGGTGGTCGCCGGAGTCGGCAGCGGGAGTGGAGACGGGGCACAAATGGAGTACGTCAGATTCGTTGATGCTTCCTTGAGATGGGCCGGCCCGTTAAGCTTTTTTCCTCTGTTAAGAAAAGAAAACGAGTGCGCGTGATGGCTTCGATTGGGTTCACGGAGAGTCGAACTCTCAACCTCCTGTACGCGGTAGATGGGCGGGACGTGTGTCCTTGTCCTCCCTGGTCCGTCCGTTAGGGACACAACGCTCCCATTTCTTCCTCTTTCCCAAAAACTCTCCCCCGCCCCTCCCGCTCCATGGCCGGCCACCTGAAGCAACCCGCCGCCGCTGTCCCGGCCGCCACCTCCACCCGTCCCGCGACGAAGATGAAGACGATGAAGCCGAGGTTGGAGCTCACGCTGGCGGAGCTCGAGCGACTCGACCGAGAATCGGCCAAAGGAGAGCCCTGAGGTTCGTTCAGGATGAAAGGAAAGCCACAACCGAGTACGCCCTCAAGGCCGCTGTCGCGCAACACAAGGTCGTCATTGAGGAGGACGAGGCCCTCATCGCCAAGGCCACACAACAAGCGATGATGCACACCTCCTCATGCTAGGGTTGTGCTGACCCGCGCTGGACATGTTGGGAAACGTAGTAGAAAATAAAAAAAATCGCCCTACGATCAACCAGGAACACTATGAAAATACATTACGGGTTGGGATCACGATTGTTACCGTCACCGAGTTACAGTGAAAGAAGAACGTGTCGATGTAGATCGTACTTGGAGTCCCTCGAATCGTCGATGAACGATCCCGCGAACCACCAACAAAATAGTCCCTCGAATCGATGACCAAAAGCACAACCTCTCTACTTGGTTGCAAGCATTTAACCTTCACGATCCGGCAGCGCTTTGCCGTCCAGAGCTAATCGTCATTGGAGAAGTAGAGGGAGGAGATTAGAAACACATTGGGCTTCTAATTATGAGGATTAGAGGATCTAGACCTAGCTCTAATTAGTCAACTAGGGCTAATTAGAACCAGAACTAGAAGAACTATAGGAGGCAGTATATCAAAAGGGTGGAAATCCTCTAGTATATATAGGTTGGAGGGGAGAGGAGGGGCGCCACACAAGGAGGGAAAGAGCTCCCTCCTTGGCCAGCCAAGGTAGGAGGAGATGGACTCCTCCCTCACATCAATTCGCCCCCCCCCCCCCACACACACAAGGAAGGGGGGTGGGCAACTCCACTTGCCTTTGTGGCCCAAGTTGCCTTCCACCTCTTGTCCTTTTAAGGCCCGTTGATATTTAATTATTTATAAAAGTCTTCTAATATTTATTAGACCCTTTTATATATAATTTAACATCACCAGAAACATTTTCACCTATATATTATTTATCGGTAATACCCGGTATTGCCCGGTAACCTCCGAAACCCTTCTGGGGACCCTGAAACGCTTCCAGGTCCTCTCGAAACTATTTTGAATATTATTGAAACAATTTCACAAATATGTTCTCATTACTCCCGTCCTGTTAACACTCAGCAGACCATGATTGCCTTAAGCTTGTGACCCCGTAGGTTTGGTAACTCATAGAAATGAACGAAACCCCTTCGTTCAATGACTGATAGCAGAACCTTAGACGTCCATATCGATCCCTATGAGCACACACATGATATTCTAGTGAACCTTTGCTTATCATGTGATGTTCCCTTTGCTTCGCGATACTTCACAAAACACGGGATGCATCGGTATCCTCCTGAGTCATCACATGCTCACTATGTCGTTATCCTCGTTACCGGTGTGTTCTTCTTTCTCGTTGATGTGTTCTGGCATCCCCGTAACATAGTCACTTGTGTATGGCCAGACGATGATAGCTGTCGTCACACCGAGGGGGCCCTAAGAATATATCTCCATCGTCGGAGGAGAAAATTCCACTCTCGAGGTATATAGTCCCTTGTCAAACTTTCCGATGAACATGTAAGTTGTCGTTATGATCACCTAGTTACAGATGATGTTTGAGCAACCCCAAAGCTCATCGTACGATAAGAAGTGATTACGATACTCTCATGGTCTAAGGAACATAAAACATATGTTAACACTCCATGTTATAACAATTGATTTCAGACGATATTATCTCTAAGTATAACAAACAAGTTTAGGTCGATTCAATATGGTCATTCTTCTAACGTCATACTCTCAATGTTGTTTTAGGACTATCGTTACACTTAACTATATCCTAAGATCCAGAAAACATGATTACTAACAACACTTGAGCCAGTCTTAGAGGCAAGACTGGGAACTTTTATTTTATCGTTTCTCATTCCACACATGCATATGAGTTTTCCACTGAATCACATATTCCAGAATCATAAGAGTTATAGCATAGAATATAAACTCTTAATTATGAATATGGAGATATAATAATACAATACTATTGCCTCTAGGGCATATTTCCAACGGTCTCCCACTTGCACTAGAGTCAATAATCTAGTTAGCACATTTTACTTTTACACCAATGACAATCCGGTGTGAGTCCATGCTTTGCTTGTGGTATAGACTTCGTCCTATGAAATCTGATAACTTCATATCCATGTGTATCATTTGGATTTCAATGTAGCTACCATGCTTTCACAAGAATTTCATAATTTTGTGCAACTGGCCTTGTATGAATTGAATCACTGGTAGAACCTTTTGATTCCTAAGACTTGGCTATGGAACCACTATTAAGAACAATGTTCCATTGTCACAATCATGTGAAACCATACCAAGTTCATGAATGAACTTTTGATTCATTATCCTCCATTGTTGCTTCTAAAGCGACAATATACTCAGCCTTTTGTTATAGAATTCACCACAGTAACTTTCTTGGACCAATTCCAACTTAATGTGCCACCATGAATCATTTAATGTAAATCTAAAATCGCTTGGAGCATTGATGCAGATTTTTATAGATGCACTACTTACATCGAACATGTATTGATGTAATTCCTGACACTATCTCTTCATTTTCTCCGTATGCGAGAAACAAGTCATCATTACTTAACGACATTTTTATCATTGTCCTATGATCAACAATTTGATCATTGTGGTAACTTTACTCACAACTTACTTGGAGTACTGGACATATCTGGTTATTTACATACCATGGAATATAATTAACACAATTGTGATTGAAATCATGTATTTCACTCATCAGTATTTCAGGATACCGGTTCTTGCTTAAAAACTCCTTCCATGTGACTTCGACAAGAAACTCTTCTTGGCTTATTTTTCATACTAAACATCTCTAGTATCTTGTCAATATGTATTCTGGCTAAGCCCGATTAGACACTATTATCTCCGTAGATTATTATGTCTAACACTAAGACTATATTGCCTAAGTACTTTACCGAAAACTAGTTTCAATAAGGTCTTAATTCGTGTCAAGAAATTTATATAATTTCCAATCATCAATGTGTCATGCACACACAGTGTTTAGAAATATTATCATGCTCCCACTTACTTTCTTGTAAATACATGTATCTTTGCTTTCCTCAATGAAATAAAATTATTTGACAATTTCATCAAAACAAAGATTCCAACTCCATTATGCTTGCTTTAGTCCATTATAGAATCTCTTGAAGTTTTCACATTTACTAGCATCCTCTGGATTGACAAAATTACTTTGGATCGTATCATATATACAATCCCGTTCTATTTCCATCTCATGGGAATCCTTTAGACATCCATCTATTATATCTCATAATTGAAATATGTAGTAATTGCTAATTTAACCTGAACTGACTTTTAAGTATTGCTACGATGAGACAAGCTCATTATAGTTAATTCCTTGATCTTGTCATAAACTATTTGCAACAAGTCAAGCTTTATGAAACCTTTTTATCTTTATCAGTTTATAGATCCATTACAATACATTAGACTCTAAGTCTTTTAGATGGTTTATCAAGTTCTAAGCTTGATTAAGGTGTATGGATACTATCTCAGATTTATTTGGCATATAGCCATTTCCAGAATTAGGGCCCATCAACGCTTCTTTGTGTATCATAGGTTCATTGTTTGTTTCAACAATATTTCGTGTGCGCATCACGAAGGTTTGCATGAATTTTCCTCAAGACTCGTGGTAAGGTCACACAGTCCTCGCCCACACTCGTGGTAAGTCTTCAGGGTAGACTTCCAAAACCCTCACAAACTGGTCACCCGGCTATCCACAATTGACTACTGGATGCTCTAGACCACGGTCACCCGGCAATCCCCAATTGACTGCAGGATGCACTAGACCATGACGCCTAACCGTCTCAAAGATACACAGTCTTCAAAGGTAAAAAGTGTCGGTTCCACACAGGAACAATCTCTTCAGTGATGCTCAATCACTATGGGTTTTGATGGTTTGCGTTTTTGGGTTTTTCCTCACTGATGATTTTCTCTCAAAGTCTTCGGAGGATGGGTTTTTCCTCACTGATGATTTTCGCTCAAAGTCCTCGAGGAATGGGTTGCTCTCAAATGACAAGTGTCAAGTTCTCTCTCGGAGCAGCCAACCAGCTAGTGGTTGTGGGGGGCGGCTATTTATAGCCAGGGTGCAACCCGACATGATAAGACATAAATGCCCCCCAATGATATGGCCGTTAGGTGGATAGAATATCTGGACAGCTGGCGCAAAGCACAACAACGGTCGGAATTTGAACTGTCAAATTCCTCAGGGCTTATCATATTCCTTACTTGTAGGCAATTCGCACTGGCGAAATCCTAACTCCTCAGTCAGACCAATTTCCTCAGAGACCAGAAGAACATCGTCTCTGTTACTGAAGAACTTGACTGAATTGTAAGAGATTTCCAAAGGCTTCACTCGAAGGATTGGGTTATGTTGAGGCTTTTGAGTTGAGCATCAGATGGAAATTTTTCCTTAGTATTACCTCGACCCCCTTTAACAGTACGGTGTTTCCTATGACTCAAAGAAAGGAAATGAAACAATAAAAACAAAAGTCTTCACACTTCATTGTCCTCGTTCATATCTTCAAGGTCACACCATCTTCTTCAATTTCAAAGTCTTCAGGGAATACCAAAGTCTTCAGCAAAGTCTTCACCAAAGTCTTCAGATGAAGACATTCATTTTTAGGGGTCAACATTCTTCGAATATATCAAACTCCTCAGCGACTTATAGAGCATGTGTACACTCACAAACATGTTAGTCCCTTAACCTATAAGTCTTCAATACACCAAAATCACTAAGGGGCACTAGATGCACTTACAATATCCCCCTTTTTGGTGATTGATGACAAATAGGTTAAGTTTTCAACGGGGATAAACATATGAAGTGTAAGTACTGAGTTTGAGGAATTTGATTGCAAGATATAGAGGAACTCCCCCTGAAGATGTGCATATTTGAAGAATTTGCTTTGGACTGCAAATGCTCATGGCAGGATAAAATCTTGGAGATCTCCCCCTATATCTTGTAATCCATACACGCATTTTATATATATCATGAGGAAATTGAAATGCATGATGGAAAATGGTGTCTGACAAAATTCAGCATGCGTGCATTAAGGTACTTGAGGAAATAAGCATGCGGAAAGCAGTTCAAAAGTATCAGACCACCATCAGACTTAAGTTTACAACTCATCAAAAAAACACCTCAGAAGAGCAAGAGTTATAACTTAAACAAAAAAACAGCCCATAAATATAGAGACCCGCTTGAAGACTAACTCAAATTTCTCCCCCTTTGTCATCAAGTGACCAAAAGGGACGAAATTGAGGACTAACGCCCCTGAAGAATTTCATCTTGAAGGTGGTGGAGGAGCGCCAGCATTGTCGGGGTCGGTTGGTGGAGCCGGGCCTGCAGCAGTGTCGTCAATGTCCTCAGCTTCATCCGTCTCACGCGATGAAGAATATGAACTTGTCACCAGCTGAGGAACTTGAACTTTCTTCCATTCTTCTTTGGAGGAATCGACCAGTCAAAGTCCATCTGAAAGTCCATCTCCTTGAGTTCTTCAGGAGTCTTGAGGTGTGACAGAATGGCCCAAGTGCGATCGAAGATTTCATGCACATAGTAATGATTTTTCCTCACAGAGTTATGCGTCACAGTCATGTCACGAAGAATTGAAGCAAACTGACGCTTTACCCACTTGTGATTATGATCAACCTTCTAATGAAGACTTAAGAGAAGCTCACAATCTGTCATCACACGAGGGGCAGAAGCTTGAGGTTTTTGTGCTGAGGCTTTTGCAGCAGAATCTTGTGTGGCAGAGTCATTATTGGTGGAGTAAGATGCAGCCTTGTGAAACTGACCATCCAATGGACGAGTGCCTTCATCAATGACGGCCTTGCCTTTTCCTTCAACTGAAGAAAATGTCTTCTTGAGGGCTTCAATTGGAGGCAAGAAACTGAAGTGATTCTGAAAGTCAGCCTTTGTCGGTGTACTAAAGTTTGGGTCCTTTAGTACCCCATACTTATGCACGGGCAGTTGTAACCATACCAGTGGCAAGGCCTGCCGGGAGACAGCTGAACGCAAGTACAAAGAATATCAAGAGAGCATTCAAGCCAATACTCAGAAGACAGAAGACCTAAGGCTGGAGCCCCGGCAAGATCTTGCCGGGATGGCTCATGGCCCCAGCAAGACTCGCACCCGGCAAGACCTCGCCACCCTGTCGTCGCTCCAGCGCAGCGACCAGCTTGTCTTTTAGCTGTTGTCCTCCTGGCGACGTGTCAGGACGCTAACGGCGTTGGGCTTAAGCGGTGCTGATGGGACGGCCCCTTTTTCCGTCCCCAAGAAGCTAAGGGACACCTCAACGGAGCATTAAATGCACTTGTCCTAAGCCGTCAGTATTAGGTATGATAACACTGTAGCTACTTTTACACCTCATGTATGCACTGTACGCCACTGTTGGTGACCCCTTCGAACGTATAAAAGGAGGCCCAAGGCGTAGCTATGGGGGGGGGGATCGACTTCTGGCCTATTCTGCATGCGCAGCTGCTGAATACTGTAGCGCTCCCAGAACTTGAGCTAGAACACATCTAATACAACCAAAGCAGGAGTAGGGTTTTACGCTTCTCAGCGGCCCGAACCTGGGTAAAATCCCTCGCGTTGATCGTTGGATCTGCTCTTTGTGCAAACCCTTTCCCCGCCGAACCGTAAAGGGATCCTCGTGATCCCATAGGTGTCGTTTCTCCGACATCTTTGGCGCGCCAGGTAGGGGGACGGGTTGCATGAACCTGATCTGGTGATCAGCGCGCCAGTTTCTTCATCAGCTTCATCGCCATGGCCCCCAAGAAGAAGGGTTTTACGGCGGTTGGTCCATCCACGTCCGCTGTCCCTGTGGCTACCCAGACGGGTGACGGTGTAGACGTGGGCGGAGGAGGCGGAGGTTCTGAGCTTCCGCGACGTTCTGGTGACCATAGCCAGGCGAGCGGCGTCGTTCGCGCCGCAAGATCCAAGGACGGAGTTGTGCTGCCAGCAGGCGGCGTGGCGAACTCCAGGGATGGAAGGGCGCCTTCCAAGACACCCACGCCGGCGCATGCGCCGCAGCCTTCTCAGGGTGCGCGTGATGAACAGCGCCGTGACGTTGGTGGTACTAGGCGTCCCCACGGAAAGTCTCCTGAGCATCACCCTCGAGATGCGCGGGACCAGCATGCACGCCAGCATGTTGGTGGAAGCGGCGCGCGGACGCAGGATCGTGATGGAGCTCCTTCTAACATGGTTAGGAGTCAGAGCACCTCACGTTCCTCGCACTTGTCGCCGCCGCCTACGCCAGCAGAAGCCTTGGTGCGAGCACAACTGCTCCTGAATTTTCCACCTGCTGTGGACAAGCTCGACGAGTGGAGAGCTGCTATTCAGAGCCTCGTCGGCCTCGCCAACGATGATAGGCCACAGCAGGCGGAGCCTTCGCGGCGGCAATCCATCGAGCCGACGCGTGCCGTTGGCGAAAAGACGGGAGGCGCTACGACCATGGTGCACTCTCCTCCACGGCAGCAACAGCAGTCGTTGACTCGACGGATCGACGCCTGCGAGGACGATTCAGCGGCGTCGTCTGATCCGCGAACTCGTCGCGATCAACGTCAAGTTCTTCGGGAACGAGGCAAAGAAGACGCTCGGACTACTATCGAGCGGCGTCGGGAAGCATGCCATCAATCTGATAAGCGCGCGGGACCCACTGTAGACAAGCCTGCGCCAGGGTATCCTGTCGATCTACCCTATGAGGTGGGTTGTCCAGCGTTTACCCGTGAGCTGCGACGAGTCCAGTGGCCCAATTCCCGCACGTTCAAGCCGGAGGTTCCGGAGAAATACGACGGCAAGACCCACCCGTCGGAGTTCTTGAGCATCTACACCATTGCGGTGCAGGCTGCTGGGGCTCGCGACGACAAGATACTCGCCAACTACTTCCCATTGGTGCTTAAGCCCAACGTCAGGTAATGGTTGATGCATCTGCCGGAGAATTCTATTTCTTCCTGGGCAGACCTGTGTCATGAGTTTGTTGGCGCCTTTACCGGAGGCCATCAGGCTCCTGGCCAGGAAAGCGATTTGCATCTCATCCCCCAGAAGGAAGGTGAAACTTTGCGCAAGTACATACAGAGATTCAGCCGAGTACATCATAACATCCCAGACGTTCATCCTGCCGCTGTTGTCAGCGCGTTCCATCAAAACGTGCGCAACCGCAGGATGCGCGAAGAGCTGGCGATGAACAAGGTCAGGGATGTTGCCGAGCTTTATGCTTTGGCTGATAAGTGTGCTCGAGCTGAAGAAGGGAGGAGACTCCCCGGCGAGGACGCTGGCGCAGGGGTCGACTCTGATGATGAGGACGCTGCTGCCCCGGCAAAGAAGGGCCGGCGGCGTAACAGGAAGCGCAAGGGCAAGGCCGTGCTTGCCGTCGAGGGATCCGGCAACCCCGACACTGCCAAGAAAGCCAAGGTTGACGACCCCGGCAAGGAGGCTGCCGGGTGCGCCTCCTATCAGGCCTTGGCGGTTGCCGACAAGCCAGAGGGCTCCGGCAAGCAGTATTGCAAGATGGCCATGATCTCCAAGACTGCCGGCAAGTTGAGCAGCTTGTCGAGAAGCAGAAAGCTGAGTACGAAAGGCGGGATAAGGAGAAGGCCTAGGACGGTGCGGAGGGGTCCGGCAAGAAACGCGGTGGCCGAGGAGGTCGCCATGGCAAGGCCAAGCAACAGAAGGAGAGGCCCGCTCGAGGCCGCGACAAGCAAGAGGGGGGTGATGATGATGTTGAGGAAGACGACGAGTCCAGCGAGCAAGAATTCCAGAAAGCTACAGACATGATGTGCATTGACGGGGGCGCCTCGTTGCATTCTTCCCGCCGCCAACTTAAACAGTGGGCGCGCGAGGTTAACGCGACTGAGCCATCTGTCGGTGCCCAGAAGCCACTGAAATGGTCCAACACGCCTATCATTTTTGACACTGAGGATCACCCTGATCGCATAACTATGGTCAGGTGTTTGCCATTGTTGGTTTCACCAACGATTCGCAACCTCAAGGTGACGAAAATGTTAGTTGACGGTGGGGCCGGCTTGAATTTGATCTTGCCCGAGGTGATCAAAAGGTTGCAAATCCCTGATGAAGATCTCGAGGAAACGGGCACGTTTCAAGGAGTCAATCCAGGGAGGAGCCAGGCGAAGGGTAAGATCACACTGCGAGTAACATTTGGTAGCGACCTGAACTTCAGGATAGAGAAGATTGTTGTCGACGTCGCCAAGATTCCATTACCATATAATGGGATCCTTGGCCGCCCAGCGTTAGCCAAGTTCATGGCGGCATCGCACTACGCTTACAATGTATTGAAGATGCCCGGGCCGATAAGCGTCATCACTGTCAACTCCGACAAGAAAGACGCGCTTATCTGCACCGACCAGCTTTACCGGGAGGCAGTTGCAGCATCTGCCGCCAAGGCACTTGCTCCAGCCGCTGAAGCTCCCGGGAGGAAGAAGACCGGCAAGACCTCTCGCACTCACTCTGGCAAGCGCGCCTCCTCGGAGTGCTGCGCTCCTGTTGAGGATGTGCCAGAGAGCTCCACCGGCAAGAGCAAGAAATCCAAGGCAGCTCCACCAGAGACTAAGAAGGTGCCCGCCAAGGAGGATGGTACGGGAGGAACTTTCACCATAAGTTCCACCCTCGACGACAAATAGGAAAGCGCGCTCGTTGCCTTCCTGCGGGCGAATGCCGATGTGTTTGCATGGCAACCATCTGATATCCCCGGTGTTCCCTGGAAGGTGATTGAGCACCACCTTGCTGTCTGCCCTCATGCGCGGCCCGTCAAGCAGAAGGTCAGGAAGTAGGCTTTGGAGCGGCAACAGTTTATTGCTGAGGAAATCAAGAAGTTGGAAGCGGCAGGTTTGGTAAGAGGAGTGCTTCATCCAACATGGTTAGCCAATCCAGTTGTAGTGCGCTAGGCGAATGGAAAATGGAGGCTGTGTATTGACTATACAGATATCAATAAAGCCTGTCCAAAAGATCCTTTTCCCTTGCCGCGCATCGACCAGATTGTGGACTCCACTGCCGGCTGCGACTTGCTTTCATTCCTTGATGCATATTGAGGGTATCATCAGATCTTCATGTCAAAGGAAGACGAAGAGAAGATCGCATTTATCACCCCATGTGGTACGTATTGTTTCTTACGTATGCCTTTCGGGTTGAAAAGTGCTGGTTCGACATTTGCAAGAGCGGTCCAGATTGGTTTTGAGCCCCAGCTACATAGAAATATGGAAGCTTATATGGATGATATAGTGGTCAAGACCAAGGACAAAGCAACGCTCATACAAGATTTAGAAGAGACATTTGCAAATCTGCGCAAGATCAATTTGAAGCTCAATCCCGAGAAGTGTGTATTTGGCGTTCCATCCGGCAAGCTTCTTGGGTTCTTTGTATCTCAATGTGGAATTGAAGCAAATCCTGACAAGATCAAGGCAATTGAGCAAATTGAAGCGCCAAGACGTGTCAAGGATGTGCGTCGTCTTGCCGGCTGCGTTGCTGCTTTGAGTAGGTTCATCTCAAAATCTACTGAGCGCGCCCTGCCCTTTTTCAAAATCTTGAAGAAGGCAGGTCCAATGAAATGGACTCCGGAAGCGGAGGCAGCGCTGCAGGATTTGAAGAGGTACCTCTCCTCTCCGCCAGTACTAGTCGCGCCAAAATCACAAGAGCCGTTGCTGCTATATCTAGTGGCAACGAATCAAGTGGTGAGTGCTGCGTTAGTAGCAGAGAGAGAAGTTGATGAAGAAGCAGCAGCAGCGGCAAGACCGCCAAGCGACGAGCTGGGATCTTCCCCGGCAGAGTCTGGTGCTGACCAAGTGGGATCTGCGCAGTCAAATGAAACAACACAGAAGAAGAAGATGGTGCAGCGCCCATTTTATTTTGTCAGCTCCCTTTTCCAAGGGGCTAGGTCAAGATATTCTGGTGTGCAGAAGTTGCTCTTCGACCTTCTTATGGCCTCGAGGAAGCTGCGCCATTACTTTCAAGCACATGAGATCACCGTCGTCACTCGCTTCCCGTTGCAACGGATTTTGCGGAACCCAGATGCAACCGGCGGGATTGTGGAGTGGGCTTTGGAACTGTCAAGTTTTGGTCTCAAGTTTGAAAGTACTTCAACCATTCAGAGCAGAGCTTTGGCGGAGTTCATTGCAGAATGGACCCCAACGCCGGACGAAGAGACTCCAGAGACAACTCTCCCCGGCAAGGAAACAAATCAAGAATGGATTATGTATTTTGATGGGGCTTTCTCGCAGCGAGGCGCCGGTGCTGGCGTGCTGCTTGTCGCACCCACCGGAGAGCACCTCAAATATGTGATCCAGATGCATTTTCCCCGGGAGAGATCGACAAACAACACTGCGGAATATGAAGGGCTGCTTGCCGGTCTCAGGATCGCGACAGACCTTGGGATCAGGAAGCTCATCGTCAGGGGTGATTCGCAGCTTGTCGTCAAGCAAGTGAACAAAGACTATCAGAGTCCATTGATGGAAGCTTACGTCGATGAAGTGAGGAAATTGGAAGAGCGCTTTGATGGTCTGCAAACAGAGCACATCCCTCGTGCGGAAAATAGCATTGCTGATGACCTGTCGAAGCGCGCTGCCCTTAAGTTACCTGTGGAACCAGGAACCTTTGTGCTCCGATTGACTCAACCATCCGTAGCACCATCTATGGGACAAGAGAAAAGAAGGAAGTTGAGTTCCGGCAAGTATTTTCCGGCAGATCTCCCGGAGACCGCCAGCAAAGAAGTTGCCGGGAACAACGCCAAGCTTGCCGGTGAGCGACATGCTCCGGCAGGGCCTCCGGCTCTTGCCGTAGAGACAAACGCTCCCGCCAAGCTTGCCGGGGAGCAACAGACTCCGGCAGGGCCTCGAGTCTTTGCTGTAGAGACAGATGGTCCCGCGGCAGAAGAGATGCCTTTAGTCCTTGTTGTCGAGCCCCAGGCTCCAGCATGGGCACATCACATTGTCCATTTCCTTCAGACAGGAGAACTCCCCGAAGAGCAGGAAGAAGCGGAAAAAGTAGCCCGTCAGTCTAGTATGTACCAGTTCGTGGACAACGTTCTGTGCAGAAAGAGACCGAACGGTGTGAAATTGAAGTGCATTCCTCGGGAGGATGGACTGGAGCTGTTGGCAGAGATTCATGGAGGCATATGTGGCTCCCACATAGGCTCAAGAGCTCTTGTTGGCAAGGCATTCCGGCAAGGTTTCTTTTGGCCCACTGCTCTCCAGGATGCAACTGCACTAGTAACCAAGTGTGAAGCGTGCCAGTTCCATTCGAAGAAATTGCATCAACCAGCTCAAGCTCTTCAGACAATCCCTCTTTCCTGGCCATTTTCGGTCTGGGGGCTCGACATACTGGGCCCTTTTCCCCGTGCTACCGGGGGCTTTGAGTACTTGTACGTTGCAATCGACAAGTTCACAAAGTGGCCAGAGGTGGAAGCAGTGAGAAAGGTGACAGCACAGTCAGCCGTCAAGTTCTTCAAGGGAATAGTTTGCTGTTTTGGTGTGCCTAATAGGATCATCACCGACAACGGCACACAGTTCACAAGCCACACCTTCATGCAGTATGTCCAAGATCTTGGCGGCAAGATCTGTTTTGCTTCTGTTGCTCATCCAAGGAGCAACGGCCAAGCGGAAAGGGCAAATGCTGAAGTGTTGCGAGGTCTCAGGACAAGAACTTTCGACAAGCTGCGCAAGTGCGGAAGGCGCTGGATTGATGAGTTGCCGGCGGTTCTTTGGTCAATCAGAATGACACCAAATCGAGCCACTGGCCAGACACCCTTCTCCCTAGTATGCGGGGCAGAAGCAGTTCTCCCCACGGAACTCATATATGGGTCACCTCGAGTGCTCGCTTATGATGAGCTCGAGCAAGAGCAGCTGCGGCAAGATGACGCTGTGCTCCTTGAGGAATATCGTCTTCAGGCTGCTGTGCGAGCTGCACGCTACCAGCAAGCCTTGCGCCGCTACCATAGCCGCAAGGTTCATGCCCGAAGTCTTGAGGAAGACGACCTTGTTCTTCGGCGCGTTCAGTCGGCCAAGAATTCCAACAAGTTGACGCCAAAGTGGGAAGGCCCTTATCGGGTAGTACGTGTCACCAGGCCTGGCGCAGTCCGCCTGGAGACCGAAGATGGCGTTCCAGTGAGCAACTCCTGGAATATCGAGCATCTTCGTAAGTTCTATCCATAAGGCGCGGTTGCCGGGCCCCCCGGCAACCCCTTCTGTACAAGTCTTGCCGATGGAGCATGTGATCCTTTGTACAAAGCCAGGCGCAGACCCTGTGCATAGTTGAATAAAGCCTAAGTGTTTTACAATTCTTGTCGATTTTCATGTTTACTTATGTGCATGCATATATGAGATATTGTATTACACTTGCTCCCGGTAAGCGTTAACGAACCGCCAAGGTTCCATATTTCCATTTTCTCTCCTTTCTTTTTCTCAAAGGACAGAAGGTTCCCTCGCATACAAGTTTGCCGGGGGGAAAGAATGGTATGGAGACTGACAGGCAACGTTCAAGGTCGACACCTTGCCGGAAGAAATACAGCAACGAAAAGCTAAGTTGCAGAAACTTTGAACAAATTTCTTGTTTTGTAAAGTTATTCTCCTTGAACGATTTTGATTTTTGTATGGAAAACCTGCACGCGAAGGAACCTTGGCACGATCGGATGCGCCCTTACTTTGTTTCGAGTCCGCTCAACAATTTAAGTGGCTGCACTGAGAACGCCAAGAGATCTTGCCGGTAGCGGCACCTCCAGCAGGCTGCTAAAGTCCCGCACCTAGCGCTCACGGCAAGGTTGCGCGTGCCGGCAAGTTTCCAACAAAGCGTAGGGCATGTACCATACAGAAAGAAATTAAGCAAGGGGAATAACATCCATTCATACAGAACATAGCAAGTTATATTACATAAATAGCTGCCACAGTTCTAACATAAGGCAAATTTGTCTTTTACATGGAATGGTGGCGGCAACAAGGAGTAAAGCAGCTAATCCCAACGATCGCCTTCAACCCTCTTGACTTGGCTTACCCTGTCGACGATGGGCGCGACAAGTTCCTCAAGTGCCTTGACGTCTACATCTTTTGGCAAGCGGTCGAGGACGTTAGAGAGGTTGATGTCGGGGTTCTTGTGGACTACTTTGACGAGCACCTTGCGAAGGACAGCCTGGCAGAGCTTGCGTGATTCGCTAGCCAGATGGGTTGTTCGGTCAGAGTGAAGCTGCTCCAGGGCTTCAAGCATATGGTCAAAGAACATGGCCAGCTTGGCGCTCGTGGATACCCTGTTGTTAGAAGAATACCTGAAGCCTTGCAGGCCCATGGTGGACAGTTGTACGGCAAGCCTCTCCGCAACGTCGACGAGCTTTTCAGTCCAGACCTGCACGCCTGCCACATAGTCATTATGTGAAGCGGCGGCGCTCTTGAGAAGGTCCCTCTCATCCTGGAGGTCTTTGATCAGGGTCTTCTCACGAGCCTTGGCGGTCTCCAGAGTCTCCTCCAGCGTGGACAGTTTCACCTTTAGATCTTCGATGGAGTCAGTGGCTGAGGAGAGCTGCTTGGTCTTGTCGGATATGGCAACCTGCATCTCCATCAAGCTGTGAAGAGTTTTTTCTCTCTCAGTCTTGAGTGTCGAGAGCTCCTTGCCGTGACCTTCAAGATCTGTTTCCAGCCTCTTCACCTTCTCCTCCAGCAAGTTCTTGGCAGCCTCTGCAGCTTCGGCGGCATCAACGGCTTCCTTCAGCTTGCCGGCGTGATCTACAGTGAGAGCTTCGAGCGTCTCCTTGTATTCCTGCTCCAGCTCCTGGGTCCGCCGCGCGACAAGCTTTTCAACCTCTTCATCCTTGGCACGAAGCTTGTCAGCAAGCGCCTTCTCGCGGGCGGTGAGGTCCTCTTCATGAGAATCAAGCCCAACGCGGAGCTCTGTTAAGCGAGCCTCCTCTGCAGCGGCTCATTGTTTGGCCTCCTCCCGTGCCTTCTCAACGTCGGACTGCTTCATGAGGAGGTCATTCTAGCTTTCGCTCAGCTGCTCCTGCCTCATCCTCAGCTCCTGGAAGGCCTCAGCGTACCATGCTTGCGTCTCCTCGACGCGCTTCTGAAGATCCGCCTCCGCTGCCTCAACAACTGCTGCCCTGGAATTCAGCTTGTTCTTCCGGGCGTGGTAGAGTGTTTGAAGTTTTTGGTAGTTGTCGCTCATGGCCTGGAGGAGCTGTTCTTCTGCAAATTTGTTGCTGCTGGCGCTTGGTTCATCGACGATTTCGAGCCCGGCAGCGGCGATGACTTCCTCGTCGAAGACTTCCCCTTCAGCTGGCACCCCAATGCTTGCCGTCCCTGGAATGCTGACGAACAGGTTGTCGCCAACCTTGAGGTATTTGCTTGGCGGGGGAGCGTTGGATGTTGACGGTCGATCCTCAATAGTCGCCTCCCCGGCAGCTGGGGGCTCCGTGGCCGGAGCAGTGCCTGGCGCTCCTGCGGCAAGAATGCCGTCAGTACGGTCACTGGTCTCCTCGCCGGCCCTTTCAGCAGACCTCTTGATGGACTCTTCCTGTGCGGCCTTGGCGGCCTCGGCGGCAGCATTCTTGGCGGCCTCCTCAGCGGCAACCCTGTCGGCCTCAGCGGCAGCATCCCTGGCGGTCTCCTCGATAACAGCATCAATGTCCATGTGCTCAGTCGAGGGAAGATCTAGAGGCCAAGAGAACAAGCAAAATACGACTGAGGAGGAAGTTCAAGAAGACAAAAAGAAAGGCAAAGTGACAAGTACTCTGAGGCGAGTGGTTTACCTGTGTCGAGCTGCTGAGAAGGGTTGCCGGTGCCTGTGCTTGCCGGCTCCTCTTCATCGCGGTAAAGCTTGCTCGCCGAAGATTCATCTCTGGGCGGCGTAGTTGACGGAGGCGGCGCATCAGGGACGGCTCCCGTTGGTACTCCTTGTTGCGCTCCACTCCTGCACGCCCGGAGATGTCAGCAGTGAAGATACACACCCTGGCACTTGCCAGCGGAAAGTGAGTAACGGACTCACGCTGGGGGCTGCGCCGGGGGCTGTGTTGAGGATTGCGTTGTGGGCTTGACTCCGGGCTGATGTTGATCGTTTCTGGCGCGCCTGAGGTGCTTGCCGGCGGTTCATCACCCGTCGAGATCTTCGCCCTCTTCGCTACCCTTTGCGCCAATGTTTTTGTGTCATCTCTGCAGAAACAAGTCGAAGCAAGACAAATCAGTTAAACAAAATCAGAAAATCAAAAGCTAGAGGATGTGACGGGACCCTTACTCTTCTTCTTCGGAGCTAAAGGCAGAGAGGTCGAAGTCGACTTCCGCCGCGGCGTCTGGGGGAGGAGGGGAAGGAGCGGTCCTGGGTCGCTTGGCTACGGCGGGTTGCTGCGCAGCCTTGCCGGCAGCCCCTTTGCCGGAGGCCTCACCACTCGAGGAAGGCTGACGGGCAGAGGCACCAGGGGTGACTTTTCGAAGAGCACGCCTCTTCCTCGGCTCAAGAGCTGGGGGCTCCTCGTGCAGTTCCTCCTCAACTATGTCTTCAGCATATGTGCCCCCGGCAGCAGTGCCGCTCTGCTTCCCGGCGACCTCGCCCTGCCCGGCAAGATTTTCCTCCGACAGCACCTCGTCTTCGCTGGTTTCCCCTTCCACGAAACCAGCACTGCCGGCCTCCGCGGCAAGATTTGCCTCCTCTGCCCTACTGGCGATGTACGCCACCTCTTCATCAGTGGTGGGGTGGACAAGGTTTTCTTCTGCGTGGATGGTCCTTTCCGACAGGTTGTCAAAGAATTGCTGTGCCTGCTCCTCGGATGGCTCGATCCAAGTCCCGTCAAGGCTGTGGGCGTCAAACACCGGCATCATGGCGATGATTGAGGCCAGAGCAGAGTTATTGCACAAAGGGACTATGCTTGCCGGCAGCTTGCCTACCGCATCAGTCCTAAAGAGTCTCTGGCATAGAGCTGCATGCTGCAGGAACGTCAAATTATTGTTCGGTCCAGGGCGCAGCCTCATGATGTCTGTCGCGTTCTGAAATTCCCAAGCTGGCCTCCCTTTGTTCTGCAGAGGAGCGATGCGCCGGCGAAGGAAATCGGCACCTATCATCTTTATTGAGAGCCCGACAGCTCTAAGGCGGTGAATCCTGGTAGTTGCGACTGTGAGCTTCTCATCATCAGGATCGAGGGTGCTCCAGTCGCTGCCGCGCACCATCTTCATTTGCCGCGGCAAGCAGAAGGGCTGGACCTTTGTCTCTTGAATCCAGCACCACTTGGCCCGCCATTCATCCCACTTCTCGCGGTAGGCCCCGTCTGGGTATACTTCCTTGCTTCCTGGCCGTGGGATCCAAGCGATGGAACCAGAAAGGGCCTCACCCTTTTGGATGCGGGGAATGAAGTAATGGCGGAAGAGGGCTGTGCGAGGGACTACTCCGGCAAAGTTTTCGCAAAGATGAGCGAAAACTGACATACACGTCACGGCATTCGGCGTAAAATCCAAGAGTTGGAAGCCGTATGTGAGCATGATGTCGTTGAAGAAATCAGAGAACGGGGGGGCAGAGTCTGCAGTAAAAGTAATCGGCAAAGAAGTGATACTTGTTTGGGCCACCCCTGGAAGAACCTGGGCTCACGAGAGTTGCAGGATGCGCCGTTGTCTCTTTCGCCCACATGCACTGGTACTGCTACCTCAGAGTGCTCGCGTCGAGCGCCGGGGGGAAGACGACGTGATCCTTCCGCATCTTCGCCAGCTTGCTCTCCGGGACGGTGGCTTCCACCTCCTTGCCCTTGCTCGTCTTGGGTAGCATGGTGGCTATGGGGGCGGAGGCCGAGGACGAGGAGGGCGCGGCGGCGATGGATGGGTGAAGGGGCTCTGTTTTGGGCTCGAGGAAGAAGACGAGGGCGGTTCCCAGATTGGAAAAGACGGGAGGTAAATGAGCAGCGCCTCTGCGGATTCCTTTTTATGGGGAAGGCGTGGGGCTGCCTCTTTACTAATCAATATAATAGCGCTTTTGCGGGCGTGCGGCTGTAACGGCCGCTCCGCCCATGTCTCCCACGTTGCGCATTCAACGCGCATAGTGGGGGAGGGGGCGCAGTAAACAAAATGATTACAACGGTTAACTCCTGCCACGCGTGCCCGTGCACTGTTTGGGCCTAGCCCAACAACGCCTCGCACCCGTGTATGGCCTAGGCCCGGGGGCTCCTGTCGGTGTACTAAAGTTTGGGTCCTTTAGTACCCCATACTTGTGCACGGGCAGTTGTAGCCATACCAGCGGCAAGGCCTGCCGGGAGACAGCTGAACGCAAGTACAAAGATTATCAAGAGAGCATTCAAGCCAATACTCAGAAGACAGAAGACCGAAGGCTGGAGCCTAGGCAAGATCTTGCCGGGATGGCTCACGGCCCCGGCAAGACTCGCACCCGGCAAGACCTCGCCACCTTGTCGTCGCTCCAGCGCAGCGACCAGCTTGTCTTTTAGCTGTTGTCCTCCTGGCGACGTGTCAGGACGCTAACGGCGTTGGGCTTAAGCGGTTGTGATGGGACGGCCCCTTTTTCCGTCCCCAAGAAGCTAAGGGACACCTCAACGGAGCATTAAATGTACTTGTCCTAAGCCGACAGTATTAGGTATGATAACACTGTAGCTACTTTTACACCTCATGTATGCACTGTACGCCACTGTTGGTGACCCCTTCGAACGTATAAAAGGAGGCCCAAGGCGTAGCTACAGGGGGGGATCGACTTCTAGCCTATTCTGCATGCGCAGCTGCTGAATACTGTAGCGCTCCCAGAACTTGAGCTAGAACACATCTAATACAACCAAAGCAGGAGTAGGGTTTTACGCTTCTCAGCGGCCCGAACCTGGGTAAAATCCCTCGCGTTGATCGTTGGATCTGCTCTTTGTGCAAACCCTTTCCCCGCCGAACCGTAAAGGGATCCTCGTGATCCCATAGGTGTCGTTTCTCCGACAGCCTTGAAGGGAATTGAAGACCTTGATCTGATGAATTTCATGATCCAGGGAGCATAAGGCTTCAATTCGAACGGTGACACTGCAATATTGGCCAATGTCCTCATGAAGAAATCGTGATAGTTGATGGGAATCCCATGAATGATGTTGAAAAGCAGATTCTTCATGATGCCAACAACTTCTTCTTCTTCAGAGTTGCGGCATTTGATAGGACTGAGGGTTTTGGTCAATATGCGGTAAATGGTCCTTGGCACATATAGCAAATCCTTCACTAGGAAGGTGGTCCTTGGAGGTTTTCCTGGTGCCAAAGGCTTCATCAGTACTTGCATCATGTGATTTGGCAGTTCAGGTTCATCATAGATGCATCTTGCTCCTTCTGAAGGAATTGTAATTGGGACATAGTGAAGCAATTCGCTCGCTGGAGCAGTGTTGGGAATATGCCCTAGAGGCAATAATAAAGTGGTTATTATTATATTTCCTCGTTCACGATAATCGTTTATTATCCATGCTATAATTGTATTGATTGGAAACACTAATACATGTGTGGATACATAGACAACATTGTGTCCCTAGTATGCCTCTAGTAGACTAGCTTGTTGATCAAAGATGGTCAAGGTTTCCTAGCCATAGACATGAGATGTCATTTGATAACGGGATCACATCATTAGGAGAATGATGTGATGGACAAGACCCAAACTATGAACGTAGCATATGATTGTGTCAGTTTATTGCTATAGTTTTCTGCATGTCAAGTATCTGTTCCTATAACCATGAGATCATGTAACTCACTGACACCGGAGGAATACCTTGTGTGTATCAAACATCGCAACGTAACTGGGTGACTATAAAGATGCTCTACAGGTATCTCCGAGGGTGTCTGTTGAGTGGGCATGGATCAAGACTGGGATTTGTTACTCCGTGTGACGGAGAGGTATCTCAGGGCCCACTCGGTAATACAACATCACAATAAGCCTTGCAAGCAAAGTGACTAAAGTGTTAGCCAAGGGATCTTGTATTACGGAACGAGTAAAGAGACTTGCCGGTAACAAGATTGAACTAGGTATAAACATACCGACGATCGAATCTCGGGCAAGTAACATACCGAAGAACAAAGGGAACAACATACATGATTAACTGAATCCTTGACATAGAGGTTCAACCGGTAAAGATCTTCATAGAATATGTAGGAACCAATATGGGCATCCAGGTCCCGCTATTGGTTATTGACCGTAGAGGTGTCTCGGTCATGTCTACATAGTTCTCGAACCCGCAGGGTCTGCACACTTAACGTTCGGTGACGTTTCGGTAGTATTGAGTTATGAATGGTGGTGACTGAAGGTTGTTCGGAGTCCCGGATGAGATCCCGGATGTCACGAGGAGCCCCAGAATGGTCCGGAGGTAAAGATTGATATATAGGAAGTCCCGTTTTGGTCGCCGGAAAAATTTCGGGTACTTCCGGTAGTGTACCGGGGTGCCGGGAGGGTTCCGGGGGACCATCGGGAGGGGCCACCCACGCCGGGAGGCCACATGGGCCTTGGGGGTGGCGCACCAGCCCTTAGTGGGCTGGGAAAACCAGCCCCAAAGGGCCCATGCGGCTGATGTGTGGAAAAAGGAAAAACCCCAAGTGGGGGAAGGAAATCCAAGTAGGATTGGCATCCAACTTGGAGTAGGATTGGAGGTGGACTCCTCCACCTCCTGTTCGGCCGACTCCTAGGGGGAACCCTAGGGGCGCCGGCCCCTCCCCTCCCTCCTATATATATTGGAGGGGAGTGAGGGCAGCCGCACCCAACCCAAAAGCCACGGTGCAGCCCTCTCTCCCCACTAGATCGTCTCCCCTAGTTTTCGACAGTGCTTAGGCGAAGCCCTGCCGGAATAGTTCCACTACCACCACCGCCGCCGCGCCATCGCGCTGCCGGAGAACTCATCTACCTCTCCGCTCCCTCTTGCTGGATCAAGAAGGCGGAGATCATCATCGAGCTATACGTGTGCTGAACGCGGAGGTGCCGTCCGTTCGGCGCTAGATCGTGATTGGATCGCGGAACGGCTTGCGATTTGGATCGCGAAGACGTTCGACTACATCAACCGCGTTTCTTAACGCTTCCCACTTAGCGATCTACAAGGGTATGTAGATCCACTCTCCCTCTCATAGATGCTCATCACCATGGATAGATCTTGCGTGTGCGTAGGAAATTTTTTGTTTCCCATGCAATGTTCCCCAACAGTGGCATCATGAGCTAGGTCTATGCGTAGATGAGATCACGAGTAGAACACAAAGGAGTTTGTGGGCGTTGATGCTCAGATTGCTTCCTCCCTTGATCTTTTCTTCATTCAGCGGTATTGTGGGATGAAGCGGCCCGGACCAACCTTACTCGTACGCTTACGAGAGACCGGTTCCATCAACTGACATGTGACTTTGTTGCATAAAGATGGCTGGCGGGTGTCTGTCTCTCCCACTTTAGTTGGATCGGATTTGACAAAGGCGGTCCTTGAGAAGGTTGAATAGCAATTTGTGTATCATCATTGTGGTTTTTGCGTAGCTAAGAATCGTTCTTGCTAGATACCCATAGCAGCCACGTAAAACATGCAATAACAATTAGAGGACGTCTAACTTGTTTTTGCAGGGTATGTTGTGATTCGATATGGCCAATTACATGATGAGATATATGTGATGTATGAGATGATCATGTTTTGTATAGAATATGACGACTTGCATGTCGATGAGTACGGCAACCGGCAGGAGCCATAGGGTTGTCTTTAATTTATTTTCGCCGTTTTTGCTTTACTTTATCGCTATGAGTTAGCAATAGTCATAGAAGCAACAGTTGGCGCGACAACCTCATGGCGACACGTTGATGGAGATCAAGATGATGGAGATCATGGTGTCATGCCGGTGACGATGGAGATCATGCCGGTGCTTTGGAGATGGAGATCAAAAGCACAAGTTCATGGCCATATCATGTCACTTATGATTTGCATGTGATGTTAATCCTTTTATGCATCTTATTTTTCTTAGGACGATGGTAGCATTATAAGGTGATCCCTCTCTAAAATTTCAAGATAAAATTGTGTTCTCCCTGAATGTGCACCGTTGCGAAAGTTTGTCGTTTCGGGACACCACGTGATGATCGGGTGTGATAGACTCTACGTTCACATACAACGGGTGCAAGCCAGTGTTGCACATGCGGAACACTCGGGTTAAACTTGACGAGCCTAGCATGTACAGACATGGCCTCGGAACACAAGAGACCGAAAGGTCGAACATGAGTCATATAGTAGATATGATCAACATGAAGATGTTCACCATTGAAACCACCTCATCTCACGTGATGATCGGACTTGGGTTGGTGAATTTGGATCATGTGACACTCGAATGACCAGAGGGATGTCAATTTGAGTGGGAGTTTTAAGTAATATGATTAACTAAACTCATTATCTTGAACAATAGTCTAAGTTGTCTTTGCAAAATTTATGTTGTAGATCAATGGCTCACGCAGTAGCACCCCTGAATTTCAATGCATTCCTAGAGAAAGCTAAGTTGAAAGATGATGGAAGTAACTTTGTAGACTGGGCCCGTAATCTAAGGATTATACTTACGGCTTCCCAAAAGGCTTATGTCCTTGATGCACCGCTTGGTGAACCACCCGCTCCAGTAGAGGCCGCAGAAGTTGCGAACGCCTGGCAGGCATGTTCTGATGATTACTCAATAGTTCAATGTGCAATGTTGTATGGCTTAGAACCAGGACTTCAAAGACGTTTTGAACGTCATGGAGCATATGAGATGTTCCAGGATTTGAGGTTTATCTTTGAGAAGAATGCCCGGATCGAGAGGTATGAGACCTCCGATAAGTTCTATGCTTGCAAGATGGAGGAGAACGGGTCTGTTAGTGAACACATACTCAGAATGTCTGGGTATTCCAAACGTCTAGCTGAATTGGGGATGCCCCTTCCACCAGAGGCGATCATTGACAGAGTTCTTCAATCACTGCCACCTGGCTACAAGAGCTTCGTGTTGAACTATAACATGCACGGGATGAACAAGTCAGTCGCCGAGCTGTTTGCGATGTTAAAAGTCGTTGAGTCTGAGATTCAGAAGGAGCATCAAGTGTTGATGGTCAATAAAACCACTAGTTTCAAGAAGAATGGCAAGGGCAAGAAGGGTAACTCCAAGAAGAGTGGCAAAGCAGTTGCCCCTCCCGTGAAGAAACCCAAGGCTGGACCCAAGCCAGAAACTGAGTGCTTTCATTGCAAGGGAGCTGGTCACTGGAAGCGAAACTGCCCCAAGTATCTGGCTGACAAGAAGGCGGCCAATACCAAACAAGGTATATATGATATACATGTTATTGATGTGTACATTACCAACTCTCGTTGTAGTGCCTGGGTATTCGATACCGGTTCGGTTGCTCACATTTGCAACTCAAAACAGGAACTGCGGAATAGACGGAGGCTGGCAAAGGACGAAGTGACGATGCGCATGGGAAATGGTTCCAAGGTTGATGTGATCGCCGTCGGCACGCTCGCTCTTCGATTACCATCGGGATTAGTGATGAACCTGAATAATTGTTATTTAGTGCCTACGTTAAGCATGAACATTATATCTGGATCTTGTTTACTGCGAGACGGTTACTCATTTAAATCATAGAATAATGGTTGTTCTATTTATATGAGTAATATCTTTTATGGTCATGCACCCAATGTGAGGGGTTTATTCTTATTGAATCTCGATAGTGATGATACACATGTTCATAACATTGATGCCAAAAGATGTAGAGTTGATAATGATAGCACCACTTTCTTGTGGCACTGCCGCTTAGGTCATATTGGTGTATGCTACTTCTTGAGCTTGCGTTGGTTTTCCCTTGAAGAGGAAAGGGTGATGCAGCAAAGTAGATAAGTATTTCCCTCAGTTGTTGAGAACCAAGGTATCAATCCAGTAGGAGGTACAAGCAAGACCCCAATCTTTGCACCTGCACAAACAATCAAACACTTGCACCCAACACTATAAAGGGGTTGTCAATCCCTTCACGGTTACTTGCAAGGATGAGATCTGATAGAGATAGATATAAAAGATGGCTAAAAGTAAAACTAAAAGTAAATAAATTGCAGCAAGGTATTTTTGGTATTTTTGGTTTATAGATCTGAAAATATAATATGGAGAATAGACCCGTAGTTATGGCCATAGGTTTCACTAGAGGCTTCTCTTCTTGAAGGAAAATAATACGGTGGGTGAACAAATTACTGTCGAGCAATTGATAGAAAAGTGCATAGTTATGACGATATCCAAGGCAATGATTATGCATATAGGCATCACGTCCGTATCAAGTAGACCGAAACGATTCTGCATCTACTACTATTACTCCACACATCGACCGACTCCTGCCTGCATCTAGAGTATTAAGTTCATGAAGAACAGAGTAACGCATTAAGTAAGATGACATGATGTAGAGGGATAAACTCAAGCAATATGATGAAAACCCCATCTTTTTTTATCCTTGATGGCAACAATACAAATACGTGCCTCGCTACCCCTACTTTGTCACTAGGTGAGGACACCGCAAGATTGAACCCATTGCAAGAATTACCAATCTAGTTGGCCAAACCAAACCAATAACTCGAAGAGACTTGCAAAGATATGAAATCATACATATAAGAATTCAGAGAAGATTCAAATAATATTCAGAGATAATCTGATCATAAACCCACAATTCATCGGATCTGGACAAACACACCGCAAAAGAGTATTACATCGGATAGATCTCCATGAAGATCATGAAGAACATGGTATTGAATAACATAGAGAGAGAATAAGCCATCTAGCTAGTAGCTATGGACCCAATGGTCTGAGGTGAACTACTCACGCATCATCGGAGGGGCAATGGAGTTGATGTAGATGCCCTCCGTGATCGAAACGCCCTCCGGCAGATTACCGGAAAAGGCCCCAAGATGGGATCTCACGGGAACAGAGGCTTCCGACGGCAGAAAAGTATTATCGTGGCTCTCTTTGGTATTGGGGGAATATTTGGGAATTTATAGGAGGAAGATTAGGGTTAGGAGGCCTGCAGGGGGGGCCACAAGCCAGGGGGGCGCCCCCCGAGGGGCACGCCCTGCAGGCTTGTCGTCTCCCGGCAGGTCTCCTGCCCCCCTCTCCAAGTCTGGTAGGTTTCTTCTGGTCCAAGAAAAATCATCGCGAAGATTTTATTCCGTTTGGACTCCGTTTGATATTCCTTATCTGCAATACTCAAAAACAAGGAAAAAGACAGAAACTGGCACTGGGCACTAGGTTAATAGGTTAGTCCCAAAAATAATATAAAATAGCATACTAATGCATATAAAACATCCAAAACAGATAATATAATAGCATGGAACAATAAAAAATTATAGATACGTTGGAGACGTATCAAGCATCCCCAAGCTTAATTCCTGCTCGTCCTCGAGTAGGTAAATGATAAAAACAGAATTTTTGATGTGGAATGCTACCTAACATATTTATCCATGTAATTTTCTTTATTGTGGCATGAATGTTCAGATCCATAAGATTCAAGACAAAAGCTTAATATTGACATAAAAAAATAATACTTCAAGCATACTAACAAGGCAATTGTGTCCTTTCAAAATAACATGGCCAAAGAAAGTTATCCCTACAAAATCATATGGTCTGGCTATGCTCCATCTTCCCCACACAAAGTATTTAAATCATGCACAACCCCGATGACAAGTCAAGCAATTGTTTCACACCTTTTATGTTTTCAAACCTTTTCAACTTTCACGCAATACATGAGCGTGAGCCATGGATATAGCACTATAGGTGGAATAGACTATGGTGGAGGTTGTGAGGAAAAAGGAGAAGATAGTCTCACATCAACTAGGCGTATCAACGGGCTATGGAGATGCCCATCAATAGATATCACTGTGAGTGAGTAGGGATTGCCATGCAACGGATGCACTAGAGCTATAAGTGTATGAAAGCTCAAAAAGAAACTAAGTGGGTGTGCATCCAACTCGCTCGCTCATGAAGACCTAGGGCAATTTTGAGGCAGCCCATCATTGGAATATACAAGCCAAGTTCTATAATGAAAAATTCCCACTAGTATATGAAAGTGTCAATATAGGAGACTCTCTATCATGAAAATCATGGTGCTACTTTGAAGCACAAGTGTGGAAAAAAGATAGTAGCATTGTCCCTTCTCTCTTTTCTCTCATTTTTTTTGGTGGGCATCTTTGGCCTCTTTTTTTTTATTTGGGCTTCACTGGCCTCTTTTATTATTTGTAAAGTCCGGAGACTCATCCCAACTTGTGAGGGAATCATAGCTTCCATCACCCTTTTCTCTCATGCGACAATGCTCTAATAATGATGATCATCACACTTTTATTTACTTACAACTCATGAATTACAATTCGATACTAGAACAAAATATGACTCTATATGAATGCCTCCGGTAGTGTACCGGGATGTGCAATGATGTAGCGTAGCAATGACATCAAAAAACGGACAAGCCATGAAAGCATCATGCTAGCTATCTTACGATCATGCAAAGCAATATGAAAATGATGGTGCATGTCATAATAAACGGAACGGTGGAAGTTGCATGGAAATATATCTCAGAATGGCTATGGAAATGCCATAATAGGTAGGTATGGTGGCTGTTTTGAGGAAGGGTATATGGTGGGTTTAATGCACCGACAAAAGTTGCGCGGTACTAGAGAGGCTAGCAAAGGTGGAAGGGTGAGAGTGCGTATAATCCATGGACTCACATTAGTCATAAAGAACTCACATACTTATTGCAAAAGTCTATTAGTTATCGAAGCAAAGTATTAGACACTTGCTCCTAGGGGATAGGTTGGTAGGAGTTAACCATCGCACGCTCCCGACCCTCACACAAAGGATGACAATCAATAAACAAATCGTGCTCCGACTTCGTTACATAAGGGTTCACCATACGTGCATGCTACGGGAATCACAAACTTTTAACACAAGTATTTCTACCAATCCACAATTTCTCACTAGCATGACTCTAATATCACCATCTTTATATCTCAAAACTATATGCAAGGAATCAAACTTCTCATAGTATTCAATGCACTTTATATGAAAGTTTTTATTAGATCCCTCTTGGATGCCCATTATATTAGGACTAAATTCATAACCTAAACCAATTACCATGCTGTTTAAACACTCTCAAAATAATATAAGTGAGGTACGAGAGTTCAATTATTTCTATAAAATAAAAACACCACCGTGCTCTAAAAAGATATAAGTGAAGCACTAGAGCAAAATTGCCTAGCTCAAAAGATATAAGTGAAGCACATAGAGTATTCTAATAAATTCATGATTTATGCATGTCCCTCTCAAAAGATGTGTGCAGCAAGGATGATTGTGGAAAACTAAAAAGCAAAGACTCATATCATACAAGACGCTCCAAGCAAAACACATATCATGTGGTGAATAAAAATATAGCCTCAAGTAAATTTACCGATGGATTGAAGACGAAAGAGGGGATGCCTTCCGGGGCATCCCCAAGCTTAGGCTCTTTGGTATCCTTGAATATTCCTTGGGGTGCCTTGGTAATCCCCAAGCTTAAGCTCTTGCCACTCCTTATTCCATAGTCCATCAAATCTTTACCCAAAACTTGAAAACTTCACAACAGAAAACTCAACAGAAAACTCGTGAGATCCGTTAGTATAAGAAAAATAAATTACCACTTTAGGTACTGTTGTGAACTCATTCTTTATTTATATTGGTGTAATATCTACTGTATTCCAACTTCTCTATGGTTGATACCCCCCGATACAACCCATAGATACATCAAAATAAGCAAACAACACAAAGAAAACAGAATCTGTCAAAAACAGAACAGTCTGTAGCAATCTGTAAACTTCGAATATTTCTGTAACTCCAAAAATTCTGAAAAATTAGAAAAATCTTGGAAATTTGTATATCAATCTTGTGTAAAAAATTCAGACTCATTCGACGCTCTGGTGAATTTATAAAATTTCTGGACTGAGCGCAAAAGTTTCTGTTTTTCAGCAGAATCAAATCAACAATCACCGTAGACCATCCCAAAGGTCTTACTTGGCTCAAACACTAATTAAAACACTAAAACACAATTACTGCAGAGGTAATAATGTGTAAATCACTCAAAAACAGAAACAAAAACAGAAATAAAATTGGGTTGCCTCCCAACAAGCGCTATTGTTTAACGCCCCTAGCTAGGTATAACGCAATAGATCTAGGTATTGTCATCTTTGGTATGCAATACATAAGTAGCCATATCTTCCAAAACCCTTTTTAGCAAATCCTTAATTTCTTTTCTTTCCTTTCTAATAGGAGAACTTAGTTCATGAAAAGGACTTTGATTAGTAACTTTGACATTCATAAACTCATAATCTGGATCATCACCATAAATATCATCATATAAAACGCGTATCTCATTTCTAATGGGTTCCCTGATTTTTTCTTCTAACGAATCATCATTGAATCCTACATAAATGCCCCTAGTAATCCAATCAAATTTATCATAGGTTTCAAGGTAAATAGTTTGGGTAATTTCGGGATAGGGAACTCTTCTTCTAAGATTATCACGGTAAGATTGATAATCCCTAGACTCAAAGCTACGCAAGGTTTCCTTATCGTGTAGGATTTCTACAATCGGAGGGTGTTCAATATCCTTTTTATAGAAAGCAAAAATTTCCCTAGCTTCATGTATGATAAAATCAAATTCACACATAAGGATGATAGTAGCAATCTTTTTAGCCTTAGGATGATTAATTTTGGGAAGTTCATAGAACACCTTTTGCAAAGCGGGATGAACATGCACAAATTTTCTTTCCAATTTTTCAACGAGCATGACAATAGCATCCGCATAACAATTTGTGCTAAGAAGAATAGATCTCTTATTCATAGGCATCACTCCCGTACAATCAAAGAACTCTTGAATAACACTCTTCCCAATAACATTACCGTCTCCCACTTGAAAAGTTTTAGCTTTATAATTAGGAGGAGGATCACTTTCATGATCTAGAGAGCAAGATCCAAATTTTTCCTCAAGATTTGTACTAGCACTACCCTCAAAAATTTCAATGATAATCTTCCCAGATTCAGACATGGTGACAACGAATCGATCTAGCACACAAGCAAACAAAAATCAAACGAAAAGACGAACGGAAGAAGGGCGAATAAAAAGGCAAATCTTTTTGTTTTTTCTGAAAATCGTTTTAGAAGTGGGGGAGAGGAAAACGAGAGGCAAAAGGCAAATAATGTAAATGCAAGAGATGAGTTTGCGATAGGTACTTGGAAGGCTTGATGTAGATCTCCCCGGCAACGGCGCCAGAAATCCTTCTTGCTACTTCTTGAGCTTGCGTTGGTTTTCCCTTGAAGAGGAAAGGGTGATGCAGCAAAGGAGATAAGTATTTCCCTCAGTTGTTGAGAACCAAGGTATCAATCCAGTAGGAGGTACAAGCAAGGCCCCAATCTTTGCACCTGCACAAACAATCAAACACTTGCACCCAACGCTATAAAGGGGTTGTCAATCCCTTCACGGTTACTTGCAAGGATGAGATCTGATAGAGATAGATATAAAAGATGGCTAAAAGTAAAACTAAAAGTAAATAAATTATAGCAAAGTATTTTTGGTATTTTTGGTTTATAGATCTGAAAATATAATATGGAGAATAGACCCGGGGGCCATAGGTTTCACTAGAGGCATCTCTTCTTGAAGGAAAATAATACGGTGGGTGAACAAATTACTGTCGAGCAATTGATAGAAAAGCGCATAGTTATGACGATATCCAAGGCAATGATTATGCATATAGGCATCACGTCCGTATCAAGTAGACCGAAATGATTCTGCATCTACTACTATTACTCCACACATTGACCGACTCCTGCCTGCATCTAGAGTATTAAGTTCATGAAGAACAGAGTAACGCATTAAGTAAGATGACATGATGTAGAGGGATAAACTCAAGCAACATGATGAAAACCCCGTCTTTTTATCCTTGATGGCAACAATACAAATACGTGCCTCACTACCCCTACTTTGTCACTGGGTGAGGACACCGCAAGATTGAACCCGAAACTAAGCACTTCTCCCATTGCAAGAATTACCAATCTAGTTGGCCAAACCAAACCAATAACTCAAAGAGACTTGCAAAGATATGAAATCATGCATATAAGAATTCAGAGAAGATTCAAATAATATTCATAGATAATCTGATCATAAACCCACAATTCATCGGATCTCGACAAACACACCGCAAAAGAGTATTACATCGGATAGATCTCCATGAAGATCATGAAGAACATGGTATTGAAGAACATAGAGAGAGAAGAAGCCATCTAGCTACTAGCTATGGACCCGAAGGTCTGAGGTGAACTACTCACGCATCATCGGAGGGGTAATGGAGTTGATGTAGATGCCCTCCGTGATCGAATCCCCCTCCGGCAGATTACCGGAAAAGGCCCCAAGATGGGATCTCACGAGAACAGAGGCTTCCGGCGGCGGAAAAGTATTATCGTAGCTCTCTTTGGTATTGGGGGAATATTTGGGAATTTATAGGAGGAAGATTAGGGTTAGGAGGCTTGCAGGGGGGCCACAAGCCAGGGGGCGCCCCCCCAGGGGCGCGCCCTACAGGCTTGTCGTCTCCCGGCAGGTCTCCTGCCCCCCTCTCCAAGTCTAGTAGGTTTCTTCTGGTCCAAGAAAAATCATCGCGAAGATTTTATTCCGTTTGGACTCCATTTGATATTCCTTATCTGCAATACTCAAAAACAAGGAAAAAACAGAAACTGGCACTGTGCACTAGGTTAATAGGTTAGTCCCAAAAATAATATAAAATAGCATATTAATGCATATAAAACATCCAAAACAGATAATATGATAGCATGGAACAATAAAAAATTATAGATACGTTGGAGACGTATCAGTGTAAAACGCATGAAGAAGCTCCATGCTGATGGACTTTTGGAGTCACTTGATTTTGAATCACTTGACACATGTGAACCATGCCTCATGGGTAAGATGACTAAGACCCCGTTCTCTGGAACAATGGAACGGGCAAGTGACTTGTTGGAAATCATACATACTGATGTGTGCGGTCCGATGAGCATTGAGGCGCGCGGTGGATATCGTTACTTTCTCACCTTCACCGATGATTTAAGTAGATATGGGTATATTTACTTAATGAAACACAAGTCTGAAACTTTTGAAAAGTTCAAGCAATTTCAGAGTGAAGTTGAGAATCATCGTAACAAGAAGATTAAATTCCTACGATCTGATCGAGGAGGAGAATATCTGAGTTATGAGTTTGACAGTCACTTAAGACAATGTGGAATTGTTTCACAATTGACACCGCCTGGAACACCACAACGTAATGGTGTGTCCGAACATCGTAATCTAACCTTATTAGATATGGTTCGTTCTATGATGTCTCTTGTCGATTTGCCACTATCGTTTTGGGGTTATGCATTAGAGATAGCTGCACTCACTTTAAATAGGGCACCATCGAAATCCGTTGAGACGACGCCATATGAACTGTGGTTTGGCAAGAAGCCAAAGTTGTCATTTCTTAAAGTTTGGGGATGTGATGCTTATGTCAAAAAGCTTCAGCCTGAAAAGCTGGAACCCAAAGCGGAGAAATGCGTCTTCATAGGATACCCAAAAGAGACAGTTGGGTATACCTTCTATCTCAGATCCAAAGGCAAAGTGTTTGTCGCTAAAAACGGAACATTTCTTGAGAAAGAGTTTCTCTCGAAAGAATTGAGCGGGAGGAAAATAGAACTTGATGAGGTTGTTGAACCTTTACTTCAACCAGAGAGTAGCGTGCTACTTCTTGAGCTTGCGTTGGTTTTCCCTTGAAGAGGAAAGGGTGATGCAGCAAACTAGATAAGTATTTCCCTCAGTTGTTGAGAACCAAGGTATCAATCCAGTAGGAGATACAAGCAACTCCCCAATCTTCGCACCTACACAAACAATCAAACACTTGCACCCAACGCTATAAAGGGGTTGTCAATCCCTTCACGGTTACTTGCAAGGATGAGATCTGATAGAGATAGATATAAAAGATTACTAAAACGAAAAGTAAAACAAAAGTAAAAAGATTGCAGCAAAGTATTTTTGGTATTTTTGGTTTATAGATCTGAAAATATAATATGGAAAATAGACCCGGGGGCCATAGGTTTCACTAGAGGCTTCTCTCTTGAAGGAAAATAATACGGTGGGTGAACAAATTACTGTCGAGCAATTGATAGAAAAGCGCATAGTTATGACGATATCCAAGGCAATGATTATGCATATAGGCATCACGTCCGTGTCAAGTAGATCGAAACGATTCTGCATCTACTACTATTACTCCACACATCGACCGACTCCTGCCTGCATCTAGAGTATTAAGTTCATGAAGAACAGAGTAACGCATTAAGTAAGATGACATGATGTAGAGGGATAAACTCAAGCAATATGATGAAAACCCCATCTTTTTACCCTTGATGGCAACAATACAAATACGTGCCTCGCTACCCCTACTTTGTCACTGGGTGAGGACACCGCAAGATTGAACCCAAAACCAAGCACTTCTCCCATTGCAAGAATTACAAATCTAGTTGGCCAAACCAAACCAATAACTCGAAGAGATTTGCAAAGATATGAAATCATGCATATAAGAATTCAGAGAAGATTCAAATATTCATAGATAATCTGAACATAAACCCACAATTCATCGGATCTCGACAAACACACCGCAAAAGAGTATTACATCGGATAGATCTCCATGAAGATCATGAAGAACATGGTATTGAAGAACATAGAGAGAGAAGAAACCATCTAGCTACAAGCTATGGACCCAAAGGTCTGAGGTGAACTACCCATGCATCATCGGAGGGGCAATGGAGTTGATGTAGATGCCCTCCGTGATCGAATCCCCCTCCGGCAGATTATCGGAAAAGGCTCCAAGATGGATCTCACGGGAACAGAGGCTTCCAGCGGCGGAAAAGTATTATCGTTGCACTTTTTGGTATTGGGGGAATATTTGGGAATTTATAGGACGAAGATTAGGGTTAGGAGGCCTGTAGGGGGGCCACAAGCCAGGGTGGCACTCCCCCCAAGGGCGTGCCCTGCAGGCTTGTCGTCTCTCGGCAGGTCTCCTGCCCCCCTCTCCAAGCCTGGCAGGTTTCTTCTGGGCCAAGAAAAATCATCGTGAAGATTTTATTCCATTTGGACTCCGTTTGATATTCCTTATCTGCAATACTCAAAAACAAGAAAAAAAACAGAAACTGGCACTAGGCACTAGGTTAATAGGTTAGTCCCAAAAATAATATAAAATAGCATATTAATGCATATAAAACATCCAAAACAGATAATATAATAGCATGGAACAATCAAAGTATAGATACGTTGGAGACGTATCAAGCATCCCCAAGCTTAATTCCTGCTCGTCCTCGAGCAGGTAAATGATAAAAACAGAATTTTTGATGTGGAATGCTACCTAACATATTTCTCCATGTAATATTCTTTATTGTGGCATGAATGTTCAGATCCATAAGATTCAAAACAAAAGCTTAATATTGACATAAAAACAATAATACTTCAAGCATACTAACAAAGCAATTGTGTCCTTTCAAAATATCATGGCCAAAGAAAGTTATCCCTACAAAATCATATGGTCTGGCTATGCTCCATCTTCGCCACACAAAGTATTTAAATCATGCACAACCCCGATGGCAAGTCAAGGAATTGTTTCACACCTTTTATGTTCTCAAACTTTTTCAACTTTCACGCAATACATGAGCGTGAGCCATGGATATAGCACTATAGGTGGAATAGAATATGGTGGAGGTTGTGAGGAAAAGGAGAAGATAGTCTCACATCAACTAGGCGTACCAACGGGCTATGGAGATGCCCATTAATAGATATCAATGTGAGTGAGTAGGGATTGCCATGCAACGGATGCACTAGAGCTATAAGTGTATGAAAGCTGAAAAAGAAACTAAGTGGGTGTGCATCCAACTCGCTTGCTCAAGAAGACCTAGGGCAATTTGAGGAAGCCCATCATTGGAATATACAAGCCAAGTTATATAATGAAAAATTCCCACTAGTATATGAAAGTGACAAAATAGGAGACTCTCTATCATGAAGATCATGGTGCTACTTTGAAGCACAAGTGTGGAAAAAGGATAGTAGCATTGTCCCTTCTCTCTTTCTCTCATTTTTTTGGTGGGCATCTTTGGCCTCTTTTTTTATTTGTGCTTCATTGGCCTCTTTTATTATTTGTAAAGTCCGGAGACTCATCCCAACTTGTGAGGGAATCATAGCTTCCATCATCCTTTTCTCTCATGGGACAATGCTCTAATAATGATGATCATCACACTTTTATTTACTTACAACTCAAGAATTACAACTCGATACTTAGAACAAAATATGACTCTATATGAATGCTTCCAGTGATGTACTAGGATGTGCAACGATCTAGCATAGCAAATGACATCAAAAAACGGACAAGCCATGAAAACATCATGCTAGCTGTCTTACGATCATGCAAAGCAATATGAAAATGATGGTGCATGTCATAATAAACGGAACAGTGGAAGTTGCATGGCAATATATCTCGGAATGGCTATGGAAATGCCATAATAGGTAGGTATGGTGGCTGTTTTGAGGAAGGGTATATGTTGGGTTTAATGCACCGGCGAAAGTTGCGCGGTACTAGAGAGGCTAGCAATGGTGGAAGGGTGAGAGTGCGTATAATCCATGGACTCACATTAGTCATAAAGAACTCACATACTTATTGCAAAAGTCTATTAGTTATCGAAGCAAAGTATTAGACGCATGCTCCTAGGGGAGAGGTTGGTAGGAGTTAACCATCGCGCGCTCCCGACCCTCACACAAAGGATGACAATCATTAAACAAATCATGCTCCGACTTCGTTACATAACGGTTCACCATACGTGCATGCTACGGGAATCACAAACTTTAACACAAGTATTTCTACCAATCCACAATTAGTCACTAGCATGACTCTAATATCACCATCTTTATATCTCAAAACTATATGCAAGGAATCAAACTTCTCATAATATTCAATGCACTTTATATGAAAGTTTTTATTATATCCCTCTTGGATGCCCATTATATTAGGACTAAATTCATAACCTAAACCAATTACCATGCTGTTTAAAGACTCTCAAAATAATTTAAGTGAGGTACGAGAGTTCAATTATTTCTATAAAATAAAACACCGCCATGCTCTAAAAAGATATAAGTGAAGCACTAGAGCAAAATTGCCTAGCTCAAAAGATATAAGTGAAGCACATAGAGTATTCTAATAAATTCACGATTAATGCGTGTCCCTCTCAAAAGATGTGTGCAGCAAGGATGATTGTGGCAAAATAAAAAGCAAAGACTCATATCATACAAGACGCTCCAAGCAAAACACATATAATGTGGTGAATAAAAATATAGCCTCAAGTAAATTTACCGATGGATTGAAGACGAAAGAGGGGATGCCTTCCGGGGCATCCCCAAGCTTAGGCTCTTTGGTATCGTTGAATATGGCTTGGGGTGCCTTGGGCATCCCCAAGCTTAGGCTCTTGCCACTCCTTATTCCATAGTCCATCAAATCTTTACCCAAAACTTGAAAACTTCACAACAGAAAACTCAACAGAAAACTCGTGAGATCCGTTAGTATAAGAAAAATAAATCACCACTTTAGGTACTGTTGTGAACTCATTCTTTATTTATATTGGTGTAATATCTACTGTATTCCAACTTCTCCATGGTTCATACCCCCCGATACAACCCATAGATACATCAAAATAAGCCAACAACACAAAGAAAACAGAATCTGTCAAAAACAGAACAGTCTGTAGCAATCTGTAAACTTCGAATACTTCTGTAACTCCAAAAATTCTGAAAACTTAGGAAAATCTGGGAAATTTGTATATCAATCTTGTGTAAAAAATTCAGACTCATTCGACACTCTGGTGAATTTATAAAATTCGTTGAGTGAGCGCAAAAGTTTCTGTTTTTCAGCAGAATCAAATCAACAATCACCGTAGACCATCCCAAAGGTCTTACTTGGCTCAAACACTAATCAAAACAATAAAACACCATTAATACAGAGGTAATAATGTGTAAAGCACTCAAAAACAGAAATAAAATTGGGTTGCCTCACAACAAACGCTATTGTTTAACGCCCCTAGCTAGGCATAACGCAACAGATCTATGTATTGTCATAATAGTAAGGGAGATCATCCATGCTCATCTCATACTCCCTTCTTTCAGCAGCATGTTTCCTTTGTGGCAAGCAAAAGTAATCAAAAGGGCTAAATTTAATAGGATAAGGATCCTTAAGATCAAGTGCGGGAGGGATAGGTTCCTCCTTCGGCCCCCTATAGTGTATAATCAATTCATCATTGTAAGCTTTCCTTTGGTGGAAAGTCATAAGCCTATCTCTTAATATAAACTCCAATCCGTTGTTTTGTATAGCAAAATTATCATTGAGTTCAGAAATCTTATCAACCAAAACCTCGGTAGGGACCCTTTTTCTCAAATTTTCATTATAGGCAACATAATCCGGAGATTGCAATCTCATTATTCCTTCTTGATTAAAAAGGATCTCCTCTATGGGAGGACATCCACCATTAATTTTATAATGAAAAAATTTTTCACTAGCCTCTTTCATGATGAATCTAAACTCATGGGCTAGAAATATAGTGGCGGCACACTTAACGGAAGAATGCTGAATATTAGAGAACTCTAGAAAAATCCTTTGTATGCAAGGATGCATATGAACAAATTGCCTCTCAAGTTCAATTATTAACAGTGTTATTGCATCCGCAAGACTATTAGTTTTATTGAGAATAGACCCTCCTAGAGTGGGTAGCGTACCCGCATAAGTAAAGAAATCTTGAATAACACCTTTTCCAATAATATTACCGCTACCTATGCGGAACCTTTTTGTATGTGTGATAGTAGGTTCTTCATGGGGGTCGTTATTAGCAAAGTCATCAAAATTCCCCTCATGATTATTACTATCCTTTTCAATGAAAACCTCCCTAGATTCAGACATGGTGGCAATGAATTTATCTAGCACACAAGCAAACGAAAAGCAAACGAGAAGACGAACGGAAGAAGGGCGAAAAAAGGCAAATCTTTTTGGTATTTTCTGAAAATCGTTTCAGAAGTAGGGGAGAGGACAACGAGAGGCAAATGGCAATTAATGTAAATGCAAGAGATGAGTTTGTGATGGGTACTTCATAGGCTTAATATAGATCTCCCCGGCAACGGCGCTAGAAATCCTTCTTGCTACTTCTTGAGCTTGCGTTGGTTTTCCCTTGAAGAGGAAAGGGTGATGCAGCAAAGTAGATAAGTATTTCCCTCAGTTGTTGAGAACCAAGGTATCAATCCAGTAGGAGATACAAGCAAGTCCCCAATCTTCGCACCTACACAAACAATCAAACACTTGCACCCAACGCTATAAAGGGGTTGTCAATCCCCTCACGGTTACTTGCAAGGATGAGATCTGATAGAGATAGATGTTGGGAAACGTAGTAATAATTCAAAAAAATTCCTACGTGTCACCAAGATCAATCTAGGAGATGCTAGCAACGAGAGAGAGGGACTGCATCTTCATACCCTTGAAGATCGCTAAGCGGAAGCGTTGCAAAGAACGCGGTTGATGGAGTCGTACTCGCGGCGATTCAAATCGCGGAAGATCCGATCCAAGCGCCGAACGGACGGCGCCTCCGCGTTCAACACACGTATAGCCCGGGGACGTCTCCTCCTTCTTTATCCAGCAATGGGAGAGGATAAGTTGAGGGAGAGCTCCGGCAGCACGACGGCATGGTGGCGGTGGAGCTCGTGGTTCTCCGGCAAAGCTTCGCTAAGCACTACGGAGGAGGAGGAGGTGTAGGAGGGGGGAGGGCTGCGCCAGGGGCAAGGGGTGCAGCTCCCATGTGCCTCCCCACTATATATAGGGGTGGAGGGGGCTGGTTTCTTGCCCTCCAAGTCCATTGGGGCATTGGAAAAGGTGGGAGGAAAGAAATCCCATCCTTTCCCTTCCCCACCGATTGTTATCCCCCCTTTTTAGGGATCTTGATCTTATCCCTTCGGGATATGATTTTATTCCTTCTAAGGGGGGATCTTGGTGCACCTTGACCAGGGGTGTGGGGCCTTGCCCCCACTACCCACGTTCATGAGGGTCCCCCCATGCAGGTGGGCCCCACTCCGAAACCTTCTAGAACCTTCCCGGTACAATACCGAAAAATCCCAAACATTTTCCGGTGGCCAAAATAGGACTTCCCATAAATAAATCTTTACCTCCGGACCATTCCGGAACTCCTCATGACGTCCGGGATCTCATCCGGGACTCCGAACAACTTTCGGTAACCACATACAATTCCCATTACAACTCTAGCGTCACCGAACCTTAAGTGTGTAGACCCTACGGGTTCAGAAACCATGCAGACATGACCGAGACACCTCTCCGGCCAATAACCAATAGCGGGATCTGGATACCCATATTGGCTCCCACATGTTCCACGATGATCTCATCGGATGAACCACGATGTCGGGGATCCAATTAATCCCGTATACAATTCCCTTTGTCCATCGGTATGTTACTTGCCCGAGATTCGATCGTCGGTATCCCTATACCTTGTTCAATCTCGTTACCGGCAAGTCTCTTTACTTGTTCGTAACACATGATCCCGTGACTAACTCCTTAGTCACATTGATCTCATTATGATGATGTATTACCGAGTGGGCCCAGAGATACCTCTCCGTCACACGGAGTGACAAATCCCAGTCTCGATTCGTGCCAACCCAACAGACACTTTCGGAGATACCTATAGTGCACCTTTATAGTCACCCAGTTACGTTGTGACGTTTGATACACCCAAAGCATTCCTACGGTATCCGGGAGTTGCACAATCTCATGGTCTAAGGAAATGATACTTGACATTAGAAAAGCTCTAGCAGACGAACTACACGATCTTGTGCTATGCTTAGGATTGGGTCTTGTCCATCACATCATTCTCCTAATGATGTGATCCCGTTATCAACGACATCCAATGTCCATGGTCAGGAAACCATGACCATCTATTGATCAACGAGCTAGTCAACTAGAGGCTCACTAGGGACATGGTGTGGTCTATGTATTCACACATGTATTACGGTTTCCGGTTAATACAATTATAGCATGAACAATAGAAAATTATCATGAACAAGGAAATATAATAATAACCATTTTATTATTGCCTCTAGGGCATATTTCCAACAGTCTCCCACTTGCACTAGAGTCAATAATCTAGTTACATTGTGATGAATCGAATACCCATAGAGTTCTGGTGCTGATCATGTTTCGCTCGTGGAAGAGGTTTAGTCAACGGATCTGTGACATTCAGATCCATATGTACTTTACAAATATCTATATCTCCATCCTGAATGTAACCATGAATGGAGTTGAAGCGGCGCTTGATGTGCTTGGTCTTCTTGTGAAACCTGGGCTCCTTGGCAATGTCAATAGCTCCAGTGTTGTCACAGAAGAGAGTCATCGGGCCCGACGCATTGGGAATCACTCCTAGGTCGGTGATGAACTCCTTCATCCAGACTCCTTCTTGCACTGCTTCCGAAGCAGCTATGTACTCCGCTTCACATGTAGATGCCGCCACGACGCTTTGCTTGCAACTGCACCAGCTGACTGCCCCACCATTTAAAATATACACGTATCCGGTTTGTGACTTGGAGTCATCCGGATCTGTGTCGAAGCTAGCATCGACGTAACCCTTTACGACGAGCTCTTCGGCACCTCCATAAACGAGAAACATATCCTTAGTCCTTTTCAGGTACTTAAGGATATTCTTGACCGCTGTCCAGTGTTCCATTCCGGGATCACTTTGGTACCTTCCTACCAAACTTATGGCAAGGTTCACATCAGGTCTGGTACACAGCATGGCATACATAATAGAGCCTATGGCTGAGGCATAGGGGATGACACTCATCTTTTCTCTATCTTCTGCCGAGGTCGGGCATTGAGCTGTGCTCAATCTCACACCTTGCAATATAGGCAAGAACCCCTTCTTGGACTGATCCATATTGAACTTCTTCAATATCTTGTCAAGGTATGTGCTTTGTGAAAGACCAATGAGGCGTCTCGATCTATCTCTATAGATCTTGATGCCTAATATGTAAGCAGCTTCTCCAAGGTCCTTCATTGAAAAACACTTATTCAAGTAGGCCTTTATGCTTTCCAAAAGTTCTATATCATTTCCCATCAACAATATGTCATCCACATATAAAATAAGAAATGCTACAGGGCTCCCACTCACTTTCTTGTAAATACAGGCTTCTCCATAAGTCTGTATAAACCCAAACGCTTTGATCACCTCATCAAAGCGAATGTTCCAACTCCGAGATGCTTGCACCAGCCCATATATGGAGCGCTGGAGCTTGCATACCTTGTCAGCATTCTTAAGATCGACAAAACCTTCCGGCTGCATCATATACAATTCTTCCTTAAGGAAACCGTTAAGGAATGCCGTTTTGACGTCCATTTGCCAGATCTCATAATCATAAAATGCGGCAACTGCTAACATGATTCGGACGGACTTCAGCATCGCTACGGGTGAGAAAGTCTCATCGTAGTCAACTCCTTGAACTTGTCAATAACCCTTAGCGACAAGCCGAGCCTTATAGACGGTCACATTACCATCCGCGTCAGTCTTCTTCTTAAAGATCCATTTATTTTCTATGGCTTGCCGATCATCGGGCAAGTCCACCAAAGTCCATACTTTGTTCTCATACATGGATCCTATCTCGGATTTCATGGCTTCAAGCCATTTGTTGGAATCCGGGCCCGCCATGGCTTCTTCATAGTTCGAAGGTTCACCTTTATCTAACAACATGATTTCCAGGACAGGGTTGCCGTACCACTCTGGTGCGGAACGTGTCCTCGTGGACCTACGAAGTTAGTAACTTGATCCGAAGTTTCATGATTATCATCATTAACTTCCTCTCTAGTCGGTGCAGGCACCACAGAAACATTTTCCTGCGCTGCGCTACTCTCCGGTTCGAGAGGGGGTACAATTACCTCATCAAGTTCTACTTTCCTCCCACTTACTTCTTTCGAGAGAAACTCTTTCTCTAGAGAGGATCCATTCTTGGCAACAAAGATCTTGCCTTCGGATCTGAGGTAGAAGGTATACCCAATAGTTTCCTTAGGGTATCCTATGAAGACGCACTTTTCCGATTTGGGTTCGAGCTTTTCAAGTTGAAGTTTCTTGACATAAGCATCGCATCCCCAAACTTTCAGAAATGACAGCTTAGGTTTCTTCCCAAACCATAATTCATACGGTGTCGTCTCAACGGATTTAGACGGTGCCCTATTTAAAGTGAATGCGACAGTCTCTAATGCATATCCCCAAAATGATAGCGGTAAATTAGTAAGAGACATCATAGATCGCACCATATCCAATAGAGTGCGATTACGACGTTCGGACACACCATTACGCTGAGGTGTGCCAGGCGGCGTGAGTTGTGAAACAATTCCACATTTCCTTAAGTGCGTGCCAAACTCATGACTCAAATATTCTCCTCCACGATCAGATCGTAAGAACTTTATTTTCTTGTCACGTTGATTCTCTACCTCACTCTGAAATTCCTTGAACTTTTCAAAGGTCTCAGACTTGTGTTTCATTAAGTAGACATACCCATATCTGCTGAAGTAATCAGTGAGGGTGAGAACATAACGATAGCCACCGCGAGCCTCAACGCTCATTGGACCGCATACATCGGTATGTATTATTTCCAACAAGTTGGTTGCTCGCTCCATTGTTCCGGAGAACGGAGTCTTAGTCATCTTGCCCATGAGGCATGGTTCGCACGTGTCAAATGATTCATAATCAAGAGACTCCCAAAGTCCATCTGCATGGAGTTTCTTCATGAGTTTGACACCAATATGACCAAGGCGGCAGTGCCACAAGTATGTGGGACTATCATTATCAACCTTACATCATTTGGTATTCACACTATGAATATGTGTAACATGACGTTCGAGATTCAATAAAAATAAACCATTGACCAGCGGGGCATGACCATAAAACATATCTCTCATATAAATAGAACAACCATTATTCTCGGATTTAAATGAGTAGCCATCTCGCATCAAACGAGATCCAGATACAATGTTCATGCTCAAAGCTGGTACTAAATAACAATTATTGAGGTTTAAAACTAATCCCGAAGGTAGATGTAGAGGTAGCGTGCCCACGGCGATCACATCGACCTTGGAACCATTCCCGACGCGCATCGTCACCTCGTCCTTCGCCAGTCTCCGCTTATTCCGCAGCTCCTGTTTTGAGTTACAAATGTGAGCAACCGCACCGGTATCAAATACCCAGGAGCTACTACGAGCGCTGGTAAGGTACACATCAATAACATGTATATCATATATACCTTTGACGTTGCCGGCCTTCTTATCCGCTAAGTACTTGGGGCAGTTCCGCTTCCAGTGACCGGTTCCCTTGCAATAAAAGCACTCAGTCTCAGGCTTGGGTCCATTCTTGGGCTTCTTCCTGGCAACTGATTTATCGGGCGCGGCAACTGCTTTGCCGTCCTTCTTGAAGTTCTTCTTACCCTTGCCTTTCTTGAAACTAGTGGTCTTATTCACCATCAACACTTGATGTTCCTTTTTGATCTCCACCTCCGCTGATTTCAGCATCGAATATAACTCAGGAATGGACTTCTCCATCCCTTGCATATTGAAGTTCATCACAAAGCTCTTGTAGCAAGGTGGAAGCGACTGGAGGATTCTGTCAATAACCGAGTCATCTGAAGATTAACTCCCAGCTGAGACAAGCGGTTGTGCAACCCAGACATTTTGAGTATGTGCTCGCTGACAGAACTATTTTCCTCCATCTTACAACTGAAGAACTTGTCGGAGACTTCATATCTCTCAACCCGGGCATGAGCTTGGAAAACAATTCTCAGCTCTTGGAACATCTCATATGCTCCGTGTTGCTCAAAACGCTTTTGGAGCCCCGGTTCTAAGCTGTAAAGCATGCCGCACTGAACCAGGGAGTAATCATCACTACGCGACTGCCAGGCGTTCATAACGTCTTGAGTTGCTGGGAAAATGGGTGCGTCACCTAGCGGTGCATGAAGGACATATGCTTTCTTGGAAGCTATGAGGATGATCCTCAAGTTACGGACCCAGTCCGTATAGTTGCTTCCATCGTCTTTCAGCTTGGTTTTCTCTAGGAACGCGTTGAAGTTGAGGGCAACATTAGCGTGGGCCATTGGATCTACAAGATAGATTGTAAAGACAATTTTAGACTAAGTTCATGATAATTAAGCTCATCTAATCAAATTATTTAATGAACTCCCACTCAGATAGACATCCCTCTAGTCATCTAAGTGATACATGATCCATATCGACTAGGCCGTGTCCGATCATCACGTGAGACGGACTAGTCATCAATGGTGAACATCTCCATGTTGATCGCATCTACTATACGACTCATGTTCGACCTTTCGGTCTCTCGTGTTCCGAGGCCATGTCTGTACATGCTAGGCTCGTCAAGTCAACCTAAGTGTTTCGCGTGTGTAAATCTGGCTTACACCCGTTGTATGCGAACGTTAGAATCTATCACACCCGATCATCACGTGGTGCTTCGAAACAACGATCCTTCGCAACGGTGCACACTTAGGGGGAACACATTTCTTGAAATTTTAGTGAGGGATCATCTTATTTATGCTACCGTCGTTCTAAGCAAATAAGATGTAAAAACATGATAAACATCACATGCAAATCATAAAGTGACATGATATGGCCAATATCATCTTGCGCCTTTGATCTCCATCTTCGGGGCGCGGCATGATCACCATCGTCACCGGCACGACACCATGATCTCCATCATCGTGTCTTTGTGAAGTTGTCTCTCCAACTATTACTTCTACTACTATGGCTAACGGTTAGCAATAAAGTAAAGTAATTACATGGCGTTTTTGATTGACACGCAGGTCATACAATAAATTAAGACAACTCCTATGGCTCCTACCTGTTGTCATACTCATCAACATGCAAGTCGTGATTCCTATTACAAGAACATGATCAATCTCATACATCACATATATTTCATCACATCCTTTTGGCCATATCACATCACATAGCATACCCTGCAAAAACAAGTTAGACGTCCTCTAATTGTTGTTGCAAGTTTTACGTGGCTGCTATGGGTTTCTAGCAAGAACGTTTCTTACCTATGCAAAAGCCACAACGGTGATATTCCAATTGCTATTTACCCTTCATAAGTACCCTCTTCATCGAATCCGATCGGACTAAAGTGGGAGAGACAGACACCCGCTAGCCACCTTATGCAACAAGTGCATGTCAGGCGGTGGAACCAGTCTCACGTAAGCGTACGTGTAAAGTCGGTCCGGGCCGCTTCATCCCACAATGCCGCCGAATCAAGATAGGACTAGTAACGGCAAGCAAATTGACCAAATCTTCGCCCACAACTACTTGTGTTCTACTCGTGCATAGAATCTACACATAGACCTAGCTCATGATGCCACTGTTGGGAAACGTAGTAATAATTCAAAAAAATTCCTACGTGTCACCAAGATCAATCTAGGAGATGCTAGCAACGAGAGAGAGGGAGTGCATCTTCATACCCTTGAAGATCGCTAAGCGGAAGCGTTGCAAAGAACGCGGTTGATGGAGTCGTACTCGCGGCGATTCAAATCGCGGAAGATCCGATCCAAGCGCCGAACGGACGGCGCCTCCGCGTTCAACACACGTACAGCCCGGGGACGTCTCCTCCTTCTTGATCCAGCAAGGGGAGAGGAGAAGTTGAGGGAGAGCTCCGGCAGCACGACGGCGTGGTGGCGGTGGAGCTCGTGGTTCTCCGGTAGAGCTTCGGTAAGCACTACGGAGGAGGAGGAGGTGTAGGAGGGGGGAGGGCTGCGCCAGGGGCAAGGGGTGCAGCTCCCATGCGCCTCCCCACTATATATAGGGGTGGAGGGGGCTGGTTTCTTGCCCTCCAAGTCCATTGGGGCATTGGCAAAGGTGGGAGGAAAGAAATCCCATCCTTTCCCTTCCCCACCGATTGTTATCCCCCCTTTTTAGGGATCTTGATCTTATCCCTTCGGGATATGATCTTATTCCTTCTAAGGGGGGATCTTGGTGCATCTTGACCAGGGGTGTGGGGCCTTGCCCCCACTACCCACGTTCATGTGGGTCCCCCCATGCAGGTGGGCCCCACTCCGGAACCTTCTAGAACCTTCCCGGTACAATACCGAAAAATCCCAAACATTTTCCGGTGGCCAAAATAGGACTTCCCATATATAAATCTTTACCTCCGGACCATTCCGGAACTCCTCGTGACGTCCGGAATCTCATCTGGGACTCCGAACAACTTTCGGTAACCACATACAATTCCCATTACAACTCTAGCGTCATCGAACCTTAAGTGTGTAGACCCTACGGGTTCGGGAACCATGCAGACATGACCGAGACACCTCTTCGGCCAATAACCAATAGCGGGATCTGGATACCCATATTGGCTCCCACATGTTCCATGATGATCTCATCGGATGAACCACGATGTCGGGGATCCAATTAATCCCGTATACAATTCCCTTTGTCCATCAGTATGTTACTTGCCCGAGATTCGATCGTCGGTATCCCTATACCTTGTTCAATCTTGTTACTGGCAAGTCTCTTTACTCGTTCCGTAACACATGATCCCGTGACTAACTCCTTAGTCACATTGAGCTCATTATGATGATGTATTACTGAGTGGGCCCAGAGATACCTCTCCGTCACACGGAGTGACAGATCCCAGTCTCGATTCGTGCCAACCCAACAGACACTTTCGGAGATACCTTTATAGTCACCCAGTTACGTTGTGACGTTTGATACACCCAAAGCATTCCTACGGTATCCGGGAGTTGCACAATCTCATGGTCTAAGGAAATGATACTTGACATTAGAAAAGCTCTAGCAGACGAACTACACGATCTTGTGCTATGCTTAGGATTGGGTCTTGTCCATCACATCATTCTCCTAATGATGTGATCCCGTTATCAACGACATCCAATGTCCATGGTCAGGAAACCATGACCATCTATTGATCAACGAGCTAGTCAACTAGAGGCTCACTAGGGACATGGTGTGGTCTATGTATTCACACATGTATTACGGTTTCCGGTTAATACAATTATAGCATGAACAATAGACAATTATCATGAACAAGGAAATATAATAATAACCATTTTATTATTGCCTCTAGGGCATATTTCCAACAATAGATATAAAAGATTACTAAAATGAAAAGTAAAACAAAAGTAAAAAGATTGCAGCAAAGTATTTTTGGTATTTTTGGTTTATAGATCTGAAAATATAATATGGAAAATAGACCCGGGGGCCATAGGTTTCACTAGAGGCTTCTCTCTTGAAGGAAAATAATACGGTGGGTGAACAAATTACTGTCGAGCAATTGATAGAAAAGCGCATAGTTATGACAATATCCAAGGCAATGATTATGCATATAGGCATCACGTCCGTGTCAAGTAGACCGAAACGATTCTGCATCTACTACTATTACTCCACACATCGACCGACTCCTGCCTGCATCTAGAGTATTAAGTTCATGAAGAACAGAGTAATGCATTAAGTAAGATGACATGATGTAGAGGGATAAACTCAAGCAATATGATGAAAACCCCATCTTTTTACCCTTGATGGCAACAATACAAATACGTGCCTCGCTACCCCTACTTTGTCACTGGGTGAGGACACCGCAAGATTGAACCCAAAACCAAGCACTTCTCCCATTGCAAGAATTACCAATCTAGTTGGCCAAACCAAACCAATAACTCGAAGAGACTTGCAAAGATATAAAATCATGCATATAAGAATTCAGAGAAGATTCAAATAATATTCATAGATAATCTGAACATAAACCCACAATTCATCGGATCTCGACAAACACACCGCAAAAGAGTATTACATCGGATAGATCTCCATGAAGATCATGAAGAACATGGTATTGAAGAACATAGAGAGAGAAGAAGCCATCTAGCTACTAGCTATGGACCCGAAGGTCTGAGGTGAACTACTCACGCATCATCGGAGGGGCAATGGAGTTGATGTAGATGCCCTCCGTGATCGAATCCCCCTCCGGCAGATTACCGGAAAAGGCTCCAAGATGGGATCTCACGGGAACAGAGGCTTCCGGCGGCGGAAAAGTATTATAGTTGCGCTTTTTGGTATTGGGGGCATATTTGGGAATTTATAGGACGAAGATTAGGGTTAGGAGGCCTACTGGGGGGCCACAAGCCAGGGGGCGCGCCCTGCAGGCTTGTCGTCTCCCGGCAGGTCTCCTGCCCCCCTCTCCAAGTCTGGCATGTTTCTTCTGGTCCAAGAAAAATCATCGCGAAGATTTTATTCCGTTTGGACTCCGTTTGATATTCCTTATCTGCAATACTCAAAAACAAGGAAAAAACAGAAACTGGCACTAGGCACTAGGTTAAAAGGTAGTCCCAAAAATAATATAAAATAGCATATTAATGCATATAAAACATCCAAAATAGATAATATAATAGCATGGAACAATCAAAAATTATAGATACGTTGGAGACGCATCATAGCCTAGCGCAGAAAGATGTTTCTGTAGAGCCTACATCGGTTGAAGAGGAAGTTAATGATGATGATCATGAAGCTTCGGATCAAGTTACTATCGAACCTCGTAGGTCGACAAGGACGCGTACTGCTCATGAGTGGTACGGCAACCCTGTCTTAGAGGTTATGTTGTTGGACAACGATGAACCTACGAGCTATGGAGAAGCGATGATGGGCCCGGATTCCGAGAAATGGTTAGAGGCCATGAAATTCGAGATGGGATCCATGTATGAAAACAAAGTATGGACTTTGGAAGTATTACCTGAAGGGTGGAAGGCCATTCAGAATAAATGGATCTTTAAGAAGAAGACGGACGCAGACGGTAATATCACCGTCTATAAAGCTCGACTTGTGGAAAAGGGTTTTTCACAAGTTCAAGGAGTTGACTACGATGAGACTTTTTCACCCGTAGCGATGCTTAAGTCCGTCAGAATCATGTTGGTAGTAGCTGCATTTTTCGATTATGAAATTTGGCAGATGGATGTCAAAACAGCGTTCCTTAATGGTTTCCTTCAGGAAGAGTTGTATATGATACAACCGGAAGGTTTTGTCGATCCAGGGAATGCTGACAAAGTTTGCAAACTCCAGTGATCCATTTATGGACTGGTGCAAGCATCTCGGAGTTGGAATCTTTGCTTTGATGAGGTGATCAAAGCGTTTGGGTTTATACAAGTTTACGGAGAAGCTTGTATTTACAAGAAAGTGAGTGGGAGCTCTATAGCGTTTCTAATATTATATGTGGATGACATATTGCTGATTGGAAACAATATAGAAATGTTGGAAAGCATGAAGGAATATTTGAACAAGAGTTTTTCAATGAAGGACCTAGGAGAAGCTGCTTTCATATTAGGCATCAAGATCTATAAAGATAGATCGAGACGCTTGATAGGACTTTCACAGAGCACATACCTTGACAAAGTTTTGAAGAAGTTCAAAATGGATCAGTCCAAGAAGGGGTTCTTGCCTGTATTGCAAGGTGTGAAGTTGAGTAAGACTCAATGCCTAGTGACTGCAGAAGATAGAGAAAAGATGAGTGTCATCCCCTATGCTTTAGCCATAGGCTCTATCATGTTTGCAATGCTGTGCACAAGACCTGATGTCAGCCTTGCCATAAGTATGGCCGGAAGGTTTCAAAGTGATCCAGGTGTGGAACACTGGACGGCGGTCAAGAATATCCTGAAGTACCTGAAAAGGACTAAGGACATGTTTCTCATTTATGGAGGTGATCAAGAGCTCGTCGTAAAGGGTTACATCGATGCAAGCTTTGACACTGATCCGGATGACTCTAAGTCTCAAACCGGATATGTATTTATTCTCAATGGGGGCGCAGTAAGCTGGTGCAGTTCCAAGCAGAGCGTGGTAGCTGATTCTACATGCGAAGCGGAGTACATCGCTGCCTCGGAGGCGGCGAAGGAAGGTGTCTGGATGAAGGAGTTCATGACAGATCTTGGAGTAGTGCCCAGTGCACTAAACTCAATGACTCTGTTCTATGACAACACTGGTTTCACAAGAGGACCAGACACATAAAGAGATGCTTCAATTCCATCCGCGATTACTGTCGGATTCCGGGCTCCGCAAAACCCTAGGAAGTTCGAACCCAGGGGCGTGTGCGAAGATCCCCAACAGCTTCGCCCCCACCTAGCCCACAACACGATGGCCCTGCTCGATGGTGAGGTAGAAGATAGCACACAAGAATTTACCCAGGTTCGGGCTGCTGCGAAGCGTAAAACCCTACTCCTGCCTTTGGTGGATTGCCTCACGAGGAGGTTTGTGGATGAACTAGTACAGTGGAGAGTTACCTCGCGGGTGTGTTTGTGGGGTGGTTGTCTCGTCCCCCTCTACAGAGCAGCCTAGCCTCTATTTATAGCGGCCCCGGGTCCTCTTCCCTTATCGCAATGGTGGGAAGGGATCCCACAACGGCCAAATTTGAAAGGGGACATGAGGTACATCTTATCCTGACGAAAGGTGGTCTTCGCCTGCAAAGTAGGTGGTGGTGACACGGAGGTGGGCTCCCTGGTGACATCCGTCCTGCCGCGCCCGCTGGCCCAGTCTCGTTGCACCGGAATGGAAACCTTTGGGGGGCGCTTTGGGAACTCGCGTGCGCCCGTGCCTCCTTTGCACCAAAGGGAAACTGTCCCCTCTGGCGTACTGGCGCCCGCCTGACCTGGCTCGCGTCACCCTTGACCTCCTGAGGCCTAGCGTTGCATAGAGATCTCTGCCGCTTGGGAGAAGGCCTGGGGAGGCCTATCTCCCCGCGGATCTTGGCGCTGCTTCCCTCGCGAGCTCGGGGTCTCGCGAGGGCCTTGTGTCGGGTGAGGCCGCGTCGGGCCGTACTTGGTCGTTGAGGAGGGCCATGCCTTGGGCCGCAGGCAGGCAAGTCTGGGTACCCTGGTATCCAGAATGCCGACAGTAGCCCCCGGGCCCGAGGCACGCCCGAGCTAGCTTCGGGGCGAAGCCACGGAGGATGGACCGAAGCGCCGTGGGCCCCAATCGCCTGCGGGCCTGACTCGACGCATGGCGCACCACAAGACGTGGGCGTCTCGGCTCCCCGAAGACGTCGGGAACCGCCTTGAGTCGGGCTGACGCCTGGCTTGCGCGCCTCCTTGGCCATCATTGCTCTTCTTTGAATGTGGCTGACCCCTTGCGTCCTCCCCCGCCTCGGGCCACGCGGATGTGACCCGACGGGGGCCGGGGAAATAACGTGAGGCAGGATAGCATGCCGATCGAGTCTGGCACGCGCCGCTCGAGGAGTGCATGGCGACTCCACTCCCCACGACGCCTCGGCAACTGCTTCATCTGGTCTTCAACCGTCGCACGTTGTGGGGCCATCAATACCCGGGATTGGGAAGACGTCAGTTGGCTTCCATCCGGCTATAAATGGGCGGGGGGGGGGGGACTGAGGCCCCAGCCCATTCCTACTTCTTCCTCCCCCGCCTTCGTCTTTCATCTACCCCCTCATGACGCCGGTGAGGAGGTTCTCCGTCGCCGAGAAGGGAAAGGCCCGCCAGGGGACGCCGGGCTAACAACCTCCCAAGAGGGGTAGGGGTCGCCCTCGCAAGTATGCTGGGACGCCTCCGGCGGCACCCCGTGGGCGTGGGCGCCTCTCCACGGGGCTCAGCGCTTCCGCTAGCGCGGCCGGAGGCGACGGGCACGGTGGCCGTGGCAGGGGGGAGAGACTTGCAGTCGGTGCCCGGCCGCCGTGTCCGCAAGCCCGCACGGACGACGCGGGCTTGGAGTTCCTGGTGCCGGTGGAGAGGGTGACGAGCTCCTGGTTGCAGCTCCCATGCTCCTTCGCAGAGGCGTTGCCGGCTAACGCGCCCACAGGCCTGTGGCTGCAGGCCGACGGGTGTTGCAGCGGCGCGTTGTGGGTGGAGGTCGAGATCACCCCCGCAGGCAACACCTTCTCGGGCCGCGGGTGGCAGACCTTCGCCCGCGCCCACGGCCTGAAGGGGAGACCCACGCTCCACTTCAAGCACGGCGGCGCCGCGACGCTATTCGTCAAGATCTTCGGTGAGGACGGCAGGCGTTCGGAGTGCTGCCCGGAGGGCGGCGGCGACGGCGATCTTGGAGGTGAGCTTGCCCTTGGCGACGGCCGCCATGTTTCCAGCAGCAGCGATACGTCCTTCGAGGAGAGCTCGAGCGACGACAGCTATGACACCCTGCCACGCCGGCGCACCCGGACTTCCAGGGGAAGCCAGTCGCGGCGGCGCCGTTCCCCCGCCCGAGAGGCGGCCACGCCGACATGCCACCACGGTGCCATCAAGGAGGAGGAGGACTCTCACTAAGCACCGGCGCGTCAAGGCCGGGGCCTTAGGAGCGGCGACCCCCCGGGGCGGGGGACTCCTTCGCCTTCCTTTCTTCTCTTCTGCCTGTAATCAAAATCATGGGTGGCCCTTCCGGGTGTGTGACGAACTTTGGCGCTTGCGCCCTCTTATTAGCATTTTCATTTCGTATTACGGTTGCTGCGTTACTGTTAACTGAGGCCTCCCTTTGATCATAGTTAGAGTGCTTAGCTTGATGCGTGCGCGACGAGCTTCCGCGTCGTGAGGTTTAGTAGTGGCGCCCAGTGAACCGGTAGCACTTGGAGAGCTTGGGGAAGTTCCTCCTTCCTGCGAATGAGGCGGCTTAGGGGGGCCCTTTCGGCGCTCTATGTCTGCAGGGCCCGATCCCGTGCATGCCTCGCCACCGTTGGGGCGTCCGGATGACCAGGACAAGACCAAAGGGGGCGAGGCCTCGATCACCATTGGGGCGTACGGATCACCAGGACGAGACCAATAGCGGGTGAGTAGCCACGCGATCAGTGAGGCTCCTGAGGCGCAGTGCTCAGGAGCCCCCTTTGACGCTCAAGCGGAACTCTGTGTCGGCGGGGCCCGATCCTGTGCATGCCTTGCCACCATTGGGGCGTCCGGATCGCCAGGACGAGACCAAAGGGGGCGAGGTCTCGCTCGCCATTGGGGCGTCCGGATCACCAGGACGAGACCAATAGCAAGCGAGTAGTCACGCGATTGGTGAGACTCCTGAGGCACAGTGCTTAGGAGCCTCCCTTGACGTTCAAGTGGCGACCAATCCTTTCTGCCGGTTCTTGTCCCCAGGGGGCGTGAGCCCCCAGCGGTTTTAAGACAACGCACCGAGCCGTGGTGGAGCCCCCGAGCGAGGGTGAGGCGGCGCGCGCCTGCTAGCTTGCTCGAGAGTGCCACGCGAGGACCAGGATGCCAAGGCCATGCGGGGACCAGGACGCCAAGGCCTTGGCGAGGTGTGCGCACCGTGCCAGTAGCCCCCGCTCGCGGGGCGCGGGAGGGAGAGGCTCGCACGTGTTATCTCGAAGAAAGAAATCTCAAGAGAGAGGACTGCAAGAAGAGAAAATTCCCGCCCCTTTTCGTTTAAATAGAGTCAACAAAAAGCCTCGGAATTCATTCCGGGAAAAGGCAAACACGAACACAAGAAAGGCAGAGAACAGGCGCGTCCGGCACCTAGGCTAGTCTTCGTCTTCGTCTTCCCCCAGCGCGGAGCGTAGGGCATCCACGTTGCGTGGGCATAGCCATTGGAGGGCAGTGTTGTCCGCTAGCGCGGAGCATGGGGCTTCCACTTGAGTGTGGGATGGAACCCCTCCGCGTCCTCGCGGGGCTCCAGGCGTATACAACCCACTCATTATTACGTGAGAGTGTCACGGCCGAAGATAGCTGGGCAAGCCCCCACGCGCACGGCCCAGGTGCTCCCAACTCAGTCAAGAGCTATCCCACTCATAACTGCGCGGTTGCGCGCCTCTACAGCCCAAACCTGAGTGCATTGCTCCCCGCGTAGCGGCGGGATTGCGCTCTCGTGGCCCAAACATGAGCGCAATGCACCCAGCGCAGCTGCAGAGGTGTTGTGTCGGTGAAGTCGCCTCGTGAGGCGAGTGGCACCGGCCGGACCCCGGCTTGCGGTCCTCATGAGGCCCTGCCTCCCGAGGGCCGCTCCGGCTCCCCTGCTGCCGCGGGTGGCCCGCGTTGTTTGTACCTTGTCGATCCCTCAGGCGGTCGCTCCTGAGGCCCTGGGCTCGGCTGTGCGGTGCTTGCTCGTGAGGGCGGCGGCTGCGTCGCGCCCCCGCACTTCCCGGGACGCCCCCCTCTCCCCTGCTTGCATGAACCTGGCCAGGTGCTCCCTCCGTGGAAGCCCCCATGCCCGACTTGGGGAGAGCGTCCGGGACATCTCCCTATTACGGGAGGGTGCTGGCGCCTGCGGGGGGCGTTTGATCCTCCGCGCCCTCCGCAGGAATCACGTTGCTTGGAACGTAAGCCTCTGTATAGAGGTTCTGGCTCCCTCCTGAGCCATCCCCGCGCACAACAAGGGCGGCCTCGCCGGGTGGCGAGATGACGCCCCCTGGGGCGCGCGGCCCACAGACCGTCCTGCGGCGGGCCTCGGCCCGAAGTTGCTTTCCTCTGCCGCTGCCGCGGGGTGGGCCGCACTGCACCTCTGTTACGGTTATCTTCCTGACCAGAAGCCTGAGCCGCCTGCTCCCTGCGTCGATTGGCGTGCTCCCGCGGGGATGACCCGGGATGTTGATGCTCCGCCTGGGCACGGGCGCGCGCACTGGGGTGCGCGCGGAGCGCCCCGTCACCTTCTTCAAGGGCGCCATCGACGTGGCCTGGCGGCATCCTGAAGCCTGTCACCGGGATCCGGAGGAGAAGAAGTATGGCGTGGGGCGGGCCCTGCTCGGGCTCGCCGGGAAGCGAAGCGGGCGCGCCGCTCGCGGGCGAGGCGGCGGGCGCGGCGAACGAGCCCCCGACGCCCCGCGCCGGTGGTCGCGAAGAGGAGCGTTGGAGCCAGTCTCTCCTTGCGACGTTAACCAACTCGGCGATGTGGTCGGCCCAAGCGTCGAAGCCCCCATGCGTCGGGCGATGGCGAAGCATCTCGCTCACCATCAGAAGTGCATCATGTGCGTTGAGGTCTCCCACGTGGGTGCAGTGCGATGTTGGCGGAAACGACGCTGGTGGCCTGGTAGCGGCCACCCTGCATCGCGCTGCTGAGGCACGGGTCTTGGACGGCGGTGGCGGGGTTGGTGAAGGCAGACTCGCTGAGGCCGAAAAGAGCTTGTCCGGCGTCGACCATCACGCGACGGGGCGAATAGGAAGCGAAGCTTACTGAAGACTCCGACACGCCCCCTACCTGGCGCGCCAAATGTCAGATTCCGGGCTCCGCAAAACCCTAGGAAGTTCGAACCCAGGGGTGTGTGCAAAGATCCCCAACAGCTTCGCCCCCACCTAGCCCACAACATGATGGCCCCGCTCGATGGCGAGGAAGAAGATAGCACACGAGAATTTACCCAGGTTCGGGCCGCTGCGAAGCGTAAAACCCTACTCTTGCCTTTGGTGGATTGCCTCACGAGGTGGTTTGTGAATGAACTAGTACAGTGGAGAGTTGCCTCGCGGGTGTGTTTGCGGGGTGGTTGTCTCGTCCCCCTCTACAGAGCAGCCTAGCCTCTATTTATAGCAGCCCCGGGTCCTCTTCCCTTATCGCAATGGCGGGAAGGGATCCCACAATGGCCAAATTTGAAAGGGGACAGGAGGTACATCTTATCCTGACGAAAGGTGGTCTTCGCCTGCAAAGTAGGTGGTGGTGACGCGGAGGTGGGCTCCCTGGTGACATCCGTCCTGCCGCGCCCACTGGCCCGGTCTCGTTGCACCGGAATGGAAACCTTTGGGGGCGCTTTGGGAACTCACGTGCGCCCCTGCCTCCTTTGCACCAAAGGGGGAACTGTCCCCTCTGGCGTACTGGCGCCCGCCTGACCTGGCTAGCGTCACCCTTGACCTCCTGAGGCCTAGCATTGCATAGAGATCTCCGTCGCCCGGGAGGAGGCCTAGGGAGGCCTATCTCCCCGCGGGTCTTGGCGCTGCTTCCCTCGCGAGCTCGGGGTCTCGCGAGGGCCTTGTGTCGGGTGAGGCCGCGTCGGGCCGTACTTGGTCGTCGAGGTGGGCCACGCCTTGGGCCGCAGGCAGGCAAGTCTGGGTACCTTGGTATCCAGAACGCCGACAATTACATCAAGGAGGAGGACATAAATATTTGCAAAGTGCACACGGATCTGAATGTCGCAGACCCAATGACTAAACCTCTTCCAAGGGCTAAACATGATCAACACCAGAACTGTATGGGTGTTAGATTCATTACAATGTAAATCACATAGTGATGTGAACCAGATTATTGACTCTAGTGCAAGTGGGAGACTGTTGGAAATATGCCCTAGAGGCAATAATAAAGTGGTTATTATTATGTTTCCTTGTTCACGATAATCGTTTATTATCCATGCTATAATTGTATTGATTGGAAACACTAATACACGTGTGGATACATAGACAACAATGTGTCCCTAGTATGCCTCTAGTAGACTAGCTCGTTGATCAAAGATGGTCAAGGTTTCCTAGCCATAGACATGAGATGTCATTTGATAACGGGATCACATCATTAGGAGAATGATGTGATGGACAAGACCCAAACTATGAACGTAGCATATGATCGTGTCAGTTTATTGCTATAGTTTTCTGCATGTCAAGTATCTGTTCCTATAACCATGAGATCATGTAACTCACTGACACCGGAGGAATACCTTGTGTGTATCAAACGTCACAACGTAACTGGGTGACTATAAAGATGCTCTACAGGTATCTCCGAGGGTGTCTGTTGAGTGGGCATGGATCAAGACTGGGATTTGTTACTCCGTGCGACGGAGAGGTATCTCAGGGCCCACTCGGTAATACAACATCACAATAAGCCTTGCAAGCAAAGTGACTAAAGTGTTAGCCACGGGATCTTGTATTATGGAACGAGTAAAGAGACTTGCCGGTAACGAGATTGAACTAGGTATAAAGATACCGACGATCAAATCTCGGGCAAGTAACATACTGAAGAACAAAGGGAACAACATACAGGATTAACTGAATCCTTGACATAGAGGTTCAACCGATAAAGATCTTCGTAGAATATGTAGGAACCAATATGGGCATCCAGGTCCCGCTATTGGTTATTGACCATAGAGGTGTCTCGGTCATGTCTACATAGTTCTCGAACCCACAGGGTCTGCACACTTAACGTTCGGTGACGTTTCAGTAGTATTGAGTTATGAATGGTGGTGAACGAAGGTTGTTCGGAGTTCCGTATGAGATCCCGGACATCACGAGGAGCTCCAGAATGGTCTGGAGGTAAAGATTGATATATAGGAAGTCCCGTTTTGGTCGTCGGAAAAGTTTCGGGTACTTCCGGTAGTGTACCGGGGGTGCCGGGAGGGTTCCGGGGGACCATCGGGAGGGCCCACCCATGCCGGGAGGCCACATGGGCCTTAGGGGTGGCGCACCAGCCCTTAGTGGGCTAGGAAAACCATCCCAAAAGGGCCCATGCGGCTGATGTGTGGAAAAAGGAAAAACCCCAAGTGGGGGAAGGAAATCCAAGTAGGTTTGGAATCCTACTTGTAGTAGGATTGGAGTGGGACTCCTCCATCTCCTGTTCGGCCGACTCCTAGGGGGAACCCTAGGGGCGCCGTCCCCTCCCCTCCCTCCTATATATATTGGAGGGGAGAGAGGGCAGCCGCACCCAACCCGAAAGCCACGGTGCAGCCCTCTCTCACCACTAGATCGTCTCCCCTAGTTTTCGGCAGTGCTTAGGCGAAGCCCTGCCCGAATAGTTCCACTACCACCGCCGCCGCCCCGTCGCGCTGCTGGAGAACTCATCTACCTCTCCTCTCCCTCTTGCTGGATCAAGAAGGCGGATATCGTCATCGAGCTGTACGTGTGCTGAATGCGGAGGTGCCGTCCGTTCGGCGCTAGATTGTGATTGGATCGCGGGACGGCTTGCGATTTGGATAGCGAAGACGTTCGACTACATCAACCGCGTTTCTTAACGCTTCCTGCTTAGCGATCTACAAGGGTATGTAGATCCACTCTCCCTCTCGTAGATGCTCATCACCATGGATAGATCTTGCGTGTGTGTAGGATTTTTTTTGTTTCCCATGCAACGTTCCCCAACAAGCAGTGTAGTGGGTGTTGTCTGACATCCAATCCAAGATCCATGTGTTAACATCAGAAGCTTCACCACTGATATGCAGAGTTGCATAGAATTGAAGAATTAGCTCTTCATTCCAATCGCAGACATCAGCACAGAATGGAAGAAGTCCAACGTCATGAAGAACTGTGAGCACTGGAGTGAAGCATGGGATGGATTCCATATCTACATGAGGAATTTGATGATGCCGGAAGACTTTGTCCATGTCAAACAACACTACAGCATAGAAGTTCATCTGAGATGGAGTCTAGAACCTTGAGCGACCAACTCTTGCTGAGTCATAAGGATTTGGTCCAGTGAAGAATATGTGCTCATTGAAGAAATTCGCCTTGATAAATTTGGGATGCTTCGTGCCTTTGAAAGGTAGCTTTTGCTTCGGCTGAAGATTTGGCTTGAAGCGCCGTCCAGTCTCGCTTGGAACAATGGCAGTTTCTTTAGCTTGAGGAACTTGTGCAGCAATTTCATCAGGAACATTCTGGACAGGAATTTCATCAGCTGATGCAGCTGGAATATCTTCAGGAGCAGTCATGGGGGGGGTGGACATACCGGCAGACTCTGTTTGAATTTCTTCAGTTGGGGCAGGAGACTGAGGAATCTGAGTGAGAGGAGTGGTCATTGGTGAATTTGGGTGTGCTGCTTCCCAAAATTCATCATTGATGACTGGAGTGGTAGATCCAATGTCCACATCCTCATCTATTTCTTCAACGCTAGCCTCTTCAGCAGTTAACTGAGGCTGGGGCGATGATACCAGTGGGGTTGAGACATTTTCATCAACCTCTATTTCTTCATCAATCTGCTTTGAGGAAGCAGCAGACTGAGTTTCTTCATCGTCGTCCTCACTTGGGATGACATAGTCTTCACCAAATGGGACTATTTCATAGGCTGGGACTGATGAGATGGGAACAACATCAATTGGTTCATTTGATGAACTTGGCAAAGTCTTCGATTTCTTGGGAGCTGAGGATTCTGCAAATGTTGATGCTTTCCTTTTCTGAGCAGCTGCCTTTTCCGCAGCCTTGGTTTTCTTCACTTCTGATGCAGAAGGAAGTGTGACTTTCTTCACACTTGAAGATTTTGCTGGGGAAGCATAGGGTGGAGGTGGTGCATTTTCTTCAGGCACGACTGATGCAGTCACCCTGGCAGTTTCTTCAGGCGCAGCAGTTTCTTCAGTTGGCCTCTCAATTTCTTCAGGCGCAACATTGGAAGTTGCCCTGGGAATTTCTTCAGCAGCATGAATTTCTTCAGCTGCACTTGCAGTTTCTTCAGCAAGCTGAGTAGAAGTTTCAGCCAGATGAATTTGCGGTTGCGATCGCGTTGTGAAAGCCCATTTGCTCCCTTGGTGGTTTTGGTAATTAATAACAACATATAAGTCATTGAACTAATGTTTCCACTAAGTATATTTCAGGAAAAGTTCAATGATAGGGATGGCAAAAGGATTGTGAAGATTATGGAAATACCCCAAGATGCAAGGACATGGATTGGCAAAGCTTCAAGCAAGAGGACTCGACATTTTACATTTGTGAGAAATCACTTTGAGTCCATAGGAAAGCCAATACTATTAAAAGGGGGTAAGGTTTTGTTGGTGAACAAATGCTCATACGTGCACAAGTGATAGTCACCAAAAACACCCACAAGCTCTTCCACAAAAGTCTGTCAAAGCCAAATATTCAAAATCGGTGCAACCAATACTTTCCACTCGGTGCCACCGATTCCCAAACTCAGACAAACCTAAGCCAAACCCTAGCCTTTCGGTGCAACCGATTCTGCTTTGGTGCCACCGAGTTTGGGTTGCCAACTTTCTGTTACGCAAATTCACAATATCGGTACCACCAAGATTGTTGGATCGGCGTCACCGAGATTGGGCAATCTGACCGTTGGTCACCTTATCGGTGCAACCGAGTTTCCTATATCGGTCTCACCGAGATTCAAAAGTTGCCACCTTTTGGTCACTTCGGTACCACCGAGATTAACACATCGGTGTCACCGAGTTGGTAATTTTGTGTGCAATGGTTGGATTTTTGGGGATGCCTATATATACCCCTTCACCACCACCTACTCAAAAGAGAAGCACTCAGAACTATTCCATACTTGCCCCATCCAGTTTTCTGAGAGAGAACCACCTACCCTTGTGTTGAGGTCAAGATCTTCCACTCCAACCATATGGATCTTTGATTTCTAGCCTCCCCAAGTTGCTTTCCACCAATCTCATCTCTTCCACCAAGCCAAATCTGTGAGAGAGTGATTGTGTGTTGAGGAGTCTATCATCTTGAAGCACAAGAGAAAGGAGTTCATCGTCATTGCCGAGCCTATTATCTTTTGGAGGGTGGTGCCTCCTAGATTGGTTAGGTGTCGCTTGGGAGCCTCCTACTTCATGTTGTGGAGTTGAACCAAGAAGTTTGTAAGGGCAAGGAGATCGCCTACTTCGTGAAGATCTGCCCATAGTGAGGCTAGTCCTTCATGGACGGAAGCCGTTATGGAATAGTCAAGGTTGCTACTTCGTGGACCCTTATGGGTGAAGCCCTCCGTGGACTCTCGCGACCGTTACCCTCCGTGGGTTGAAGACTCCATAAATGTGGATGTACGATAGCACCACCTATCGGAACCATAGGAAAAATCATCGTGTCTACAATTGTGTTTGATCTTCCTACCCTATCCTTTCTACTCATGCTTGTTGTTACTTTCCGCTGCTATACTCTTAGAACTTGCATGTGTAGGGTGTACTTGACTTGCCATGAAATGCTAAAATCTGCCAACTCTAAAATCTGGGAAAAGGTAGAATTTTTATTTGGTCAAGTAGTCTAATCACCCCCCCTCTAGACATACTTTCGGTCCTACAAGTGGTATCAGAGCTTTGGTCTCCATTGCATTGGTCTCACAACCTAGGAGAGTATGGCGTCTAGTGAGGGAAATTATCACCGTAGAGGTCCGTACTTTGATGGTACTAATTTTGCTAGTTGGAAGCACAAAATGAAAATGCTTATTCTTGGTCATAATCCCGCCGTTTGGGCTATTGTTCGTGTTGACTTGCAAGGTGATTTCTTTGGTGATGGAAAGGAACCGGATCGTGAAGCGACCGCGGAAGAATTGAAGATGTTGCAATAGAACGCTCAAGCATGCGACATTCTCTTCAACTGCCTATGCCCCGAAGAATTCAACAAAATCAGCCGTCTTGTGAATGCAAAAGAGATTTGGGATACTTTGGTTGATATGCACGAAGGAACCGAGTCCGTGAGAGAATCCAAGTTAGATGTTCTTCAAAGTCAGCTTGACAAGTTCAAGATGAAGGATGGTGAAGGAGTCGCAGAGATGTACTCTAGGCTAGCTCTCATCACTAATGAGATTGCCGGCTTAGGAAGCGAAGAAATGACCGACAAATTCATCATCAAGAAGATACTTAGAGCTTTGGATGAGAGATACAACACCGTGTGCACATTGATCCAAATGATGCCCAACTACAAAGATCTCAAGCCTACGGAAGTCATTGGAAGGATTGTTGCTCATGAGATGACACTCAAAGACAAAGAAGAGCTTCACCACAAGTCTAGCGGTGCTTACAAAGCCACAAGTGATGCTCCCGCAACTTCAAGTGACAACCTTGTCACCAATGAAGAGATAAGCCTCATGGTCAAGAAATTCAACAAGTTCTATAAGAATAGAGGCAAAGAACGAAGCTCCAACTCAAGATATGATGAGAAGCATTCGTCAAGTCGTGACCGCAATTGCTACAATTGTGGGAAGCCCGAACACTACTCCAATGAGTGCACGGCTCCCTACAAACAAAGAGAGGAGTCACCTCGAAGACGAAGCTCAAGGAATGAATCACCTCAAAGAGAGAGAAGGAGTAGAGATGATCGTTATGAACGAAGACCCTCAAGGAGAAGTAGGGATTCGGAGAAGAAGGACAAGTACACCAAGAGCTACACAAGAAGAAAACATCAAGCTCATGTCGGTGAATGGGTTTCCGGCTCCGACTACGACAACTACTCCGACCATAGTCAAGATGATGGTGTTGCCGGAATTGCTCTAGTGAGTACCAACTCCTATGATCTATTTGATTCACCAAACGAAGGGAGTGGAAGTTGCTTCATGGCTAAAGGCCCCAAGGTATCACACCCCGAGTATCTTGATTTCAATAGTGATGAAGATGATTTACTTTGTGATGATGACTTGTTCTTTGATAAAACTAGTGATGTTAGTCAAGGTGAACTTGATAATTCTCATGCTAGTCAAGATAAGTCAATTGATGATGATAAGATGAAAATAGAACAACTAACTAAAGAACTAAACACTCTTAAGTTAGCTCATGAATCTACTCTTGAAGATCATAGAGAGCTTGTAAGGACTCATGAGAAGCTACGCCTCGAGAAGCTCAACTTGGAGCAAGAGCATGAGTTTCTTAAAGCTATCAATGACGATCTCCGAAAGAAGACTTCATCTTATCTAGCCAAACGACTACTCTTGTCTACATTCATGCCTCAAGTTAAAACTAAGCAATCTAGTAACAAAGGCAAGAAAGGTTCTTCATCTAGTAGCAACAATAAAAATGCTAAACCTAATGATGTTGCTTCTAGTAGTTCTATTGATTCCACTAATGATGATTCTCTTAGCCATGTTACACTTGAGCAAGAAAATGCTTTATTGAAAGGAATTATAGAGAAAGGTATCTACAAGAGTCTTGCCGGGTGTAAGCAATTTGAGGAAATTGTACGCAAGCACGGAGGATACCGAAAGAACCATGGTGTTGGCTACTTCAATGCTAATGGAGTTGAATGGGAAGAAGGTCAATATCACAAGCCCAAGTTTGTTCCTCAAAAGGAGAAGTATGAAAATACTCTTCCCAAGGGAACAAACGCTCAAGATGACCTTCCACCACAAGACCACAAGCTCAAGGGCAAGAACAAGCTTCAAGAGGACATTGACTCATATGAAGATGAATCCCTAGCTTTGGTGGAGTGGGTTCCCAAGGCTACTTCAAGCTCAACTTCTACAAAGGCTACTACAACACCAAGGATCCCCATCAATTTGATGTGGGTCCCCAAGAAGAAGAACTAGAGAGTTCTTGAGGGGTGACTCCGTCAATGAAATTCACTCATATTCATTATTGGCAAGATCTATTTGCAATCAACATCAACTCTATGCAATAGTTCAAGGAGTCACACATTCCCTCAAAGGTAAGCAAGGGACAAGGTAATCAACAAATCAATGGACATCATAACTCATGCTTTGCACTCCATGTCCATAGATATCCTTGTATTTGTCTCTTGTATATTGGGACTAACCCATGTAGGTGAGAAGAGTAAGGAAACAACAAGGATGCTCCCAACTCATGGTGATCTTCATCAACCTTGAGCATCCACCACTACCTCACCAACATGAAGTCTTCATCGACAAAACCCATGGTTAGTTTATCCCTCCTATGGGGGGATGTCACATCAAGGGGGAGCTTTACTCTAAGACTTGAGTCAAAGCATCTCTTAGAATGTGACAACATAAAATGCTTTATGTAAAAGTGGTAACCCCACTTGTGCTTAAACGATGAGTATGACCTATGATCAAGTATTCTTACTTGACTCCTAAGTCAATATACTCATATATAGATGACTTCGTCATCGCCCAAGTGCTTGTTAGATGCTAGTATGTATGTGCATGTTTGTCTTGATCTCATTTGACATCTTATTGTGTGAGCATGTTGGTCTGCATTTATTTTCTCATTCGAGGACATCCAATTGTTGCTATTTGGCTTTTGATTTATCTTTTGCCAATTGGATGGACAAGAATGCCTAGGACCACTCTTTAGCTATCTATGCTTTCTCACCTCATATTCCATTCATGCTGCATCACAAAATTTGAACAAGTACTTTTCGATCCCTCTGTGTGTGGAGCACTCGGAGTTCCGTATCGACAAGGACTGACCATTAAAACCTCCCAAGTGCATCTTGGTGGAACCAACCCAAAATTCTCGGTCTCACCGAATGCCTAGGGTTGATCTGGTTTTCAATCTCGGTACTACTGATTCCATATTCTCGGTTATACCGAGTTTCCCTGTCAACTGACAGTTGAGGAACTCGGTGACACCAAAAATTTAGAATCGGCGTCACCGACAGTGAAGGGTATATAATCTGTGGTCCCGACGGTTCAAAAATTCAATCTTCAATCGTCGCGCCCCAAACCCTAAGCTGCCGCAAAAGGACCCCCTGGTCATCGCCCTTGTCTCCCCGCGCTCCTCCGCCGTTGGGATCCTCGCCGTCGACGGGCATCTTCGCCGCCGTCGCCGCCGTAGCGGATCCGTCGCCAAGCTAGGGTACGGATTCGATTTTCCTTGCGCTCCCCGTCTGATTCTCGTGCATTGGATTTGATTTTATCTATAAGCCACGTTTTCACGTCTTCCTATCCATAAGAAACTTCCTGTAGATTAGAGAATGATCGATTTTCTAGGGTTTACCGTCCGCCCGATGGAACTCGGTGGAACCGAAGCAAACAAATCGGTGTCACTGATTTGCCTGTCTGTGCTGCTGAGAACTATCTCGGTGAAACCGAGTACTTCTTTTCGGTCTCACCGAAAGGAGTGCCAAGTTTCTGTTAAAGAGAAAGTCAGTCTCGGTAGCACCGAAATTTTTGCTTCGGCTGTACCGATTTTCATTTGACAGAATGTAAACCTTGATAATCTTTTGTTCAAACTTTCAAAAAACCAGCCTCATTTTGTGATGACCCATCTTCTTCTGCTCCTCTATACTTTATTCACAGGGTCAGTATGTCAGATGCTGAGGACAGTCAGAATGATCTTAGAGAGCAGAGTGTTGAGATGGATTCAGGCACTAGTCCCGAGTCTAGTTCATCTTCAGATCCAGGCACTCCCAGTTCTCATGGGTTACCCAAGGCTGCTACAAGGGCCAGGAAGAAGCTGAATTCAGATGAGGAGGATTCAGACTTTGTGCCAGAGGATATTCTTGCCAAGAAGCAAGAGAAGGCTGCCAAGAAAGCTGCAAATGAAGCTACCTCTTCAAGGAGAGCTGTCAAGGAAGAGTATGCTAGCTCTGAGGCTATGAGAGCACCTGAAGGTGCTAGGGCAAAAATGGCTCTTCACCTTGAGTCACCCCCAAATAAGTCTATGCCTAAGAAGGCAAGGGAGAAGAAGAGAGATAGGAAGAGGATTGTCTATGTTGTTGGCAGGCAAACTTCCATGTTTGAAGATCCAGAGGAGGCTGCGGGTGCTGCTGCTGAGGAGGAGGAAGAACATGTTGAGAAGGCCCCTCCCAAGAAGAAAAAGAAGCTTATGGCTGATGCTATGCCAAAGATAGGCACATCCAAGAGCACCAAATCTGCACCCAAGAAAGCTGCTGCTGAAAAGCCCAAGAGATTGTCAAGGCAAATTCCTGCTTCTGAAAAGAACAAGGGAACTACCTCCAGAGTTGAGGATGAAGATGCTATGTCTGCTTTGATGAAGCTTAGACCACACCTTCCAGTACATAATGCCAGCTATCCACTTGCTGAAGATATGAAGAAGAGGAAGGATTCAGGATTGAGGGCATGGAGAGCTGCTGATCCATATGCCCAAAGGAGGAAAACAGCTGTGGACTACAGATTCTACACCAAAGAGCAACAGGATTTCTATGAAACTGTGCTATTTGACAAGAGTCCAGCTGTGAGTGACATGAGATATGTGGACTGGAAATTCATTAAGGAGAATGAAGACTATTTTCCAAGTGTCCAAGACAATTTCCACTGCATTGGTTTGGATGAGTTTGTTGGCAGAGAGTTTACTGCTTGGAATGATGAGATGATCATGGAATTCTACTCCACTGCACATTTCTATGGAGATGGTAGGATTGTATGGATGACTGGAGGAGCAAGGTAGTCCACTGTTGATGAATGGGCTGCAATCTTGGGAGTCCCAGAGGTACAGGATGGTGACTTGGATGTCTACTCAGAATCCAAGGAGAGCCACAATGCTATGGCCAATATGTACAATGAGATCCCTGCTGCTCATGTGAAGTCCCACAAGCTAGGATCCATCTACTTTCTCCAGGCAGGCCTTCGTACCATGAACACCATTCTAAGGCATACTTTGATGCCCAAGTCAGGAGATGACAAGATGATCCGAGGCTACTCCATCAACATGCTGATCCATCTTGACAGACACACCAGGATTAGAGTCATGGACTTAATTGTTGAGACAGTTAAGAGGGTTGCTGCTGATCAGAAGCGCTCTTGCTGCTATGCACCCTATATCCAGATGCTCATAAATTCCAAGTTGGAGAAGCATATCTTTGCTTTGGACAGACCCCACTTGCCCCTACAGCCAGATCTCGAGGACAACATTGTGGTGATGGATCCAGAACATCCCACATCTGCTGCAGCTCAGGCAGAGGCAGAGGCAGCTAGAGCCACTAGTGCTCAAGTCCCCAGATCTAGGAATGAGCAAATGGATCTCTTGATCTCATCAGTTCAGGGCATGAAGAAGGACATTAAGGAAATCTTGGACAATCAAAACAGTTTAGTCAGGATCTTTGAAAATAGGATCAAGACCCTTAATGATAAGGTGGATGGGCTGACTAAGACAGTCAATGAGCTCAATAAGGAAGTTGACTCAGTGCCTCTTCCTCATTCTTCAGATGATGATGATGATGATGATGAGGATGGATCACCTCTCAGGCCAGGCACACAGTTTACCACTCAGGCCAGATCAGCCACCGTGCCAGCTCCAGACTTGAGGCCCTCTTCATCAGCTCCTGCTACTGTCACCTCAGCTCCTGCTCCATCAGCTCCAGTTCCTCCAGTTGCTACTCCAACTCCATCCACGACATCTGCAGAGATTTTCTCCGATGCTGTTCTCTCGACTCCTTCATCAACAACCGGAGGAGATCAGCCCAAGAACGCTTAGATATATGCCTTTGAACTTTTTGGTAACTTGTTGCCAAAGGGGGAGAAGTGTATATAGATCTTTAGGCTTCGAGCGAGAGAGTGTTTGGTTTTTACTGCTTTTTCAAAACATATTTGATCTTTGGTTGCTTGTGATTGAACTTATGTGTGTTTTGATCCGACGCTTATGTGTGTTGTGCTACTATTTCCTATCATCTTAATGCTCATGAGATGATCATTATCTTTGCTTGATTGTGTTGTGCTATGTTGTTCACTCTTATTATTCTCGCACACCACCAAGTTGTATGTGACATGGAAGTAGTGCCCCATGTACCTAATCGATTGTGCATTTGCATTCAAACGCAAATTTAAAATAATGCACAAATTTAGGGGGAGGTCTTGCTTATCACATACTTCTCAAAGCGACGATTATATTCTTTGATTATATCATATGTCGAAGCTTTGATCTATATGTTGTCATCAATTACCAAAAAGGGGGAGATTGAAAGCACATTTGCTCCCTTGGTGGTTTTGGTAATTAATAACAACATATAAGTCATTGAACTAATGTTTCCACTAAGTATATTTCAGGAAAAGTTCAATGATAGGGATGGCAAAAGGATTGTGAAGATTCTGGAAATACCCCAAGATGCAAGGACATGGATTGGCAAAGCTTCAAGCAAGAGGACTCTACATTTTACATTTGTGAGAAATCACTTTCAGTCCATAGGAAAGCCAATACTATTAAAAGGGGGTAAGGTTTTGTTGGTGAACAAATGCTCATACGTGCATAAGTGATAGTCGCCAAAAACACCCACAAGCTCTTCCACAGAAGTCTGTCAAAGCCAAATATTCAAAATCGGTGCAACCAACACTTTCCACTCGGTGCCACCGATTCCCAAACTCAGACAGACCTAAGCCAAACCCTAGCCTTTCGGTGCAACCGATTCTGCTTCGGTGCCACCGAGTTTGGGTTGCCAACTTTCTGTTACGCAAATTCACAATATCGGTACCACCGAGATTGTTCGATCGGCGTCACCGAGATTGGGCAATCTGACCGTTGGTCACCTTATCAGTGCAACCGAGTTTCCTATATCGGTCTCACCGAGATTCAAAAGTTGCCACCTTTTGGTCACTTCGGTACCACCGAGATTAACACATCGGTGTCACCGAGTTGGTCATTTTGTGTGTAACGGTTGGATTTTTGGGGATGCCTATATATACCCCTTCACCACCACCTACTCGAAAGAAAAGCACTCAGAACTATTCCATACTTGCCCCATCCAGTTTTCTGAGAGAGAACCACCTACCCTTGTGTTGAGGTCAAGATCTTCCACTCCAACCATATGGATCTTGATTTCTAGCCTCCCCAAGTTGCTTTCCACCAATCCCATCTCTTCCACGAAGCCAAATCTGTGAGAGAGTGATTGTGTGTTGAGGAGTCTATCAGCTTGAAGCACAAGAGAAAGGAGTTCATCGTCATTGCCGAGCCTATTACCTTTTGGAGGGTGGTGCCTCCTAGATTGGCTAGGTGTCGCTTGGGAGCCTCCTACTTCATGTTGTGGAGTTGAACCAAGAAGTTTGTAAGGGCAAGGAGATCGCCTACTTCGTGAAGATCTACCCATAGTGAGGCTAGTCCTTCGTGGACGGAAGCCGTTATGGAATAGTCAAGGTTGCTACTTCGTGGACCCTTATGGGTGGAGCCCTCCGTGGACTCTCGCGACCGTTACCCTCCGTGGGTTGAAGACTCCATAAACGTGGTTGTACGATAGCACCACCTATCGGAACCACGGGAAAAATCATCGTGTCTACAATTGCGTTTGATCTTCCTACCCTATCCTTTCTACTCATGCTTGTTGTTACTGTCCGCTGCTATACTCTTAGAACTTGCATGTGTAGGGTGTACTTGACTTGCCATGAAATGCTAAAATATGCCAACTCTAAAATCTGGGAAAAGGTAGAATTTTTATTTGGTCAAGTAGTCTAATCACCCCCCCCCCCCTCTAGACATACTTTCGGTCCTACACGCTGCAACCCTTGAATTGTGGTCCTTGATCACTTTGTCAGCCACATTGACGAATATCACCTTGGCACCTTTCCAGCCAGCATAGTACCTGTCAAATTCATCGCTGAGGCCTTTGATGTCCTTTTGGACAGAGGCAAGTTGGTCAGGCGTCAGATTAAGAACATTGTTCTTCATGAAGCGCTCTTTCTTTTACTGAGCCTTCTTTGCCTTTCTGGCCTTTTCATACTTCCATTTTTCCTCACCAATGAAAGCTGTGAGGACATGGCTAGGACCGGGAGGCAGATTCAAATCATCAATCGGAGTGTTTGGGTCCTGGTGCCAGATGTCGATGAAATTGAGCACAGTTTTTGGATCCAGCACGAGAGGAATTGAAGTGCCCTTGGCTTGAGCCACTCTCTCTTGCTTATTTCTGACAATGGCAGCAAGTTCTCCATCACTTGCTTCATCTTCCTCAGACTCTGAGGGAATATTGAAGACTACTTGCTTCTTGTGAGGACTTGACCTCCTGCCTCGTCCAGCTATTGCCTTCACTTTCAGCAAAGTGGGACTGCTTGAGGAATGTGCTTGGGCAGCTGAAGTTGCAGATGCCCCTGAAGCAATTGAAAAACCGGCAGTCCTCTGACAAGATGCCAGATGCACTGGTGTTGATGACTTGGCAGCAGCTGTTGAAGATTGTGCAGCCACTGAGGGCATTGCAGGAGCCCTTGATGATTTTGCCTGAGGCATTTGCTGTGAGGAACTTGGAGCTAAGGACTTTGCAGTGGATTTCTTCACCACTGATTTCTTCGGAGCAGGTGCACTAGCAGAGGCAGCAGCAGAGTCCACATTGAATTGCCTCACAACTTCTTTAGAGATCTTTTGAAGCTTTTTCTGATGTTTTTCCCATTCTTCAGGAAAATCCTCACCTCTCATGAGGCTAGTGGGATCAGCTGCCTGGTTGTTTGCCAAAGGAGGTCTTCGGCAAGGTGGTTTTAGTGCAAATTTCTTCATGTATTTAGGAGTGACATAGCGATATTCTCTCCATTCCTTCATCCATCTTCTCTCAATCTTTTGAATGTGAATTTTGCGCTACTCCTTGGTTTCTTTCCCTTATATTTGTTCATCAGGTGTGCAATACTCAGGATAGATATCCTCAGGAATCTCAAATGCAGTATTGGATGCAAGTTTCTTTCCTGCTTTCTGAGGTCTTTTCCCATCAGTCATTTTCTTCAGCTGAGGATTATGAACTGTTGAAGTTTCTGATGAAGTATGCAACTTTTCTTCAAGGAACGCTGCAAATGAGTTAAGTTGATGAGAACCTAGAGATTCATCAGCTGACATTTGTACCTGTGAATAAAGTTTAGGTGCGAAGAATTTGAAGAGGTCATATGCGTTCTCAGAAATTTTTGCAAAAGTATCAAGTTTGAGGAATTTGACCATAGATGCCTTGAAGAATTTCACTAAGTGTTCTTGACTTAGGTTCCAGAGTTGTATAGATTTGAGGATCCACACAATTGAGGAATCTTGAAGAAAATCATGACTTAGCGAAATAAAACAAGAGAAAGAGTTTGTTTGGTGCTTATAGGATGGATTGTTGAAGAATAAACACCTTTTGAGGATTTTGTGAAAATCATCGGGATCAAAAATGGTAATAAAACTAGATTTTATTTACCGTAAGCGATGAACACGACGAACAGAGAAGTGAAGTGAAGGAGTTCGTCAGTCCAGATCTCCCAGGCCCTGGCTTGGCAGAGGGAGACAGCTACAGCGGCGGCGGGGCTGAAGACTTCCGCGGCCGATGCGAGTACGACGACGGCGAGGTCGAAGCAGTGAAGCTCTTCCTGTCCGGCGATGATGAGGTTAGCGGCGGCACTAGGTCTGGAGCTCGGGAGAGATGGGAGTGAGGAGTAACCCGAGTAAGTGGAAGGGAGGGGGTATTTATAGCGGCAGTAAAAACCAACTGGTCCGAAGATTTTGGACCAGTATGCCCCTGACCCTTGCTATCCATGCGACATGTGTCACCCACATACTGTGTAGTGGAGATAGTGGGGGATCGTGGGTTATCCAGTCATGGGAATCGAAACGGTTTGAGCGGCAATCGCCAAAAATTGAGATTGAATATTTTAAGGTTTCGCTCGCAAATTCTTCAGCTGACAAGGACTCAGTGAAGAATTTGAACGAGTTTTAAAGTAGAACGCATATGAAGAATTTGTGAACAGACTTGGTTGAGTTTAGCATAGAGAGGAAACCGGTCCGATCACATTCACTTAGATGAAAATCAACTTGAACAAATAGCTATAAGTGAATGCTGTTGAGGACATTGAAAAACTCAATATATAGATATAGTCAATGAAGAAAAACTCATGTGAGGAACATCAGTTGAAAAGTTTGAAGAATTTGATAATTTGAAGAATTTGCAAAATGATGAAAAACTCAAACTTGAAGAATTTCAACTGTGGTTGGTGGCGTGACCCACCGTATAAGAATGATGATTTCAGACACCGCGTACAATTGTCGTAGGGTTCTGAGAATCAAATTCTTCATTAATTTCTTCACACTTAGAGTGTTATTCTTCATTGATTAAGGAAAAACGTTACTTCGTGTGTTGCACATCAAAGTCATCAATTTTGCATAAGTGTTAGGATGTGTGTCCTTTCAAAGAACATTAGAAGATTCTAAGATATTTAGCTCACATCGCAACTTGCAAAATCTCTTCTCATCCAAGGGCTTTGTGAAGATATCAGCCAGTTGTTCTTCAGTCCTCACGTGGTCGAGGAAGATATCGCCCTTCATCACATGGTCACGAAGAAAATGATGACAAATCTGGATGTGCTTGGTCTTTGAGTGCTGAACTGGGTTGTGAGCAATCTTGATGGCACTCTCATTGTCGCAGTAGAGAGGAACATTCTTCACATTGATGCCGTAGTCCTTGAGGGTTTGCTTCATCTATAGCAATTGAGCACAGCAAGAACCAGCAGCAATGTACTCAGCTTCAGCAGTAGATAGTGACACACAGTTCTGCTTCTTCGAGGACCAACAGACTAAGGATCTTCTGAGGAAATGACAAGTGCCTGATGTTGACTTGCGGTCCACACGATCACCAGCATAATCAGAATCAGAATATCCAATGAGGTCAAGATCTGAGCCCTTGGGGTACCATAATCCTAGTGTTGGTGTGTGAGCTAGATATCGAAGAATATGTTTCACAACCTTATGGTGTGATTCCTTCGGTTTGGCTTGAAATCAGGCACACATGCAAACACTAAGCATAATATCTGCCCTAGATGCACATAGATACAATAAAGAACCAATCATGGAGCGATATACCTTCTGATCGAAATCTTTACCACTTTCGTCAGTGCAGAGTTGAGCCGATGTGGGCATAGGAATCTTGATGCCTTTTCAATCCTGCATGCCGAATTTCTTCAGGACATCCTTGAGGTATTTCTCTTGAGATATGAAGATGCCATTGCGTTGTTGACGAATGTGAAGCCCTAAGAAGAATTTGAGCTCTCCCATCATAGACATTTGATATTCTTCACTCATCATATAGGCAAATTCGTCACTGTAACGTTTGTCAGTACATCCAAAGATAATATCGTCCACATATATTTGGCACACAAATAATTCATCATCATATGATTTGGTGAAGAGAGTTGGGTCAAGTGAACCGGGTTTGAAGCCTTTCTTCATGAGGAATTCCTTCAGTGTGTCATACCACGCCCGAGGGGCTTGCTTGAGGCCATAGAGGGCCTTGTTGAGTCTGAAGACTTTGTCAGGATACTTAGGATCTTCAAAACCTGGGGGTTGAGCAACATATACTTCTTCCTCAAGCTTACCATTGAGGAATGCACTTTTCACATCCATTTGATATAAGATGATATTGTGATGGTTAGCATAAGCAAGCAATATGCGAATAGCTTCAAGTCTAGCAACAGGTGCAAAAGTTTCATCAAAGTCAATTCCCTCAACCTGTGTGTAGCCCTGTGCTACAAGACGGGCCTTATTCCTCACTACCTGACCAAGTTCATCTTGTTTTTTGCGGTAGATCCACTTGGTACCTATGATATTGTGCTTGCGAGGATCTGGGCGTTTGACGAGTTCCCACACATTGTTGAGCTTGAATTGTTGCAATTCCTCTTGCATGGCTTGTATCCACTCAGGCTCCAAGAATGCTTCATCAACTTTGGTGGGCTCTGTGATAGAGACAAAAGCAAAGTGCCCACAAAAGTTAGACAGATGTGAAGCTTTTGAGCGTGTGAGGGGACCTGGTGCATTGATGTCGTCAAGGATTTTCTCGATCTGCACTTCATTTGCAAGTCTTGGATGAATAGGCTGAAGACTTTGTTGAGGCTGAGCATTTTCTTCAGTGCCATTTTCTTCAGGTATATCAGCATGAATGTCTTCAGCGTTGGGTACAACTACTTCAGAGAGTAGTTGTTCTTCAGTAGGGATCACATCTTTAGTGGCCTTGAACCTAATGGATTCCTCAGGAGGCATTTCATCTAGCACAGGAGGCAGGTGCTCTCTTTGCGAGCCGTTAGTTTCATCGAACGGCACATCTACAGTTTCAACACCTTGTTGTGATAGGTGTTGAAGACTCTGTAGGTGTGCGCGTCATTTCCGTAACCAAGCATAAAACCTTCATGTGCTTTCGGTGCAAATTTAGAACTGTGGTGAGGATCTCTAATCCAGCATTTAGCACCGAAGACTTTGAAATAACTCACATTGGGTTTCTTGTCAGTGAGGAGTTCATATGAAGTCTTCTTGAGGAATTTGTGAAGATATACCCTGTTGATGATGTGGCAAGCAGTATTGATTGCCTCAGGCCAGAAGCGACGAGGGCTCTTGTATTCATCAAGCATGGTGCGAGCCATCTCAACGAGAGTCCTGTTCTTGCGCTCCACAACGCCATTCTGCTGAGGAGTATAAGGGGCAGATAGCTCATGAGTAATACCAAGTTCATCAAGATAGTCATCAAGACCAGTGTTCTTGAACTCAGTCCCATTATCACTCCTGATATGCTTGATCTTGAAGCCGAAATTCGTCGAGGCCCTTGAAGAAAATCATTTGAAGACATTCTGCACTTCAAATTTGTACAGGATAATGTGCACCCAAGTATAGCGAGAGTAATCATCAACAATGACAAAACCATATAAGCATGGAGTATTTGTTAGTGTGGCATAGTGAGTGGGGCCAAATAGATCCATATGAAGCAATTCAAAAGGACGAGTGGTAGTCATAATAGTCTTGGATGGATGCTTGGATCTGGTCATCTTTCCAGACTCACAAGCCCCACACAAGTGATCCTTGAGGAATTTGACACCCTCAATACCAATGACGTGCTTTTTCTTCGCGAGCGTGTGCAAGTTCCTCATGCCAGCATGTCCAAGTCGTCGATGCCATAGCCAGCCTTCTGAAGCTTTTGCAAGTAGACATGTGACCGGCTGTGGACCTGTAGAGAAATCAACAATATACAACTCTCCTCTCCTAAAGCCTTTGAAGACTTTGGATTTGTCAGATTCCATGATGACAACACAACGATATTTGCCAAAGATGACAACCATATCAAGATCACAAAGCATTGAGACAGACATGAGGTTGAAACCGAGGGACTCGACAAGCATCACCTTATCCATGTGTCGATCCTTCAAAATTGCAACCTTACCTAGACCCAATACCTTGCTTTTTTCCTTTGTTAGCGTAGGTGATATGCTTCAGATGAGAGGGAGCCAATGGAATATTCATCAATAGGTTCTTGTCACTAGTCATGTGGTTGGTGCATCCACTGTCGAGGACCCACTCAGTTGCTTTGGGAGTTTCATCCTGCAGATGAATTAGTACAGCTTACGAACGCATATGCTTCAAAGTGAAGAATATGACTTCAATTTCATCAGATTGAATTTCATCACATAGTATAGTAAGCAAAGTAATATGAGGACGTGAGAAATGAATGATTCATTTCTTCGTGATTAGCTTGCGTCCTTTCAAGCATTTTCTCGGGTCTCCAACAAATTCATCAGACGTTCAAGTTCGTCTGGAGACCTGACCCTGCAAACGAGATTAGTTTGATTTCTTCACCACCCACATCTGGAGGGGTGGCAAAGAGTTCATCATTCTGCGAGCACCATATGAGAAGGGTGGCATAGAAGCAAGTGCACTTCGTTTCACAGGACGGGGGTTAGAGTACTCATATGAATAAGCAGAGAAATTCTTCGAGGACTTATGAACATAATGATTTGAAGAATAATGAGCATATTCATGACCCTTAGTTTTTCCTTGCGAAACAGAAGCATTAGCACGAGAATGATATGATTTTTGACCATATGAGGAATTTGGTCCATATGAGGACTTTGGTCCTTGTGAAGACTTTGGTCCAACTGAAGAATTTGATCTGGGGTTCCTGTTCTTCATTTGTGGTGTCATGAGGACATTCACCTGAAGACTTTCCAAGCAGCTCTTGGGAACCCAGATTTTCCTCAGAGGGGGACCATTCCTGCAGTTAGTTCCAACATATCTAGCAAATACTTCACCATTCTGATTTTTGAACAGTTTATAATTGGAGTCAATTGACTCATCAGAGGAATATGAAGATTCACAAGTAAAACTAGATAAAGTGGATGGATCTACAGGAGGTCCTTTTGCAGCAACCCATGATGTTTTGGGGTACTACTCAGGTTTCCAGTAGATCCGTCAACATTGAGTTTCCTCTCAAAAGCAATACCCTCTTTCCTAGGGTTCCTGTTCAGAATCTGCTTTTTAAGCACATCACAAAGGGTTTGATGCACTTTGAGGCTCTTGTATATGCCTGTCACATACAATTCCTTAAACCCTGCATTTTCGTCAGTGATACTAGTGGTATCCCCAGATGAGGAATTTGTGACCACGGAAATAGTTGAAGAATTTGCAGCAATAGAAGCATTTGAACATTCAGGTAATGAGCAGTTTCACGTTCGATGCATTTCAAGCAAGGTGGAACAAAATCTTCCCGAGCGGTACTGATCTGTTGAGCAAGCAAGGAGTCATTATCCCTTTGAAGATCTTCATGGGACACCCTTAGTTTCTCAAGATCTTGCTTTATTTGAAGAAATTCATAAGAAAGCTTCTCATGATCGACTAAGAGTGCCTCATGACGACTTTGAAGGTTATCATACTTGGACTGAAGACATTGAAGGTCCTTAGTCAAAGTTTGAGTATGATCCACTTCCTCACTCAACATGTCATCACTTTTGTCTAGCTGTTTCTGAAGCTTTTCAATGACACTTTGTTCTTTAGTAGCAATATTAGCAAGTTTGGAATTGCTAGGTTTCATGTAATCCTCAGATTCACCATCACTTGATTCAGAGGAGGAATGGTGTTTGAGTACCTTGGCACCTTTTGCCATGAAGCAATAGGTGGGAGCATAGTCGTCGTTATTGACGTCAGAGTCGTTGGAGTTGCCATTTTCCTCATCGTTGAAGATGGACTTGCTGACGAAAGAAGTAGCAAGAGCTAGGCTCACCACACCAGAGTCCGACTCCTCCTCAGGTTCCTCCTCTTCCTCATATTCTTCAGATTCTTCTTCAGAATCCATTTCCTTGCCAATAAGTGCCCGGGCCTTCCTTAAGTTGTTCTTCTTGTGCGATGAAGACTTTGAAGATAAGGACTTTGCAGATGAGGACTTTGAAGATTTCTTCTTTTTCTTCGAGTCATCAAAACTGTCATCCTTGTATTTCTTCTTCCTTGACTCTTTTTCCCAGAGAGGACAGTCAGAGATAAAGTGACTAGATTTCTTGCATTTGTGGCAAGTTCTCTTCTTGTAGTCGCTTGATGAAGAATCTGATTTCTTCATGCCACTTTTTGATGATTTTCCAAACCGACCTCTCCTTGAGAACTTCTGGAATTTCCTCACGAGCATTGCTAGCTCCTGACTCAGTTCTTCAGGATCACCTAGGCTACTATCAGATTCTTCGTCTTCAGATGAGGAAATTGCCTTGGCCTTCAAAGCATGAGATCTTCCATAACTTGGCCCGTAGAGGTCTCTCTTCTTAGCTTGTTGGAATTCACGAGTATTGAGTCTCTCAAGAATATCAGCAGGATCTAGCGACTTGCAGTCTCCACGTTCTTGAATCATCAAAGCAAGTGTATCGAATGAGGAATCAAGAGACCTCAGCAGTTTCTTCACCACCTCATGATCGGTGATGTTAGTGGCACCAAGAGCCTGAAGCTCATTGGAGATATCAGTGAGGCGATCGAAAGTTTGCTGAACATTTTCGTTGTCGAGTCTTTTGAAGCGGTTGAAGAGATTGCAAAGAACATCAAATCGAGAGTCACGTTGAGTTGAAATGCCTTCATTGACTTTGGACAGCCTATCCCAGATAAGCTTAGCAGTCTCCAAAGCACTCACTCTGCCATACTGACCCTTGCTCAGATGGCCACCTATGATATTCTTCGCTTGAGAGTCGAGTTGCTTGAATCTCTTCACATCAGCAGCGTTGATAGTGGGAGTGACAAAGGGAACACCATTTTCCACAACATACCAGAGATCGTTGTCAATTGCCTCAAGATGCATGCACATCTTGTTCTTCTAGTAGGGGTAGTCCGTCCCATCGAAGGTAGGACACCCAGCTGAGACCTTGATCATGCTTGCAGTCGACAAAACTAAAACTCCAGGTGGTTAAACCAAAATCACACAGAATAAGGGAGTACCTTGCTCTGATACCAATTGAAAGTGCGTTATATCGACTAGAGGGGCGGGGGTGAATAGGCGATTTTTACAAATTCGTCACTTGAGGAATTACTAGTTGAGGAATTTGCTAAGTGACGAACTACCCGCAGCGGAATAAGTACTCAAGTGCATGTGAAACATAGCAGTAGCATAGTCATCATGATGAAATGAAACATACACAAAGCATGAGTAGCGTGAACAGGATAAGCAGGCAGAAGATAAAGTGACTGAAGAATTTGAGGTGAGGAAATTGAGAAAGTCTTCAGTCAAATTCTTCAAACAGTAACGATCAATTTCATCAATAGGTATACAAGGAAATGGAACCAGGTATCTCGATGAAGACAATGGTTTGATGACCCAGTTCCAGCTGCTGTGACAGTCGTACGTCTGGTTTGGAGCGGCCTGGTATTTAAACCAGATGACACACAGTCCCAGGACACACAGTCCTTACCGTATTCTCCTTGATCTAAGGTCACATAGTCCTCGCCCAACACTCATGGTAAGTCTTTAGGGTAGACTTCCAAAACCCTCACAAACTGGTCACCCGAGTACCCACAATTGACTGTTGGATGCTCTAGACCACGGTCACCCGGCGATCCCCAATTGACTGCAGGATGCACTAGACCATGACGCCTAACCATCTGGAAGATACACAGTCTTCAAAGGTAAAAAGCGTCGGTTCCACACAGGAACAATCTCTTCAGTGATGCTCAATCACTATGGGTTTTGATGGTTTGGGTTTTTGGGTTTTTCCTCACTGATGATTTTCTCTCAAAGTCTTCGGAGGATGGGTTTTTCCTCACTGATGATTTTCGCTCAAAGTCCTCGAGGAATGGGTTGCTCTCAAATGACAAGTGTCAAGTTCTCTCTCGGAGCAGCCAACCAGCTAGTGGTTGTGGGGGCGGCTATTTATTGCCAGGGTGCAACCCGACATGATAAGACAGAAATGCCCCCAATGATATGACCGTTAGGTGGATAGAATATCTGGACAGCTGGCGCAAAGCACAACAACAATCGGAATTTGAATTGTCAAATTCCTCAGGGCTTATCATATTCCTTACTTGTAGGCAATTCGCACTGGCAAAATCCTAACTCCTCAGTCAGACCAATTTCCTCAGAGACCAGAAGAACATCGTCTCTGTCACTAAAGAACTTGACTGAACTGTAAGAGGTTTCCAAAGGCTTCACTCGAAGGATTGGGTTATGTTGAGGCTTTTGAGTTGAGCATCAGATGGAAATTTTTCCTTAGTATTACCTCGACCCCCTTTAACAGTACGGTGTTTCCTATGACTCAAAGAAAGGAAATGAAACAATAAAATCAAAAGTCTTCACGCTTCATTGTCCTCGTTCATATCTTCAAGGTCACACCATCTTCTTTAATTTCAAAGTCTTCAGGGAATACCAAAGTCTTTAGCAAAGTCTTCAGCAAAGTCTTCACCAAAGTCTTCAGATGAAGACATTCATTTTTAGGGGTCGACATTCTTCGAATATATCAAACTCCTCAATGACTTATAGAGCCTGTCTACACTCACAAACATGTTAGTCCCTTAACCTATAAGTCTTCAATACACCAAAATCACTAAGGGGCACTAGATGCACTTACAGTTGTGGTGGGATTTGGGAGAGAAGGACTTGGGCACTCCGTGTGCCCTTGCCATTGCATTTGGTGCATAGGTTTGAGTTCTCCACGGTGATACATGGAAGTGAAGTTGAGAAGCTTATTACTCTTGGGTTCTTGGCCCCCTAGAGCTTGTTCCTATTGGGTGCTTTGGCGCCCTAGACGATTGGTGGTGCCTCGGAGCTCAATCATTGTGGTATAAAGCTCCGGGCAAGTGTCGGGGTCTCTAATTAGGCTGTGGAGATTCCCCCGAGCATTTGAGTTTACCTCGGAGCCACAATGCATTGTGGTGAAGCTTCGTGGTGTTGTTGGGAGCCTCCAATTAAGTTGTGGAGATTGCCCCAACCTTGTTTGTTTGGGTTCGGTGACCGCCCTCAAGGGTCCCTTAGTGGAATCACGGCATCTTGCATTGTGCGAGGGCGTGAGGGGATTACGGTGGCCCTAGTGGCTTCTTAGGGAGCATTGTGCCTCCACACCGCTCCAAACGGAGATTAGCATCCGCAAGGGTGTGAACTTTGAGATACATCATCGTCTCCACGTGCCTCGGTTATCTCCTACCCAAGCCCTTTACTTATGCACTTTACTTTGTGATAGCCATATTGTTTCATGTTATATATCTTGCTATCACTTAGTTGTTCATCTTGCTTAGCATAAGTTGTTGGTGCACATAGGTGAGCCTAGTTGTTTTAGGTTTTGTTCTTGACATATTAAACGTTATTTTTATTCCGCATTTGTTCAAGCCTAAACCGTAATTATTTTAAAGTGCCTATTCACCCCCCTCTAGGCGACATCCACGTCCTTTCAATTGGTATCAGAGCTAGGTCTCTCATCATTTGGTCTTACCACCTAGAGAGTAAGGATGTCGACTAGGAGATTAGGATTCTCTGACACTCTTAGTTTTGATGGTCCAAATTTTGATGTTTGGGTAATTCACATGCTTAATCTCTTTAGGGTCATGGACCCAAATTTAGAGCGAATTGTAGATATGGGGTTTTCTCCTCCAAAGGATTCTCAACACATATCTTTAGAGGATGAGAAAAACTCTTATCTCCATGCTCAAGCTTCTAATGTGCTTTTTGATGCTTTGAGCAATGCAGTTATATTTCAACTCATGCTGTTCCAGGATGCTCATGAGTTGTGGACAAAGCTTCAAGATAAATATGGTGTGTCCAAGATTTGTAGGGATGATTGTTCTCCCTCCACCTCCGGTCGTGTTGTCTTCTCAACTTCACCTACTTCACCTATATGTGGTTTGCCACAAGGTAATGATATGGTGAGTAGTGGTGATCATTGCAAGGATGATAGTGGGCTTATTGTTGATGATACTTCATCACTATCTTATTGCAATGCTTCATCTTTGGACTTTAACACTTCGAGCACTCTAAATGTTTCAAATGCTTGTGTTGATAGTCCTTGCATATCATGTAGAAATTGCTTGACTAAATCTCATGATGATATCCTTGCCATGTCTTGTTGTCATGATAAAAATGCATCGTTTTACTCGAGTTGTTGTGCTAACAATGTAGAGGAAACCCAACGCTCCATGGAACAAGATGTGGTCTTGAATGGTGCTTCAAGGGACCCTACATCATCATCTATTATTTCTCACTTTTTCCTTATGGCTAAGGCTTCAAAGGTATCTCCCACTTTGAATCCCAATATATCTCATGATAATGATGTTGATGATAATGAGGATGAGAATAATGATGAAGAGAGTGATAATATTGCTTCCTTAAAAATTAAGGGAGAAATGATTTTTAAAGATCTTCATAAGAATAAACCTGCTCGTTCCAACTTCTTGGAAATCATGTCTATTGCCATTGAGCTCATCTCGAGGAGCATGAGGCCACCATTGAGAAAATGTAAGGTCATGAGGGTGATTACGCTAATGATATCATGGAGCTATCTCAAGCCCTTGAAAATGAACATACCACCAAGGAATCTCTTGAGGAGACCTTTGCTCTAGAATTATGTAGATTAAAGGAATCCCATGATAGAGCTCTCAAGGTGGATAATGATTTTAGTACTAAAAATGATAAGCTTGAAGTTGCACATGCTAAACTCCTTGAGGACTTTGAGCACCTTGAAAATGGCTCTAAGGTCATTAAGAGCTTGCTCATCGAACTCACCGAGTCTCATGCTCAACTTGAAGCTTCATATGCAAAAGAGCTTGCCAAGTTGCCTTCTCCTCTTGTGGTTAATGATGATTCTTGTGCTACTAACTCTATTTCCTATGAAGCATCCATATTGAAGGAGAATGTTGAGCTAAGGACTCAACTTGAGTTGCTATCTAGCAATTATGGGAAATTGGAAGAAAATCATGAAAAGCTTTCTAGCACTCATGGTGATCTTCTAGTATCCCATAATGTGCTAAAAATAGCTCATGAGGCTAGTACTACTAAGGTAACATCTAGTGAGCCTCATGTGGACATTAGCACTACATCTTGTCAAAATGCTTTATTGCCATGTGCTAGTCCTCATAATTCATCTACTCATAATGTTGCTACATCTTGTGATGAATTATTTTCCTTGCCTTGTTGCTCTAACGATGAAGCTTATACTTCCTCTAGCACTTGTGTTCATACTAACCAAGTAGAGTAAATCAAAGAGCTCAAGGCCCAAGTCCCTTCTTTGAAGAAAGACTTGGAAAAGAGTCATGAAGGGAAGTCCACACTCAACAATATCTTGAGTGTGCAAAAATCCCCAAATGACAAGGGTGGACTTGGATTGAACTCCAACAATAATAAGAAGTCCAAAAGCTATAAGAAGAAGGGCCAAGAACAAGTCAAGAATTCTGCCAAGATTATTTGCTTCAAGTGCAAAGTAGAAGGGCACCACGTAAGATCTCGCCCATTGAAGAAGAAGCCTCAAAGTAACAAGCAACAAGGGAAGCGGCCACAAGTTCAATTACATGCTCAACCACAAGTTGAAGAAAGGCCTCTTCCCAAGAAGACCCAAGTCACCACTCCTCAAGTTGAGAAATCAATTGAGAAGAAAGTGAAGGGTAGATGTTGCTACTTATGTCGTGAGAAGGGTCACTTCGCTTCTTCTTGCACGAAAGGTAACTTATCCAACCCAATCATTATTGATGATATCTATTATCTTGGGAAGGATAAGCTTGGCAATGTGTTTGCCAAATGTGTTGTCACTCAAAGTGGTGTCAAGAAAAGAACCATTTGGGTAGCCAAGCCTATTGTGACTAACCTCTTAGGACCCAACTTGGTTGGGGACCAACAAGCTCAAACTTGATCAATAGGTGTTGTTGGAGGGCATTGGAGACTTGGCTACATTATGAAGAATTAAGGGGTCTTCATCATTCATATTGTCTCAAGCTAAGTCACTTGGATCATCAAGTTTCTATCTTATAACCAATGTTCCTCCTTGTGGTAACTTGTACTTAAATCAAATACATTGTTAGTTACTTGCCCCTATGCATGTTGTGGTTTTGTACCTTGCATGTGTTTGTACATGTTGTGCTTCCTATTTTTCTTATCTTGAGTAATCAAGTATGCATGGTGGGTTGCACATCATGTATGTGTGAGTCTTGTATTTGAGCCTTTTTGCATCTTGTTTGTATCTTAGTTGGCTCTTGGAGAAGTTAATGGATTATCCCATTTTGGTGGAGTGATGTGCTTTGTGCACTTCATGAACCTAAAATTATGTGTACATGAGGAATACCACTTACTATTGATATTACAAGATTATCTAGTTTCTATGTGGTATGCATTCTCATGAGAAATTCAAATTCTAAATGGTCCATTAATTATCTCTTGTTGGTTTTATTTGCCTCTTATTATGGAGTTTGGTTTATCACATTATGGGGGAGTAATACGATGTGTGCATATTACAAGCCTAGAAAATGTGTACAATTGAGGTATTGCCACTTAGAGTTGATATTGTAAATTATCTTGTTCCTAGGTGGCATGTTAGCTCTACAAGCGTCATTTGCTGGTGATTTAGGAGTAAAGATGATGTTGGGTATTTTTACAATCTACCAATGGGAATTATTTCCAAATACTTCTTGTCCTTTGACAATTGGTATTCCTTTTAAGTGGTAGAAATTGCTAATCATCTTTACATTAGATTTTGTTTATCGTTTGTCTTCCTTGCCTCTAGTGGATCTTTTTGAGCATGTCTAGTGTTTCTATAGATATAGGGAAAGTGATGATCCCATCATGTGCATTTTGTATTCAAATGCAAATTCTATATAATGCACATCTCTTGGGGGAGCTATCCTATCTTCTTTAGAACACTCTCATTATGCGTTTATCATAAAATCTTTTGATCCTCATCAAGTGTGTGTTGGTGGGAGGCAAGCCTTTTCTTTATTGTGCTTTGTGCCATCATGAAAATTTGTCGAGGGTTTGGTTTGTTTGGAACCTAGCTCTCTTTTGGGAACTTGAAACCTCTTGTTTGTTTTCTTTCAATTGGTATCTTGTTTCCTTCTATTTGGCATGTGTCAATGGATATCTCATTCCTTGATGTATCTTTGAATTGGTATCCTTCAAGTGATAATTTTTCATTTGGTATCTTGTTTTCACTTGATACCTTGTCTTTTGGTATCTTATCAACTATGTGCTGATTTGATTCTTGAAAGCTTTGAGCATGCATATTTACTATATGTACTTTCTTTGGCATGCTTTCTTTCTTTGACCCAATATATAGGGGAAACTCCACTATGTCACAAATTGGCTACAGTGTGCATGAAATTCAATTTCATATCTATATGCACATAGTTATGTGGAGTTTGTACTATGTATTGTTGGTCCACTAACTCTTTGGTCCCAATGATTTTGGGTACCACTTTGTTTGTGTTGTTGTTCTAGGAACAATTGGAGATACATTGGACGCTCGGCTCACTTACGAGGAAGGTGTTGACACCATGTGCTTATTGGAGCCAAGCTAGGATGATCGATGAACCATTATCTACTACATCAATCCAATGCTATCTCGGTAACAAGTATCTACTTCATGCATACATCTCTTGCGTTCAACCTTTTGTAGGTTGCATCATAATGGCATGATTTCTTGATTCATTCTTGTGGTACTTGTTTCCTTTCTCAAAGTATCTCAACGATGATCTCTTGTTGCTAGTTGTGATGTCTTTGATGTTCGTGTGCTGGAAGTTCATTTATGTACAATAAGAAAATATTAGGCCATGTGCTATGCTTTCAAGCAAAGATCTTATTGGTATATTTATGACTTCCTTTTGAATATGTTGTTCGTTCCTTCTTGTAACTATTTCGTGTGTGCATCCTTCTTTGTGGATATACATCATCATGATTGTCTTCCACCTAGAATCTTATACACATGAGACAAGTTACATCTCTAGCTGATATCTTCTTTTCTTTCACGTCCACCGTTGCATTCCTTTTTTTTCTTCCCTTGGCGGTTTCGTGAAAGAATTTGTCTTGAGTGCGGATCTTATATCCTTGCTTCTTGATGCACTCTTTGGTGGTGAAAATTATTTTTCCTCATGCTTGTCTTGACGAGGGTTTTTCCATTCCGATTGGTATCCCTCCTCTTGACAAGGCTATTATTTCCTATCTTCACCATGGGTTGTCACAAGCTTTGGTTTTTAAATTTATTATTAGTAAGCTTGTGAACCCATTTGCTAGTGGTATGTGTGTGCGGGAAGGATATGTCTTGCACTTTGTGTCTCATTTCATCAAGACTATGTTGATGCTTTGCTCATCCTTGTATTAGTCTTCTCAAGTGCTTTGCCATGACTCACACACATCAGTTTGGTTGAGCCTACTCTTAAGTTTCCTCTCGTACATGTTGCTCAACCATATGTTTGGTGCAAGGACTATGCTTATTGTCTTTTCTACTTGCTTGCACTTGTTGTGTGTTTCTATTGATTTTTGGGGAGTCATGATCCTATTTTGTGCACTTGTATCCATATACAAAAAATCTTAATAGTGCACAAATCATGGGGAGCTTCTCTAGTTTCTTTAAAACACTCTCTTTCCCGTATCATAATATCTTTTATTCATGTGGTGCGTAGGACCATGTGATTGTTTGTTCCAATTGGTATCTTTTGATTGCTTGCTTCACTCTTTTGTATGTCTTTGTGCCATACGATCCTTTTTGCAATCTTTGGGTCCTCAATATAGTGTATTTTCCTCCAACTACTTATCATTGGATTTGAGAAATACACACCTTTTGAACACCTATTATATTCGCTTTCTAAGATTTTCGCCCATTTTTGCAATCGATGCCAATGGGGGAGAAGTTTAGAGAGTTTAGTTTGGAGTTGTTTAGAGAGTTTTGCTTTTGATTCTTAAGCATTTGCATCTCATACCCATGCATATGCATTATTGGTTGTTGCTTTGCATGGGTTTGCTTGGTTGTGCTTATTTCCTTATATAAACTCTCTTGAAAGTGATTGTCATCAATTACCAAAATGGGGGAGATTGTTAGAGCATATTTCTCCATATGTGGTTTTGGTAATTGTTGACAATCCCTATTGACTAATGGTTGCCTTGAGTTATATTCGAAGGATTTGTCCATAGGCACTTCTTGAAGTCCATATGTTGGTTTCAAGGAGTTTATATGGTGACCAAGGTGTTATTCAAGGTTTTATCCAAAGATTGGTCATGTGAGAGTTGAGCTTATTGCAAGCATGTCTTGAAGAAGATTGTGTGAACACTCATGTTTACCTCAAGACATCATCTTTATGAAGAGAAGAGAAGATACAAGGTTGATCAAGACTAAGGCAAAGAATGATTCAAGTTGATCAACACACATGGCGTAGAAGATGTACCAAGTGGGATCAAGTGATCCCATGGTATGGTAAGCATTGTCCATTAAACTTTGTGTACTAACCCATGGTCTACATGAGAGTTCTATGTGGGGTTAGGTATGTTTCCATGGGCTTGCGTCAAGAGGAAGATCTCATACAACCCATGGAGGATGACATCAAGTGGTGATCGTCATCAAGATTGCGGTGTGCAAGTTCAAGCGGAGCATCATGAAGAGATCATGCTTGAAGCTTGCCGTCCATTGTGGTGACAATGGACTTGTAAAGATGTGCCAAAGAGTGGCTCACCCATAGTGGAGTATGGGGGAGCAATCAACTAGTCTTCATCGAGCCAACGCAATCAAGAAAGGTGGTCCATCTTGAGGAAGTCAAGATCGTCATCATCTAGCTCAAGTGGACTATGTGCAAGGTATAGGTTCGCCCTTGATAGGTTTTCTATTTGACCGGTCTCATGGTGGTAGTTGGGAGACCGGGTTATAGGATCGATTGCCGTACTATCAAGGGGGGCTCTCAAGTGAGTAGCTTGATCGTATCATTCGTTGAGAGCTCAAACCATTTGCATCCTTGCATCATCTTTCTTGGTTCTTATTTGGCTTTTCTCTATGTGATTTTTTGAGATTATGGTGTTCATCGTGATTCAAGCTGGGCATATAACCTGAAAACCGATGTACCAAACCGAAAAAACCGACACCGAAACCGAATACACCGAAACCGAGAACTTTGGTAGTAGGATCGGTTTGCATGTCTCAAAAACCGAAATTAGGTCACTGAATTCGGTTTTAACCCTCGGTAAACCGAACTGACCGAACACCGAATAAAAAAGAGGCCAAATCCATATGCGCCTACTGCTATTCCTACCGGCCTACCCTAATCCTCTACAGTCGCAGACGTGAGTGACGTGACGAGTACCGAGGTAACGAGGGAGCCGCGCGCTGGCTAATCTCTGCAATTCAATTCACCGCCTCCTCGCTTCCTGCATGGAGTTTTATTAGAGACACAGTAATTCCTGCATGGAGTTGAATGGTCAATGCTTTGCCCTTGCTGACATTCCCGATGCTGAGCATTAGTTTTGGTGTGGAGGCTATCCTTTATAGCAGGCATGTAGCCAGTGCTATAGACACTGAGTATTGTCAATACGGCCACAATGATTCCTGCTGCTGCTGGCCTTTTCTATTATATAAGAATACATCGGTGCTGTTCGGTCACAACCGATGACCGAACCGATTTTTCGGTGCACCGGAACCACGGTTTGGCACTTTTGTATTAACTGATCGGTTAGTGATTTTCCAAAACCGAATTATTACAGAAACCAAAGAACCGCACCGATCGGTTAGGGGGAACTGAACGCCCAACCTGAATTGTGATAAGCTCAATCTCATCAAAAACAGATTTCGTATGCATCATATTTGTGTTTTCGGTGTTGGAGATTTTGCCAGATAATTATTGGGAAGGTCATCTTCCTTATCCTAGTGGCATTTATTCTCCATTTCTTGTTCTTAATTTAATTAGTCATTGTTGGATAGCTCTTGTTGTCCTTAATCCAACAAGCTTGAGTTTGCTCAAATCGAAGCTCGTATGCGAAAGTTATGGCTGTTTTAGTCTTACCTATTTTACATAAAGAGGTTGTACCGGTTCATAGAGACGTTGTACCGGTCGACCGGTACAACCAGTGTTTGGAGCGGTTGTACCGCTCCAGAATTGGTCCAAAGCTTGTACCGGCCATGTACCGCTCTACCACCGGACTAGTTTCTGTTGTGGAGCGGTTCTTGGGCGGTTGTGGGCCGGTTGTTCCGGTTTAACCGGTACTACCGGTGCCCCGGGCGGTTGTACCGCTTATTGCTTTTCCTACAAGTAGGTTTTGTCTGCTTTGACCGGTTGAACCGGTGTGCATAGCGGTTGTACCGCTCCTATATTTTTCTACACATAAAGGGCATATTCATGGGGACCTATTTAAGGGGGTCTTCTTCCCCAATGGTTCTTATCCTTAGAGCTCGTGTTTGCCCCCCATTGTGGACCTTCTTTGAGCTTGCTAACTCTCAATCCCTCCAATGATTCTTGCTAGTTCTTGAGGGAAAAGAGAGAGGAGATCTAGATCCACATTCCACCAATCACTTTCTCCTCTATGTGAGGGGAACCCCTTTGATCTAGATCTTGGAGTTCTTCGTGTTCTTCTTCGCTCTTCCTCTCGTTTTCCTTCATAGCATTAGTTGTTGTGGTGGGATTTGGGAGAGAAGGACTTGGGCACTCCGTGTGCCCTTGCCATTGCATTTGTTGCATAGGTTTGAGTTCTCCACGGTGATACGTGGAAGTGAAGTTGAGAAGCTTATTACTCTTGGGTGATTGGCACCCTAGAGCTTGTTCCTCTTGGGTGCTTTGGCGCCCTAGACGGTTGGTGGTGCCTCGGAGCTCAATCATTGTGGTATAAAGCTCCGGGCAAGCGTCGGGGTCTCTAATTAGGTTGTGGAGATTGCCCCGAGCATTTGAGTTTACCTCGGAGCCACAATGCATTGTGGTGAAGCTTCGTGGTGTTGTTGGGAGCCTCCAATTAAGTTGTGGAGATTGCCCCAACCTTCTTTGTACGGGTTCGGTGACCGCCCTCAAGGGTCCCTTAGTGGAATCATGACATCTTGCATTGTGCGCGGGCGTGAGGATATTACGGTGGCCCTAGTGGCTTGATATGTCTCCAACGTCTCTATAATTTATGAAGTATTCATGCCATGTTTACAATAATTCTATATGATTTTGGTATGATTTTATTAGAACTAACCCGGACTGACGATGTTTTCAGCAGAACTACCATGGTGTCGTTTTTTGTGCAGAAATAAAAGTTCTCGGAATGGGCTGAAAATTTACGGTGATTTTTATGGACCAAAAGAGACCCCCGAAGCATTGGAGTTGGGCCAGAAGAGCCACGAGGCCACCACAAGCCTACAGGGCGCGCCCTCCTAGCTTGTCGCCGCCTCGTGGCCCCCCTTGACTTGTTTCAGACGCCAAAAATTCCTATAAATACATAAACCTCCAGAAAGAAACCTAGATCGGGAGTTCCGCCGCCGCAAGCCTCTATAGCCATGAAAAACCAATCGGGAGCCCGTTCCGGCACCCTGCCGGAGGGGGAAACCATCACCGGAGGCCATCTTCATCATCCCGGCGGTCTCCATGACGAGGAGGGAGTAGTTCACCCTCGGGGCTGAGGGTATGTACCAGTAGCTATGTGTTTGATCTCTCTCTCTCGTGTTCTTGAGATGACACGATCTTGATGTACCGTGAGCTTTATTAATATAGATGAATCATATGGAGTTTTCCCCTCTCTATCTTCTTGTGATGAATTGAGTTTTCCCTTTGAAGTTTTCTTATCGGATTGAGTCTTTAAGGATTTGAGAACACTTGATGTATGTCTTGCGATGGGATATCCGTGGTGACAATGGGATGTTCTATTGATCCACTTGATGTATGTTTTGGTGATCAACTTGCGGGTTCCGTGACCTTGGGAATCTATGCATAGGGGTTGGCACATGTTTTCATCTTGACTCTCCGGTAGAAACTTTGGGGCACTCTTTGAAGTTCTTTGTGTTGGAGTGAACATGATGAATCTGAAATTGTGTGATGCATATCGTATAATCAAACCCATGGGTACTCGTGGTGACACTGGAGTATCTAGGTGACATTAGGGTTTTGGTTGATGTGTATCTTAAGGTGTTATTTTAGTACGAACTCTAGGGCTGTTCGTGACACTTATAGGGATAGCTCATACGATTGATCGGAAAAGATAACTTTGAGGTGGTTTCGTACCCTACAATAATTTCTTCGTTTGTTCTCCGCTACGAGTTACTTTGGAGTGAACTCTTTGTCGCACGTGAGGGATTTACATATGATTCAACTATGTTAGTATTGTTGAGAGAACTTGCACTAGTGAAAGTATGAACCCTAGGCCTTGTTTTCAAGCATTGCAATACCGTTTTTGCTCACTTTTGTTACTTGCTACCTTGCTGTTTTTATATTTTCAGATTACAAAAATCTATATCTACTATCCATATTACACTTGTATCACCATCTCTTCGCCGAACTAGTGCACCTATACAATTTACCATTGTATTGGGTGTGTTGGGGACACAAGAGACTCTTTGTTATTTGGTTGCAGGGTTGCTTGAGAGAGACCATCTTCATCCTACACCTCCCACGGATTGATAAACCTTAGGTCATCCACTTGAGGGAAATTTTCTACTGTCCTACAAAACTCTGCGCTTGGAGGCCCAACACGAGTCTACAAGAAGAAGGTTGCGTAGTAGACATCAAGCTCTTTTCTGGCGCCGTTGCCGGGGAGGTGAGTGCTTGAAGGTATATCTTTAGATCTTGCAATCAAATCTTTTAGTTTCTTGTTTTATCACTAGTTTAGTCTATAAAAGAAAACTACAAAAAAATATATGGAATTGAGGTTGCCTCATATGCTTCATCTTTTTAATGTCTTTCGTGAAAATGATGGAAAGGAAAATTGTGCTCAAGTGTTAGAAGAAGTTATTAAAATGTTTGGCACTAAATCTTTGAGTGATGAGCATGATTGCAATGTTGTTAGTATGAATTCTTTGAATATCCATAGTACTAATGATGATTGCACTAGTCATGATAAAAATATTTCTTATATGCATGTCAATTTTTGTGGAGTGCATAGAGTTTGTGAAGACATGCTTAAAAGGGAAGATAGATTTTGTAAGAGGCATAAGTATTTAGAAACTAAATGGTTGCAAGTGAGGCTATATGTTTGTGCTGAAAGACTTAATATTTCTCGCCATCCTTGTGAACTTTGCAATGAAAGTGGTCATTTTAATTTCCAATGTGAATTATTTCATGATCGAATTGTGTCCAAAAATTGTGATAACCTCATTACCCTTGAGCATCATAATGAACTTAGTCTATTTTTGGGGTATGAAGAAATGAAACATAAAACTAAGGATGTTCCAGCTTGGGTTCTCATGAAAATGATTGATTTTAATCTAAATGAAATCTATATGTATTGCGTGGTAAATAGCATTGAGAATCCTTATATTGCCAATTACTTAAAGACAAGAAAACAAATAGAATATGAAGAGAATACTAATGAAGGGGAAGAGGTTTCCCAATATCCTCCTATTTTTTCTTATGATGAATCAGGTAACGAGGAGGAGCTTTTTATTCAACCAACCTTTTCAAAAAGAAGCTTGGAGGAATTAAATAAACCCACACATAATGTGGTGAAGAAGAAGAAAAGAAGGAAAAGTAAAGGTAAAGAGGTATCTCTCCCAAATAATGTTGCTCCCATTATTGATAGGCCTTATGAGAATGAATCAAAAATAGTTGTGGAAGATGATACACTTGAGGATGATTTTGTTATGCCTATTGCTTGTTGTGATAATTATGATTTGGAAGATAATGATACTTCTTATAATCTTGAAAATATTTATGACACCAACTTGGAAGATGATGATAATAATTGCTATACTATTAGTGCTATTCATACTATTAATGATGAGAGTGATTATGTTAATGATATACAAAGCCACAAGCTTGGGGATGCTATGCTTGATGAAAATGACATGTTTGGGAATTTATTTGCTGCAATTAATGTTTGTCCCAAGCTTGGGGATGCTATGCTTAATGAAGATGATCTTTTTATTCCCCCTACTTTGAATGATCAAATTTGTTATAATGATTGCATGCCTCCTACTTATGATGACTATTGTGATGATACTTATGCGATGAAAAAGTGTGATGATTACTATTATGATACTTGTCATAATTTTGAATATCCTTTTACTGAATATTACTCTTTTAATGTGGAACCAATTTGTAGTATTCAATTCTTTTATGATACTCCCACTATTAGTCATGAGAATAAATTTTCTTGTGTGGAGAGTAGTAAAATTTCTATGCTTGTAGATCATGAAAAGAATGCTTTATGTGCTGGTTATATTGTGAAATTCCTTCATGATGCTACTGAAAATTATTATGAGGGAGGAACATATGCTTGTAGGAATTGCAATAATATCAAGTTTCCTCTCTATGTGTTCAAAGTTTTGAAGTTATGCTTGTTTTGCCTTCCTATGCTAGTTGATTCTTGCTCCCATAAATTGTTTTCTCACAAAATCCCTATGCATAGGAAGTGGGTTAGACTTAAATGTGCTTGTCATGAGATTCATGATGCTCTTTTGCATGTTTCAATTATTATTCCTATGTGAGCATCATTGAAATCATCATGCCTAGCTAAAAGGCATTAAAGAAAAGCGCTTGTTGGGAGACAACCCAATACTTTTAATTTATGTTTTTGAGTTTTCACATGATTAAGCTACTGTGTTAATCATGTTTTATAGCTTTTGTTTCAATAAAGTGCCAAGTAAAGCCTTTGGGATGACTCACAAGATGAGTAGAATTGATGCTGAACCAAAACAGAAACTTTTGACTCCAGTACAGGAATTTTCATTTTTCACTGGAGCGTGATAATGATCTGAAATTTTTACACAGTCTTTATATACAAATTCTTAAGGTTGTCCTAATTGTTCAGAATTTTTAGAGACAGGGAAGTATGGTTACGCTACAGATCTTCACAAACTGTTCTGTTTTTGACAGATTCTGTCTTGCATGCATAGTTTACTTGTTTTAGTGTTTCGATAGCTTATATTGAGTGATATAAATTATGGAATGATAGAATACAGTAGGTATGACATGGGAACAATTATGAATCTTGTATTGACAGTACCTAAGTGAATGATTTATCTTTATTACACTAACCCTTCTCACGAAGTTCCGTTAAGTTTTGTGTGATTGAAGTTTTCAAGTTTTGGGTGAGACACCGATATGAGGAGAATAAGGAGTGACAAGAACCTAAGCTTGGGGATGCCCAAGGCACCCCCAAGGTAATATCCAAGGAAGACTCAAGCGCCTAAGCTTGGGGATGCCCCGTAAGGCATCCCCTCTTTCATCTTCAACATTATCGGTATATCTTACTTGGAGCTATATTTTTATTCGTCACATAATATGAGTTTTGCTTGGAGCGTCATTTTTTTTTCTGCTAGGTGTTATTTATAATCTTGTTTTTCAATAAAAAGGTTCCAAGAATTGCATTAGGATGCTTGCATTGCATGTTTTGATATGTGCTGTGTAAAAACAGAAACTTTTGCTGTAGTGTTTGAATTTTCATATTTTACTGGAACGTGGAAAGTTCCTGAAATTTTTACACAGTGATGTCATATAACTTATTTAGCATGTCCTAAATTTTCATAATTTTTTTAGTTGCAGAAGTACACTGTTTTCATAAATTTCTACAGACTGTTCTGTTTGGACAGATTGCTGTCATAGTTTTGTTATCTACTTATCCTCTAGTTTCCATAGCCTATATTGATAGATATAAATTGTGGAAATGATAGTATATAGTAACTAATGTTTGAAAATTATTATGCAACTTGTCTTGTCAATACATAAAGAGTTGATTTATTATTATGTGTACTAACCTATATCACGAGTTCTTTTCAAGTTTTGTGTAGTAGACATCAACTCCCATGCAAACCTATCCCTCTTCTGCAACGGCGTGATGCGGCGATGGAGGAAGTCTGCCCCCACATGCTCAATGGTCAGCCTAGCATCTTTGAGACGGATGATCCTGTTCAGCGCCTGATGTCTACTACACAACTTTATTCTTGTAGACTCGTGTTGGGCCTCCAAGCGCAGAGTTTTGTAGGACAGTAGCAATTTTCCCTCAAGTGGATGACCTAAGGTTTATCAATCCGTGGGAGGTGTAAGATGAAGATGGTCTCTCTCAAGCAACCCTGCAACCAAATAATAAAGAGTCTCTTGTGTCCCCAACACACCCAATACAATGGTAAATTGTATAGGTGCACTAGTTCGGCAAAGAGATGGTGATACAAGTGTAATATGGATAGTAGATATAGATTTTTGTAATCTGAAAATATAAAAACAGCAAGGTAGCAAGTAACAAAAGTGAGCACAAACGGTATTGCAATGCTTAGAAACAAGGCCCAGGGTTCGTACTTTCACTAGTGCAAGTTCTCTCAACAATACTAAATTAGTTGAATCATATGTAAATCCCTCACGTGCGACAAAGAGTTCACTCCAAAGTCACAAATAGCGGAGAACAAACGAAGAAATTATTGTAGGGTACGAAACCACCTCAAAGTTATCTTTTCCAATCAATCTTATGAGCTATCCCTATAAGTGTCACGAACAGCCCTAGAGTTCGTACTAAAATAACACCTTAAGATACACATCAACCAAAACCCTAATGTCACCTAGATATCCAATGTCACCACAAGTACCCATGGGCTTGATTATACGATATGCATCACACAATTTCAGATTCATCATGTTCAATCCAACACAAAGAACTTCAAAGAGTGCCTCAAAGTTTCTACCTGAGAGTCAAGATGAAAACATGTGCCAACCCCTATGCATAGATTCCCAAGGTCACGGAACCCGCAAGTTGATCACCAAAACATACATCAAGTGGATCAATAGAACATCCCATTGTCACCACGGATATCCCATCGCAAGACATACATCAAGTGTTCTCAAATCCTTAAAGACTCAATCCGATAAGAAAACTTCAAAGGGAAAACTCAATTCATCACGAGAAGATAGAGAGGAGAAAACTCCATATGATTCGTCTATATTTATAAAGCTCGCGATACATCAAGATCGTGCCATCTCAAGAACACGAGAGAGAGAGAGATATCAAACACATAGCTACTGGTACATACCCTCAGCCCCGAGGGTGAACTACTCCCTCCTCGTCATGGAGACCGCCGGGATGATGAAGATGGCCTCCGGTGATGGTTTCCCCCTCCGGCAGGGTGCCGGAACGGGCACCCGATTGGTTTTTCGTGGCTCTGGAGGCTTGCGGCGGCGGAACTCCCGATCTAGGTTTCTTTTCAGAGATTTCTATATTTATAAGAGTTTTTGGCATTGGTCCCACGTCCAGAAGGTTCCCGAGGAAGTCACAAGCCAGGGGGGCGTGCCCTAGGGGGGGGTGCCCCCCACCCTTGTGGCTTCCTCGGCCTTCCTCTCCGGTGACTTTTCGCTCCAGTATTTTTTATATTTTCCAAAAATATTCTCCGTAAATTTTCAGCTCATTCCGAGAACTTTTATTTCTACACAAAAACAACACCACGGTAGTTCTGCTGAAAACAGCGTTAGTCCGGGTTAGTTCTAATAAAATCATACCAAAATCATAAAGAATTATTATAAACATGGCATGAATACTTCATAAATTATAGATACGTTGGAGACGTATCAGCATCCCCAAGCTTAATTCCTGCTCGTCCTCGAGTCGATAAATGATAAAAGAAAAAATTTATGAAGTGTGAATGTTAACCGACATGTTCATCATATTCTTTTCTTTTTTGTATAGTATGGACATTTGGACTTGTAAATGATTCAAAGCAATAGTCTAGTTTTAACATAATGACTTCAATACTCAAGCATGTCAACAAGCAACCATGTCTTTCAAAATATCAACACTAAAGAAAGTTATCCCTAGCCCATCATGCTCAATCATTGATCCATTCATGAAACACACTCAAATATTAGCTATGCCCAATGCTCAAGTACGATCATAGTGCCCCCTAGTTGGTGCTTATAAGAGAAGATGGAGACTCAAAGCAAAAATAAAAATTGCATAAAGTAAATAGATAGGCCCTTCGCAGAGGGAAGTAGGGATTTGTATAGGTGCCAGAGCTCAAGGTTTAAATTGAGAGAGAAAAATATTTTGAGTGGCATGCTTTTCCTATCAACGAAAACGACAAAGTAGCTCACAATACTTTCCATGCTAGATACATTATAGGCGGTTCCCAAACAGAATGGTAAAGTTTTTACTCCCCCTCCACCAATCAATCACACTCCACGGCGAGCCGAATCCACGGGTACCGTCCATACAAACAACAATCCTGGGGGAGTTTTGTTTCATTATATTTTGATTTGATTTTTGAGCATGGAACTGGGCATCCCGAATACCAGCCACTTTCTCGTGAATGATAGTGAATCAACACATATCGTGAGAATAACAGACCTAGCATGGAAAAATATTTGATACTCCCCACCGTTTCATGAGCGGTACGGGCACACAAAAGAGAAAATTTATTTTGAAAATTTAGAGATGGCACATACAAATTTGCTTGGTACGGCATGGAAATACCGCATATAGGTAGGTATGGTGGACTCATAAGGCCAAACTTGGTTTAAGGATTTTGGATGCACAAGTAGTATTTCTACTTAGTACAAATGAAGGCTAGCAAATAGATTGGGAAGCAACCAAACAGAGGAACGAAAAATCTCATAAGTGAGCATTGAGTCATAACTAACACCGAATAATGCACCACAAGTAGGATGTAACTTCATTGCATAACTATTGACTTTCGTGCATGCATAGGGAATCACAAACCTTAGCACCAATATTCCTACTAACCATAATTACTCACTAACATGACTCACATATTACTATCATCATGTTTCAAAACTATTACAAGGAATCAAGTTTAATTTGTCCAATGATCTTCATCAAAGTTTTTATTGTATCCTCCTTGGATATCTATCACTTTGGGACTATTTTCATATATTTCCATTGCTTTTTCGACAAGCTCAAACAAATTTAAATGAAGCACATGAGCATAAAGATTTCATCCCTCAAAAAGGTATAAGTGAAGCATGAGAGGAAATGACAAGCTACTCTCAAAAGATATAAGTGAAGATCAATGAGTAGTCAAATAATTAAGAAGCTATGTGAGGACTCTCTCTCTCTCTCTCAATGAATATTTTCCGATCTGAGTATTTTATTTAAACAGCAAGCAAAAGAAAAATAACACTCCAAGAATAGCACGCATCATGTGAACGAATAAAAATTTAGGCTCTACATAGGCTAACCGATAATTGTTGATGAAGAGAGGTGGGGTGCGTAGCATCCCCAAGCTTAGATGCTTGAGACTTGTTGAAATATTTACTTGGGGTGCCTTGGGCATCCCCAAGCTTGAGCTTTTGTATCTCGTTCAATCCTCTCATATCCCGGTTTCACCTATTCTCAAAAACTTCATCCACACAAAACTCGAAAAGAACTCGTGAGATATGTTAGTACACATAATAATAAATCAACTCTTTATGTACTGCCAAGACAAGTTGCACAATAATTTTCAAACATTAGGTACTGTATACTATCATTTCCACAATTTATATCTACCAATATAGGCTATGGAAACTATAGGATAAGTAGATAACAAAACTATGACAGCAATATGTCCAAACAGAACAGTCTGTAGCAATCTATTAAACCAGTGTACTTATGTAACTCAAAAAATTATGAAAATTTAGGACAAGCTATAAAATTTATATGAAAATACTTTGTAAAATTTTCAGAAACGTTACACGTTCCAGTAAAATATGAAAATTCAAACACTACAGCCAAAGTTTCTGTTTTTACACAGCACTCATCAAAACATGCAATGCAACCATCCTAAGACAATTCTTGGAACTATTTATTGAAAAACAAGATTATAAATAACACCTAACAGAGAAAAACAAAATAAAATGATGCTCCAAGCAAAACTCATATTATGTGACGAATAAAAATATACCTCCAAGTAAGATATACCGATAGTGTTGAAGATGAAAGAGGGGATGCCTTCCGGGGCATCCCCAAGCTTAGACGCTTGAGTCTTCCTTGAATATTACCTTGGGGGTGCCTTGGGAATCCCCAAGCTTAGGTTCTTGGCACTCCTTATTCTCCTCATATCGGTGTCTCACCCAAAACTTGAAAACTTCAATCACACAAAACTTAACGGAACTTCGTGAGAAGGGTTAGTGTAATAAAGATAAATCAATCACTTAGGTACTGTCAAGACAAGATTCATAATTGTTCCCACATGATACCTACTGTATTCTATCATTACCATAATTTATATCATTGAATATAAGCTATGGAAACACTAAAACAAGCAAACTATGCATGCAAAACAGAATCTGTCAAAAACAGAACAGTCTGTGAAGATCTGTAGTGTAACCATACTTCCCTGTCTCCGAAAATTCTCAAAAATTAGGACAACCTGAAGAATTTGTATATCAAGACTGTGTAAAAATTTCATATCAAAATCACGTTCCAGTGAAATTACAAAATTCCTGGACTGGGAGAAAAAGTTTCAGTTTTTGCACAGAATCAAGTCAACTATCATCCACACTATCCCAAAGGCTTTACTTGGCACTTTATTGAAACAAAAGCTATAAAACATGATTATACAGTAGCTTAATCATGTGAACACACAAAAACATAAAGTAAAAGTGTTGGGTTGCCTCCCAACAAGCGCTTTTCTTTAATGCCTTTTAGCTAGGCATGATGATTTCAATGATGCTCACATAAAAGATAAGAATTGAAACATGCAAGAGAGCATCATGAAGCATATGACTAGCACATTTAAGCCTAAACCACTTCCTATGCATAGGGATTTTGTGAGAAAACAATTTATGGGAGCAAGAATCAACTAGCATAGGAAGGCAAAATAAGCATAACTTCAAAACTTTGAACACATAGAGAGGAAACTTGATATTATTGCAATTCCTACAAGCATATGTTCCTCCCTCATAATAATTTTCAGTAGCATCATGAAGGAATTTCACAATATAACCAGAACATAAAGCATTCTTTTCATGATCTACAAGCATAGAAATTTTACTACTCACCACATAAGCAAATTTATTCTCATCAATAGTAGTGGGAGCAAACTCAACAAAATAACTATCATGCGAAGCATAATCCAATTGAAAATTAAAATCATGATGACAAGTTTCATGGTTATCATTATTCTTTATAGCATACATGTCATCACAATAATCATCATAAATAGGAGGCATGCTTTCATCATAATAAATTTGCTCATCAAAACTTGGGGGACTAAACATATCATCTTCATCAAACATAGCATCCCCAAGCTTGTAGCTTTGCATATCATTAGCATCATGAATTTTCAAGGAATTCATACTAACAACATTGCAATCATGCTCATCATACAAAGATTTAGTGCCAAACATTTTATTGACTTCTTCTTCTAACACTTTGGCACAATTTTCCTTCCCATCATTTTCACGAAAGACATTATAAAGATGAAGTATATGAGGCAACCTCAATTCCATTTTTTTGTAGTTTTCTTTTATAAAACCAAACTAGTGAAAAACAAGAAACTAAAAGATTCAATTGCAAGATCTAAAGATATACCTTCAAGCACTCACCTCCCCGGCAACGGCGCCAGAAAAGAGCTTGATGTCTACTACACAACTTTATTCTTGTAGACTCGTGTTGGGCCTCCAAGCGCAGAGTTTTGTAGGACAGTAGCAATTTTCCCTCAAGTGGATGACCTAAGGTTTATCAATCCGTGGGAGGTGTAGGATGAAGATGGTCTCTCTCAAGCAACCCTGCAACCAAATAACAAAGAGTCTCTTGTGTCCCCAACACACCCAATACAATGGTAAATTGTATAGGTGCACTAGTTCGGCGAAGAGATGGTGATACAAGTGTAATATGGATAATAGATATAGATTTTTGTAATCTGAAAATATAAAAACAGCAAGGTAGCAAGTAACAAAAGTGAGCACAAACGGTATTGCAATGCTTAGAAACAAGGCCTAGGGTTCATACTTTCACTAGTGCAAGTTCTCTCAACAATACTAACATGGTTGAATCATATGTAAATCCCTCACGTGCGACAAAGAGTTCACTCCAAAGTCAAAAATAGCGGAGAACAAACGAAGAAATTATTGTAGGGTACGAAACCACCTCAAAGTTATCTTTTCCGATCAATCTTATGAGCTATCCCTATAAGTGTCACGAACAGCCCTAGAGTTCGTACTAAAATAACACCTTAAGATACACATCAACCAAAACCCTAATGTCACCTAGATACTCCAATGTCACCACAAGTACCCATCTGCTTGATTATACGATATGCATCACACAATTTCAGATTCATCATGTTCAATCCAACACAAAGAACTTCAAAGAGTGCCCCAAAGTTTCTACCGGAGAGTCAAGACGAAAACATGTGCCAACCCCTATGCATAGACTCCCAAGGTCACGGAACCCGCAAGTTGATCACCAAAACATACATCAAGTGGATCAATAGAACATCCCATTGTCACCACGGATATCCCATCGCAAGACATACATCAAGTGTTCTCAAATCCTTAAAGACTCAATCCGATAAGAAAACTTCAAAGGGAAAACTCAATTCATCACAAGAAGATAGAGAGGGGAAAACTCCATATGATTCATCTGTATTAATAAAGCTCGTGATACATCAAGATCGTGCCATCTCAAGAACACGAGAGAGAGAGATCAAACACATAGCTACTGGTACATACCCTCAGCCCCGAGGGTGAACTACTCCCTCCTCGTCATGGAGACCGCCGGGATGATGAAGATGGCCTCCGGTGATGGTTTCCCCCTCCGGCAGGGTGCCAGAACGGGCTCCCGATTGGTTTTTCGTGGCTCTGGAGGCTTGCGGCGGCGGAACTCCCGATCTAGGTTTCTTTTCGGAGATTTCTATATTTATAAGACTTTTTGGCGTTGGTCCCACGTCCAGAAGGTTCCCGAGGAAGTCACAAGCTAGGGGGGCGTGCCCTAGGGGGGGGGGCGCCCCCCACCCTTGTGGCTTCCTCGGCCTTCCTCTCCGGTGACTTTTTGCTCCAGTATTTTTTATATTTTCCAAAAATATTCTCCGTAAATTTTCAGCTCATTCCGAGAACTTTTATTTCTGCACAAGAACAACACCACGGTAGTTCTGCTGAAAACAGCGTCAGTCCGGGTTAGTTCTAATAAAATCATAAAGAATTATTATAAACATGGCATGAATACTTCATAAATTATAGATACGTTGGAGACGTATCAGCACCAGGTGGAGTTTGCCGTCGGTGAGGCCCGACTTGCCCCAGTCGCTGCTGCGCGCGACACATCTAGTCCGTTCCAAGCAGAACTCAGGGGCTTTGTCATCTTTGATCCAACAACAGTCACCCCTCCACTCTTCCCACTTCCCACGCTGCTGGCCAGGAAGGTAATCCCAGTCGCCCTTCTTGCCCTGGGGGATCCAGCTTATATTCCCCCAGCGGTGGGATTTGTCCTTAATCCGAGGAACGAAGAAGTGCGTGAACAAATCCACATTGGGGGCAACTCCGACAAAGTTCTCGCACAGATGCGTAAAAATCGCCATGCACGCCATTGCATTGGGCGTGAAGTCCAGAAGGTGGAATCCATACACCGCCATCATGGCACAGAAGAAATCAGAGAAGGGGAGAGAGAGGCCACAGTAGAAGTACGCGCAAAAGAAGCGGTACGAATCTGATGGCGTCTTCTCTCTGGGGCTGTCCGGCAGAACCACGGGCGCTTTATGCCATTTTTTTCTTCTCTCCCCCACATATAGGCATACCTGTTGATCAAGGTATTGCCGTCCAGGCTCAACGGGGAGATGATCACATCTCTCTGTCGCCGCTTCTCCAGCTCTTCTTCTCCTCGGCCACTGGGTCCGCAGATGCGGCAGTCTGCTTCCCCTTGACGATGGCTGTCTTCCGCCCCATCTCTAGAGCTCTCAAGGGCGGCGGATGATCTAGCAGCACTCGGTGGTCCGGGGGCGGCGGCGGAAGCGGTTTCTCTTGGTTTGAGGAGGAAGACGAAGGACGGAGAAACGGATGCGAATGAGCAGCGCCCCTGGCAGTTTTTACTCTCCAACGGCTACTGTTCCACGACCCCACGACCTACGGTAATTACGCAGAGTGGACGTGGGACGGGAGGACAACATTTCTTCGACGTGTGTCTGTGCACTGTTTGGGGCCTAACCCAATGTGCCAAGCGACACGAATGGCTCAGGCCCGGGGGCTTCTGTCGGGGTTCACAAACAGGGGCGTTTATTTCCCCTGACTTGTGCACGGACAATAAGCCTCCGGCCCTGATACGTCTCTAACGTATCGATAATTTATGAAGTATTCATGTCATATTTGCCTATGTTTTTACTATGGTTTTATGATTTATTGGGACTAACCTATTAATAGTTGCAAAATTGCACAAGTTCTTGTTTCACACTTTGATGTGTAGGAATTAATTGGAAATTGGCGAAAAAACGCAAAAGGAGCCTTGTTGGAGGAGGACTCTGACTTTCCTGAAATCTGTCCACAAACAGTTTTTAGAGATCGTCACTTTAACCCCCGAAGATGGTGTCAAATGGAAAAAGCTAAAACTAGGAAAGTGTGGGGAATTTTATGGCATTGATTCTGGACTCCAAATTCGTCCAAAATGGAGTTCAGATGCGATCTGTAGACCCGTTTTACTGGAGGAAAATATCTGATTACGGGATTACGAGAATTGATGACGTGATTGAGTCCAACTCTTACCATATCTGATGTATTCAGCCAAGGCACGACTTTGAGCACTCATGAGGGCTGTGAGGAGTCCCTATGAAGGTTCTAGAGGTGCCCAAGAGCCATTGGATCAAGCGTCCATCCATCGGAGGGCCATAGAGCACCATAGAGGCACATATAAGGAGAGAAAAACCCTAATTTAGAGAGAACCACCAAAAGCCACGAATTTGCCTCTCCCTTGGCAGCCGTCAAGAAGGGGAGAGGCTCCTCCATTGCAGCACCAAGACCAAGGAAGAAGGGGGGCAAGGGTCCGCCGCCGTCGCCTCCATCTCTTTGGGGCTGCACCTCTCCATCAACAACTCTCTCTTTCTCACCATGATAATGTGTGAGTAATCCACCTTGGGGCTGAGGGTTTGTATCGGTAGCTATGTGTTTAATCTCTCTCTCTCTCTTGTTCTTGAGATGGCACGATCTTGATGTATCACGGGCTTTATTAATATAGTTGGATCATATGGTGTTTCCCCCTCTCTATCTTGTTGTGATGAATTGAGTTTTCCCTTTGAGATTTTGTTATTATCGGATTGAATACTTTTATGGATTTGAGAGCACTTGATGTATGTCTTGCATGCGGATACCAGTAGTGACATTGGGGTATTCAAGTGATTCACTTGATATATGTTATGGCGTCAACTTGCGGATTCTGGTGACCTTGGGGATCTATGCATAGGGGTTGATTGCATGTTTTCATGCCTTGTTCTCCGATAGAAATCTTGGGGCACTCTTTGAGGTTCTTTGTGTTGGATTGAGTATTATGAATCTGAAATTGTTTGATGCGTATCATATAATTAACTCATGGACACTTGTTGTGACATTGGAGTATCTAGGTGACATTAGAGTTGGTTGATGCGTATCATATGGTGTTATTCTAGTACGAACTCTTAGATAGATCGATCGGAAAGGATAACTTGGTGTTATTTTAGTATGAACTCTTGGATAGATCGATCGGAAAGGATAACTTTAAGGTAGTTTCGTACCCTACAAACAATTTCTTCTTATGTTCTCCGCTAGATAAGAACTTTGGAGTGATTCTTCGTTGCTCATTGAGGGATGGTTATGTGATCCAATAATATTAGCATTGTTGAGAGATTGCACTAGCGAAAGTACGAACCCTAGGTCTTGTTTTCAAGCATTGCAATACCGTTTGTGCTCACTTTTGTTACTTGCTACCTTGCTGTTTTTATATTTTCAGATTACAAAAACCTATATCTACCATCCATATTGCACTTGTATCACCATCTCTTCGCCGAACTAGTGCACCGATACAATTTGCCATTGTATTGGGTGTGTTGGGAACACAAGAGATTTCTTGTATTTGATTGCAGGGTTGTTTGAGAGAGACCATCTTCATCCTAAACCTCCCACGGATTGATAAACCTTAGGTCATCCACTTGAGGGAAAATTGCTATTGTCCTACAAAACTCTGCACTTGGAGGCCCAACGAAGTCTACAAGAATAAGTTGCATAGTAGACATCAGGCCCTCATGGCCTGAGCCCGCCGGGAAAGGCTATCCCCCCACCAAGCAAGCATTCAAGACCCAGACTCCGGCAGCAGCAACCTACAAAAGGCCAAGCAACGCCGGCAAGACCAACGCAACAGCCCATGACGGGCCCGGAGTGCACCAAGCACATCCCCGGTGCCTATCGGGGACCGAGGCGCGTGCACCTCCAGGAAGACCCGGCAAGCGCGAGCCGATCGGCCACCGCTCCACCGCATCACAACGCCAGTCACTTGTCGATGCGGTGTCGAGCCCCCAGGTGGCTAAGTGGCTCTCGCTAAGCACGTGGCGGCACGCTGGAAGACAGATTATGCCCCCTTGACACCCGTCCATAGGCGTGTCAAGCTGTGGTGCGATAGTTAGCTAGAGCGGTGGTAGAAGCTTGCCGGGGATGCACCCCCGCACGCCACCTAGACTGCATTTATGGCATTTTGTCCTAAGTGCCAGAGTTAGGTATGATAGCATTGTTAGTTGTCCAATCACCAAACAATGTCTGTTTTGCCATTGTGGTTGCCCCTTGAGCTATAAAAGGAGGCCCAAGGCAACCTAGCTCAGGATTCGGACTTTTGGACACTTGTACTCACGTAGCAGCTCTCCCCGACGGCAACCCTTGCCGGGATTGAGCGTTGCGTGTTCTTCGTGTTCCTCTGATCAATCCACCAAAAGAAGGAGTAGGGTTTTATGCTTCTTAGCGGCCCGAACCTGGGTAAAACACCAGCGACCCGATCGCCGTGCTGTCTCACCATCTCCGCTCTTTGTGCATGTGACCTTGCCCCCGCCGAACCGCAAAGGGGCCAATGGCCCCATAGGTGATCGAGTGCATCGAGCCCCGACACAATACTTATAAGTATAAGAAACAAAATCATCAATATTTCAACTTATACGATCCTCAAAGAATGTTTACCTCCCATTCATCTTATTATATTAGCAAGGCATGGCTCCATCTTCACCACATTAATACAAATGTCAAGCACCACGGTGTCCAAGTCAGGCAATTGGATCGTACTTTTCAATATGTATCAACTTTTTATTCTTCATGCAATACATGAGCGTGAGCCATTGGACATAGCTTTTAAGTGGGATAGAATATGGTGGTAGATATCAAAGGGGTAAAAAGTGGAGAAGATAGTCTCACATTAACTAGGCGTGCCAACGGGCTATGGAGACGCCCATCTATAGATGTCAATGCAAGGAGTAGGGGTTGCCATGCAAATGATGCACTAGAGCTATATGTGTATGAAAGCTCAAATGAAGCTAAGTGGGGGTGTGCATCCAACTTGCTTGCTCATGAAGACCTCATGCATTTGAGGAAGCCCGTCATAGGAATATACTATCCAAGTTTGTAATAATGAAAAAGTAATTCTCACTAGCATATAAAAATGACATATCATGAGACTCTCAATATGAGGAACATGGTGCAACTTTGAGGCACAAGTGTGGTAAAGGATAGTAGCAAAGTCCCTTCTCTCATTTTTTTTATGGTGGGCTCATTTGGCCTCCCCCATTTTTATTTCCTCACTGGGACAATGCTCTAACAATGATGATCATCACACTTTTATTTACTTACAACTCGATATCAAGAACTGATAGAAAGATATGACTCTATATGAATGTCTCTGGCAGTGTAGCAGGATGTGCAATGATCTAGCGTGACATGTATCAGAAATATGATGAACGGTGGCTTTGCCACAAATACTATGTCAGCTCTATATGATCATGCAAAGCAATATGATGATGGATGAACTAGTCATGTGAAGTGACGATGGAATTTGCATGGCAATATATCTCAGAATGGCTATGAGAATGCCATGATAGGTAGGTATGGTGGCTGTTTTGAGGAAGATATAATGAGGCTTATGTGCAACAGAGTGTATCATGTCACGAGGTTTGGACGCACCGGCGAAAGTTGCACCGATTCTCAAGGTGAGAATGGGCTATGCACGGTACCGAAGAGGCTAGCAAATATGAGAAGGTGAGATTGTGTATGTCCATGGTTTCACATTAGTCATAAAGAACTCATATACTTATTACAAAGTTTTATTAGTTTTATCACAAATCAAAGTACTACTCACATGCCCCGAGGGAGGAGGTTGGTAGGAGTTAACCATCGCGCGCCTCCGACCCAAAACAACACTAGCATTTCAACGAGGAATAGAAATGCTCACACATCATCACCATGCCTCTTTAATTTTTAGACGAATAAGAAGTTAACCTCTCTTAATATCGACACTTCTACGAATCAACAATTATGAACTCACACCTTTTTCATATTACCACATCAATATCATTAACCCACAATTTCTCTATATGTGCTACATGATGGTTTTAATTATCACTCATTGAATACCTATTATTTTTGGACTAGTCTTATGACCGATGCAAATTACCATCACTATTTATTAACTCTCAAACAAATATAAGTGAAGAACGAGAGTGAAATTATTTGTATAAAATCTACACGCCACCGTGCTCAAAAAGATATAAGTGAAGTATTAGAGCAACTGCTAAGCTCAAAAGATATAAGTGAAGCACATAGAGTATTCTAACAAATTATGAAGAAGGTGACTCTCTCTTAAATAGGTGTGTCCAGCAAACAATGATTGTGGCAAACTGAAAGTAAAAACAAACAAAAACAAACGACGCTCCAAGCAAAACTCATATCATGTGATGAATACAAATATAGCTTCAAGTGACATACCGATGGATTGAGACGAAAGAGGGGGTGCCTTCCGGGGCATCCCCAAGCTTAGACGCTTGAGTATTCCTTATAATATTACCTTGGGGTTCCTTGGGCATCCCCAAGCTTAGGCTCTTGCCGCTCCTTATTCCTTTGTCCATCGTGATAACACCCAAAACTTCAAAACTTCAATCACACAAAACTCAACAAAACTTTGTGAGATCCGTTAGTATAAGCAATATATTTAATACTTTAGGTACTGTTATAAATTGATTCTTATTTAATAATTTCATAATAGGTACTGTATTCTAACTTCTTCATGGCTTATACCCCCCGATACAATCCATAGCATAATCAAAACAAGCAAACTATGCAAGCAAAAACAGAATCTGTCTAAAACAAAACAGTCTGTAGCAATCTGTAGAGAACCTATACTTCTGTAACTCTAACAATTCTAAAAAATTAGGCCAACCTCGAGCATTTCTATAAAAATATTGTGTAAAAAATTCAGATCATTATCACGCTCCAGAAAAAAAATGAAAATTCTTGTACTGGAGTCAAAAGTTTCTGTTTTGTTTCAGCATTGATTCCACTCATCTTGTGAGTCATCCCAAAGGATTTACTTGGCACAAACACTAATTTAAATACAAAATAATAATAATTGCAGAGGCAATAATCATGTTATAAAAACAAACAGAAAGTTAAAAGCAAAAAATAAAGATAACTATTGGGTTGCCTCCCAACAAGCGCTATTGTTTTATGCCCCTAGCTAGGCATAATGCATAGTTTCAAGTGTTGTCATCTTTGACATCAAGCTCCTCAATAACACAACCATGGATAATAGGGACAATAGGAGACTTGGCAATAGGATCTTTTATCAAGTTTATAGAGTTGGGATGAACACTAATCATTTTTAGGTCTTCGTTTCTTTTGGTAGGAGGCGTACTAATGCTCTTAGGAATGTATATGAACTTGGGGGTTTTGTTTAGAGAGGTACTAGTATTAGTTTTAGGTGGTGTGAAAGCGGAACCTACTTTGTCAATGACCTCCTCCATTTTACCAATTCTATTCAAGCCTTGTTCTATCCTCTCATCAACAATAGTGTCCTTTTCCTTTAAAGCTTTCAAAGTCATTCCTACCCGTGACCCAAGTTGAGTGATATGATTATGAAGTCTTTTATCCAACTCCTCAAATGGTTCATTCGTGATCATTTTATTTTCGATAGCATCAAGCCTTTGCATAACATGTTCCAAGGTCAAACTAGTTTCATTAATGATAACGGGTGGTGCCCCTACAAGATTTTCAATTGCGTTATAGGCATCCAAGGTGTGACACATTAACAAGTTCCCACCGGTGATGGTGTCAAGGACAAACCTATACCAAGTGGTCACACCAAGATAAAAATTGTGAAGCAAGGTAGTGGGGGATAACTTTTTAGTTGCTTTATTTTGAGCAAAGAAAATCCTATACCATGCATCTTTTAAACTTTCTGCTCCCCTTTGTTTAAAATTGACTACATCATTATTGGGAGTAACGCGAGCGGAAGAAGAACTAGCCATGACTTCAAACAAGAAAACTAGTAACAAGCAAAGATAAATATTTTTGTATTTTTTATTTTTATGAAACAAACTAAATATAACAGCAAATAAAAAGATAAACAAGTGAATGGAAATTTGTGTGAAGTTACTTGATAGTTGATGATGATATTCCCCGGCAACGGCGCCAGAAATCCTTCCAGATACTTGTGATCTGCGTTGGGTTTTCCGTGAAGAGAAACGTGTAATTTGAAAGCACATTTGCTCCCTTGGTGGTTTTGGTAATTTATAACAACATATAAGTCATTGAACTAATGTTTCCACTAAGTATATTTCAGGAAAAGTTCAATGATAGGGATGGCAAAATGATTATGAAGATTGTGGAAATACCCCAAGATGCAAGGAAATAGGTTGGCAAAGCTTCAAGGAAGAGGACTCTACATTTTACATTTTTGAGAAATCACTTTGAGTCCATAGGAAAGCCAATACTATTAAAAGGGGGTAAGGTTCTGTTGGTGAACAAAATGCTCATACGTGCACAAGTGATAGTCACCAAAAACACCCACAAGCTCTTCCACAAAGTCTGTCCAAAGCCATATACTCAACATCGGTGCAACCAACATTTCCATCCCGGTGCCACCGATTCTCAACCATAGACAGACTCAGCCAAACCCTAGCCACTTCGGTGCAACCGATTCCATTCCGGTGCCACCGAGTTTAGGTTGCCAACTTTCTGTTACGCAAATTCACAATATCGGTACCACCGAGATTGTTGGATCGGCGTCACCGAGAATGTCAATCTGACCGTTGGTCACCTTATCGGTGCAACCGAGTTTCCTATATCAGCCTCACCGAGATTCAAATGTTGCCACCTTTTGGTCACTTCGGTACCACCGAGATTAACACATCGGTGTCACCGAGTTGGTCATTTTGTGTGTAACGGTTGGATTTTTGGGGATGCCTATATATACCCCTTCACCACCACCTACTCGACAGAGAAGCACTCAGAACTATTCCATACTTGCCCCATCCAGTTTTCTGAGAGAGAGCCACCTACCCTTGTGTTGAGGTCAAGATCTTCCACTGCAACCATATGGATCTTGATTTCTAGCCTCCCCAAGTTGCTTTCCACCAATCCCATCTCTTCCACCAAGCCAAATCTGTGAGAGAGTGATTGTGTGTTGAGGAGTCTATCATCTTGAAGCACAAGAGCAAGGAGTTCATCATCATTACCAAGCCTATTACCTTTTGGAGGGTGGTGCCTCCTAGATTGGTTAAGTGTCGCTTGGGAGCCTCCTACTTCGTGTTGTGGAGTTGAACCAAGAAGTTTGTACGGGCAAGGAGATCGCCTACTTCGTGAAGATCTACCCATAGTGAGGCTAGTCCTTCGTGGACGGAAGCCGTTATGGAATAGTCAAGGTTGCTACTTCGTGGACCCTTATGGGTGGAGCCCTCCGTGGACTCTCGCGACCGTTACCCTTCGTGGGTTGAAGACTCCATAAACGTGGACGTACGATAGCACCACCTATCGGAACCACGAGAAAAATCATCGTGTCTACAATTGCGTTTGATCTTCCTACCCTATCCTTTCTACTCATGCTTGTTGTTACTTTCCGCTGCTATACTCTTAAACTTGCATGTGTAGGGTGTACTTGACTTGCCATGAAATGCTACAATTGCCAACTCTAAAATTTGGGAAAAGGCAAAACTTTTATTTGGTCAAGTAGTGTAATCACCCCCCCCTCTAGACATACTTTCGGTCCTACAAGTGGTATCAGAGCTTTGGTCTCCATTGCATTGGTCTCACAACCTAGGAGAGTATGGCATCTAGTGAGGGAAGTTATCACCGTAGAGGTCCGTACTTTGATGGCACTAATTTTGCTAGTTGGAAGCACAAAATGAAAATGCATATTCTTGGTCATAACCCCGCCGTTTGGGCTGTTGTTCGTGTTGGCTTGCAAGGTGAATTCTTTGGTGATGGAAAGGAACCGGATCGTGAAGCGACCGCGGATGAATTGAAGATGTTGCAATACAACGCTCAAGCATGCGACATTCTATTCAACTGCCTATGCCCAGAAGAATTCAACAAAATCAGTCGTCTTGAGAATGCAAAAGAGATTTGGGATACTTTGGTTGATATGCACAAAGGAACCGAGTCCGTGAGAGAATCCAAGTTGGATGTTCTTCAAGGTCAGCTTGACAAGTTCAAGATGAAGGATGGTGAAGGAGTCGCAGAGATGTACTCTAGGCTAGCTCGCATCACCAATGAGATTGCCGGCTTAGGAAGCGAAGAGATGACCGATAAATTCATCATCAAGAAGATACTTAGAGCTTTGGATGAGAGATATGACACCGTGTGCACATTGATCCAAATGATGCCCAACTACAAAGATCTCAAGCCTACGGAAGTCATTGGAAGGATTGTTGCTCATGAGATGACACTCAAAGACAAAGAAGAGCTTCACCACAAGTCTAGCGGTGCTTACAAAGCCACAAGTGATGCTCCCGCAACTTCAAGCAACAACCTTGTCACCAATGAAGAGATAAGCCTCATGGTCAAGAAATTCAACAAGTTCTACAAGAATAGAGGCAAAGAAAGAAGCTCCAACTCAAGATATGATGAGAAGCGTTCGTCAAGTCGTGACCGCAATTGCTACAATTGTGGGAAGCCCGGACACTACTCCAATGAGTGCACGGCTCCCTACAAACGAAGAGAAGAGTCACCTCGAAGACGAAGCTCAAGGAATGAATCACCTCAAAGAGAGAGAAGGAGTAGAGATGATCATTATGAACGAAGAACCTCAAGGAGAAGTAGAGATTCGGAGAAGAAGGACAAGTACACCAAGAGCTATACAAGAAGAAAACATCAAGCTCATGTTGGTGAATGGGTTTCCGGCTCCGACTCCGACAACAACTTCGAGAGAAGCTATCACTCCGACTCCGACTATAGTCAAGATGATGGTGTTGCCGGGATTGCTCTAGTGACTACCAACTCCCATGATTTATTTGATTCACCAAACGAAGGGAGTGGAAGTTGCTTCATGGCTAAAGGCCCCAAGGTATCACACCCCGAGTATCTTGATTTCAATAGTGATGAAGATGACTTGCTTTGTGATGATGACTTGCTATTTGATAAACTAGTGATGTTAGTCAAAATGAACTTGATAATTCTCATGATAGTCAAGATAAGTCAATTGATGATGATAAGATGAAAATAGAAGAACTAACTAAAGAACTAAACACTCTTAAGTTAGCTCATGAATCTACTCTTGAAGATCATAGAGAGCTTTGGAGAAGTCATGAGAAGCTACGCTTCGAGAAGCTCAATTTGGAGCAAGAGCATGAGTTTCTTAAAGCTATCAATGACGATCTCCGAAAGAAGACTTCATCTTATCTAGTCAAACGACTACTCTTGTCTACATTCATGCCTCAAGTTAAAACTAAGCAATCTAGTAACAAAGGCAAGAAAGGTTCTTCATCTAGTAGCAACAATAAAAATGCTAAACCTAATGATGTTGCTCCTATTAGTTCTATTGATTCCACTAATGATGATTCTCTTAGCCAAGTTACAATTGAGAAAGAAAATGCTTTATTGAAAGGAATTATAGAGAAAGGTATCTACAAGAGTCTTGCCGGGTGTAAGGAATTTGAGGAAATTGTATGCAAGCACGGAGGATACTGAAAGAACCATGGTGTTGGCTACTTCAACGCTAATGGAGTTGAATGGGAAGAAGGTCAATACCCCGAGCCAAAGTTTGTTCCTCAAAAGGAGAAGTATGAAAATACTCTTCCCAAGAGAACAAGCACTCAAGATGACCTTCCACCACAAGACCACAAGCTCAAGGGCAAGAACAAGCTTCAAGAGGACATTGACTCATATGAAGATGAATCCCTAGCGTTGGTGGAGTGGGTTCCCAAGGCTACATCAAGCTCAACTTCTACAAAGGCTACTACAACACCAAGGATCCCCATCAACTTGATGTGGGTCCCCAAGAAGAAGAACTAGTAAGTTCTTGAGGGGTGACTCCGCCAATGAAATTCACTCACATTCATTATTGGCAAGAACTATTTGCAATCAACATCAACTCTATGCAATAGTTCAAGGAGTCACACATTCCCTCAAAGGTAAGCAAGGGACAAGGTAATCAACAAATCAATGGACATCATCACATATGCCTTTGAACTTTTTGGTAACTTGTTGCCAAAGGGGGGGAAGTGTATATAGATCTTTAGGCTTCGAGTGAGAGAGCGTTTGGTTTTTATTGCTTTTTCAAAAATACACCTGGTTCATTTACTTTTGGCTACGCTTTGTGTTTTGATCGTACACTTTATGTGTGTTGTGCTACTATTTCCTATCATCTTAATGCTTTTGAGATGATCATTATCTTTGTCTGGTTGTGTTGTGCTATGTTATTCACTCTTATTATTCTCGCACACCACCAAGATGTATGTGACATGGAAGAAGTGCCCCATGTACCTAATCGATTATGCATTTGCATTCAAACGCAAATTAAAAATAATGCACAAATTTAGGGGGAGCTATTGCTTATCACATACTTCTCAAAGCGACGATTATATTCATTGATTATATCATATGTCGAAGCTTTGATCTATATGTTGTCATCAATTACCAAAAAGGGGGAGATTGAAAGCACATTTGCTCCCTTGGTGGTTTTGGTAATTTATAACAACATATAAGTCATTGAACTAATGTTTCCACTAAGTATATTTCAGGAAAAGTTCAATGATAGGGATGGCAAAAGGATTATGAAGATTGTGGAAATACCCCAAGATGCAAGGAAATAGGTTGGCAAAGCTTCAAGGAAGAGGACTCTACATTTTACATTTGTGAGAATCACTTTGAGTCCATATGAAAGCCAATACTATTAAAAGGGGGTAAGGTTCTGTTGGTGAACAAAATGCTCATACGTGCACAAGTGATAGTCACCAAAAACACCCACAAGCTCTTCCACAAAGTCTGTCCAAAGCCATATACTCAACATCGGTGCAACCAACATTTCCATCCCGGTGCCACCGATTCTCAACCATAGACAGACTCAGCCAAACCCTAGCCACTTCGGTGCAACCGATTCCATTCCGGTGCCACCGAGTTTAGGTTGCCAACTTTCTGTTACGCAAATTCACAATATCGGTACCACCGAGATTGTTGGATCGGCGTCACCGAGAATGTCAATCTGACCGTTGGTCACCTTATTGGTGCAACCGAGTTTCCTATATCGGCCTCACCGAGATTCAAATGTTGCCACCTTTTGGTCACTTCGGTACCACCGAGATTAACACATCGGTGTCACCGAGTTGGTCATTTTGTGTGTAACGGTTGGATTTTTGGGGATGCCTATATATACCCCTTCACCACCACCTACTCGACAGAGAAGCACTCAGAACTATTCCATACTTGCCCCATCCAGTTTTCTGAGAGAGAGCCACCTACCCTTGTGTTGAGGTCAAGATCTTCCACTGCAACCATATGGATCTTGATTTCTAGCCTCCCCAAGTTGCTTTCCACCAATCCCATCTCTTCCACCAAGCCAAATCTGTGAGAGAGTGATTGTGTGTTGAGGAGTCTATCATCTTGAAGCACAAGAGCAAGGAGTTCATCATCATTACCAAGCCTATTACCTTTTGGAGGGTGGTGCCTCCTAGATTGGTTAAGTGTCGCTTGGGAGCCTCCTACTTCGTGTTGTGGAGTTGAACCAAGAAGTTTGTACGGGCAAGGAGATCGCCTACTTCGTGAAGATCTACCCATAGTGAGGCTAGTCCTTCGTGGACGGAAGCCGTTATGGAATAGTCAAGGTTTCTACTTCGTGGACCCTTATGGGTGGAGCCCTCCGTGGACTCTCGCGACCGTTACCCTTCGTGGGATGAAGACTCCATAAACGTGGACATACGATAGCACCACCTATCGGAACCACGGGAAAAATCATCGTGTCTACAATTGCGTTTGATCTTCCTACCCTATCCTTTCTACTCATGCTTGTTGTTACTTTCCGCTGCTATACTCTTAGACTTGCATGTGTAGGGTGTACTTGACTTGCCATGAAATGCTAAAATTGCCAACTCTATAATTTGGGAAAAGGCAAAACTTTTATTTGGTCAAGTAGTCTAATCACCCCCCTCTAGACATACTTTCGGTCCTACATAATTGCAGCATAAAGTGGGTAAGTATTTCCCTCAATCATGAAACCAAGGTTTATCGAACCAATAGGAATATCAATCCTCAACCGTCTTCAGCGGGTGCGCACAAATGAACAAACAACTTGCACCCAACGCGGGCAAAAGGGTTGTTAATCCCCTTGATCTCGTTATTTGCAAGCAAGTGAAGTGTGTAGATAATAGTAGATAATTGTAAATCGCAAAATAAAATAAAAAGTAAATAAAGGAAGCAAGGCAATAGTAGTGTTTGTAAATTTATAAGTGAATAGACTCGGGGGGCATTGTTTTCCCTAGCGGCATCTCTCATGTAGGCAGCATACGGTGGGTAACAAATTACTGTTGGGCAATTGATAGAAAAGCGGATAGTTATCCGATTTTCACGACAATGATCATGTGTATATAGGCATCATGTCCATAAACAAATAGGACGACTCCTGCGTGCACCTATTACTATTACTCCACTCATCCACCGCTATCCAGCATGCATCTAGAGTATTAAGTAAAACAGAGTAATGCATGGAGAACGATGACATGATGTAGACAAAGTAAACTCAAGCAATATGAATAAACCCCATCGTGTTATCCTTAGTAGCAACAACACAAAGATGAGTCTTGTCCCTTTTTGTCACTGGGATATAGAGCACCGTCAGGTTGAACCTATCACAATGCACCACTCCCACTGAAGATAGATCAATCTACTGGGCCAAAGCACATCAATAAATCGGATAGCATTAGGAAGCTATAATGATCATGCAAATAAGAATCTTAATATTCAGACATGACTCAAATACTTTTCATGAATAATCTAAACATAAACCCACAATTCATCGGATCCCAACAAACACACCGCACAATAGGATTACATCGAATGGATCAAAGCGAAGATGCGATGATCATTGTATTGAAGATCAAGAGATAGAGAGATTGCCATCTAGGTACTAGCTATGGACCCGTAGGTCAGTGGTGAACTACTCACACATCATCATGAGGGCAACAAGGTTGATGAAGAGGCCCTCCGTGATCGATCCCCCTCCGGCAGGGTGCCGGAACGGAGCTCCAGATGGCCTCGCGACGGAGCAGAGACTTGCGGCGGCGTAAAAAGGGTTTCGGAACTGCCTCCGGGTTTTTTGTAATATTAGAGAATTTATAGGCCAGAGAGGGGCATCGGGAGATGCCCGAGGGGGAAAGCACACATCAGGGCGCCCCCCACGGTGTGACACCCTGGTTTTATGCTACAGTGATGATTGTAATTAAGCTACAGTAATGGCCAAGTGATTAAGCTAATCTTTTGCTAAACAGGGCTTGATCAAGTTTGAGTTCATTTTCCAATTCAAATTCCACTGAAAAAGGCTTTGAATTTTGTGATGATAAAATAAATCCTCAAACAGCAAAGGAAAAATGCTGCATACTTGTGGAATAATCCAAAACTAATGTTGTTGAGGAAAACAACATCACCAAGTTTATGGTGTGGACCCCACCATCAAAACAGAGTCATATTTGCATTTTAAAAGCACTCTAAATTCAAATGGAAAATGCAAACAGATTCCAAAAATCCTCAAATTTGTTGTGGACAAGTGGAATATTGCAAGGTATTATTTGGACCCTATTGCACATTTTTGTTATAAAGGAAATTGGCTAAAAGAAATTAAAACAAAAGCTGTGGAGAAATCAGAAAAAAAGAGAAAAGAGAAAGAAAAAGGAAAAGGCACTGTGCACTTGAGCCCAGTGCTACAGTGGCGGCCCAGCCCGCTCCCCCGGTCGTCTCCCTCCTCTCACTGCTCACCCGCGGCCGCTGTCGAACACAGCGCGTGCGCGCGCGCCCGCGGCCAGCCCCCCTCTCCCTCGCACGACAGCGCGCCCGCGCCCACCGGGTGGATAAGGGCGACGCCCCGAGCCTCTCTGGCCTCTCCCTCGCTCACTTTCCCCCTCTCTCTCTCGCTCGCTCTCCTCCCTCCCGAGCGCCTCCGTCGCCATGGCCGACGGCTAGGCGCAGCCACCGGCCCTCCCGCGCCCAGCTAGGACGTCCACGAGCTCCGCTACGACCGCCCCGTCCTCCTCGACCACAAGCCCGAGCCACAGGAGCCCTGCATCGCCCCCACGCCGTCGTTTTCCTCCTCGGGACCCGAAGATCGTCGCCGTCGATCCGCCGTCTGCACTGCACGCCAACTGCACCGGGCCTTCTCAGCAACGACAGTGAGCTCCCCGGCGTCCTCCTCTTCCCCTGGTTGCTCTCCTAGGCCGCCGTAGCTAGCTTCCACCGCACCCGAGCTCCGGTCGCCTCCTTTGAGCTCGTGGTCGTCGTCACCGTCGCCGTCAGGCTCGCCTGAGCGCAGCACCGTGCTCCTGGTGCTCCCAGGAGCACAACGCGCACACGCACGCCCCCGCTCGTGCCTCCTAGCGCCGTCTGCGACGTGCGCCCGAGCGTTCCTCCGCCTGAGCTCGTCGCCGACGAGCCTCCGGTGACCAAATGGTCTCGGGCGTGCCACCATCGTGCTTGCCGCGTCGCGTAGGACCGATCCCGCGCTAGTCCCGTTCGTTTTGCTCCCTGTATGCACGCGCCGGAGTTCGCCCGAAGCTCGCCTCCGCCGCCGTCGACCGTACGCTCGCCACCGTCCACCGTAGCCCCTGCCGATGCGAGGAATGGACGCGCGACGACGCCTGCTTTCGAACGCCACCGGCCGCGCTCGATTTGACCCACCGTATCGCAAACCCGAGCCCCCTCGCCGTCTCGGGCGCTCGCCGGAGTTGCTCCGGCGACGAACGCCGGCCGCCATTGACCTGGCTGGACCGGGGCCACTGCGAGGGTCACTGACCCGCGGGCCCCGCGGTCCTGGTTGACCTGTTGACCAGGTCAACCATGCTGACTGGGCACTGCCAGTCAATGACAGGTGGGGCCCAACCCCCCTGTGTGTATGATAGGTGGGCCACCCCTGTCAGCTAACTAATTAGTTAATTAGGTTAATTAAAATAATTAACTTAGCCTAATGACCCTATGACAAATGGGCCCCACTTGCTAATTAGTCTCTGTTTAGTTTAAATTAAAATGAATTAACCCTGAGTCTATGACATGTGGGACCCACTGGTTAGGTTTGACCTGGTCAGCCCCACTGTTGACTGCTGATGCAATGCTGATGTCAGCATGATGTCATAATAGCATTTTTCAAATTTAATTAATTCTGTTAATTTCAGAAAATGATTAAAACTTTGAAAAATCATAGAAAATAATCTATAGCTCAGATGAAAAAACTTTATACATGAAAGTTGATCAGAAAAATCCCACGAATCCAAATATGCCATCCATTCATCTGTCACATGCTCCTAGCATGATGAACATGGAACTTTCCCCTCCGGATCGCCTGTCCGATAAATCCAAAGACCCGGGAAATATCGTCAGATATTCTCCCGCTCCGTCTGATACGTGTAGTGCGACGTTAGACTACCCCTAGCGCTGCGTATTGCCATGTCATGCATCGTGTTGCATCTGTTTGCTTGTATTTATTGTTTCTTCCCCCTCTTCTCTCTGGTAGCCTCCGAGACTGACGCTGCTGCCGAGTGTGACTACGCCCCTGACGACCAGCCTTTTGCAGCAGAGCAACAAGGCAAGCAAAACCCCCTTGATCATCCCGATATCACCTATTCTTTCTTCCTCATGCTTGCATTACATTTTGCTACTGTATTTAAACAAGCACCTATTCTGATGCATAGCCTGTTTTTGATAAACTGCTATCATACCTGCAATCATATCAACTGCTTAGTATAGGTTGATCAATGAATCCCCAGTGACCCCTTAGTCCTAGTTGCCCCTGCTTCTTCATCGACGACTCGAAGACTCGGTCAACCGACCGACGAGCCAGGCCCCTCACATCACCGCACACCCCTTAGTTGTACGACTCTGCAGCGCTACTATCGAGTACTGAGGGTGACACCTCGTGAAGTACTCATGATGCTAGCTCTGTAGTGCAGCTAGTCGGTCGTGGTTATTCGAGGGTGATTCCTCCTTCACCACTCCCGACGATGACTCTGTCGTGCAACCCCTCAAGTGTGGGACTCTCGAGGGTGATTCCTCTAAGTCCACCTTGACGGTTTCATTGAGCGGGGCCCTTTGAGGGTGATTCCTCAGGTTCCTTCTTGATGTTTTATACACACAGTTAGTATGACCTGGTTACAGAAACATGTTGGTGATGGGTCGGCCCTAAGGCGTACCCACGGTTTGATGAAGATGAGGCGTGGACGGGCAGGAGAGGCCCTTGCCACACATCCTCGAGACGGGGCGACGGGACCGCAATTTATGGGTCACGCTTTCCCTGCATTAATAAAATGCTAATGGGTTGGGTACTTGATCTGAGTTAGGTCGTTGGCCTTAATACGCACTAACCTTCACATGGGGAAGATATGGGCACTCAGCGTCGTTGTATCAGCCGAAGCTCTTCGGACGTCAGCAATGGAGCGGCGCGTGCCTGAGTGGTCCGCAATGGCATCACGCTTGTTACTAAGGGGTGCTAGGACTGACGTCGGCCGCGTTCGCATCGTGCAGGAGTGCAAGGGCAAGTGGGCCCACGAACCTGCGCGCTTAGGAATTTAGACCGGCGGGCTGGCCTCTTCGTTGAGCCTAGGTGGGGCGACGACGTGCTGATATCCCGAGGCCGGGCATGACCCAGGAAAGTGTGTCCGGCCGGAGGTGATTCAGGCGTGTTGGGTAATATGTGGTGCACCCCTGCTGGGATGATTAATCTATTCGAATAGCTGTGTCCACGGTAACAGGACGACTTGGAGTTGTACCTTGACCTTATACAACTATAATTGTGAATTAAATTTGAATGAATTGTGGCCCTGAGATTGCTTCCTCGCAGGGAGTCGAGGAAGAATCTCTGGGCGTGGTTACTTAATAAAATTGCTACAATAATATGACTATATGTGAGATACCAATCTGCACTCTTCTAATGCTGCAAGATGTTGAAGATGCTAGTCTTTGATAGGACTAGGCCTTCCCCCTCATTCTTGCTTTCTGCAGTCAGTCCAGATATATCCCATCCTTTGATACTGATGCATACTTAGCATAGTTCTGATGTCAGTCTTGCGAGTACTTTGGATGAGTACTCACCGCTGCTTTGCTTTCTCTTTCCCCCTCGATACGATACCGCGTTCAGACGATGGAGCCCAGGAGTTGGAGTACGCCGGAGACGACTACTACACCACCGCTAGAGCCTACTACTACGTGGAGGCCGCTCCCGACCAGCAGTAGGATAGGAGGTTCCCAGGCAGGAGGCCTCGCCTCTTTCGATCCGTTGTTATGTTTGTTCTAGCCTTCTTAAGGCAAAATTTGTTTAACTTATGTCTGTACTCAGATATTTTTGCTTCCGCTGACTCGTGCTTGTCGAGCTTTGTATTCGAGCCCTCGAGGCCCCTGGCTTGTAATATGAAGCTGTATGACTTTAATTTGTGTCTAGTGTTGTGTTGTGATATCAATCAGTGAGTCCCTAATCTTGGTTGTACGCATTGCGTGTATGATTAGCGTACGGTCAAAATTGGGGGCGTCACACAGGGCGCGCCCTGTTGCGTGCTGGTGCCCTCGTGCGTCCTCCGGTCTCCCCCCGAAGCCTCCAGGTCTTCTTTTGGTCCTGAAAAAAATCATAAAAAAGTTTCGTGGCAATTGGACTTCGTTTGGTACTGTAAACCTGAAAAGTGAAAAACATGCAGAAAACAACAACTGGCACTGGGCACTGGGTCAATAGGTTAGTGTTCAAAAATATTATAAATTAGTAAATAAAGACCCGAAAAGTATCCTAAAATAATAATATATCAGCATGGAACAATCAAAAATTGTAGATACGTTGGAGACGTATCATGTGTTTGTTGGGATCCGATGAATTGTGGGTTTATGTTCAGATTATTCATGAAAATATATTGAGTCTTTACTGAATTCTTATATGCATGATTGTTATAGCTTCGTATTGCTCTCCGACTTATCGGTATTGTTTGGTCAACTAGATTGATTTATCTTCAACGGGAGTGGTGCGTTGTGATGGGTTTAATCTTGCGGTGCTCAATCCCAGTGTCAGAAAGGGACATGACATGTATTGTATTACTGCCATTAAGGGGAAAATGATGGGTTTTATTCCTATTGATTGGATTTACTTTGTCTACATCATGTCACCTTGCTAGAAGCATTACTCTGTTTTTACTTAATACTCTAGATGCATGCTGGATAGCAGTCGATGGGTGGAGTAATAGTAGTAGATGCAGGCAGGAGTCGGTCTACTTGTTTATGGAAGTGATGCCTATATACATGATCATTGCCATGAATAAACATTGCATAACTATGCGCTTTTCTATCAATTGCCAAACAATAATTTGTTTACCCACCATATGCTTTCTTCGAGAGAGAAACCTCTAGAGAAAACTATGCCCCGGGGTCTTAACAAAAAATATATTACAAAAACAACAAAAATATTGCTGCCATTTATTTACTATTATTTTATTTTATATTTATATTAGCTATCTATCACTACTTATCGCTTGCAGGTAGCGAGTTCAAGGGGCTTGCCAAGCCTCTTGCCCGCGTTGAGTGCAAGTGCGTGCTCTTTTGTGTGTAGGTGCTAAAGACGGGAATTTGCGTGGTCCTCCTATTGGTTTGATAACCTTAGTTCTCACCGAGGGAAATACTTATCTCTATTGTGTTGTGTCTCCTCTCCTCTTTGGGGAAAATCCCAACGCGGTTTGCAAGTAGCACCAGGCCGGACATCCGACCCCCTGCCGGAAATCCAGCGCGAGGAGAAAGAACCCTGCAGAACCAGCCAAGCTTCGGGCCGGACATCCGTCCATGCCCCGGACATCCGACGCCTCACGAGAGGCGGACATCTGGCGCCTGCCTGCGCGTAGAGACTTGGGCCGCAACCCATGTATCCCTTCACCCCTCACTTACCCTTCGTGGCTAGCACTATATATACTACACTCCTCCTCATTTCTAGGGTTAGCAAAGTGATAGGTCATTCTAGTGAGCTTTGATCCTTCCTTTATCTCTCTCATGGAGATCGAGGCCTCCACTGGAGAAGATCCCTAGAGGATGTCAAGGCCCCTTTCGAGGGAAGATCTATCATGGATTTCAAGGCCCATCTCTCGTATAGATTTGGATGAACTACCCATGTATATGTATATCCATTGTTGTTCTTGGATCTTGATGCATCCCATGTATTCCTTGTGATTTGAGGAGTACTTGGTGTGGATCTTGTCTAATAGAGCATTTTCCCCTTTGATTTCCCCACGTTTTACCCTCGTGTTCTTCGTGTTCCTCCCGAATCCCCCTCAAATTTGTGAACATCGAGACACCTAGGGTCTTTACCCACATCATCTTGGTATCATGAGCCATGTTGACACGAATTTGAAGCCCTACCCCCCATGTTCTAGCCATTAGTTCGGATTTTTCTCTCCAATTTTGAAAATTCCCCACAAAAAGAGCCCCCCAAAATTTCTTGTGATCTGTTGTTCTTGTGAGTTTTTGATTGATTTTGATCCGTGGATCTAGTGTTTAGCAAGTGGATTTACCTCCCTTTGCGTTCCCTAGCCTCAATTTTTCTTTTTACCCAACCAATTTTGACCTTGGAATCCCCAATTTCCGCCCCAAATCGAGTTTCGAGCCCCAAATCGCGATCTGGATTTGTCGGGCCGGATTTCCGGGCCCCTGGCCGGACATCCGGCTCGTGGAGCGCCAAATCAGACAAGTTTCTGGACATCAATGCCTAGATTTCCGGCCTAGCCCCGGATGTCCGGCCCCTGTAGGTTTCAGCCACATGTGTTTCACCGTTTCGGCCATAACTAATTCATTCGGAGTCCGATTTTGATGTTCTTTAGCTCATTTTGTGGCTATTGACATCCACCATCGACCAAAATTAGTTACACAATCATTTGACTCCATCAAAATTTTCATATTTTGGCAAGTTTGCCTAGGCCCTCAACCATATCATCCACCATACCACCATAGCATTTCGCAACCTAACCCATTTTGATTCTCATTGTATTTGTGGTTGCTTGAGTTGTGATTTGTGTTTCGACTACTTAGGGATAGTAACTTCTTCATCAACCACTGGCGACGTGTATCGTGCCACTAACTACATCAACCAACGAGTTCCGCCATCGACAACGGCCATCCATCCTTTGAGACCATCTTCAACCGGAAGCAAGGCCGGTTACCCCCGACTTCGTGAAAGGTTAAGTGTGATGAAGGTATCCATTCTGTCATAAAATTTTCCTTCATTGCCATTACCCTTGATAGCCCCACCATCTTTGCGCATACCTTCATACCTATTAAGACTAGCTATCCGAGTATTGCTGGGCTTCACGAAAACTCGTGCACCATAGTGATACAATATCATATTGTTGCATCATTTGAAATATCATATAGTACAATTGCTTGCTCCCATGCATATATTGTGATACTTGTCTCATGTATTTGGTTGGAGGCTCAATAAGCATAGTGAAAAGAAATAGAAGAGCAAAAAAAGCTTCTAAGCAAGAAAGAATGATCAAAAGCTTCTAAGCAAACATAGTTCAAAATGAAAAGATATACTTGTGTATGAGGATACATGGAATAGGAAATGTTTTACTTGCATGAATAGGATTGGTGCCAAGTGGTGAATCGTGCCCAAACGTGCAATCAAGCTAGTGTCTCTCCTTGTGTTTGTGCAACACGAGCTTAGTCTTCGTTAGGCAATTTTGTATTGCTCATCCCTATAGTTGCACAAGCCCCATTATCCCACCGCATGTGTTTCTTCATTTTCCCTCCTCTATATTTGTGATCGCTTGCTTTGCATTTTGAGTCATTTGGATCGATTTCAACTCTTACAATATCTTGGACTTCAATTTGCTTGATATTTTGTGCCACTAACCCCACCGAGCTCCACTATAAGCCATTTGTGTAGGTTAAGAGAATTGGACAAGGTTTTTCACCAAGTGCATGATACGCCTCCAACGTATCGATAATTTATGAAGTATTCATGCCATATTCACCTATGTTTACAATATTTTTATATGGTTTTGATGCATTTTATATAATTTAATTGGAACTAACCAGGACTGATGCAATTTTCAGCAGAATTATCGTGTTGTTGTTTTTGTGCAGAAAATGTAAGTTCTCAGAATCGCTCAAAACTTTTTGACAATTTTTTCTGGAACATATAAGAAATACCGGAGTGAAGAACCACCTAAGGGGGGCCACAAGTTGCCCCCAAGGCAACAGGATGCGGCCACCCCCTAGGGCACGCCCTGTTACCTTGGGACCACCCCATGGCTCCGTTTCACGTGATTCCAACGCTGAAAAATCCTATAAATAGATAAACTCCCAGAAATAAACCTAGAACTTCCGCTCCGCCACCGCAACTCTCTGTATCGAAGAAATCTCATCCGAGCCCTTTACGGTACCCCGTCGGAGGGGAAAATCATCACCAGAGGCCATCTTCATCATCCTGGCGGTCTCCATGACGAGAAGGGAGTAGTTCACCCCCAGGGCTGAGGGTATGTACAAGTAGCTATGTGTTTGATATCTCTCTCTCCCTCTCGTGTTCTTGAGATGGCACGATCTTGATGTATCATGAGCTTTGTTAATATAGTTGGATCATATATATGGTGTTCTTCCTTCTCTATCTTGATGTGATGAATTGAGTCTTTCCCTTTGAGATCCCATTATGTTTGATTGAATACTTTGGATTTGAGAACACTTGATATATGTCTTGCATGTGGATGCCCGTGGTGACAATGGGGTGTTCTATTGAGTCACTTGATATATGTTTTGGCAATCAACTTGCGGATTCCCGCAGTGACATTGGGGTAATCTAGGCATAGAGGTTGATGCACGTTTTCGTCCTACTTTCTCCAATAGAAATCTTAGGGTACTCTTTGAAGTTCTTTGTGTTGGATTGAATATGATGAATCTGAAATTGTTTGATGCATGTCGAATAATTAACCCACAGGTACTTGTGGTGACATTGGAGTATTAGGTGGCATTAGGGTTGATTGATGCGTATCATAGGTGTTATTCTAGTACGAACTCTAGGGCTGTTTGTGACACTTATAGGGATTGCTCAATAGATTGATCAGAAGGGATAACTTTGAGGTGCTTTTACTACCTACAACAATTTCATCTTATGTTTTCCGCTAGATAGGAACTTTGGAGTGATTCTTTGTCGCACGCTGAGGGATGGTTATATGATTCAATTATGTTAGCACTGTTGAGAGACTGCACTAGCGAAAGTATGAACCCTAGGCCTTATTTCCAAGCATTTATATAACATTTTGCTCGTTGTTTGTCACTTGCTACCTTGCTGTTTTTATATTTTCAGATTATAAAAACCTATATCTACTATCCATATTGCACTTGTATCACCATCTCTTCGCCGAACTAGTGCACCTATACAATTTGCCATTGTATTGGGTGTGTTGAAGACACAAGAGATTTCTTGTATTTTGATTGCAGGGTTGTTGGAGAGAAACCATCTTCATCCTACACCTCCCACAGATTGATAAACCTTAGGTCACGCACTTGAGGGAAAATTGCTACTATCCTATGATATGTCCATTTTGCATCATGATTTCCTATTAATATCTATATTGTTCTTGGTCGTTATTCCATTCTATGATACAATTCTAATGCCTGTTCTCTTCTAATTTACAAGATCTAACACAAAGAGGGAAATTGCCGGAAACTGGAATTCTAGACCTCAAAGCCATGGAAAAGGCTGCAAATTCTCTGGACTCCAAATGACCTGAAACTTCACGAGGATTTTTTGTGGAATATATATGAATTACTGGAGCGAAGATACACCAGAGGGGGGCCACCTGTGGCTCCCAAGACAACAGGGTGCGATCACCCCCCTGGGCGTGCCCTGATGGCTTGGGAGGCCCACAGGCAGGCTTCGCCCCCCTCTTCTACTATACGAAGGGTTTTGACCTAAAAAAATTTAAGAGGATAATTTCGGGATGAAGCGCCGCTGTCTCGAGGTGGAAACCTGGGCAGGATCCCTTTTGCTCTCTGGTAGAGAGATTCTGCCAGGGAAACTTCTCTCTGGGAGGGGGAAATCGAAGCCATCGTCATCACCAACGTTTCCTCGTTCATGGGAGGACCAATCTTCATCAGCATCTTCACCAGAACCATTGATACGTCCATTTTGCATCATGATTTCTTATTGGTATTTATATTATTCTTGGTCCTTATGCCATTCTGTGATACAATTCTAATGCCTTTTCTCTCTTATTTGCAAGATCTAACACGGAGAGGGAAATTGCCGGAACTGGAATTCTGGACCCGAAAGCCATGGAAAAGGCTGAAAATTTTCTAGACTCCAAATGACCTGAAACTTCACAAGGATTTTTTGTGGATTATATCTGAATTTCTGAAGCGTAGAAATACCAGAGGGGAGCCAACGGTGGCTCCCAAGCCAACAGGGCGCAACCACCCCCGTGGGCGCGCCCTGATGGCTTGGGAGGCCCACAGGCAGGCTCTAGCCCCCCTCTTCTGCTATATGAAGGGTTTTGACCTAGAAAAAATAAAGATGATACTTTCGGGACGAAACGCCGCCATCTCGAGACAGAAACCTGGCCAGGAGCCCTTTTGCTCTCCGGCAGAGAGATTCTACCGGGGAAACTTCCCTCCGGGAGGAGGAAATGAAAGCCATCGTCATCACCAATGCTTCCTCCTTCGTGGGCGGACCAATCTTCATCAACATCTTCACCAGCACCATCTCATATCAAACCCTAGTTCATATCTTCAATCTTTGTTTCAAAGCCTCAGATTGGTACCTGGGAGTTGCTAGTACTGTTGATTACATCTTGTAGTTGATGCTTGTTGGTTTACTTGGTGGAAAATAATATGTTTAGATCCTTTATCATATTCATTACACCTTTGATCTTGAACATGGTGATGATTTGTGAGTAGTTACTTTTGTTCTCGAGGACGTGGGAGAAGTCTTGTTATAAGTAATCATGTGAATTTGGTATTCGTTTGATATTTTAATGACATGTATGTTGTTGCTTCCTTTAGTGTTGTCATGTGAACATCAACTGATGACACTTTACCATACTTTGGGCCTAAGGGAAGTCATTGTGGAGTAATAAGTAGATGATGGGTCACGAGAGTGACAGAAGCTTAAACCCTTGTTTATGTGTTATTCCATAAGGGGCTGAATTGGACCCATATGTTTCATGCTATGGTTAGATTTATCTTAATTCTTCTTTCGTAGTTGTGGAATCATGCGAGAGGGGTTAATCATAAGTAGGTTGTTAGTTCAAGTAAGAATAACACATAAGCAGTGGTCCACCCACATATCAAATTATCAAAGTAACGAATGTGAATCAACTCAACATGATGAATGTGACTAGACAGAAATTCCCATGTGTCCTCGAGAGCACCTTACTTCATATAAGAGAACTTTCAGGCATGTCCTTTTCTATAAAAAGGATTGGGCTACCTTGTTGCACACTTTCTACTTTTGTTACTTGTCACTTGTGACGAATTATCTTGTTACAAAACTATCTATCACTGTTACTTACAGCACTTGCAGAGAATACCTTGCTGAAAATTGCTTGTCATTTCCTTCTGCTCCTCATTGGGTTTGACACTCTTACTTATCGAAAGGACTATGATTGATCCCCTATACTTATGGGTCATCAAGACTCTTTGCTAGCACCGTTGCCGGGGAGTGAAGCACCTTTGGTGAGTGGAATTTGGTAAGGAAACACTTTTGGTACGTGCTGAAATTTATTACTGCTTGTTACTACGGATGATAATCCTTTGAAAGGTTTGTTTGGGGTATCTTCACCTCGAATGGAAGTGGAAAAGGCCGCTCCCCAACCTACTGAACTTTCTGGAAATATTTATTATGAGATTCCTTCGGGTATGATAGAGAAACTACTAGCTAATCCGTATGCAGGAGGCAGAACAACTCATCCCGATTTAGACTTGATATATATAGATGAGATTTATGTATTATTTAAGCTTGTATGTTTATCCGAGGATAAAGTCAAGAAGAAGGTTTTCCCTTTATCTTTGGAGGGAAAGACATTGATTTGGTACAGACTACTAGATGATGCTGGAACATGGGCTGGAATCGGTTGAAGCTGGAATTTCACCAGAAGTTTTATCCTATGCATCTAGTTCATCGTGATCGGAATTATATATATAATTTTTGGCCTCGTGAAGGAGAAAGTGATGACCCACAAGTATAGGGGATCAATTTTAGTCCTTTCGATAAGTAAGAGTGTTGAACCCAACAAGGAGCAGAAGGAAATGACAAGCGGTTTTCAGCAAGGTATTCTCTGCAAGTGCTGTAAGTAGCGATAGTAGATAGTTTTGTAGAAAGATAATTCGTAACAAGTGACAAGTAACAATAGTAACAAAGGTGCATCAAGGTAGTCCAATCCTTTTTATAGCAAAGGACAGACCTGAAAGTACTCTTATATTAAGCAAGCGCTCCCGAGGACACATGGGAATTTCTGTCTAGTCATGTTCATCATGTTGAGTTGATTCGCGTTCGCTACTTTGATAATTTGATATGTGGGTGGACCAGTGCTAAGGTGCTATTCTTACTTGAACTAAAAACCTACTTATGATTACCCCCTCTCGCAAGCATCCGCAACTACGAAAGAAGAATTAAGATAAATCTAACCATAGGATGAAACACGTGGATCCAAATCAGCCCCTTATGAAGCAACACATAAACTGGGGTTTAAGCTTCTGTCACTCTAGCAACCCATCATATACTTGTTACTCCACAATGACTTCCCTTAGTCCCATAACATGGTGAAGTGTCATGTAGTCGATGTTCACATGACACCACTAAGAGAAGTAACAACATACATATCATTAAAATATCGAACGAATACTAACTTCACATGATTACTTATAACAAGACTTCTCCCATGTCCTCAGGAACAATAGTAACTACTCACACCTCATCAACGTGTTCAAGATTAGAGGTGCAATAATAATAATTAAGAATCTGAACATAATATCTTCCACCAAGTAATCCAACAAGCATCAACTACAAGATGAAACCAACACAACTAGTAACCCAGGTACCAATTTGAGGTTTTGAGACAAAGATTGAATACAAGAGATGAACTAGGGTTGGAGATGATATGGTGCTAGTGAATATGTTGATGAGGATTGGTCCTCCCACGACGGAGGAAGCGTTGGTGATGACGATGGCTTCGATCTCCCCCTCCCGGAGAGGATTTTCCCCAGCAGAATCTGACTGCCGGAGTGCAAAAGGGCCTCTGCCCAGGTTTCCGCCTCGAGATGGTGGCACTTCGTCCCGAAAGGCCGCTTATAATTTTTCTAGGTTAAAACACACCATATAGGAGAAGGGGGGCCTCGGGAGGCCAGCAGGGGCCCCACAAGCCATCAGGGCGCGGCCTGGGGGGGTGCCCTGTTGGCTTGTGCCCTGCTGGTGGCCCCCCTCTAGTATATTTTTGGCCAAGAAATTCTTAAATATTCAATAAAAATCTCCGTGAAGTTTCAGGCCATTTGGAGTCTGGTGATTTTTCTGCCTTTTTCTCGGTTTTCCGGTCCAGAATTCCAGTTTCCAGATATTTCCCTCTTTGTGATGTACCTTGCATATTCAGAGGGAAACGGCATAAGAATTGCATAATAGTATGGAATAATGGACAAGAATGGAGTAGATGGTAATAAGAAATCATGATGCAAAATGGACGTATCAACTCCCCCAAGCTTAGACCTCGCTTGTCCTCAAGGGAAAGCCGAACTCTAAAATAATGACCACATAATTTGAGAGAGAGGTGTCGATAAAAACAAAATATGGACATGAGAGCATCATGAATATTATTATAGCAGCAAGCTTTTCATCATATAACTTCTCATAAGCAAGTTAAGATTTATTCACAATTATTGAAGTATGAAGCATAAACCTTATTGACATCCAACAAACAGTGATTTTAGTCATGGAGATAATCATAATTCATCATATTCAAGAGAAGAGTACATATAAGAGCTTTCATTCTAGCAAACCCACATACTCAACCATCTTTTAGTCATCTATGATTGTTGGCACACATTGCATATTTTTGGAGCTAATGTTTTTGCTGGACACGTAGGAAGATAGGGGCTTCATTTGCCACCCAACTCATTTACCTCAAGGATAATGTCAACAATAATGAATCATGGTTTCTTACATTCAACTGGATATATATATCTGGATCTTTCCTCAACACGTGATGCTTGCCAACTAAGAGAGTTTATAAATTAAAAAAAGGGAAGATATTAATGACCTTGTGTAAGAGTAAAACTTTATGAAAGTAAAAGATAGGGCCTTCGCAGAGGGAAGCAGAGGTTGTCATGCGCTTTTATTTGTTTAGATGTGCAATCTCTTAATGCAAAGGAACGTCACTTTATTGTGCTTGTGATAGCGAACTTTATTATGCACTTTGTCGCTTTTATTTCTTCGTCACCGCAAGATCGTACAAAGCTTATTTTCCCTTTCAACCAAAGATCATAAGCAATTTTTATTGCTTGTGCACCGATGACAACTTACTTGAAGGATCTTATTCAATCCATGGGTAGGTATGGTGGACTCTCACAGAAAGAAACTGGGTTTAAGGGGTTATGGATGCACAAGTAGCATTTCTACTTGGTGCAGAAATTTTGGCTAGCAGAAGATCTAAAAGAAACATCACATGTTAAAGGATCCATGACTATATAAATTCTATGCAAATGTAAGCAATCATGGCCATTAGGTTGTCTTCCATGTCCAACTTCAACATTTGCTCATTTTTTGATATTTGGTGAGGGTTCTCAATCATAGATGATGTCCAAGATAATGTATTTGTATGTGGATCTTCTCTTCTCTATCATAGTCTTGCATAGATTATAACAATGACTAAGGCTATGTTTGTTTTATTCTCAACAATTTTCATCACTCATACTTTCTTTTTATGTGAAATCATTACTCCTCATGAGATAAGCACATGGTTTTTCTATTTCTTCTTATATCCTTACTATGGTGTAAGATGCAATGAGGATAAGGCACACGAACTCAACTAACTTTATTATATAACTCTCACACTCGGTTACAAGGATAGATAGACCTCAAAGCAAAATACTAAGCAAAAGCAAATCTGAAACTTTATTTCTCTAAACCACGAAATAGCTAAGGATCAAATTAAAATAAAAGATGATGGTAAAAAGTGATGGTGATACGATACCGGGGTGCCTCCCCCAAGCTTGGAACAAGCTAAGGTGGTGCCCATACCCATGTACTCAAGTGTTCTTCGGCGATGGTGGTGGTGATGAAGTAGTGGTACACTTCTTCTCCAGCTTACGCCTGAAGATGAAGTTTTCCTCTCTTAAATCATCATTTTCTTGCTCGAGCTTCAAGACCTTTTTGCATAAAGCTGCATTGCTTTCCTGCAGAAAATGAGACGGGATAAATTGGACCTTAGATTAGTTTGATCCGTTAGGGAGGCTTGACTTCTTGAATTCCACATGCATATCTCCAGGTTGAGGTAGCGGATCTTCATCTTCATCTGAACTGGAATCTGGACCGGCATCTTCCGTCTCCTCCAGATCGTTATCTCTCTCCTCTTCAGTGGACCATAGGTAGGGGTAAATATCCCCAAAGATCTTTGGGTCTGCCACATAGTGGGAGACATAGCTCTTTCCATCTGAATCTTGAGACGACATATTCTCAACTCTGCCAGAAAAATAGCTCGAAACAAGAACAGAGGAGAAACTCATGATGCGGTGGTTAAAACATACAGGAGTATATATAATGATTTTTTCTAGATCAGAATACATGCTCGGGAAGAAATCGGAGTCCGGGAGGCACACGAGGGGCCCATAAGCCATCAGGGCACGCCCCAGGGGGGGCGCCCTGTTGGCTTGTGCCTCCCTCGTGGGTCTCCCCGACTCCTTTTAATTTTTGGATTTTTTTCTAAAATACCAAAACCAACAAAAACTATTTTTTTGGAATTTTTGGAGTCAGTTTACTTACCGTACCACATACCTACCCCTTTTTCAGGTTTCTGGAGTGTTCCGAAAGGCCTCCCGTATGTGTTCTTCCGGTGTTATTACTTGAATGATATTAGTCTCTTCATTAATGGGTGTACCTGAAATATAATGCTTGATTCTTTGCCCATTCACCACTCTCGGGTTTTTGCCTTCGAAGTTATCAATTTTTATAGCAACGGAGCGATAGACCTGTTCGACAACATATGTACCTTCCCATTTGGATAAGAGTTTCCCTGCAAAAAACCTAAAACGAGAATTGTACAAAAGCACAAGGTCTCCTACATTGAATTCCTCTTTTTAAATCCTTTTGTCATGCCATTATTTAACCTTTTCTTTAAACAACTTAGCATTTTCATAGGCTTGTGTCCTCCATTCATCTAGTGAGCTAATATCAAATAACCTCTTTTCGCCGACATGTTTAAAGTCATAATTAAGTTCTTTAATTGCCCAATAAGCCTTATGTTCTAGCTCAAGAGGTAAATAACAAGCTTTTCCATACACCATTTTATATGGGGACATCCCCATGGGGTTCTTATAAGCAGTTCTATAAGCCCAGAGAGCATCATCTAGGTTCTTAGACCAATTCTTCCTAGATCTTGCAAGATTAATTATAGTTCTCGATTACTCAATTCAACTTGGACACTAGATTGAGGATGATAAGGTGATGCAATTCTATGGTTAAAATAATATTTAGCTATAAGTTTGCGGAAAGCACCATGAATAAAATGTGAACCACCATCAGTCATTAAGTATCTAGGGACTCGAAACCTCGGAAAAATAATTTCCTTAAGCATTTTAATAGAAGTGTTATGATCAACACTACTAGTTGGAATAGCCTCTACCCACATAGTAACGTAATCAACAGCAACTAAAATATGAGTATATCCATTTGAGGAAGGAAAAGGTCCCATGTAGGGCTGCAGAGTCGAGTTTGAGCGAGTTGAAGTTAGCTCAGCTCAACTCGTATTAAAAGTCGAGCGAGCTCAGACCAAGTGAAGCTCAAGGTCGAGCTGTAGATCATGACTCGTGCTCAGCTTGTAACGATCTCGAGTCGATCTCGAGCTAGTTTCGAGCTAAATGAGATGGTAAAAATATAAATCTATGATGATTATTTAAACTAATAAGGCTAACATAAAAAATACTAAAAATATATTATTTCAATCAAGACGATGATAATATAAATTTCTTCAAAGTAGTTTGACTTATTCTCTCACAACCAAAAGTCTGGTATCAAAATAAGATAATGATTCATGACAAACATATAATTAGGAAAACAAATTATCTGCCAAAGACCATAATAAGGCCATATTCTTCTCTGCATTTAGCAAAGGTTCCATGTTTGCTAGTAAATAAAATGGAGAAAATCATGGACAACATATATGGTAATAAATCATCTCATTTGCATTTAATATATGGCATGATCATTGAAAATAATCATATTATGTCGAGCTAAAATAGAGCGAGCTAGTATTGGCTCATGATCGGTTTGTTTCTCGATCGAGCTGCACAAAGTGTTCAAACTCGGCTCATTTATTTTCGAGTCGATCTCGAGTCGGGCTAAAAACCGAGTCGATCTTGAGCGGCTCACGAGCCTTGAGCTTTTCTTGCAGCTCTAGTTCCATGAAATCAAAACCCAAAACATCAAATGGTTCAATAGCAAGTGAATAGTTCATAGGCATTTCCTGACGTTTACCAATGTTACCAACTCTTTGGCATTCATTACATGAAAGGACATACTTACGAGCATCTTTGAAAAGAGTAGGCCAATAAAAACCAGATTGTAATACCTTGTGTGCAGTTCTGTCGCCGGCATGGTGTCCTCCGTAAGCCTCGGAGTGACACTTCTGTAGGATATGTTCATGTTCATGTTCATGCTCAGGTACACAACGTCTAATAACACCATCTACTCCTTCTTTATAAAGATGTGGGTCATCCCAAAAGTAATGTCGTAAATCATAGAAGAATTTGTTCTTTTGTTGGTATGTGAAGTTAGGTGGTATAATTTTAGCGACAATATAGTTAGCATAATCAGTATACCAAGGAGTACTATGTGAAGTATTTATAGCAGCAAGTTGTTCATCAGGAAAATTATCATCAATAGGTAGTGGGTCATCAAGAACATTTTCCATTCTAGACAAGTTATATGCTACCGGGTTTTCGGCTCCCTTCCTATCAACGATATGCAAGTCAAACTCTTGTAGTAAAAGCACCCACCTAATAAGTCTAGGTTTAGCATCTTTCTTTTCCATAAGGTATTTAATAGCAGCATGATCAGTATGAATAGTTACTTTGGAATCAACAATATAAGGTCTAAACTTATCACATGCAAAGACAACTGCTAAAAATTCCTTTTCAGTGGTAGCATAATTTCTTTGGGCAGCGTCTAGAGTTTTACTGGCATAATGAATATCATTCAGTTTCTTGTCTACTCTTTGCCCTAGAACAGCACCAACAGCATAATCACTACCATCACACATAATTTCAAATGGTAAGTTCCAATCAGGTGGTTGAACAATGGGTGCAGAAATCAAAGCTTTCTTAAGTATTTCAAAAGCTTCTACACAATCATCATAAAAAACAAAGGGAATATATTTTTGAAGAAGATTAGTTAACGGCCTAGAAATCTTTGAGAAATCTTTGATGAAACGCCTATAGAAACTAGCATGACCAAGGAAACTTCTTATACCTTTGATATCTTTCGGGCATGGTATTTTCTCAATTGCATCAACTTTAGCTTTGTCCACTTCAATACCTTGTTTAGAAATTTTATGCCCAAGCACCATGCCTTCATTCACCATAAAATGGCACTTCTCCCAATTCAAGACAAGATTAGTTTCTTCACATCTCTGCAAAACTCAATCAAGGTTGCTCAAGCAATCATTAAAAGAAGTCCCATAAACATAAAAATCATCCATAAAACCTCAACAATCTTTTCACAAAAAATCAGAGAATATAGCTGTCATACATCTTTGAAAGGTAGCGGGTGCATTGCATAAACCAAAAGGCATACGCCTATAAGCATAAGTTCCAAAAGGGCAAGTAACGGTAGTTTTCTCTTGATCCTCTTTCGACACAGGTATTTGAGAAAAACCAGAATATCCATCAAGAAAACAAAAATGTGAGTGCTTAGATAATCTTTCTAGCATTTGATCAATAAAGGGAAAAGGGTAGTGATCTTTCCTAGTAGCTTTGTTTAATTTCCTGAAATCAATCACCATCCTATAACCAGTTACTATCATTTGTGGAATAAGCTCATTTTTATCATTAGGTACAACTGTTATACCTCCTTTCTTAGGGACACAACGAACAGGACTTACCAATCTACTATCAGCAATAGGATAAATTATACCTGCTTCCAGAAGTTTTAATATTTCGGTTCTTACCACCTCCTTCATCTTAGGATTGAGACGATGTTGGTGATCAACAACGGGTTTAGCGTGCGGTTCCATATTAATCTTGTGTTGACATAATGTAGGGCTTATTGTCGGTGTCAAAACCGGCGGATCTCGGGTAGGGGGTCTCGAGTTGTGAGACTAGAATCGATGGTAACAGGAAACGAGGGAGACAAGGTTTTACCCAGGTTCGGGCCCTCCTATGGAGGTAATACCCTACGTCCTGCTTGATTATATTGATGATAGGAGGATTACAGAGTTGATCTACCTCGAGATCGACTAGCTAAACCCTAGATGAGTTCTCTTGGCCTACAACCTAAAACCCTCTTGCTTATATAGACGCCCGAGGGTACCTAGGGCTTACACATAGTCGGTTACACATCGAAGGGAACAAACATGCCTATCTATTGTCGACAACTTGGAGGACACACCATGGCTCCTTGAAACTTCCACCTTGGCGACGGGGCCTTTGATCACCCCATGCTCATCCAGCGGCCCACATAGTCCGGCCCATGATAAACAGGTCGGCTATCCGAGGACCCCTTAAACCAGGACTCCCTTAGTAGCCCCCGGACTAGCCTCCAACGCCGAGGTATATCCGAACAATCTTGTGCGCCGAAGTCTTCGGCTTGCGAGGCGAGTCCCTTCATCCCTTCTTGTCCGGCAACCATGCTGTCATCGGTGAAATCCCAAACGTCACGGGATTGCTGGGTCCATCGTAATAGCGTTTCTTGATTTTCGCGCATCATGGGGAGACGAGCGGTTCAGTAGTCTTTTACAAAACTACCCCTCCCACAAAGGAGGCACCACCCATTTAAACAAACTGAAACATGGTCCAAGCCACATCTTCTTCTTCTCCATCAGAAAAAGCTTCCAGCAAAAGATCACCACCAAAAATGGCGAGCGCCCCCAGTTCTTCCTCGCATCCTTACGGCTCCCGTCCCGGGGACTGGACAATCTGCTCCGTATCCCTTCTTCGACTTCGTGACCTCGAGACTCAAGGGTACCTTCCCTCCTCGGATCTGGCGGCTATCCGTACCGGTTTGTCTTCATTCAACGGCGAGGCCTTCGCGGAGAATTTCCCCAATCCACAAAAGGGGAGCGTGTATGCTTCGTGCCCTTCCTCTTGCGGGGACTCGGGTTTCCCATTCATCCGTTCTTGAGAGGGTTACTGGAGTTTTATGGAATCCAGCTCCACCACCTCACCCCAGGGTCTATACTGCACATCTCGGGCTTCGTCACCCTTTGCGAGATGTTCCTGGGCTGTGAGGCACACTTCGAGTTGTGGAGGAAGTACTTCTGCCTTGTCCCTCGCACTCGAGACAAGACCATCTTTGAGGTCGGCAGAGCCGAAGTATGCCGCATAGCAGGGACGGGATATACCGTGGGGACGCCGAAGGAGTCCGAAGAATGGTCTTCGGAATGGTTCTACATCGAGGACGTCCCCCTATTTGATCCAGCTCGGAGGGGTTTGCCCGAATACTCCGACGCCCCTTTGAAGAAAAGGTACAACTGGTGCCCGAAGAGCCTGTCCCAAGAGGACAACGTTGAAGTGCAGCGCTTGGCAGCCCGTGTGAGGGTACTAGCCCATCATAAGCTGACCATGATAGACGTCATGGCTGCCACCATCACCCGGTGCGTCCAACCTCTTCAACAGAGGATACACCCCTTGTGGTGTTACAACGGGACGAGCGACACTACTCGCTCCCGAAGACTGGGCCCTGCCGATCAAACAGCATTAGCCGCCGCTCTTGCCGACCTATACAAAGGGGAGCAAGAAGATTTTATTCGACGGTTGACCAAGGAGGGATACTCAAGCCACAATCCCATAGAATGGGTGAGCCTTTTAACCCCGCGACCACAATTCGGGTTTTCAATTTGACCGAAGCCTTTAACTTTTTGTGAACAGGAATGGAGGAGCTTCATCGAGATAGTTAACTGTCCGGCCCCTCAGCCCGAGGACTATTCCCATGATGATGATCCGGGCTTTCATGATGACCCGGATTTGTCAATCGAGCTCGAAGACGGGGTTTTCTACCAGGAGAGCCTTGACGGTTCCAAGGTGGCTATCATTGTCGATTACCCCGGATCCTTCCCTTCTCTTGCAATAAGCAAGAAGAAGAAAAACTCACCCCGCAAGAGGCAAGTATCCTCCAATGACCCAAACGCGCCGGCTCCTACTCCCAAGCGCCATAGATCCGCGCGTCATACATCGGCAACGGTGGCAGTGCCTGGGTCGGAAAGCAACAAGGATCCGACAAATGAGCCGGTCGTGGGGACGGGCCCATCTACACGTTTGTCCCAAAGGTACTTCGCTCGACCGTTTGATTTATTATCATGATTGATAAAGCCTCACCAGAGACCTTGTGTTGAAATATTCAGGCAAAGAGTTCGGCCACCTCCCGCCGAGGATGTCTCCAGGACGTCCGGCGGTGCTCAAAATTCCAGGCCTTCCGCCCATGTTGAACCTGCTACGGAGGTTCCCATGGTCAATCCGGCCCCAGCCGATTCCGGTGACGTCGTGTTTGTTACCAGATCGGAGGTAGGAAGCGCCATGAATCAGCGGCGGCGACGAGAAGCCCTGCGTCACCCAACCTTCTCCGAACAAGAGTTCCGTGCTTTACGCACGGCGGACGCGCACATCGGTGCTGCCCGAGCTGGGTTCGGGGAGGCCATGAAATTGATATCGTCCAGCCTACACATGAGTAATCGGTTATTAGAGTCCAAACACTCATGTAAACCCAGTAGCCCCCGAGCCTTAAATTGGTCGGCACGGCCGAATTAAGGATCCTTGTATTGTTTTACTGCTAATGCAGGCCTCGAAGCAACGGAGCGAGCAACTGGCCAAGGAACTGGAAGCCAGCCGAACACAGGTGGAATCTGTGAAAGCCGAATTGGAGCAAGTGAAGAGCTTTACTCGGGAGGCACATGGTGAGTATATCTGTTCTGCTGATCTTAGTATATTCCCATGCTGACGCGAGGGTACTATGTAGCAGCTGAATCAATAGGGCAATTGCAAAGAGAGTTGGATGCAGCCCGAGAATCTCAGCGATATGCCGAGTCCCAGCATGAGGCTGGCTGGCATGTTTTGCAACGACACCTTGAAGAGAAGAACCACCTTAAGGCGGAGAACAAACAGCAGGCCGGAGAAATTGAGAGCTTAAAGACTCAATTGGCCCTGGCCCAAGGAGAGAACCAGAAATTACAGAGGGGCATGTTCGGTAAGTGTGATTCTAACATCGGAAGGTATTTCCCATAAATGAAGCATAATACACATGCCGTTGACTCATGTACAGGTCTCCTGTCTGGGCGACCCGAAGAAGAGATCGGATCCTACCAGGGAAGCCTTCTGAAGGAGCTGTCCGCCCTTCATGAGCGGGCTCGGAAGGCCATGAAGAGCATGGTGAAAGCATTGTGGCCTGCCGAGCAACCTCCGGAGGAGATGACTGAACTAGTCGATCGATTCAATGGAGCCCAAAGTAGGTTCGAGCTGTGGAAGACATCGGCTTGTCGAGAGGGAGCACGAGAGGCGTGGGCGATAATTATGACCCGGTATACCAGACTTAACCCCGAGCGTATGGCTCGGGTTGGGCCAGTAGGGTCAGATGGACAAGAAGTGCCGCTCCACCTGGTATACGACCAAGTAATGCCTGTCGCCCGTCTCTCGCAAGAAGATTGCTCCCTGGACACCATAATCAACAATCTCGATCGGCAGCCAGATGTATGATTATATGTAACTATGTACTAATAATCGAAAAATTGCTCCGTCTGTGTTGTAAACTTTGTCTTAACCGGCCATCGGCTTTGGCCTCCCGCGCTAAGAGCTTGGGAGTGTTCCTTGTGAATTATCACCCTAGGGGGAGTGAATTATGTTCGGGGAACCAGGCAATCCGGCCATGTGGTGCGAACAGATAGAAAGCACACAGGGAGATATGTTATATTACTGCTTAGCGTAAGAAACATCTTCTGAAGAAAATAGTACCTCTATCGATACCTTTCTTCAGGGTGCTACGTAAATCGTAGTTAGAAAGCCGTATACTATTAAATGCGACTAAGGGCTTTTGTAAGAGAAGAAGCCCAAGTAATGGTCATAACGACCATAGTATTATTAGTTGATTCCGTCGTAGCCGATCAATTGTCTGCTTAAGATAGCTAGCTTTTGGCTTCACCCGTCCGAGGTACGTATCCGGATGACCCGGTCGCAACAATCGCAGAGGTGCTCCCTTTACCCTCTAGCCGAACAATCAGGAATGTAGAGGGTAAGCACAGGAGCGAGGCAACCCAGCTTGGCAAATTCTTAGCTCGAATTGACGCATATGATGGCTTTTTTTAAAAACGACAAGGGAAATATGCGTACACAATAAATGTGAATAAGTTCTTATAATATAAAAGCATTGGCTTCGTAAAGAAGCCCCCAGGTGCTGTGTTCGGATTTAACACTTAAAGGTGTAGGCCGAAAATCTTAGTACAAGATCGGTTGAGCCGAACATAGAGTTGGGAAGAAAAATAATTCAAACCTGCCAAAAATCAAGGTGGGAGGGAAAGTAGAAAATAAAGAAGAAGAAAAGAAAAGGGAAATAAAGGGGAAAGAGTGTGACGACACCGGTTTATCCGTAGAAGCGCCGAAGACGAGCTGCGTTCCATGGGTTTGGTTCAAGGCGGTTATCCGACGGGTCTCGAAGACGGTAGGCCCCTCTCGCGAGTACTTCGTCGATTATGAAGGGACCCTCCCATTTGGGGTTGAGTTTATGCTTCTGCTTCTCCGGAAGTCGTAAGACGAGCTCACCCACGTTGTACGCCTTTGCCCTGACCTCCCTACTCTGGTAACGCCGAGCCTGCTGTTGGTAAAAAGTGGAGCGAGCCCGAGCTATGTCGCGCTCTCCTTTTAGGGCGTCCAGGTCGTCCTGCCGATCTAACTCGGCCTCCCTTTCCTCGTACATGCGCAACCTTGGCGCGTCGTGAATAATGTCGCAGGGGAGGACTGCTTCTGCCCCATAGACCATGAAGAACAGTGTGTATCCCGTTGATCTATTCGGGGTGGTGCGCAGGCCCCATAGAACGGAGTCGAGCTCCTCAACCCAATGACAGTCGGACTCATGAAGAGACCGGACCAAACGTGGCTTAATGCCGCTCATAATGAGGCCGTTTGCTCGTTCGACTTGTCCATTGGTCTGCGGATGATAAACCGATGCGTAATCGAGCTTAATGCCCATGTTTTTGCACCAGTCTTTGACCTCTTGGGCCGTGAAATTGGATCCATTGTCCATTATTATACTGTGCGGAATGCCGTAACGGTGTACCATGCCGGATATAAAGTCGATTACTGGTCCGGACTTGGCTGATTTGACAGGTTTTGCCTCTATCCATTTGGTGAACTTGTCCACCATGACCAGCAGGTATTTATTCTTCTTGGTCCCCCCGTTAAGTGGTTCGACCATATCCAGCCCCCAGACCGCGAAGGGCCAGGTAATCGGAATAGTCCGAAGAGCTGTTGGTGGCATGTGACTTTGATTTGCGAAAAGTTGACACCCCACGCAGTGTTCGACAAGCGACTGGGCGTCCGTCCGAGCTATGGACCAAAAAAAACCAGCCCAAAATTCCTTGCTAACTATGGCTCTTGCTGCGGCGTGATGACCACCCATCCCTGCGTGGACTTCGGCTAAGAGCTGCCGACCTTCTTCCTCAGATATGCACCGCTGTAGTATTCCGGTGGTGCTTTTCTTGTATAGCTCACCCTCGTGTACTTTGTAGGCTTTGGATCGCCGAATTATGCACCGTGCCTCCGTCTGATCGTCGGGGAGTTCTTTGCGAAGAAGGTAGGCGAGGAAGGGCTCGGTCCATGGCGCGATTACTTCCATGACCTCGTGAGCCGAAGGCGTTTCGTCCATTACGGAGCCGCCGATGATTTGATCGTCTGGTTCATTTATAGGGGGAACAACTTCGTCCGTACTGGTTAGATCGGCGCCCTTATCATCGTCCTTCCAAACCACGGATGGCTTAAAGAGCCATTCCAGGAAAGTGTTTTTTGGGACAGGGTCGCGTTTGGCCCCCAAACGAGCCAGCATGTCGGCGGCTTGGTTGTTGTCTCTAGCAACGTGGTGAAATTCCAGCCCCTCGAACCGTGCGGATATCTTGAGGACAGTGTTTCTATATGCCGCCATCTTCGCGTTTTGGGCATCGAAATCACCGTTGATTTGGGAGATGGCCAAGTTGGAGTCTCCCCGTACCTCCAGCCGGCGTATGCCCATTGATGCTGCCATCCGAAGACTGTGTAGTAGTGCTTCGTATTCGGCTGCATTGTTGGAATCGGCATACATGATCTGCAACACGTACCGGACAGTGTCTCCTGTGGGGGATGTGAGGATAACTCCAGCCCCCAGTCCGGCCAAAGTTTTAGATTCATCGAAGTACATTGTCCAATGGGAGTATGTACTATATTCCCTTGGGAGCTCGGCCTCTGTCCATTCGGCGAGAAAATCCGCCAACACCTGAGACTTGATAGCTCGTCTTGGTTTGTAGGCGATTTCAAAGGGAAGGAGCTCAACAGCCCATTTAGCTATTCGGCCGGTGGCGTCCCTGTTGTTGATTATATCGTTCAGGGGTACTTCGGATGCCACCGTGACCGAGCACTCTTGAAAGTAGTGCCTAAGTTTCCGTGATGCCATAAATACCGTATAGGCTATCTTCTGGTAGTGCGGGTATCTGGACTTGCACTGCGTGAGTACTTCTGACACATAATAGACCGGCTTCTTTATCCGGAATTTGTGTCCCTCCTCCTCTCGTTCGACGACGAGCACCGCGCTAATGACTTGGTTGGTAGCCGATATGTATAGTAGCATGGGTTCACCGGCGCCTGGTGCTGTGAGTATGGGATTGCTTGCCAGTAGTATTTTGATTTCTCCTAACGCAGCCGCTGCCTCATCGGTCCACTCGAAATTGTTGGTCCGTTTCAGCAGTCTATAGAGCGGTAAAGCCTTTTCCCCGAGGCGGGAGATAAAGCGGCTTAGCTCCACCACGCAGCCAGCCAACCTCTGGACGTGCTTTAGCTCTGTGGGAATTGCAAGTTCTGATAGGGCGCGGATCTTAGCCGGATTCGCTTCTATTCCTCTATGGGAGACGATGAATCCGAGCAATTTACCAGCGGGAACTCCGAATATGCATTTCTCCTGATTGAGTCGTATATCGTACTCGCGTAGGCTGGCAAAGGTTTGCCTTAGGTCGCCGATCAAATGGCTGATGTGTTTGGTTTTGATTACCACATCGTCCACGTATGCCTCGACTGTTTTACCGACTTGTTTTGCGAGACAAGTCTGGATCATGCGCTGGTACGTAGCCCCAGCGTCTTTTAGCCCGAAGGGCATTGTGTTGAAGCAGAATGGCCCGTAAGGGGTGATGAATGCGGTTGCCGCTTGATTGGATTCCTTCATTTTAATCTGATGGTATCCGGAATAAGCGCCGGGGAAACACAACGAGTCGTGTCTGGCTGTGGTATCAATAATCTGGTCTATGCGTGGTAGGGGGAAAGGGTCCTTAGGGCAGGCCTTGTTGAGGTCTTTAAAGTCGACGCACAGCCGCCAGGATTTATCTTTCTTTGGTACCATAACCAGGTTTGCCAACCATTCGGGGTGCTTAATCTCCCGAATGAATCCGGCCTCTAGCAGTTTAGCTAATTCTTCACCCATGGCCTATCGTTTGGGCTCGGAAAAGCGGCGCAGAGTCTGCTTGACGGGCTTAAAGCCTGTGATGATATTCAGACTATGTTCTGCCAGCCGCCGTGGGATTCCGGGCATATCAGAGGGGTGCCATGCGAAGATGTCCCAGTTTTCTCGTAAGAATGTTCGCAGCGCTTCGTCCACTATGGGATCGAGCTGAGCTCCGATGGACGCTGTCTTGTTGGGGTCCGTCGGGTGCACCTGAAATTTAACGACTTCCTTTGCCGGTTTAAAGGACGTGGGTTTGGGCCTTTTACTGAGGATCACATCGTCCCTGTATACTATTGACCGAAGTGCGGTCAGCTTTTCTGCAGCAAAGGTCTCAGCTAGAGCCTCGAGGGCAAGCGCTGCTGTTTTGTTTTTGGCCCGTAGGGCTATATTCGGATCACTGGCGGTTGTGATCACTCCGTTTGGCCCTGGCATCTTAAGTTTCATATACCCGTAATGTGGTATAGCTTGGAATTTTGTGAAGGCGTCACGTCCCAACAGGGCGTGGTAGCCGCTGGGGAAGGGCATGATATGAAAGAGGAGTTCTTCGGATCGGTAGTTTTCGGGCGTGCCGAACACTACGTCCAGGACGATACATCCTGAACAGCGCGCCTCTTTCCCCGGGATAATTCCCAAGAAAGTTGTGTTGCTATGCTGGATGCGAGATCGGTCGAACTGCATTTTTTCTAGGGTGTCTTCGTAGATCAGGTTTAAACCACTGCCGCCGTCCATTAGCACCGTGTGTAACCTGAAGCCATCGATGATGGGGTTCAGGACTAGTGCGGCCGGTGAATGACCGGGAAGAATGGCTGGTCGGTCAGTATCTCCGAAGGTAATGGGTATGTCTGCCCATGCACTTGTTGCTGCCACATGATATATCTGCTCGAGTTCTTTAAGGGCTCTTTTCCTCCTGTTCCTTGAGGGGAACATTTTGTAGATCGTCAGGACTTCGGCATTGTATTCTGGTGGCGATGTAGAGCGCCTGTTCGGTGGTGGTGCCTCAAGAATGGCTTCACCACTTTTTGCGATCTGCCTGACGACCCAGCAAGCTCAAAGGCTGTGAGTCGGAGCTGTGTTCAGCAATACGGAGTGTATAGGGCAAGGTTTATCCAGTAGTCCATCCAGTACGGTACTGTCCCTTGAAAGGGGCCTGTTTCTCTTTTTGGCGGGCTCAAGTTTGGCTGGCCGCTTCAGAGGTATCCTCTTTTTCCGATCTCCCCTAGGGTATTCCGTAAAGGTTGGTTCCGAAAACAGCCGCTCGGCTTGCCAAGCGCTTTCCATGGCACAATACTTTTGTACCAAAACTGACAGCTCGGTGAAATCACGAATGTGCCGACGCGCCAGGGCATTGAGAATCCCTTTGTCATGGAAGTTGCAATTGAAGGTTGCCATTATCTCTTGATCACTGAGGCCCCGTACTTTGTTTCTAGCGAGGAGGAGTCTGGCCCAGTAATGATGAACCGACTCTCCTGGTAACTGCTTAATGTCCCGTAAGTCCGAAGACTTTGGGTCTGCTGTGATGTTTGAGTGATCGGCTTGGGAGGTGGGTGGGGAAAGATTTGATTCCACGCCACGGTGGGAGTTCGGAATCACGGACTCCGAACTGTGTGATAGATCAGGGACCAATTCCGGTCTGTCTCCAGAGCGAACTCCAGAGTCTGGGTTGCAGGCGGGGTCTCGGTGATCGGAGATTGGGGTATAAACCGTTTTTAATTCCGGTCGCTGGGAGGACGAGCCCCCAGCCGGACACTCGACGGTGGCGACAAGGTGGGTGACCGTGGGGATGTGAATCTCCCTATCGTCGGGTTTAAGCCCGAGCCGGTCATAGACCGGGATCTGGTCATCAGTCATACGCATGGTCTCGATCCGATCAAATAGCTCGTTCAGAAACGAGGCGATGGTAGGATGCGTGTCGCTGAAGCGAGTGGGGTCGGTATGCGGCATCACTGTTGCGGAGTCGCACGAAAGCGGACCCGGGTTCTTCTTAACCATGGTAGATCCGGTCACAACGACCGGATTGGGCGGTCCAGACGGCCCGGGGATAACAACCTCACTATCGGAGGCTGGGCCCGATGTCTTCGGCGTCAAGGCGTCGGGATCTGCAGGCTCCTCCGTAGGAGTTGAGGGTTCCATCAGGACGAGTTCTCCCCGTGAATCCGTGACGAACTCTAGGGTTCCGAACCTGATTCCTTGATTGGGGGAAAAGTTTCCGATCTGGCCTAGGTGGCTGATCGGGTAAGCGTGCGACGAGATGTCGCCGCTTGCGAGGATCTGATTTGGGGTGAGAATCCCCTGAGTGCAGATCTCATTGCTTGTGACAAGGCAAGCCATCGATTCCTTTGGCGATCACAGCGGAACTCTCAATGAAAGCACCAATGTCGGTGTCAAAACTGGCGGATCTCGGGTAGGGGGTCCTGAGCTATGAGACTAGAATCGATGGTAACAGGAAACGAGGGAGACAAGGTTTTACCCAGGTTCGGGCCCTCCTATGGAGGTAATACCCTACGTCCTGCTTGATTATATTGATGATATGAGGATTACAGAGTTGATCTACCTCGAGATCGACTAGCTAAACCCTAGATGAGTTCTCTTGGCCTACAACCTAAAACCCTCTGGCTTATATAGACGCCCGAGGGTACCTAGGGCTTACACATAGTCAGTTACACATCAAAGGGAAAAAACATGCCTATCTACTGTCGACAACTTGGAGGACACGCCATGGCTCCTTGAAACTTCCACCTTGGAGACGGGGCCTTTGATCACCCCATGCTCATCCAGCGGCCCACATAGTCCGGCCCATGAGAAACAGGTCGGCTATCCGATCGAGGACCCCTTAAACCAGGACTCCCTCACTTATGCCCTTAAGATCATCGAGAGTATATCCGATGGCAGCCCTGTGCTTCCTTAGAGTTTTAAGTAATCTTCTTTCTTCATGCTCTGAAAGGTTAGCACTGGTAATAACAGGATATATCTTCTTTTCATCAAGATAAACATATTTCAAAGTTTCGGGTAATGTCTTTAACTTTAACACCGGATCTCCCTTGGGTGGAGGAGGATCTCCTAAAATATCAACTGGTAAGTTGTGTTTAAGAATATGTGTTTATTTAAGAAATATGTCATCTATTTCATTTCTCCCATTCATATGCATATCATTTTCATGGTCTAGTAAATGTTGCTCTAACGGATCGGTAGGAGGTACGACAATAGAAGCAAGACCAATGATTTCATCCTTACTTGGTAATTCTTTCTCATGTGGTTGTCTACTAAACTTGGAGAAATTAAATTCATGAGACACATCACCAAAGCTTACCTTGACCTTTTCAGTGACACAATTAATTTCAGCATTAACAATATTTAAGAAAGGTCTACCAAATATAATGGGACAAAAGTTGTCTTCTTTTGAACCAAGTACTAAGAAGTCAGTTGGGTACTTACTTTTTCCACACAAGACTTCAACATCTCTAACAATCCCAAGTGGTGCAATAGTGTCTCTGTTTGCAAGTTTAATAGTGACATCAATGTCTTCAAGCTCGGATGGTGCTATGTCATTCATAATTTCTTGATATAAAGTAAAAGGTATAGTACTAGCACCAATGTCACACAAGCCATGATAACAATGATCTCCAATTTTAACCGAAACCACATGCATGCCAACATCTGGTTTGTTTTTATCTAGCTCATCCTGCGCGTTTCTAGCAGGATTTGCAATTCTAGCAGCTTCACCACAGAACTAAATAACTTGACCATCAATGTTATCAACTAGAAGATCTTTAACCATAGCAACATTAGGCTCAATGTTTATTTGTTCAGAAGGTTTAGGTGTTCTAACATGACTTTTATTAACCACAGTTGTAGCCTTAGCGTGTTCCTTAATTCTAACAGGGAAAGGTGGTTTCTCAATGTAAGCAGTAGGAACAATCGGATCAACATGGCTAAAAATTATTTCTTCCTTCTCAATTTTAATAGGTTCCTCTAATTGCTTTTCAATGGGTGGATGGTATTTAAACCATTTCTCCATAGGGAGATCAACATGAGTAGCAAATGATTCACAGAAAGAAGCTACTATCTCAGAGTCGAGGCCATATTTATTGCTAAAATCATAGAAAGCATTGGTTCCCATAAAAGATTTAACACAATAAAACTTGAGGTTTATACCTAACTATTTACCTTTGTCGAGTTCCCAGTCTTCAGAGTTGCGTTTAATTCTTTTCAGAAGATCCCATTTGAATTCAATAGTCCTATTCATAAAGGAACTGGTAGAAGAAGAATCGAGTAGTACTTGATCATCAAGAGAAAGCCGAGCATAATTTTTTTGTATAATCATTTCTCTTGAGCGCCCATGGTTGGGGCAGGTGTGCATCATGGATTTAAGCCTCCCCCAAGCTTGAGCGATACTTTCTCATCACGAAGCCAGCAACTGTAAATAAAGTTCCGATCACGATGGACTAGATGCATAGGATAAAACTTCTGATGGAATTCCAGCTTCAAGCGATTCCAGTCCCATCATCCAATATCATCCAATAGCTTGTACGACATTAATGACTTTCCCTCCAAATATAAAGGGAAAACTTTCTTCTTAACTTTGTCTCCAGACAACCCTGCGATGAAATAATCCACAAACTTCATCGACAAATATCAAATGATAATCAGGATGAGTCATTCCGTCATATGGATTAGATAACAGTTTTTCAAGCATACCCGAAGGAATCTCATAATAAATATTTTGAGTAGGTTCAGTAGGTTGAGGAACAATTTCCTCATCTTTAGTTCGAGGCAAAGATTCCCCGAACAAGCCACTCAAAGGGTGACCATTCATAGCGACAAGCAACAGTAAATTTCAGCACGTATAGAAAATGTTTCCTTACCAATTCCACTGACCAGAGGCACTTCACTCCCCGGCAACGGCGCCAGAAAAGAGTCTTGATGACCCACAAGTATAGGGGATGAATCGTAGTCCTTTTGATAAGTAAGAGTGTTGAACCCAAGGAGGAGCAGAAGGAAATGACAAGCGGTTTTCAGCAAGGTATTCTCTGCAAGTGCTGTAAGTAGCGATAGTAGATAGTTTTGTAGCAAGATAATTCGTAACAAGTGACTAGTAACAATAGTAACAAAGGTGCAGAAAGGTAGCCCAATCCACAAAGGACATGCCTGAAAGTACTCTTATATTAAGCAAGCGCTCCCGAGAACACATGGGAATTTTTGTCTAGTCATTTTCATCATGTTGAGTTGATTCGCGTTCGCTACTTTGATAATTTGATATGTGGGTGGACCGGTGGTAAGGTGCTGTTCTTACTTGAACTAACAACCTACTTATGATTACCCCCTCTCACAAGCATCCGCAACTATGAAAGAAGAATTAAGATAAATCTAACTATAGCATGAAACGGTGTGGATCCAAATCAGCCCCTTATGAAGCAACGCATAAAGTGGGCTTTAAGCTTCTGTTACTCTAGCAACCCATCATCTACTTGTTACTCCACAATGACTTCCCTTAGGCCCATAACATGGTGAAGTGTCATGTAGTCGACGTTCACATGACACCACTAAGATAAGTAACAACATACATATCATCAAAATATCGAACGAATACCAACTTCACTTGATTACTTAGAACAAGACTTCTCTTGTGTCCTCAGAAACAATAGTAACTACTCACACCTCATCAACATGTTTAAGATCAGAGGTTCAATAATAATAATTAAGGATCAGAACATAATATCTTCCACCAAGTAATCCAACAAGCATCAACTACAAGATGTAATCAACACAACTAGTAACCCACAGGTACCAAACTCAGGTTTTGAGATAAAGATTGAATACAAGAGATGAACTAGGGTCGGAGATGAGATGGTGCTGGTGAAGATGTTGATGAGGATTGGTTCTCTCACGAAGGAGGAAGCGTTGGTGATGACGATGGCTTCGATCTCCCCCTCCCGGAGAGGAATTTCCCCGGCAGAATCTGACTGCCAGAGTGCAAAAGGGCCTCTACCCAGGTTTCTGCCTCGAGATGGCGGCGCTTTGTCCCGAAAGGTAGTTTATAATTTTTTCTAGGGTAAAACATACCATATAGGAGAAGAGGGGCCTCGGGAGGCCAGCAGGGGCCCCACAAGCCATCAGGGCACGGCCTGGGGGCGCCCTGTTGGCTTGTGCCCTGCTGGTGGCCCCCCTCTGGTATATTTTTGGCCCAGAAATTCTTAAATGTTCAATAAAAATTCTCCATGAAGTTTCAGGTCATTTGGAGTCTGGTGATTTTTTTGCCTTTTTCTCGATTTTCCGGTCCAGAATTCCAGTTTCCATATATTTCCCTCTTTGTGATGTACCTTGCATATTCAGAGGGAAACGACATAAGAATTGCATAATAATATGGAATAATGGACAAGAATGAAGTAGATAGTAATAAGAAATCATGATGCAAAGTGGACGTATTAGAAAGCATCGCTCAAGCTTGGGGGAGGCTTAAATCTTTGATGCACACTTGCCCCTATCATGAGCTCTCAAGAGAAATAATTCTACAAAACTTTTATGCTCGACTTTCTTATGATGATCAATTAACTCTCGATTCTTCTTCTACTGGTTCCTTCATGAAGAGAACTATTGAATTCAATTGGGATCTTCTGGAAAGAATTAAACGCAACTCTCAATATTGGGAGCTCGATGAAGGTAAAGAGTCAGGTATAAAACTTGAGTTTGATTGCGTTAAATCTTTTATGGAAACTGATAATTTTCATAAGTTTAGCAATAAATCTGGGCTTGACTCTGAGATAGTAGAATCATTTGCTACTCATGTTGATCTCCCCAAGGATAAGTGGTTTAAATATCATCCACCCATTGAAGAATTGTTAGAGGAACCTATTACTGCTAAAGAAGAAACTATTATCTATAATGTTGATCCAGTTGTGCCCACTACTTACATTGAGAAACCACCTTTCCCTGTTAGGATTAAGCAACATGCTAAGGCTACAACCGTGGTTAATAAAAGCAATGTTAGGACACCCAAACCTTCTTAACAAATAAATGTAGAACCTAATATTGCTATGGTTAAAGATCTCTTGGCTGATAATATTGATGGGCATGTTATTTACTTCTATGATGAGGCTGCTAGAATCGCAAAACCTACTAAAAACGAACAAGATGTGCTAGATAAGAATAAACCTGTTGTTGGCTTGCCTGTTGTTTCTGTTAAAATTGAAGATCATTGCTATCATGGTTTGTGTGACATGGGTGCTCGCGTTAGTGCTATTCCTTTTACCTTATATCAAGAAATTATGAATGATATAGCACCCTATGAAATGGAAGACATCGATGTTACTATTAAACTTGCAAACAAAGATACTATTTCACCACTTGGGATTGTTAGAGATGTTGAAGTTTTGTGTGGAAAAATTAGGTACCCCACTGATTTCTTAGTACTTGGTTCACTACAAGATAATTTTTGTCCCAATATATTTGGTAGACCTTTCTTGAATACCGTTAATGCTGAAATTGATTGTGTTAAAGAAAAGGTTAAAGTAAGTTTTGGTGATGTGTCTCATGAATTTAGTTTCTCTAAGTTTGGTAGGCAACCACATGAGAAAGAATTATCTAATAAAGATGAAATTATTGGTCTTGGTTCTATTGTCGTGCCTCCTATTGATCCGTTAGAACAATATTTGCTAGACCATGAAAATGATATGCATATGAATGAAAGGAATGAAATAGGCTTTAAGGAAACACCTATTCTTAAACACAATTTGCCTGTTGACATTCTAGGAGATCCTCCCCCACCTAAGGGAGATCCCGTGTTTGAGTTAAAGAAATTACCTGATATATTGAAATATGCTTATCTTGATGAAAAGAAGATATACCTTCTTATTATTAGTGCTAACCTTTTAGAGCATTAAGAAAAGAGATTACTTAAAACTCTGAGGAAGCACCAAGCTGCTATTGGATATACTCTTGATGATCTTAAGGGCATTAGTCTCACTCTATGTCCGCATAAGATTAATATGGAACCGGACGCTAAACCTGTCGTTCATCATCAACGCCGTCTGAATCCTAAAATGAAGGAAGTGGTAAGAACTGAAATATTAAAGCTTCTGGAGGCAGGTATAATATATCCCATAGCTGATAGTAGATGGGTAAGTCCTGTTCATTGTGTTCCTAAGAAAGGAGGTATAACTGTTGTTCCTAATGATAAAATTGAACTTATCCCACAAAGGATTGTAACTGGTTATAGAATGGTAATTGATTTCAGGAAATTAAACAAAGCTACTAGAAAAGATCATTACCCCTTGCCTTTTATTGATCAAATGTTGGAAAGATTATCTAAGCATATACACTTTTGCTTCCTTGATGGTTATTTTGGTGTTTCTCAAATACATGTGTCAAAAGAAGATCAAGAGAAAACTACTTTCACATGTCTATTTGGAACTTATGCTTATAGACATATGCCTTTTGGTTTATGTAATGCACCTGCTACCTTTAAAAGATGTATGACTGCTATATTCTCTGATTTTTGTGAAAAGATTGTTGAGGTATTCATGGATGATTTTTCTGTTTACAGGACTTCTTTTGATGATTGCTTAAGCAACCTTGATCGAGTTTTGTAGAGATGTGAAGAAACTAATCTTGTCTTGAATTGGGAGAAGTGCCACTTTATGCTAAATGAAGGCATAGTACTTGGGCATAAAATTTCTGAACGAGGTATTGAAGTAGACAAAGCTAAAGTTGGTGCAATAGAGAAAATGCCATGTCCTAAAATGTTAAGGGTATAAGAAGTTTCCTTGGTCATGCTGGTTTCTATAGGCATTTAATTAAAGATTTCTAGGCCATTAAATAATCTGCTTCAAAAAGATATTCCGTTTGTTTTTTATGATGATTGTGTAGAAGCTTTTGAAATACTTAAGAAAGCCTTAATTTCCGCACTTATTGTTCAACCATCTGATAGGAACTTACCATTTGAAATTATGTGTCATGCTAGTGATTATGTTGTAGGAGCTGTTCTAGGGAAAAGAGTAGACAAGAAATTGAATGTTATTCATTATTCTAGTAAGACTCTAGAGAGTGCTCAAAGAAATTATGCTACTACTAAGAAGGGATTTTTAGCAGTTGTGTTTGCATGTGATAAGCTTAGACCTTGTATTGTTGATTCCAAAGTTACTATTCACATTGATCATGCTGCTATTAAATGTCTTATGGAAAAGAAAGATGCTAAGCCTAGAATTATTAGGTGGGTGCTTTTACTTGAAGAGTTTGATTTGCATATTGTTAATATAAAGGGAGCTAAGAATCCTATAGCATATAACTTGTCTAGGATGGAAAATGTTCTTGATGACCCACTGCCTATTGATGATAATTTTCTCGATGAGCAATTGGCTGTTATAAATGCTTCCCGTAATAATCCTTGGTATGCAGATTACGCTAATTACATTGTTGCTAAATATGTACCACTAGTTTCACCTACCAACAAAAAATGTTCTTCTTTGATTTAAGACATTAGTTTTGGGATGACCCACATCTATATAAAGAGGGTGTAGATGGTGTTATTAGACGTTGTGTACCTGAGCATGAACATGAATAGATCCTACGAAAGTGTCATTCCGAGGCCTACGGAGGGCACCACGCTGGTGACAGAACTGCACACAAGGTACTGCAGTCTGGTTTTTATTGGCCTACTCTTTTCAAAGATGCACGTAAGTTTGTCCTTTCTTGTGATGAATGTCAAAGGATTGGTAACATTGGTAGACTTCAGGAAATGCCTATGAATTATTGACTTGCCATTGAACCATTTGATATTTGGGGTTTTGATTATATGGGACCTTTTCCTTCCTCTAATGGGTATAATCATATTTTAGTTGCTTTTGATTATGTTACTAAGTGGGTAGAAACTATTCCAACTAGTAGTGTTGATCACAAAACTTCTCTTAAAATGCTTAAAGAAGTTATCTTCCCAAGGTTTGGAGTCCCTATATATTGAATGACTGATGGTGGTTCACATTTTATTCATGGTGCTTTCCTTAAACTTCTAGCTAAATATGATGTTAACCATAGGATTGCATCACCTTATCATCCTTAGTCTAGCGGTCAAGTTGAGTTGAGTAACCGAGAAATAAAATTGATCTTGTAAAAGACTGTTAATAGATCTAGAAAGAATTGGTCTAAGAAACTTGACGATGCACTATGGGCTTATAGAACTGCTTATAAAAATCCTATGGGAGTGCCCTCGTATAAAATGGTCTATGGAAAAACATGTCATTTACCTCTTGAGTCAAAACATAAAGCTTATTGGGTAATTAAATAACTGAACTATGATTTCAAACTTGCCGGTGAGAAGAGGTTATTTGACATTAGCTCTCTAGATGAATGGAGGACACAAGCATATGAAAATGCCAAGTTGTTCAAGGAAAAAGTTAAAAGATAGCATGACAAAAGAATCCAAAAACGAGAAATTAAAATTGGTGATCTAGTTCTTTTGTACAATTCTCGTTTCAGATTTTTTGCAGGAATACTTCTCCCCAAATGGGAAGGACCATATATCGTCGAAGAAGTTTATCGCTCCAGAGCCATTAAGATCAACAATGCTGAGGGCACAAATCCGAAAGTGGTTAATGGGCAAAGAATTAAACATTATATCTTAGGTACGCCCATTAATGTTGAAACTAATATTATTCAAGTGATGACACCGAAAGAACACATAAGATAGACCTTCCGGAACACTTCAGAACCCTGAAAAGGAACAGGTATGTGATACGGTACGTAAATCGACTCCAAAAATTCCATTTTTTTTGTCAGTTTTGGAATATTAGAAAAAATACAAAAATAAAAATCAGCCGAGGGGACCCATGAGGGAGTCACAAGCCAAGAGGGCGCGACCACCCCCCTAGGCGCGCCCTGATGGCTTGGGAGCCCCTCGTGTGGCTCCCCGACTATATTTTCTTCCCGGACATGTATTCTAACCTAGAAAAATTCATTATATATACTCCCATATGTTTTGACCACCCCATCGCAAGTTTCTCCTTTGTTCTTGTTTTGGGTTGTTTTTCCCACAGATTTAGAAGCAATATGTCATCGCAAGATTCAGATGGGGAGAGCTATGTCTCATATCTCATCGCCAATCCCCGAGTTTATGGGGATATTGATCCTTATGGGTGGTCAACGGAGGAAGAGGAGGAGGCTGATCTAAAAAGGATTGAACCTTCAAGTGATGGTGATGAAGAAGAAGTACCTCTACCTCAACCTGGAGATATGCATGTGGAGTTCAAAAAGTCGAGCTTGCCAAACAAGGTTACATCTTCCAATACTCGATTTACCCCTTATCGTCGTACGCAGGTAGATACTACCATTGCCTCCACTAGTAAAACCCATCCTTTGATGGAAGGAGCAATGACCATCACCAGCAAACTTCACAAGGAGAAACTAGACCTTAAGCGAGAGGTTGATAAACTTAAGGAGGAGATCCGTATCCTAAAGAGCATCATTGCTAAGAAGATCACTTCATCACCACCATCACCCAAGAAGGATATTTGAGTACATGGGTATGGGCACCACCTCTAGATTGTTCCAAGCTTGGGGGAGGTGCCCCAGTATCGTATCACCATCAATTTTACATTATCATCTATCTTAGTTTGATTCTTAGCTATTTCGTGACCTAGAAGAATAAATGTTTAGTATTTCTTTGCTTAGAGTGCTTGCCTTGTGATCTATCTATCCCCGTAACCGACTATGAGAGTTATATAACAAAGATTAGTGAGTATGTAGCTTTACTCTCATGCATCAATCATAGCAATGAAATAAAATAAATAGAAAGATAATATGCTAATCACATGGGGAGTAATGACTTCACATAAAAAGAAGTGTGCTTGATAAAAGTTGTTGGGAGTTAACAAACATAGTGTTAGTCATTGATACCATCCATGCAAAATTATGAAATAGGAGAGGAGATTCACATACAAATATAATATGTTGGACACCTTTTATGATTGTGAGCCCCCATCAAATATTTTCTATATGATCAAATAGTTGATGTTGGACAAGGAAGACATCGTAATGCGTTATGTTTGTTTATATTCACGTAGAATTTATATTGCCATGGATCCTCTAACATGTGGTGCTTGTTTAGGATCTTTTGCTAGCCCAAAAACTAGCACTGAGTATAGATACTACTTGTGCATCCATAACCCTTAAACCCAGTTTCTTGCTATGAGAGTCCACCATATCTACCTATGGATTGAATAAGATCCTTCAAGTAAGTTGTCATCGGTGCATAAAGCAATAAAAATTGCTCCTAAATATGTATGATCTTTTATTGTAAGGTAAAATAAACTTTGTACTTTCTTCTGATGGCAAAGAAATAAAGCGACGGACTACATAATAAAGGTTGCTATCGCAAGGGGAAATATAAAGTGATGTTCCTTTCCATTAAGAGTTTGCACATCCGAAAAATAAAAGCGCATGACAACCTCTGCTTCCCTCTGTAAAGGGCCATCTTTTACTTTTCTGTATTTACTTTTATGCAAGAGTCAATAATGTTCATCCCTATTCCATCTTATTAAATCTTTAGTGGCAAGCACATGTGTTAAGGAAAGATCCAATCATATATATCCAGTTGGATATTGATGATCATGAGTCATTATTGTTGACATTATCCTTGAGGTAAATAAGTTGGGTGGCAGAAACAATAAAGCCCATGTCTTCCTATGTGTTTGACCGAAATGTTTGCTCCAAAAATATGCATTGTGCCAGCAATCATAGAAGACTAAATGATAGTTGAGCATGTGAACTTGCTAAAATGAAAGCTCTTACATAGACTCTTCTCTGAAATATGATGAATTGTGATTGTCTCAATGACTAAGAACATAGTTTGTTAGTTGTCAATAAAGTTTATGCTCCATAGTTCAATATTTGTGGGTAGATTGTTACTTGTTTATGAGAAGTTGTATGATGAAAACTTGCTGCTATGATAATATTCATGATGCTCGCATGTCCGTATTTTGTTTTTACCGACACCTCTCTCTCTAATTATGTGGTCATTATTATCGAGTTCGGCTTTCGCTTGAGGACAAGTGAGGTATAAGCTTGGGGGAGTTGATATGTCCATTTTGCATCATGATTTCCTATTAATATTTATATTTTCTTGATCATTATTCCATTCTATGATACAATTATAATGTCTTTCCTTTCTTAATTTGCAATATCTAACACACAGAGGAAAAATGCTGGAAACTGGAATTCTGGACCTAAAAGCCATGGAAAAGGCTGGAAATTTTCTGGACTCCAAATGACCTAAAACTTCACGAGGTTTTTTGTGGAATATATCCGAATTACTCGAGCGAAGATACACCAGAGGGGGCCACTTGTGGCTCCCAAGCCAACATGGCCCAGCCACCCCCCTGGGCGCGCCCTGATGGATTGGGAGGCCCACAGGCAGGCTCTGACCCCCTCTTCTGTTATATGAAGGGTTTTGACCTAAAAATCACGAGGATGCTTTTGGGACGAAGCACTGCCGTCTCAAGGTGGAAACCTGGGCAGGAGCCCGTTTGTTCTCCGGCAGATAGATTCTGCCGGGGAAACTTCCCTCCAGGAGGGGGAAATCGAAGCCATCGTCATCACCAACGATTCCTCCTTCATGGGAGGACCAATCTTCATCAACATCTTCATCATCACTATCTCATATCAAACCCTAGTTCATCTCTTGTATTCAATCTTTGTCTCAAAACCTTAGATTGGTACCTTGGGGTTGCTATTAGTGTTGATTACATCTTGTAGTTGATGCTTGTTGGTTTACTTGGTGGAAGATAATATATTCAGATCCTTTATCATATTCCTTACACCTCTGATCTTGAACATGGTGATGATTTGTGAGTAGTTACTTTTGTTCTCGAGGACATGGGAGAAGTCTTGTTATAAGTAATCATGTGAAGTTGGTATTCGTTCGATATTTTGATGATATGTCTGTTGTTGCTTCCTGTAGTGGTGTTATGTGAACGTCGACTACATGACACTTGACGGATTGGGCCTAAGGGAAGACATTGTGTAGTAATAAGTAGATGATGGGTTGCCAGAGTGACAGAATCTTAAACCCTAGTTTATGTGTTATTCCATAAGGGTCTGTTTTTGATCCATATGTTTCATGCTATGGTTAGATTTATCTTAATTCTTTTTTCATAGTTGCGGACGCTTGCGAGAGGGGGTAATCATAAGTAGGTTGTTTTTTCAACTAAGAACAACACCTAAGAACTGATCCACCCACATATCAAATTATCAAAGTAACAAACGCGAATCAACTCAACATGATGAACGTGACTAGACGGAAATTACCATGTGTCCTCGAGAGCACTTTGCTTTATATAAGAGAACTTTCAGTCATGTCCTTTGCTACAAAAAGGATTGGGCTACCTTTTTGCACACTTGCTACTTTTTTTATTTGTTACTTGTTACAAATTATCTTGCTACAAAACTATCTATCACTGTTACTTACAACACTTGCAGAGAATACCTTGCTGAAAACGGCTTGTAGTCCTTTCGATAAGTAAGAGTATCGAACCCAACGAGGAGCAGAAGGAAATGACAAGCGTTTTTCAGCAAGGTAATTTCTGCAAGCACTGAAATTGTAGGTAACATATAGTTTGATAGCAAGATAATTGGTAGCAAGCAAGTAACGGTAACGGTAAACAAGGTGCAGCAAGGTAGCCCAATCCTTTTGAGGCAAAGGATAGGCTAGAACAATCACTAGTAATAGGCAAAGTGTTCTTGAGGGTACACGGGAATTTTGTCTAGTCACTTTTATCATGTTGGTTTGATTCGTGTTCGCTACTTTGATAATTTGATATGTGGGTGAACCGGTGCTAAGGTGTTGTTCTTACTTGAACTAACAACCTACTTATGATTAAGCATCCGCAACTACAAGAAAAGTATTAAGACAAAGTCTAACCATAGCATTAAACATGTGGATCCAAATCAGCCCCTTACGAAGTAGCGCATAAACTAGGTTTAAGCTTCTGTCACTCTAGCAACCCATCATCTCATAACTACTCCACAATGCATTCCCTTAGGCCCATGAATGGTGAAGGGTCATGTAGTCGACGTTCACATGACACCACTAAGGGAATCACAACATACATATCATCAAAATATCGAACACATATCAAATTCACATGATTACTCGCAACATGACTTCTCCCGTGACCTCAAGAACAAAGGTAACTACTCACAAATAATAATCATGCTCAAGATCAGAGGAGTATTGAATAGCATAATGGATCTGATAATATAATCTTCCACCAAATAAACCATATAGTAATCAACTACGCAAGGTAATCAACACTACTAGTCACCCACAGGTACCAATCTGAGGTTCCGGTACAAAGATTGAACACAAGAGATGAACTAGGGTTTGAGAGGAGATGGTGTTGTTGAAGATGTTGATGAAGATTGGCCTCCCAAAGATGAGAGGGGTGTTGGTGATGACAATAGCTTCGATTTCCCCTTCCGGGAGGGAAGTTCCCCCAGCGGAATCGCTCCGCCGGAGGGCAAAAGTGCTCCTGCCCAAGTTCCGCCTCGAGGCGACGGCGCTTCGTCCCGAAAGTCCTCCTCTAATTTTTTCTAGGTCAAGAGTGACCATATACCAGAAGATGGGCACCGGAGGTGGGCCGAGGTGGCCACAACCCATCAGGGCGCGCCCAGGGGGGCCTGGCGCGCCCTGGTGGGTTGTGCCCACCTGGGAGGCGCCCTCCCGTAGTTTTTTGCTCCAGTATTTTTTATTAAATGCAAAAATAATCTCCGTAAAATTTTAGCTTCATTGGAGTTGTGCAGAATAGGTATCTCTGACGTGCTTTTCTTAGGTACAGAATTCCAGCTGCCGGTATTCTCCCTCTTTGTGTAAACCTTGCATATTATGAGAGAAAAGGCATTAGAATCACTCCCCAAAGCATTATTATTCAACAAAACAAAGTAAATAACAGTAGGAAATCATGATGCAAAATGGACATATCAACTCCCCCAAGCTTAGACCTCACCTGTCCTCAAGCGAAAGCCGATATTGCAAAGCATGTCCGCATGGTTTGAGAGAGAGGTGTCGATAAAAACAAAATACGGACATAGAAGCATCATGCTTATTAACCTAGCAGCAACAAACTCTAACATAAAATTTATTTCAATACATTTTTATCATATAGCTTCTCATGAACAAGTAACAATTTATTACAACATAGAAGTATGAAGCATAAACCTTATTGGGAACCAACAAACTATGTTCTCAGTCAACTTTGCAACTACAATTCATCATATTTTCAGGAAGGGTCTCATGTTGGAGCCTTTTGGCAAGTCCACATACTCAACCATCATTTAGTATTCTATGATTGCTAATGCTCACGGCATACCCATGAACAAAAAGTTTCAACCGGACACGTAGGAAGATAGGGGCTTATAGTTTCGCCTCCCAACTTACTCACCTCAAGGGTGATGTCAACAATAATAACTCATGCCCACCCATATCCAACTGGATATATGTTCCTAGATCTTTCCTCACCACATGATGCTTGCAAAAGAATAAGTAAAAAGGAATAGGGAAGAATACTTTGACTCTTGCATAAAAGTAAGTGCATAAAAGTAAAAGATAGGCCCTTCGCAGAGGGAAGCAGAGGTTGTCATGCGCTTATTGGTTTATATGCCCAATCCCTTAATGTAAAAGCACGTCACGCTATATTGCCCCCTATGATAGCAACCTTTATTATGCAGTCCGTCGCTTTTATTACTTTGCCATCATAAGTTCGTATAGCGCTTAATTTTCTCTTACACTAATTGATCAAAACACTTTTAGAAGCAATTTTTATTGCCTTGTTGCACCGATGACAACTTACTTGAAGGATCTTTCTCAATCCATAGGTAGGTATGGTGGACACTCAAAGAAAGAATTTGGGTTTGGGTTTTTGGATGCACAAGTAGTATCTCTACTTAGTGCGGAATTTTTGGCTAGCAAAGATATTGAGCAAGCACCACATGTTAAAGGATCTATGACAATATAACTTCCATGTGGATATGAACAAACATAAATCATTACGTTGTCTTCCTTGTCCAACGTCAACAATTTTGACATATAATATTTGATGGGGGCTCACAATCATAAAAGATGTCCAAGATAGTGTATTTGCATGTGAATTTTCTCCTCCTTTATTAATTCTTTCATGAATTGCATCATTGACCAATGCTATGTTTGTCAATCTCCAATAAATTTTACTACTTATACTTTTCTTTATGTGATGTCATTACTCACCATAGGATTAGCCTATGATTCTTTTCATCTGTTTTTCTTTTCTTTATTTTGATTGCAACAAGAAAGTAGAGAGGCAAAAACTCAAACTAAACTTTATTATATAACTCTCACTCGATTACATAGATAGATAGATCACAGAACTAACACACAAAAATAGATCATGCTAAACTTTTATTCAACTAAAGCAAAATGGAAACTAAAGATCAAACTAAAATAGGTAAATGTGAATAAAAGTGATGGTGATACGATACCGGGACACCTCCCCCAAGCTTGGCTCAAGCCAAGGGGAGTGCTCATACCCGTGTGCTCAAGTCTCCTTTGGTGGTGGTGATGAAGAAGGTGGAGGTGTTGAGGAAGCCTTCTTCTTCATCTTATATTTAAGCATAAAGTTTTCCTCCCTCAGATCATCATTCTCCAACTCAAGCTTTAATATCCTTTGGCATAAGGCCTCCTTGCTTTCCTGCAGGAAACGAGATGGGATAAATTGGACCTTAGGTTTGTATCTTCTAGGGAGGCTTGACTTCTTGAATTCCACATGCATGTCTCCGGGTTGAGGCAATGGATCATCCTCTTCCTCAGAGCTGTCGTCTTTTGTTTCCTGCATGGTAACATCTTCTTCCTCCTGTGAGGTCCATAGATAGGGGTAAATTTCCCTAAAGATCTTTGGGTCTGAAACATAGGGATCAACATGGCTCTCCCCCTCCGAATCTTGAGACGACATATTTTTAGATCTATCAGGGAAACAACACAGAACAAGAACAGAGGATTTTTCTGTGATGCGGTCGTCAAAATAGTCGGGGGTATATATAGAGAATTTTTATTCTTGGGAAACAAGTATATGGAAGGAAAACGGAGTCGGGAAGGCATCCGAGGTGGGCACAACCCACCAGGGCGCGCCCTGGTGTATCGTGCTCACCTCGTTCACCTTCCGGTTTATTTCTTTATTTACAAAATTCTAAAATATTCCAAAACTGACAAAAAATATTTTTGCGGATTTTTCGGAGTCCGTTTACTTACCGTATCACATACCTCCTATTTTTAAGAATTCTGGAGTGTTCCGGAAGGTTTCTTTTATGTGTTCCTCCGGTGTCATGGTTTGGATAACATTGCTCTCAACGTTAATAGGCGTACCTGAGATATAATGCTTAATTCTTTGTCCATTGACCACCTTCGGGTTAGTACCTTCGGCGTTATTAATCTTGATATCTCCAGAACGATAAACCTCTTCGATAATATATGGTCCTTCCCATTTTGAGAGAAGCTTTCCTACAAAAAATCTTAAACGAAAGTTGAACAAAAGAACATAATCTCCTATTTTGAATTCCTGCTTTTGGATTCTTTTGTCATGCCATCTTTTTACTTTTTCTTTGAATAGCTTGGCATTTTCATAGGCTTGGGTTCTCCATTCATTTAGTGAGCTAATATCAAATAGCCTCTTCTCACCGGCAAGCTTGAAATCATAATTAAGTTCTTTAATTGCCCAAAATGCTTTGTGTTCTCATTCTAGAGGCAAATGACAAGCTTTCCCATATACCATTTTATATGGAGACATACCCATAGGATTTTTATAAGCTGTTCTATAGGCCCAAAGTGCATTATCTAATTTCTTAGACCAATTCTTACGAGACCTATTTACAGTTTTTTGTAATATAAATTTTATTTCTCTATTGCTAAGTTCAACTTGACCACTAGATTGAGGATGATAGGGGGATGCAATTCTATGGTTAACATCATATTTAGCAAGCATCTTACGGAAAGCACCATGGATAAAGTGTGAACCACCATCGGTCATTAAATATCTAGGGACTCCAAACCTCGGGAAGATAACCTCTTTAAGCATTTTAATGGAGGTGTGGTGATCAGCACTACTAGTTGGAATAGCTTCTACACACTTAGTGACATAATCAACCGCAACCAAAATAGGAGTGTACCCGTTGGAGGAAGGAAAAGGCCCCATATAATCAAAACCCCAAATGTCAAATGGTTCAACAACAAGTGAATAATTCATAGGCATTTCCTGACGCTTACCGATATTACCAATTCTTTGACATTCATCACAAGACAAGACAAACTTACGGGCATCCTTGAAGAGAGTAGGCCAATAAAAACCAGATTATAATACCTTATGAGCAGTTCTATCTCCCGCATGATGTCCTCCATAAGCTTCGGAATGACATTTCTGTAGGATTTGTTCTTGTTCATGCTCAGGTACACAACGTCTAATAATACCATCTGACGGTGTTCTGGACTAGGGGGTACTCACCACGTCGTCTCCCGACCAGTGGGTCGGGCCGAGGACCCCCAGGGCGGTTCATTAATGGCCCAGTTCGGACAGCCCATGATGCATACGAGGAAGATTCCACAAGACTTGGTGATCAAAACAAGGACTCCTCTCCACCGACGTAGCCGATTAGGACTCTTGTTATCCTAGGCCTCAGGTGTGTTATATAAGCCGAGGCCAGGCTAGTCATTAGGGACAATCAGATCATCATAGATCATATCATCATACGAGCATAGCTCTTAGGGTTTAGACCACTACATACGATCTCGTGGTAGATCAACTCTGTACTCGATACACCATCATCAATACAAACAAAGCAGGACGTAGAGTTTTACCTCCATAGGAGGGCCCGAACCTGGGTAAACACCGTCTCCCTTGTCTCCTGTTACCCATCGATCCAAGACCCACAGCTCAGGACCCCCTTTCCGAGATCCGCCGATTTTGACACCGACATTGGTGCTTTCATTGAGAGTTCCGATGTGGGATCGCTAGAAGGATCGATGGCTCGTCTGCATATTGCAGTTTTTTTTGGACAGCGAATTTGTGTTCGTTGTACCCGTTTCCTCGAGCGTCGTTTTGATGATTGCTTCGGTGGAATTGTGCGGAATTGTATCTACAACAACCCTGCAAAATTTCATCGCGTTCCGATGGAGGAATCTCCAGCAATCTCCAATATACCGGAGCCCTATCGAATCTGGACGGGAATCTAGATGAGTTTAGGACGATGTGTCCAGTATCTATCTCGGATATCCGTTGGAAAATCCCATCGTTCATCGACTGCGGAATTCCTATACCGATCACCCCTCAAAATTTCAGCTCGATCCGATCGTCCAAACTCCGGGAAACGTCCGATGAGTACAACGAATTTTGGATCTATTTTCTGTGCGAAAACTAATCCGACCCGAGTTCATCTTTTTCATGAATGGGTTGTGAGGCATCCTTTTTGAAGGAAATTTTCTCATCACCTCGGTCAACCGACCAAGAGTTCAGCATCGCGAGGGCCGAATAATCATCAAGAGAACCTGGTCATCCGCGGGTTGTACGGGTCGGGCGCTCCGTTGCTTCATCAAGCCAGCATTGACCTCGTCACAAATTCAGACCTGCGTCGGCATCGTCGCGCCGTTACTTTTTCAAGCTGACGTCCACCACGTCGACCTGCTTTTACACGTCGGCTGGCATGGGGCTCTAGCGTCACCTTACCGATCTGCTCCGTCACCTCGGCTATACCGGGGGCTTCGTCATCTCCTCATCAAACCGCTCCGAAGAATTCGGCGTCACCAGCCGACCAGCTTCAACACCTCGGCTGGCATGAGAATTCGGCGTCACCAGCCGACCAGCTTCGACACCTCGGCTGGCATGAGAATTCAGCGTCACCAGCTGACCATCTTCAACACCTCGGCTAGCATGAGAATTCGGCATCACCAGCCGACCAGCTTCGACACCTCGGCTGGCATGAGACTTTGGCGTCACCAGTCAACCTGTTTCGACACCTCGGCTGGCATGAGACTTCGGCGTCACCAGCCGACCTGCTCCGTCACCTCGGCTAGACCGGGGGCTTTGGCATCTCTTCATCAACCTGCTCCAGGGACTTTGGCGTCACCAGCCGACCAGCTTCGCCATGTTAGCTGGACCAGGGACTTCGCCTCTCCACATCGACCGTGCAGCGTTGCCACTCCGTCAAGCCGAACTCTTCGCTCAGGCACCTCAGCGCCCAGGCCATATTCCTTTACTTATTTGCTTCACTTAAATTAACTAAGTAGAAGATTTTTTTAAGTATATTATTACCTTTATTTGTTATTACTCTTGGTTTGCACTATATTGTCTGCACAGGTAATCGACTTCGGCTGTGTCATGCGGTCACCTTGGCGTGCCTACATCGTCATCCCGCCTCCATCAACAAAATTGTGTCGTCGACATGGTCGACGGACTTGGGGGCTTCACTGTCACGCTGCCGAACTACTCTCTTCGGCTGGACCGGGGGCTTTGCCTCGCCGCAGCAACCGTGTTGCGTTGCCACTTCTCGACCCGAGCTCTTCGCTCGATTACCTCGGGCTTGGGGGCTGGGACCTCTGCCAGGCCGAGGACTACGTCTTCGTCACGCCACAACCCCGAACCGCACCGAGCACATTAACCAGCTAAGTCGTTTTCGTGCTCAGCTCTCTTTGAAATGTTATTTTTTGTTTGGTGCAGCCAAACATTATATTTTTTGTTAAACAAAAAAACTTTGTTTGTTAAAAGTTTATTTACCCGATTTAACAGGGGCTCTTAAATTTGTATGAGCCGTTTTATAATAACTCTGTTTTCTTCTTAGTCGTTGCAAAGTCTTTTTCTACTACTCCTTTTTCCGACACTAGCGTGTGGTCAATTGCCGGATAGCCTGCTTTCTTTCTAAAGCCGCTCGAGTTTAGTTCGCTAAACAGACCTCAGAGAAACACTCCGCCGTCGGGATATGGAGGTTGAAGCCAAAGGCTGACCCGCTTGGAGTCCGGAGATCGGATGTATCAGGTTAAAACACGACCGAAGCACAAATTAAATTTTAGACCAATTTTGGATTGGCACAATTTTCTTTTATCTAAACATAAAAAAAATTGCATAAGTTTTTTGGTATTTCCGAGCATAACTCTTGCATTACAATGCCAGATGCATTTCACGCATCAGCAGTATTAAAGGGGGTCTGCGGTTAACACCGAACCCACCAAACACCGAGGTACTCCATGCAGTCCTTGGCAAAATGTCCTCGGTATTTCGCATTTATATGCATCGATTTCGAGTTGTGTCTTTGGTCTATAGCTGGATTGCCCGGCTCCTGTGCTTACCTCTTACGTTCTCGCTTTGTTCGGCTAAGGGGTAAAGGGAGAACCACTGCGATTGTCACTTCCAGTTTAACTGGTTAAGTGCCTCAGTTGGAGAAAGCCGAAAGCTGACTGTCACAACAAGCGTAAATCGGTCAGCGAACCGCAGGCGGTGTTCAACCAAATATAGCCGATCGAGGTTATCTGAGTAAAACGAAGGGCCTTTCTTTCTTGAAAAGGCCAAGTTGTGGGTGGTTCGACCTCGAATAATCCGAGGAGTCGACGTATACCGGGGGCTATTAAGTTGCCCCCAAATATATGCTCCTATGACTAAGTGAAAGTTATAAAGCCTAAATATCTGATTGCCTCGTTTCCACTAACACAACCGCCTCCGGGCACTGAGACGTCGGCTAAGGGTTGTCTTGTTTGTACGGAAACACCCTACGTAGCATCTACAAAGGGGTGGAAGCCGACGATAGGCCACTTTCAGATTATAAACAGTCGGGACGGAGTCAAAATAAACCATACCGAGGGTTCCTTGTGGTACCTCAGCATAGATACATTAGGATTCCTGGAGAGCCCAACATATCATCGGCGTTTGTATTTAATATACGAATGCTGCCTTCCATAGTGATCGTTATAAAGCCATAAATATGCATCAATTTGACTTAAGATTTTGGCCAAGCTGGGTTGCCTAGCTCTTGTGTTTACCCCCTACGTTCCCGATTGTTTGGCTAGGGGGTAAAGGGAGCACCTCTGCGATTGTTACTTCCGGGTCATCCAGGTTAGTACCTCAGACTTGGTGAAGCCAAAAGCTAGCCATCTTAAGAATATAATTGGTAGGCAACGACAGAAGTGAAAATTTTGGTTCATTAAAGACCACAAAGTTCGGGAATATTCGCCGAACTAAATTCTCAATATTTTCCTCCCACATTGATCGGAGTTGAGGTTTCACGATCATGGTCAACATAATATCTTGGGAAAAGGAACTTATAAATGAACTATTTTTCCCAGAAGATGTTTCTTATAACATATCTCTCCGCGTACCTTTGTTTATAAAACCGCATGGCCGGATTGCCTTGTTTGCCGTAAATCTTTGCCCTTATAAAGGCTTCATAAAGTAGGACAAACACTCCTCGGCTACTAGCCAAGGAGGTTGAAGCCGATGGTCGGTCAACAAAGTCTTGTACAATGCGGATCTGAACATTAATGATCTGAAATACTTGGATACGTAGAATCATTACACATAAATTGTGTCAAACGTAACAAAGTTTGTGTCAAACAAATATCGATCCTTAATTCGACCACCCGTGCCCGAATTAAGGCTCGGGGGCTACTGCATTGCATATTCAATGCAGCAAATTCAAAGTGCAATACGGTTTCTGAGGAGATTCGATCCTTAGTTTGGTCAGCCGCACCCAACCCGAGTCTCGGAAACTACTGCGTACCGCGTTTACATCCCTAAGGAATGCCGCTGAGCAAGAACTTGATCCTCAGGCCGATTTTGCAAATCGACCTAAGTCTCAGGGGCTACTGGGATTAGTGGTTTTATTTTGATTATTATTTTTCCTTCAGGGGCATCTCCGGTTTTAGATCGACACGCACCTTGAGGGCTGATACGTCTCCGTCGTATCTATAATTTTTGATTGTTTCATGCCAATATTCTACAACTTTCATATACTTTTGGCAACTTTTTATACTATTTTTGGGACTAACATATTGATCCAGTGCCCAGTGCCAGTTCCTGTTTGTTGCATGTTTTTTGTTTCACAGAAGATCCATATAAAACAAAGTCCAAATGGGATAAAAACTTAAGGAGATTTTTTTTGGAATATTTGTGAATTTTGGGAAGTGGAATCAACAGAAGGCGGTGCCCGAGGGGCCCACAAGCTATAGGGGCGCGCCCTGGGGGGTAGGGCACGTCAGGGTGGCTTGTAGTCACCCCTTAAGGCGGTTGGGGCACTTCTTTCGCCGCAAGAAAGCTAATGTCCGTATAAAAAGCGTGTTAAAATTTCAGCCCAATCGGAGTTATAGATCTCCGGGAATATAAGAAATGGTGAAAGCTCAGAATCTGGAAGGCAGAAACAGAAGGAAACAGAGAGAGAGATCCAATCTCGGAGGGGCTCCCACCCCTCCGCTACCATGGAGGCCAAGGACCAGAGGGGAAACCCTCCTCCCATCTAGGGGGGAGGTCAAGGAAGAAGAAGAAGGATGGGGGCTCTCTCCCCCTCTCTCCCGGTGGCGCCGGAACGCCACCGGGGCAATCATCGTGTGACGGCGATCTACTCCAACAACTCCGTCATCTTCACCAACACCTCCATCACCTTCCCCCATCTATCTACAGCGGTCCACTCTCCCGCAACCCGCTGTACCCTCTACTTGAACATGGTGCTTTATGCTTCATATTATTATCCAATGATGTGTTGCCATCCTATGATGTCTGAGTAGATTTTTGTTGTCCTATCGGTGATTGATGAATTGCTATGATTGGTTTAATTTGCTTGTGGTTATGTTGCTGTCCTTTGGTGCCCATCATATGAGCGCACATGTGGATCACACCATAGGGTTAGTTGTATGTTGATAGGACTGTGTATTGGAGGGCAAGGGTGATAGCAGCTTCAGCCTAGCATAGAAATTGATGCATACGGGATTGAAGGGGTACCAATATATCTTAATGCTATGGTTGGGTTTTACCTTAATGAACGTTAGTAGTTGCGGATGCTTGCTAATAGTTCCAATCATAAGTGCATAGAATTCCAAGTAAGGGATGACATGCTAGCAGTGGCCTCTCCCACATAAAACTTGCTATCGGTCTAGTAACGTAGTCAATTGCTTAGGGACAATTCTGCAACTCCTACCACCACTTTTCCACACTCGTTAAACTAACTTAATTGTTACTTTATCTAAACAGCCCCTAGTTTTTATTTACGTGTTCTTTATTATCTTGCAAACCTATCCCACAACACCTACAAAGTACTTCTAGTTTCATACTTGTTCTAGGTAAAGCGAACGTTAAGCGTGCGTAGAGTTGTATCGATGGTCGATAGAACTTGAGGGAATATTTGTTCTACCTTTAGCTCCTCGTTGGGTTCGACACTCTTACTTATCGAAAGAGGCTACAACTGATCCCCTATATTGTGGGTTATCAAGACCTTTTTCTAGCGCCGTTGCCGGGGAGCAATAGCGTGGGGTGAATATTCTCGTGGGTGCTTGTTTGCTTTATCACTAAGTAGATTTTATTTGCTGTTCTAAGTTGTTCTCTATCTTTAGTTATGGATATGGAACACGAAATACAAAAAAGTTTAGTTGAACCTACTACACCAATGGTTGAAGAACCACCCAAAATCTATCACACTGTTGAATCTTTTTACTTGGATCATCTTCGATCCGTTTGTGCTCGTGCTGAAACCCCAACTAGCTTAATTGAGGGCAAATCATTAAATGAGCATGCTTATTATGTGCGACACCGCTTATCTCAAAAAGGGAAACTTTTATGGCATCATATTAATACTTTGCAATGCTATGCTTGGAATTTATGCAAAATTTATGATTTTACTTGTTCTGAAGACCCTAAAAAACACCTTCCCTATCAATGTGAGTTTAAGGATAATGGAATCGTATCTTCTTATGCCAAGGGTGTTTATAATTACTATGATATTGAGCAAATTGAAGAATTTGTTGCTTTTAAGGGTGCCTATGAAATTGCTTCTTTGATTGAAAAGTACGATGCTACTCTTTACAAATCTGAAAGTTTTCCCATACTTAAATATTGCTATGAAAACTATGCTTCTAATGCTTATGTTAAGCCATATATTGAGGACTCCTCCGCTGTCCAAGAGGAGACTAATATTTTGCAGGAAACTATGGAAGAAGAAAATGATGCCACTGTGAGCTCATTTGATGAAAAAGATGACGAGGAGAGCGAAAAACAAAAGGAGGAAGAGCGGACTAGCTACCCATTCCCACCTTCTAATGAGAGTAACTCTTCAACTCATACATTGTTTAATTTCCCTTCGTGCTTACCGAAGGATGAATGCTATGATGATTGCTATGATCCCTTGGATTCGTTTGAAATATCCCTTTTTGATGAAATTGATGCTTGTTATGCTTGTGGCCATGATGCCAATATGAATTATGCTTATGGAGATGAACTTGCTAGAGTTTCTTATGTTAAGAATGAAATTGTTGCTATTGCACCCACGCATGATAGTCCTATTATCTTTTTGAATTCTCCCAACTATACTATATCGGAGAAGTTTGCTCTTATTAAGGACTGTATTGATGGGTTGCGTTCTACTATTGCACATGATGATTTTGATAAATATAATATGCATGTGCTTTCTGCTCCTACTTGCAATTATTATGAGAGAGGAACTACATCTCCGCCTCTCTATGTTTCCAATACGATAAAATTGCAAGAAATTGTTTATACTATGCATTGGCCTTTACTTTGTGTGCATGAATTGTTCTTTTATGACATGCCGATGCATAGGAAGAGATTTAGACTTCGTTGTTGCATGATATATGTTACTTTGTGCTCACTACTAAATTACAAATCATTGTTAATTAAAATTGGCTTTGATATACCTTGGGATCCGGGTGGATCCATTACTTGAGCACTTTATGCCTAGCTTAATGGCTTTAAAGAAAGCGCTGCCAGGGAGACAACCCGGAAGTTTTAGAGAGTCATTTTATTCTGTTGTGTGCTTTTATATAGTTTGACAACAAAAAAATAAAGAGGGGAACCTAAAACTTTTTCAAAAAGAGAAGTGAAAGTAAGAAGGACGAGCACCGTTGAAGTGGGGGAGCTCCTTGAACTTTGTTCATGCCCATGGAAACTTTGCAAATCTTGATTACAGAAACTTTTCAACAAAAATAATTATCCCCTTGTATAAATCCCTTGTCTTATAAAAATAATGTGCCAAGATTTGCCTTTTGGATGATTAGATTGCTTGTTTTGTGTGTGCAGTGCAAAAACAGAAACTTTGGCTGTAGTGCGTGAATTTACATTTTTTACTGGAATGTCAAAAGTTTCTGAAATTTTTACATAGTACTGATATGAATTTTTTTTATGTTTTCCTAATTTTTCAGAATTTTTAGAGTTACATAAATATAGTAAATGTTCAGATTGCTACAGACTGTCCTGTTTAAGACAGATTCTGTTTTTGATGCATTGTTTTGCTAGTTTTGATGAAACTATCGATTTTATCGGTGGTATAAGCCATAAAGAAGTTATAATACAGTAGCTACAATGCAAAAATAAAATGTGAATGGGTTTGAAACAGTACTTAAAGTGGTAATTTGCTTTATTATACTAACGGATCTCACGAGGGTTGTGTTAAGTTTTGTGTGATTGAAGTTTTCAAGTTTTGGGTGAGATCACAATGGATGAAGGAATAAGGAGTGGAAAGAGACTAAGCTTGGGGATGCCCGAGGCACCCCAAGGTAATATTCAAGGACTCCCAAGAAACTAAGCTTGGGGATGCCCCGGAAGGCATCCCCTCTTTCTTCTAACAACCATCGGTAGTTTTACTTGGAGCTATATTTTTATTCGTCACATGATATGCGTAAATCTTGGAGCGTCGTGTGCTTTTTATTTTTATTTTAATAATGCACCATGCTGGTATTAGAAAGTCCTTGGTTGATTTATATAAGGCTCTTTGCACCTCACTTATATCTTTTGAGTATGGCTTTATAGAATGCTTCATGTGCTTCACTTATATCATTTGGAGTTTGGATTGCCTGTTTCTCTACACATAGAAAACCGCCATTTGTAGAATGCTCTTTTGCTTCACTTATATTTGTTAGAGCGTGGGCATATCTTTTGTAGAAATAATTAAACTCTCATGCTTCACTTATATCTATTTAGAGAGTCAACAGGAATTGGTCATTCACATGGTTAGTCATAAAATCCTACATAAAACTTGTAGATCACTGAATATGATATGTTTGATTCCTTGCAATAGTTTTGCGATATAAAGATGGTGATACTAGAGTCATGCTAGTGAGTAATTGTGGATTGGTAGAAATAATTGTGTTAAAGTTTGTGATTCCCGTAGCATGCACGTATGGTGAACCGTTATGTGATGAAGTCGGAGCATGATTTATTTATTGATTGTCATCCTTTGTGTGGAGGTCGGGATCGCGCGATGGTTCACTCCTACCAACCCTTCCCATAGGAGCATGCGTGTAGTACTTTGTTTCGATGACTGATAAATTTTTGCAATAAGTATGTGAGTTCTTTATGACTAATGTTGAGTCCATGGATTATACGCACTCTCACCCTTCCACCATTGCTAGCCTCTCTAGTACCGCGCAACTTTCGCCGGTGCATTACACCCACCATATATTCTTCCTCAAAACAGCCACCATACCTACCTATTATGGCATTTCCATAGCCATTCCGAGATATATTGCTATGCAACTTCCACAGTTCCGTTTATTATGACACGCACCATCATTGTCATATTGCTTTGCATGATCGTAAGATAGCTAGCATGATGTTTTCATGGCTTGTCCGTTTTTGATGTCATTGCTACGCTAGATCATTGCACATCCCGGTACACTGCCGGAGGCATTCATATAGAGTCATATTTTGTTCTAGTATCGAGTTGTAATTCTTGAGTTGTAAGTAAATAAAAGTGCGATGATCATCATTATTAGAGCATTGTCCCATGTGAGGAAAGGATGATGGAAGCTATGATTCCCTCACAAGTTGGGATGAGTCTCCGGACTTTACAAAAAATAAAAGAGGCCAAAGAAGCCCACCAAAAAAAACAAAACAAAAAAATGAGAGAAAAGAGAGAAGGGGCAATGCTACTATTCCTTTTTCCACACTTGTGCTTCAAAGTAGCACCATGATCTTCATGATAGAGAGTCTCATATATTGTCACTTTCATATACTAGTGGGAATTTTTCATTATAGAACTTGGCTTGTATATTCCAATGATGGGCTTCCTCAAATTGCCCTAGGTCTTCGTGAGCAAGCAAGTTGGATGCACACCCACTTAGTTTTCAGTTTGAGCTTTCATACACTTATAGCTCTAGTGCATCCGTTGCATGGCAATCCCTACTCACTTGCATCGATATCGATTGATGGGCATCTCCATAGCCCATTAATTTGCCTAGTTGATGTGAGACTATCTCCTTCTTTTTGTCTTCTCCACAACCTCCACCATATTCTATTCCACCTATAGTGCTATATCCATGGCTCACGCTCATCTATAGCGTGAAAGTTGAAAAAGTTTGAGAATAATAAAGTATGAAACAATTGCTTGGCTAAAACCGGGGTTGTGCATGATTTAATACTTTGTGTGATGAAGATGGAGCATAGCCAGACTATATGATTTTGTAGGGATAACTTTCTTTTAGCCATGATATTTTGAGAAGACATGATTGCTTTATTAGTATGCTTGAAGTACTATTGTCTTTATGTCAAATGATAGACTATTGCTTTGAATCACTCGTGTCTTACTATTCATGCCATGATTAGATTATATGATCAAGATTATGCTAGATAGCATTCCACATCAAAAATTATCTTTTTTATCATTTACCTACTCGAGGACGAGCAGGAATTAAGCTTGGGGATGCTGATACATCTCCATCGTATCTATAATTTTTGATTGTTTCATGCCAATATTCTACAACTTTCATATACTTTTGGCAACTTTTTATACTATTTTTGGGACTAACATATTGATCCAGTGCCCAGTGCCAGTTCCTGTTTGTTGCATGTTTTTTGTTTCGCAGAAAATCCATATCAAACGAAGTCCAAACGGGATAAAAACATTCGGATTTTTTTTGGAATATTTGTGAATTTTGGGAAGTGGAATCAATGGAAGGCGGTGCCCGAGGGGCCCACAAGCCATAGGGGCACGCCCTGGGGGGTACGGCGTGCCAGGGTGGCTTGTGGTCACCCCGTAAGGCGGTTGGGGCCCTTCTTTCGCCGCAAGAAAGCTAATATCCGGATAAAAATCGTGTTAAAATTTCAGCCCAATCGGAGTTACGGATCTCCGGGAATATAAGAAATAGTGAAAGGTCAGAATCTGGAAGGCAGAAACAGAAGGAAACAGAGAGAGAGATCCAATCTCGGAGGGGCTCCCGCCCCTCCGCTGCCATGGAGGCCAAGGACCAGAGGGGAAACCCTCCTCCCATCTAGGGGGGAGGTCAAGGAAGAAGAAGAAGGATGGGGGCTCTCTCCCCCTCTCTCCTGGTGGCGCCGGAACGCCACCGGGGCAATCATCGTGTGACGGCGATCTACTCCAACAACTCCGTCATCTTCACCAACACCTCCATCACCTTCCCCCATCTATCTACAGCGGTCCACTCTCCCGCAACCCGCTGTACCCTCTACTTGAACATGGTGCTTTATGCTTCATATTATTATCCAATGATGTGTTGTCATCCTATGATGTCTGAGTAGATTTTTGTTGTCCTATCGGTGATTGGTGAATTGCTATGATTGGTTTAAGTTGCTTGTGGTTATGTTGCTGTCCTTTGGTGCCCATCATATGAGCGCGCGTGTGGATCACACCATAGGGTTAGTTGTATGTTGATAGGACTATGTATTGGAGGGCAAGGGTGATAGCAGCTTCAGCCTAGCATAGAAATTGATGCATACGGGATTGAAGGGGGGCCAATATATCTTAATGCTATGGTTGGGTTTTACCTTAATGAACGTTAGTAGTTGTGGATGCTTGCTAATAGTTCCAATCATAAGTGCATAGAATTCCAAGTAAGGGATGACATGCTAGCAGTGGCCTCTCCCACATAAAACTTTCTATCGGTCTAGTAACGTAGTCAATTGCTTAGGGACATTTCCGCAACTCCTACCACCACTTTTCCACACTCGTTAAACTAACTTAATTGTTACTTTATCTAAACAGCCCCTAGTTTTTATTTATGTGTTCTTTATTATCTTGCACACCTATCCCACAACACCTACAAAGTACTTCTAGTTTCATACTTGTTCTAGGTAAAGCGAATGTTAAGCGTGCGTAGAGTTGTATCGGTGGTCGATAGAACTTGAGGGAATATTTGTTCTACCTTTAGCTCCTCGTTGGGTTCGACACTCTTACTTATCGAAAGAGGCTACAACTGATCCCCTATACTTGTGGGTTATCAAGGGCTACTGGCTATATATCTCGGCAGAGAATAAATTGCACCAATCGAAAATATCCACAAAAAATCAGCCCGCGGTCGGGGTGGTGCACCACCTCGGAAGCAGTCCGGCATAAAGCTCGGGCGCAAGTGGCTGGCTCCATAGAGGGCATTTCCGGCATTAAGCTAGGCAGAATTCGTTCAATCTTTTAAAGACCGAGGTAGTTTATGACACCTCGGACGCTGATCATTGTTGGAGCTCGGATGCGCTCCGGCGTTGGAGATCGGAAGCATTCCGGCATAAAGCTCATGATCGAAGACACTTCGGAAGCAGTCCGGCATAAAGCTCGAATGCGAACGGCTGGCTCCATAAAAGACTATCCCGATATTTAAGCTTGGATGAACTACTTCAAATATTCAGAGACCGAGGTATCCTATGACACCTCGGATGCCGACCAGCGTTGGAGCTCGGGCTCAGGAAGACACCTTAGATACAGTTCGGCGTTGGAGCTCGGACACAAGAGGATACCGCCACACGGGAAACACTTCGGATCCGAGTTGTGGCGTAAAAATAATGAGGCATTAATACAGGTCGATAACTTAAAGGGGCTCCTCGGATGCCCGACTTGTGAACTCTTTGGATTCACCTCGGCGATCCTCAAGATCAGTGATGGGAAGATTTATTGAACCAGTTTTCAAGACCGACGGCCGAAGACGAAGAACTGTTCGGAAGAACTGAGGAGCGTCCCTAACTTGAAGACCGGTTCAGGGGGCTACTGACGGTGTCCTGGACTAGGGGGTACTCACCATGTCGTCTCCCGACCAGTGGGTCGGGCCGAGGACCCCCAGGGCGGTTCATTAATGGGCTAGTTCGGACAGCCCATGATGCATACGAGGAAGATTCCACAAGACTTGGTGATCAAGACAAGGACTCTTCTCCACCAACGTAGCCGACTAGGACTCTTGTTATCCTAGGCCTCTGGTGTGTTATATAAGCCGAGGCCAGGCTAGTCATTAGGGACAATCAGATCATCATAGATCATATCATCATACGAGCATAGCTCTTAGGGTTTAGACCACTACATACGATCTCGTGGTAGATCAACTCTGTACTCGATACACCATCATCAATACAAACAAAGCAGGACGTAGGGTTTTACCTCCATAGGAGGGCCCGAACCTAGGTAAACACCGCCTCCCTTGTCTCCTGTTACCCATCGATCCAAGACCCACAGCTCGGGACCCCCTACCCGAGATCCGCCGATTTTGACACCGACACCATCTACTCCTTCTTTATAAAGGTGTGGGTCATCCCAAAAGTAATGTCTCAAGTCATAGAATTTTTTTCTCTTTTGTTGATAAGTGAAGCTAGGTGGTATATATTTAGCGACAATGTAGTTAGCATAATCAGCATACCAAGGTGTGTTTTGTGAAACACTTATTGCAGCTAACTATTCATCAGGAAAACTATCATCAATAGGTAGTGGGTCATCAAGAATATTTTCTAACCTAGACAAGTTATCAGCTACGGGGTTCTCAGCTCCCTTCCTATCAACGATGTGTAAGTCAAATTCTTGAAGCAAGAGAACCCACCTAATGAGTCTAGGTTTAGCATCTTTCTTTTTCATAAGGTATTTTATAGCAGCATGATCGGTGTGAACAATAACTTTGGAGTCAACAATATAAGATCAAAATTTATCACAAGCAAACACAACTGCTAAGAATTCTTTTTCAGTAGTAGCATAGTTTGGTTGGGCACTGTCTAGAGTTTTACTAGCACAATGGATAATATTCAATTTCTTATCAACTCTTTGTCCTAGGACAGCACCAACAGCATAGTCACTAGCATCACACATAATTTCAAAAGGCAAGTTCCAATCAGGTGGTTGAACGATAGGTGTAGAGGTTAAGGCTTTCTTGAGTGTTTCAAAGGCTTCCACACAATCATCATCAAAAACAAAAGGAATATCCTTTTGCAAAAGATTAGTAAGAGGCCTAGAAATTTTAGACAAGTCTTTAATGAACCTCCTATAAAAACAAGCATGACCAAGGAAACTTCGAATAACTTTAATATCTGTAGGACATGGCATTTTCTCAATTGCATCAACTTTAGCTTTATCCACCTCAATACCTCGTTCAGATATTTTATGCCCCAAGACAATGCCTTCATTAACCATAAAGTGGCACTTCTCCCAATTCAAGACGAGATTAGTTTGTTCACATCTCTGCAAAACTCGATCAAGGTTGCTTAAGCAATCATCAAAAGAAGTTCTGTAAACGAAAAAATCATCCATGAAAACCTCCACAATCTTTTCACAAAAATCAGAGAATATAGCAGCCATACATCTTTGAAAGGTAGCAGGTGCATTGCATAAACCAAAAGGCATACGTCTATAAGCATAGGTTCCAAAAGGGCAAGTAAAGGTAGTTTTCTCTTGATCGGATTGTGACACGGGTATTTGAGAGAAACCAGAATATCCATCTAGGAAACAAAAGTGTGTGTGTGTGCTTAGATAGTCTTTCTAGCATTTGACCAATGAACGGTAGAGGGTAATGATCTTTCCTAGTAGCTTTATTTAATTTTCTAAAATCAATTACCATTCTATAGCCAGTGACAATTCTTTGTGGGATGAGTTCATTCTTATCATTAGGAACAACGGTAATACCTCCTTTCTTAGGGACACAATGAACGGGACTCACCCATCTACTATCAGCTATGGGATAGATTATACCTGCCTCCAAAAGCTTTAATATTTCAGTTCTTACCACTTCTTTCATCTTCAGATTCAATCGCCGTTGGTGATCAACGACTGGTTTAGCATCAGGTTCCATATTGATCTTGTGCTGACATAGAGAGAGACTAATGCCCTTAAGATCATCAAGAGTATATCCAATAGTAGCCCGGTGCTTCCTTAGAACTTTCAATAATCTTTCTTCTTCATGTTCTGAAAGGTTAGCACTAATAATAACAGGAAATATCTTTTTCTCATCAAGATAAGCATACTTTAAAGTGTCAGGCAATTGTTTCAATTCAAACACAGGATCACCTTTAGGTGGAGGAGGACCTCCAAGATTTTCAATAGGCAAATTGTGTTTCAAGATAGGTTGTTGTTCGAAGAAAATTTGATCTATTTCATTTCTTTCACGCAGGTGCATATCATTTTCATGGTCAAGCAAACATTGTTCTAATGGATCAGTAGGAGGCACAACAATAGAAGCAAGACCAATTATTTCATCCTTACTAGATAACGCTTTATCACGAGGTTGTCTACTAAACTTGGAAAAATTAAACTCATGAGACACATTACCAAAACTGACACCGACAGTTTGTTTTTCATAATCTATCTTAGCATTGACGGTGTTCAAGAAAGGTCTACCAAAGATAATGGGACAAAAGTCATCTTGTGGGGAACCAAGGACTAGAAAATCAGTAGGGTATTTTACTTTCCCACACAAGACTTCAATCTAACAATCCCAAGTGGTGTGATAGTATCTCTATTAGCAAGTTTAATAGAAACATCAATGTCTTCCATTTCATCAGGTGCTATCTCATCCATAATTTCTTGGTATAGAGTAAAAGGGATGGCACTCACACTAGCACCCAAATCACATAAACCATGATAGCAATGATTTCCTATTTTGACTGAGACAACAGGCATGCCTTCTATGGGTCTATGTTTATCTTTTTCATTGGGTTTAGCAATTCTAGCAGCTTCATTACAAAAGTAGATAACATGCCCATCAATATTTTCTACCAAGAGATATTTAACCATAGAAACATTAGGTTCTACTTTAATTTGCTCAGAGGGTTTAGGTGCTCTTATATTACTCTTACGAACCACAGTTGATACCTTAGCATGTTCCTTTATCCTAACAGGGAAAGGTGGTTTTTCAATATAAGCGGTAGGCACAACTGGATCAACATTGTAAAAGATGGTTTCTTCTTTAGCTATGACCGGTTCTTTAATTTCTTCTTTAATAGGGGGGTGATATTTAAACCACTTCTCCTTAGGGAGGTCAACATGAGTAGCAAATGCTTCGCAGAAAGAGGCTACTATCTCAGAGTCAAGTCCATATTTAGTGTTAAACTTGTGAAAAGTATCGGTATTCATAAAAGATTTAACACAATCAAATTCAAGATTTATACCTGACTCATTACCTTCGTCGAGTTCCCAATCTTAAGAGTTGCATTTAATTCTTTCTAAGAGATCCCACTTGAATTCAATAGTCTTCTTCATATAAGAACCAGCACAAGAAGTATCGAGCATGGACTGATCATTATGAGAAAGCCGAGCATAAAAATTCTGAATGATAACTTCCCTCAGAATGTCATGATTGGGGCATGAATATAACATTGACTTAAGCCTCCCCCAAGCTAGAGCGATACTTTCTCCTTCACGAGGCCAAAAATTATATATATAATTCCGATCACGATGAACTAGATGCATGGGATAAAACTTTTGGTGAAATTCCAATTGCAAACGATTCCAGTTCCACGATCCAAGATCATCACATAGCCTATACCATGTCAATTCTTTTCCCTCCAAAGATAAAGGGAAAACCTTCTTATTAACTTCATCTCCGGGTAAACCGGCAAGCTTAAATAATCCACAAATTTCGTTCACATATAAAAGGTGCATATCAGGATGTTCAATTCCATCTCCTGCATAAGGTTTAGCAAGTAGTTGTTCTAACATACCCGAAGGAATTTCATAAGTAACATTTTCAGTAGGTGCTGTAGGTTGAGGGGCAACTAATTGTGGTTCTGGTCGAGGTGAAGATACCCCGAACAAACCCCTCAAAGGATTGTTTTCCATAGTAGCAAGTAGCTATAAATTTCAGCACATAGTATAAGTTTTTCCTTACCGATTTCTACTTACCAAGAGCGCTTCACCCCCCGGCAACGGCGCCAGAAAAGAGTCTTTATGACCCACAAGTATAGGGCATCAATCGTAGTCCTTTTGATAAGTAAGAGTGTCGAACCCAACGAGGAGCAGAAGGAAATGACAAGCGGTTTTCAGCAAGGTAATTTCTGCAAGCACTGAAATTGTAGATAACAGATAGTTTGATAGCAAGATAATTGGTAGCAAGCAAGTAACGGTAATGGTAAACAAGGTGCAGCAAGGTAGCCCAATCCTTTTGAGGCAAAGGACAGGCCAGAACAATCACTAGTAATAGGCAAAGTGTTCTTGAGGGTACACGGGAATTTCGTCTAGTCACTTTTATCATGTTGGTTTGATTCGTGTTCGCTACTTTGATAATTTGATATGTGGGTGGACCGGTGCTAAGGTGCTGTTCTTACTTGAACTAACAACCTACTTATGATTAACCCCCTCGCAAGCATCCGCAACTACGAGAAAAGTATTAAGACAAGGTCTAACCATAGCATTAAACATGTGGATCCAAATCAGCCCCTTACGAAGTAGCGCATAAACTAGGGTTTAAGCTTTTGTCACTCTAGCAACCCATCATCTAATAAATACTCCACAATGCATTCCCTTAGGCCCATGAATGGTGAAGTGTCATGTAGTTGACGTTCACATGACACCACTAAGGGAATCACAACATACATATCATCAAAATATCGAACACATATCAAATTCACATGATTACTCGCAACATGACTTCTCCCGTGACCTCAAGAACAAAGGTAACTACTCACAAATAATAATCATGCTCAAGATCAGAGGAGTATTGAATAGCATAATGGATCTGAACATATAATCTTCCACCAAATAAACCATATAGTAATCAACTACGCAAGGTAATCAACACTACTAGTCATCCACAGGTACCAATCTGAGGTTCCGGTACAAAGATTGAACACAAGAGATGAACTAGGGTTTGAGAGGAGATGGTGCTGTTGAAGATATTGATGAAGATTTGCCTCCCAAAGATGAGAGGGGTGTTGGTGATGACGATAGCTTCGATTTCCCCCTCCGGGAGGGAAGTTCCCCCGGCGGAATCGCTCCGCCGGAGGGCAAAAGTGCTCCTACCCAAGTTCCGCCTCGAGACGGCGGTGCTTCGTCCTGAAAGTCCTCCTATGATTTTTTCTAGGTCAAGAGTGACCATATACCAGAAGATGGGCACCGGAGGTGGGCCGAGGTGGCCACAACCCATCAGGGCGTGCCTAGGGGGGCCTGGCGCGCCCTGGTGGGTTGTGCCCACCTGGGAGGCCCCCTCCGGTAGTTTTCTGCTCCAGTATTTTTTATTAAATGCAAAAATAATCTCCGTAAAATTTCAGCTTCATTGGAGTTGTGCAGAATAGGTATCTCTGACATGCTTTTCTTAGGTCCAGAATTCCAGCTGCCGGTATTCTCCCTCTTTGTGTAAACCTTGCATATAATGAGAGAAAAGGCATTAGAATCACTCCCCAAAGCATTATTATTCAACAAAACAAAGTAAATAACAGTAGGAAATCATGATGCAAAATGGATGTATCATCGTCCTACAAAACTCCGCACTTGGAGGCCCAACAGAGTCTACAAGAATAAAGTTGTGTAGTAGACATCAGTGCACTCTTTTCCTTGCATACATTGTGGTCTTTGAGATCCATCTACAACTTCGGAAAGAGGCAACTTTGGTATGTTCATTCCATCTCGTTCTCACACCTTCTCGAGTGCTTCTATGGATAGGGATGACACATCTACTTTGGTCTACATCAACAATGACGAGTTTGATGCCATGAAGGACCACATCGACGCCAAGATGGAAAAAAACTTGACGGAGCTCAAAGCCCTTATCACCACCGGCAAGAGGTCTTCCTCCTCTTCGAGAAGATGGTCAAGTGCACATGCTCCCGAGATACCATCTCTGACAAGACCACATCGGCATCGACACCATCACTGACAAGAACGTGAAGGTCAAGAGCTTGACAACAACCACTGCTCTATGACTTCACCACCCACCTTGGCATCTTCGCCAAGCGACTTCAAGGCATTTTCGCCTTTAGACATGCGACATCTTTTCTGACAAGCACCTCAAGCAAACGCTTAAGAGAATCTTCCCAAGATCAAGTCCGCGACTTCCACGAGATACTACGACCCGACACCGACCATGATATTCCTTTATATGGGAGTCAAGACCCCGAGGAGTATCTCGAGTGGGAGCGCAAGATGGACTACTACCTCAAGCTACTTCAAGTCCCGTCCGAAGATCAAGTGATGTGCGCCACAAGAAACTTCCACGGCGACGCGTCGACATGGTGGCTTCCCAAAACTTCGAAGAGCTTTGACATGAGTTGGCCCAAGACGAAGAAAGCTATGCGGCGAGAATTTGTGCCTTCCACCTACATGGAACATCTTCAACGCCAATTGGAGAACACCATAAGAGGATCCAAGTCCCTTGACGAGTACTTCTTGAAGATGAAGAAAGCTTTGCAACGAGCCGGCATGAATGACCCCGTTTGGATGAAGTTCTACTTCACGATGGGATTGAACAATGACATCGTGAAGGTTATCTTCCTCAACAACTACGAGTCTCCCGATGACCTCTACCTTGGTTCTCTCAAGGCGGAACAAGAACTCATGAAGGCCAAGGCTTCTCCACCCTGTGCATACTTCGCGATGACCACGCTCCATGAGGGTGAGAATGAGGATGGTACCACCAAGATGTCCAAGCCCAACAAGCTTCAAGACGATGCTTCCAAGTTCGACTTCACCGCCATCCCTCTTTATGGCATTGACGATGTTGAGCCTACCATGACTCTTTTTGAAGACGGCTTGACGACGACCACGACTACGGAGCCACTCAAGGAACACGCTTTGGAGGCAAGAGACACGGTGGTGAGCAAGGATGATGCTTCCAACTTTGGAGGCGGGAGTGAGATGATCGAGCATGGGATTTTCCCTTCGGTCATGGAGGCGAGTGATGATGTGCCATCTTCGGCCTTCATCCACGAAGACGGTGACGAGATGGTTGAGCATGGGATTTTCCCTTCGACCACTGCGACATTTCGAGATGAGTTGAGACACTTGTGCCACCATATTGAGAGTGAGAGTGCCTTCACCACTAGCCCCATATATGATGAGTTGCCTCAATTCCCATGTGAGGAGAGACACAACCACCACCACTTGAGTGATATGAGTGACTCCACCATATGTGACTTTGAGTGTACCTACCTAGACGGAGTGAGTGAGCCACCACCACATAGAGAGAGTGACGTAGTTGATAGGACTTGTGAGGCCATTTCGATTTCTAATGACTTAACCTCTATCTCTATTGTGTCTTCTCATTTGGTGCAAGGTCCCATATACGATGACACGCCAATCCCCAACGACCTCGTCCTTCCTTTGGAAAAGATGATGGCCATGCTGGAGTATGATGCACCCCCACATGGTTCCATCAAGATGAAGATGAACACGATTTGGTCTTTGCCACCTCACCTACACCACATGTGTGGAACGGCAAAGGTAACATAGTTGAAGGTGATGCTCTTGTCCCACTAGTGGACATTGATTGCTTGCATGATGCTCATCACCCTATTGCCGTGCTTCATGATTGCGCAACTTCCTCATGTGATGAATTACCCATTTATGATGAGTTTGACGATTCTCGTGTGGAGTTTATTAGTTGTGATGCCACGTTGCATAGAATACCTTGTAATAATGATGTCTACTACACAACTTGTTCTTGTATACTCGTGTTGGGCCTCCAATCACAGAGTTTTGTAGGACAGTAGAAAATTTCCCTCAAGTGGATGACCTAAGGTTTATCAATTCGTAGGAGGCGTAGGATGAAGATGGTCTCTCTCAAACAACCCTGCAACCAAATAATGAAAAGTCTCTTGTGTCCCCAACACACCAAATACAATGGTAAATTGTATAGGTGCACTAGTTCGGCGAAGAGATGGTGATACAATTGTAGTAATGATAGTAGATATTGATTTTTGTAATAGTAACAATAAAAAACAGCAAGGTAGCAAGTAACAAAACTGAGCACAAACGGTATTGCAATGCATGAAAACATGGCCTAGGGTCCGTACTTTCGCTAGTGAAATCTCTCAACAATGCTAATATAATTGGATGACATAACCATCCCTCACCGTGCAACGAAGAATCACTCCAAAGTTCTTATCTAGGGGAGAACATAAGAAGAAATTGTTTGTACGGTATGAAACCACCTTAAAGTTATCCTTTCCGATCAATCTATCCAAGAGTTCGTACTAAAATAACACCAAGTTATCCTTTCCGATCGATCTATCCAAGAGTTCGTACTAAAATAACACCATATGATACGCATCAACCAACTCTAATGTCACCACAAGTATCCATGAGTTAATTATACGATAAGCATCAAACAATTTCAGATTCATAATATTCAATCCAACACAAAGAACCTCAAAGAGTTCCCCAAGATTTCTACCGGAGAAAGTAGGACGAAAACGTGCATCAACCCCTATACATAGATTACCCCAATGTCACCTCGGGAATCCGCGAGTTGAGTGCCAAGACATAGATCAAGTGCTCTCAAATCCATAAAAGTATTCAATCTGGTAATAACGAAATCTCAAAAGGAAAACTCAATTCATCACAACAAGATAGAGAGGGGAAAACACCATATGATCCAACTATACTAATAAAGCCCGCGATACATCAAGATCGTGCCAAATCAAGAGCACGAGAGAGAGAGATTAAACACATAGCTACTGGTACAAACCCTCAGCCCCGAGGGTGGACTACTCCCTCCTCATCATGGAGACCATAGGGATGATGAAGATGACCTCCGTTGCTGATTTCCCACTCCGGCAGGGTGCCAGAACGGGGTCTAGATTGGTTTTTCATGGCTACAGAGGCTTGCGGCGGCGGAACTTCTAATCTAGGGTTATTTCTGGGGGTTTCTGAATATATATGATTTTTGGGCGTTGGTTTCACGCGAAGATGGGCCACGAGGGGCCCACAAGACACCAGGGCACGCCAGAGGGGGCTAGCGCGCCCTGGTGGGTTGTGGCCACCTCGTGGCTCTTCTGGCCCACCCACGAAGCTTCGAGTGCCTCTTTTGTTCCAAAAAAAATCGTCAAAAAGTTTCGTTACATTTGGAGAACTTTTATTTCTGCACAAAAAACAACACCACAGTAGTTCTGCTGAACAGCGTCAGTCCGGGTTAGTTCCATGCAAATCATAACAAAACCATATAAAATTGTTGTAAATATGGCATGAATACTTCATAAATTATAGATACGTTGGAGACATATCAGCATCCCCAAGCATAATTCCTACTCGTCCTCGAGTAGGTAAATGATAAAAGAAAATAATTTATAAGTGTGAATGCTAGCATAGTGCATATGTTTGATCAGTGATAACTTCAACCACTTTTCCTAGCATCATAACATCAACTCTTTCTCATAAAACTCATCATGATAAAGTAGCAACCAATTCACATGTTATGGTTCAAACAATGAATTCTCTTGAAACTTAACAACCTATGTTCTTAGTCACCAAACAATTTCAATTCAACTTATTCTCAACAAAGTCTAAGTAAGAGCTCCACATACTCAATCATCATATAGTATTCTATGATTGCTAGTACTCAAAGCATATTTTTAGAACAAATGGCATCTATCGAACACAGAGAAAGATAGGGGCTTAATGTTTCGCCTCCCAATTCATTTATCATATAGATAATTGTCAACAATAATAAGTCATGATCAAATATATTTGACTGGCCATATGTGCCTAGATCTTTCCCCACCACATGATGCTTGCCAACTAGAGAATAATTGAGGTTGAAATGAGAATGCATACTATTGACTCTTCATAAAAGTAAATACTGAAAGGTAAAAGATAGGCCCTTCGCAGAGGGAAGCAAAGGTTGTCATACGCTTTTCGGTTTTGTATGGACAATCCCTTAATGCAAAAGAACGTCACGTTATATTGCCCCTTATGATAGCAACCTTTATTATGCAGTCCATCGCTTTTATTACTTTGCCATCACAAGTTCGTACAACACTCAATTTTCTCTTACACTAAATGATCAAACACATTTAGAAGCAATTTTATTGCCTTTTTGCATCGATGACAACTTACGAAGGATCTTATTCAATCCATAGGTAGGTATGGTGGACACCCATGGCAAGAAATTGAGTTTAAGGGTTTTTGGATGCACAAGTAGTATCTCTACTTAGTACGATTTTTTGGCTAGCAAAAGATCCTAAGCAAACACCACATGTTGGAGGATCCATAACAATATAACTTCTATGCAAATATACACAACCATGACTCATTACGTTTTCTTCCTTGTCCAACTTCAACTAATTTGCTCAAGTTTGAAAATAATGAATGAGTATTCACAATCATAGAAGATGTCCAATATAATATATTTGTATGTGAAAGTTCTCTTCCTTATACTAATCATTCACGAATTGCTTGTATGACCAATATTGTGATTGTTAAGATTCAAAAGATTTCACTTTCTAAACCCAATGTGAAGCTACTACCAGGCATGATATGAACATATAATTTCAACTTCATGGTATTCAGTTCATTCAAAAATTTACTCATAGGATATAAGTGAAGCATAAGAGTAAATGACAAGCTATTCCAAAAAGATATAAGTGAAGATCAAGCGAGTAGTTAAGTAAATGGGTAGCCATTTGAGAAGTCTCTCTCATATAAAAAATTTCAGATCTAAGTATTTTATTAAAACAGAAAGCAAAACAAAATAAAATGACATTCCAAGAATATCACACATCATGTGAAGAAGCAAAAACTTAGGCTCAACCGCTACTAACCGATAATTGTTGATGAAGAAAGGTGGGATGCCTACCGGGGCATCCCCAAGCTTAGATGCTTGAGACTTCTTGAAATATTATCTTGGGATGCCTTGGTCATCCCCAATCTTGAGCTTTTGTGTCTCCTTAATTCCTTTTATATCACGGTTTCCCTAAATCTTAAAAACTTCACCCACAAAAACTCGAAAAGAACTCGTGAGATAGGTTAGTACACATAAGAATAAGTCCACACTTCTTGTACTGCCAAGACAAGTTGCACAATAATGTCCAAACATCATCTACTCTTTACTATCGTTTCCACAATTTATATCTACCAATATAGGCTATGGAAACTATAGGATATGTAGATAACAAAACTATGACAGCAATCTGTCCAAACAGAACAGTCTGTAGCAATCTATTAAACCAGTGTACTTATGTAACTCAAAAAATTATAAAAATTTAGTACATGCTAAATAATTTATATTAAAATACCGGGTCAAAATTTCAGAAACTTTCCACGTTCCAGTAAAATATGAAAATTCAAACACTACAGCAAAAGTTTCTGTTTTTTACACAGCACACATCAAACATGCAATAGAGACATCTTAAGGCAATTCTTGGAACTTTTTATTGAAAAACAAGATTATAAATAACAGGAAGCAAATACTAACAAAATAAAATATCGCTCCAAGCAAAACACATATTATGTGACGAATAAAAATATAGCTCCAAGTAAGATATACCGATAGTGTTGAAGACGAAAGAGGGGATGCCTTCCGGGGCATCCCCAAGCTTAGACGCTTGAGTATTCCTTGGATATTACCTTGGGGTTTCCTTGGACATCCCCAAGATTAGGTTCTTTTCACTCCTTATTCTCCTCATATCGGTGTCTCACCAAAAACTTGAAAACTTCAATCACACAAAACTTAACGGAACTTCGTGAGATGGGTTAGTATAATAAATAAAGATCGTTCACTTAGGTACTGTCAAGACAAGATTCATAATTGTTATCACATAATACCTACTGTATTATACCATGCAAATAATTTATATCACTGAATATAAGCTATGGGAACACTCAAACAAGCAAACTATGCATGCAAAACAGAATCTGTCAAAAACAGAACAGTCTGTGAAGATCTGTAGTATAGCCATACTTCCCTGTCTCTAAAAACTCTGAAAAATTAGGAAAACTTATAGAATTTTAATATAAATACTGTGTAAAAATTTCAGAATTTTTTAACTCTCCAGTAAAATCATAGAAATTCTTTACTGGAGGCAAAAGTTTTGTTTTTTGCACAGAATCAAATCAACAAGTATCCATACTATCCCAAAGGCTTTACTTGGCACATTATTGAAATAAAAGGCACAAAACATGATTAATACAGTAGCTTAATCATGTGAACACACAAAACATAAAGGAAAAGTGTTGGGTTATCTCCCAACAAGCACTTTTCTTTAAAGCCTTTTAGCTAGGCATGATGATTTCAATGATGCTCACATATGAATAGTAATTGAAACATGCAAGAGAGCATCATGAATCTCATTACAAGCACATTTAAGTCTAACCCACTTCTTATGCATAGGGATTTTGTGAGCAAACAATTTATGGGAGCAAGAATCAACTAGCATAGGAAGGCAAAACAAGCATAACTTCAAAACTTTGAACACATAGGGAGGAAACTTGATATTATTGCAATTCCTACAAGCATATGTTCCTCCCTCATAATAATTTTCAGTAGCATCATGAAGGAATTTCACAATATAACTATCACATAAAGCATCCTTTTCATGATCTACAAGCATAGAAAATTTATTACTCTGCACATAAGCAAGTTTCTTCTCATTCATTATAGTGGGAGCAAACTCAACAAAATAACTATCATGAGACACTTGATTGACATAACCACATTCAATATTAAAATCATGATGACAAGTTTCATGGTTACTATCACTATTTATAGCATACATGTCATCATCATAATCATCATAGATAGGAGGCATGCCATCATCATAATAAATTTTCTCATCAAAACTTGGGGGACTAAAAATATCATCTTCATCAAACATAACATCCCCAAGCTTGTGGCTTTGCATATCATTAGCATCATGGATACTCAGAGAATTCATACTAGCAACATTACAATCATGCTCATCATTCAAGGAATTCTCATTAAGTATTTTCATAATTTCTTCCTCTACCAATTGAGCACAATTTTTTGAATCCTTATTTTCACGAAAGACATTATAAAGACGATACAAATGATGCAACCTAAAATCCATTTTTTGTAGTTTTATTTTATAAAACCAAAATAGTGAAAAACAAGAAACTAAAAGATTTAATTGCAAGATCTAAAGATGCACCTTCAAGCACTCACCTCCCCGGCAACGGCGCCAGAAAAGAGCTTGATGTCTACTACACAACTTGTTCTTGTAGACTCGTGTTGGGCCTCCAAGCGCAGAGTTTTGTAGGGCAGTAGCAAATTTCCCTCAAGTGGATGACCTAAGGTTTATCAATCCGTGGGAGGCGTAGGATGAAGATGATCCCTCTCAAACAACCCTGCAACCAAATAATAAAAAGTCTCTTGTGTCCCCAACACACCAAATACAATGGTAAATTGTATAGGCGCACTAGTTCGGTGAAGAGATGGTGATACAAGTGTAGTAATGATAGTAGGTATTGATTTTTGTAATAGTAACAATAAAAAACAGCAAGGTAGCAAGTAACAAAAGTGAGCACAAACGGTATTGCGATGCTTGAAAACAAGGCCTGGGGTCCGTACTTTCGCTAGTGAAATCTCTCAACAATGCTAATATAATTGGATCACATAACCATCCCTCAATGTGCAATGAAGAATCACTCCAAAGTTCTTATCTAGGGGAGAACATAAGAAGAAATTGTTTGTAGGGTACGAAACCACCTTAAAGTTATCCTTTCTGATCGATCTATCTAAGAGTTCGTACTAAAATAACACCATATGATACGCATCAACCAACTCTAATGTCACCTAGATACTCCAATGTCACCACAAGTATCCATGAGTTAATTATACGATACGCATCAAACAATTTTAGATTCATAATATTCAATCTAACACAAAGAACCTCAAAGAGTGCCCCAAGATTTCTATCGAAGAAAGTAGGACGAAAACGTGCATCAACCCCTATGCATAGATTACCCCAATGTCACCTCGGGAATCCACGAGTTGAGTGCCAAGACATAGATCAAGTGCTCTCAAATCCATAAAAGTATTCAATCCAGTAATAACGAAATCTCAAAAGGAAAACTCAATTCATCACAACAAGATAGAGAGGGAAAAACACCATATGATCCAACTATATTAACAAAGCCTGCGATACATCAAGATTGTGCCAAATCAAGAACACGAGAGAGAGAGAGAGAGAGAGAGAGATAGAGATTAAACACATAGCTACTGGTACAAACCCTCAGCCCCGAGGGTGGACTACTCCCTCCTCATCATGGAGACCATAGGGATGATGAAGATGGCCTCCGGTGATGATTTCCCCCTCCGACAGGGTGCCAGAACGGGGTCTAGATTGGTTTTTCGTGGCTACAGAGGCTTGCGGCGGCGGAACTTCTGATCTAGGGTTATTTCTTGGGATTTCTGAATATATAGGATTTTTGGGCTTCGGTTTCACGCGAAGATGGGCCACGAGGGGCCCACAAGACACCAGGGCGCGCCAGAGGGGGCTGGCGCGCCCTGGTGGGTTGTGGCCACCTCGTGGCTCTTCTGGCCCTCCCATGAAGCTTCTAGTGCCTATTTTGTTCCCAAAAAATCATCAAAAAGTTTCGTTGCATTTGGAGAACTTTTATTTCTGCACAAAAAACAACACTACGGTAGTTCTCCTCAAAACAGCGTCAATCCGGGTTAGTTCCATGCAAATCATACCAAAACCATATAAAATTGTTGTAAATATGGCATGAATACTTCATAAATTATAGATATGTTGGAGACGTATCAGATAACTCTATAGGTCACATCATGTTTGACAATCCGCTTGATTTGTCATATGCTATGCATGAGAGACACAATATCGCATTTGTGCAATCTCATCATAGTAACTATGCATATGCCATTAAAATAAACCCAATTTGCACATATGGCATAGATGACAAGCCCAGGGTTATTGGCATTTGTTTTTCTTGTGATAATATTGCCATGCTTCCTTTGCATCATTTGCGCAATTGTTCAGATATGCCATGCCATGACCACCTAGCTTCGGATATGCATTGTTTTGGATGTTGTCCATATTCTCCATATTATGCTCCCGCTATTGATCATGAGGATACCCCCATAGTTTCCTCATACAAGTTAGGAGATTTTGGTCCATCCCATCCATTACATGATGCCAATAATTGTGTGCACAATATGCTTGCCATTGATATGAATAATATGCTTGTGCCATATATTTGCATGCTCAATTTGTGTCCCCATCGCGTTATACATAACAACTATTCTTTCATGATGGATGACATGTTCTTATACCATGCCTAGAATTTCTTTGAGCATTGCTTATCTTGTGCTAACTCTCCGTGCACATACACATCATGATGGATGATGTGTACATTTACCACACACACACTTTGTTTCATGTGTCTCCTTGTTGTGCAGGTACACATGATTCCTCGTCAACCTCGCAAGCGCACGAGTTGACAAAACAAGCTCTGGAGAGCAATGAAGACGTGCGCCATCATGGAGTGCTTCCCCTCCACCCACCCTCTTTGCGCAAAGACTTCGCTCATTTCTTCTACATGGCCTCACATGGTTATGGGTTATTGTCCGGAAGCGGCTATTATGATCCCGAGCTCATGTGAGCTCGGGTGAACAGTAAAATCGAAAAAATTAAAAAAAAATCTGAATTTTTTTGTATGAAACTTTGACAAATGTTTTGATAGCTTGAAAAATTTCATCACCAGATGACATTCATGTAAAATGTGGCAAAAAAAACAAAACAGATGCTCCAAAAATGTTATTTTCAAACGCATTTTGGAGCATCAATTTTGTTTTTTTGCCACATTTTACACGAATGTCATCTGGCACTGAAATTTTGCGAGCTATCAAAACATTTGTTAAAGTTTTACACACAAAAAATTTGGAATTTTTTGATTTTTTTTTGATTTTATTTTGATTTTACTGTTCACCCAAGCTCACATGAGCTCGGGATTAGAACAGCACTTTCGGTTATTGTCCATTATATATCATTTGCCCATATTGCCATGTTCACTTTGCATGATATGCTCATTTCTATGCCCTTGTCATGCATTTGTGACCATGCCTTGCATCTCACATGACACTTAATTCTTGTATTTATATGTGTATTTGTAAGATTGGTGGAGGTACCTCTTGTTATTGCCATGTTGCTTGTGTGACCCATGCTATTGTTGATGCTTGTGTTGGGAGAGTCATATTGACCAATTGCTCTTTGTATAGAACTTCTCGCCAATACAATGATTATGCCTTTCCCATTATTTGCTTTCGTGCTTGTGATATGTCATATGCATTTCCTATGCATGCTATTTGCTCACATGACATGATTGTCATGATTTCCTCTAGTATGTTGCATCTTCGCACTACTAGTTTGCACGACATGATTGATTTGCTTGCTTAATGTATTGCATCACCGATGATTCATACTTGCTCATTTCATGTGGTTGATAGCACCTCTCTACATTCTTTGCACATGATTGCTATTGAATGTTGTCAAATGTCTCCATGCGTTGCCTCTCTCATGCTATATGATTTGCCATGTATTGAGTGCAACAATGCTTTTAATTTTGCTAATGAGAGTGCCCCCATAGCTTTCTCCCATATTATTAGATCTTTTTGACATCCTTCATGTGAATCATGTGTGTCTTCCTTCTTCGCACCATATACCTAGTGCCATGAACATAACCATTGTTGCAACATATTATTCAAGCACTTTTGCCTCTAATTGTTATGTGCAAGAGAAGAGAACCATCATGATGGATGATGTGTTTGTCTACCATGCACATACATTCTTTGTTTTGTTGTGTGTATATGTAGGATACTTCAATTACACGTCAACTTGCACTTCACGTGAGTTGACCATTCGAGCTCTTGAGAGCGAGCCACTTTGGACTAACGCGTTTCTACATTGCACTCGCTTGTGTTTCTGCATTGTGAAGAATGCACAAGGACACACTTTTGAGGTGACATCCTTCTTGAGCATGGATATTGTGGATCATACTACATATATTGCTTGCACCATGACATATATTGGCCATCTTGGACCACTTATTTGCACGCATGTTAGAGATATTGCTTTCACTCATGATTGCCACTTTGCCATGCCTCATGATATATATACCTTGTGTGTTGCATCCAACTTGTGGATTGTGTGCTCCTATCATATTCTTGGTCTCAACAATGTCATTTCTTCACATATGCCACCCGCCATTGATTGCTACATGCTTGACTTGATTGCCTCACACATGATGACCAATTGCTCTTTATATTGTGTTGAGTGCCACACTATCTTCACTACACCATATGCACATTATGCTTGGATTGTCTTGCCCCATGTGTTTAGATACTTCATTTTCTTTGGTGTTGTGAATGGTTCCTATGCCTACCATAGACCTTTTGTTGAGCACTTTTGGCATGCTTGTTATGACCTTGAGGTAGATGCTTGTTCACTTGTCACACATATTTGCATCCCTACCTCACCTTTGCATACTTGTTCCCATTATGTCTTTGCTTGTTCTCAATTTATATGCTTACATGCCATGCCACAATCCCTTGTCACACCATATGTTATGCATGATGACAACACTTGTTCGGTGAATCACCACTTGAATGCTTGGTTTTTCACTAATGCTAACCACACTTGTTTTTCCAAGTGTTTGTCGTCTTTGCTCCTTTTGAAGGAATTACAAGACGGTGCGACATTGGAGAGTGCCCATTTCAAGGTTGAAGATGATGAGTGTTTAGTGCTCGCCCACTTCTACATGGCGACACCATCTCTTTCCCATGGTGATTTGGATTTTGATCCGAGGACGGATCTTTTCCAAGGGGGGGGGGGGATGATGCGGAGCATCCTACGAACATCACCATGACAAGAGTCCGTTTGGCAAGTGGCACGTGTGACATCTACTTCACATACATAAAGGTGAATCATCTCCTTTACACATGCTCACTTGACCCCTTCAAGGATGGTATACTACTTGACACTCCTCTCGTGTGCATACATAGGTATTGTCGGAACTTCATGGATGGAGAGGAGGAGTGCAAGTGCGGAGGAACGACTACACCATCCGCGAGATAAGCGTGGAAGCAACGATGGAAGAAGACGGAGCTCCTGGAGCTACAACGACCGGACATCCGGGAAAAGGACGGACATCCGGCGCTTGTACAGAAAAAAAGGATCAGCACCCCCGAGCGGCCGAAGCATCAGCGACTGGACATCCGGCCCCAGCCCCGACATCCGACGCGACATTGCCAGGCCGGACATCTGACCCCCTGCCGGAAATCTGGCACGAGGAGACAGAACCCCGCAGAACCAGCCAAGCTTCGAGCCGGACATCCGGCCATGCCTCTGACATCCGGTGCCTCACGAGAGGCCGGACACCCAGCCCCCCAGCCGGACATCCGGCGCCTACCTGCGCGCAAAGGCTTGGGCGGCAACCCATGTACCCCTTTGCCCCTCACTTAATTTTATTATTGCTCGCCAGATTATTTTCAGTTCAGCACCGTCATACTAAAATTTCATATTCTATGGCAAACCATTTAATTTCAAGAAACACAAATTTGTCTAATTGACAACAATTATATTGCCGTCATACATCAAATTTCATATTCGTCGCCCGCCGCCTTCATGGAGGCTCCTGTGACACTTCAAAAACATGAGCGCCGAGTGTGGAGGAGCCGAATCGAGCGGGTGTTGCTGGGCATACGACTTTAAATCATCGGGGAGAGCGTGACACCACAACTCCCCACCCTCCTCCTTCCAGCATGTTCCTCGAGCAACCGCAGAGCGAGCACACATCATTGTCAGGGGTCGGGGTCGCTCAACATGGCGGAAGAAGCATGCCATCCATAGGTAGGTGCGCATCATGGTGCATGCATCTTGATATAGAAACCCTAGTCAAGGGGAGAGGAGGAGTCGAGCGACGGAGGATCAACCTTGTTCTATAGGAGGATCCCTAGCGGAGGGGAATCGACCGCTAGAGAGAGAGAGAGAGAGAGAGAGAGAGAGAGAGAGAGAGAGAGAGAGAGAGAGAGAGAGAGAGAGAGAGAGAGAGAGAGAGAGACTTCTGCGGTGCGGGCTAATCAGGAATAAAAAATGCAGCAAAACCGACGGGAGGGGAACGATAAAACAATCGATAGGGTATCCCTTCGATCGGTGGGAGTCATGGGTACAAACGAGGACTACTATAGATTTCCATTTTATAATAGATTTCTCTTTAATAATAAAAAGAGAGATTATAGACATCTCACATGTGATTGATTCCTTTCCATAAATGTTGCATTGTGTTATCAAACATTGATTCCCTTCCATATATTTGGTCTTTAAAGATTCATTAGGTATCACCATGTTTGATTCTTTTCCATAACGACATTATTAATATATCGAAGATTGATATGCATGATTTTTGTAGATTTTACAGATAAAAGCTAGATTAAGTAAATAGTTGGCTAAAACTTGTTTAAATAATTGGTGGGATAGAAAAAATAGATGGGGGAGGTTTAACCAGAATGGAGGCGATGCTACCAATTCACCATGGCGTACATGTCTGTGCCGATTCTGAAAGTATGCTGAGCACAAATAATAAGTTGGTCATAGAAAAAATGAAACCGAAAAAACGTAACCAAACAGTGAAACATAGAAAAAAATGAAAAATAAAAAGGCGTCAAATGGGCCGATCAACTTTGATTATAGTTGATGTTTTGCTAATATTTGATTTGATTGAGTTAATGCATGACATTGTTTTGGGAAAGTGCCGATTTGGTTGGATTTTGTTTTTGGAAAATGTCGATTCTAATAGTATGCAAATAGATTGGTCACAAAAAAAAAGGAAACAAAAAAAAGGAAATTAAAAATCAGAACATAGAAAAAAAGAAAGAAAAAGAATGTGCGCACGTGTCAAATGGGCCGGCCAACTTTGATTTTAGTTTATGTTTTGATAAGATTTGATTTGATTTGATTTGGATACGAGTAGGAGAAAGCGAGGAAAGTTTGGATTTAGTTGAGATTTTATTAAGATTTGATTTGAATGAGTTAATGCATAACATTCTTTTAAGAAATTGTCAATTTTTTTTTTGAGAAGACAAGAAATTGTCAATTTGATTAATGCACACGTCAAATGGGCTGGCCCAACTTGGCTACGTTTCAACGAAAGATCGCCTCTACGATGTTCGTGGGCGTAATATAGCCGTTGATGGGACGTCAGACTACCAACTATACTATATGAGTAGAGATAAAGTTTACAGACATGACTTGATGGCAGCACTCCTGCACTTGCGGTGACAATCACCAAGGGGGCGGTGGGACGCAACAGTGATCGCTTTGCCAAACCGTTCCGAGGTGACACGAGCCCATTGACGAATCTCACTCTCTGGCATGCACATATTCAGCACAGGAGCGCATTCCAGTGTCACCTGTGGTTCTATGGCCACATGCTCAAGTGCAGGACCCTTCTCAAGGATGCAACACAAGAGCTCAACCTGAGCCCGGTAACACCTGAACCCGCTCATGTAGACCGTCTTCAGGTGATCAAGGCGATGAATACAGGAGGCTTCCTCCCCTGTCCCCTCACCTTGCCAGCATTTGGCTCCCAACTTGTGATACATCATCTGTTTCAGGAGCAACAATTCATAGTCAGTCAACACAATACTGCAGTACAGCTTTACTCGTTCCCAAACATCAACCTGCAAGTATGCGGTCTACGTAGATGCCAAAATTAATGTACTCTATGTACACCCATGTTTAATCTGGAAAACTCAAGAAAGAGTACTCACATGCAATTTCAGCGTCTCTAGCTGGGGCGCAAAAGCCAAATACTGCGCCAGTTGAAGAAGACCACTGTGGCTATTTGGAACCTCGGTGTCGATTTTTATTTCACAAGTCAGATGCCTCAAATTCGTAAACATGCATGCCGGTCTTGTTGTCACCATGTGTACCTGAAACAAGACCAAAACAAGTAAGAAACATTAGCATTCTCTGTTTGAAGAACTGTGAGGTAAATGATGAAAATGATAAATAAACCGGGTACCTGTGACATCCAAACGGGAATATCTGCCTTCATATAAGCATGCATTATTAGCACCTTGACTGCCGAAATACTGGGAATCGCAGTGAATGCATGCCCGAGTTCTTTATTATCTGTTTCAAACATTACTGTAGCCTTTTCTAATTTTGAGCGACCATGAAGTTCTATAGGAATCACATCCCCTTTGTACTCAAAATGGGTAAGGCCGATAGCATGAAAATCAACCATCTGGACAGGCATACGGGAAATGAGCAAATGTCTAAGTTTATTGAGTTGGTGTGGTACATTCAGATCAGTCACACCCGAGCAAGCAATGAGCTCCAAGTCCTCAAGACTGGAACAACTGAATAGCAAGCCTGGAAAATGTCCCATTATTTTAACATAGTGCAGAAGAAGCCTTGTGAGTTTTGTAAAGCCACATATATCTGAGTGTGGTTTTATAGAAACATCTTTCAGAAATAACGACTCGATAAAAGGGCCATCTTGAGCACATAAAGCATCAAGAGGGAAGTGATAAACTCGTTTTGTTATTCTTCTCGACCAGAGGTTAATATCTATGATCTTCGCCTTTGCTGCAGTAGCAAAGTAAATCCACCTATTAAGATGGTCCGAGGACTTCTGCTGGAGGCCACAAGTGATGCTGAACTTGTTGAGCAATGTTCCACTGTGCTGTTGTATAATAGAATTGACCGTCTCGATGAACTTCGCTCTTTCTATTTTGACAGTGTCCTCATCAGTGGACCGGTCTTTGGTGCCATCAAAACAGAGATTAGGATGGTGCGTCCAGAGTTTTGTCCAATTTCTGGACACAATGCTGGTCCTTGCAACCTCTTTTAGTGAAAGCAGAGATAATATAACAGGTCGAATATCCTGGGACAAGAAAGGATGATAAGAAGTGTTAAGTTTTGATCAAAAATATTGCTAGGCATGGTAATCTGATAAAAAGTACTCCCTCCTTTCACTATTATAAGATGTTCTAACTTTTTTCAAAATTAAATGTATGTAGACATGTTTTAATGTGTTTGTTCACTCATTTCTGTCACGTACTGGGCCACGAGATGGGCCGTGGTGAACATTGGACCGACATATGGGCCCATGGTAGCAGGGAAGGCTTTCTTGACATCGACCATGCATCGCCGGCCGCCAATACAACCACGACGGAGATCCACGACCATGCATCACTCACGCGAAGTTGCACAACTGAGTGGCTTGACACGGCTGCGCTCGCCCCCGGCGACAATCTCGATGTCGCCCCAAGGCTGGCCTCACCAAGGCAGCGAGCCACGACAATGCGCTTGCGATGCCTGCTCCTGACAGACTGCTCGAGGTTACTTCTGTGGTCGATTCCTCTACTTCGACAACATCAACACAGGCCACCGAGGAGAAGAAGAGAGTCATGGAGATGCTGGCGGAGAACAAGGCCACGCTTGACGGCATGCTCGCCAAGGCAGATGTGCCCCCATCTCCACCGACCCCGAACATGGCTCAGTCTGCAGCGACCTCGGCTGCTCCTCACGCGGGTTCCGACTCTTCTCCCAGCACACACAACAAGTGTTGCACAGATGGCCTCGACCAGGACGCTTATGAAAACGACCCCAAGGCGGTGTACCTGATCCCAGGTGGTGAGCATATATCCTTCACCGTGCCTCCAAAGGACTCGTCAAGACTGCCACGTGTGCCAGCTCTTGTGCTCGAGCTCAGCATGCTGATGCCCACCAAATGTTCAACGAAGTGTTCTGATGTTGGCACCAACACCATCTTGCTTGTGTCTATTCATGGCGCCTACCATGGAGCTGCTAAACCTGCTGCCCCCACCACTGCCTTGTTTGAAACTGGTGTCGTCGACATCATCAAAAGGGATGCATCTGCATTGCACGATGCTGTTCATCTTGACGTACTTACTATGGTCCGCACAAACTCTGATGCACTTGGAGCAGAGCTACGACCACTGCCGTGGGCGTCATTCGTGTGTCAATTTGGACTAGTGCATTCGAAGGAGTCCTGCACATAATCAAGTGGTATACTTTTGAACCAAGCATTTGGTAAGTGACATGAAAATCCATATTGCCATTATATCAGTTTTAGCTTGCCTAGTTCAAACTCATGTAGTGAGCAAACAGAGTGGAAGATAGCAAATCTTGCTGCAGTGGAACTACATATGCTACCCTCAAATGTTGTTGATCACTTTCTGTGTGCTGGGAATACCCTTGGGCTTGTGGCATTTGTTGGTATGGCGCCTGCGCAAGGTGATGCTGGAAATAAGAAATGGGATGTAGCTCGGCTGCCCAACTACCATGGTGGTATCGATCTTAATTCTTGGAGCAGATATTATGCCCTCCTCAGCTGGATGCATGAGAAGGGCCATCTCTTGGAAAATGAACAAGGATAATACCCTCATCTATGCAAGTTTCAGGGAGGTGACCTGAGTAGCTGCGCATGGATTTACATGGCATCATTCGACTGATTAAAGATTTGGACAAATCTAGATACATGGATGGAGTGTTGCCTCACCAAGTGGTGGTGATATGTTGCCGCAGCCCAGACTTCAGAGCTAAGGGGCATTGTGAGCATGAGAGCTAAGAAGATGAAGAATAGTGGGGAGAATACCATGCTAGCAATGGACAAGGAGAAGACCGCTCAAGGGTTGGTGGACTTGTGCTGCTACTACAAAGACAACAAAGTTATAATCTTTTTACTGTTTGCGAACTATCAGGTGTGCACTTGGTCGCTTCATGCTTGCTGAGACATGTTTCGCGATCTCAGATACAAGTCTCAGATACACAAGTATAATGGGACCCCGGCGGCTTTCTGTCTGCTATTGACATTCTTCCAGAACGTATCACTAGCGACAGGGAACAACAAATGGTATGGGCTTCTAATGCTGATAAGAAGACCAACAGTGCACCCTCCTTCAGGTCGTGTTCTCCATGGTCAGTGACGGGGCATTGCAATCGCAAGAAAATCTGGGTGTTGGTTTTCTGGGCGCTAGGGGAACACCTTGCTGAGCTACTACGCGCATGGTGGGCACTTCACAGATTTTTGGCAGGCTGCTCCACCAATTGTGTTCCTGGTACAACTGAATCAACACTCTTATTTGTGGAACAATTTTCATATGGGGAATCCAATTACTATTCCATGTGCTCGCTACTTCGCATTTAACTGCTATCAACCGTGGAGGCAACCAACTTGATCCCGGTCAAACTGAACAACCATGGAGGCTGCCGAATTTTGCTGTTTCTTCTTGTGATTATTTTGCTCACTGCCTATACACCTGGGTACTGTACCAGGATCATCTTGGCAAGCAACATGGAGCGCAACATCAGCACATTGCTTATACTTCCCACACAATAATTTTGTGTAGAACTGCCAACCACCATTTGATCCTGCTATGGAGTCTGGTCATTTGGTCTCTCGCTGAGCTACAACGTACTACATGGCAAACACTGCAGAAATTCAAGTTTGGCCAGTCATCAAGTTTTCCTATAGGTACAACTTCATCTAGCTTGCTGCTTTTGCATCAGAATATGCTTTCCAGGCTGGTATGCAGATTGTTCTGTGTGGTTCGAGCTCTGGCCATCCTGGAGACATCATGATTTTAGTCCGAGGGCATCATCATGTGGATCAAGTTGGCACAATGTTGTGTGTTTTGGGCTAGCATCTCCAACTACACTTTGGCTACAGAAGGAGAATAGTCAGACCTCAGAGGGGACGAACAGAACAGATCGATGAACTCTATCTCCTCGTCCTCGGCTCTTCTTCCTCGCCCACTGTATCTCTGGATTTCATATCTCTAATGTGAGATTGCTTCCGTCTACCTCCCAAACCCCAGCTTCCCTCTCCAATCCCCTTCTCTGTGTGATTTGTGAGCTAGGTTCATAACAATTTCAGTCTGATGTAGTCCAAACTGAAATATCCAAAACATCTTATAATAGTGAGCGGAGGGAGTACTGGCTCGGTACGTCAACATAATGTATAACGGTTTTGCTAGATCACATCTAGATGTAACATAAGTATTGCACATCTAAGTTCTATGCCATCTAGATGTGTACTAGTCTAGTACACATCTAGATGTGACATAGTTATTGCACATCTAAGTGACTCCATCAAGCATAAAAAAACTAAAATTAAAAAAGAAATAGTCACACGAATCTCCGTATGAAATCAATGGCATAGAACTTAGATGTGCAATACTTATGTTACATCTAGATGTGATATAGCAAAACCGGGGTGTGTCTAGTACACATCTAGATGTGACATAGTTATTGCACATCTAAGTGACTCCATCAAGCATAAAAAAACTAAAATTAAAAAAGAAATAGTCACACAAATCTCCGTATGAAATCAATGGCATAGAACTTAGATGTGCAATACTTATGTTACATCTAGATGTGATCTAGCAAAACCGTTACAAAAATGGAGAGGAGACACAGGGCAACGGAAAAGAAATGATTTTTACCTCGGGGAGATCCTCCATGTGGAAGGAGGATAGCCCGGGTTCGTCGCTGAGGACGCTGTGGCCCTCCATCCTCCTCCGCTTAGTCGCCGCTTCATCCTCCATACGCTGCTGCAGGAAGGGAGGCAATCAAACGAAACAAATCACGGGTACTCTACTGCAGGAAATAATATAACTGACCCGACGCCGACCCCGACCCTGATTCCGTTCCACACTTGTATAGGATTTGTTAGGAATCCCTTTCCCTTTGAAACAGGATACTAGGATTTGTTTGGAACCCCTTTCCCTTTGGAATTTGGAAGGGGATCCACTACTCCGTTCTTCAATACGGACTATTTTTTTTAAAAGACTAATAAAAGGGGCCATACATCGCAACGGGGCGATAAAATAGCGCCTTCAAATCAAACCGCTGAGTCGTGTCAAAAAAAAATCAAACCGCTGAGCATGTAATATCTACAATAATATACAAATATGCATATTATATTAGTGTAAAATTGAATTATTCAACCAATAAAATTGAGATATTATCTCTTTAGCTCGACTTCCATTCTTCGTTACGGAGAAAACATATGAAAATTACCTGTCTTGTTTGAAAACTATTCCATTTAACGTTTATAAAAATTATATGAACTTTCCCAAATTGAATAGAGAACAACATGTGATTCAAAATTGACTAAGAGAGTGCCTGTAATGCCTGTTCAAAAAAGTTGAGGCTCTGCCCTGTCACATACCTACATGCCTTTTTTCACACATATCTTTTCTTCACAACAATACTTTTGGGTTGTCATGATTCGTTTAAATTAATTAGGAAAACAACCAGACGGCATGCGACAAATCTCACGACCCATTTTAAATTAGATAGTCAACCATCATCCGCCGTGCGGCACAAATGACAAAAATGACGTTCAATTAAAAGTCAACCAGCAATGCGTGTATAGCCCATAAATAATGTTTAATTAAATCAAACCGAAGCAGATAAATGGTAGTTGTGCTTGCCTTCCTTTGCTTCCATTATTCCATGCAACACATAAATCACGTTTAATTAGAGTCATCTTTCCCTTCCTTTATTGCATGCAACTCACAAATCAAGGGCGCATATAAACAATTTGAATTTAATGGAAAGGAACGAGGTGGTACTATTTAGTTTTCAAAAGAGCAATCTTTGTAGCACAAGCCTTGAGCTGGCGTAGTTGGCCGTGTCATTAGAATTTGGAGGCAAGGTCTTGTGTTTGATACTCTCCGGAAGCATAATCTGTTTTTCTTTTTGCTGCTCCCAATTTTCTCTTTTTCACACGAAAACAGTACCACAAGATAATTACGGATAACCTCAGGGGGTGTTCTACGAAACTAAAACGTTTTTCTCTCCTGACCACTTAAAAAGGTACCGCGGGTTGATTATCGGAAAGCACAGGGGGGTTCGCTGTCGGTGTCAAAACCGGCAGATCTTGGGTAGGGGGTCCCGAACTGTGGATCTTGGATCGGTGGGGAACAGGGAACGTAGACACGGTGTTTACCCAGGTTCGGGCCCTCTCGAAGAGGTAAAACCCTACGTCATGCTTTGATTGTATTGATGAGTGTATGACAATTACAGAGTCGATCTACCACGAGATCAGATGAACTAAACCCTAGATGAGTCGGAGTAATGGTTCTTGCCTCTACGAGCTAAACCCTCTGGTTTATATAGACACCAGGGGTACCTAGGGTTACACATGGTCGGTTATCATCAGAAGATAAACTCGCCGATCTTGTTATCTTGACTTGGAGGACACCCCAAGACACCGAAGCTTTCCTTCCCGAACACGAGATTGACTTGCAGTTCGGCCTCCATGTATTGGGCCCAGAGTGGCCCACATGTCCGGCCTATGAGAAATAGGCCGGCGGCCCGAGGACCCCTCAGTCCCGGACTGCCTCAGTAGCCCCCGAACTAGCCTTCAGTGCCAAGGTTCCCGATCACCAGCAGTCCTGCAAAAGTCTTCGGCTTGCGGGGCGAGTTCTCATCCTCCTCGATGTTCGACAGATGCTAGTCCGGCCACCGATGATTCCTCATTGTCCGAATACTATGCCTTTTCCAGCCATAAAGGCCATCAGCTTGGGTGTGAATAGTGCCTTCGTCTGACAACTTTCGGCGAAGGGTCGCGGCCGGTCATGACTCCTGACAAGCTATGAAAACTCGATTCGCGGTTCGAGGCCGCCTCTTTACTGGCACGTCTCATCAATAACAGATTGTGCCCCGCTCTTTGTGGGATATGATCAATGTTTTGAGTTATCCCATGCGCCCATAACGGCACGATTTAATCGGGGCATGGCGAGGTGGCTAGGTCATCCCCACACCGCGATCGAGCGAGAGGGTGGTATTCATCCCCCATTTCCTTTGAGGACTCGGCTTCCTGCTTCATCCCTTCGTCAGGAGGCTGATGTTTTTCTATGGGCTAGCTTTCCATGATCTTCCCCCAAATTCCTTCTTACACATCTCGGCCTTCATCCTCATGTGCGAGGCCTTCCTGCGGGTCCATCCACACTTCGGCTTGTGGCTGAAAATCTTCAATGTCAAGCCGAAGATAGTCAACAGTCAACACGCAGACTGTGGGGGGACGGTCATCAACAAACTCCCCCGCGTCAAGTGGCCGGACGACACTTTCATCGACACCGTCAAGGTCTGGCAAAAGGAGTGGTTCTACATCACCGAGCCACGTGAAGCAGAGTGGGCGGCTCCCCCCGAATTCAGATCCGGACCTGCCACGAGGTTGGTGTCATGGGTCAAGAAGGCGCTCGACTGGGGGCAAGCTGCAGAGGTGAAGCTGCTACAGAGGCGGATCTCCCAGATAATAGAGTAGAACGCCCTGAACAATGTGATTCAGGTCATGCTTCGACGTCGCCTCCTACCCTGCCAACATCGGGCCTCCCCAATGTGGGCCTTCAAGGTCGATGACCCTTAAACCGTACACCACTTCTACCGCACCTCCCACGAAAAGTTGTGGAAGATGTTGTTCAAGCCCTAGAAGGACTGGTCGGACAAGGAAGAAGACCTTGATCTCGACGCCGAGACCCCTCCTAACGCGGTACGATAAAGTTTGCATCTTTTATTTAGGTTCTTCCTTCTGACAAGGAATTTTAATCCCTTCTTCCGTGCCTTCGCAAAAATGCCTCGCGAAGGCCGTGGAGATAAACGGCCTGACCCTACTGCCCAAAGACCCTCGGTCGCCCTTATTGACGGCGATGCTAGTCGAGGTGCCGTACTCGGTGCCGGAGAAGAAGGAGAAGAAGAAAGGGGAGACACGAGAGGGCCTCCGCCCCCGAGGACCCCCGGATACTAGGTCCGGGGAAACCCATGCTTCCTCTGCTCATGAACAAGAGCAGGAGGGGGACAGGGAGGAGAGCGATTTCACCCATAAGGAGGAGGACGGCATCCGACGGCGTCGATGAGGGACAGCCTCCATCCCTGACTCCACCGAAGGGGGGGGCCGAGGTGCCGCTATGAGCATCGCTTGCAGCGGAGCAGGCCCAGACCGGGTGGCCGACCGTGATGGAGGAGGCTTTAAACGACCCCTCCATTACTAAAGAGCATCGCACTCTTCTGAGTGCGGTTTTGCAAAGCATTCAGCCCATCGACAGCGGGCTGAAGGCGACTTTCAGAGGCCTCTTGACGGGCTTCAAGGTAAATAATGTAATATCCTTTTACAAAGAGAGTTTACTTTGTGTAATCCTTATATATAGCAGCCCCCGAGCCTTGTTTGAGTTTGAAAAACTCGAGCGGGGGTCGAAAATAGTGCAAGGATCGCCGATAATAGTAAGAAATGAATCGTAGCCCCCGAGTCTCTGGCAGGATTGAAGTAAAATCCGGGCAGAGGGTCAAAAAAACGATAACTTAGGAGTCTAACACATATAAACTGTTACGCATGCCTCGTCTTCGGCTGCAGCAGCCAACACCATGGAACTGGCTGAGATGAACTAGAAGCTCAAGAGCTCCGATGAAGAGCTCGACCGCCTCAACAAGTGGTTTGACGAAGCACAAGGTAAATCCGAGCTAGATTGTCTTAACATCTTGAATTTCCTCAGTATATGAAGTATTCGGATTGTTATCCCTAAGCGCGGGATGCCTGTTATGACTACAGTCGTCACCGCGGAGGTCGAGAGCCTCAAGGCCGAGCTGCAGAGAGCGAGGCAAGAGGCCGAAGAGCAGAAGAAGGCGGCCGAACGAGGGACCGCCGACCTGACGTCGGCAAGGACGGCCAGGGAGAAGCGCAATGCTAGGGTGGCCGAGGTGCAGCAGGAGCTCAAGGATGTCGTCACTAAATGTGAGGCCCATGAGCTAAAAAATAAAGAGCAAGCCTCCAACTTAACCTCGGTTAAGTTGGCTTCTCTAGAAGCACGAATGGAGGTGCAGAGTTGCCAGAAGGAGCTCCGCGTGGTCTAGCTTATTACGGGTGGTAAGCCGTACTTACTGCAATGTCCTTTTGGTGGCAACAACTTCGTGTTGCTTACTCGTCTGCGGCATTCTGCAGGCGCTTTCACGGGTCTGCCGAAGAGTGTGGCGGATGCGGCCCGGCATTATGCCATCCGAGACTGGGATGTCGCACAACGGCTGTTCTGGGAGCAATTTCAGGCCCCGCAACATCCTCCCCTCCTGGCTGACCAAATGAAACCACTGATGGAGCTGCACCAGATGGCGGAGCCGGCCATGAAAGACCTTCTCATCAGGCTATGGCCTACGGAGCCGTTGCCGAGTAGCTACTTCGGCCTGGTGCAGAGGCTCTGCAAGGCTGTGCCCTGGGTCGACGTCCTGAAGCACTTTGTCTGCATCGAAGGAGCTCGGATGGCATTTGCAAAGACCATGATGCACTGGCCGAGGATTAAGCCAACAGAGATGGCCACCGGGCCCCCGCCTCCTGGAAAGGAGCACAGGCACCCCGAGCAATATTTCTCCATTGTTATGGTTGGCGCTCGGGCGATAGAGGCCCAGTGTTCTGAGGATGTAATTTTGGAGTGATAGTGCTATCCTGTATCCAATAACAGTTAGACTTTCGCGAATTATGATGCGGGTGCTTTGCATGGTCTATCATGCTTAGCTTTGTTTATTTTTACTCATGTATGGCCGTCTTATTCTGTAAGTTGCCAGTCTTCGGCTTCAGCCCCCATGTAGATGCTACACGGGGTGTTTCAACCTTCGCACTTTAACCCTTAGCCGACTTCTCGGTGCCCGTAGGCGGTAGTGCACAAGGAAAATGAGGCAATCATACTATGTGGCTTGATACGTCTCCAACGTATCTACTTTTCCTCACTCTTTTGCCCTTCTTTTGGACTCTAATTTAAATGATTTGAATGGAACTAACCCGGACTGACGCTGTTTTCAGCAGAACTACCATGGTGTTGTTTTTGTGCAGAAATAGAAGTTCTCGGAATGGAACGAAACTTTTTGGAGAATTATTTCAGAATAAATGAGAATTATTGGAGCCAAAATCCACCAGAGAGGGGGGCCAGGGTGAGCATCACCCACCAGGGCGTGCCAGGCCCCCTGGGCGCGCCTTGGTGGGTTGTGCCCACCTCGTGGCCCCACTTGCCCTAACTCCGCCACTATAAATTCCTAATTCCAGAGAAAAAAATCAGGGAGAAAGAATTATCGCGTTTTACGATACGGAGCCGCCGCCACCTCCTGTTCTTCATCGGGAGGCCAGATCTGGAGCCCGTTTGGGGCTCCGGACCTTTTTCCATCGCCAATTCCATGATGCTCCCCACCGGGAGTGAGTAATTCCTTCGTAGGCTTGCTGGTCGGTGAGGAGTTGGATGAGATTCATCATGTAATCGAGTTAGTTTTGTTAGGGCTTGATCACTAGTATCCATTATGTTCTGAGATTGATGTTGCTATGACTTTGCTATGCTTAATGCTTGTCACTAGGGCCCGAGTGCCATGATTTCAGATCTGAACCGTTTATGTTATCATGTCTATATCAATGTTCTTGATCCGACCTTGCCTAGTCATATGCACCTATTACGTGTAATGATTCGTCAACCCCATAGTGACAATATTTGGGGTACTTCGCGGTGATGACCGTAGTTTGAGGAGTTCATGTATTCACCATGTGTTAATGCTTTGTTCCGGTTCTCTATTAAAAGGAGGCCTTAATATCCCTTAGTTTCCTTATGGACCCTGCTGCCACGGGAGGGTAGGACAAAAGATGTCATGCAAGTTCTTTTCACGTATGACTATTTACGGAATACATGCCTACATTACATTGATGAACTGAGCTAGTTTTGTATCGCCCTAGGTTATGACTGTTACATGACGAATATCATCCAACGAGTTACCGATCCAGTGCCTACGACCTTTCCACTTATTGTTCTTGCTAAGTTACTATTGTTGTTGCTGCTGTTCCAACTGCTACAAAACTATTGCTACTACTGTTACCGCTGCTGTTATTGTCACTACTGCTATCAAACTATCATATTACTGTGCTACTGGTTACTCTGCTGCAGATATTTAATCTCCAGGTGTGGTTGAATTGACAACTCAACTTCTAATACTCTCAAGTATTCTTTGGCTCCCCTTGTGTCGAATCTATAAATTTGGGTTGAATACTCTACCCTCAAAAACTGTTGCGATCGCCTATACTTGTGGGTTATCAAGACCTTTTTCTGGCGCCGTTGCCGGGGAGCATAGCAATATTTGTTGAGTCACTTGGGATATATATCAATTTATCACTATGAAGAATCTGAAGGATCAAAAGACTAAGATTTTTCCCTCTACTACGAGGGGAGGTAAGGAACTGCCATCACACTCTGCACTTGATTCACCTTCTATTATGAGTAAGCTTGCAACACCACCACATGCTAGTAATCATGATATGTCGCAAGTTATTGATGATGCTACCTCTGCTATAAATTATGCTATTGATGATGCTAGTACCATGCTTGATGATAATGTGCCACTAGGAGAATTTCTTGATGAACAAATTGCTAGAGCTAAAGAGAATGAAACTACTGAAATTGATGAGATTGCTGAAACTGATGAAGCTTATGAAACTGATGATGATTATGAAACACCTATTAGTCCTAGCTGTCCTAAGTTTGAAATGCCTAAGATACCTGAAGGATATGTTATGGACGAAGAGATAACTAGACAAATTCTTTCTTGCAAGGATAGAGATGTGTTGGGGAACGTTGCATGGGAAACAAAAATTTTCCTACGCACACGTAAGATCTATCCATGGTGATGAGCATCTACGAGAGGGAGAATGGATCTACATACCCTTGTAGATTGCTAAGCGGAAGCGTTAAGAAACGCGGTGGATGTAGTCGAACGTCTTCGCGATCCAAATCGCAAGCCGTCCCGCGATCCCATCACAATCCGTCTCGCGATCCAATCATGATCCGTCCCGTGATCTAATCACGGTCCTTCCAATCTAGTGCCGAACGGACGGCACCTCCGCGTTCAGCACACGTACAGCTCGATGACGATCTCCGCCTTCTTGATCCAGCAAGAGGGAGCGGAGAGGTAGATGAGTTCTCCGGCAGCGCGACGGCGCGGCGGCGGTGGTGGTGGAACTATTCCAGCAGGGCTTCGCCTAAGCACTGCTGAAAACTAGAGGAATCAATCTATCGGGAGAGAGGGCTGCACTATGGCCTTTTTGGGTTGAAGTGCTTTTGCTCTCTCTCCCTCTAGTATATATAGGAGGGAGGGGAGGGAGGCCGGCGTCCCAAGGGCTGCCCCTTTGGTGCGGCCGAAGTGGGAGGTGGAGGAGTCCTACTCCAATCCTACTAGGAGTAGGATTCCTCCTCCCCACTTGGAAACCCTTTCTACCTTTGGGTTTTTCCCACCCCTAGCCGCATGGGCCTTACTGGGGGGTTCGGCCAGCCCACTAGGGGTTGGTTTGACTCCTCCCACAGCCCATGAGACCCTTTGGGGCGAGAGCCCCCCCCCCCCCCCCCCCGATGGTCCCCCGGTACCCTCCCGGCACTCCCGGTACACTACCGAAGTACCCAAAACTTTTCCGGTGACCAAAACGGGACTTCCTATATATCAATCTTTACCTCCGGACCATTCCGGAGCTCCTCGTGACGTCTGGGATCTCATCCGGAACTCCGAACAACCTTTGGTCACCACCATACATCTATACTACCAAAACGTCACCGAACCTTAAGTGTGCAGACCCTGCGGGTTCGAGAACTATGTAGACATGACCGAGACACCTCTACGGTCAATAACCAATAGCGGGACTTGGATGCCCATATTGGTTCCTACATATTCTACGAAGATCTTCATCGGTTGAACCTCTATGTCAAGGATTCAGTTAATCCCGTATGCTGTTCCCTTTGTTCTTCGGTATGTTACTTGCCGAGATTCGATCGTCGGTATCTCTATACCTAGTTCAATATCATTACCGGCAAGTCTGTTTACTCGTTCCGTAATACAAGATCCCGTGGCTAACTCTTTAGTCACTTTGCTTGCAAGGCTTATTATGATGTTGTATTACCGAGTGGGCCCTGAGATACCTCTCCATCACACGGAGTAACAAATCCCAGTCTTGATCCATGCCAACTCAATAGACACCCTCGGAGACACCTGTAGAGCATCTTTATAGTCACCCAGTTACGTTACGACGTTTGATACACATAAGGTATTCCTCCGGTGTCAGTGAGTTGCATGATCTCATGGTCATAGGAACAGATACTTGACATGCAGAAAACAATAGCAATAAACTGGCACTATCACATGCTATGTTCATAGTTTGGGTCTTGTCCATCACATCATTCTCCTAATGATGTGATCCCGTTATCAAATGACATCTCATGTCTATGGCTAGGAAACCTTCACCATCTTTGATCAACGAGCTAGTTTAACTAGAGGCTTACTAGGGACACATTGTTTGTCTATGTACCCACACATGTAATTGAGTTTCCAATCAATACAATTATAGCATGGATAATAAACGATTATCATGAACAAGGAAATATGATAATAACTAATTTATTATTGCCTCTAGGGCATATTTCCAACAGTCTCCCACTTGCACTAGAGTCAATAATCTAGTTCACATCACCATGTGATTTACATTGCTATGAATCTAACACCCAATGAGTTCTGGGGTTCGATCATGCTTTGCATGTGAGAGAGGTCTTTAGTCAGCGGTCTGCAACTTTCAGATCCGTGTGTTCTTTGCAAATCTATATGTCATACTGCAGATACTGCTACCACACTCCACTTGGAGTTATTCCAAATGGCTGCTCCACTATACGTATCCTGACTGCTACCCAGAGTCGTCTGGATAGGTGTCAAAGCTTGCATCGACGTAACCCTTTACGACGAACTCTTTATCACCTCCATAATCGAGAAGTATTTCCTTAGTCCTCTAGTTACTAAGGATACTCTTGACCGCTGTCCAGTGATCCACTCCTGGACCACTCTTGTACCCCTTGACTGACTCATGGCAAGGCACACACAGGTGCGGTACACAGCATGGCATACTATAGAGAGCCTATGGATAAAGCATAGGGGACGACCTTCGTCCTTTCTCTTTCTTCTGCTGTGGTCGAGCTTTGAGTCTCACTCAACTCCAGACCTTACAAATCAGGCAAGAACTCTTTCTTTGACTGATCCATTTTGAACTCTTTCAAAATCTTGTCAAGGTATGTACTCATTGAAAGGTTTATCAGACGTCTTGATCTATCCCTATAGATCCTGATGCCCAATATTTAAGTAGCTTCTATCCAAGTTTTCCTTTGAAAAACTCCTTTTCAAACAGCCCTTTATGCTTTCCAGAAATTCTACATCATTTCCGATCAACAATATGTCATCCACATATACTTATCAGAAATTCTATAGTACTCCCACTCACTTTATTGTAAATACAAGTTTCTCATAAACTTTGTATAGACTCAAAAACTTTGATCACCTCATCAAAGCGTACCTCCGAGATGCTTGCTCCAGTCCATAGAAGGATCGCTGGAGCTTGCATATATTTTAGCATCCTTAGAACTGACAAAACCTTCCGGTTGTATCACATACAACCTTTCCTCACGGATACCATTAAGGAAACGATGTTTTGACATCCATCTGCCAGATTTCATAATCGAAAAATGCAGCAACTGCTAACATAATTCCAACAGATTTTAGCATCGCTACGGGTGAGAAAGTCTCATCGTAGTCAACTCCTTGAACTTGTGAAAAACCCTTTGCCACAAGTCGAGCTTTATAGACGGTGACATTACCGTCCGCGTCCGTCTTCCTTTTAAAGATCCATTTGTTCTGAATGGCCTTTCGCCCTTCAGGTAATACTTCCAAAGCCCATACTTTGTTTTCTTACATGGATCCCACCTCGGATTGCATGGCCTCTAACCATTTCTCGGAATCCGGGCCGATCGTCGCTTCTCCATAGCTCGTAGGTTCATCGTTATCCAACAACATGACCTCTAAGACAGGGTTGCCGTACCACTCAGGAGCAGTACGCGTCCTTGTGGACCTACGAGGTTCGATAGTAACTTGATCCGAAGCTTCATGATCATCATCATTAACTTCCTCTTCAACTAACGTAGGCTCCACAGAAACAACTTTCTGTGCTGCGCTACTCTCTGGTTGAATCAAAGGTTCAACAACCTCATCAAGTTCTATCTTCCTCCCACTCAATTCTTTCGAGAGAAACTCTTTCTCGAGAAAGGACCAGTTTTAGCAACAAACACTTTGTGCTTGGATCTAAGATAGAAGGTTTACCCAACTATTACGTTAGGGTATTCTATGAAGATGCGTTTGTCCGCTTTGGGTTCGAGCTCATTAGGTGAAAACCCTTTTTCACATAAGCGTCGCAGCCCCAAACATTAAGAAATGACAGCTTAGGTTTCCGCCAAACCAAAATTCATACGGTGTCATCTCAACGGATTTAGATGGTGCCCCTTTTAAAGTGAATATAGTTGTCTCTAATGCGTAACCCCAAAACGATAGTGGCAAATCGATAAGAGACATCATAGTTCGCACCATATCCAATAGAGCACGACTACGACGTTTGGACACACCATCATACTATGGTGTTCCAGGTGGCGTGAGCTGTGAAACAAATTCCACATTGTCTTAAGTTGTATACCAATACTCATAACTCAGGTATTACCTCCACGATCATATCGTAGACATTTTATCTCCTTGTCACGATGATCTCAAACTTCACTCTGATTTTGTTTGAACTTTTCAAACGTTCCAGACTTGTGTTTCATTAAGTAAATATCCCCATATCTACTCAAATCATCAGTGAAGGTAGGAAAATAACGATATCCACCGCACGCTACAACACTCATTGGACCGAATACATCAACATGTATCATTCCAATAAGTTACTTGCCCGCTCTACCATACCGGAAAACGGGGTCTTAGTCATCTTGCCCATGAGGCATGGTCCGCATGTCTCAACCGATTCGCAATCGAATGAGTCCATAGATCCATCAGCATGGAGTTTCTTCATGCGTTTTACACCAATATGACATTTAGCGGCAGTGCCACAAGTATGTGGTACTATCATTATTAACTTTCTATCTTTTGGCATCAATATTATGAACATGTGTATCACTACGATCAAGATTCAATAAACCATTCTCATTGGTGCATGACCATTGAAGGTATTATTCATGTAAACCGAATAACCATTATTCTCTAACTTAAATGAATAACCATATTGCAATAAACATGATCTAATCACGTTCATGCTCAACGCAAACACCAAATAACATTTATTTAGGTTCATCACTAATCCCGAAGGTAGAGAGAGCGTGCGATGGTGATCACATCAACCTTGGAAACACTTCCAACACTCATCGTCACCTCACCCTTAGCTAGCCTCCGTTTATTCCGTAGCTTTCATTTCGAGTTACTAACATTTAGCAACCGAACTGGTATCCAATACCCAGGTGCTACTAGGAGTACTAGCAAGGTACACATCAATAACACGAATGTCAAATATACTTCTGTCGACGTTGCCAGCCTTCTTATCTACCAAGTATCTAGGGTTGTTCCGGTTTAGCGACCGTTCTCCTCATAATAGAAGCACTTAATCTCGGGTTTGGGTTCAACCTTGGGTTTCTTCATTGGAGCAGCAACTGACTTGCCATCCATGAAGTTTCCCTCCTAGCCCTTGCCCTTCTCGAAACTAGTGGTTTCACTAACCATCAACACTTGATGCTCCTTCTTGATTTCTACCTTCGCGATGTCAAACATCGCAAATAGCTCAGGGATCATTATTTCCTTCCCTGGCATTTTATAGTTCATCACGAAGCTCTAGTATCTTAGTGACAGTGACTTGGAGAACTATATCAATCACTATCTTATCTGGAAGATCAACTCCCACTCGATTCAAGCGATTGTAGTACCCAGACAATCTGAGCACATGCTCACCGATTGAGCTATTCTCCTTCATCTTGCAGGCAAAGAATCTTGTTGGAGGTCTCATACCTCTCAACACGGGCACGAGCCTGAGATCCCAATTTCAGCTCTTAGAACATCTCATATGTTCCGTGACGTTCAAAACGTTTTGGAGCCTCAATTCTAAGCCGTAATGCATGACGCACTGAACTATCAAGTAGTCATCAGAACGTGCCTGTCAGATGTTCACAACATCTACAGATGACACTTGAGGGGGTGGCGCACCGAGCGGTGCATTAAGGACATAAGCCTTCTGTGCAGCAATGAGGACAATCCTCGGATCACGGACCCAGTCCGCATTATTGCTACCATCATCTTTCAACTCTATTTCTCTAAGAACATATAAAAAATTCAAGGGAGCTACAGCGCGAGCTAGTAATCTACAACATAATTTGCAAAGACATTTTGACTATGTTCATGATAATGAGTTTAGATAATCATATTACTTAAAAACTCCCACTCAAATTGACATCCCTCTGGTCATTCGAGTGTCACATGATCCAAATCCACCAACTCAAGTCCGATCATCACGTGAGTTGAGGTGGTTTCAATGGTGAACATCTTCATGTTGATCATATCTACTATATGACTCATGTTCGACCTTTCGGTCTCTTGTGTTCCGAGGCCATGTCTGTACATGCTAGGCTCGTCAAGTTTAACCCGAGTGTTCCGCATGTGCAACATTGGCTTGCACCCGTTGTATGTGAACGTAGAGTCTATCACACCCGATCATCACGTGGTGTCTCGAAACGACGAACTTTCGCAACGGTGCACACTCGGGGAGAACACAATTTTATCTTGAAATTTAAGTGAGGGATCACCATATAATGCTACCGTCGTCCTAAGCAAAATAAGATGCATAAAAGGATTAACATCACATGCAAATCATAAGTGACATGATATGGCCATGAACTTGTGCTTTTGATCTCCATCTCCAAAGCACCGGCATGATCTCCATCGTCACCGGCACGACACCATGATCTCCATCATCTTGATCTCCATCAATGTGTCGCCATGAGGTTGTCGTGCCGACTGTTGCTTCCACGACTATTGCTAACTCATAGCGATAAAGTAAAGCAAAACGGCGAAAATAATTAAAGACAACCCTATGGCTCCTGTCGGTTGCCGTACTCATCGACATGCAAGTCGTGATATTCTATACAATACATGATCATCTCATACATCACATATATCTCATCATGTAATTGGCCATATCACATCACAACATACACTGCAAAAACAAGTTAGACGTCCTCTAATTGTTGTTGCAAGTTTTACGTGGCTGCTACGGGTATCTAGCAAGAACAATTCTTACCTACGCAAAAACCACAACGGTGATACAAAAATTGCTATTCAACCTTCTCAAGGACCGCCTTTGTCAAATCCGATCCGACTAAAGTGGGAGAAACAGACACCCGCCAGCCATCTTTATGCAACGAAGTTACATGTCAGTTGATGGAACCGGTCTCTCGTAAGCGTACGAGTAATGTTGGTCCGGGCCGCTTCATCCCACAATACCGCCGAAAAAAGAAAAGACCAAGGGAGGAAGCAATCCGAATATCAACGCCCACAAACTCCATTGTGTTCTACTCGAGATCTCATCTACACATAGACCTAGCTCAGATGCCACTGTTGGGGAACGTTGCATGGGAAACAAAAAATTTCCTACGCACACGCAAGATCTATCCATGGTGATGAGCATCTACGAGAGGGATAGTGGATCTACATACCCTTGTAGATCGCTAAGCGGAAGCGTTAAGAAACACGGTTGATGTAGTCGAACGTCTTCGCGATCCAAATCGCAAGCCGTCTCGCGATCCCATCATGATCCGTCTCGCGATCCAATCATGATCCGTCCCGCGATCTAATCACGGTCCTTCCAATCTAGTCCCGAACGGACGGCACCTCCGCGTTCAGCACACGTACAGCTCGATGACGATCTCCGCCTTCTTGATCCAGCAAGAGGGAGTGGAGAGGTAGATGAGTTCTCCGGCAGCGCGACGGCGCAACGGCGGCGGTGGTGGAACTATTCCAACAGAGCTTCGCCTAAGCACTGCTGAAAACTAGAGGAATCAATCTATCGGGAGAGAGGGCTGCACTATGGCCTTTTTGGGTTGAAGTGATTTTTCCCTCTCTCCCTCTAGTATATATAGGAGGGATGGGAGGGAGGCCGGCGCCCCAAGGGCTGCCCCTTTGGTGCGGCCGAAGTGGGAGGTGGAGGAGTCCTACTCCAATCCTACTAGGAGTAGGATTCCTCCTCCCCACTTGGAAACCCTTTCCACCTTTGGGTTTTTCCCACCCCTAGCCACATGGGCCTTAGTGGGGGGTTCGTCCAGCCCACTAGGGGCTGGTTTGACTCCTCCCACAGCCCATGAGACCCTTTGGGGCAAGAGGCCCCCCCGATGGTCCCCCGGTACCCTCCCGGCACTCCCGGTACACTACCGAAGTACCCGAAACTTTTCCGGTGACCAAAACGGGACTTCCTATATATCAATCTTTACCTCCGGACCATTCCGGAGCTCCTCGTGACGTCCGGGATCTCATCCGGGACTCCGAACAACCTTCGGTCACCACCATACATAACTCTATACTACCAAAACGTCACCGAACCTTAAGTCTGCAGACCCTGCAGGTTCGAGAACTATGTAGACATGACCGAGACACCTCTACGGTCAATAACCAATAGCGGGACCTGGATGCCCATATTGGTTCCTACATATTCTACGAAGATCTTCATCGGTTGAACCTCTATGTCAAGGATTCAGTTAATCCCGTGTGTTCCCTTTGTTCTTCGGTATGTTACTTGCCCGAGATTCGATCGTCGGTATCTCTATACCTAGTTCAATATCGTTACAGGCAAGTCTCTTTACTCGTTCCGTAATACAAGATCCCATGGCTAACTCTTTAGTCACTTTGCTTGCAAGGCTTATTGTGATGTTGTATTACCGAGTGGGCCCTGAGATACCTCTCCGTCACACGAGTAACAAATCCCAGTCTTGATCCTTGCCAACTCAACAGACACCCTCGGAGACACCTGTAGAGTATCTTTATAGTCACCCAGTTACGTTGCGATGTTTGATACACACAAGGTATTCCTCAGGTGTCAGTGAGTTGCATGATCTCATGGTCATAGGAACAGATACTTGACATGCAGAAAACAATAGCAATAAACTGGCACGATCACATGCTATGTTCATAGTTTGGGTCTTGTCCATCACATCATTCTCCTAATGATGTGATCCCGTTATCAAATGACATCTCATGTCTATGGCTAGGAAACGTTCACCATCTTTGATCAACGAGCTAGTTTAACTAGAGGCTTACTAGGGACACATTGTTTGTCTATGTACCCACACATGTAATTGAGTTTCCAATCAATACAATTATAGCATGGATAATAAACGATTATCATGAACAAGGAAATATGATAATAACTAATTTATTATTGCCTCTAGGGCATATTTCCAACAAGACGGTCTTAAGTAATTGCTATGCAAGTATAAGGAAAAGACTTTGAATGCTAGAATGAAATGTGATCCCAAGTTTGCTACTTCACCTATCTTTGTAACCGATAAGGATTATGAGTTCTCTGTTGATCCAGAGTTAATTACTTTGGTTGAATCTGATCCTTTCCATGGACATGAAACTGAAACTGTAGTGGCACATCTTACTAAGCTGAATGATATAGCCAGCCTCTTTGCTCATGATGAGAGATTCACTACTATTACATCCTTAAGTTATTTCCGTTCTCATTAAAGGGTGATGCTAAGACATGGTACAATACTCTTGCTCCTGGTTGTCTGCGTAGTCCCCATGATATGATTTACTACTTCTCTGAAAAATATTTTCCTGCTCATAAGAAACAAGCTGCCTTACAGGAGATATTTAACTTTGTGCAAATTGAAGAAGAGAGTCTCCCACAAGCTTGGGGGAGGCTTCTCCAGTTGCTTAATGCTTTGCCTGATCATCCTCTCAAGAAAAATGAAATACTTGATATCTTTAATAATGGACTAACCAATGCTTCTAGGGACTTCCTAGATAGTTGTGCTGGTTGTGTTTTCAGGGAACGAACTGTTGAACATGCTGAGGAATTATTGAATAACATATTGAAGAATTATGATGATTGGACTCTCCCTGAACCACCGCCTAAACCCACTCCAAAGAAGAGGGGTATCTTATTTCTCAGTCCTGAAGATATGCAAGAGGCAAAGAAATCTATGAAGGAAAAAGGTATTAAAGCTGAGGATGTTAAGAATTTGCCACCTATTGAAGAAATACATGGTCTTGACACACCACCACCTCCACAGGTGGTAGAGGTAAATTCTTTATTAAACTTTAATGAAAGTGACATTCCTCACAATAAACATCCTAGTCAATGCTTATATGAGTTTGACAACTATATTATGAAGCAAGATCATTTCAATGCTCATGTTTTGAAACAATTGAAATATAATTCTGATATGATTGCTCGCTTGAGTGACTTGCTATTTAGAATCAATAATGATGTTAGAGGTGTAGGAAAGCATGCCTCTATGGTTCAAACTCAGTTAGAACAAGTTGCTAAGTCTCAAAAAGAATTGCTTGATGAAATGAATAGTAATATGCATGATTTTGCTGCTAGAGTAGTAACTAGAGGAGGTAGAATGACCCAAGAACCACTTTATCCTGAGGGTCATCCTAAGAGAATCGAACAAGATTCTCAGAGAATTAATACTGATGCATCTAGTACTTCTAGGAAGAAAAAGAAAAACAAAAATGATAGGACTTTGCATACCTCTAGTGAACTTGAGACACAAAAACCTCCTGATAATAATAATGTCTCTATTTCTGATGCTGAAACTCAAGCTGGTAGTGAGCATTCACCTAGTGATAATGAAAATGATAATGATGATGTTCACGATGATGCTCAACCTAGTAATGATAAAAAAACCAGATAATGATGTTGAAATAGAGCCTGCTCCTGATCTTGATAACCCACAACCTAGAAATAAACGGTATGATAAAAGAGACTTTGTGGCTAGGAAACATGGTAAAGAAAGAGAGCCATGGGTTCAGAAACCTATGCCATTTCCACCTAAGCCATCTAAGAAAAAGGATGATGAAGAATTTGAGCGCTTTGTCGAAATGATTAGGCCAGTCTTTTTGCATACCCGCTTAACTGATATTCTGAAAATGGCCCCTTATGCAAAGTATATGAAAGACATCATCACAAGTGAAAGAAAGATACCGGAAGCTGAAATCTCCATCATGCTTGCTAATTATTCTTTTAAGGATGGAGTACCTAAAAAACTTGGAGATCCTGGAATACCAACTATACCTTGCTCCATTAAGAGAAACTATGTCAAAACTGCTTTGTGTGATTTGGGAGCCGGTGTTAGTGTTATGCCTTTCTCCTTATATAAAAGACTTGATTTGAATAAACTCACACCTACTGAGATATCATTGCAAATGGCTGACAAGTCAACAGCCATACCTATTGGTATTTGTGAGGACATGCCCGTTGTTGTTGCAAATGTTACTATCTTAACGGACTTTGTTATTCTTGAGATGCCCGAGGACAAGAACATGTCGATTATCCTTGGTAGACCCTTTTTGAATACTGCAGGGGCTGTTATTGATTGCAATAAAAGCAAAGTCACTTTTCATATTAATGGTAATGAGTACACGGTGCACTTTCCGAAGAAGCAATTTCAAGTGAATGGTATAAATGTTATTGAAGAATCTCCGACCATCACTATTGGAAGTTTTCAATTACCTCTGCCTACTGCCAAAAAGAAATATGATATACTTATTGTTGGGGATATGCACATCCCCATTGAGGTAACTTAGTGTTTTACGAAAGTTCTTCGGTTTCATGCTAATCGGAAGTGGTTGTTAATAAGACTTGATCAACCTTATTAATGAATCATTTTTTAGAGGTATGAAGTTGATGAATCTAGTAAGCACAACTCTCTGCTCCCATCTTTTATTTTATGTTTTAGTTAGTCAAATAAAATAAAATGCCATGTTTATCCTGTTTTCTGTTTTCTCCGTGCAATAAAAAAATGACCCAAAAATAAAAATTCTCAGAATGCCTTGAAAATTTAACACGATTATTTTCGGAATATTTATGAATTTTGGTGCAAATAACACCACAGGGGGGTGCACCTGGTGCCCACAAGACACCAGGGCGCGCCAGCACCCCCAGGCACGCCTTGGTGGGTTGTGGCCCCCACGTGGGCCCTCTCACTTATCTCTTTAGCCCACATCATCACCAACCTCCAGCAAAAAATCACCACAACCACCATTTTCGTGTTCTTGCTCTCAAACCCGCGGATTTCGATCTCTTTGCTCGAAGCTCCGTTTCTGAAACTGTTTGGAGGGATTGCTACTTGGTATGTGACTCCTCCATTGCTCCAATTAGTTTTTGTTTTAGTGGGTTATTTTTAGAGTAATTACCTACTCTTGGTTCTGCTATAGATGAGTTTGCATGTTGAATTCTTTGAGTTCTAAGTAGTTTGAATGCTCAATATGGCCTCTATGCATGCTTAGGAGTAGTTGCTTACAATCTTACAAAGTTTTGTTGACAAATTTTTGTGGACTAAAATTTTTCAGAATTTTTATAGGAATAAAAATGAATATCTTTAGGAAGTTCTCCTCCAAGCAAAATGCCAAGGAAGTCATTGGGGAATCATCGGACAATGACCTTCACACTCAAAGAAAGGTGGAGGTGCGGCTGTGTGAATGGCCGCATGATGCTTTCTTGGAAGAGGTCGGGATCCATCAAGAGTTTGCTCAGTTTGTCGCAAACGTTGGGTTAACCGAGTTCCTCGCAGATAAGTGTGACCAATATCACATCCTTACAAATTCCTTCATGCAAAGTTTTACTTATCTAGGAAGAAACAACCCTCCTGAAGTGCAGTTCAATCTTTATGATGAACCTCACACATTGTCGCTAACTGACTTCTGTAACATATGCTTGATCCCTTCTGATGGGGACTTGAGAGAACCTAGGCCGTCTGAGTTCTAGGATTTTCTCCTCACATTAACCGTGGGTGAGGATAGAGGTGTGTCTAGTGCCACTGCTACTAGCTTGCAGTTTCCCTCAGTACATTATTTCGCCTTAGTCATCACTAAGTGTTTAACTGCTAGGGAGAAGATCGGCGCACTCAGTGCTCCTGACCTTGCTATTTTACGTCGTGCACTTTATGATGATGACACCTTTAGTATGGGAGCTATTATTGCTCGACGCTTGCATCTTAACAAAACTAAGGGAAAGATACATGGTGGTATTTATGCTACTCGTTTAGCGACCCACTTTAGAATTCCATTTCGCCCACATGATTATCTCTTATCCCGAGTTTACCTTGATCATAAGTCACTGCAGGCTCACCAATTCCTTGATGTAACGGACTCTCCACGTGATATTCATTATAACCTAGTATTTAGCAAGGAAACACTTGATATTATTCCGTTGCCTGCACCTGCTTTGTTTGATCCTATTGCCAGGAACGGATACATGATTATGCCAGATGACATTATAGCCTACCGGAACAACCTAGCAGCTGCCGAGGAGGAGCCCCAGGGGTGGGATGCTCAGGTGCCGCCTCCGCCTCACTACGACTTGGGACCGGACGACTACTACGGATGGTGATTACCAAGCTAGGCCAAAAGCCTAAGCTTGGGGGAGTACGTATTTCCACCGACATTACATTCATGTTCACACATTTCATTCCAGTTGTCGGAGTTCATACTTTTTCATTGTAATATCATTGCTAAATTTGTTTTCTCGTTTTCTTCTTGTGTGTTTGAAAAACTTTGATAAAATCCAAAAATATTTCCTGCTTCTTTTTCGCTTTTCTTTCTAGCTTAGTTTAGTTGTTGCATCAAAAAAACCCAAAAAGATTTCTCACTTCTTCTTTTACTTGTTGGGAGCCTTCCCGTGTAAATAGTTTTTCTTGTTTTTGTTTTTCTCTTTAATTTGCTTTCTTCAAGAAAAAACAAAAACTCCAAAAATATTTCAGTGTGTTTCTCTGAAATTCTTTTCTTTTTACTCGAGTCATACGTAGGAGAAGACCACGATGAAATTGTTGAGTGGTTCTCATCTGCATTATCGTCTATCTAACAAAGAACCCATATTACCTTGTCTTCTCCTTTTGAATAAAATGTTTGCAGATTCCAGCTTAGTCCACGGTATTCTTGCACTATTATTATTTTCTTATCAGTCGGTCGTGCAAGTGAAAGGCAATAATGATGACATTTGATGAATTGACTGTGGCAGAGAAAGGCGGGTATGAATTCAACTTGTTTTTGTTTTTGTAAATATGTTTAACCTAGTATCCCTTGATTCAACTCATTATGATCAAACATGTTTGCAATGACCATTAGAGATTATAGTTGTTCATGCCATGCTTAAGTAGTTAGGAGTGGATAATGATTTATCTTGGGTGTCAACATGCATTAAAATGGTTGTGATGCGGTATGATGATATGGTATCCTCCTCTGAATGTTTCAAGTGGCTTGACTTGGCACATGTTCACGCATGTATTTGAATCAAAACCAACATAGCCTTCATGATATTTATGTTCATGGTGTCCATATCCTACTCATGCTAGTATTCAATGTTGATTATATGTAATGCATGTTCATGATCGTCTTCGCTCTCTAGCTGGCCGCTACTCAATCTATTTGCTAGCCTTCGCCTGTACTAAGAGGGAATACTGCTTGTGCATCAAAAACCTTTAAACCAAGTTATGCCAGATGAGTCCACTATATCTACCAATATGCGGTATTACCCTGTCGTTCCAAAGTAAATTTGCATGTGCCACCTCTAAAAATTCAAATAAACACCTGTTTTGTGTGCCTGGACCGCTCATGGAGCGACAAGGGGCGGTCAGTATCTTCCATGCTAAGCGGGTTATTTTCATGATGAGTGTTTATTCACTTGTCCTTACACGAGAGGGACGGTAATAGGGATTCCCAGTCCCGAAATCAAAAATCAAAAATAATTAAACAAACCCCCCAGGAATGTTGTTGGTTTGGACTATACCCGTGGATGCGGCTCATCGTGGAGTGTGATTGTTGGTGGAGGGGGAGTAAACCTTTACTTTTACCGCTTGGGAACCGCCGCTAATTTGTTTAGCATGGAAGATATTGATAACTCTTGGTCGTGACGTTGACAGGAAGGGTGTACCTCTCAAAATTATATCTATCTCTATTTTAAACTTTGAGCTCTGGCACCGCTGCAAATCCATGCTTCCCTCTGCGAAGGGACTATCTATTTACTTTTATGTTGAGTCATCACCTTCTCAAATAAGCGCCAGACCTGAGAGCACTATTGTCATCCTCATGCATTGTGTATAGTTGATGTTGGGTGCATCATGACTGGATCTTTTCTACCATGAATTACAATGTTTAGTCGCTGCTTGAACTTTGGAGGTGCTATGCATTTATGTTTTGCGGTCTCGGAAAGGGCTAGCGAGATACCACTATTGTCATATTGTATCATGATTGTCTTGACAAAGTGTTGGCGCTTGAGGTATCTTATTATTGCTCGCTAGTTGCTTATGTTATTGATATGAGTAAATATAATTTCTAAGAGTTATTGTTGACATGGTTAGTCATGATCTTTGCTGAAAATCTGGGTGCTACTTAAGCATATATATGTAAACAAGAACAAAAGAGTTCATAAAAGTTTTTATTTATCACTTTCAGTTTATCAACTGAATTGCTTGAGGACAAGCAAAGGTTTAAGCTTGGGGGAGTTGATACGTCTCCAATGTATCTACTTTTCCTCACTCTTTTGCCCTTGTTCTGGACTCTAATTTGCATGATTTGAATGGAACTAACCTGGACTGACGCTGTTTTCAGCAGAACTGCCATGGTGTTGTTTTTGTGAAGAAATAAAAGTTCTCGGAATGGAACGAAACTTTTTGGAGAAATATTTCAGAATAAATGAGAATTATTGGAGCCAAAATCCACCAGAGAGGCGGGCCAGGGTGAGCATCACCCACTAGGGCGCGCCAGGCCCCCTGGGCGCGCCCTGGTGGGTTGTGCCCACCTCGTGGCCCCACTTACTCTAACTCCGCCACTATAAATTCCTAATTCCGGACAAAAAAATCAGGGAGAAAGAATTATCGTGTTTTACTATACGGAGCTGCCGCCACCTCCTGTTCTTCATCGGGAGGCCAAATGTGGAGCCCGTTTGGGGCTCCGGAGAGGGGAATCTTCGGTCTTCGTCATCACCAACCTTTCTCCATCGCCAATTCCATGATGCTCCCCACCGGGAGTGAGTAATTCCTTCGTAGGCTTGCTGGTCGTTGAGGAGTTGGTTGAGATTCATCATGTAATCGAGTTAGTTTTGTTAGGGCTTGATCACTAGTATCCATTATGTTCTGAGATTGATGTTGCTATGACTTTGCTATGCTTAATGCTTGTCACTAGGGACCGAGTGCCATGATTTCAGATCTGAACCGTTTATGTTATCATCTCTATATCAATGTTCTTGATCCGATCTTGCCTAGTCATATGCACCTATTACGTATTATGATCCGTCAACCCCATAGTGACAATATTTGGGATACTTCGCGGTGATGACCGTAGTTTGAGGAGTTCATGTATTCACCATGTGTTAATGCTTTGTTCCGGTTCTCTATTAATAGGAGGCCTTAATATCCCTTAGTTTCCTTATGGACCCCGCTGCCACGGGAGGGTAGGACAAAATATGTCATGCAAGCTCTTTTCCATAAGTACGTATGACTATTTACGGAATACATGCCTACATTACATTGATGAACTGAGCTAGTTTTGTATCGCCCTAGGTTATGACTGTTACATGACGAATATCATCCAACGAGTTACCGATCTAGTGCCTACGACCTTTCCACTTATTGTTCTTGCTAAGTTACTATTGCTGTTGCTGCTGTTCCAACTGCTACAAAACTATTGCTACTACTGTTACCGCTGCTGTTACTGTCACTACTGCTATCAAACTATCATATTACTGTGCTACTGATTACTCTGCTGTAGATATTTAATCTCCAGGTGTGGTTGAATTGACAACTCAACTGCTAATACTCTCAAGTATTCTTTGGCTCCCGTTTTGTCGAATCTATAAATTTGGGTTGAATACTCTACCCTCGAAAACTGTTGCGATCCCCTATACTTGTGGGTTATCATGGCTTTAGTGCTTTCACTTAGCCATAGGAGCTTGACTGCGGAGGCTAGTGACTAGCCCCCGGTGTTTTGTGGTGTTGGATAGTGCTGATGTTAGTACCATAACCAATTGGTTTGTGTGAATACAAACCCCTCGTGTGACACGGAATAACCTCCAACGATTTTTAGTTTGACACTTGTCATCGGATCGCAGACCGGTCCTCGCTTATTATGATAGTCAGCTTTCGGCTTTCTCCACTGAGGTACTTAACCATACGAGCTGGAAGTACAATCGCAGTGGTTCTCCCTTTACCCTCCTAGCCGAACGTGCGGAACGTAAGAGGGCAAATACACGAGCCGGGCAACCCAGCTATTGACCCAAGACATAGTTCGGGACTGATGCATATGACGCAATATCCGAGACTTCCAGGCACATAAAAAAGGTGTCGGGATGATGCTTTGGGGCGACTGCGATGGCCAAGCCCCCGGTATATTAACCAGTTGCATCTAAAATTTGTACCGAACAAGGTTTCTTCGGCATCGAAGAGTGGAGAGGGGAAAAAGACTATCCAACACAAATGATCGCGGTAAGACCGGCGAAAATGGATTTAGCTTTTCAATGCACTCGTGATGTCGAACCGTATGATCCGAACTGCCGAAGCAACTGTTATGGATACTTTATTATAAAATAAACTTTTACAGAGGAAAGGTTGATATAGGGTTTTTTATGAGTGGTTTTACATCCCTACTGCGCCCTGCCGCACGTCTGCGCCTTTGCTCTGGAACCCCTTGAGAGGAGGTGGTAATCGGCGAGCGGACCTTTGGTCTTGAGAGGTCGCCGTTGCATGTAAGCTTGATGCTTGGTCGGTCCGTAGTGTTACCTGTTGGTCGCCCGAAGACGAATTCGACCATAGCTCGGTCTAGCCAAACATGTGGCGAGCCCCCACAGTGCCCATGGTATTTTGAGCGCGAAATTATGCCTTCGGGGTACGTACCTTATGGCCAGCGGGGCCTTGCTATGGGGGGCGTGTTCCTATTTGTCTTGGGGGGAGAAGGCTCCTGTAGTTGAAACAGAGCCCGGGCTCGCTTGCTCACCTTTCGTGCCTTGACGGTGGGCTGGGAGTTCGGCACCTCCTTACCGATCTGTATTTCGGCTGCTAGGGCCGTTGTGTGTTCCTCAGTCCGGAGGGAGCGCTCCGTGTTGCAGTTGACCGTGATGACGCCCTTAGGTCCGGACATCTTGAGCTTCATATATGCATAGTGGGTAACGACATTGAAGCGAGCGAACATTGTGCGGCCGAGGAGGGCGTGGTAACCGCTATGGAAAGGGACGATGTCGAAGATCAAGTCTTTGCTGCGAAAGTTGTCGGGCAAACCGAACACTACTTCCAGCATTATGGTGCCCGAGCAGCGGGCTTCTACGCCTGGGATGACCCCTTTAAAGGTGGTATTGCTGGGTTTGATCCTTGACGGATCGATACCCATCTTTTTTACCGTGTCTGAATAAATCAGATTGAGGCTGCTGCCTCCATCCATGATGACTCTAGTCAGATGGTATCCATCGACGATGGGATCAAGAACCAAGGCCGCCGATCCTCTATGACACATACTGGTCGGATGGTCCTTGCGATCGAAAGTGATCGGACATGCCGACCATGGGTTAAATTTTGGAGCTACGGGCTCGACGGCGTAGACCTCCCAGAGAGCGCGCTTCCTCTCCTTCTTTGGTATGTGCGTGACATAGATCATGTTCACAGTTTTTACCTCAGGAGGGAATTTCTTCTGTCCTCCGTTGTTCAGACCATGGGACACGTCGTCGTCCTCACTATGGGGGCCCTTGCCTTGGTCCTCGGCTGCTAGTTTGCCGGCCTATTTGAACACCCAACAATTACGGTTGGTGTGGTTGGCGGGCTTATCTGGAGTGCCGCGGATCTGGCATGGCCTGTCCAAGATGTTGTCCAACAGAGTAGGTCCATCCCTATTCCCTTTGGTGGGATTCTTCTGTTTTCCTAATTTGGAGTTGCTGAATCCGGCATTAACGGCCATGTCTTCAGTATCACCACCATTGTGTCGGCGCTTGTTCCTGTTGCGCTGTGGTTTCCCGTTTCCGTCCCGAGCTTCAGAGGGGCCGGGGTCTCCGGGATTGCTATCTCGGTGAGCGAGCCAGCTGTCCTCGGTCGTGCAAAAGTGGGTCATGAGTGAGGTTAGGGCCGAAATTGTCCTCGGCCTCTCCTGGCCAAGTTGTCGAGCTAGCCATTCATCCCGAATGATGTGCCTAAAAGAGGCTATTGCCTCGGCGTCCGGACAGTCAACGATTTGGTTCTGCTTAGTCAAGAACCGGTTCCAGAATTGTCTGGTTGACTTGTCGGGCTATTGGACGACGCGAATTGAGTCATAGGAGTCTGGAGGCCGGACATAAGTGCCCTGGAAGTTATCTCCAAAAGCGTCCTCGAGCTCTTCCCAGCTCCCAATGGAGTTTTCGGGGAGGCTGTTTAACCAGTGTCGCGCTGGTCCCTTAAGATTTAAAGGCAAATATTTTATGGCGTGGAGATCATCTCCCTGAGCCATATGGATGTGGATAAGGAAATCTTCGATCCACACCACCGGTTCTGTTGTCCCATCATACTGTTCGATATTTACTGGTTTAAACCCTCCGGGGAACTGGTGCCGCATCACCTCGTCTGTGAAGCACAATGGGTTGGCGGCACCCCGAACTCGGGCTACGTCATTCCGGAGGTCGGATGCCATCCGTACACGGTGTTCCTCCCGAATTCTATTGTTTCGGTCGAGACAAGCTTGGTAATCGTCCCGTCTAACGGGGATGTGCCCTCTGGGTCCATAGATGGATCTTGTCTGGACTGCTCTGGCGTCCAGGCCATGTCATAGGTCATATGGATCCTCAGGATATATTGGCTCCCTGCCTCTCCTACGAGGGGGGGTAGGTCTATCCTCTGCCCTTCCAATCGTCCTGTCCCGACCTCATGGGGGGCGGTCTAGCTTGTTGTCCTGAGTACGCCTGGGGGGTGCGGGCTCGGGGGCCTCGTCATCAAATAGTGGTAGCAGGCGTCAGCGCGGGTAGCTTTTATTTTGATCCGGACATTCATTGCCGAACCCTTCTTCGGCTTTTATTTGTTGTTGCTTCTTCTTCAGGCTCCGAGCGGTAGCTATCAGCTGCCGCTTGAACCGTTCTTGATCCAGCGGGTCTTCGAGGACGATGAAACCCTCGGTCCCGAGACTGTCCTCATCTTCCGAGGGAGGAAGATAGTTGCTATCTTTGGAGTTGTTGAGGTCTTCGGAGTTATACTGATCCTCATATCCCTGTGCGACATCTAGCCGTTGCTCGGGGGCGACGGGGTCGTCTAGGTTTTGCATGTTGTCCGGGGTATCCCCTTCTCCGGTGACTGTATTGCTTTCCTTTCCTTTGTGCCCCCTGGATTGCTTGCGCTGGCGCCGACGCTTGGGAGGCACCTCACTGCGGTTATCGTCGTTCTCGCTGGGGGTGCCTTCACTATCCTTCCCTGTGGTATTGGGGGTGTCTACCATATAGACATCATAGGTGGAGGTAGCTGTCCACCGTCCAATGGAAGTAGGGATGTTGTCGACATCTTCATCAATGTCATCGGCCTCCTCAGAGGCGTAGTCCAGCATATCGGTGAAGTCCTCGATAGTGGCTACCAAGTGGGTGGTGGCTGGGACGCAAAATTCCCAGTGGCCGGCCTCAAAGTCCATTCGAGTATAGGGCGGGGGAGGGCCATGTGTAATATTAATCCTTTGGATCTGGGCCAGCGTCTCGCTTAAGAGCGAGGAGCCAGCCGGGCTGTTCTCATGGAGTCCTTCGGAGTCAATCTCCGGCGCGTCAAAACAAGGTGCATATTCGGCTGAGGCCGAGCCCCGTCCTCCGGTCGTTATGGCCAGATCCGAGCTCGAAACAAGGTCCGAGGCGAGGGTTGATCCGGATACAGAGTCGAGGAGGAGGTCCGAAGTTAAAGCTTCGGGGTTTCCGGGCTCGTCGGATGAAGTCGTGAGCCTGACCAGGGACAGGATGCCCCGGGCGTCAGTGGCGTACTCCAGGCTGCCGAACTTGATTTTTTGCCCAGGGACAAAGCTGCCAACCTAATCGGGATGGCCGGCCATATCGTCATGTAGATCGACACTTCCGGACACAAAAAGTTGGTTGGGGACGAAGATGTCCTTGATGAGGATGTTGTCGCTGATGACCAAGCGAGCCATCAATCCTGCTGGTGATCCAACAACGGAACTCTCTATGAAAGCACCAATGTCAGTGTCAAAACCGGCAGATCACGGTAGGGGGACCAGAGATGTGGATCTTGGATCGATGGGGAACAGGGAACGTAGAAACGATGTTTACCCAGGTTCGGGCCCTCTCGAAGAGGTAAAACCCTACATCCTGCTTTGATTGTATTGATGAGTGTATGACGATTACAAAGTCTATCTACCACAAGATCAGATGAACTAAACACTAGACGAGTCAGAGTAATGGTTCTTGCCTCTACGAGCTAAACCCTCTGGTTTATATAGACACCAGCGGTACCTAGGGTTACACATGGTTGGTTATCATCAGAAGATAAACCCACCGATCTTGTTATCTTGACTTGGAGGACACCCCAAGACACCGAAGCTTTCCTTCCCGAACACGAGGTTGACTTGCAGTTCGGCCTCCATGTACTGGGCCCAGAGTGGCCCACATGTTGTGCCTATGAGAAATAGGCCGGTGGCCCGAGGACCCCTTAGTCCCAGACTCCCTCATTCGGTAAAACTGAAACGTTTTTCTCTATGTTGGCCACTTAAAATAGCACCGCGGGTTGAATACTCAAAAACAGTGAGTCTTTTCTGCGAAATTACCGTCGGACGGCCAGAAGCACTAATTACATTATTATTAGGTAAAGATTTTAATACAGACTACATACAAATATAGTCTGTATTGAAATCTTTAAAAAGACATATATTTAGGAACAGAGGGAGTACTAATCTATCGGGATGGACAAGTGCTAGGCGTCGCCGCGCCGGCTGAAACTTTTGGTCGGTCACGCGCCGTCAGATTCCCTTCCCTTTCTTCCCCAACATGCACCGGATCCATGTGGGCAGCAGGAGAGGGTGACGTCCAGCTTGCCAGCTCCCTCAGGAGCCGCTGCCCCCGCCATTCGTTTCCCTCGTCGCTGCCCCGCCGTCCATCTCCGCTGTCGTTTTCATCCACCCCTCCCCCCACCTCTACAACACCCCGCTGTCGACGAGCATGTAGCTCGGCCATTGATGCTTGCAGCCTCCGCCCCGTAGTGGTTACAAATCTCCTCGACATGTAGTTACAGCATTGGGTGCACTGTCCTTGTCCTCGACGCTCCCTGCACAGGTGCACACTTCGCGCACTGTCGTTCGCCATCATAGAAAATCAGCTCAACAGTGATAGCTTTTCGGTTTGCCGGTTGCAGCAAATCAGCTCACCCCCTGGTCACCATGGTCACCGTCGAAGGAAGAAAAAAGCCTGTTCCAGCTATTATGTACGCTGGTTCCAGAAAAAGCCGAAACAGTTGCAGCAAAAAATATGCATCGCCGGCGTCGACCAACACCGCCATGCATGCATGTAGCTAAAAAAGTAGTTGGTGGTAGCAAAACCAGGCTATGGTTGTAGCAAAACGTCGCTGGTCCAGCAGGACGAACTCCGGTGGTAGCATTTTTGGGTACTGATTCTAGCAAACCTCCCCGCCAGTTCCAGCAAACTTGGTTGTCGTTGCAACATCCCCTAAGCCCTGTCTTCGCTCCATCTTGTGGCTTGCGGCATATCACGACGACATCACACTTGTACCAGCACCATGGTCGCGGGCTTTGCAGCAAAATTGAATGGTTGTTCCAGCTCCCGCTCCGGCTGGTTCCAGCTCCGGTGATGGTCGGTTGCACCAAAAAAGGATGCTGCTGCCAGCTTCCACTCCGGCCACTTCCGGCAAAAAAAATGACCAGAGGCGCCATGCTCCCTGAAGAGAGAAGGAGGCATGGAGGAGAAAACATGGAGGGAAAGGGCTTGCAGCGGTGGATCTCATCGGGATTTGGGTGTGCAGCGCCGCGGGCTCGCCGGAATCATGGCCCGTGTGCGCGAGTTCATTGGAGCACAGAACAATGGGGATTGCTGGGGTGCTCATTGAAGGAGAGAAAATGGAGGAAAGCTGTGGTGTGGGCCCCATACCTATGTAGCGAAGCACATTACACCTCGCGGTGCATGCGCGGCCACAGGATCTGCGTGTTCGAATGCCACGCGCGCGTTCTGCCGAAGATTGGGCCGGACTGCCAGATATACACGTTTCCCAGCGAGATGTGGCAGAGGAGACCAGAGAAGAGGTTAAATCGATCGAGAACAGTCGAGTGAGAGCCAATGAGGGATCTATGATGGTAATCGGATTGTTCCTTGCTGTGGTAGAGAAGAGGAGTAACATGAGGAGTTGTGTCGTCTCTTCAGGCTTTGGTCATGCTAGCGGTGTGGCCGGTGTAGCCGATGTCTCCCCTACCTAGGCCGATCGATTGGGAGCTTCGGGCCTTTGCCGCCAATGTCGCTGGTGAGTGGGCCAGGCTACCCGAGTTTTCTCGCCCGCGCGTAGTTTGCAGTTAGATCACAATCGATGAATGTTTTCCCCTGCTACCATCTCAACTTTTTTCTCTCTAGTAGATACTCGCCCATATGTTGCAACAAAAGTATAAATATTGTAATATATTAGCTTGTGATTTGCCTACCCATATTATTGTTATGGAGTAAATAAATATTTACCAAATCATGTCCATAATTTACCTACCTACATAAACATATTTTGGTAAGAAGCTATTAGCTTTAAAAAAACCATAATTTGCTTTGGTAAGTCAATAAAAGATAGGACAATTAAGGCGGTTTTTAAGGAAACCAGTACAAGAATCTAGAGTTGAAAGGAAAAAATGGAGATAGGGAGAGGTTGATGTATCTACGGTTGGACGAAGAACGAGATGGACAACTGAACCTTATGTTTGTCGGCCCCCTGGGACTGGGGGTGTCCAGGCCCGTCTGCCTGTGGCCCAAGATGCGAAGATTGCCTCGAACGCTAGGCGGCCCCACCAGCAGGGCTCAAGGAGTCGGGCCTCGCGAGGGCCAGCGCCTCGCTAGGCGCGAGGCGACGCCACTGCCAAACACTTCGCAAGTTCCCCCACAAGGCTCCCCGCGGCACCCTCGGGAGGTGAGTCCGCCTGGAGCTGGCCGGGCCGGGCACCGCGACTCCGTACCCACACATGGGTGACGCACACCGTGCCAAGCGGTGCCAGCGGCAGCGCCAGCAGGCACGGACGACGAGGATCCCCTCTTTGGTGATGGAGGAGAGGCGCCAGCCCGCGGGTTCCCAAAGCATCCCCCAAAGGTTTCCTGTTCCGTGCAAGAAGACAAAGACCGAGGGCTCGGCGGGATGGATGTCACCCCCGAGCCCACGAGCGCGTCACGGCGGGGAACTTTAGCAGGCAAAGACCACCTTTTGTCAGGATAACCTGCAACCTTGTCCCCTTTCAAAATGGCCGTTGTGGCAACCCTTCCCGCCTGATATTTTCGGGGGAAGAGGACCGGGGCCAATATAAGGAGGGAACCAACCCTCGCAAGGGGGAGACACTTTGGTTGGGCAAGAACAAGCCTTGTACTCCTCTTCTTCCCCAAGCAATCCACCAAGCAGGAGTAGGGTTTTACACCGCGAGGTGGCCCGAACCTGGGTAAACTATGTGTGTTCTTGTTCGTCTTCCTAACTCAGGCCACCGGAGAGTCGTCGTGAGGTTGCGAGGTAGAGTAGGGCCGGAGAGTTAGCACACCCCGGTGTTCGAACCTTCTTGGGTCTGCGGAGCCCTGAATCCGACATTTGGCGTGCCAGGTAGGGGTGCGCAGAAGTTCTCCAGCTCCGCCTTGTCTCCACTCGCGGCGGCCCGATGGTTGACGCCCGCCGCGCGCGCGCAGGGCACTCAGCACCAAGCGAACACAACGGCCCTCACCAGGCCGTGGATGAAGCCGCCCACGGCCGCGACGTTCGCGAGCGGCAGGACCGTTCGTGCCCCCCTGCGCGGCGGGGCAGCCACCCTGTCGGGTCCCCCCCCCCGACCAACGTTCGTGTGGGAGACCTGAACGCGCAGGACGCGCTGCTCATGGCGACCGAGTTGCTTCGACACCGCCCAACGGACGAGGGCCTCGATGCCTGGGCAGACCATGTCGCCGAGCTTGTCACCGTCATCAGGAGGGCGCTGGGAGAAGGAAGCGCAGGCGGCGGGCCTCCCCCGCCATCGGGCGGCGACGTGGTCGGGACTCGGTCCGGCGGGCTCGAGCAAGGACCGCCCCGCCGCCGTCCTCCTCCTCCGAGTCCCGGTGGCCGGCTGTGGCTTGCAGGTCGGCCCTGGTGGCGATGCCCCTGGAGAAGATCGATGCCCGTTTTGCATCTACCACAACGTGCACACCCACAACACCGGGGACTGTCGGGCGCTCGGGCCGTCCCGTAGGGAGCGCACCGGCCAGCGTCAGGGCCGCAGCATCCGTGGCGCCGGACGCGGGGATGGCAGCGGCGGCAGCAGAAGAAACAACCACAACAACAACAACCTTAACCAAGACCAACGTGGGTAGCCTCGCGGCGACGACGGGCGCGGGCGCCCTCCGGAGGACGCCCGGCAAGGACGGTCCCATGTGGCCCGCCTCCAAGACGTCGCGGCCCTGCCGCCGCGGCCGCCGTCACCTGGAGAGAGGAGCAGCGGCTCGTCTGGCGGGGGGTTTGGAGGAAGCCAGGAGCATCGCATGGCTGCCTGCATCCTTGGCAGAGCCCAAGCCCTCTCGTCAAACCTCTGGCTTGGACAGCTTTACCACGTGACGAGCAGCTCCCCCCGAGGGCCGGGAGCCACGCGGCCCTTCGGGTGGTCCCTGTGTCCAATCTCCTTTGATAACAGGGACGGCCCCAAGTCCATGGCCGCCACGGGCGCGCTTCCCCTGCTATGCACCCCCTCATCTGCAACGTCTCCGTCACCAAGACCCTCGTCGACAGAGGCGCCGGCCTCAACGTGCTCTCTGTGGAGACCTTCGAGACCCTCCGGGTGCTCTACAGTGAGCTGACGCCCACCATGTCATTCCGTGGCACCGCCGGTGGTTCTGTCGTCCCCATAGGTCGGGTCTGCCTCCCCGTCACCTTCGGCACGTGCGACAATCACCGCACCGAGCTCATCAACTTCGACGTAGCGCGCATCGACCTTCCGTACAACACCATCCTGGGGTACCCGGCCTTGTCCAGGTTCATGGCAGTGGCTCACCACGGTTACAACATCCTCAAGATGACGGGTCCCGGTGGCGTCATCACCATCACCTGCGATGAAACGGACGCGGTCCGTTCCCTCGAGCGGGCTTACAAGGCGGCCGCGGCCGAGTGCCGCGAAGACGAGGGAGGAGCTGGGCTTCACCCTGCCGCGCCCCCGAGGGAGGAGGAGCCGTCGCCCGTTCCGGGCTTCGTCAAGACCAAGAACGCGGCCCTTGTCGACGCAGATCCCGCACCCGCTGCCTCCCCGCATAGGAAGGCGCGCCCGGCGCCCTCCTCAGGTTGGGCTCGCGGGCTCCCGCGCGGGAAGCTTCTGGCCTAGCCGGCGTGACGAGGAAGGTGTTCGGGCATCACTTGTAGGCGTGCCTCGCGGCACACCCCCGAAGGGGCGGAACGCAGCGCCAGGCACTGATGTCGCGGTAATTCACCGACCAAGAAGACGTTAGGATGCGGGAGGAGCGTCGCCCGAAGCGCGGTAGGACGCGCATGAGCGTCGACGTCGCGGGTCTTAACCGGACCAGGTCTCAAGGTTTTTCTAGCCGTACGTCGCCGTTCACCATGTTCGCGCCCCCTTTCGCAGGGAGAACGCTGGCGCCGTCTTCCAAGGACTGGCGCGGCTCGCAACGGCTCCTCGCATGGCACCAAGGCCCCTCGAGCCTCCCGGATCTCTGAAGCCTCAGTGGCCACTCCGCCCCTGGAGGGTGAACCCCCACGACACGCGTCGACAAACGGCCCGACGCTTCCACCGCAGCGTGGCCGCAAGGTTACTTTCGTGATTTGTTCGAATCACGCGACCCCCCTGTGCCCCCACTCCTTTTTGTGTACTTCTCGAGCTGGGATTTCCTTGTTATGTAATGAACTAGATTAACCCCTGTCAAGATTGTGTCATTTGTGTTAAGCTGTCAAGCGTAGCATCTCGACCCCGCTAGGATCTTCGCCCCCCGCGCCGCCCCCTCGGCGGTTCCATGGGGGAGGGTTGGACACGGCGTCTGCGTCAGGACTTGTCCTCGCAGCGCCGAGATGACCAAGCTCTGGCTCACGGGTTGGCCACCCGTGCTAGTCATCTCACCAAGGTCTTTGGTGTCCCGCCCTCCCGGAGAACCGCCATGGGGCGGGTAATGGGGGCACGGCTCGGGGCAACGGGGGTAAAGTCATCCTTGGATGGGTGCCCCGTCGCCCCGGCACAGCAACATGACGATCGCGCGGTGCGTCCCGTGCCCATATTATGGGTCGCGAGACGCGCACCGCCTCCCGAAGGATTAGGGAGGGAACTCCTGGGCCTTGTTCCTGGAGTACCCTACTCCCTTCGAAATCGCCACCGGTGACACTCTCATGTAAGAATGAGTGGGGCTGTATACGCCCCGGAGCCTCCTGAAAGGCCGCCACTCGGCCTCAGGAGGACTCCCGCCCACGCCTAGTGGAAGCCCCATGCTCCGCGCTGGTGGAAGAAGAGCTGAGGAAGGAGCTCCTGAGCTGTGTGCCTGGTGTATCCGACCCCTCTTTTAAAATCGCCGCCCGTGACCCTCTCACGTAAAATATGAGGTTGGGGATGTACACGCCCCGGAGCCTCCCGAAGGGCCGCCCCTCGGCCCCCGGGAGGACTCCCGCCCACGCCTAGTGGAAGCTCCATGCTCCGCGCTGGGTGACACAGGAACAAACCCCGTGGTGGGGACCATAATAGCCGCGGGGCAAAACGGTCCCCGCCTCGGAAAATCACCGGCCCCTCCCGCGGCACGCGCCCACCGACCCCCTTGGGCCTCACGCGCGCTAGGGATGGGCACGGTGCCTACGCCTGGGCAGGTCCCAGCAATGCTAGGACCCAGAGGACTGGGTTTTGGCTCGCGGGCATGCCCATGATATGTCTCCAACGTATCTACTTTTCCTCACCCTTTTGCCCTTGTTTCGGACTCTAATTTGCATGATTTGAATGAAACTAACCTGGACTGACGCTGTTTTCAACAGAACTACCATGGTGTTGTTTTTTGTGCAGAAATAAAAGTTCTCGGCACAGAACGAAACTTTTTGAAGAATTATTTCAGAATATATAAGAATTATTGGAGCCAAAATCCACCGAAGAGGGGGGCCAGGGTGAGCAGCACCCACCAGGGCGCGCCAGGCCCCCTTGGCGCTCCCTCGTGGGTTGTGCCCACCTCATGGCCCCACTGACCCTAATTCCGCCACTATAAATTCCTATTTTCAGAGAAAAAAATCAAGGAGAAAGTTTCATCACGTTTTACGATACGGAGCCGCCGCCACCTCCTGTTCTTTGTCGGGAGGCCAGATGTGGAGCCCGTTTGGGGCTCCGGAGAGGGGAATCTTCGTTCTTCGTCATCACCAACCCTTCTCCATCGCCAATTCCATGATGCTTCCCACCGGGAGTGAGTAATTCCTTCATAGGCTCGCTGGTCGGTGAGGAGTTGGATGAGATTCATCATGTAATCGAGTTAGTTTTGTTAGGGCTTGATCCCCAGTATCCACTATGTTCTGAGATTGATGTTGCTATGACTTTGCTAAGCCTAATGCTTGTCACTAGGGCCCGAGTGCCATGATTTCAGATCTGAACCGTTTATGTTATCACCATTATATCTATGTTCTTGATCCGATCTTGCCTAGTCATATGCACCTATTACGCATTATGATCCGTAAACCCCATAGTGACAATATTTGGGATACTTTCCGGTGATGACCGTAGTTTGAGGAGTTCATGTATTCACCGTGTGTTAATGCTTTGTTTCGGTTCTTTATTAAAAGGAGGCCTTAATATCCCTTAGTTTCCTTATGGACCACGCTGCCACGGGAGGGTAGGACAAAAGATGTCATGCAAGTTCTTTTCCATAAGCACGTATGACTGTTTACGGAATACATGCCTGCATTACATTGATGAACTGGAGCTAGTTTTGTATCGCCCTAGGTTATGACTGTTACATGACGAATATCATCCAACGAGTTCACCGATCGAGTGCCTACGAGTTTTCCACTTATTGTTCTTGCTAAGTTACTACTGCTGCTGTTACTGTTACACTTGCTACGAAACTACAGCTATCACTATTACCGTTACTGTTACTGCTACTACTGCTATCAAAACTATCATATTACTGTGCTACTGATCACTCTGCTACAGATATTTAATCTCCAGGTGTGGTTGAATAGACAACTCAGCTGCTAATACTCGCAAATATTCTTTGGCTTCCCTTGTGTCGAATCTATAAATTTGGGTTGAATACTCTACCCTCGAAAACTGTTGCGATCCCCTATACTTATGGGTTATCAAGACCTTTTTCTGGCGCCGTTGCCGGGGAGCATAGCTATATTTGTTGAGTCACTTGGGATTTATATCAATTGATCACTATGAAGAATCTGAAGGATCCAAAGACCAAGATTTTTCCCTCGAAGACGAGGGGAGGTAAGGAACTGCCATCTAGCTCTGCACTTGATTCACCTTCTGTTATGAGTAAGCTTGCAACACCACCACATGCTAGTAATCCTGATATGTCGCAAGTGATTGATGATGCTACCTCTGCTATGAATAATGCTTATGATGAGGCTAGTACCATACTTGATGATAATGTGCCACTAGGAGAATTTCTTGATGAACAAATTGCTAGTGCTAAAGAGAATGAAACTACTGAAATTGATGAGATTGCTGAAACTGCTGAAACCCATGAAACTGGTGATGACTATGAAACACCTATTAGTCCTAGCTCTCCTAGATTTGAAATGCCTAAGATACCTGAAGGTTATGTTGTGGACGAGGAGGTAACTAGAGAAATTCTTTCTTGCAAGGATAGAAACGATCTTAAGAAATTGCTACGCAAGTATAAGGAAAAGACTTTGAATGCTAGAATGAAATGTGATCCTAAGTTTGCTACTTCACCTTTGTTATCCATAAGGATTATGAATTCTCTGTCGACCCAGAGTTAATTACTTTGGTTGAATCTGATCCTTTCCATGGCTATGAAACTGAAACTGTAGTGGCACACCTTACTACGCTGAATGATATAGCCACCCTCTTTGCTCATGATGAGAAAATTCGCTACTATTACATCCTTAAGTTATTTCCATTCTCATTAAAGGGTGATGCTAAGACATGGAACAATACTCTTACTCCTGGTTGTGTGCGTAGTCCCCAGGATATGATTTACTATTTCTCTGAAAAATATTTCCCCGCTCATAAGAAACAAGCTGCCTTACAGGAAATATTTAACTTTGTGCAAATTGAAGAAGAGAGTCTCCCACAAGCTTGTGGGAGGCTTCTACAATTGCTTAATGCTTTGCCTGATCACCCTCTCAAGAAAAATGAAATACTTGATATCTTCTATAATGGACTAACTGATGCTTCTAGGGACTTCCTAGATAGTTGTGCTAGTTGTGTTTTCAGGGAACGAACTGTTGAACAAGCTAAGGAATTATTGAATAACACATTGAAGAATTATGATGATTGGACTCTTCCTGAACCACCGCCTAAACCCACTCCGAAGAAAAGGGGTATCTTATTTCTCAGTCCTGAAGATATGCAAGAGGCAAAGAAATCTATGAAGGAAAAAGGTATTAAAGCTGAGGATGTTAAGAATTTACCACCTATTGAAGAAATACATGGCCTTGACGCACCACCACCTCCACAGGTGGTAGAGGTAAATTCTTTATTAAAATTTGATGAAGGTGATATCCCTTAAAATAAACATCCTAGTCAGTGCTTATATGAGTTTGACAACTATATTATGAAGCAAGATCATTTCAATGCACATGTCCTGAAACAATTGAAATATAATTCTGATATGATTGCTCGCTTGAGTGACTTGCTATTTAGAATCAGTAACGATGTTAGAGGTGTAGGAAAGCATGCCTCTATGGTTCAAACTCAGTTAGAACAAGTTGCTAACTCTCAAAAGGAATTGCTTGATGAAATGAATAACAACATGAATGATTTTGCTGCTAGAGTAGTAACTAGAGGAGGTAGAATGACCCAAGAACCGCTTTATCTCGAGGGTCATCCTAAAAGAATTGAACAAGACTCTCAGAGAATTAATATTGATGCACCTAATCCTTCTAGAAAGAAAAAGAAGAAGAAAAATGATAGGACTTTGCATACCTCTAGTGAACCTGAGATACAAAAACCTCCTGATAATAATGATGCCTCTATTTCCGATGCTGACACTCAGTCTGGAAGTGAACATCAACCTAGTGATAATGAAAATGATAATGATGATGTTCATGATGATGCTCAACCTAGCAATGATAAAGAACCAGATAATGATGTCGAAATAGAGCCTGCTCCTGATCTTGATAACCCACAAACTAAAAATAAACGTTATGATAAAAAAGATTTTGTGGCTAGGAAACATGGTAAAGAGAGAGAGCCTTGGGTTCAGAAACCCATGCCCTTTCCACCTAAACCATCTAAGAAAAAGGATGATGAAGAATTTGAGCGCTTTGCTGAAATGATTAGGCCAGTCTTTTGTGTACCCGTTTAACTCATTTTTTAAAGATGCCCCCCTATGCAAAGTATATGAAAGACATCATCACTAATAAAAGAAAGATACCTGAAGCTGAAATCTCCACCATGCTTGCTAATTATTCTTTGAAGGATGGAGTACCTAAAAAACTTGGAGATCCGGGAATAACATCTATACCTTGCTCCATTAAAAGAAACTATGTCAAAACTGCTTTGTGTGATTTGGGAGCCGGTGTTAGTGTTATGCCTTTCTCCTTATATAAGAGACTTGATTTGTATAAACTCACACCTACCAAAATATCATTGCGAATGGCTGACAAATCAATAGCCATACCTATCGGTATTTGTGAGGACGTGCCCGTTGTTGTTGCAAATGTTACTATCTTAACGGACTTTGTTATTCTTGAGATGCCAGAGGACGACAACATGTCGATTATCCTCGGTCGACCCTTTTTTAATACTGTAGGGGCTGTTATTGATTGCAATAAAAGCAAAGTCACTTTTCATATCAATGGTAATGAGCATACGGTGCACTTTCCGAAGAAACAATTCCAAGTGAATGGTATAAATGTTGTTGAAGAATCTCCGACCATCACTATTGGGAGTTTCCAATTACCTCTACCTACTGCCAAAAAGAAATATGATATACTTATTGTAGGGGATATGCACATCCCCATTGAGGTAACTTAGTGTTCTACGAAAGTTCTTCGGTTTCATGCTAATCAGAAGTGGTTGTTAATAAGACTTGATCAACCTTATTAATGGATCATTTTTGAGAGGTATGAAGTCGATGAATCTAGTAAGCACAACTCTCTGCTCCCACCTTTTATTTTCTATTTTAGTTAGTCAAATAAAATAAAATGCCATGATTATCCTCATTTCTGTTTTTACCGTGCAATAAAAAATGACCCAAAAATAAAAGTTCTCAGAATGCCCTGAAAATTTAACACGAATGTTTTCCAAATATTTCTGAATTTTTGGTACAAATAATACCAGAGCGGGGTGCACCTGGTGCCCACAAGACACCAGGGCGCGCCAGCACCCCCAGGCGCGCCCTGGTGGGTTGTGGCTCCCACGTGGGCCCCCTCACTTATTCCCTTAGCCCACATCATCACCTACCTCGAGAAAAAATTCACCACAGCCACCATTCTCATGTTCTTGCTCTCAAACCCACGGATTTCGATCTCTTAGCTCGAAGCTCCATTTCTGAAACTGTTTGGAGGGATTGCTACTTGGTATGTGACTCCTCCATTGCTCCAATTAGTTTTTATTTTAGTTGGTTATTTTTAGAGTAATTAGCTACTCTTGGTGCTGTTGTAGATGAGCTTGCATGTTCAATTCTTAGAGTTCTAAGTAGTTTGAATGCTCAATATGACCTCTATGCATGCTTAGGAGTGGTTGCTATCAATCTTACAAAGTTTTGTTGACAAAATTTTTGAGGACTAAAATTTTTCAGAATTTTATAGGAATAAGATGGACTTCTTTAGGAAGTTTTCCTCCAAGAAAAATGCCAAAGGATTCATTGGGGAATCATCGGATAGTGACCTTCACACCCCAAGAAGGGCGGAGGTGCGGCCGTGTGAATGGCCGCATGATGCATTCATGGAGGAGGCCGGATTCCATCAAGAGTTCACTCAGTTTGTTGCAAACGCTGGGTTGACCGAGTTCCTCGCAGCTAAGTGTGACCAATATCACATCCTTACAAATTCCTTTGTGCAAGGTTTTTATTTTCTGGGGAGAAACAATCCTCCTAAAGTGCAGTTTAATCTTTATGCTAAAACTTACAAAATGCCTCTAACTGATTTCTGCAACATATGCTTGATCCCTTCTGATGGGGAATTGAGAGAACCTAGGCCATCTGAGTTTGAGGATTTTCTCCTCACTTTAACAGTGGGTGAGGATAGAGGCGTGTCAAACGCTACTGCTACCAGCTTGCAGTTTCCCTGACTGCATTACTTTGCTTTGGTCATCGCTAAGTGTTTAACCTCTAGGGAGAAGGTCGACGCACTCAGTGCCCCTGACCTTGCTATTTTACATCGTGCACTTTATGATGATCACACCTTTAGTATGGGGGCTATTATTGCTCGTCGCTTACACCTGAACAAAACTAAGGGAAAGATACATGGTGGTATTTATGCTACTCGCTTAGCGAGACACTTTAATGTTCAGTTTCGCCCACATGATTATCTCTTGTCCCGAGTTTATCTTGATCACAAGTCGCTACAAGATCACCAATTCCTTGATGTAACTGATTCTCGCCGCGACATTCTTTACAACCTGGTATTTAGCAAAGAAACATGTGATGTTATTCCATTGCCTGCACCTGCTTTGTTTGATTCTATTACCAGGAATGGATACAGGATTATGCCAGATGACATTACAGCCTACCAGAACAACCTAGCAGCTGCTGAGGAGGAGCCCCAGGGGTGGGATGCTCAGGTGCCGCCTCCACCTCACTTTGACTTGGGACCGGATGGTTTCTACGGATGGTGATTACCAAGCTAGGCCAAAAGCCTAAGCTTGGGGGGGTACGTATTTCCACCGACATTACATTCATGTTCACACGTTTCATTCCAGTTGTCGGTGTTCATACGTTTTCATTGTAATATCCATGCTAAATTTGTTTTCTCGCTTTCTTCTTGTGTGTTTGAAAAACTTTGAGAAAACCCAAAAACATTTCCTGCTTCTTTTCAGTTTTTTCTTTCTAGCTTAGTTTAATTGTAGTATCAAAAGAAAAGCCAAAAAGATTTCTCATTTCTTCTTTTGCTTGTTGGGAGCTTTCCCGTGTAAATAGTTTTCCTCGTTTTTGTTTTTCTCTTTAATTAGATTTCTTCAAGAAAAACCAAAAACTCCAAAAACATTTTTGTGTGTTTCTCTGAATTTCTTTTCTTTTTGTTTGAGTCATACCAAGGAGAAGACCACAATGAAAATGTTGAGTGGCTCTCATATGCACTATTGTTAAACTAACAAATAGCCCATTTTACCTTGTCTTCTTCTCTTGAATAAAATGTTGCTGATTCCAGCTTAGTCCACGACATTCTTGCACTATTATTATTTTCTTATCATTCGGTCATGCAAGTGAAAGGCAATGATGACGATATTTGATGAATTGACTGTGGCAGAGAAGAGCGGGTATGAACTCAACTTTGTTTTGTTTTTGTAAATATGTTTAACCTAGCATCCCTTGTTTCAGCATATTATGATCAAACATGTTTGCAATGACCATTAGAGATTATAATTGTTCATGCCATGCTTAAGTAGCTAGGAGTGGATAATGATTTATCTTGGATGTTAACATGCATTAAAATGGTTGTGATGTGGTATGATGATATGGTATCCTCCTCTGAATATTTCAAGTGGCTTGACTTCGAACATGTTCACGCATGTAGTTGAATCAAAACCAACATAGCCTTCATGATATTTATGTTCATGGTGTCCATATCCTACTCATGCTAGTAGTCAATGTTTATTATATGTAATGCATGTTCATGGCCGTTTTCGCTCTCTAGCCGGCCGCTTCTCAATCTATTTGCTACCCTTCGCCTATACTAAGCGGGAATACCGCTTGTGCATCAAAATCCTTAAACCAAGTTATGCCAGATGAGTCCACTATATCTACCTATATGCGGTATTACCCTGCCGTTCCAGGTAAATTTGCATGTGCCACCTCTAAAAATTCAAATAAACATCTATTTTGTGTGCCTGGACCACTCATGAAGCGACAGGGGGTGGTCAGTATCTTCCATGCTAAGCGGGTTATTCTCATGATGAGTGTTTATTCACTCGTCCTTACACAAGAGGGGCGGTAATAGGGATTCCTAGTCCCGAAATCAAAAATCAAAAATAATTAAACAAAACTCCCCCCCCGAATGTTGTTGGTTTGGACAGTACCCGTGGATGCGTCTAGCCGTGGAGTGTGATTGTTGGTGGAGGGGGAGTAAACCTTTACTTTTATCGCTTGGAAACCGCCGCTAATTTGTTTAGCATGGAAGATATTGATAACTCTTGCTCGTGACGTTGACAGGAAGGGTGTACCTCCCAAATTATATATATATATCTGTTTTAAAACTTGAGCTCTGGCACCTCTGCAAATCCATGCTTCCCTCTGCGAAGGGATTATCTATTTACTTTTATGTTGAGTCATCACCTTCTCAAACAAGCGCCAGACCTGAGAGCAGTATTGTCATCCTCATGCATTGTGTATAGTTGATGTTGGGTGAAGCATGACTGGATCTTTTCTACCATGAATTACAATGTTTAGTCGCTGCTTGAACTTTGGAGGTGCTCTGCATCCATGTTTTGCGGTCTTAGAAAGGGCTAGCGAGATACCACTATTGTCATATTGTATCATGATTGTTTTGACAAAGTGTTGGCGCTTGAGATATTTTATTATTGCTCGCTAGTTGCTTATGTTATTGATATGAGTTAATATAATTTCTAAGAGTTATTGTTGGCATGGTTAGTCATAATCTTTGCTGAAAACCTGGGTGCTACTTAAGCATATATATGTAAACAAGAACAAAAGAGTTCGTAAAAGTTTTTCTTTATCACTTTCAGTTTGTCAACTGAATTGCTTGAGGACAAGCAAAGGTTTAAGCTTGGGGGAGTTGATACGTCTCCAACGTATCTACTTTGCTCACCCTTTTGCCCTTGTTTTGGACTCTAATTTGCATGATTTGAATGAAACTAACGCGGACTGACGCTGTTTTCAGCAGAACTACCATGGTGTTGTTTTTTGTCTAGAAATAATAGTTCTCGGAACGGAACAAAACTTTTTGGAGAATTATTTCAGAATATATAAGAATTATTGGAGCCAAAATCCACCGAAGAAGGGGGCCAGGGTGAGCAGCACCCACCAGGGCACGCCAGGCCCCCTGGGCGCGCCCTCGTGGGTTGTGCCCACCTCGTGGCCCCACTGACCCTAATTCCGCCACTATAAATTCCTATTTTCGGAGGAAAAAATCAAGGAGAAGGTTTCATTGTGTTTTACGATATGGAGCCGCCGCCACCTCCTGTTCTTCATCGGGAGGCCAGATCTGGAGCCCGTTTGGGGCTCCGGAGAGGGGAATCTTCGGTCTTCGTCATCACCAACCCTTCTCCATCGCCAATTCCATGATGCTCCCCACCGGGAGTGAGTAATTCCTTCGTAGGCTCGCTGGTCGGTGAGGAATTGGATGAGATTCATCATGTAATCGAGTTAGTTTTGTTAGGGCTTGATCCCTAGTATCCACTATGTTCTGAGATTGATGTTGCTATGACTTTGCTAAGCCTAATGCTTGTCACTAGGGCCCGAGTGCCATGATTTCAGATCTGAACCGTTTATGTTATCACCATTATATCTATGTTCTTTATCCGATGTTGCCTAGTCATATGCACCTATTACGCGTTATGATCCGTAAACCCCATAGTGACAATATTTGGGATACTTTCCGGTGATGACCGTAGTTTGAGGAATTCATGTATTCACCGTGTGTTAATGCTTTGTTCCGGTTCTCTATTAAAAGGAGGCCTTAATATCCCTTAGTTTCCTTATGGACCCCGCTGCCACGGGAGGGTAGGACAAAAGATGTCATTCAAGTTCTTTTCCATAAGCACGTATGACTATTTACGGAATACATGCGTACATTACATTGATGAACTGGAGCTAGTTTTGTATCGCCCTAGGTTATGACTGTTACATGACGAATATCATCCAACGAGTTCACCGATCCAGTGCCTACGAGTTTTCCACTTATTGTTCTTGCTAAGTTACTACTGCTGCTGCTACTGTTACACTTGCTACAAAACTACTGCTATCACTGTTAGCGTTACTGTTACTGCTGCTACTGCTATCAAAACTATCATATTACTGTGCTACTGATCACTCTGCTGCAGATATTTAATCTCCGGGTGTGGTTGAATTGACAACTCAGCTGCTAATACTTGCGAATATTCTTTGGCTCCCCTTGTGTCGAATCTATAAATTTGGGTTGAATACTCTACCCTCGAAAACTGTTGCGATCCCCTATACTTGTGGGTTATCAGCCCACACGCACGTCACCTCACCAAGGCGCGTGGTGCCTATATTCCTTGCGCGACGCCCAAGTGAAAACCGGTAAGCGCGTTCCTATGTAGGAGCAAATGCTTTCACGCAGGATTTCTCCCCGGGGCGGTCCCCTCGCGAACCATCACACGGCAGGACCCTTTGTACCAGCAACGACAGAGATGCGCCCGGGGGCTGAGCCCCAGCAACGCGTAGCAAGGAGGGGAAGCTAAGTTTCCACCCAAAAGCGTTCAATTTGGAGCACGAGGGACATAACCCGTTTTCGCGCACCCCCGCGGAGTCAGCATGGTTCATTACAGGGAAAGAGAAACAACACAAAGGAGAAGCTGGACTCTTGCGGCGCCTCCCGAGATCATGAACCTGACACCGCCGCACCTAGTCGGAGTCCTCTTCCTTGATGCGGGTGCTCGGAGAGCCATCGGAGTCGGCAACACTCACGCTCCCCCCGGAGGAGGAGCTACAGCTGCTGCTGCCGCTACCGCTCCTGCTGCTACTGACCTCCATGCTGCAGTCCAAGCGATCGCCGGCCTCCGTGAAGGTCTTCATGAAGAGCGTGGAGGCCCCGTCAAATTTGAAGTGAAGGTCGTGCCCCTCCTGCAGTCCGCGGGCAAGGGCGAATGATTTCCACCCACCCTTCAAGAACATGAAACCGAGCGGGTTGAACTCCGTCGCCACCCAGGAGGATCCGTTGCAGCAGCCGTCCGGCTGCAGCCACAAGCCCCGGGGAGCGCACCCCCCCCATCTTCCTCGCGAAGGAGTCCGGAAGCCGGAGCCAGGTGCGAGGCATGTCCTCCATCCTCACGATGAACTCGTGAACCGCGTCGGCGGAGCGGTTCTGCGGCCGGGGCAGCCGGGAGGCTGCACCACCCCGTTAGCCTCGCCCGCGACCGCCTCGCCCACCGCGACCGCGCCCGCGGGCGGGGCTCCTTCAGTGGCTACTCCAGCCGACATGGGCCACCAGAGAGGATCGACCGCGCCCCCGACGAGGCGCCTCAGGCGCAGCGACGGACGCACGGCGATGGCCACCGCCCCTCGCCAGCCTCGACACTCCCGCCTCATCCATCACCACCTTCTCCTTCTCGGCGGAGGAGAACTTCCTCACAGGTGCCATTGCTGCTATGGTGGCGAATGGCGATGGAGACCGAAGACAAGGAGGATGGGCTATGGGACTCCTCCCCTCCCCTTTATTTGCGGCCTGGGCCTTGCGCTAGTCTGGGCAGTTACCGAGGCGTCGCGGGGAGTGGAAGGGCCCCATGCCCCATTGTGCGCCATGTACTGCGAATTCTCGGGCGGTTCGGGCCCGCGCCACTCCGATCTCCCCCCACTGAAGGAGCTGCAACTGCCGCGAGCCCATGGGCCGCGCCGCCAGACCCGCAGGGCTGGGGGCGTCCGGGCCTGGCTACCTTCGGCCCAAGGGGCAGCATACACCACCAGCCGAACCTGGCCCACCATCGGGCTCAGCGGGCCGGATCCCCACAAAGGTCCCGCCCCCGCGGCTCGTGCCGATGGCAATCATTAGGGGCTTCTATGGCGCCTCGCGTAAGGCCACCCCCTGGAACCGCCTCGAGGACTTTGCCTAGGCAGGCTCGTCAAAGGAAGGAGGCAAGAGGGCCGCGCTTGGCAGACCGTGCTAGCCCAGGTGGGGTTGGCTCTGAGAAGCAGGCCCACACCCGGAGACCATCCTTACGAGTGTCAAGAACATTTCGTCTCCTCGCAAGGACCTCGGGCAACGCACTTCCGCGCACGGGGCCCGAGCGTGGGCTAGCGAGCGCATGAACTCCTGGACAAAGCACTCTCGGGAGAACCCCCCGAGGAAGGACGGGCGAAGGACGATGACCACGCAAGGCACGGGCTAGATATTGCAGGCCTCGGGGGCTTTCGCCTGAGGCCATGTCATGCGCCAAGGGTAGGAACCTCGAGCGCCCCGCGCCACGAGTCTTCACCGACCTCGCTAGCCCCAGCCCTTTGGCACGGGGGCTCGCGAACCCCATCAACGATGCAAGGATCGCCACGGGATAGCCTCCAGCCAGCTAGGGCATGGGGGCTGTGTAAAAGGAAGAAGAAGACCCCGCGAGGGGGGCGAGGGGTTTTATGACTGCCGTGTGATACGTCTCCATCGTATCTACTTTTCCAAACTCTTTTGCCCTTGTTTTGGACTCTAATTTGCATGATTTGAATGGAACTAACCCGGACTGACGCTGTTTTCAGCAGAATTGCCTTGGTGCTATTTTTGTGCAGAAATAAAGGTTCTCGGATTGACCTGAAAATTTACGGAGAATATTTTTGGAATTAATAAAAAATACTGGCGAAAGAATCAACCAGAGGGGGTCCACCCATTGGCCACAAGCCAGGGGGCGCCCCCCCTAGGGCGCGCCCAGGTGGCTTGTGGGCCCCCTGCAACTCCTCCGACCTCAACTCCAACTCCATATAACCCTATTCGGGGAGAGAAAAATCAAGGAGAAGAGTTCATCGCATTTCACGATACGGAGCCGCAGCCACCTCCTGTTCTTCCTCGGGAGGGCAGATCTGGGGTCCGTTTTGGGCTCCGGAGAGGGGAAATCGACGCTGTCGTCATCACCAACCATCCTTCATCACCAATTTCATGATGCTCTCCACCGTTCGTGAGTAATCCCATCATAGGCTTGCTGGACGGTGATGGGTTGGATGAGATTTACCATGTAATCGAGTTAGTTTTGTTAGGGTTTGATCCCTAGTATCCACTATGTTCTGAGATTGATGTTGCTATGACTTTGCTATGCTTAATGCTTGTCACTAGGGCCCGAGTGCCATGATTTCAGATCTGAACCTATTATGTTTTCATGAATATATATGTGTTCTTGATCCTATCTTGCAAGTTGTAGACACCTATTACGAGTTATGATCCGCATCCCCCAGGGTGACAATAACTGGGATTCTTTCCGGTGATTACCGTAGTTTGAGGAGTTCATGTATTCACTAAGTGCTAATGCTTTGGTCCGGTTCTCTATTAAAAGGAGGCCTTAATATCCCTTAGTTTCCATTAGGACCCCGCTGCCACGGGAGGGTAGGACAAAAGATGTCATGCAAGTTCTTTTCCATAAGCACGTATGACTATATATGGAATACATGCCTACATTATATTGATGAATTGGAGCTAGTTCTGTGTCACCCTATGTTATAGCCGTTGCATGATGAATGCCATCCGACATAATTATCCATCACTAATCCATTGCCTACGAGCTTTTCACATATTGATCTTTGCTAAGTTACTTTTCCGTTGCCACTGTTACGATTGCTACAAAACCGCTACTGTTACTTTTGCCACCGTTACCGTTACTTCCATACTACTTTGCTACTAAATACTTTGCTGCAGATATTAAGTCTTTCAGGTGTGGTTGAATTGACAACTCAGTGATACGTCTCCGTCATATCTATAATTTTTGATTGTTTCATGCAATATTCTACAACTTTCATATACTTTTGGCAACTTTTTATACTATTTTTGGGACTAACATATTGATCCAGTGCCCAGTGCCAGTTCCTGTTTGTTGCATGTTTTTTGGTTCGTAGAAAATCCATATCAAACGAAGTCCAAACGGGATAAAAACTTACGGAGATTTTTTTTGGAATATATGTGAATTTTGGGAAGTGGAATCAACAAAAGGCTGTGCCCGAGGGGCCCACAAGCCATAGGGGCGCGCCATGGGGGGTAGGGCGCACCAGGCTGGCTTGTGGCCACCCCGTAAGGTGGTTGGTGCCCTTCTTTCGCCTCAAGAAAGCTAATATCTGGATAAAAATCGTGTCAAAATTTCAGACCAATCGGAGTTACGGATCTCTGGGAATATAAGAAATGGTGAAAAGCCAGAATCTAGAAAGCAGAAACAGAAGGAAACAGAGAGAGAGATCCAATCTCGGAGGGGCTCCCGCCCCTTCGCTGCCATGGAGGCCAAGGACCAGAGGGGAAACCGTCCTCCCATCTAGGGGGAGGTCAAGGAAGAAGAAGAAGGAGGGGGGCTCTCTCCCCCTCTCTCCCGGTGGCACCGGAACGCCGCTGGGGCCATCATCGTGACGACGATCTACACCAACAACTTCGCCGCCGTCATCACCAACTCTCTCCCCCTCTATGCAGCGGTGTAACACCCCTTCTCCCCGCTGTAATCTCTACTTAAACATGGTGCTCAATGCTATATATTATTTCCCAATGATGTATGGTTATCCTATGATGTTTGAGTAGATCCATTTTGTCCTATGGGTTGATTGATGATCATGATTGGTTTGAGTTGCATGTTTTATTATTGGTGCTGTCCTATGGTGCTCTCTGTGTCGCGCAAGCGTGAGGGATCCCCGCTGTAGGGAGTTGCAATGTATTCATGATTTGCCTATGGTGGGTTGCTTGAGTGACAGAAGCATAAACCCGAGTAGGTGGGTTGTTGCATATGGGAGTAAAGAGGACTTGATACTTAATGCTATGGTTGGGTTTTACCTTAATGATCTTTAGTAGTTGCGGATGCTTGCTAGAGTTCCAATCATAAGTGCATATGATCCAAGTAGAGAAAGTATGTTAGCTTATGCCTCTCCGTCATATAAAATTACAATAATGATTACCGGTCTAGTTATCGATTGCCTAGGGACAAATAACTTTCTTGTGACAAAAAGCTCTCTACTAAGACTAACTTAGTTGTTTCTTTATCTAAACAGCCCCTAGTTTTTATTTACGTGCTCTTTATTATCTTGCAAACTTATCCTACAACACCCACAAAGTGCTTCTAGTTTCATTCTTGTTCTAGGTAAAGCGAACGTTAAGCGTGCGTAGAGTTGTATCGGTGGTCGATAGAACTTGAGGGAATATTTGTTCTACCTTTAGCTCCTCGTTGGGTTCGACACTCTTACTTATCGAAAGAGGCTACAACTGATCCCCTATACTTGTGGGTTATCACTCAGCTGCTAATACTCGAGAATATTCTTTGGCTCCCCTTGTGTCGAATCAATAAATTTGGGTTGAATACTCTACCCTCGAAAACTGTTGCGGTCCCCTATACTTGTGGGTTATCAAGACCCTTTTCTGGCGCCGTTGCCGGGGAGCATAGCTCTATTCTCTGAGTCACTTGGGATTTATATCTGTTGATCACTATGAAGAATCTAAAAGACCCAAAAACCAAGATCTATCCCTCTACTATGAGGGGAGGTAAGGAACTGCCATCTAGCTCTGCACTTGATTCACCTTCTGTTATGAGTAAATTTGCGACACCACCACCTGCTATTGATTCTGATATGTCGCAAGTAATTGATGATGCCACTTCTGCTATGCATGATGCTTATGATGATACTTTGCTTGATAATAATGTGCCACTGGGTGAATTTCTTGATGAACAAATTGCTAGAGTTAATGCTGAAACTGATGATATTTCTGAAACTGATGAAATTATTGAAACTGAACACTATGAGACACCTGTTAGACCTAGCTCTCCTAGATATGAATTGCCTAATATACCTAAGGGTTATGTTATGGAGGGGGAGGTAGCTAGGGACTTTCTTGCTTGTAAGGATAGAGATGATCTTAAGAAATTACTATGCAAGTGGAAGGAAAAATCTTTGAATGCTAGAATGCTATATGATCCTAAGTTTGATACTTCACCTATCTTTGTTACTGATAAGGATTATGAATTCTCTGTCGATCCTGAATTAATTACTTTGGTTGAATCTAATCCTTTCCATGGTTATGAATCTGAAACTGTTGTGGCACATCTTACTAAATTGAATGATATAGCCACCCTATTTACTCATGAGGAAAAAAATTGTTATTACTATATTCTTAAGTTGTTTCCTTTCTCATTAAAGGGCGATGCTAAGATATGGTTTAATTCTTTTGCTCCTGGTTGTGTGTGTAGTCCCCAGGATATGATATATTACTTCTCTAAAAAATATTTTCCTGCCCATAAGAAACAAGCTGCCTTGCAGGAAATATTTAACTTTGTGCAAATTGAAAAAGAGAGTCTCCCACAAGCTTGGGGGAGGCTTCTCCAATTACTTAATGCTTTGCCTGATCATCCTCTCAAGAAAAACGAAATACTTGATATCTTTTATAATGGACTAACCGATGCTTCTAGGGACCACCTAGATAGTTGTGCTGGTTGTGTTTTCAGGGAACGAATTGTTGAACAAGCTGAACTACTATTGAATAATATATTGAGCAATGATAATGATTGGACTATTCCCGAACCACCTCCAAAGCCAACTTCGAAGAAAAGAGGTATTCTATTTCTCAGTCCTGAAGATATGCAAGAGGCAAAGAAATCTATGAAAGAAAAAGGTATTAAAGCTGAAGATGTTAAGAATTTACCACCTATTGAAGAAATACATGGTCTTTATACCCCGACACAGGTAGTAGAGGTAAATTCTCTCCGTAGATTTGATGAAGGTGATATTCCTTATAATAAGTCTACTAGCCAATGCTTGGATGAGTTTGATAACTTTATTGTTAAGCAAGAAAATTTCAATGCTTATGTTAGTAGACAATTGAGACATAATGCTTACATGCTTGATCGCTTAGGTGATTATATGAGTAGAACTATCAATGATCTTAAGATTATTAGTAAACATGCTTCCATGGTAACTACTCAAGTAGAACAAGTACTTAAGGCACAAAATGATTTGCTTAATGAGATGAATGGTAAGAACAATGATCATTCTGTTAGAGTTGTGACTAGAGGTGGTAAAATGACTCAGGAACCTTTGTATCCTGAGGGCCATCCTAAGAGAATTGAGCGGGATTCTTAGAGAATTAATACTGATGCACCTAGTCGTCCCAGTAATAAAAGGAAAAAAGAATGATGAGAGGACTTTGCATGCTGCTAGTGAACCTGTTATAGACACACCTGAGAATCCAAATGATATTTCTATTTCTGATGCTGAAACACAACCTGGTGATGAACATGAACTGGGTGATAATATTAATGATGATGTTCATGTGGATGCTCAACCTAGCAATGATAATGATGTGGAGATTGAACCTGATGTTGATCTTGATAACCCACAACCTAAGAATAAAGATATGATAAAAGAGACTTTGTTGCTAGAAAGCATGGTAAAGAAAGAGAACCATGGGTTCAGAAACCCATGCCCTTTCCTCCTAAACCATCCAAGAAAAAGGATGATGAGGACTTTGAGCATTTTGTTGAATTGCTTAGACCTGTCTTTTTGCGTATGCGCTTGACTGATATTCTGAAAATGTCTCCTTATGCTAAGTATATGAAAGATATTGTGACAAATAAAAGAAAGATACCGAAAGCTGAGATTTCCACCATGCTTGCTAATTATACCTTTAAGGGTGGAATACCAAAGAAACTAGGAGATCCCGGAGTACCTACTATACCATGCTCTATTAAAAGAAATTATGTTAAAACTGCTTTATGTGACCTTGGAGCTGGTGTTAGTGTTATGCCTTTCTCTTTGTATCGTAGACTTGATTTGAATAAGTTGACACCTACTGAAATCTCTTTGCAAATGGCTAATAAATCAACCGCTTTACCCATCGGTATTTGTGAGGATGTGCCTGTCGTAGTTGCAAATGTTACTATCCTAACGGACTTTGTTATTCTTGATATTCCCGAGGACGACAGTATGTCGATCATCCTTGGTAGACCTTTTTTGAATACTGCAGGGGCTGTTATTGATTGCAACAAGGGCAATGTCACTTTTCATGTTAATGGTAATGAGCATACGGTACACTTTCCGAAGAAACAACCTCAAGTTCATAGTATCAACTCTATTGGAGAAACTCCAACAATTGCTATTGGAGGTTTTAAATTCCCTCTCCCTACTGTCAAGAAGAAATATGAAATAATCATGGTAGCGGACATGCCTGTCCCCGTTGAGGTAACTTAGTGTTATTCGAAAATTCTCCGGTTTCATGTTACTCGAAAGAAGTTTGTTAATAAGACTTGATCAACCTTGTTAATGAATTCCTTTTGACGGGCATGAGATGGATGAATTTAGAAAGCACAACCTTCTGTACCCAACTTTTACTTTCTGTTATTTAGATTAAATAAAGCAAAAATACTATTATACTTCTGTTTTCTGAATTATCCGTGCAATAAAAAATGACCTGAAAAAAAGTTCTCCAAATGCCCTGAAAATGTAGTATGATTTTTTCGGGAATATTTAAGAATTTCTGGCACTGAGAACACATCAGGGGGCTGCACCAGTGGGCCACAAGCCTACAGGGCGCGCCCACCCCCCCACCCCCCGGGCGCACCCCCTGGCTTGTGGGTCCCACGTAGGCCCCCCTCACTTATTCCAGCACCCATCCACTTCGTCTTCCTCCAGAAAAAATCCCACCATTGCTCAAGCCCGTGTTCTTGCTCATTTTGCTGCCATTTTTGATCTCCTTGTGCAAAGCTCCATTTGCAAAACTGTTTTGGGGAATTGATCTTCGGTATGTGACTCCTCCAATGGTCCAATTAGTTTTTGTTTTAGTGCTTTATATATTGCAAATTTTTGCTACTGTGGTGACCTTGTTCTTGAACTTGCATGTCAAATTTGTATGGTCCCAAGTAGTTTTGATGCATGATATAGCCTCTAGGCACTTGTGGGAGTAGTTGCTATAAGTTTTGTTGAGTTTTGTTCACCTTTATTTTGAGTCACTAAAAATTTCAGAAAATTTTCAGAGAAAGAAATGATGAGGAGATTCTTAAGAGGCTCTTCAAGCCGGGGCTCTAAAGAAGATGAAAATGAGGTGAAGAAGAAGTCCAAATACAATCTTCCTCGCATCGCGGAGGTTCGGCCATGTGAATGGCCAAGTGATGCATTCTTGAGGGCGGCCGGAATTTATGAAGATTTCTATTATTTGGCAGAGAATGCAGGCATCACCGACTTCCTCAATGATAAGTGTGACCAGTACCTCCTACTCACTAATATCTTCGTGCAAAACTTTCACTTTTATCCTAGGAAGGATCCTCCCATGGTAGAGTTTTACTTGTATGATGTGCCTAAGAAGATGACACTTTACGATTTTTGCAATGTTTGCAAACTACGTTATGAGGGCAGCATCAGTGAACCACGTCCTAGAGACATGGAGGACTTTATTGCCGCAACCACTGTGGGGGAAGAGAGAGGGGTGTCAAAGGCAAGAGCAGCTAGTTTACATTTTCCTGTTCTACGCTATTATTCCTTATTTGCGGGGAGATGTTTAGTTGGTCGTGGGGAGAGTGGAGGCCTTAGTGCTCCCGACCTCGCCATTCTGCGCCACGCTTTACTTGCTGATAGAACTTTTAGTCTGGGCGCTATGGTGGCCCAACGGTTGAACTTAAACCGTTCGAAGGGCCCCATATTCGGAGGTATCTATGCATCTCGTCTAGCCAAACACTTTAACATACCCATTAGGCTTGATGAGGAAGAGGAAATGCTGCTACCCACAAGATATTTAGACTATGACAGTATGGTAGCACATGATTTTATTAGGAAGGATAATGATAGGAGGCTGCTTTACAACTTAGTATTTAGTCAGGGTACTTGTGTGATTGTTGCTCTGCCTGCTTCTTCTTTGTTCGATATCCATTCAGGCAGGTACACTATTATGCCCGAGGACATCTACAGATATTGGGGTCTGTCGCAACCCCCAGCACCTGAGCCGGCACCAGCCCTTGATCCGTATCAGGATCCAGTTTTTCAGTGGGAGCCACAGGAGCTCGCCAACCAGTGGAACCCTCAGGACCCTCTGGAGTATCCAGGAGATGGTTATTTTCAGCCATGGCCCTAGACCAACTTAGGCCAAAATCCTAAGCTTGGGGGAGTACGTATTTCTCACCGACATTACATTCATGTTCACACACTAATCTTAGTAGTCGGTGCTTATACTTTTTCATTGAATCATCCATGGTATTTTATTTCTTCTTTCCGCTTTCTTCTTGTGTGCTTAATTAACCTTGAGAAAATAAAAAAAATAGTTCTAGCTTTACCTTTTAGTTTGTTTAGTTGTAGCATTAAAAGAAAACCCAAAAAGATTTCTCGTTCTTCTTTTGCTTGTTGGGAGCTTTCCCGTGTAAATAGTTTTCCTTTCTTCTTTGGGTCATAAGGAGAAGACCACAATGAAATGTTGAGTGGCTCTCATATGCATTATTGTTTATCTATCAGAGAGCCCATATTACCTTGCCTTCTCCTTTGAGTTATTGTTTGCAGATTCCAGCTTAGTCCCATGCACGTGCACTCTTATTATTATTCACACCGTTCGGTCGTGCAAGTGAAAGGCAATAATGACGATATCTGATGAAGTGATTGAGATGGAGAAAAGCTAGTATGAACTCGACCTATTTTGTTTTTGTAAATATGATTAGCTCATCGTTCTGGATTCAGCTCATTATGGATGAAACATGTTTGCAATGACAATTAGAGAATATAGTTACTCATGCCATGCTTAATTAGCTAAGAGTGTATAATGGTTTGTCTTGAGTGCCAACATGCATTTTTTAAAATGGTTGTGATGTAGTATGATAGGATGGTATCCTCCTCTGAAGGATTCAAGTGGCTTGACTTGGCACATGTTCACGCATGTAGTTGAAACAAAATCAACATAGCCTCCACGATGTTTATATTCATGGTGATTTATATCCTACTCATGCTTGCATTCAGTGTTGGTTAATCTCAATGCATGTTTATGACCGTTGTCGCTCTCTAGTTGGTCGCTTCCCAGTCTCTTGCTAGCCTTCACCTGTACTAAGCAGGAATACTACTTGTGCATCCACTTCCATAAACCCAAGGTTGTTCCATATGAGTCCACCATATCTACCTATATGCGGTATTTACCTGCCGTTCCAAGTAAATTTGCATGTGCCAAACTCTAAACCGTCAAATAATATTCTGTTTTGTATGCCTGAATCGCTCATGTAGTGACTAGGGGTTGTCGGTATCTTCCATGCTAGGTGGGTTATTCTCACGATGAGTGTTTATTCACTTGTCATTCATGGGAAAGTGGCTGGTGATCGGGATGCCCAGTTCCATGCTCAAAAATCAAATCAAAATATAATGAAACAAAACTCCCCCAGGATTGTTGTTTGTATGGACGGTACCCGTGGATTCGGCTCGCCGTGGAGTGTGTTTGATTGGTGGAGGGGGAGTAAAAACTTTATCATTCTGTTTGGAAACCGCCTATAATGTATCTAGCATGGAAGATGGCGAGATCTCTCGGTCATTATGTTGACAATGAAAGCATACCGCTCAAAATTATTATTCATCCCTGTTTTAAAAACTCGAGCTCTGGCACCTCTGCAAATCAATGCTTCCCTCTGCGAAGGGCCTATCTATTTTACTTTACTGTTGAGTCATCCTCCTCTTATAAAAAGCACCAGTTAGAGAGCACCACCGTCATTTGTATGCTTTGTTATTAATTGATATTGAGTATGACTGTGACTGGATCTATTTTACCATGAATTACAATTTACAGTCAGCCCTTGTTCTTCGGAGGTGCTCTGCATTTATGTTTTGCGGTCTCATAAAGGGCTAGCGAGATACCATTATATCATAGTGTATCATGATTGTTTTGATAAAATTGTTGTCATCCGAGATTTATTATTATTTCTCGCTAGTTGATTATGCCATTGATATGAGTAAATGTGAGACCTAAATGTTATTGTGAATATGGTTAGTCTATAATCTTTGCTGAAAACCTGAACATCAGTTAGACATATTTACAACAACAAGATCAAACAGAGTTTGTAAAAGTTTTTCTTTGTCACTTTCAGTTTGTCAACTGAATTGCTTGAGGACAAGCAATGGGTTAAGCTTGGGGGAGTTGATACGTCTCCATCGTATCTACTTTTCCAAACTCTTTTGCCCTTGTTTTGGACTCTAATTTGCATGATTTGAATGGAACTAACCCGGACTGACGCTGTTTTCAGCAGAATTGCCTTGGTGCTATTTTTGTGCAGAAATAAAAGTTCTCGGATTGACCTGAAAATTTACGGAGAATATTTTTGGAATTAATAAAAAATACTGACGAAAGAATCAACCAGAGGGGGTCCACCCATTGGCCACAAGCCAGGGGGGCGCCCCCCCTAGGGCGCGCCTAGGTGGCTTGTGGGCCCCCTGCAACTCCTCCGACCTCAACTCCAACTCCATATAACCCTATTCGGAGAGAAAAAAATCAAGGAGAAGAGGTCATCGCGTTTCACGATACGGAACCGCCGCCACCTCCTATTCTTCCTCGGGAGGGCAGATCTGGGGTCCGTTTTGGGCTCCGGAGAGGGGAAATCGACGCCGTCGTCATCACTAACCATCCTTCATCACCAATTTCATGATGCTCTCCACCGTTCGTGAGTAATCCCATCGTAGGCTTGCTGGACGGTGATGGGTTGGATGAGATTTACCATGTAATCGAGTTAGTTTTGTTAGGGTTTGATCCCTAGTATCCACTATGTTCTGAGATTGATGTTGCTATGACTTTGCTATGCTTAATGCTTGTCACTAGGGCCCGAGTGCCATGATTTCAGATCTGAACCTATTATGATTTCATGAATATATATGTGTTCTTGATCCTATGTTGCAAGTTGTATACACCTATTACGAGTTATGATCCGCATCCCCCAGGGTGACAATAACTGGGATTCTTTCCGGTGATTACCGTAGTTTGAGGAGTTCATGTATTCACTAAGTGCTAATGCTTTGGTCCGGTTCTCTATTAAAAGGAGGCCTTAATATCCCTTAGTTTCCATTAGGATCCCGCTGCCACGGGAGGGTAGGACAAAAGATGTCATGCAAGTTCTTTTCCATAAGCACGTATGACTATATATGGAATACATGCCTACATTATATTGATGAATTGGAGCTAGTTCTGTGTCACCCTATGTTATAACCGTTGCATGATGAATGCCATCCGACATAATTATCCATGACTGATCCATTGCCTACGAGCTTTTCACATATTGATCTTTGCTAAGTTACTTTTCCGTTGCCACTGTTACGATTGCTACAAAACCGCTACTGTTACTTTTGCCACCGTTACCGTTACTTCCATACTACTTTGCTGCTAAATACTTTGCTGCAGATATTAAGTCTTTCAGGTGTGGTTGAATTGACAACTCAGCTGCTAATACTCGAGAATATTCTTTGGCTCCCCTTGTGTCGAATGAATAAATTTGGGTTGAATACTCTACCCTCGAAAACTGTTGCGATCCCCTATACTTGTGGGTTATCACCGCGCCTGACGGTTGCCCAGCAAAGGCGCGGTTCCCGGAGTGTTGTGGGGGAGTGGCGGCGACGCACGACCCACCGAACGCCACGCGTCGTGCCTGGCCCGCAGGCGATGGGGCCCGCGTCACTTCGGCCTCCCCAACAGGCATGGCCCTCCATGCCGCTGGCCCGGGGGCTACTGTCGGGCCCCTGGGACTGGGGGTGTCCAGGCCCGTTTGCCTGCGGCCCAAGACGCGAAGATTGCCTCGAACGCTAGGTGGCCCCACCAGCAGGGCTCAAGTAGTCGGGCCTTGCGAGGGCCAGCGCCTCGCGAGGCGCGAGGCGATGCCACCGCCAAACACTTCGCAAGTTCCCCCACAAGGCTCCCCGTGGCACCCTCGGGAGGCGAGTCCGCCTGGAGCTGGCCGGGCAGGGCCCCGCAACTCCGTACCCGCACATGGGTGACGCACGCCGTGCCAAGCGGTGCCGGCGGCAGCGCCAGCAGGCACGGACGATGAGGATCCCCTCTTTGGTGATGGAGGAGAGGTGCCAGCCTGCGGGTTCCCAAAGCATCCCCCAAAGGTTTCCTCTTCCGTGCAAGAAGACCAAGACCGAGGGCTAGGTAGGACGGATGTCACCCCCGAGCCCACGAGCGCGTCACGACGTGGAACTTTAGCAGGCGAAGACCACCTTTTGTCAGGATAAGCTGCAACCTTGTCCCCTTTCAAAATGGCCGTTGTGGCAACCCTTCCCGCGTGATATTTTCGGGGGAAGAGGACCGGGGCCAATATAAGGAGGGAACCAGCTCTCGCAAGGGGGAGACACTTCGGTTGGGCAAGAACAAGCCTTGTACTCCTCTTCTTCCCCAAGCAATCTACCAAGCAGGAGTAGGGTTTTACACCGTGAGGTGGCCCGAACCTGGGTAAACTCTGTGTGTTCTTGTTCTTCTTCCTAACTCAGGCCACCGGAGAGTCGTCTTGAGGTTGGGAGGTAGAGTAGGGCCGGAGAGCTAGCGCACCCCAGTGTTCGAACCTTCTTGGGTCTGCGGAGCCCTGTATCCGACAACGTTCTTTTAAGTAGGAGAGATATCTCTACTAGTATATGCCCGCACGTTGCAGCGAGCTAAAAAATAATGGCAGTTGACTTCTGCTTATCCTCCTCCCGCTCTCGTTGACGATGGCAATGGTAACCATCTAACCATCCAACGTAGTTAGAGCATCAACAATCGGACCCCCTATACCCCCACAAACGCCTGTGCGGGCAGTCTAGTCAGTGTCCGGACAAAAAATGCCACCCAAACAGGCTCCTCGTATCCGACCCAAATGCATGGTTTGACCGACACCCTCCATATCCAGCCCAAATCTGCGGTGGGTATGGGGACGCCCGGGCATGCCCGTCCACACCCCTCACGTCGGATCCGTCCCACTAGGGCCCACCCGACCCCCACATAAATTGACCCTTATCCGCACTCTATAGGAAACCCTAGCCGCAATCCACTCCACTCCAGTCCACTGCCCTCCGCCCATAATTTCCCGTCAAGCAATCTCCCCCTTTCTTTGACATTGCAGGCAGCAGATCCGAGTCCTACACCTCCCGGTCCATTGACTCGGATCTCGTCCCACACGTCCACAGGGAGGAGATGGTTGTCCACCTTGTGCTTCGCCGATCCCTAGGGGAGACTGCCCGACGGCAGCGGCCGGACTCCATCCGACAGGAATCCATTGCGTCCACCCAACTGGCACATGGATTTGGTGTGAGGCGTGTCGTTGCTGACTCGCTGGGTGCAGTACAGTCCGCCTGGCATCCAAATGTCATGGCGGACGATTCTGATAGTAGAAGAGGGGTAGGATAAAGGAGTGTGGTCTACCGAGATGCAAATGGGTGACAAGTATTTTTACGAGTTCGGGCCTCTCACGGTCGAGATAACAACCCTATGTCTCGTGCTCCAGAGAGGCCTTATGTGTTTTGGTATGAATATGAGGATTACAAAGGATGTGTGGGAGATAGAATGGGAATGGGAGAATGGACCCCCAGTCCTAGTGGTGCATGGTGGCTTACGAAGAGTGCACCACCCCCTCATCTCCTAACTTACAAAATGGGACTGAACCATCACCCTTAATGTCGCCCACTAAGAGGGTAATTAATCGTTCCACTCGTCGATGGTGACACTTCAAATACTTTGCATGATTGTCGTGCTTCTCTTATACAAGTGACCGTTCGCCCGAGTATTTAGGAGTTCCTTGTCTGAGTAATCTGGCATGCTCAATGTATTTGAATGATTTGATATTGTCCAAGTAATTCCCATCATTCTGAGTACCTGATACTTCAGATCGTCAAAGTAGTGATGACCGAAATGTCATCCGAGTGACTTCTTGGGTGGTTGAGATTGATCTGGGCCCATCTATCGTATGGCCCTATGCTTTATGAGACTTTGACCCATGCTCGTTAGACAGACCCCGGGGTTTGAACCATGAGGATCTTATCTTTCATGACAGGGAGCTCGTTGATGCACACAGAACAACAAGCAATGAAAGAATGGGATGCACCGGAGTCTAACAATATTAAGGCGGGTATGTTATTGATAGAGAACATACCGAGGACCATGTCCGACGCTTCATGGTCTTCTTAAGCGAAGAGGTGGTAGACCTTGCTCTGGCGAGGCTTGGGCTTGATCTGGCTGTTGTTGACTTGAGTCTTCATTTGGGGTACAAATCTTCCGGCATGCGGCCGAGTAATGCCCTGCTTTTCCGCAGGTGAAGCAGGGGATGTTTCGCTTGCAGTAGTCTAGCACAGGATGGTTTCCATTGGGCCTGGGCTGAGATTCCACCTTGGGGTGGCTGATGTGTGGGCTGCTAGTCCAGGTCAGCTTGGGTGTCGTGGCGCCAGGTGGCCAAGTGTGTGGCTTCTGTGCATGGATTTCACGGGTGCTCTTTAATTGTTTGAACTTGCGCTTATGCTCATCGTAGCTGACCTTTTTCTCCCTCTCGATTATGAGGGCTTTGTTGAGAAGCGTATGGAAATCTAGGAAGTCCAACATGTTGAGTGGACTTCGGATGGAGTGGTGTAGTCCTCCCAAAAAGCGATCTATCTTTCACTTTTATGTGCTCACACCGTGTGCCGAATAGCGAGCGAGGTTGTTGAGCTTGTTGAGGTAGTCGATGACGGATATGCCTCATTGTTGTAGTGCGAGAAATTCCCTTTGCTTGACCTTCATGACCCCTGATGGGATGTGGTATTTGTGAAATTTTTCCTTGAAGCCTTCCCAATCGATGGTTTCCTCGCTTGGCCATATTGTCTTGGTATTATCCCATCATATGGCGGTGGCCCCCTCAAGGTAATGGTTGGCGAAGGGAACTTTGTATTGTTCATCACAATGGGAGATCTCTAACTTTTTCTCCATTGTCCCCAACCAGTCGTCTGCCTCGGGTGGGTCTGCGGCTTGCTAGAAGGTGGGTGGTCGAGTTTGCTGGAAGTCACACAACTAAAATTGTTGGCCTTGAGTTGGTCTCTGGCCGACTATCACTTCCATGCTCCTTAGGAAATCAGTGAAGTCTATGTTCGTTTTCCCTTCGAACATCCTCATGATCTAGTTTGTGGTTGGTGGCTGGTATGGAGGTGGAGGGCATGGTTCACGTGACTGTTATCGGTACTAAAAGCGGATAATCTTAGGGAGGGGGTCCCGAGGGGTGGATCTAGGAACGATGGGTAACATCAGACAAGGAAGACGATGTTTCACCCAGGTTCGGGCCATCTGGAAGAGGTAAAACCCTACGTACTGCTTTGATTGTTTTGATGTGATGAAGTACAGAGTACAAGAGGATCTACCACGAGATCGTATGATTGTGTTCTAAACCCTAAGGCTTGTAATTGTGCCTCTACGAACTAAAACCCTCGACTTATATAGATGCTCGGGGTACCTAGGTTTACACATATGGTCGGTTGCCAACTAGAGATAAACATGCCGACTACCAGAGTTGTCCTTGAAGTATACGCCAAGTCTTCGGTGGTTTCCATCTTACTCACGACGAGGTTCATAGCTTCGGCTGTCCTCTAGGCGGTAGCTGGTGGGCCATTAGCTCGGCCCAGAGATTACATGCACTATGGGCTAGTACCCCCTAGTCCGAGGCACCCTTAGTAGACCCTGAACTAGTCTCCAATGACGAGGACCCTCTCATGTTTGATGTCTTCGGCTTGGCAGGCCAGTTCCTCCATAGTTGATTCGCGTCTTAGACCCGAGGTCTTTTTATCCCAGGCATCTTTTCAGGTTCTTCTATTACGGCCGAACTCGCCGACCATATGCTTTAAAGGTCATACTTCCACACCCAAAGTCTGGAGATCGCTTAGCCTCAAAGGTTGGACGCATGGGTGTGAACAACGGTTTTTTACCTGACAACTTTCACCGAACCGTCTATCATGCTAATTGAGCCAGTTATTGCGAATCGTATCGCAGCCCGAGGCAGCTTTCTCATTGACACGTCCTATCAATATAGAGATCATGCTCCTTTTTTAAGGGATATCATCAACGAATTGATTCAACGGATGCGCGCTTAACGACACAAAGGATTAGAAAGTGGCGATTTACACAACACAGTAAGGGGAACCTTGGCCTTTTTACAGACTTATAAAAGCAAATGATAGTTGCTCACTTCCTTTCACGCTTCCATCTCATGTGCCCTTGCTTACAGCTTCCACAGCTCTAGCGTCCCAGATATGTTCCCAAGTTCTCCCTACGCTCGCATTTCCCCACCGGCGATTTCCGAGACCGAGATGAAGGGCAAGTGGGTGTCCTCCAATGTCACAGAGGGCACCATCAACAAGCTCCGAGTCGCGGGTTACATACCCGCCGGAGCTGACTACCGGGTTCCGGACCCGGGCCATCCCATCCCAGCTCCCAATCAAGGGGAGAGGGTGGTCTTCGTACCCCACCTCATCCGAGGTCTGGGGTTTCCCCTCCACCCCTTCGTGAGGGAGCTGATGTTCTTCTACAGGCTAGATTTCCACCATCTAGCCCCAAATTCAATTCATCGCATTGCAGAGCGCTCTGGACCCGCGCCCACCATCTTTCAACACCTGCCATGACAAAAAGTAAACGAAATTAGTACAACATAAAAAAATTGAATACCTGACATGAATAATAATATGTATATAATTTAAGTTGGGATGCATACAAACTAATAATTGTCTGGATCGTCAATAAATGCATCATCATCATCACTATCACGCGTGTCATCATTAATGACGTGCTCATCGGGTTCAGTGGCATCAACATGTGGAAGGCCTTTCTGTAATCAGTCAAGCATTGACAGGTCATCCGCAGCAGTAACCTCTTCTTCTTCCGTCTCTTCTTGTTCCGGCTCAAGGGTGAAGTCGGATTCATTGTCGTTGTCTACTTCCACGTTCTGGGGTGAAGAAGTAGAGCGGTTCTTGAAACGTTTTTTGGAAAGACGTGTGTCTTGGAAGAATTCTCCTTCATATGTGTCTGGGTTAATGTGAGCTTCATAATCCTCTTCATTGGGGGCAGGTGGTCTGTTACGTGGCGGCACTTCATAAACGACATCCCAACCATTCAGATTTGTATTAGTTTGGCAGGCCCACAGTAGATAGAAAACTTGGATCGCCTGTTGAGCCGTAATATAGACATCGGGAACATCTAAATGGGTGCTTTGTTTGATTTCGACTAGCCCTATATGTTCATGAGTCCTTCTAGTCTCCTTCGGCTGGAACCAATAACATTTGAAGACTACGACGTTCGGTGGGTTTTCACCATAGAATAGAAGTTCATAAATTGCTTCAACTCTTCCATAATACTCGGTACCTCCTTCGCCGATAGCAAAGACACCAGAATTTGTAGATTTTTGGTCGGGCATAGATAGCTCTTTGCCAAAGGTATGAAAGCGATACCCGTTGATGCTCAAATGAACGGACCTTATAGTCAAAACCATTAGCGACTTGTCTCAATTCGGTGTCCATAGACTCTGAATTAGCCTACAAGTTTAATACGAAAGGATTGTCACATTAGCCGCAAAGTATACCAAAAATGAAATGGTATATTAATGGTAATTACCATTTGTTTGAACCAAGAGATGAAATCGGGATAGCCGCCTCCATGCTTTGCCAGAAGTTCATACTCTTCGATGGAATCCTTTTGGATCACCACTCCATCCGAGAATTTGGCGACGTATCGACTGTATCAAATATCCAGGAATAAGAGCAGTTCAAAGGAATTAGAAGTTGCAAAACAATGTACCGAGAACTTACTCGATGTACGGGCGCACTTCTGTTAGGTTGTTGAAGATATACAACGAAATGGTCTGACATTCTTTGACATCCAACACTATTGGTTCTGAAGCACCGGCTGGTGCGAGCTTCTCTTTGAATAGGCTGAGGTTGGATCGACCTTTTTTAGGGTCGCCAGCATTGTACCGAGGCTTCGGATTATGCAAATGATGATTTTTGGCTTCGTAGTGTGCAGTCACGAAGTTTGCTGCCTCCTCAGTAATGATTGCCTCGGCCATCGATGCTTCAATTCTAAGTTTATTTTTACATTTTGCTCGAAGCGTCTTCTGCATCCTCTCAGTTGGATAGCACCAACGATTTTGCATGGGCCCCCCAATCTTGCCTCGGTAGGGAGATGTAAAATCAAATGCTGCATTGGATTAAAGAAGCCCGGTGGAAGGATCTTCTCTAACTTGCAGAGCAACTCCGGCGCAAACTTTTCCATGTCATCTAGCACGCCAAGCGATATTTCTTTCGCACAAAGAACACGGAAGAAATAGCTCAGCTCTGCCAGTACTAGCCATTCATCCTCAGGGATAAAGCCAGGCAACATCACCGGCATTACCCGCTCAAGCCATATGTGCCAATCATGACTCATGAGACCAAATATTTTCAATTTTTCAAGACTCGCTCCCCTCTTTAGATTCGCTGCATACCCATCGGGGAACATCAAGTGCATTTTCACCCACAAGATAATTTCCCTCATAGCTCCCCTTGTAAGATTGAACCAGGCCTTTGGCTTCGTCCAGTTCTGCTTTCCTTTCGGTTGTCGCATGTTTTGTAACGGTCTATCACATAGAGTCTGCTGATCGACTCTAGCCTTAGGATAATCCTTTGACTTCCCCTCTATGCCGAACAATGTACCAAAAAGGTCCTCTCCGATATTCTTTTCAGTGTGCATCATGTCGATGTTGTTTGGAAGAAGGAGGTCTTTGAAGTAAGGCATATCCCACAAGCATGTCTTGTGAGTCCAGGCGTGTTCTGAATTATACCCCTTGAAATACCCTGGATGCTCTGGATCAGGCTTGAGAGCGTTTAACTGATCCAGGATCTGTTGGCCTGTCAACGCAGGTGGTGCAGAGTTTTTGACAACTTTACCTTTGATGAAGTTCTTCTTATCTTTTCTGAACTTATGGCGAGGATCCAAGAACTGTCTATGCAAGTCGGAGCAAGAAAACTTGCGGCCCGCCTGCAGCCAATGAAACTGAAGAGCTGCCTTGCATGTGGGGCACGGGAACCTTCCATGCGTACCCCAGCCAGCGAATAGCGCATACGCCGGCAATTCATGCATCGAGTACATGTACCAGACATGCATTTTTGAAGTTTTCTTTTCTAGCGGCGTCGTATGTCTTGAACCCATTATCCCAAGCTTCTTGCAATTCATCCTTAAGCGGCTGCATGTACACATTCATATTCTTCCCTGGATAATTGGGCCCTGGAATTATCAATGTCAGGAAAATGTTCTTTCTTTGCATAATCTGTCCGAGGGGGGGGGAGATTGAGTGGAATGACAAATACAGGCCAACAACTGTATTGGGTTGCTGTCATACCAAACGGATTGAATCCATCCGTGCCGACACAGACTCAAGGATGCCTTGGATTTGCCGCTTTATCCGAATATATTGCATCGAAGTGCTTCCACGCAAAAGCATCCGATGTGTGTACCAACATCTGATGCCAACTGCATCTAGTTCGGTTCTTTTGCCCAATTTGTGCCATGTCATCTCTCTGGCCGTCTCTTCGGCCATGAAAAGACGTTGAAGCCTTGGTATGATTGGCATGTACCGAAGAACATTAACTGGGATTTTGGTATGCCTCTTCTCACCCATACCGTTGTCTACCACAACATACCTGGAAGATATGCAAATGGGACAATAGTTCAAGACCGCATACTCAAGCCTAAATAAGGCACATCCGTTCTCACAGGCATCTATCTTCTCATAGGGCATCTTAAGTACACGGAGGATTTTGTCCGACTGGTACAGGTTTGCAGGCATGACATGGCCTTTGGGTAGAAAGCGTCCAAATAGTGCCATCATCGCGTCGTAGCATTCTCTGCCCAAGTTGAATTGATCCTTCACAGCCATTACTTGCGCGATGGCATCCAACTCACAAAGCTCAGTGTGCTCGTGGAGAGGAAATTTTGAAGACTCCAACATTTCATAGAAGGCCTTTGCAGATTCCTCCATCTCATTGTCCGAATCCCGAGCATCATCAAAGTTTTGCATCATGTCATCGATCCCGGTACCATGCTTGTTGTTGCGACGATGAACCACCTCAGCTCTGGTACGTTGGGCAGACTCACCATGAAATGTCCACACAGTATAATCAGGCGTAAAACCACACTTCTGCAGGTGTTTAGCCATTTCACCCTCTGTCCTCTATTTAAAGTTGTCGCACCTAATACAGGGGCACCGGTTTTTTGTCTGGCCATTTGCAAATGCGGCTTTCACAAACCCCTTGGTTTTTGTTAACCATTCATTGGTCATGTCTTTCTGACTAGTGTGACCGGTGTACATCTACACACGATCACTCATCTTGCCTAGCTACTAAACACACAAGAAATATATATATAATTCAGCATATATATATATATATATATATATATATATATATATTCATCGGTTAATCAAGTTTGTTAATTTTATTACGTCCATGCAACCTACACGCTAATAGGTAAAGATAGGTCCTAATCCCACCCGAGTATGTGTAGATTGGGTTCATTTTCCCATGCTCTGCTCCGGATCCGACGCAGAATTTTGGCAGCACCTCCCCATTGTTCTCCTGATACACTTCTCGGCATTAAACAGAGAGGATGTGTACCCAGAGAACAACAAGGAGGCACTGCCAAAATTCTGCATCGGATCCGGAGCAGAGCATGGGAAAACGAACCCCATCTACACATACTCAGGCTGTCCATGGATAACGTGGACAATTTGAAAGGATGGCGGTTATAAATATGCAAAGACATGCATATTTATAGATGTCCCCCTTTTGAACGGGAGACGCATAGTGGTCACGCATACTGATGATTGAATATACCTATATCTAGCAAGTATCGTCGGCATGAAGACCGGAATAGAGCAAATGAAGCGGGAAGGAGGAGATGTCATTTGTGCTCACCCACAAACGCAGGGAGCTCGTCGAACGCACGGGGAGGTCGTCGAACACCACACCCTCGCAGTGATGAAATAGCTGCACATTTAAATCCACATGATCAACACGAATATTCAATCCCGATAGAAAAATCTATCTATACATATAACTACTTTTCCACTTCTATTTTATTCTTTTTCTCCTCTATTTCTTCTTAATCTCATCTTCTTCTTCCTTTTCTTCTCTTCTTCTTCTTCTTCTTCTTCTTCTTTTCTTCTCCTCTTCTTCTCCTCCTCCTTTTCTTCTACTTTCTCCTCTTCTTGTGTTTTTCCTCTTCTTCTCCTCTTCTCCTCTTTTTCTTCTTCTTCTTCTTCTTCCTTCTTTTCCTTTTTCCTCTTCTTCTTCTCCTCTTCTCCTCTTTTTCTTCTTCTTCTTCTTCTTCTTCTTCTTCTTCTTCTTCTTTTTCTTCTTCTTCTTCTTCTTCTTCTTCTTCTTCTTCTTCTTCTTCTTCTTTTCTTCTCCTCTTATTCTTCTTCTTCTTTTTCCTGTTCTTCTTCTCCTCTTTTTCTTCTTCTTCTTCTTCTTCTTCTTCTTCTTCTTCTTCTTCTTCTTCTTCTTTTCCTTTTTCCTTTTCCCTTTTTTTCCTTCTTCTTTTATTCTTCCTTTCCTTCTTCTTTTCTCTTTTCTTCTTTTCCTTCTAATTTTCTTCTTCTTCTTTTCCTTTTTCCTTTTTTTATAACCTAACTAACCTAATTAACAATAGCTATCTAACTAATCTAATTAGATGAAAAAACAGAAGAAAAAACAACCTACCTACTCACCGGAGGGGGGGCGGGCTTCAGGGCCGGCCGGGCGGCGGGCCGGCAGGGGCGGCGCGGGCGGCCGGGCGGGGCAGGGGCGCCGGGGGCGGCAGGGCGGCCGGGCGGCGAGGCGGCGGAGGGCAGAGGGGCGGCGGGGGGGGGGTAGAGGAGCTCGGGGGCGAGATAGAGAGAGAGAAAGAGAGAGATGGGGTGGGGGTCGGACAACGGCCGTTAGTACCCAGGCTCTTTGTCGTCCGTTGGCAGATGGCAAAGAGCCTCCAAGCAGACGACAAAGAGTGGGCAGGCGGTCCAGTTGACCCAACCAACCCCATGGTCCAGTGGGGCCCAGGTGGGCTCTTTGCCATCTGCTTTTATTCTGTTTGCCGTTTGCTAGCGGATGACAAAGAGTTGGCAGACGGCAAGTACTATCTGTGTCGTCTGTCCACTCTTTGCCGTCAGCTAGAGGGAAGCTGACGGCAAAGAGTGTCTTTGCCTTCCACTAGCTGACGGCAAAGATTGGACAGACAACAAATTATGTGATTCCTATAGTGAGTATTTCACCCTGATTTATTGATTCGACACAAGGGGAGCCAAAGAATATTTATCGGCCTTAGCAGTTGAATTGTCAATTCAACCATACCTGGGATATCACTCTGCAGCAAAGTTTTAGTAGCACGACAAGTAACAGTAGTAACAGTAACAGCAATAGTGACAACGGTAATTTTGTATCAGTTGTGACAGTAGCAGCAGCAATAGTAACTTAGCAAGATTCAGTGTATGTAAAGCGTAGGCACGTGGATCGGTGATGGATAATGATTTAGATGACATCAATCATGTAACAGTTACACACTAGGGCAAGACAGAACTAGCTCCAATTTATCAATGCAATGTAGGCATGTATTCCATATATAGTCATGCGTGCTTGCGATAAGAACTTGTATGACATCTTTTGTCCTACCCCCCCATGGCAGCGGGGTCCTACTAGAAACTAAGGGATATTAAGGCCTCCTTTTAGTAGAGAACCGGAACAAAGCATTAACACATGGTGAATACATGAACTCCTCAAACTACGGTTTTAGAACATAGTGGACACTAGGGATCAAGTCCTATCAAACTTAACTCGATTACATGATCAATCTCATCCAATCCCATCACCGTCCAGCAAGCCTACAAAGGAATTACTCACTCCCGGTGGTGAGCATCATGGTGGTGTTGATGAAGAAGGGTTGGTGATGACGATGGTGACCAATCCCCCTCCCTGGAGCCCCAAACGGACTCCAGATCAGCCCTCTTGATGAAGAACAGGAGGTGGCGGCGGCTCCGTCTCGTGAAACACGATGAAATCTTCTCTCTGATTTTTTCTCCGAAGATGTGAATTTATAGGAGTGGAATTAGGGTCGGGGAGCCACGTGGGCCCCAAGCCATCAGGGCGTTCCCAGGGATGGGTGGGCGCCCTGTTGGCTTGTGGCCCACAGGCAGCCCCCTCCGGTGGATCTTCGCTCCATAATTTAGGATCACGTTTCATTTTCTCCATCATATATTTTTCTTTTAGTTTTCATTGTAGTTTCTTCAAATCATCTATATTTTCACAAGCAAGAAAGTCTCTAGCTACCTCTCCATGCATAACATAACCCTCGGGTATGTCAGGCAATTCATATCTATTGGGAGAGCAAGGTGTAACAGGTGATTCAAAATCTTCATCAGTTTCAGCATTCTCAAGTTCTCTAGCTTTAGTAATATGAGCATCAAGTAATTCATTCAGTGGCACAGTTTCAGTTTCATCATGTGTAGCAATAGTATCATCATTAATTTCAGAAGTAGCATCATCAAGTTCATGCGGCAATTCAGAACGATCAACAGGTGGTGGTGTAACAAGCTAATTCAAAACAGTAGGTGAATCAAAAGCAGAGCTAGATGGAAGTTCCTTACCTGCTCTCGTACGAGAGGGGATAATCTTAGTTCGAGTATCTTTCAGATTCTTCATAGTGGCCATTGGATATCCTCAAGTTAACACAATAAATATAGCTATGCTCCCCGGCAACGGCGACAGAAAAAGGTCTTGATAACCCACAAGTATAGGGGATCGCAACAGTCTTCGCGGGTAGTATTTCACCCTGATTTATTGATTCGACACAAGGGGAGCCAAAGAATATTTATCGGCCTTAGCAGTTGAGTTGTCAGTTCAACCACACCTGGGATATCTCTCTACAGCAAAGTTTTAGTAGCACGGCAAGTAACAGTAACAACAATAGTGACAATAGTAATTTTGTAGCAGTTGTGACAGTAGCAGCATCAATAGTTACTTAGCAAGATTCAGTGTATGTAAAGCGTAGGCACGTGGATCGGTGATCGATAATGATTTAGATGACATCAATCATATAACAGTTACACACCAGGGCAACACAAAACTAGCTCCAATTCATCAATGTAATGTAGGCATGTATTCCGTATATAGTCATGCGTGCTTGCGATAAGAACTTGTATGAGTAAGGCCTCCTTTTAATAGAGAACCGGAACAAAGCATAAACACATGGTGAATACATGAACTCCTCAAACTACGACAATCACCGGAAAGAATCCCAATTATTGTCACCTTGGGGTATGCGGATCAAGACACGTAATAGGTGCATACAACTTGCAAGATAGGATCCAAATCACTCTTATATTCATAAAAACATAATAGGTTCAGATCTGAAATCATGGCACTCGGGCCCTAGTGACAAGCATTAAGCATAACAAAGTCATAGCAACATCAATCTCAGAACATAGTGGACACTAGGGATCAAGCCCTATCAAACTTAACTCAATTACATGATCAATCTCATCCAATCCCATCACCGTCCAGCAAGCGTACAAAGGAATTACTCACTCCCGGTGGTGAGCATCATGGCGGTGTTGATGAAGAAGGGTTGGTGATGACGATGGCGATGAATCCCCCTCTCCGGAGCCCCAAACGTACTCTAGATCATCCCTCCTGAGGAAGAACAGGAGCTGGCGGCGGCTCCGTCTCGTGAAACACGATGAAATCTTCTCTCTGATTTTTTCTTCGAAGATGTGAATTTATAGGAGTGGAATTAGGGTCGGGGGAGCCACGTGGGCCCCACAAGCCTCCAGGGCGCGCCCAGTGGTGGGTGGGCGCGCCCACTTAGCTTGTGGCCCACAGGCAGCCCCCCTCCGGTGGATCTTCGCTCCATAATTCATTATTTATTCCAAAAATAACTCACAAAAAGTTTCATCCAATTCCAAGAACTTTTATTTCTGCACAAAAATAACACCAAGGTTGTTCTGCTGAAAACTGCGTCAGTCCGGGTTAGTTCCATTCAAATCATGCAAATTAGAGTCCAAAACCAGAGCAAAAGTGTTTGGAAAAGTAGATACGTTGGAGACGTATCATGGCCCCAAGCTATCAGGGCGCGACCACCCCCCTGGGCGTGCCCTGATGGCTTGGGGGCACCTCGTGTGCCCTTCGGTCTTCCTCCGAAGCTTCCAGGTCTTATTTTGGTCCAGAAAAAACCATCAATTTTTTTGGGGTATTTGGACTTCGTTTGGTACAGTATTCTTGAAAAGCCAAAAACACGCAAAACAGCAACTGGCACTTGGCACTGGGTTAATAGGTTAGTGCTCAAAAATAATATAAAACAACAAGTAAATGCCTAAAAAGTATACTAGAATGATAATATAATATCATGGAACAATAAAAAATTATAGAACGTTGGAGACGTATAAGAACCTCCTTCCTCTTGGCCAGCTCCTCCTCGCGGGCGGAATAGTGCAGCTCACGCACCGCGGCCGCATCCTCGTGCGCCTGGAGCTCTAGCTCCCGCAGGGTGATCTGCTCCTCCACCCTTCGGGAACGGGCCACCGCCTGCTCACGCCGCTGGACAACCACGTCACCTCGCGGATGGTGTTGTCCTAGAGCTCCATGGCGTCATGGGCGACCTTGAAGCTCTTCTCCCTGGCGACCTCGTCTTGCCGGCGTCCCAGCTTGACGGCCGTCTGGAGCTGGCGCCACCCGACGGCAAGGCCCAGGCGCTCGGCAGCAAAGCACACCTCCTCAGCCAGGATGTCGGCCTCGAGCATGTCGAGTGCGGCATGGGCACTCTGGAAGGGCCCCCGCGTGACTAGGGTGCTACCGCTGATCAGCTGCAGCGCCAGGCACAGACGCTCATCAACGCAGCCTCCCGAGGCCACGACTCGCGAGGACCCTGCGGGGGTCTCCTCCCCCGCAGGGCCCTTGCCACATCACCGGCCACGCGTTGGGGGCTCGACGCGGCCTCCTCCTCGCCCTGCCGTGGCGGTGTGCACACGGGGCTCGTTGCTGCCCCTTGGCGGGCGTCATCCTCCCCCGCAGGCATGGAGCCGTCCAGGGGGTTAGCCTTAGTCTCCACCTCCATGTTAGAGGCGCCCTCAGCATTGGGCGCCTCCGGAGGCACATCTCCCTCCCCAGCTGGGGGAGGCAGGTCTTCACGCAGGGCAGGAGGCACCTCGTGCTCCTCCCCCCTCCGCGGTGCGCTCCGCGTCGGCCTTCGGTCGGGGAGCAACTTTTTCGTGCCCGCAGGGCCTGGCAGGGGACACAGGGGCTCCCCCAGCTGGCGCTGAGGGCGGGGGCACCGCTGATGTGGCAGCCCTCTTCTTCTTGCACGCGAGCGCCCTGCGGAGCTAACAACTCAACATCCGACTCCTAACGCACCAAGCGGAAATGAAAGAAAGACCGGTAAAGGAACTTACTCGTCGACGGCAACCCATCGCTTCCTCTTCGAGAGGGACCTAGAGCGGCTGCTGTCCCCACTCCCATGAGCCCTGCCAGAGCTCCCCCCGGAGGGTGCTCTGCGAGGTTTGCTGGAGCTTGTGCCAGCCCTGCTTGGCTGGCCCATCTCCTTCCGGGGCCTGGAGGCCCCGTCAATCTCTCTCCTGTCGGGGTCTTCCACCACCACCACCTTGTCGTCTCCCTCCTCCACGCGCCTGGAGGAGGCGACCACGAACGGGTGGAGGTCGTCGTCGTCATCGCTGGCCCCTATCAACAGCTGGTGGCGGCTCGACATGCGCCCACGGCTGCTGCCAACGCTGATGCTAGAGGAGGGACTGGTGTCATCAGAGTCCCCTACAGCGGGCACCACAAGGACATGGTTGTCGCAAGACCCCTCGCTGCCTTCGGGGATCAAGCCCCACTTGTTGAAGGCCGGCATCTGGGCCTGGAGCTCCTCGCCGTCGCCACGAGCGTACAGAGGCTCTGCCCCAACCGGCAACTCTATCGGAACCCCCTCAGCAAAGAGGACCTGCAGGATCGCCTCCGCCGCCCGGCCGCCCTGCCGCCCTCGCACAACCTGGTTCGGTCCTTGTAGCCCTGGTACTCCCAGACGGGGTGCGAGCGCTTCTAGAGGGGGGCGATGCAGCGGAGCATGAACTCCCGCGCCACTATGGCGCTTGTGAGTCCTGCCGCATGGAGCTCCAGTAGCCTGGTGGTGACGGGCCCGAGCTTGGCGTCCTCCATCTTAGTGTGCTCCCAGCCCGAGCTCTTTAGGGCGGGCCCGGCGGGCGGCGCAAATAGAGGGCTGCACTGGCCTACCTCCATGTAGATCCAGCGCGCCTAGAGGTTCTCCGCCTTCTTGAGCGGCATCATCTCAATGACCGCTCCGACATGCGGTCCACCATGTGAAAGGAGGCACAGCCCACGCTCGACCCCTTCTTGCACATCATGTTGTAGAAGGTACGGAAGAGGGCCACCGAGGGCATCACACCCAAAAACCCTCGCATAGGTAGGCGAAGGTGGCGAGGAGGAAGACGGAGTTGGGATGGAGATGGAGCACGTGGATATGGTAGTGCTCCAGCACCGCGCTGAAGAAATCTAAGAACGGAGGGAGCAAACCTCCGAAGATAGAGAGGAAGAAGAATGGGAACGTCGTCGCCGACAGCTCCGCGGCTGGCTTTGAGCCCGGCCAGATCTTCGTGGCCCCATGCTTGTTGTGAGCATTGACCGTCAGCGGAACGAGCTTGTTTAGCCCCTCCTTGTTCTTGATGATGGATCGTAGCAGCACCGACTCCACCTGCACCCCGACGGAGACAGAACTCCTCTTCTTCGGCGCCATGGTGGCGGTGAAGCAGCGGCAGAGGTAATGAAGTAGCAAGTGCTGTGTGCACAAGGGAGGAGGGCGATGCGCAAGGGAGGCGGCGGAGGAAGGAAGGCAATGATAGTGTCGCCTGGTGCGCGCGGCGGTCTTAAGGTAGGTGTGTAGTTACCGAGGCATCATGGGAGAAGTGGGTACTTCTTGTCCCATCGCGGTTGCCACACGTCACCTCCTAGCCAGGCAGTTCGTCAGGCCCCGCGGTGTTTTGACCCGCGCCGTTTCGTGCTCCACTCGCGGAACATGCGCGCCACGGGCCCGGGGGCTACCGTCGGTCCAGTGGAACCAGAGTACCAGGGCCCATCTACTACCGGACCAGTCGCCTACGAGAAGAAGGCCCAGCCTGATTGGTGGCCCACTGTTTGACTCCAAGATCCACCCCGCGAGGCTTTGGCCCTGCGAAGTCCTTTCCCTCTCCGTGAAGGCTCAAGCTTCAGGAAGCCTAGCGCGGCTTCCCCCGCAAAGCAACCCCCCGTGAGGCCCCCAGGCGTGCTGACCAAGCAGTCACATGCTCATTGCCCACCATGTAGGTGACGTGACGAGGCTGCAGAGATGGCAAGGACGGTGCCAGTGGGCGCATGCAGAAGAATCTTTCATGTTTGTGATTAAAGGGCAGCGAAACGTTGTCCCTCTCCAAAACGAGTTCCAACACTTAACTATTCACTGCAAGGAGACCAACGTGACACTGGACACCAGGACGGGCGTCATCAGTGAGCCCACGAGCACGTCATGGACGGCCCCTTTGCAGGGCGAAGACCACCTTTGTCAGGGAGGTCTGGGTGCTTGTTCCCCTCTGATTTGCTGCCCTATGGATGTCCTTTTCCTGCCAATGTTTTGGGGAAAGAGACCCGAGGCAAAGATAAGAGGGGCAAGCCACCACCATAGCAAAAGGGACGGCGGAATTGAGAGACAGACCAGAGGAGAGGAGATAGGGAGTGCTTCTTCCTCCTTGAGCTTTGAAACCTGTGTTGAAACCACCGAGTAATCCAACCACAAAGCAGGAGTAGGGTTTTACACCGCAAGGTGGTCCGAACCTGGGTAACTCTCTGTGTTCATCGTGTGCTCCGTGTGCGTTGCCTTGACCATGGCGATGGGCAGGTCGTAGATTGCGAGCATCTCCCCTGTGTTCGAACCGGGTTCTTGAGAGGTTTTCCACAGTTATATTCATGCACTGTAACGGTGAAAAAAAATCAAGGCCAAATGAGGCAGCGACTGGTGGTTCGTCATCCAACATGCCCACACGTCCCCTCTAGGAACCACGAGACTTCGTGTGATGCTCCGGTTTCTGAGAGGTATGTGTCGAAGCTTATCTTGAACAAGCCAATTCTTTTACCATGACATATTGTCGCCATTGCGCGAAATCATGAAAAAATTCATGTATTTCATAGCAATTTTCCATTTTCTTGAATTTAAAAATCTAGATTCTCAATGTTTGTGTCCAAACCGTTACTCAAGATGTTTGGAATTCCTTCCAATTTATTGCATGGGGTATAAAGACGGAAGCAAGGACATAAATATGATTTTTCCAACCAGTTTTTTCTTCATCTTGCATGTTCATGTATTTCAAATATTAATTATGCCAAATAAATGGCTAGAAACTCACTTAATGTCTAGAAAAGGCCAAATGAACCCCGAAAATTTTCTACTTTTGGCATGTCGATCGTATTCGTGCATTGTAATGGTGAAAAAAATCAAGGCCAAATGAGGCAACGACTAGCGGCTCATCATCCAACAAACCCCCATGTTCCCTCTCGGTACCACGAGCCTTCGTGTGATGCCCTGGTTTGTGAGAGGTATGTGTCAAAGCTTATCTCGAACAAGCGAATTCTTTTACCACGACATCTTGGTGCCATGTCGTGAAATCTTGCAAATTTGCATGTATTTTCGAGCATTTTCCATTTTCTTGAATTTAAAAACCTAGATTCTCAATGTTTGTTGTCAAACCGTTACTCAAGATGTTTGGAATTCCTTCCAATTTATTGCATGGGGTATAAAGACGGAAGCAATGACCAAAATATGATTTTTTTTCAACTAGTTTTTTGCTTCATCTTGCATGTTCATGTATTTCAAATTTGAATTATGGCCATTAAATGGCTAGATACTCACTTAATGTCTTAAAAAGGCCAAATGAACCCTGATTTTTTTTCAAATTTTAGCATGCCGATTGTATTCGTGCATTGTAATGGTGAACAAAAATCAAGGCCAAATGTGGCAGCGACTGGCGGTTCCTCATCCAACATGCCCCCACATTCCCTCTTGGAACCACGAGTGTAACAGCCCGGGACCGACGCTCCAGAAGATTCCCCTTTTATTTCCATTCTCGTCGTGTGATTCTTTTGTTGTCGCATTCATCATCACATCATTCGCATCATCTGCATAGCATCAACACTTCGTTGTCATCATTTTTCAAAACTTGTATTCGTTTGTAGTGTCGATTCTCCCCGTTGAGCGTTTCGAGACCAACCACACACGCACGCGCCCGCGGCATTGCAAAATATTGTTTTTAAAGTGGGTCTAAAATAATCTCGGATTGGGTCGAAACTTGGCATGTGGTCTTGTTATGTTGTAAGTAGACCGCCTGCCAAATTTCGTCGCAGTCGGAGGTCGTTTGATACCCGAGCGGACGACCATAGCAGTGTAGTCATCGGTTACTTGTGAGACGTTTTCGATTTTAAAACTTGTTGCCGGGCTGCCCGTTTTCCCTCTCATATCCGCCAAGCCTCTCTGTGCAATGCGCCGACCCGCTCGCAACCTAGTCCGAAAAACTCTCCCCGGACCTGAAATATACGGTCATGACCGTTGGGTCCGGATCAACCCCGTAATACCCCAAACCATCATCAATTTTCATTTGGACTCCCCGGACTATATTTCTCGACGTCGATCTATGATCGTAGGGTCAAGATAGCCTATACCCTAATCCCACTGCTATATATACCAGATGAAACCCTAGCCTAACCTATCCCATCCAACAAATCCCCTCACAGCCGCCACCCGACCAACCTCCTCCTTCCTCGGGATCTCCTCCGGATCCACCTTCCCAACCAGCGTCTCCCACCACCTCGAAATCCCCAGCCACCCAACCAGCACCTCGCGCCTCTCCTCTGCGCTCATGGATGCGTCCGCCTCCCCCGGATCCCTGCGTCCGCGCGCCCGAAGCCAGCCATAGTCGACGCTCGATCCAGTTTGGATCTAGGCCGCTGCCTCCTCATCGCGCGTGTGCGTGAGAGCCTCGCCCTCCCCCCCCCCTCGAGCTCCTTCAGCCCATGGCGCCTGTCGCCGGCACATCATCGCGCCGCTCTGCCAGACCGTCCCCTGCTCCCTTCCTCTCCATCTTCCTCCCATGCTCCCTCCTTCCCTGACTCTTCTTAAGCTCTCTCTCTTTCCTCTTTCACCAGGGAAACGAACATAGTGCCTCCATGAAGCTCCGCCTCCGTCCAGGTCCAGCGACCACGAGCGCCGCCCTGCCAGGACCTGCACCATGACCTTCGGCGTCGTTTGCCCCTGCCATGACTGGAGGCGCGTGCCTGCCCTTCGCCCCGACCGGATCCGTCGAGGTCCCAGCCGGAGGTGCCGCATCGAACCTCCCCGCCATCTACATCACGCCGCTGCTCTGCTTCAAAGGAAGGCCACCGCGACCGGCCGTGCACTGCAGTGAGCATCCACACCTCCTCCCTTTGCTTTTCCCGTAGTACTCGTCACTGTAGCCGTCTCCCATCGCGACCAGACCACTCCGCCATGAACGGCCATGGCAATGAGCAAGCTCGTGCCTTGGGTTTGGTTGCACACGCACGCACACACATGCTGCCGTTGATCCGCCGCTTGCGCACACGCACCATCACTCAATCCCGCACCCCGCCACCGCTTGCTAGAAGCATAGCCCGCCGGAGCCGCCGCTAATCTCGCTGCATCGCCGTAGAACGCTAGGGAAGATGAAGGTCCTTTCCTGTCTAGTTCAAAAGGAGCGGAGCTCCTTCCAAATCACAGGCACATCTTAGCCCAGCTGGTCATTGCGCTGTGCCTCCACCCAGGAGACCCGGGATCAAATCCCAGGGGGCACACCTTTTTTTTTCTTTTCAATTTTGTTGCCTCCCGGTGTACAACCTGCTGCGTATGCTTCAACTAGGTTTGAGCCACTTTCATAGCACAAGCAATTGCCAGCCGAGCTGGTCATTGATCATTGCAACGCACACATCTAAGGGATCTTGTGTTCAATTCCCAGACACACCTTTATATATTCTTTTGTTCCACTTGCGTGCGCGCACACACAGCCGCATGGGCCCTAATCAGGGCTGGGCCTCACGGTGTTCAGAGATTCGGTCCAGTGCCTCCCCTATTGTATTTCTTTCTTTTGTTCTATTTCATTTTGGCATTGTTGCATGCATTTTGAGAGCATCATATCTTTTTTTTCTTTTCAATTTTGTTGCCTCCCGGTGTACAACCTGCTGCGTATGCTTCAACTAGGTTTGAGCCACTTTCATAGCACAAGCAATTGCCAGCCGAGTTGGTCATTGATCATTGCAACGCACACATCTAAGGGATCTTGTGTTCAATTCCCAGACACACCTATTTTTTTAGTTTGTTTTATTTATATATTCTTTTGTTCCACTTGCGCGCGTGCACACACACAGCCGCATGGGCCCTAATCAGGGCTGGGCCTCACGGTGTTCAGAGATTCGGTCCAGTGCCTCCCCTATTGTATTTCTTTCTTTTGTTCTATTTCATTTTGGCATTGTTGCATGCATTTTGATAGCATCATATCTTTTATATGGCTAATTCAAATTAAAAAATTATATATGTAAAATGCTCAGTTTTTCATGTACTTTGAAAATATCCTATTTCCACCCATGTTAAAAATGTTTAACATTGTTGTTTGATTAAATTTGCATATATGCCATGCTAAAATGATTTGCTTCATAACTCGTTAACCGTAGCTTCGATAAAAATTATCCACATATGAAACTTGACTAAAAAAATGTGTAGAGTCACATGGTGGACCTTATTTTGCTGTTTAACCAATATAAAATATGCTTAGTATAGATCTGGACCAAATTCATAATTTGCAAATGAGGTTGTATTGGAAATGCTATAGGTTGCTTCCGGCTTCATTTAAGATGCCTAGATAGTGTAGTTTCATTATGCATCACCTCTTGCCATGTTAACAACATTTAAACATGCCGTGTAAATAAACGAGAGTGAACTAAATGTTTCGGACGTGGAGTTTCGTCAATATGCAACCCGTTGCATATTGAACTTCACTTAATGTGTAGTAATTGATTATTGTGATTTGCCATGCCTTGCATATTTAAACTTGACATGCATCATATTTGTTTGTGCATCATGTCATGCATATGTTGTGGTGTTTATCATGTGTTGATTGTTGTTTCCGGATTGCTTCTTCTCGATAGAGTTCCGAAAGCGTTCGGAGTGTGAGGATTCGTTCGACTACGTTGGCTCGTCTTCTTCATGGATTCGTTCTTCTTCCAAGCGGGATCTCAGGCAAGATGATCATTTCCCTAGATACCATTACTATCATTGCCATGCTAGATGTCTCGTTTCTATCGCTTGTCTCGCTACCTACCACTTGTACGTCAAGCCTCTCAAATTGCCATGAAAAGCCTCTAACCCCTCCACATCCCAGCAAAACATTGTTTGGCTATGTTACCGCTTGCTCAGCCTTTCTTATAGCGTTGCTAGTTGCAGGTGCAATGTTTCCATGTGCCAACATGGATGTTTTTGATATATCACAATATTGTTGCTATTTAATTTAATGCACATATATACTTGGTAAAGGGTGGAAGGCTTGGCCTTTTGCTCGGTGTTTTGTTCCACTCTTGCCGCCCTAGTTACTTGTGTACCGGTGTTATGTTCCATAATTGAGCACTCCTAACATGCTCGGGGTTGTTATGGGGACCCCCTTGATTTTCGTTTTAGGATAAAACTTGTCTGGCAAGGCCCAACTTTGGTACTACATTTGCTTAATAACTAATAAACCTGCATAGGGAGTAATTAACCCGAGGATACTTAATCAACCACCCGGGCCAGTGCTCCTCATGAGTGTCGGTCCAAACCGAGCGATGTCCAGCGCCCCCTGGTCACCCGGGGTTTCAACCAACCCGACGTCTAGCTCATCTGGTAGTGCCCTGAGAAAGAGATACGTGCGGCTCCTATTGGGATCTGGCCTGCCGGGCGGTCTTGCTGGACTTGTTTTACCTTTCTCGAACGTCTTGTGCGAGGAATTCCGAGAATACTTCGGGCTATCTCGAGGTTGCGGTTTTCCAGTGGAATTGCCTAGGAAGATCATGAGATTCGTGGTCGAGGTTATTCCCGCGGCGTGTGGTTAGTTTGTGATGGATGAGTTGGAGCACCCTGCAGGGTTAAATCTTTCGGGAAGCCGTGCCCGCGGTTACGTGGCAACTTGGAAACTTTGTTTAACACCCGGTCATAGCAAACTTGAAGTAAACTCAAATAAAATACACCAACCGGGTGCGTAACCGTGACTGTCTCTTCTCGTGAGTCCTTATCCGAGAGAGAACACGATGGGGTTATGTTTGATGTAAGTAGGTGTTCAGGATCTCTTAGATATCATTACTAGATCACGTCCGTTTATGCGACGATCATCCCCCTTTATTCTTGTACTCATAAGTTAGCCACTCAAATAAATGCTTAGTGCTTGCTGCAGCCTCACCACTTAACCATAACACACCCATTAAGCTTTAATAGTCTTGATACCCTTGGAAATGAGATTGCTGAGTCCCTGTGGCTCACAGATTACTACAACAACAGTTGCAGGTACAGGTAATGTGATGATATGACGTGAGTGCGATGCTTGTTTGATTTGGAGTTCTTCTTCTTCTCCTTCATCGATCTAGGATGGGTTCCAGGCGGCAGCCTGGGATAGCAAGGATGGATGTCATTTTATCATTTGTTTTCGTTCGTAGTCGGACCCTGCTCTTCTATATGATGTTTGGATATGTTATTGTATTGATGTGATATTGATGTAGCTTGTGGCGAGTGTAAGCCAATTCCATATACTCATCTCTTCTTTACATGTACTTGTAATGATATCCATTCTTGCAAAACGACGAGATGCGCTTCTATCCCTGTCAAGACCCTCGTGCCAAAATAAGGATAGGATTACATCTTGGGCGTGACAAGTTGGTATCAGAGCCTGTACCGACCTAGGAGCCCCCTTGATTGATCGAACTTTGGCCGAGTCGAGTCTAGTAAAAAAAACTATTTTGAGTCTAGTTATATCGGAGAGTAGGTTTCTTTTACTCCTCTTCTATGCTCTGGTGAGGTATTCGACTTAGGAATTTTGATTCTACTCCTCTTCTCGCTCAATTTTTTTTTAGGATCACGCGGGTATTTTGGAAACTATATGATGCCGATGTGAAGGAATTCTGTCTTGGTGCCTCCTGTTATCGAGGAGTAGAGCTCCGAGGGATTTTTGCACATCGTTATCGTTCAGTTTCCTTAGTATCTCAGGACGGAGGATGTTCGAAATTGCTTCAATACTTTTCATGGCGAGATAAGTTTAGAATCACCCAGTACTGGGGAGAGTGTCTAGGGTACTGCCATGTTTAGTATCGTTGTGACTACGAGTGTCTGAGGTAGACGAGTTTGCGGAGTTTCTTGGTTTATGGTGTGGAAGGTTGCCGGTGCAGTTGTAGCTGATTACCTTGGGTACGTTCCTGGGTCCGCAACCCGAATCGCATAAACAAGAAAGACTTCGGAAATTCATAGGTGGGAATTCAAGTAGTTAACAAGGATTATCCTCCCAACAAATGCATGGTGGGTTATGTATTTGTTTCTAGCTTAATTCTCAAGCCTCACCCTTTGTGTTGTTTTGGAAGTATGGTAATTCGAGTTGCTTCGATGTCAAGTGGTGATTTCATATCTTTCCTAACCGGTGTGTTTCTCATCAAGATAATTCATCCCTCTCCAATATTTGCAAGATCAATCCTCATATTTCTTTCCGGAGATCGTTTCATCTGCCTCAAGTTTTCTTTATTTTTCCCCAACCTCCCGCCCTTTCCTTTCAAAGAGTTATTATCATCCAAGTGCCTTATCTATTCATGTGATGCTTCCGCTATCTTTTCTTCGATGTTGATCCAGTGGTTCATGTAAAGATGCTCAAGTGCTAAGTTCATCATTTCTTAGTCTTCATCTTTGTTTTCTTTTCCGGTGGATTCAATTCAAGCTTTCGGTGTTCATCATGTCCTTTTTCATTCTCTAAATGCTTTCCCATGTTGGAAATTCTTAGCCAAGCCTCTTTCTATTTTATCAGGAGTGCGGAAGATATTTCAGAAGACTCGTGTTTCCGTCCAAATCCTTTCAATTATTTCGAGGTTCTCACCTCATTAAGTTTTCATTGTACCGGTGCAATCTCTATTCCTAAGCAATTGTTTCAACGGTGTTCTCTTTGAGTGGGCTCATAACCCACAGGTGTTCCCCAGGATCTTACCTGGCTCTTCTAATCTTTCCGGAGATGTTCTCAAGTTCTTTTCATATATGACGTAGAATGAATCCCATCAGTCATATCCCTTCTTGAAGGTCGCTTCTAAATCATTTTCATCATTGCCTCAACCTTTCCTTATTCATTGTCCGGAGTGTCTCAGTAATTCTTGGTGGTGGTTCTCGTCATCATTCTCTTCATTGAAGACCGAAGGAGAGTTTCTCTTAAATCTTGTTCCATTCTCGGAGATTCATGGTTTCAACTTCGTGTTATCCTATCAAATTGTTTTCGATCTTGAGTAATTCCTTCCATATCTATCCGGGGCATTTCAGGGTTGTTTTCATTCTCGATCCTCTGAAGGCCATCATTTCAGAAGATTTCTTCGTTCTCAGCTTTCAGCTTTCGTTCTCCAATTCTTCTCAATTGTTGTCTCTTCGTTTGTATCTCAATTATTCCAATGCTTCGTTCAAGATTTCTATTAGGCAATATTGATCTCTTCATTCTCACGTATTCCCATTCGTTTCAATTCTCACCGGTGGTTCGTTCAAGACTTCTTCAAGTTTGTGCTCTTATCTCTCTTCAATCTTTTCAAGAAGAATAAGTAGTATGTGAAATCCGTTGCTTGTCATCAATTTAACTTGATGAAGGATAAGCATAACATAATTCTTATTCTTGTTTCATCAAGGTGATTTCAATCCTTCTTCCTGAGTTTGCTCATGATATCAAATTCTCGATTCTAAGTTGTTCATCTTTTCTTTTCCGGAGTTCCAAGTTTTTCTCAAGCATCTCGTCCCGAAGCTTCATCCAAATCGTTGCAAGGTCATAATCTTATTCTTTCCAGCCTTCATTTCTCTTGATCATTCTTTTGTATACGGAGGTTCTTCATGGTGGTTCGTCAAGGATTTTATTCTTTCTCGGAGTGTTCTTCAAGATTCTTGTGGTAGTTTCTCAAGTATCCTTTATCTTGCATTTCAAGTGTGATTCTTTCTCTCTATCTTTGAGATGGTATTATAGCATTCTTGATTCATGAGGTGTCTCGAAGAGAATTATCAAGAGTGAGATAATTAAATCCATCATTCCTTTCTTAGAGTTATCTTGGATTGAATTTCACCTAAAGCACTTTCTAAATATTGTTGCTATCATGGTGCTCATCAATGATCCAAGTTTTCTCCTCCTCTTGGTGAAAGAAGTTTTATCTCTTCATTGATCTCAATCTGTCAATTGTTTTCCATTTGTGGCCGGTTATCGCCTCATAATTTTGAGTCGTTTTCCATAAGCCCATAACAAGTTTTTCTTTGCGTTGTTGATTTTCCAACAACTCCGTTCAATCATTCTTTTGTAAGGATGCTTTTCAATTAAGTTGTGGTAGAAGTTGTCATTTCCTTCTCCGTTCTTTCTTTCAACGATCTAGTTTCTATTCTCTATTCCGGAGGCGTGGTGATGTTGCTCCCTTCGAACCGTCATCTTGTTTTGTCAAGATCATGTTCATTCCTTGCTTATCTTTTAACCGGAATGTTGTTTTCTCTTTTCAAGTTCTCTCCATCTTATCAAATTTTGCCTCTCTATCCTATCGAAATGCTGCCGAAATTTCTTTTGAATTCTTGCTTGTTTCTCATATCATTCTTCATCCCCTCCAACCTTCATGTTTCTATAGTTTCACTCCTTTGTCAAGAAGAAACTAAGTCTTACCTCTTCCTTTCTTTTTCCTCTTCCCCTTCTCATTCTAAGATCTCGGGGCGAGATCTCTTCTAAGTGGAGGAGAGTTGTAACAGCCCGAGACCGATGCTCCAGAAGATTCCCCTTTTATTTCCATTCTCGTCGTGTGATTCTTTCGTTGTCGCATTCATCATCGCATCATCTGCATAGCATCAACACTTCGTTGTCATCATTTTTCAAAACTTGTATTCGTTTGTAGTGTCGATTCTCCCCGTTGAGCATTTCGAGACCAACCACACACGCACGCGCCTGCGGCATTGCAAAATATTGTTTTTAAAGTGGGTCTAAAATAATCTCGGATTGGGTCAAAACTTGGCATGTGGTCTTGTTATGTTGTAGGTAGACCGCCTGCCAAATTTCGTCGCAGTCGGAGGTCGTTTGATACCCGAGCGGACGACCATAGCAGTGTAGTCATCGGTTACTTGTGAGACGTTTTCGATTTTAAAACTTGTTGCTGGGCTGCCCGTTTTCCATCTCATCTCCGCCTAGCCTCTCTGTGGAATGCGCCGACCCGCTCGCAACCTAGTCCGAAAAACTCTCCCCGGACCTGAAACATACGGTCATGACCGTTGGGTCCGGATCAACCCCGTAATACCCCAAACCATCATCGGTTTTCATTTGGACTCCCCAGACTATATTTCTCGACGTCGATCTACGATCGTAGGGTCAAGATAGCCTATACCCTAATCCCACTGCTATATATACCAGATGAAACCCTAGCCTAACCTATCCCATCCAACAAATCCCCTCACAGCCGCCACCCGACCAACCTCCTCCTTCCTCGGGATCTCCTCCGGATCCACCTTCCCAACCAGCGTCTCCCACCACCTCGAAATCCCCAGCCACCCAACCAGCACCTCGCGCCTCTCCTCTGCGCTCATGGACGCGTCCGCCTCCCCCGGATCCCTGCGTCCGCACGCCCGAAGCCAGCCATAGCCGACGCTCGATCCAGTTTGGATCTACGCCGCTGCCTCCTCATCGCGCGTGTGCGTGAGAGCCTCGCCCCCCCCCCCCCCCCCCCGCCCCCCGAGCTCCTTCAGCCCATGGCGCCTGTCGCCGGCACATCATCGCGCCGCTCTGCCAGACCGTCCCCTGCTCCCTTCCTCTCCATCTTCCTCCCATGCTCCCTCCTTCCCTGACTCTTCTTAAGCTCTCTCTCTTTCCTCTTTCACCAGGGAAACGAACATAGTGCCTCCATGAAGCTCCGCCTCCGTCCAGGTCCAGCGACCACGAGCGCCGCCCTGCCAGGACCTGCACCATGACCTTCGGCGGCGTCTGCCCCTGCCATGACCGGAGGCGCGTGCCTGCCCTTCGCCCCGACTGGATCCGTCGAGGTCCCAGCCAGAGATGCCGCATCGAACCTCCCCGCCATCTGCATCACGCCGCTGCTCTGCTTCGAAGGAAGGCCACCGCGACCGGCCGTGCACTGCAGTGAGCATCCGCACCTCCTCCCTTTGCTTTTCCCGTAGTACTCGTCGCTGTAGCCATCTCCCATCGCGACCAGACCACTCCGCCATGAACGGCCATGGCAATGAGCAAGCTCGTGCCTTGGGTTTTGTTGCACACGCACGCATACACATGCTGCCGTTGATCCCCCGCTTGCGCACACGCACCATCACTCAATCCCGCACCCCGCCACCGCTTGCTAGCAGCATAGCCCGCCGGAGCCGCCGCTAATCTCGCTGCATCGCCGTAGAACGCTAGGGAAGATGAAGGTCCGTTCATGTCTAGTTCAAAAGGAGCGGAGCTCCTTCCAAATCACAGGCACATCTTAGCCCAGCTGGTCATTGCGCTGTGCCTCCACCCAGGAGACCCGGGATCAAATCCCAGGGGGCACACCTTTTTTTTCAATTTTGTTGCCTCCCGGTGTACAACCTACTGCGTATGCTTCAACTAGGTTTGAGCTACTCTCATAGCACTAGCAATTGCTAGCCGAGCTGGTCATTGATCATTGCAACGCACACATCTAAGGGATCTGGTGTTCCATTCCCAGACACACCTATTTTTTTAGTTTGTTTTATTTATATATTCTTTTGTTCCACTTGCACACACACACACACACACACAGCCGCATGGGCCCTAATCAGGGCTGGGCCTCACGGTGTTCAGAGATTCGGTCCAGTGCCTCCCCTATTGTATTTCTTTCTTTTGTTCTATTTCATTTTGGCATTGTTGCATGCATTTTGAGAGCATCATATCTTTTATGTGGCTAATTCAAATAAAAAAATTATATATGTAAAATGCTCAGTTTTTCATGTACTTTGTCAATATCCTATTTCCACCCATGTTAAAAATGTTTAACATTGTTGTATGATTAAATTTGCATATATGCCATGCTAAAATGATTTGCTTCATAACTCATTAACCGTAGCTTCGATAAAAATTATCCACATATGAAACCTGACTAAAAAAAATGTGTAGAGTCACATGGTGGACCTTATTTTGCTATTTAACCAATATAAAATATGCTTAGTACAGATCTGGACCAAATTCATAATTTGCAAATGAGGTTGTATTGGAAATGCTATAGGTTGCTTCCGGCTTCATTTAAGATGCCTAGATAGTGTAGTTTCATTATGCTTCACCTCTTGCCATGTTAACAACATTTAAACATGCCGTGTAAATAAACGAGAGTGAACTAAATGTTTCGGACGTGGAGTTTCGTCAATATGCAACCCGTTGCATATTGAACTTCACTTAATGTGTAGTAATTGATTGTTGTGATTTGCCATGCCTTGCATATTTAAACTTGACATGCATCATATTTGTTTGTGCATCATGTCATGCATATGTTGTGGTGTTTATCATGTGTTGATTGTTGTTTCCGGATTCCTTCTTCTCGATAGAGTTCCGAAAGCGTTCGGAGTGTGAGGATTCGTTCGACTACGTTGGCTCGTCTTCTTCATGGATTCGTTCTTCTTCCAAGCGGGATCTCAGGCAAGATGATCATTTCCCTTGATACCATTACTATCATTGCCATGCTAGATGTCTCGTTTCTATCGCTTGTCTCGCTACCTACCACTTGTACGTCAAGCCTCCCAAATGCCATGAAAAGCCTCTAACCCCTCCACATCCCAGCAAAACATTGTTTGACTATGTTACCGCTTGCTCAGCCTTTCTTATAGCGTTGCTAGTTGCAGGTGCAATGTTTCCATGTGCCAACATGGATGTTTTTGATATATCACAATATTGTTGCTATTTAATTTAATGCACATATATACTTGGTAAAGGGTGGAAGGCTTGGCCTTTTGCTCGGTGTTTTTTTCCACTCTTGCCGCCCTAGTTACTTGTGTACCGGTGTTATGTTCCATAATTGAGCGCTCCTAACATGCTCGGGGTTGTTATGGGGACCCCCTTGATTTTCGTTTTAGGATAAAACTTGTCTGGCAAGGCCCAACTTTGGTAGTACATTTGCCTAATAACTAATAAACCTGCATAGGGAGTAATTAACCCGAGGATACTTAATCAACCACCCGGGCCAGTGCTCCTCATGAGTGTTGGTCCAAACCGAGCGATGTCCGGCGCCCCCTGGTCACCCGGGGTTTCAACCAACCCGACGTCTAGCTCATCTGGTAGTGCCCTGAGAAAGAGATACGCGCGGCTCCTATTGGTATCTGGCCTGCCGGGCGGTCTTGCTGGACTTGTTTTACCTTTCTCGAGCGTCTTGTGCGAGGAATTTCGAGAATACTTCGGGCTATCTCGAGGTTGCGGTTTTCCAGTGGAATTGCCTAGGAAGATCACAAGATTCATGGTCGAGGTTATTCCCGCGGCATGTGGTTAGTTTGTGATGGATGAGTTGGAGCACCCCTGCAGGGTTAAATCTTTCGGAAAGCCGTGCCCGCGGTTACGTGGCAACTTGGAAACTTTGTTTAACACCCGGTCATAGCAAACTTGAAGTAAACTCAAATAAAATACACCAACCGGGTGCGTAACCGTGACTGTCTCTTCTCGTGAGTCCTTATCCGAGAGAGAACATGGTGGGGTTATGTTTGACGTAAGTAGGTGTTCAGGATCTCTTAGAGATCATTACTAGATCACGTCCGTTTATGCAACGATCATCCCCCTTTATTGTTGTACTCATAAGTTAGCCACTCAAATAAATGCTTAGTGCTTGCTGCTGCCTCACCACTTAACCATAACACACCCATTAAGCTTTAATAGTCTTGATACCCTTGGAAATGAGATTGCTGAGTCCCTATGGCTCACAGATTACTACAACAACAGTTGCAGGTACAGGTAATGCGATGATATGACGTGAGCGCGATGCTTGTTTGATTTGGAGTTCTTCTTCTTCTCCTTCATCGATCTAGGATGGGTTCCGGGCGGCAGCCTGGGATAGCAAGGATGGATGTCATTTTATCGTTTGTTTTCGTTCATAGTCGGACCCTGCTCTTCTATATGATGTTTGGATATGTTATTGTATTGATGTGATATTGATGTAGCTTGTGGCGAGTGTAAGCCAATTCCATATACTCATCTCTTCTTTACATGTACTTGTAATGATATCCATTCTTGCAAAACGACGAGATGCGCTTCTATCCCTGTCAAGGCCCTCGTGCCAAAATAAGGATAGGATCGCATCTTGGGCGTGACAACGAGCCTTTGTGTGATGCTTCAGTTTGTGAGAGGTATGTGTCAAATCTTATCTCGAACAAGCCAGTTATTTTACCACGACATCTTGGCGCCACGTTGTAAATTTATGCAAATTTTCATGTATTTCAGAGCATTTTTTTGTTTTCTTGAATTTAAAAACCTAGATCCTCAATGTTTGTGTCCAAACCGTTACTCAAGATGTTTGGAATTCCTTCCAATTTATTGCATGGGGCATAAATACGAACGCAAGGACGTAAATATGATTTTTGCAACAAGTTTTTGCTTCATCTTGCGTGTTCTTGTATTTCAAATTTGAATTATGGTCATTAAATGGCTAGAAACTCACTTAATGTATTAAAGAGGCCAAATGAACACTATTTTTTTCAAATTTTAGCATGACAGTTGTATTCGTGCATTGTAACGGTAGGAATTTTTCTTACAATTGAAACACTATCCGTTCCTGTTGTATCCCAAACTAGTTTCACAAATCAATACAAAAAGTGAACTGCATACACACGGTTCTATATATGAACCGTTTGCGATGAAAATTCACGGATCAATTTATGGCTTACGCCGTAAGCTTTGTTGGCTTCGTCTAGCTCAAATTTTGTTCACCCTTGATCCCCATTCCCTAACAAATCCTTTTTGCAAAGAATGACGCCATGGAGACGCTTTGTGAGGGCGTGTACAACCGCCACCTCTTCCCCGAGCGCTTCCGCCTCCACCGAGAGCGCATACGCATCTGCCTTGAGCGCGGCCCCATCCTTCGAAATGGCCTCTGTGACGGCCGACAAGGTGTTTGCAGCCGCGGAGACAGTAGCTGCAGCTGCTGCGACTGCAAACGCCAAGAGCGCTCGAGCATCCTGCCATGCCGCGGAGGTTGCCTTGGCCCGGGTCATGGCCATCCAAGCCAAGATCGAGGACGCCCACGCCAAGATACTCCAGGCCTCCTCGACATCCAGCCTGCACCCCACGTCCGAAGAGGCAGCGGAGGGGGAGGCCGAGATGCATGCTGACAATGCGGCGGCGGAGGCCATGGAGTCCCTTCCCCACGAGATCGCCAAGCGAGAGCTGGAGATGCGGGAGCCATCCTAGAGCGACGAGCGTCGGATGAGTTGCACGTGGCTTAGGAGGAGGTCGAGAAGCGCATGTCCGTCGAGGAATCGGCGACGATGTACCAATGTGAGCTCTAGCGGCGCCACTACTACGAGTATTACAATGGTGAGGGCGATGTCGAGGACGAGGGCGACGCCCAAGACGAGGACGTCGCCGTGCTCGAGTTCAGCCTGAATGACGTGGAGTCCAACACCAGCGGAATGTCTCCCGGAAAAGTCGTCGACATCTCATCGAACATCGGCGAGGCATAGGGCGACGCGTCAGCGTCTTTGTTAAAATTATGTGTAGTACTAATAGCCTTTGTTTAGAGAGTCGGTATTTTGTTAGAGCTATGTCTAGGTCAAGCAGCTCTGTTTATTTAGTGAACTTGCTCAACTAAGTAACTGCGAGCTATGTGTCGGTTAATTTGTTTACCCAAGTTAGCAGTTGATGTTAAATTATGCAATGACGTGGATGAGCACTATAACCAGGGAATACAGGGGGGATTTATATATTCTAATTCATCACACGCGCTCAAAGCAGAAGAATCGTTTGCGATGGTATGTTATCGCACACATTTGTTCAGAAGTAATCGTGTCTGATGAAACTTTGCGTGCCAAGTTTCCCTGCACCTAGCGAAAAATTTCGCCAACTGCCGAAGTATCTACCTCTCCCCACCCTTCCCCCACCAAGGGCCACATTTCCCCTGTTTCCTCCTTCCTTCCTAAGCACTCTATCCACTTCCTTGCTTGCTTGCTCGCTCTTTCCGTCTGGCATTCAACCGCGACGGCCGCCATTATCTCCTCGGATGACCCCTCCAGCGGTATCTCCTTTGACGACGAATCTCTCACCAGCCAGGTATCCCTCCTCTCTCTCGCTCACCTAGGGTTAGTGTTATGGTTTGGAACTGGGGATTTTTAATGCAGCGATCGATTTGATCCATTCCTTCCTCTTGTAGCTCCCTAGGACAACCACTTCCAAGGAATGGAGCGGGGTAACTGAAGATCTGCCTGCTCGTTGTCAACATCAATCTTCATGCATGAAGTTAGTTGCTTTTGAATCTGTGGACAGTGGGAGGAAGTTTCTGGGATGTGCAGAGAAGTTTAGCCCCACTCTTGTTCTTAGAAATCACTTGTTATATTAGATGTGATTCATACACTTAGCGTGTGCTACTTTATTCTGGATGTGATTAAGACATTGTCACAGTTATACATTTGTGAGCGCTATTTTAATTGATGTCATTAGTTCTATGTTATAATATTCTGGATTGAACCGATGAAAGTGATATTTTAATTGACATCATTAGTTCTATGTTGTAAAATTTGTTCATGTACATACATGTTAGTATTAATTTGATGTCATTCAAACACTGTCGCTGTGCATCCTATACTACATAGACTATTGCAGTTATATTTAGCTTCCTCATAAAATTTGCGATTTGTTATTACACATACAGAAACAGAGGAGGGATGGGAACTAGAGCATCCTACTTCAAAGCCTCTTCGACCAGAACCATGGCATGTCCGATGAAGAAATTGATATGCCACTTTCTAAGAAAAAAACACACACACTTGAAGCACGCAAGTACAAATATGGCCATCCATGTCTTGTTGGCGAATACTTTGATGAGTGCAGTTCCAGTTGCCGCAAGTTACATAAATATTGCATGAAAAAAATGTTAGAAGGTAGTACTGTTCTGCAAGTCAGCTATGCCAGTATGGATTTCTGTCACATGTCGGGTTCCATCTTTGTGGAATTTGAGGACTTTCATCTCTTCTTCAACTTCGATATGCTCGCTGGCACTCTTGTTCAATGTTTTATGTTGTAAGTACTTCACAAACTCTGATCAAACTTCTCCATACAAGGTTGTAAGCAAAATAAAGCTAATTGTATTGTATTCCTTTGAGGGGATTGATCAGCAAGAGATCAATATGGGAGCATGCGTATTTCCTATATCCTGATGTAGCAAATGACACTTTATTACTTGACAATGGTCTACGTCGGGACTCCATGCAACATCAGGCTGCAAGTGGGACTGTCTGCGGACATCCCACTTAACGCCACAACTGTCCACGTATTTATGTGGGCTTATGTGGGTAACCACAAAAGCTACATGGTCTGTTCATGGACATCCGCTTGCCCGCATAATTTGTTGACAAAACGAAACAGAATACAGTAGATCAATCATTAGACTAACTCACAGGAAGGAAGCTTCATAAAACAGCTGCATGCCGATCCAACGCACTCCGGGTTGGATTTTACTCTGTGAAGCTCAAAGTCAACAACCTGCTCCTGCGGGCCTTGTTAGTTCAGGCGAGATCCTATACGCAATTGTTCTCGTCTTCAATCAGCCGCTCCTTAAAACCTTGCCGGTCACCCGATTTAACCATTCATCACACTCTTAAACTTAGCGCCTGTTCGGCAGCCCTCCGCGGAGCGGAGTGATACGTCTCCAACGTATCTATAATTTTTGATTGTTCCATGCTATTATATTATCTGTTTTGGATGTTTTATAAGCATTAATATGCTATTTTATATTATTTTTGGGACTAACCTATTAATCTAGAGCCTAGTGCCAGTTTTTGTTTTTTCCTTATTTTTGAGTATTGCAGATAAGGAATATTAAATGGAGTCCAAACGGAATAAAATCTTCGGAATGATTTTTCTTGGACCAGAAAAAACCCAGCAGACTTGGAGATGAAGGCAGGAGACCTGCCGTGGAGTCACAAGCCACCAGGGCGCGCCCTAGGGGGGGCGCCCCCTGGCTTGTGGCCCCACGGCAGCCCTCCTGAAAGATCGTGGATGTCGCCTAGAGGGGGGGGTGAATAGGCGCTTTAAAATAATTACGGTTTAGGCTTAAACAAATGCGGAATAAAACTAGCGTTTAATTTGTCAAGCACAAAACCTAAATCGACTAGGCTCACCTATGTGCACCAACAACTTATGCTAAGCAAGATGAAGAACTAAGTGATAGCAAGATATATAACTAGAAACAATATGGCTATCACAAAGTAAAGTGCATAAGTAAAGGGCTCGGGTAAGAGATAACCGAGGCACGCGGAGACGACGATGTATCCCGAAGTTCACACCCTTGCGGATGCTAATCTCCGTTTGGAGCGGTGTGGAGGCACAATGCTCCCCAACAATGCCACTAGGGCCACCGTATTCTCCTCACGCCCTCGCACAATGCAAGGTGCCGTGATTCCACTAAGGGACCCTTGAGGGCGGTCACCGAACCCGTACAAATGGCAACCCTTGAGGGCGGTCACCGAACCCGTACACTTTGGCAACCCTTGGGGGCGGTCACCGGTACCCGTCAAATTGCTCGGGGTGATCTCCACAACCTAATTGGAGACCCCGACGCTTGCCCGGAGCTTCACCACAATGGAATGTGGCTCCGAGGCACCACCAAGCCGTCTAGGGCGCCAAGGCACCCAAGAGGAACAAGCTCAAGGGTGCTCAAACACCAAAGAGTAATAAGCTTCTCAACTACTAACTTCCACGTATCACCGTGGAGAACTCAAACCGATGCAACTAATGTAATGGCAAGGGCACACGGAGTGCCCAAGTCCTCCTCTCCCAAATCCCACCAAAGCAACTAATGCTAGGGAGGAAGATGAGAGGAAGAACGAAGAAGAACACGAAGAACTCCAAGAACTAGATCCAAGGGGTTCCCCTCACTTAGAGGAGAAAGTGATTGGTGGAAATGTGGATCTAGATCTCCTCTCTCTTTTCCCTCAAGAAGGAGCAAGAATCATTGGAGGGATTGAGAGATAGGCAAGCTCAAGAAGGTCAACAATGGGGGGAGAAATGAGCTCAAAGGATAAGAAAACCGTTGGGGAAGAAGACCCCTTTTATAGGGCCACCCCAAATCCAACCGTTACCCGTGCTGGATGCGTACAAGCGGTACTACCGCTCTTGCGAGCGGTACTACCGCTTAAGCGGTAGTAATTCAAAAACAGCAGGCGAGAACACAGAACTGGAGCGGTAGTGCCGCACTTAGCGGTACTACCGTGCCAACCAAGCGGTACTACCGCTAAAGCGAAAAGAGCAACAGAAGCTTGCACACTCTGCGAAAAACAAGCGGTAGTAGCAGCGGTAGTGGAGGGCGGAAGTACCGCACCAAGCGGTACTACCGCCCAGCAGAGCGGTACTACCGCCCTGAGCGGTACTACCGCACTACTGCCGCACTACTACCGTTTAACAGAAAACGGCAACAGAGACGTGCACAGAAGGAAACCCCGCAAGCGGTAGTGGCGGCGGTAGTAAGGGCGGTAGTACCGCCAGAGCGGTACTACCGTGCTACTACCGCTCTACTACCGTGAATGGCAAACTGGCAACAGAAAGTTGCACGCTCGGGGAAACCCCAAGCGGTAGTGCCACGGAAGTACCAGCGGTACTACCGCATAAGCGGTACTACCGTGGGCACCAGCGGTACTACCGCTTGCAAGCTACTGAAAATCCACAGAAAACAGAGGATACAAATAAAACCAGAACTGCCATAACTTCTGCAAATGAGCTCCGAATTGAGCAAACTCAAGCTTGTTGGATAGAAGACAACGAGTACTATCCAAGTGGCAGGGGAGATATGCCTAACATATAGAGATGAGAAACCTCTATGAATGAAGAACCGGCATAAACTCCAACATCGAAAACATCATAGAAGATGCATATATGAACTCCGTTTTCGATGAACTCGAGCTTGTCATGAAGATGACCAAAAGCTCAAAGACTCACAAAGAGAAACACCAAACACAAACCAAGAAAGATGATGCAAGGATGCAATGGTTTGAGCTCTCTACGAAGATACGATAAAGCTACTCACTTGAGAGCCCCCCTTGATAGTACGGCTATCGATCCTATAACCCGGTCTCCCAACTACTACCATGAGACCGGTAAAATAGAAAACCTATCAAGGGCAAACCTTTGCCTTGCGCATAGTCCACTTGAGCTAGATGATGACGATCTTGACCTCCTCAAGTTGGACCACCTTTCTTGATTGCGCCGGCTCGATGAAGACTAGTTGATTGCTCCCCCATACTCCACTATGGGTGAGCCACTCTTCGGCACATCTTCACAAGTCCATTGTCACCACAATGGACGGCAAGCTTCAAGCATGTGATCTCTTCGTGATGCTCCACTTGAACTTGCACACCGCAATCTTGATGACGATCACCACTTGATGTCATCCTCCATGGGTTGAATGAGATCTTCCTCTTGACGCAAGCCCATGGAAACATACCTAACCCCACATAGAACTCTCGCATAGAACATGGGTTAGTACACAAAGCGTAATGGACAATGCTTACCATACCGTGAGATCACTTGATCCCACTCGGTACATCTTCTACGCTTTGTGTGTTGATCAACTCGAATCACTCTTCATATTTAGTCTTGATCAACCTTGAATCTTTCCAACTCTCTTCATTAGGATGATGTCTTGAAGGTAAACATGAATGTTCACACAATCTCCTTCTTCAAGACATGCTTGCAATAGGCTCATCTCTTACATGACCAATCTTTGGATAACTCCATGAATAACCTTGGTCAACACATATTCTTCTTCAAATCACCTTGAGACCAACAAATGGTCTACAAGCAAAGCCTATGGACAAACCCTTCAAATATAACTCAAGGCAACCATTAGTCCATAGAGATTGTCATCAATTACCAAAACCAAACATGGGGACAGCACATGTTCTTTCACCTCCTAACCCTATTCTTCGGCCTATAAATTCCCAAATATTCCCTGGATACCAAAAAGAGCCACGAAAATACTTTTCCGCCACCGGAAGCCTCTGTTCCCGTGAGATCCAATCTTGGAGCCTTTTCCGGTAATCTGCCGGAGGGGGATTAGATCACGGAGGGCATCTACATCAACTCCATTGCCCCTCCGATGATGCGTGAGTAGTTTACCACAGACCTTCGGGTCCATAGCTAGTAGCTAGATGGCTTCTTCTCTCTCTTTGTTCTTCAATACCATGTTCTTCATGATCTTCATGGAGATCTATCTGATGTAATACTCTTTTGCGGTGTGTTTGTCGAGATACGATGAATTGTGGGTTTATGATAAGCTTATCTATGAATATTATTTGAATTTTCTCTGAATTCTTATATGCATGATTTCATATCTTTGCAAGTCTCTTCGAGTTATTGGTTTGGTTTGGCCAACTAGATTGGTAATTCTTGCAATGGGAGAAGTGCTTAGTTTTGGGTTCAATCTTGCGGTGTCCTCACCCAGTGACAAAGTAGGGGTAGCGAGGCACGTATTTGTATTGTTGCCATCGAGGATAAAAAGATGGGGTTTTCATCATATTGCTTGAGTTTATCCCTCTACATCATGTCATCTTACCTAATGCGTTACTCTGTTCTTCATGAACTTAATACTCTAGATGCAGGCAGGAGTCGGTCGATGTGTGGAGTAATAGTAGTAGATGCAGAATCGTTTCGGTCTACTTGACACGGACGTGATGCCTATATGCATAATCATTGCCTTGGATATCATCATAACTATGCGCTTTTCTATCAATTGCTCGACAGTAATTTGTTCACCCACCGTATTATTTTCCTTCATGAGAGAAGCCTCTAGTGAAACCTATGGCCCCCGGGTCTATTTTCCATATTATATTTTCAGATCTATAAACCAAAAATACCTCGCTGCATTATTTTTACTTTTGTTTTACTTTACGTTCTAGCAATCTTTTATATCTATCTCTATCAGATCTCATCCTTGCAAATAACCGTGAAGGGATTGACAACCCTTTTTAGCGTTGGGTGCAAGAGTTTGATTGTTTGTGTAGGTGCGAAGATTGGGGACTTGCTTGTATCTCCTACTGGATTGATACCTTGGTTCTCAACAACTGAGGGAAATACTTATCTACCTTGCTGCATCACCCTTTCCTCTTCAAGGGAAAACCAACGCAAGCTCAAGAAGTAGCAAGAAGGATTTCTGGCGCCGTTGCCGGGGAGATCTTCATCAAGCCTACCAAGTACCCATCACAAACTCATCTCTTGCATTTACATTATTTGCCATTTGCCTCTCGTTTTCCTCTCCCCCACTTCTAAAACGATTTTCAGAAAAACCAAAAAGATTTGCCTTTTTATTCGCCCTTCTTCCGTTCGTCTTTCCGTTTGCTTTTCGTTTGCTTGTGTGCTAGATTGCTTGCTTTGTCACGATGACTCAATAGAATACCAAGTTGTGTGACTTCTCCAATACTAATAATAATGATTTTATTAGTACTTCGATTTCTCCCGCCACTAGTGTGGAATCTTATGAAATTAATGCTGCTTTGCTTAATCTTGTTATGAAAGAACAATTTTCCGGCCTTCCCAGTGAAGATGCCGCATCCCATCTAAATACTTTCGTTGAGTTGTGTGATATGCAAAAGAAGAAAGATGTGGATAATGATATTGTTAAATTGAAGCTATTTCCGTTCTCACTATGAGATCGTGCTAAAACTTGGTTTTCATCTTTGCCTAAAAATAGTATTGATTCATGGAATAAGTGTAAAGATGCTTTTATTTCCAAGTACTTTCCGCCCGCTAAGATCATCTCCCTTAGGAACGATATAATGAATCTTAAGCAACTTGATCATGAGCATGTTGCATAATCATGGGAGAGGATGAAACTAATGATTAGAAATTGCCCCGCGCATGGTTTGAGTTTATGGATGATTATACAAATTTTCTATGCGGGATTGAATTTTGCTTCTAGAAATCTTTTAGATTCTGCCGCGGGTGGTACTTTTATGGAAATCACATTAGGAGAAGCTACTAAACTCCTAGATAATATTATGGCAAATTACTCTCAATGGCATACCGAAAGATCTCCTACTAGTAAAAAAGTGCATGCTATTGAAGAAATAAATACTTTGAGTGAAAAGATTGATGAATTGATGAAATTGTTTACTAGTAAGAGTGCTCCTATTGATCCTAATGATATGCCTTTGTCTTCTTTGATTGGAAATAATAATGAATCTATGGATGTGAATTTTGTTGGTAGGAACAATTTTTGTAATAACGCGTATAGAGGTAATTTCAATCCTAGGCCGTTTCCTAGTAATTCCTCTAATAATTATGGTAATTCCTACAACAATTCTTATGGAAATTATAATAAGATGCCCTATGATCTTGAGAATAATATTAAAGAATTTATTAGCTCGCAAAAAGGTTTCAATGCTATGATTGAAGAAAAATTGCTCAAGATTGATGATTTGGCTAGGAACGTTGATAGAATTTCTCTTGAGATTGATTCTCTGAAAATTAGATCTATTCCACCCAAGCATGATATTAATGAGTCTTTAAAGGCTATGAGAATTTCTATTGATGAGTGTAAGAAAAGAACCGCTAGAATACGTGCTAAGCGTGAATGGCTTGAAAAAGTGTGTTCTCGTGATAATAATGATGAAGATCTTAAAGTGATTGATGTGACTCCTATTGAATCTTTGTTTTCTAATATAAATCTTGATAAAGATGGGACTGGAGATACATCAACTTTAGTTAAAAGGCATCCCAATGATTCGGAGTTTATAGATCTTAATGCTAAGATTGATAAAAGTGGGATTGAAGAGGTCAAAACTTTAAATAGCAATGAACCCACTCTTTTGGATTTCAAGGACTTTAATTATGATAGTTGTTCTTTGATTGATTGTGTTTCCTTGTTGCAATTCATGTTGAATTCTCCGCATGCTTATAATCAAAATAAAGCTTTTACTAAACATATCGTGGATGCTATGATGAAATCTTTTGAAGAAAAACTTGAGTTGGAAGTTTCTATACCTAGAAAGCTTTATGATGAGTGGGAACCTACTATTAAGATTAAAATTAAAGATTATGAGTGCCATGCTTTGTGTGATTTGGGTGCTAGCGTTTCCACGATTCCAAAAACTTTATGTGATGTGCTAGGTTTCCGTGAATTTGATGATTGCTCTTTAAATTTGCATCTAGCGGATTCCACCATTAAGAAACCTATGGGAAGGATTAATTATGTTATTATTGTTGCAAATAGGAATTATTTTCCCGTATATTTCATTGTTCTTGATATAGATTGCAATCCTACATGTCCTATTATTCTTGGTAGACCTTTCCTTAGAATGATTGGTGCAATTATTGATATGAAGGAAGGAAATATTAGATTCCAATTTCCATTAAGGAAAGGCATGGAGCACTTTCCTAGAAATAAAATAAAATTACCTTATGAATCTATTATGAGAGCTACTTATGGATTGCATACCAAAGATGACAATACCTAGATCTATTGTGTTATGCCTAGCTAGGGGCGTTAAACAATAGCGCTTGTTGGGAGGCAACCCAATTTTATTTTTTATGCTTTTGTTTTTGCTTCTGTTTTTGAGTGTTTTACACATTATTACCTCTGTAGTAATTGTGTTTTCTTGTTTAAATTAGTGTTTGAGCCAAGTAAGACCTTTGGGATGGTCTACGGTGTTTGTGATTTGATTTTGCTGAAAAACAGAAACTTTTGCTCTCAGTCCAGGAATTTTTTAAATTCACTGAAACGTGATTTTGATCTGAAAATTTTACACAATATTTATATACAAATTTCCCTGATTGTCCTAATTTTTCAGAATTTTTGGAGTTACAGAAGTATTCGAAGTCTATAGATTGCTACATACTGTTCTGTTTTAGACAGATTCTGTTTTCTTTGTGTTGTTTGCTTATTTTGATGTATCTATGGGTTGTATCGGGGGGTATGAACCATGGAGAAGTTGGAATACAGTAGATATTACACCAATATAAATAAATAATGAGTTCACAACAGTACCTAAAGTGGTGATTTATTTTTCTTATACTAACGGATCTCATGAGTTTTCTGTTGAGTTTTGTGTTGTGAAGTTTTCAAGTTTTGGGTAAAGATTTGATGGACTATGGAATAAGGAGTGGAAAGAGCCTAAGCTTGGGGATTCCCAAGGCACCCCAAGCCATATTCAAGGATACCAAAAAGCCTAAGATTGGGGATGCCCCGGAAGGCATCCCCTCTTTCGTCTTCAATCCATCGGTAAATTTACTTGAGGCTATATTTTTATTCACCACATGATATGTGTTTTGCTTGGAGCGTCTTGTATGATATGAGTCTTTGCTTTTTAGTTTGCCACAATCATCCTTGCTGCACACATCTTTTGAGGGGGACACGCATTAATCGTGAATTTATTAGAATACTCTATGTGCTTCACTTATATCTTTTGAGCTAGGCAATGTTGCTCTAGTACTTCACTTATATCTTTTTAGAGCACGGTGGTGTTTTATTTTATAGAAATTATTGAACTCTCGTACCTCACTTACATTATTTTGAGAGTCTTTAAACAGCATGGTAATTGGTTTGGGTTATGAATTTAGTCCTAATATAATGGGCATCCAAGAGGGATATAATAAAAACTTTCATATTAAGTGCATTGAATACTATGAGAAGTTTGATTCCTTGCATATAGTTTTGAGATGTAAAGATGGTAATATGAGAGTCATGCTAGTGAGTAATTGTGAATTGGTAGAAATACATGTGTTAAAGTTTGTGATTCCTGTAGCATGCACGTATGGTGAACCGTTATGTAACGAAGTCGGAGCATGATTTGTTTAATGATTGTCAACCTTTGTGTGAGGGTCGGGAGCGCGCGATGGTTAACTCCTACCAACCTCTCCCCTAGGAGCATGCGTCTAATACTTTGCTTCGATAACTAATAGACTTTTGCAATAAGTATGTGAGTTCTTTATGACTAAAGTTGAGTCCATGGATTATACGCACTCTCACCCTTCCACCTTTGCTAGCCTCTCTAGTACCGCGCAACTTTCGCCGGTGCATTAAACCCACCTTCCTCAAAACAGCCACCATATACCTTCCTCAAAACAACCACCATACCTACCTATTATGGCATTTCCATAGCCATTCCGAGATATATAGCCATGCAACTTCCACCGTTCCGTTTTTCATGACACGCACCATCACTTTCATATTGCATATAGAGTCATATTTTGTTCTAGGTATCGAGTTGTAATTTTTGAGTTGTAAGTAAATAAAAGTGTGATGATTTTCATTATTAGAGCATTGTCCCGTGAGAGAAAAGGATGATGGAAGCTATGACTCCCTCACAAGTTGGGATGAGTCTCCGGACTTTACAAATAATAAAAGAGGCCAGCGAAGCCCAAAAAAAAAGAGGCCAAAGATGCCCACCAAAATTAAAAAAAATGATGAGAGAAAGAGAGAAGGTACAATGCTACTGTCTCTTTCCACACTTGTGCTTCAAAGTAGCACCATGATCTTCATGATAGAGAGTCTCCTATTTTGTCACTTTCATATAACTAGTGGAATTTTTCATCTTATGCACAACCACTTAGTTTCTTTTTGAGCTTTCATACACTTATAGCTCTAGTGCATTCGTTGCATGGCAATCCCTACTCACTCATATTGATATCTATTGATGGGCATCTCCATAGCCCGTTGATACGCCTAGTTGATGTGAGACTATCTTCTCCTTTTTCTCACAACCTCCACCATATTCTATTCCACCTATAGTGCTATATCCATGGCTCACGCTCATGTATTGCGTGAGAGTTGACAAGGTTTGAGAACATATAAGGTGTGAAACAATTGCTTGACTTGTCATCGGGGTTGTACATGATTTAGATACTTTGTGTGGGGAAGATGGAGCATAGCCAAACCATATGATTTTGTAGGGATAACTTTCTAAGGCCATGTTATTTCGAAAGGACGCAATTGCCTTGTTAGTATGCTTGAAGTATTACTGTTTTTATGTCAATATTAGACTTTTGTTTTGAATCTTATGGATCTGAATATTCATGCCGCAATAAAGAATATTACATGGATAAATATGTTAGGTAGCATTCCACATCAAAAATTCTGTTTTTATCATTTACCTACTCGAGGACGAGCAGGAATTAAGCTTGGGGATGCTTGATACGTCTCCAACGTATCTATAATTTTTTATTGTTCCATGCTATTATATTATCTGTTTTGGATGTTTTATAAGCATTAACATGCTATTTTATATTATTTTTGGGACTAACTATTAATCTAGAGCCTAGTGCCAGTTTCTGTTTTTTCCTTGTTTTTGAGTATTGCAGATAAGGAATATTAAACGGAGTCCAAACGGAATAAAATCTTCAGAATGTTTTTTCTTGGACCAGAAGAAACCCAGCAGACTTGGAGATGAAGGCAGGAGACCTGCCGTGAAGTCACAAGCCACCAGGGCGCGCCCCCCTGGCTTGTGGCCCCACGGCAGCCCTCCTAACCCTATTCTTCGGCCTATAAATTCCCAAATATTCCCTGGATACCAAAAAGATCCACGAAAATACTTTTCCGCCGCCGGAAGCCTTTGTTCCCGTGAGATCCAATCTTGGAGCCTTTTCCGGTAATCTGTCGGAGGGGGATTCGATCACGGAGGGCATCTACATCAACTCCATTGCCCCTCCGATGATGCGTGAGTAGTTTACCACAGACCTTCGGGTCCATAGCTAGTAGCTAGATGGCTTCTTCTCTCTCTTTGTTCTTCAATACCATGTTCTTCATAATCTTCATGGAGATCTATCCGATGTAATACTCTTTTGCGGTGTGTTTGTCGAGATCCGATGAATTGTGGGTTTATGATAAGCTTATCTATGAATATTATTTGAATCTTCTCTGAATTCTTATATGCATGATTTCATATCTTTGCAAGTCTCTTCGAGTTATTGGTTTGGTTTGGCCAACTAGATTGGTAATTCTTGCAATGGGAGAAGTGCTTAGTTTTGGGTTCAATCTTGCGGTGTCCTCACCCAGTGACAAAGTAGGGGTAGCGAGGCACGTATTTGTATTGTTGCCATCGAGGATAAAAAGATGGGGTTTTCATCATATTGCTTGAGTTTATCCCTCTACATCATGTCATCTTACCTAATGCGTTACTCTGTTCTTCATGAACTTAATACTCTAGATGCAGGCAGGAGTCGGTCGATGTGTGGAGTAATAGTAGTAGATGCAGAATCGTTTCGGTCTACTTGACACGGACATGATGCCTATATGCATAATCATTGCCTTGGATATCGTCATAACTATGCGCTTTTCTATCAATTGCTCGACAGTAATTTGTTCACCCACCGTATTATTTTCCTTCATGAGAGAAGCCTCTAGTGAAACCTATGGCCCCCGGGTCTATTTTCCATATTATATTTTCAGATCTATAAACCAAAAATACCTCGCTGCATTATTTTTACTTTTGTTTTACTTTACGTTTTAGCAATCGTTTATATCTATCTCTATCAGATCTCATCCTTGCAAATAACCGTGAAGGGATTGACAACCCCTTTTAGCGTTGGGTGCAAGAGTTTGATTGTTTGTGTAGGTGCGAAGATTGGAGACTTGCTTGTATCTCTTACTGGATTGATACCTTGGTTCTCAACAACTGAGGGAAATACTTATCTACTTTGTTGCATCACCCTTTCCTCTTCAAGGGAAAACCAACGCAAGCTCAAGAAGTAGCACAGAGCGCGTGGAGCGGCGTTTTAGCAGCTCCTGGAATTATCACTGGTTGCCACTCCGCTCCGGCACGGAGTCGCAGAGCGGAGGGAGTCCGAACGCGCCCTTAGACTGAGATAATGGTGCCAGAGAATGAGATGGTCATGGAGCAGAGGGGATGGTGGGAGATTCCTCGGCCATGGAGGAGCTAGCTAGCCACCAGCACTCTAGCAGCTCCTCACGGAATACCCTTACCTAGCGTCCAGTGTGTATCGAGGGATTATGTGGGTTATGTGGGTAAGATGCGGGCCTGGCGGGATGGTCCACAAATCCCACATATTTTCGTTCTCGACTGTGGGCGTCCACGTACGACGTTATGCGGGCTTGATTAAGCGGAGTCGCGGACGGCCCGTTCCCACTTGCAGCCTGAATGCAACAGGTCGCCAGGATCATGTGTATGTTACACATAGCAGAATTCTTTGTTTGGCCATATCATAAATGGTAAGTTAAATATACAACCACGCATATATTGATCGTCTTTCAGTTTTCTACATTGTTTGTAAGTTCATGTCTTTGTAAATTTGTAGCAATCACTTGATCTTGGTAGCCATTGTTCCAAAGCGCAACACAGTTTACTACCTGGATTCTCTCAGAGAGTCAGAAAACCATCTGGATCTTACGCATCTTCAAGAATTCATGGATGAGTATTGAATTCTTTGATGTTGAAATTTGTATTCATACCTGGTTCAAGAATTGAGTATGTGAAAAATCATCTTAATTGATAGTGTATTGTCAAGGTACATAACTTTAGAAGGGATCTGGTTCGACCGCCAACTACCTCGGCAGCATGTCATTGTTTCTCCGGTAAGACACCGAAATTCGTTATTTTCTGAAAATGCTAGTCAAATGTTCAAGTTTCTAAGTAAACCTCTTTCTATTTCTTCCCAAAGAAAAAAAATCCCTAGCTTACAACGGTTAGGTTGTTCCTAACAGGGCAAATACATGACTAATTATGTATAAAAAAATTCCGTGTCCTCAACAATAAGAAGGGACCAACCTTTGTGGATACCATGGTTGCAGACACATGATCTCCATATGCAGATCTTCTGGTTGTTGTAGGGATGCTGACAAGATAGTACCAGTAAGTCTGTATCTTCATTACTATTTTCTACTCCACAGGTATGACACTTCTGATATAAAAATCATGCAGATGATCTTTGAACCGATAACCCCTGAACCGCTCCCCGCAGCTGAATTGTTGGTTGTTAGGAGATTTATCAGCAACTTCTTCCTGAAACACTATATCAAGCCGGTCATTATGACGAAGACAACGTTCCTTTTCCTTGAACAATAAGTATGCATTCAGTTAGTGTTAGCAACTAAACTTATATGCGTTTATGCATTTTCCCATGTGACTAGGTCTTCATATTTCATACACTGTGGTTATGTACCGCATATGCCGATACATCTGTGTAATTTAGCTATCATTTCTTCAATTGCGTATTGTAGCGTTTTTATGAGTGTTCCTCCCATGGACACTATTTGTTCAATTGCATATCGTGACAAATTTTCTTTTTACAGGGCATTTCAAATGTGATATTTTCTCATAACCTGGTCATTTAAGCGAACAAGCTTCAAGTAACTGATCGTGTGGTATCTAGAACGGAAAGCACATGTCACTCATAGTGTAACCGCCTATGATTTACCGCAAAAGCACACAAGATCAGAACTGAACCGTTGGTGATACACATCAAATCACAGACGGTTTGCAATACATTATCTCACACGTGAGTTTAGAGGAAACCGTGTCCGATGCAAAATGCAATCACACTTGTTAATTATTCAGAAAATGTGTGCAATGATATCATGCATATTATGCATGGCAGGCGCTTTTCATACAAGACTCGTGTGCGATGATCCCGATATCGCGCACAGTTTCTATGATGGCCCGTGTGGCTTAGGTAATATTTCGGAAACGGTTACATGTCAAACACCATTTGGTTTTAATGAGCAATTAGACGTGTTCGACTCGTGATCGACGTGTGTGATTGGTCCTTAATCCCACACGTTTGCCCAAAATATAGTGTGTGCGATATGTTCCTGCATCGCACACGATTATATTTGTCAGTGTCTACTTCATCGGTCACTATCGCCGACGATTTTTCTGTGTCGTGTGGGATAGACCCCCTATCACACACACATGCAAAGCGATGGTTTAAAACTATGTTGCGGAAATAGGGTAAAAACCATTTTTATAGGATGTCGCTGCACCAGTGATGATTGTTGTGAAAGCAAGTACAAACTTGGTATGAAAATAATTATCTGCAAGCAATTGAAGAACAAATTCTTCAAATAGTTTGCTTAAATTTTGGTCCGCACTTGGTCTCTACGCTAATTGGCGCAACGGGTCAGCCGGGATGATGTGAGACGCAGAGAACGAAAACATCGTCATATACCAAGATGATAGTTCATTCTCAAAAGAGTGGACATCAAGCATCGGTATGCCATACATACTGTGATGCCTTACATACATTATAGAGTAAAATACACCCGAGGTCCTAAAAGTATTCCAAATGTGTCAAATAGGTCCTAAAAGTTTGAAACCATTCATCACGGGTCTTAAATGTGAGCAAGTCGTTCATCACGGGTCCTAAAATTATTCCAAGTGTGTCAATTAGGTCCTAAAAGTGGCGGTTAAAATGCACATATAGGACTCGCGGTGAAAGATTCCAAACTTTTAGGACTTACTTGACACACTTAGAATATTTTTAGGACCTCGGATGTATTTTACTCTACATTATACTTTAAAAACAAAGACGATGATGTAGTAGAGAGTTGGACTATGAAAGTGAGTCAAAGGCACATAAGAGCAGAATAGAAAAAGCATAAAAGAAGAGAAGTCAGATAGGACGGCAACTTATTTTATATACATATATAAGAAGGTAACGATAATAGGCCGAGTTGCATTTTGGAGACCATGAAATAGATTTTAAACGACCACTTTTGGAATAGTGAAAAAAATATTATTGTAATTCATAGAAGATAACCTTTTGTCGAGAGAATTCATAGGAGATACTAAAAACTTTGTTGCGTGTAGCATATTCCGTGTCTATCTTTTAGTTCGAGTTATTGTCCTGGTTGCTAATATTGTGAGACTATTGATATAGATAAGAGTCTGTCTGATGTTGATGTTTGCAGATGTGATTGTTTTGTACTATGGTTCATTAGTTGTATTTCTGACAGTGACTTGTTAAATTTTTTGCGCCACTTGGTTTTATGATGGTTTACATTACGACCTGGACGTGGAGATTGAGGAGGAAATACAGCGGGAGGCACACAATGATGACGTTGACATGATGGATGGCGGTGATGGGAGTGGAAATCAGGGAGATGCGAACCCTGATGACCATGCTGATAGGTCCACTCATAAGGGCCAAACTCCTTCGCCGTCTACAGATGTGGATAAGACACATGATAAGGGGACTGCACCACCTTCGACACCCATGGCTTCTCTTCGTTTCGGTTCGTTTCAAGCAGTATCTGCACCCAGTCGCTTATGGGGGGACCGTGTGGAGACTGAGGAGTTGGATGCCATTCTGATAACGGATGTTTGTTTGGGCCATGAGTAGTTCTCTGAGGATGCTGGGTCGCATGTACAGATATCTCGGCAGCAGCGGCATGTGGATAGGGGGCCGGCAGAGGTTGGTGGCGGGCAGAAGACCCCGCGACTTGTCTCGCCCGTACCTCGGTCATCTTCTACTAGAGAGGCGTCCGGTGGACGTACGGGGGACGTGGCCCAGCCACGGTCACCTCGTTCACTTCCTACGAGCCGTGATGACGGGGTGATGGGGCCGGTAAGCAGCGGGCAGGAGGCCCGGCGACCTGCTCAGACTCTATCGCGCCCTTCGTCTTCTTCAGGACCGAGGTCTAAAGGGAACGAGCAGGAGGCTCGTGTGCTCTCACCATGCGCTTCACCTTGCGCTCGCAGGGTGGTGGAGAGGCAGCAGCTGCAGACCGGGGATTCAGCAGCTCGGGCTGCGGCTGAGTCTCCGGTTGAGACACCTTCACCGGGATTTTGCCCGGGCTCTGTCGGGACTGAGGCAGGAGGCCAAAACCCTACAGAGATATCCATGGAGGATGTGATCTCATATGGAGGGATTCCGGATCCGACATCTGGTGATCGACGCGTCAGTCAACGCATCCAGGAGCAGCCAGATGCTGATGACATGCAGCTAGGACGGGCTATGAGGGCCGCCAAGCTTCGAGACGTCGAGGCAGCTACAGGTATGTCTGTTAATACTAGTTGTTCTATCCTCCAGTTCTCTGATTCAGAAATTCAACAAAATGCTAGCGACCTAGGCATCTCTCTTGGTGGTAGTGGAAAACAAATAGCTAAATCAATTAATGACATTTTAGACTTAGAAACGGACAGAGCCATAGAGATCATTCCAAACATAGCAGCGGTAAAACCTATGAATGAGGCGGATATAAATAATTTGGGAGGCACAGACCTACAAAGTTTATGTGATGATTTATTGCACGTAGAGGGAGGTGAAGAAGATGAGGAAGACATGGGATCAGAGGGGTATATGGCCTCTTTGATTGCTGATCGTCGTCCTCACGAAACATCCCCACAGAGAAATACAGAAAGCATACCGGATAAACCTAAGAGACCTTGGAAAAGGAAAGTTTATCCCGTATCAGCGGTACGGAGAAGTGCGAGAGTGAAGCAAAAGAAAAAATTCCATGATGACATATGAAAGGAATCTTTTGGAATAGCAGAGGTCTAGCAGACTTGGCTAAAAGGAGATTTCTTAGAGATACATCATTAGAGCATAAGCTCGATTTCATGGCTCTACAAGAGACGGGTAGGGATAACTTCACACCACAATTTCTCAACACTTTATCAGGAGGAGTTGACTTTGATTGGCATTGTTTGCCTCCAAGGGGTAGATCTGGGGGAATCTTACTTGGAGTAAAATGTGAAACATTAGAGGTGATGAGTGTGGTATACGGTGAGTTTTCCGTCAAATTTCGTGTGAGGTCGAAAGTTGATGGTTTCAGGTGGGCTCTGGTGGCCGTATATGGGGCGGCGCAACCGGAGCTGAAATCTGAGTTCCTCGCCGATCTAGTGAGAATCTGTGGAGAGGAAAGACTTCCCATTATGGTTGGGGGAGACTTTAATATCATCCGAAGACAAGATGAAAAAAATAATGACAACTTCGATGGAAGATGGTCACTTATGTTTAACATGGTTATTGAGAGTCTCGATTTGAGGGAGATTGACCTCACTGGTAGACAATTCACATGGGCAAACTCACTACCGGTACCAACATACGAGAAGTTGGACCGGGTACTGACCAGTGTAGAATGGGAACAGAAGTACCCGCTGGTTTCAGTACATGCTTTACAGAGAGCCATCTCAGATCACACACCACTCATGGTTGATTCTGGGGAACCGAATCATGGGGGTAATAGAAATACCTTTTCTTTCGAATTAAATTGGTTCGAGAGAGAAGGATTCATGGATCTCGTAGCCACCGAATGGGCTAGGGAATCTGGTGGATCTTCCAACATGGAGAGATGGCAAAACAAAATCCGACACTTGCGTCAGTTCTTGAGAGGATGGGCCAAGAATCAAAGCGGTATATACAAAGTGGAGAGAGATAGACTTATTAGGCTGATCGCTGAGTTAGATGTGAAAGCTGAGTCTAATCTTCTCAGCATGTCAGAGCGGCATAATAAGATTGAGGCTGAGAAGAAATTGCAAACTCTTCTGAGAGAGGAAGAGATGAAATGGGCACTTCGAGCTAAGGTGACGAAGGTGGTTCAGGGAGATGATAACACACAATTCTTCCATATGATTGCAAATGGTAAACATAGGAAGAAGAAAATAATTCAACTGGAACAAGATGAGGGTACAATTATAGGACAAGAGAACCTGAAATTGTACATCTCTGAGTACTATAGGAAATTATTTGGTGAACCCGAAGAGAACTTTGTTTCTTTGGATGAGAGCACAACACATGACATACCTAAGCTAAATTCTGATGAGAATGAGATATTATCAGCTCCATTTACTGAGAAAGAGCTGTTTGACGCAATAGCACAAATGAAACAAAACAAGGCACCGGGGCCGGATGGATTCCCGGCAGAATTCTACAAAAAATGTTGGCATATTATTAAGGGTGATCTTTTTCCTATGTTCCATGATTTATTTAATGGCCAAAAACAGCTCTTCCACCTCAATTTTGGAACTATAACGTTGTTGCCAAAGAAGGTGGAGGCTGTTCGCATTGAGCAGTTCAGGCCTATTTGTTTGCTAAATGTCAGTTTCAAGATTTTCACAAAGGTGGGCACGAATAGATTGACGCAGATAGCGCATTTGGTAGTCCAACCAACACAGACAGCGTTCATGCCTGGGAGACACATCTTAGAGGGGGTTGTTGTCTTACATGAAACGTTGCACGAAATCCATACAAAGAAACTTGATGGGGTTATCTTTAAGGTGGATTTCGAGAAAGCGTATGATAAAGTCAAATGGCCATTTCTTCAACAGGCCCTACGCATGAAGGGGTTCAACGAATCCTGGAGGGATCAGGTGGGTGCTTTCATTCAGAAAGGAAGTGTGGGTGTTAAAGTAAACGATGACATAGGTCATTTCTTTCAAACACATAAGGGATTAAGATAGGGAGACTCCATGTCTCCAGTGTTGTTCAATATAGTAGCAGATATGTTGGCAATACTTATTGGTAGGGCTAAAGAAAAAGGCCAAGTAGGTGGACTTGTTCCTCACCTGGTAGAGGGGGGAGTGTCCATACTACAATACGCTGATGATACGATCATCTTCATGGAACACGATATGGCAAAAGCAAGGAATATGAAGCTTGTTCTTTGTTTATTCGAACAGCTATCTGGGTTAAAAATTAACTTCAACAAAAGCGAATTGTTCTGCTTTGGGAAGGCAAAGGAGGAACAAGATGCTTACAGGCAGCTATTTGGATGTGAAATGGGATCACTACCGTTTAGCTACCTTGGGATCCCTATTCATCATAGACGATTGACAAATAAGGAATGGAAATGTATCGAGGATCGATTTGAAAAAAGATTAAGTTGCTGGAAGGGCAAGCTTATGTCTTATGGAGGGAGGCTAGTGTTAATAAATTCGGTTTTAACAAGTCTGCCGATGTTCCTTTTGTCTTTCTTTGAAATACCGGTAGGGGTACGAAAAAGATTAGATTTTTACCGATCTCGTTTCTTCTGGCAAAGTGATGAGACTAAGAAGAAATACAGATTGGCACGGTGGGATATTATTTGCAGACCAAAAGACCAAGGGGGTCTTGGTATTGAAAATCTAGAAGTGAAGAACAGATGCTTGCTTAGCAAATGGCTATACAGGCTATCTACGGAGACCGAAGAGATGTGGGTTCAAATACTGAAGAATAAATACCTACAATCCAAAACTTTGGCCCGGGCTACCGTAAGACCAAATGATTCACCTTTTTGGAAGGGCTTAATGAAGATGAAGGCAACGTTCTTTCAGAGGGTGAAATTTGTAGTTGGGGATGGTGCCACTACAAGATTTTGGGAAGACACATGGCTTGGGGATACTCCATTAGCACTTCAATATCCCTCCCTCTATAATATTGCACAACGGAAGGAAGACTACGTGGCCACTGTTCTACAATCGGTACCTCTCAATATGCAATTCCGGCGAGCTTTAGTGGGAGCACGTTGGGACTCGTGGTTACACCTGGTCAGGAGACTGATGCATGTTCAGTTGTCTGACCAGACGGATAGTGTGCGTTGGACTTTAGCTACGAATGGTAAATTCTCGGTAAAGTCGATGTACACGGATATGATAAACATTGGTCCACTTTCGAGATCATTACATATTTGGAGAATCAAGGTACCGCTTAGAATTAAAATCTTCATGTGGTTCATACACAAGGGTGTGGTATTAACCAAAGATAATCTGACTAAACGAAGATGGGTAGGCAGGCCTAATTGTTGCTATTGTGATCAAAATGAAACAATAAGACACCTCTTTCTAGATTGTCCTCTTGCTAAACTATTATGGCGAACTGTTCATATAGCATTTAATGTTAATCCACCAACATGCATTAGTTCGTTATTTGGAACGTGGCTCGATGGAGTAGACGTTGCTATAGCGAATCTTATTCGGATTGGGATATGTGCTTTAGTTTGGGCTATATGGAATACCAGAAATGATATGATTTTTGATGGCAAGAATTTCAATAACTTTTTGCAGGTCATCTTCAGAGCAACGTCTTGGATCCGTACGTGGTCGTTACTCAGCCATGCGGACTCCAGGGAGCTTATGGCTATTGGGTGCAACCGGTGGGAGATGGTCGCACGGGTTATCTTCAACCGGTTTGGATGGCATGCTAACAATAGGCTAGGTGTATAGGCATCGTAGTCTATGTTGAGTTATGCCGAATGTGGCAATGTATTATCCTTTGCTTCGTACTTTTTGTTAAGCGCTTGAGCGCTCTTGTGGATCTGAGACTTCATTTGGACCTTTTTTAATAAAAAGGCTGCATGCATCAATTGATGCGGAGGCCGGGGGCTCCGTTCCTCCTTTTCAAAAAAAAAAAAACTTGTTGAGAAAAAAAGAGAGCCAGCAACAACGGTGTGAATGGTCAAACAAAAGCACCATTTGTACAGTTACGGACAACAAAAATACGCCTTAAATATCTCCGCAAAGAAAGGAAAATAATAGTTGTCTTAAAACGGGACAGCAGGTGCAATCACCTGCATTCCGAACTATTTTTCACCTACAGATCAGCAGCTATCCATCTTCATTATTTACTGTTAATTATCTCTCAGTGTAAATATGGAAAACACGCCAAAATATTAAGAAACAATTATGCAGACAATTCTTTTAGTTGTCATTTTTTTTTATTAATGGAAGGTTAGATTTCATATATTTTATTCGTCCAAACAATTTGTTAAATATCGAAGTCTGAAGATTTGTGCTTTCAAGCCAGAAAAATCATACCAAAATAGACAAATATACTACTCCAGTACACGAAAATGAAAAGGAAAATTCCAAAAAGTAAACCCTTCCACTCCATCCTTTCTCTCCCCCTCTCCTCCTCTTTCCCCTTCCCATTTCCATGGAGTCCTGCAGCTTCCGCACCGCCACCTCTCCTTCGCCGTTCCCCTTGGCCCCGTCGTCCTCCTCCTCGTCCCCTCGCGCGCCGTGCCCCAGTCTCCGGTTCGCCGTAAGCAGTACCCGCCTCCTCTAAGCCCGTTTCTTTCTCTTTTTGTGTGTTTGGTCGCATCCTTTCCCTGATTTCTTTTCCTTTCCGCGCAGAGAGCAAGAAATGGGAGGCAGATGCGGATGCGGAGGATGGCGTCGGGGTTTGATGCCTTCCCGCCCCTTCCAGGCAAGGTCTTCGTCGAGGAGGTGAGAGTTTCTTGGTTTATTTATAAATTAAAATCCTTTTTTGGATTAATAAAGCAGCTTTCTTGATTAGTATATTTGTTGATTTTTCGAGAACCCTGACTTGCCCTAGGTGCAGATGTCCAATTAGATGCTGTTAGCATTGAATTAGCTCCGTGCGCGCTCCGGATTAGCCTATCAACGAACTTGCTGACCCTGCTCCGGGTTACAAATTGCACACTTATTTCCTTGGAGAACTAGTAGTACTATAGATATGGTTCCGGGGTTATTTTATCTTCCTTTCCTTGTGGTAGGCTAGAGTTGGGCTATCTAGCTTCTCGGGTTTGCCCATTTCTTCCATTTTAGTTTATAGTCGGGGGATTCTTGGAGCGGATGGAGGTTGTTGCTGGCCGACCGACTGGGCCATTTGTCAGAGCTCCCTCTTGCGTCGGCTCCTATGGTTGTGCCTGCTGCTGGCTTCATGGATGAGGCGGATGTGGAGCTTTTTGGTAGCTTCTCGCCTCGTGTTGGATCCAGTTCGACGCCCCCTGTGTTGCCGGACTTTGTGGGTGAGGCCTCCGTTGAGGTCGTGTCTCCAGTGCTGAAGATCATGCCCGAGCTGCAGGTGTTGTGTGGGGAACCTGTTTCGCCTCAGTCGATGGAGCAGTTAAAGTTGGGCTCTATCCTTGCTTCGGAGGTGGCCCTGGTGCCCTTACCACCCCCCGTGGAGCCTTGTCGGGCGTCAGCCAGCCCCTCTCTCGGCGTCATGGAGTGTGCAGTTTCAGATGTTGTTGTTCCTACAAATGATGTGGTTGTTGTGCCTAAAGCGTCGACAGCTGTGCCCGGGGCTCTCCTCGCCAAAGAGATTTGTGATTTCCTAGCAGCTTTGGAGGCTGCTGACCCTGGATCCGGGAAGACGATTGGTTGTCTCCTAAAGGAGAAGGCCATCAGGGATAAGAAGCGAGGTGGTGCTAGCCCACGACCCAGCATCTTGAAGGAGAAATCAGATAAATGCAGAAGCAAGAAGAGTGACGCTATAAGAAAGGCGTCCGTGGTTGCTTGATGATGATGATGATGGTTATTTTATGGGGGCAATTCTATGAGGTTGTGTCTCATATGCCGGCAGTTGGTAGGGTTAGCGTGATGGGGGCATTTTCATGTTTGCTCATGTGGTTTTGTGGCCTCATGATTTGGGAGTAGTCCGCTTGCATCATGGGGTTGTGGCTTGATTGCCTTCCGTCGTCAAGTTGTAACGGTTTTCGCCCGGTTTTCCGCAATTAACTGGGCAACTCTCTTCTTCTTAATTAATGGATGAGGCAAAGCTTTTGCCTCCGTTTCAAAAAAAAAAGTGAGTTTCATGTAATTAGGTCAAGTAAAGTGGATCTATGATAGTTCCATGGTTCTGCCAGTGAATTATTTCTACCGCTAGTTACATTCTGTTCATATAGGCTGATGCTGGATCAGTCAGTTAGATGCTTCTTGGATTAATTGATGGCTTCATCTGTTAGCAGCTCACTGTTTACTAGCCTTTTTTTTATCAAGTTCCTTGCGAATTCTTTCTCTGGACCACCATCATTATTGGAGCTGTAGTTATACAACTGAACCCTTCTATCGCTAGTTTTAATACAGGTTCACTAAATACAGTTTCTGCAGGATTAGCAATTCTTCTTTAAAACTTTATCTGTTACTGATTAAAAAGATTTTGCATTTATTTCTGTTAGACAATTGGAGCTGAATATGGGGAAGGCTTTGAGACTTTCAGGATGGACGGACCACTCAATATCGACGTGGTAAGCATATATCATGACAGTCCACTTGCGATCATGCCATTATGTGCTATTAGCAACCTATTTATCTGCTATGTTACTTTAGTGGATGAGCTTTCTTCTACCTTTCAGGATTATCTGAACGAAAAATTGCAAGAATGCTTCCTTCAAAGGATAAGGCATGCTATGAAGCCGGATGAAGCATTTGGTCTAATTTTCTCATGGGACAATGTTATTGTGAGTTTTTTTGTCTTGTGTTAGTGTATCATACTGCAATGGTTTGTGACATCGTGTATTTGAAATGGCATTAAGAAAAAAACTTGCTCGTCTACAGTTATTAATTGCAGCAATAGTCCAAGCACACTATACTACATAATTCAACATTTCCCTGGTTGAATTGCATTACATGATTCTTCGTTATGTAGTTCATTTGTAGGTGAATCCTCGTACTGTGTGTATAGGTTGCCGCTATGTCATTACTGCCTCACTGATTGACAGACATCTGATGCTCTTTTCTGTTCTCTCAGGCTGACACAGACTCACTAAAGTTGGATGCTTGGAGACAGCTTGCTTTGGAGGAAGGTATTGTTTTTGTAAACAGTCGCATATTGCTATATGACCTTGGTAAACACCTACTAATGTAGTTTATCTTGCGCAGGGAAGGACATCCCTACTGCTGCTCATATCCAAAAGAGTATTCTTCATGGTGCTGCTGACCATGTCCTTAGAAAGGTATGTGTGTGTTTCAGTGGATGTCTCTCTTAAATGTTTGATACCAAGCCTACATTATCATCTGACAATTCTAGGTACAGAATTATTTAGCAGCAAAAAAGATGTATGAAAATTTATATGTTCCCTTTTAGCACCTCCTTTTCTGCCGCTCCAATGCCTTCGCTTGAATAGGGCACTGGTACTTAAAGCATCAATTCTACCTGTGCTTACCAGGTTTTGTATTGGGCAAAGGAGGATGATCAAATGGAAAGATTGAAGGCACGCCTTATCGAGCTTTACTATGAAAGCCTCTTCAAAGTAAATTTCCTCCTTTTTGCACCGAGTAGGGTTTAGTTTACTCTATGATTGTCCCTGACTGTCTGATATCCATGTAATTCAGCTTGATACCCCAGTAGAAGGGTTGAGAGAATGGTTGGATGCAGTTCGGACAGCAGGTATACCCTGCGCTGTGGCATCGTCCCTGGATAGGAGATGCATGGTTGAGGCTTTGGATAGGATGTCGTTAAGCAAATACTTCAAGGTTTTTCTGTCATCCTTTTTAGTGCCCCAAGCTCTACTGATCTGAAGAACATACTGCTTAGCTTAGGCATATGGTGGTTATTTGTACAAGTTAATTATATATTTTTTGCCTTGTCAACTACAGGCGATTGTGACCGATGAGGATGATATGGAGTCAATAGCGCATAGGTTTCTCTCAGCTGCTGTTAAGGCATGTTTTTGCCCAACTATTAGTTGATTGTTGTCGCTGAACTGTGTGAAGAGCATACCGCTCACATGTTTGCTGATCTTCTCTTCTTGGCAGTTGGATCGGAAGCCCTCGAAATGCATAGTGTTTGAGGATGACCCAAGAGGTGTTACAGCTGCTCACAACTGCACTATGATGGCAGTTTCCCTGATTGGTGCTCATCCGGCGTATGTAGCACTGTTTCCCTTGGAGCAATCTCTGTCACATATTTTCCGTTCAATAGGAAAGTCCATGCATGCTTCTTGTGTGTAACTGTTTCTGGTGACATACAGGTACGAGCTGGAACAAGCGGACCTTGCTGTCGCGAGGTACAGCGAGCTCTCGGTGATCAACCTCAGAAGGATGTTTGCACACAAGGGGCTAAGCTTCATGGACATGCAGAAGCAGATAATCGAGAGGTCGCCACCCAAGAGGAAGCTGACAGTTGACACCATCTTCTGATTAACCATTTTGCTCCGGTTCCCTTCTTGAATCGCTAGCTAGCAGCCCGTGGCTTTGCGCAGTGTATATAGTGTTGCATTGCATGCGAGTTAGATAAGATAGTGGCGTAGTGCTGATCTTAGCTGATCCCGTCGTGTTACACTCGTTCAGAGATCACTGAATGCAGTAGCTGTATTTGAAATTACAGGGAGAAAAGTACTGCCGTTACAACCAGTGCTGTTGCTGCTGCAATCTAATGGCGGTATCGAATTTATTCCTGATTTTGAAGTTACATGAAGGTGACTTATTTCACATTGCTAAGGGCGCGTTTGGTTGCCTGCATTAGGCCGTGCCGGACGAACTGCATTCACTATTGGGCTTGCATAGCACGAAGATTAAAGCACCCTAGGCCTGGGAGCTACCATTGAATCGGTAGTTTCTCAGCACCTAGGCGGAGCGAGCGTGGCTCTTCGCTGCACGCCTTCGGGCGCGCGCGGGAGACGGACGGGACGTTCCATAACTCCCTCTCGCTCTCCTGTCACCACTCACTCCTCTCACAGCCCCTTGCTCTCCTCTCCTCTGCTTCGATGAGTCGCCCGCCGCCGCGTCGTCCGCTGACCCCCATCAGTGCCGGCCAGAACCGCATCCACGAGCGGTGGGTTGCCGGCTTGGCGAACTCCGGGATGGATCTGATGCGGGCTTTGCGGGCACTGTCTCCGTTCTGCACCAGGCCGCCACGTCCGGTCAATGCGGTGCCGGCCGCTCCTGCTCCCCCGCCGATTCCGGACCTCGTGGTCCTGGGCTCGGTGGCGCCGCCGGAGGGGGCGGCGTCCTCGCCGTTGGTCGGAACCCCTGTTGGTGATGGGGTTTTTTCCATCCCCATCCGAGGGTTTGTTTCATGGACGCCGTCGACCTCCTCATTGACCGTGTGCGTGGCCACGAGCACCGGGCCAAGGCCGACGGTCGTCGGCATTGGCGGCTCCTCCTCCTCTTCACCGGCCATCCTCTTTCCGTCGGGGTTTTCTCCCGGGCCGGCGTACGCTCCGGCCACTCCGGTAAGAACGAAATCCCATCTCTGTTGGTAGATGCATAGATTGGAAAGACTACCCGGGTACAGTGATAATCGGAAGGAGCTAGATCGTATAGTTAGATTGCAGCCCTAATGTTGATCTATTACAGCCCTAATATTGATCTACATAATTAGAGGAATTTACACTCTATTATGGCGCGTTGCTCACAAGCGTGTGCTCCCGGGACATAACAGGTAGAATCCGTTAACAGACAAATATGATCGTGGTTGGTAATTTGCTCTGGACTCTATCCCGGAAACTAGTGAAAAATACTAAGAATCTTATATCTGTATAAGAGGTGGACTCTTTGAAAAGACAGTATAAGAAGGTCCCTACCCCTAGCCTCAGATATGCGAATTGTGAGCGGCACCATGGATAAGCACAGAGGAATAGGGGGTAGACCACAAACCCTAAATTTCTAGCATTCTTGGCACCGAATCATGTTACTAATGTTGCTTTCCTTGTCCTCACACATTTGTGACCACTGCAAGTAAAGAGCGCCAGGAAGCATGGCTGAAATTAACCAATAAGGAAATGGTTTTTTTATCAATAATCATTAAACAGGTCCAGAGTGTGCTGAGACCTACACTCAGACTTGTCATTTCAGTGGCATCAAATTCAGAGGGTTCAACAAAATGATTATACAACAATTTTACATACAAACATTTGTACAAGATTAAATAATCTAGAGTAAAACAATACACTAAGACAGTCTAACAATATAACATCCATTCCCACAACATACTGCATTTCTGAATTTGATGCTAAAAGTACATTGCTCTCGGGCTCCATAATCCTCCCCATCTAGGCCTACTGTGAGATCAAACCTTCCATGGTTTAAGCAACAACACGAAAATGAGTTTGCAAAAAAAAAAGAGGAACGACACAAAAATGGCATGCAATCAACTGCGCTATAGCAGTAACTACAAAGCATACCCGTGCAATTCCCTCAGCTATAGCGTGACTAATAGGAATTTAGAGATGTGTGTAATCCTTGCTCAATCAAAACAGTGTAACCAGAGGGTGACATGGGCACAGCGTCTTAATGCATAAAAATTAACAAGCAATGAAGCAATGTAAGAAAGCAGACTTGTGCAGATAAATTTGTAGCACCTGATCATCATTGTAGCTCCAGAATAATGTGCTATCTATCACCAAGTTACTACAGCTCAAAGAAGAAAGTGGGAAGAATAACTGCAGCCAACTGTAATACAGATTGGATGCCTCTAGACTGCAGATGTAAATTAAACATAAAAATAGTGACATGAGAAACAAACTTCCGAAGCATAGTGATATTACAAAGATAAATTCAAAATCAATATATTTAGTGCAAGTTCAGGACTGAGTTCAGTCATCTTTCGACAAACATTATGTGAGACGGTGAGTCTGAATTTAAAGGAAACGCAAACATGGTACTGCTGCCAAACAAAATACATAACCTGGAATCTAATGTCAGTTACAGAGAACCCATATATCGCTATTATAGTTGGATCTAATTACAAAAGCCAGCAACTATCATATAAATTCATTAGCAAGAGACGGTATTTGCAGATACCATACAACTTAAAAGGCAGAAAAGGAATGACACATAGATGATCAGGTACAGGTACAGTGCAGGCGAGGGCAGTTACCCTGGAGGAACTTTAATGCTAATCTGCATATTCAATATTCATACAAAAAAAAGTAAGAGAATCATAGTCCATTTGAAATGTTTGTTAGACGAATAAGATAATCAGCACTCGCAGTTAAACTTAGGCTTGCATGAGTAGTAAAAAGAGAGTGTACCCATGTGTTGCAAGGAGGGACTGAACTGATACTTCCAGCCAAGAACCTGTCTTATCTCTGTGTTACTCTGTCTTCATTTCATCCATAATCCATCAGCTCATTGCAAAGGAAAGGAATAAAACTAGTTAGATGCCTCTGATAGTATGCACACTGGCTAGTGAATGCAACAAATCATAAACCATAAATCAGAAAACGGTAAATTAGTAGGAACTCGCGGTGCTCCTGCGGTAGACTAAATGGCCAGCCTTGTGAACCATCCACAATGAAGGAATGGGGCTGGCAGAAGAGCAAAAGCAGATGCAATACCTGGGCAAAGTGGAGATGGTTTGGGGTGGCATCCTCTTGATCCAAGGACGATGGTGTACGTCGCTGCTTCCGTACGCGCTCCTCCTCACCGCCGCCACGCTGTGTCACTGGAGGCAGAGGGAATCGGCAACGGCTCCCCTGCCCATAAGGAGAGCGGGGTTGCCTGAAGAAGGCCCGTCGCGCCAGCAGCGGAGCAGGCTTACCGTTGGGAGGGATGGAGGGAGGCGGGCAGACGGCGGAGCTCGGACCACCGACGCGCGTGAGTAAGCGGGGATGGGAATGGTGGTGTCGGAGGACGGGGCAAGAGCTGGCCGGCGGCGCGGGGGGAGGGAGGACGAACGATCCAGGAATGGTAATTTCACTGACGAGCGAAAATTATTGGAAAAAAAAAGTGAAGCGTCGACAGCAGGGATCGAACCTGCGCGGGCGTAGCCCAACAGATTTCAAGTCTGTCTCCTTAACCACTCGGACATATCGACTTTGTTGTGCTCTAGACGAATCTTTCCTTCTAATACGTAACATATTTTCTCTTCAATAGAAAACCACTGTGACACTGTGCCTTAGAGCATCTCCAACTGAAGATGTAAAATCTTCTAAAAGAAAAAAAAACTGAAGATGTAAAATAGGAGATGTAAAAAATTACATCTCTAAAAAATGCTTTTTGTATCTCTAAAAAAGGTCAACTCCAACAGATGATGCAAAACGGAGATGTAAAAGTGCAACTTCAATAGATGATGCAAAAATGGAGATGTAAAAACTTGTGGGCAGCGACAGTGGGGAGGGCGGCGGCGCGGCGCGATTCGGGGCGGCGACGGAGGAGCGCCGGAGGGGTGATGGGTGGCGAATCGGTGCGGCGACGGCGTGAATCGGGGCGGCGGCGCGAATCGGGGCGACGGAGCAACGACGATTTGAGACGAAGAGAGGAGGAGGAACGACGTAGGGGCAACGGTGGAAGTGGTGGAGGGCCTCTTTGGCCAGAGGAGGAAGCCATGGCCGTCGGCGGCAACCAATCGCCTGTCGCAGCCACGTCCGCCTTCGAAATTTTGGCCGGCCGAGGTTGGTTTGCCATCGGGTTGCGCCCCCGCGCCATCTGTCGCTTCATGCCTCCACCGCGTAGCTTAGTGGTCCTCTGCTTCTTAGCAGGCAGCTCTGGCGCGACGGCGACCGGCTGAGTTGGGGCAAATCCGAGGCGGCGGCATGGAGACGGAGGCCAAATTAGGGACGGTGGTCGTGCCGACGGCGGCTGCGGCGTGGTGGGTCACATCAGTGGCGGGTTGGCGGCACGGCGGGGTCATCGGTGTCGGCCATGGCGGTGGCCGGCCGTCAGGCAGACGGGCGGCGCTCGCGCGGAAGCCAAATGAAGGCAGTTGGACGGTTGGCGCACGACCGTCGTTTTTACATCTCCTATAGGTGAAGATGCAAATTTGCACCGCGAGGTGTTGTAGTTGGCATCTTCAGAAGGCGGAGATGTATTTTTTTTCATTTACAACATTTGTTGGAAAGGTGTTTTTGGGCCTTGGAAATGCAAAAAAATAGTTATTTTTGCACCTCATCTTCTATTGAAGATGCTCTTAGTGTTCTGTGATAGGTGGATCATCTTTTTTCTCTTTGCGAAAACAAAGATAATAGCGTCATATCTTTCTTTTTATCTTTTGCGGGTGATAGTAATAGTGTCATCTGAAACCTTAGGAGGTGTTTGTTTCGGGGAGAAATCGTTTACGGTGGAAACGAAAAACGTTACAGGTGTTTGGTATGTGCACGCTGTAATTGGATTCCTCCGTAAACGACTCCGGGTCAGCTTTCGATCGATACCACCCACGACCCCCCGTAAAGTGTTGTCTTACCGCACCTCTCCTCCCACAATCTGTTCCTCCACAACCAGCGCCGCCTCCCTGATCCCCTTCGACTCCGGCGCTGGCGCCGGCGCCTTCCCGATCCCCTTCGAGCCCCTCTCCGTCTCCCCTCGATCCTCTCCTCCTCGTCCAGCTCCACCGACGCCTGGTAGCCATCGCCTCTGCCCTTGGTCGCCGCCCTAGCTCGCCATCGCCGCCGCCCTAGCTCGCCCTCTGAGGGAGTCCGAGATTAAGGGTTCCTCGGACTGCCGACCTATTTTTCATAGGTCGGGCTAATGGGCCGCTCGCTGAGGATGAGATTAATCGAAGGCCTTGCCGCTAAGGAGGAGACCTCAGGAGCCGTGGCGTGTCCGTCAAGTTGAAGATGGTAGTTTAGGCATGTTTTTTTCCCTCCGGTGGGCAACCGACTATATGTAACCCTAATGACCCCTGGTGTCTATATAAGCCAGAGGGTTTTAGATCATACGACATAGAAACTCATCTAGGGTTTTAGCTAGTCGATCTCGAGGTAGATCAACTCTGTAACCTTCATATCATCAATATAATCAAGCAGGACGTAGGGTTTTACCTCCATAGGAGGGCCCGAACCTGGGTAAACATCGTCTCCTTCGTCCCTTTGTTACCATCGATCCTAGTCTCACAGCTCGGGACCCCCTATCCGAGATCCGCCGGTTTTGACACCGACATTGGTGCTTTCATTGAGAGTTCCGCTGTGATCACCGAAAGAATCGATGGCTCGTCTTCGCACAAGCCGTGGGGTCTATGACCAGGATGCCACCGTCCCAGCACAGACCCCCGCGGGCGGCGGCGCCCTACCGCGTGCTGATCCGACTGGCCTTCTCGGCCAGATCGGAAGTTTCTTCCCCGGTCAGGAAATCAGGTTCGGGAACCTAGAGTTCGCCGCTGATTCCCAGGGAGAACTCTTTTGGGTGAGGCCCTCAACCCCCATGGAGGAGCCCGCGGAATCCGACGCTTGGACGTCGGAGGCATCGGGCCTCGCCTCCAAGGTGGCCTCCCCTCTCGGGCCGTCTAGCACGCCCAACCCCGTTGATACGCCCGGATCCGTCGCGATCGAACATAACCCGGATTCGCCTTCGAACGATCCTGGGACCTCGGCGCCACAGGTCGGCCCTGTGCGCCTTGGCAACGCATACATAGCCGACATCTCGTCCTTGGACGAGCTACTGGATCGGATTCGAACCTTCGGCCTGGGTGACCACCACTAGACCCCGGTCTATGACCGGATCGGGCTTAAAACCGATGACAGGGAGATTCGCTCTCCCTCGGTCACCCACTTGGTCGCCACCGTCGAGTGCCCGGCCGAAGGCTCGTCCTCCCAACAACCGAAACTAAAAACAGTTTATATCCCAGTCTCCGATCATCTAGATCCCTCGGATAACCCAGACTCGGAAGTCCGCCCCAAGGATAGCTCGGGATCGATTCCCGATCTCGCGCGCGACCCGAGCCCTACGCCGAACCCCGTTGTTCCGGACTCACATCGCGGCGCGGAGCCAAAAAATTTCCCACCCGCCACCCAAGTCGAGCACTCATGCATCGCAGGAGAGTCCAAGTCTTTGGACTCACGGGACATCAAACACTTACCGGGGGAGTCGGTTCACCACTTTTGGGCCAGGCTTCTCCTCGTTAGAGACAGGGTACTAGGATCTAGTGACCAGGAGATAATCGCCACATTCAGTCGCAATTGTCATGATGAAGGGATCCTCAATGCCCTATCCCGGCGGCACGTTCGCAGCTTCACCGAGTTATCGGACCTGGTACAAAAATACTATGCCATGGAGAGCACCTGGCAAGCCGAACGGCTACTCGCGGAACCAGACTTTACCGAACACTCTATAGGAGATCGGAAAAAGAGGATACCCCCGAAGCGGCTAGCCGAACATGAACCCGCCGAAAAGAGAAATAGACCCCCTATGGGGGCCAGAACCGTCCTTGACGGACTGTTGGACAAACCATGCCCTATACATTCTGTATTGCTGAACACAAACCCGACTCACAGCCTTAGAGCTTGCTGAGTCGTCAGGCAGATCGCCAAAAGTGGAGAAGTCATTCTCCAGGACCAACCGCCGAACAGGCGCCGCACAATGCCACGAGAATACAATGCGGAAGTCCTGACGATCTGCGAAACGTTCCCCTCTAGGAATAGGAGAAAGAGAGCTCTTAAAGAACTCGAACAGGTCTACCATGTGGCGGCAGCAAGCCCATGGGCAAACACACCAATCACCTTCGGAGATACTGACCAACCAACCATCCGTCCCAGTCACACATCGGCCGCACTGGTCCTAAACCGTATCGTTGACGGTTTCAGGCTACAGAAGGTGCTAATGGACGGTGGCATGGCTTAAACCTCATCTACGAAGACACCCTGGAAAAAATGCAGTTCGATCGATCTCGCATCGAGCATAGCAACACAACCTTCCGGGGGATCATCCCTGGGAAAGAGGCGCGTTGTTCGGGACGTGTCACCCTTGACGTGGTATTCGGCACACCCGACAACTACCGATCTGAAGAGCTTCTCTTCCATATCGTGCCCTTCCCTAGTGGCTACCACGTGTTGTTAGGGCGCGACGCCTTCACAAAGTTCCAGGCTATACCCCATTACGGGTACATGAAGCTCAAGATGCCAGGCCCAGGCGGGTGATGTCTACTACACAACTTTATTCTTGTAGACTCGTGTTGGGCCTCCAAGCGCAAAGTTTTGTAGGACAGTAGCAAATTTCCCTCAAGTGGATGACCTAAGGTTTATCAATCCGTGGGAGGCGTAGGATGAAGATGGTCTCTCTCAAACAACCCTGCAACCAAATAACAAAGAGTCTCTTGTGTCCCCAACACACCCAATACAATGGTAAATTGTATAGGTGCACTAGTTCGGCGAAGAGATGGTGATACAAGTGTAATATGGATGGTAGATATAGGTTTTTGTAATCTGAAAATATAAAAACAGCAAGGTAACTAATGATAAAAGTGAGCACAAACGGTATTGCAATGCTTAGAAACAAGGCCTAGGGTTCATACTTTCACTAGTGCAAGTTCTCCAACAATACTAACATAGTTGAATCATATGTAAATCCCTCACGTGCGACAAAGAGTTCACTCCAAAGTCACAAATAGCGGAGAACAAACGAAGAAATTATTGTAGGGTACGAAACCACCTCAAAGTTATCTTTTCCGATCAATCTTATGAGCTATCCCTATAAGTGTCACGAACAGCCCTAGAGTTCGTACTAAAATAACACCTTAAGATACACATCAACCAAAACCCTAATGTCACCTAGATACTCCAATGTCACCACGAGTACCCATGGGCTTGATTATACGATATGCATCACACAATTTCAGAATCATCATGTTCAATCCAACACAAAGAACTTCAAAAAGTGCCCCAAAGTTTCTACCGGAGAGTCAAGACGAAAACATGTGCCAACCCCTATGCATAGATTCCCAAGGTCACGGAACCCGCAAGTTGATCACCAAAACATACATCAAGTGGATCAATAGAACATCCCATTGTCACCACGGATATCCCATCGCAAGACATACATCAAGTGTTCTCAAATCCTTAAAGACTCAATCCGATAAGAAAACTTCAAAGGAAAAACTCAATTCATCACAAGAAGATAGAGAGGGGAAAACTCCATATGATTCATCTATATCAATAAAGCTCGCGATACATCAAGATCGTGCCATCTCAAGAACACGAGAGAGAGAGATCAAACACATAGCTACTGGTACATACCCTCAGCCCCGAGGGTGAACTACTCCCTCCTCGTCATGGAGACCGCCGGGATGATGAAGATGGCCACCGGTGATGGTTTCCCCCTCCAGCAGGGTGCCGGAACGGGCACCCGATTGTTTTTTCGTGGCTACAGAGGCTTGCGGCGGCGGAACTCCCGATCTAGGTTTCTTTTCGGGGGTTTTTGTATTTATAGGAATATTTGGCGTTGGAATCACGTCAGTGGGGTGCTCGAGGGACCCACAAGCCAGGGGGGCGTGCCCCCTAGGCTTGTGGCCTCCTCGGGACTCCTCTCCGGTATCTTTTTGCTCCAGTATTTTTTATATTTTCCAAAAATATTCTCCGTAAATTTTCAGCCAATTCCGAGAACTTTTATTTCTGCACAAAAACAACACCACGGTAGCTCTACTGAAAACAGCGTCAGTCCGGGTTAGTTCTAATCAAATCATACCAAAATCATATAGAATTATTGTAAACATGGCATGAATACTTCATAAATTATAGATACGTTGGAGACGTATCAGCATCCCCAAGCTTAATTCCTGCTCGTCCTCGAGTAGGTAAATGATAAAAGAAATAATTTATGAAGTGTGAATGCTAGCAAGTGCACAAGTTTGATCAATGATAATTCCAATCACTTTTTCTAGCATCAATATAAACCATAAACAGTAGCTCATCTCATAAAACTTCTCATGATCAAGTAACAAGCTATTCACATGTTAAAGTATAGACCAGAAAGTTTCTTGAAAACTAACAAACCATATTCCTAGTCATCGAACAATTGCAATTCATCTTATTTTCAGGAAGGGTCTATGTAAGAGCTTTGATTTAGCAAATTCCACATACTCAACTATCATATAGTCTTCCATGATTATTGACACTCAAAGCATATTTTTAGAACAAATAGCATCCATCGAACACAGAGAAAGATAGGGGCTTAATGTTTCGCCTCCCAACTTATTTATCATATAGATAATTGTCAACAATAATAATTCATGATCAAATATATTTGTGTGGATATATATGTCTAGATCATTCCCCAACACATGACGCTTGCCAAGAGAAAAAGGCAAAATATTGGAAGTGGTGAAGATCACCATGACTCTTGCATAAAGGTAAGTACTAGAAAGTAAAAGATAGGCCCTTCGCAGAGGGAAGCATTGATTTGCAGAGGTGCCAGAGCTCGAGCTTTTAAAACAGAGATGAATAATAATTTTGAGCGGTATGCTTTCATTGTCAACATAACAACCGAGAGATCTCGGTATCTTCCATGCTAGATACATTATAGGCGGTTCCCAAACAGAATGGTAAAGTTTTTACTCCCCCTCCACCAATCAATCACACTCCACGGCGAGCCGAATCCACGGGTACCGTCCATACAAACAACAATCCTGGGGGAGTTTTGTTTCATTATATTTTGATTTGATTTTTGAGCATGGAACTGGGCATCCCGAATACCAGCCACTTTCTCGTGAATGATAGTGAATCAACACATATCGTGAGAATAACCCACCTAGCATGGAAGATACTGACAGCCCCTAGTCACTATATGAGCGATTCAGGCATACAAAACAGAATATTATTTGAAGGTTTAGAGTTTGGCACATGCAAATTTACTTGGAACGACAGGTAAATACCGCATATAGGTAGGTATGGTGGACTCATATGGAACAACTTTGGGTTTAAGGGTGTTTGGATGCACAAGTAGTATTTCTACTTGGTGCGAAAGTTTTGGCTAGTATGAGGTGGAAGCAAGCACCACATGTTGGAGGATCCATAACAATATAACTTCTATAAAAATATACCTAAACATAACTCATTAAGTTGTCTTCCTTGTCCAATTTCAACTAATTTGCTCAAGTTTGAAAATAATTAATGAGCTCACAATCATAGAAGATGTCCAAGATAGTATATTTATATGTGGAATCTCTCTTCCTTCAATATTCTTTCATGAATTGTTCAAGTGACCAATGCGGTGTTTGCTAACTTTCAATAAATTTTACCACCTATACTTATTATGTGTGAAGTCATTACTCCCCATGGGATAAGTATATGAAGCATATTTAATTTCAGATTTATGATATTCAATTCATTCAACCATTTACTCATAGGATATAAGTGAAGCACGAGAGTGAATGACAAACTACTCCAAAAAAAGATGTAAGTGAAGATCAATGAGTAGTCAAAAATTTAAATAACTATGTGAAGACTCTCTCATCTAATAATTTCAGATCTTAAGTATTTTATTAAACAGCAAGCAAAAGAAAAATATCACTCCAAGAATAGCACGCATCATGTGAACGAATAAAAATTTAGGCTCAACATAGGCTAACCGATAATTGTTGATGAAGAGAGGTGGGATGCGTAGCATCCCCAAGCTTAGATGCTTGAGACTTCTTGAAATATTTACTTGGGGTGCCTTTGGCATCCCCAAGCTTGAGCTTCTGTGTCTCGTTCAATCCTCTCATATCATGGTTTCACCTATTCTCAAAAACATCTTCCACACAAAACTTGAAAAGAACTCGTGAGATAGGTTAGTACACATAAGAACAAATCAACACTTCATGTACTGCCAAGACATGTTGCACAATAATTTTCAAACATCATTTACTGTTTACTATCGTTTCCACAATTTATATCTACCAATATAGGCTATGGAAACTATAGGATAAGTAGATAACGAAACTATGACAGCAATCTGTCCAAACAGAACAGTCTGTAGAAATTTATGAAAACAGTGTACTTATGTAAATCAAAAAATTATGAAAATTTAGGACATGCTAAATAATTTATATTACAACACTATGTAAAAATTTCAGAAACTTTCCACGTTCCAGTAAAATATGAAAATTCAAACACTACAGAAAAAGTTTCTGTTTATACACAGCACACATCAAACATGCAATTCAAGCATCCTAAAGGGCAATTCTTGGAACCTTTTATTGGAAAGCAAGATTATAAATAACACCTAACATAGAACAAAAAAATAAAATGATGCTCCATGCAAAACTCATATTATGTGACGAATAAAAATATAGCTCCAAGTAAGATATACCGATAGTGTTGAAGACGAAAGAGGGGATGCCTTCCGGGGCATCCCCAAGCTTAGGCGCTTGAGTCTTCCTTGGTTATTACCTTGGGGGTGCCTTGGGCATCCCCAATCTTAGGTTCTTTTCACTCCTTATTCTCCTCATATCGGTGTCTCACCCAAAACTTGAAAACTTCAATCACACAAAACTTAACGGAACTTCATGAGAAGGGTTAGTGTAGTAAAGATAAATCATTCACTTAGGTACTGTCAAGACAAGATTAATAATTGTTCCCACGTCATACCTATTCTATTCTATCATTCCCATAATTTATATCACTCAATATAAGCTATAGAAACACTAAAACAAGTAAACTATGCATGCAAAACAGAATCTGTCAAAAACAGAACAGTCTGTGAAGATCTGTAGCGTAACCATACTTTCCTGTCTCTAAAAATTCTGAAAATTAGGAAAATCTAGGAAATTTGTATATAAATCATGTGTAAAAAATTCAGATCAAAAGAACGTTCCAGTGAATTTATAAAATTCCTGGACTGAGAGCAAAAGTTTCTGTTTTTGCACAGAATCAAGTCAACTATCATCCACACTATCCCAAAGGCTTTACTTGGCACTTTATTGAAACAAAAGCTATAAAACATGATTATACAGTAGCTTAATCATGTGGACACACAAAAACAGAAAGGAAAAGTGTTGGGTTGTCTCCCAACAAGCGCTTTTCTTTAATGCCTTTTAGCTAGGCATGATGATTTCAATGATGCTCACATAGGAATAGTAATTGAAACATGCAAGAGAGCATCATGAATCTCATGACAAGCACATTTAAGTCTAACCCACTTCCTATGCATAGGGATTTTGTGAGCAAACAATTTATGGGAGCAAGAATCAACTAGCATAGGAAGGCAAAACAAACATGACTTCAAAACTTTCAACACATAGAGAGGAAACTTGATATTATTGCAATATGTAGAAGCATAAGATCCTCCCTCATAATAAATTTCAGTAGCATCATGAAGGAATTTCACAATATAACCAGCACATAAAGAATTATTTTCATGATCTACAAGCATAGAAAATTTATTACTCTCCACATAAGCATATTTATTCTCATCAATAGTAGTGGGAGCAAACTCAACAAGATAACTATCATGTGAAGCATAATCCAATTGAAAATTAAAATCATGATGACAAGTTTCATGGTTATCATTATTCTTTATAGCATACATGTCATCACAATAATCATCATAAATAGGAGGCATGCTTTCATCATAATAAATTTGCTCATCAAAACTTGGGGGACTAAAAATATCATATTCATCAAACATAGCATCCCCAAGCTTGTGGCTTTGCATATCATTAGCATCATGAATATTCAGAGAATTCATACTAACAATATTTCTATCATGCTCATCATTCAAAGATTTAGTGCCAAACATTTTAATAACTTTTTCTTCTAACACTTGAGCACAATTTTCCTTTCCATCATTTTCACGAAAGACATTAAAAAGATGAAGCATATGAGGCAACCTCAATTCCATTTTTTTGTAGTTTTCTTTTATAGACTAAACTAGTGATAAAACAAGAAACTAAAAGATTCAATTGCAAGATCTAAAGATATACCTTCAAGCACTCACCTCCCCGGCAACGGCGCCAGAAAAGAGCTTGATGTCTACTACACAACTTTATTCTTGTAGACTCGTGTTGGGCCTCCAAGCGCAGAGTTTTGTAGGACAGTAGCAAATTTCCCTCAAGTGAATGACCTAAGGTTTATCAATCCGTGGGAGGCGTAGGGTGAAGATGGTCTCTCTCAAACAACCCTGCAACCAAATAACAAAGAGTCTCTTGTGTCCCCAACACACCCAATACAATGGTAAATTGTATAGGTGCACTAGTTCGGCGAAGAGATGGTGATACAAGTGTAATATGGATGGTAGATATAGGTTTTTGTAATCTGAAAATATAAAAACAGCAAGGTAACTAATGATAAAAGTGAGCATAAACGGTATTGCAATGCTTAGAAACAAGGCCTAGGGTTCATACTTTCACTAGTGCAAGTTCTCTCAACAATACTAACATAGTTGAATCATATGTAAATCCCTCACGTGCGACAAAGAGTTCACTCCAAAGTCACAAATAGCGGAGAACAAACGAAGAAATTATTGTAGGGTACAAAACCACCTCAAAGTTATCTTTTCCGATCAATCTTATGAGCTATCCCTATAAGTGTCACGAACAGCCCTAGAGTTCGTACTAAAATAACACCTTAAGATACACATCAACCAAAACCCTAATGTCACCTAGATACTCCAATGTCACCACGAGTACCCATGGGCTTCATTATATGATATGCATCACACAATTTCAGATTCATCATGTTCAATCCAACACAAAGAACTTCAAAAAGTGCCCCAAAGTTTCTACCGGAGAGTCAAGACGAAAACATGTACCAACCCCTATGCATAGATTCCCAAGGTCACGGAACCCGCAAGTTGATCACCAAAACATACATCAAGTGGATCAATAGAACATCCCATTGTCACCACGGATATCCCATCACAAGACATACATCAAGTGTTCTCAAATCCTTAAAGACTCAATCCGATAAGAAAACTTCAAAGGGAAAACTCAATTCATCACAAGAAGATAGAGAGGGGAAAACTCCATATGATTCATCTATATCAATAAAGCTCGCGATACATCAAGATCGTGCCATCTCAAGAACACGAGAGAGAGAGATCAAACACATAGCTACTGGTACATACCCTCAGCCCCGAGGGTGAACTACTCCCTCCTCGTCATGGAGACCGCCGGGATGATGAAGATGGCCACCGGTGATGGTTTCCCCCTCCGGCAGGGTGCCGGAACGGGCACCCGATTGGTTTTTCGTGGCTACAGTGGCTTGCGGCAGCGGAACTCCCGATCTAGGTTTATTTTCGGGGGTTTCTGTATTTATAGGAATATTTGGCGTTGGAATCACGTCAGGGGGGTGCTCGAGGGACCCACAAGCCAGGGGGGCGCGCCCTAGGGGGGGGCGCCCCTAGGCTTGTGGCCTCCTCGGGACTCCTCTCCGGTATCTTTTTGCTCCAGTATTTTTTATATTTTCCAAAAATATTCTCCGTAAATTTTTAGCCAATTCCGAGAACTTTTATTTCTGCACAAAAACAACACCACGGTAGCTCTGCTGAAAACAGCGTCAGTCCGGGTTAGTTCTAATCAAATCATACCAAAATCATATAGAATTATTGTAAACATGGCATGAATACTTCATAAATTATAGATACTTTGGAGACGTATCAGCGGTGTAATCACAATCGCCAGTGATCCGAGCATAGCCCTTCGAGCCGAAAACAAAACGACAGCGCTCGCCCTCGAGGCGCTAGCCGAGACCTTTGCTGCAGAGGAATTGACCGCACTCCGGTCAACAGTGGACAAGGACAATGTGATCCTTAGTAAAAGGCCCAAACCCACGTCCTTCAAGCCTGCAAAGGAAATCGTTAAATTCCAGGTACACCCGACGGACCCTAATAAAACAGCGTCCATCGGAGCTCAGCTGGACCCTACGGTGGACGAGGCGCTGCGAGCATTTTTACAAGAAAATTGGGACATCTTCGCCTGGCATCCCTCTGATATGCCAGGAATCCCACGCCGGCTGGCAGAACACAGTCTGAATATAATCCCAAGCTTTAAGCCCATTAAACAGACTCTGCGCCGCTTTTCCGAGCCTAAATGTCAAGCTATGGGTGAAGAATTAGCCAAGTTGCTAGAGGCCGGATTCATACGGGAGATCAAACACCCCGAATGGCTGGCAAACCTGGTAATGGTACTGAAGAAAGATAAATCCTGGCGGCTGTGCGTCGACTTTAAAGACCTTAGCAAGGCCTGCCCCAAGGACCCTTTTCCCCTACCACGCATAGACCAGATTATTGACGCCAAAGCCGGACACGATTCGCTGTGTTTCCTCGATGCTTATTCCGGATACCATCAGATCAAAATGAAGGAATCCGATCAAGCTGCAACCGCATTCATTACCCCATACGGGCCATTCTGTTTTAACACAATGCCCTTTGGACTAAAAAACGCTGGAGCTACATACCAGCGTATGATCCAGACCTGCCTCGAAAAACAGGTTGGCAAAACAGTCGAAGCATATGTGGACGATGTGGTCATCAAAACCAAACATGTCAGCCAGCTGATCGACGACCTAAGGCAAACCTTTGCCAGCTTACGCGAGTACGATATACGACTCAATCCGGAGAAATGTGTCTTCGGAGTCCCTGCTGGCAAACTGCTCGGATTCATTGTTTCCCATAGAGGAATAGAAGCGAATCCGGCTAAGATCCGCGCCTTATCGGAACTTGCAATTCCCACAGAGCTCAAGCATGTCCAAAAACTAGTGGGTTGTGTGGCGGCGTTAAGCCACTTTATCTCCCGTCTCGGTGAAAAGGCTCTACCGCTCTACAGGTTGCTGAAATGGTCCAACAATTTCGTATGGACCGATGAAGCAGCTGCCGCGTTAGAGGAAATTAAAACACTACTGGCAAGCAACCCCATACTCACAGCAACAGGCACCGGTGAGCCAATGTTATTATACATATCGGCCACCAACCAAGTGGTTAGCGCAGTGCTGAAAGCAAATTTGCTCCCTTGGTGGTTTTGGTAATTAATAACAACATATAAGTCTTTGAACTAATGTTTCCACTAAGTATATTTAAGGAAAATTTCAATGATAGGGATGGCAAAAGGATTGTGAAGATTGTGGAATTACCCCAAGATGCAAGGAAATGGATTGGCAAAGCTTCAAGCAAGAGGACTCTACCTTTTACTTTGTGAGAAATCACTTTGAGTCCATAGGAAAGCCAATACTATTAAAAGGGGGTAAGGTTTTGTTGGTGAACAAAATGCTCATACGTGCACAAGTGATAGTCACCAAAAACACCCACAAGCTCTTCCACAAAAGTCTGTCCATAGCCAAATATTCAAAATCGGTGCAACCAACACTTTCCACTCGGTGCCACCGATTCCCAAACTCAGACAGACTCAGCCAAACCCTAGCCACTTCGGTGCAACCGATTCTGCTTCGGTGCCACCGAGTTTAGGTTGCCAACTTTCTGTTACGCAAATTCACAATATCGGTACCACCGAGATTGTTGGATCGGCGTCACCGAGATTGGGCAATCTGACCGTTGGTCACCTTATCGGTGCAACCAAGTTTCCTATATCGGTCTCACCGAGATTCAAAAGTTGCCACCTTTTGGTCACTTCGGTACCACCGAGATTAACACATCGGTGTCACCGAGTTGGTCATTTTGTGTGTAATGGTTGGATTTTTGGGGATGCCTATATATACCCCTTCACCACCACCTACTCGACAGAGAAGCACTCAGAACTATTCCATACTTGCCCCATCCAGTTTTCTGAGAGAGAGCCACCTACCCTTGTGTTGATGTCAAGATCTTCCACTCCAACCATATGGATCTTGATTTCTAGCCTCCCCAAGTTGCTTTCCACCAATCTCATCTCTTCCACCAAGCCAAATCTGTGAGAGAGTGATTGTGTGTTGAGGAGTCTATCATCTTGAAGCACAAGAGCAAGGAGTTCATCGTCATTACCGAGCCTATTACCTTTTGGAGGGTGGTGCCTCCTAGATTGGTTAGGTCTCGCTTGGGAGCCTCCTACTTCGTGTTGTGGAGTTGAACCAAGAAGTTTGTAAGGGCAAGGAGATTGCCTACTTCATGAAGATCTACCCATAGTGAGGCTAGTCCTTCGTGGACGGAATCCGTTATGGAATAGTCAAGGTTGCTACTTCGTGGACCCTTTGTTGGAAATATGCCCTAGAGGCAATAATAAATTGGTTATTATTATATTTCCTTGTTCGTGATAATCGTTTATTATCCATGCTATAATTGTATTGATTGGAAACTCAAATACATGTGTGGGTACATAGACAACACTGTGTCCCTAGTATGCCTCTAGTTAACTAGTTCGTTGATCAAAGATGGTCAAGGTTTCCTGGCCATAGACATGAGATGTCATTTGATAATGGGATCACATCATTAGGAGAATGATGTGATGGACAAGACCCAAACTATAAACATAGCATATGATCGTGTCAGTTTATTGCTATAGTTTTCTGCATGTCAAGTATCTGTTCCTATGACCATGAGATCATGCAACTCACTGACACCGGAGGAATACCTTGTGTGTATCAAACGTCACAACGTAACTGGGTGACTATAAAGATGCTCTATAGGTATCTCCGAGGGTGTCTGTTGAGTGGGCATGGATCAAGACTAGGATTTGTTACTCCGTGTGACGGAGAGGTATCTCAGGGCCCACTCGGTAATACAACATCACAATAAGCCTTGCAAGCAATGTGACTAAGTGTTAGCCACGGGATCTTGTATTACAGAATGAGTAAAGAGACTTGCCGGTAACGAGATTGAACTAGGTATAGAGATACCGACGATCGAATCTCGGGCAACTAACATACCGAAGAACATAGGGAACAGCGTACGGGATTAACTGAATCCTTGACATAGAGGTTCAACCGATAAAGATCTTCGTTGAATATGTAGGAACCAATATGGGCATCCAGGTCCCGCTATTGGTTATTGACCGTAGAGGTGTCTTGGTCATGTCTACATAGTTCTCGAACCCGCAGGGTTGCACACTTAAGGTTCGGTGACGTTTCGGTATAGTAGAGTTATGGATGGTGGTGACCGAAGGTTGTTCGGAGTCCCGGATGAGATCCTGGACGTCACGAGGAGCTCCGGAATGGTCCGGACGTAAAGATTGATATATAGGAAGTTCTGTTTTGGTCACCGGAAAAGTTTCGGGTATTTCGGTAGTGTACCGGGAGTGCCGGGAGGGGTACCGGGGACCATCGGGAGGGGTGTCTCGACCCAAAGGACCTCATGGGCTGTGGGAGGAGTCAAACCAGCCCCTAGTGGGCTGGCCTAACCCCCCCACTAAGGCCCATGTGGCTTTGGGTGGAAAAAATCCAAAGGAGGAAAGGTGGAAAGGGTTTCCAAGTGGAGAGGAGGAATCCTACTCCTAATAGGATTGGAGTAGGACTCCTCCACCTCCAATTTCGGCCAAACCTTGAGGGTTTGAGGCTGCCTCCTCCCCTCCCTCCCTCCTATATATACTAGAGGATTTAGAGGGAAGAGCTAACCCTAATTGCCACGTGCTCCCTCTACTTCATCTAGATCGGTTTCTCCTCTAGTCTAGTTTCAGCGGTGCTTAGGTGAAGCCCTGCCGGAATTGTTCCACCACCATCGCCGCCGCGCCGTCGCACCGCCGGAGAACTCTTCTACCTCTCCTCTCCCTCTTGCTGGATCAAGAAGGCGTAGATCGTCATCGAGTTGTACGTGTGCTGAACGCGGTGGTGCCGTCCGTTCGGCGCTAGATCGGAAGGACCGTGATCAGGATCGCGAGACGATTCGTGATTTGATCATGGGACGGATCGTGATGGGATCGTGGGACAGATCGAGATTGGATCACGAGATGGATCGTGATGGGATCATGGGACGCTCGGCGATTTGGATCGCGAAGACGTTTGACTACATCAACCGCGTTTCTTAACGCTTCCCGCTTAGCGATCTACAAGGGTATGTAGATCCACTCTCCCTCTCGTAGATGCTCATCACCATGGATAGATCTTGCGTGTGCGTAGGAAATTTTTTGTTTCCCATGCAACGTTCCCCAACAGTGGTATCAGAGCCAGGTTTATGTGTTGATGAGATCTCGAGTAGAACACAAAGGAGTTTGTGGGCGTTGATATTCAGATTGCTTCCTCCCTTGGTCTTTTCTTGATTCGGCGGTATTGTGGGATGAAGCGGCCCGGACCAACATTACTCGTACGCTTACGAGAGACCGGTTCCATCAACTGACATGTAACTTCGTTGCATAAAGATGGCTGGCGGGTGTCTGTTTCTCCCACTTTAGTCGGATCGGATTTGACAAAGGCGGTCCTTGAGAAGGTTGAATAGCAATTTTTGTATCACCGTTGTGGTTTTTGCATAGGTAAGAATTGTTCTTGCTAGATACCCGTAGCAGCCACGTAAAACTTGCAACAACAATTAGAGGATGTCTAACTTGGTTTTGCAGGGTATGTTGTGATGTGATATGGCCAATTACATGATGAGATATATATGATGTATGAGATGATCATGTATTGTATAGAATATCACGACTTGCATGTCGATGAGTACGGCAACCGGCAGGAGCCATAGGGTTGTCTTTAATTATTTCCGCCGTTTTTGCTTTACTTTATTGCTATGAGTTAGCAATAGTCGTGGAAGCAACAGTCGGCGCGACAACCTCATGGCGACACATTGATGGAGATCAAGATGATGGAGATCATGATCATGCCGGTGCTTTGAAGATGGAGATCAAAAGCACAAGTTCATGGACATATCATGTCACTTATGATTTGCATGTGATGTTAATCCTTTTATGCATCTTATTTTGCTTAGGACGACGGTAGCATTATAAGGTGATCCCTCACTAAAATTTCAAGATAAAATTGTGTTCTCCCCGAGTGTGCACTGTTGCGAAAGTTCGTCGTTTTGAGACACCACGTGATGATCGGGTGTGATAGACTCTACGTTCACATACAACGGGTGCAAGCCAGTGTTGCACGTGCGGAACACTCGGGTTAAACTTGACGAGCCTAGCATGTACAGACATGGCCTCGGAACACAAGAGACCGAAAGGTCGAACGTGAGTCATATAGTAGATATGATCAACATGAAGATGTTCACCATTGAAACCACCTCAACTCACGTGATGATCGGACTTGAGTTGGTGGATTTGGATCATGTGTCACTCGAATGACCGGAGGGATGTCAATTTGAGTGGGAGTTTTTAAGTAATATATGATTAACTAAACTCGTTATCACGAACATAGTCAAAATGTCTTTGCAAATTATGTTGTAGATTACTAGCTCGCGCTGTAGCTCCCTTGAATTTTTATATGTTCCTAGAGAAATAGAGTTGAAAGATGATGGTAGCAATAATGCGAACTGGGTCCGTGATCTGAGGATTGTCCTCATTGCTGCACAGAAGGCTTATGTCCTTAATGCACCGCTCGGTGCGCCACCCCCTCAAGCGTCGTCTGTAGATGTTGTGAACATCTGACAGGCACATTCTGATGACTACTTGATAGTTCAGTGCGTCATGCATTACGGCTTAGAATTGAGGCTCCAAAACGTTTTGAACGTCACGGAACATATGAGATGTTCTAAGAGCTGAAATTGGGATCTCAGGCTCGTGCCCGTGTTGAGAGGTATGAGACCTCCAACAAGATTCTTTGCCTGCAAGATGAAGGAGAATAGCTCAATCGGTGAGCATGTGCTCAGATTGTCTGGGTGCTACAATCGCTTGAATCGAGTGGGAGTTGATCTTCCAGATAAGATAGTGATTGATATAGTTCTCCAAGTCACTGTCACTAAGCTACTAGAGCCTCGTGATGAACTATAAAATGCCAGGGATAGAAATAATGATCCCTGAGCTATTCGCGATGTTTGACACCGCGAAGGTAGAAATCAAGAAGGAGCATCAAGTGTTGATGGTTAGTGAAACCACTAGTTTCTAGAAGGGCAAGGGCTAGGAGGGAAACTTCATGGATGGCAAGTCAGTTGCTGCTCCAGTGAAGAAACCTAAGGTTGAACCCAAACCCGAGACTAAGTGCTTCTATTATGAGGAGAACGGTCGCTGAAGCGGAACAACCCTAGATACTTGGTAGATAAGAAGGCTGGCAACGTCGATAGAAGTATATTTGATATACGTGTGTACCTTGCTAGTACTCCTAGTAGCACCTGGGTATTGGATACCGGTTCGGTTGCTAAATGTTAGTAACTCGAAATAAAAGCTACGGAATAAACGGAGGCTAGCTAAGGGTGAGGTGACGATGAGTGTTGGAAGTGTTTCCAAGGTTGATGTGATCACCATCGCACGCTCTCTCTACCTTCGGGATTAGTGATGAACCTAAATAAATGTTATTTGGTGTTTGCGTTGAGCATGAACGTGATTAGATCATGTTTATTGCAATACGATTATTCATTCAAGTTAGAGAATAATGGTTATTCTGTTTACATGAATAATACCTTCAATGGTCATGCACCCAATGAGAATGGTTTATTGAATCTTGATCGTAGTGATACACATGTTCATAATATTGATGCCAAAAGATACAAAGTTAATAATGATAGTACCACATACTTGTGGCACTGCCGCTAAATGTCATATTGGTGTAAAACGCATGAAGAAACTACATGCTGATGGATCTTTGGACTCATTCGATTTTGAATCGGTTGAGACATGCGGACCATGCCTCATGGGCAAGATGACTAAGACCCCGTTTTCCGGTATGATGGAGCGGGCAAGTGACTTATTGGAAATGATACATGTTGATGTATTCGATCCAATGAGTGTTGTAGCGTGCGGTGGATATCATTATTTTCCTACCTTCACTGATGATTTGAGTAGATATGGGGATATTTACTTAATGAAACACAAGTCTGAAACATTTGAAAATTTCAAACAAATTCAGAGTGAAGTTTGAGATCATCGTGACAAGAAGATAAAATATCTACGATATGATCGTAGAGGTAAATATCTGAGTTACGAGTTTGGTATACAACTTAAGACAATGTGGAAGTTGTTTCACAACTCATGCCACCTGGAACACCATAGTGTGATGGTGTGTCCGAACGTCGTAGTCGTGCTCTATTGGATATGGTGCGTACTATGATGTCTCTTATCGATTTGCCACTATCATTTTGGGGTTATGCATTAGAGACAACTACATTCACTTTGAAAAGGGGCACCATCTAAGTCCGTTGAGATGACACCGTATGAATTTTGGTTTGGCAGAAACCTAAGCTGTCATTTCTTAATGTTTGGGGCTGCGACGCTTATGTGGAAAAGGTTTTCAACCTGATGAGCTCGAACCCAAAGCGGACAAATGCATCTTCATAGAATACCCTAACGTAACAGTTGGGTAAACCTTCTTTCTCAGATCCAAGCACAAAGTGTTTGTTGCTAAAACAGGTCCTTTCTCGAGAAAGAGTTTCTCTCGAAAGAATTGAGTGGGAGGAAGATAGAACTTGATGAGGTTGTTGAACCTTTGTTTCAACCAGAGAGTAGCGCAGCACAGAAAGTTGTTTCTGTGGAGCCTACATTAGTTGATGAGGAAGTTAATGATGATGATCATCAAGCTTCGGATCAAGTTACTATCGAACCTCGTAGGTCGACAAGGATGCGTACTGCTCCTGAGTGGTACGGCAACCCTGTCTTAGAGGTCATGTTGTTGGACAACGATGAACCTACGAGCTATGGAGAAGCGATGATGGGCCTGGATTCCGAGAAATGGTTAGAGGCCATGCAATCCGAGATGGGATCCATGTAAGAAAACAAAGTATGGGCTTTGGAAGTATTACCTGAAGGGTGAAAGGCCATTCAGAACAAATGGATCTTTAAAAGGAAGACGGACGCGGACGGTAATGTCACCGTCTATAAAGCTCGACTTGTGGCAAAGGGTTTTTCACAAGTTCAAGGAGTTGACTATGATGAGACTTTCTCACCCGTAGCGATGCTAAAGTCTGTTGGAATTATGTTAGCAGTTGTGCATTTTTCGATTATGAAATCTGGCAGATGGATGTCAAAACATCATTTCCTTAACGGTATCCGTGAGGAAAGGTTGTATGTGATACAACCGGGAGGTTTTGTCAGTTCTAAGGATGCTAAAATATATGCAAGCTCCAGGGATCCTTCTATGTACTGGAGCAAGCATCTCGGAGTTGGAATATACGCTTTGATGAGGTGATCAAAGTTTTTGAGTCTATACAAAGTTTATGAGAAACTTGTATTTACAATAAAGTGAGTGGGAGCACTATAGAATTTATGATAAGTATATGTGGATGACATATTGTTGATCAGAAATGATGTAGAATTTCTGGAAAGCATAAAGGGTTGTTTGAAAAGGAGTTTTTCAAAGGAAAACCTAGAATGAAGCTACTTAAATATTGGGCATCTTGATCTATAGAGGTAGATCAAGACGTCTGATAAAACTTTCAATGAGTACATACCTTGACAAGATTTTGAAAGAGTTCAAAATGGATCAGTCAAAGAAAGAGTTCTTGCCTGATTTGTATGGTGTGGAGTTGAGTGAGACTCAAAGCCCGACCACGGCAGAAGAAAGAGAAAGGACGAAGGTATAGTATGCCATGCTATGTACCGCACCTGTGTGTGCCTTGCCATGAGTCTGTCAAGGGGTACAAGAGTGATCCAGGAGTGGACCACTGGACAGCGGTCAAGATTGTCCTTAGTAACTAGAGGACTAAGGAAATATTTCTCGATTATGGAGGTGATAAAGAGTTCGTCGTAAAGGGTTACGTCGATGCAAGCTTTAACACCAATCCGGATGACTCTGAGTAGCAATCCGGATACGTATAGTGGAGCAGCCATTTGGAATAGCTCCAAGTGGAGTGTGGTAGCAGTGTCTACAGTATGACATAGAGATTTGCAAAGTACACACGGATCTGAATGTCGCAGATCCGTTGACTAAAGACCTCTCTCACATGCAAAGCATGATCGAACCCCAGAACTCATTGGGTGTTAGATTCATAACAATGTAAAACACATGGTGATGTGAACTAGATTATTGACTCTAGTGCAAGTGGGAGACTGTTGGAAATATGCCCTAGAGGCAATAATAAATTGGTTATTATTATATTTCCTTGTTCGTGATAATCATTTATTATCCATGCTATAATTGTATTGATTGGAAACTCAAATACATGTGTGGGTACATAGACAACACTGTGTCCCTAGTATGCCTCTAGTTAACTAGTTCGTTGATCAAAGATGGTCAAGGTTTCCTGGCCATAGACATGAGATGTCATTTGATAACGGGATCACATCATTAGGAGAATGATGTGATGGACAAGACCCAAACTATAAACATAGCATATGATCGTGTCAGTTTATTGCTATAGTTTTCTGCATGTCAAGTATCTGTTCCTATGACCATGAGATCATGCAACTCACTGACACCGGAAGAATACCTTGTGTGTATCAAACATCACAACGTAACTGGGTGACTATAAAGATGCTCTACAGGTATCTCCGAGGGTGTCTGTTGAGTGGGCATGGATCAAGACTAGGATTTGTTACTCCGTGTGACGGAGAGGTATCTCAGGGCCCACTCGGTAATACAACATCACAATAAGCCTTGCAAGCAATGTGACTAAGTGTTAGCCACGGGATCTTGTATTACAGAACGAGTAAAGAGACTTGCCGGTAACGAGATTGAACTAGGTATAGAGATACCGACGATCGAATCTCGGGCAAGTAACATACCGAAGAACAAAGGGAACAGCGTACGGGATTAACTGAATCCTTGACATAGAGGTTCAACCGATAAAGATCTTTGTAGAATATGTAGGAACCAATATGGGCATCTAGGTCCCGCTATTGGTTATTGGCCGTAGAGGTGTCTTAGTCATGTCTACATAGTTCTCGAACCCGCAGGGTCTGCACACTTAAGGTTCGGTGACGTTTCGGTATAGTAGAGTTATGGATGGTGGTGACCGAAGGTTGTTCGGAGTCCCGGATGAGATCCTGGACGTCACGAGGAGCTCCGGAGGTAAAGATTGATATATAGGAAGTCTTGTTTTGGTCACCGGAAAAGTTTCGGGTATTTCGGTAGTGTACCGGGAGTGCCGGGAGGGGTACCGGGGACCATCGGGAGGGGTGTCTCGACCCAAAGGACCTCATGGGCTGTGGGAGGAGTCAAACCAGCCCCTAGTGGGCTGGCCTAAACCCCCCACTAAGGCCCATGTGGCTTTGGGTGGAAAAAATCCAAAGGAGGAAAGGTGGAAAGGGTTTCCAAGTGGAGAGGAGGAATCCTACTCCTAATAGGATTGGAGTAGGACTCCTCCACCTCCAATTTCGGCCAAACCTTGAGGGTTTGAGGCTGCCTCCTCCCCTCCCTCCCTCCTATATATACTAGAGGATTTAGAGGGAAGAGCTAACCCTAATTGCCACGTGTTCCCTCTACTTCATCTAGATCGGTTTCTCCTCTAGTCTAGTTTCAACGGTGCTTAGGCGAAGCCCTGCCGGAATTGTTCCACCACCATCGCCGCCACGCCGTTGCACCACCGGAGAACTCTTCTACCTCTCCTCTCCCTCTTTCTGGATCAAGAAGGCGGAGATCATCATCGAGCTGTACGTGTGCTGAACGCGGAGGTGCCGTCCGTTCGGCGCTAGATCGGAAGGACCGTGATCAGGATCGCGAGACGATTCGTGATTTGATCGCGGGACGGATCGTGATGGGATCGTGGGACGGATCGAGATTGGATCGCGAGATGGATCGTGATGGGATCGCGGGACGCTCGGTGATTTGGATCGCGAAGACGTTCGACTACATCAACCGCGTTTCTTAACGCTTCCCGCTTAGCGATCTACAATGGTATGTAGATCCACTCTCCCTCTCGTAGATGCTCATCACCATGGATAGATCTTGCGTGTGCGTAGGAAATTTTTTGTTTCCCATGCAACGTTCCCCAACACCCTTATGGGTGGAGCCCTCCGTGGACTCTCACGACCGTTACCCTCCGTGGGTTGAAGAATCCATAAACGTGGATGTACGATAGCACCACCTATCGGAACCACGGGAAAAATCATCGTGTCTACAATTGCGTTTGATCTTCCTACCCTATCCTTTATACTCATGCTTGTTGTTACTTTCCGCTGCTATACTCTTAGACATGCATGTGTAGGGTGTACTTGACTTGCCATGAAATGCTAAAAACTGCCAACTCTAAAATTTGGGAAAAGGCAAAACTTTTATTTGGTTAAGTAGTCTAATCACCCCCCCTTTAGACATACTTTCGGTCCTACAAGTGGTATCAGAGCTTTGGTCTCCATTGCATTGGTCTCACAACCTAGGAGAGTATGGTGTCTAGTGAGGGAAATTATCACCATAGAGGTCCGCACTTTGATGCCACTAATTTTGCTAGTTGGAAGCACAAAATGAAAATGCATATTCTTGGTCATAACCCCGCCGTTTGGGCTGTTGTTCGTGTTGGCTTGCAAGGTGAATTCTTTGGTGATGGAAAGGAACCGGATCGTGAAGCGACCGCGGAAGAATTGAAGATGTTGCAATACAACGCTCAAGCATGTGACATTCTCTTCAACTGCTTATGCCCCGAAGAATTCAACAAAATCAGCTGTCTTGAGAATGCAAAAGAGATTTGGGATACTTTGGTTGATATGCATGAAGGAACCGAGTCAGTGAGAGAATCCAAGTTAGATGTTCTTCAAAGTCAGCTTGACAAGTTCAAGATGAAGGATGGTGAAGGAGTCGCAGAGATGTACTCTAGGCTAGCTCTCATCACCAATGAGATTGCCGGCTTAGGAAGCGAAGAAATGACCGACAAATTCATCATCAAGAAGATACTTAGAGCTTTGGATGAGAGATACGACACCGTGTGCACATTGATCCAAATGATGCCCAACTACAAAGATCTCAAGCCTACGGAAGTCATTGGAAGGATTGTTGCTCATGAGATGACACTCAAAGACAAAGAAGAGCTTCATCACAAGTCTAGCGGTGCTTACAAAGCCACAAGTGATGCTCCCGCAACTTCAAGCGACAACCTTGTCACCAATGAAGAGATAAGCCTCATGGTCAAGAAATTCAACAAGTTCTACAAGAATAGAGGCAAAGAACGAAGCTCCAACTCAAGATATGATGAGAAGTGTTCGTCAAGTCGTGGCCGCAATTGCTACAATTGTGGGAAGCCCGGACACTACTCCAATGAGTGCACGGCTCCCTACAAACGAAGAGAAGAGTCACCTCGAAGACGAAGCTCAAGGAATGAATCACCTCAAAGAGAGAGAAGGAGTAGAGATGATCGTTATGAACGAAGACCCTCAAGGAGAAGTAGAGATTCGGAGAAGAAGGGCAAGTACACCAAGAGCTACACAAGAAGAAAACATCAAGCTCATGTTGGTGAATGGGTTTCCGGCTCCGACTCCGACAACAACTCCGAGAGAAGCTATCACTCCGACTCCGATTATAGTCAAGATGATGGTGTTGCCGGGATTGCTCTAGTGACTACCAACTCCCATGATCTATTTGATTCACTGAACGAAGGGAGTGGAAGTTGCTTCATGGCTAAAGGCCCCAAGGTATCACACCCCGAGTATCTTGATTTCGATAGTGATGAAGATGATTTGCTTTGTGATGATGACTTGCTCTTTGATAAGGCTAGTGATGTTAGTCAAAATGAACATGAAAATTCTCATGCTAGTCAAGATAAGTCAATTGATGATGATAAGATGAAAATAGAAGAACTAACTAAAGAACTAAACACTCTTAAGTTAGCTCATGAATCTACTCTTGAAGATCATAGAGAGCTTGTAAGAACTCATGAGAAGCTACGCTTCGAGAAGCTCAACTTGGAGCAAGAGCATGAGTTTCTTAAAGCTATCAATGACGATCTCCGAAAGAATACTTCATCTTATCTAGCCAAACGACTACTCTTGTCTACATCCATGCCTCAAGTTAAAACTAAGCAATCTAGTAACAAAGGCAAGAAAAGTTCTTCATCTAGTAGCAACAATAAAAATGCTAAACCTAATGATGTTGCTTCTAGTAATTCTATTGATTCCACTAATGATGATTCTCTTAGCCAAGTTACACTTGAGCAAGAAAATGCTTTATTGAAAGGAATTATAGAGAAAGGTATCTACAAGAGTCTTGCCGGGTGTAAGCAATTTGAGGAAATTGTACGCAAGCACGGAGGATACCGAAAGAACCATGGTGTTGGCTACTTCAACGCTAATGGAGTTGAATGGGAAGAAGGTCAATACCCCAAGCCCAAGTTTGTTCCTCAAAAGGAGAAGTATGAAAATACTCTTCCCAAGGGAACAAACACACAAGATGACCTTCCACCACAAGACCACAAGCTCAAGGGCAAGAACAAGCTTCAAGAGGACATTGACTCATATGAAGATGAATCCCTAGCTTTGGTGGAGTGGATTCCCAAGGCTACGTCAAGCTCAACTTCTACAAAGGCTACTTCAACACTAAGGATCCCCATCAACTTGATGTGGGTCCCCAAGAAGAAGAACTAGAGAGTTATTGAGGGGTGACTCCGCCAATGAAATTCACTCGCATTCATTATTGGCAAGAACTATTTGCAATCAACATCAACTCTATGCAATATTTCAAGGAGTCACACATTCCCTCAAAGGTAAGCAAGGGACAAGGTAATCAACAAATCCATGGACATCATCACACATGCTTTGCACTCCATGTCCATAGATATCCTTGTATTTGTCTCTTGTGTGTTGGGACTAACCCATGTAGGTGAGAAGAGAAAGGAAACAACAAGGATGCTCCCAACTCTTGGTGATCTTCATCAACCTTGAGCATCCACCCCTACCTCACCAACATGAAGTCTTCATCGACAAAACCCAAGGTTAGTTTATCCCTCCTATGGGGGGATGTCACATCAAGGGGGATCTTTACTCTAAGACTTGAGTCAATGCATCTCTTAGTATGTGACAACATTAAATGCTTTATGTAAAAGTGGTAACCCCACTTGTGCTTAAACGATGAGTATGACCTATGATCAAGTATTCGTACTTGGCTCCTAAGTCAATATACTCATATATAGATGACTTCGTTGTTGGAAATATGCCCTAGAGGCAATTAATAAAGTGTTTATTATTATCATATTTCTCCGTTCATGATAATGGTTTATTATTCATGCTAGAATTGTATTGACCGGAAACTAAATACATGTGTGGATAATAGACAAATACTATGTCCCTAGTATGCCTCTACTAGACTAGCTCGTTGATCAAAAGATGGTCAAGGTTTCCTGACCATGGACATGAGTTGTCATTTGATAACGGGATCACATCATTAGGAGAATGATGTGATGGACATGACCCAACCGATAGCATAGCAAATGATCGTTCAGTTTATTGCTATTGCTTTCACTATGTCAAATACACGTTCCTCTGACCATGAGATCATGCAACTCCCGGATACCATAGGAATACTTTGGGTGTATCAAACGTCACACCGTTACTGGGTGATTATAAAGGTGCACTACAGGTATCTCCCAAAGTGTTTGTTGAGTTGGCATGGATCGAGATTGGGATTTGTCACTCCGACTGTCGGAGAGGTATCTCTGGGCCCTCTTGGTAATACAGCATCACAGAAGCCTTGCAAGCACCGTGACTAAAGAGTTAGTTGCAAGATGATGTATTACGGAACGAGTAAAGAGACTTGCCGGTAACGAGATTGAACTAGGTATTGGATACCGACGATCGAATCTCGGGCAAGTAACATACCGCCAGACAAAGGGAACAACGTATGTTGACATATGAGGTTCACCGATAAAGATCTTCGTGGAATATGTAGGAACCAATATGAGCATCCAGGTTCCGCTGTTGGTTATTGACCGGAGAGTCGTCTCGATCATGTCTACATCATTCCCGAACCCGTAGGGTCCGCACACTTAAGGTTCGATGACGATTTAGTATTATATGAGTTATGTGATTGGTGGCCGAAGTTTGTTTGGAGTCCCGGATGAGATCACGGACATGACGAGGAGTCTCGAAATGGTCGAGAGGTAAAGATTCATATATTGGAAGGCTATATTCGGACGTCGGAAAGGTTCCGAGTGATTCGGGTATTTTTCGGAGTACCGGGGAGTTACGGGAATTCACCGGGAGAAGTAATGGGCCTTATTGGGCCATACGGGAAAAGGAGAGGCAGGCCACGTGAGGAGACGCATGCCCCCCTTGCCCAAACCGAATTGGACTAGGGGAGGGGGCGCAGCCCCCTCTTTCCTTTCCCTCTCCCTTCCCCCTTTCCTACTCCGTATGGGAGGTGGAATCCTACTAGGACTAAGGAGTCCTAGTAGGACTCCCCACACTTGGCGCACCCCTAGGGGGCCGGCCTCCTCCCTCTCATCATTTATATACGGGGGCAAGGGGCACCCCAAAGGACAACAATTGTCCCATAGCCGTGTGCGGTGCCCCGATCTCCGTTTTCCACCTCGGTCATACTTTCGGAGAGCTTAGGCGAAGCCCTGCCGGAATCACTTCACCGTCACCGTCGCCACGCCGTCGTGCTGACGGAACTCATCTACTTCCTCGACGTCTTGCTGGATCAAGAAGGCGAGGATCGTCACCGAGCTGCACGTGTGTAGAACTCGGAGGTGCCGTACGTTCGGTACTCGATCGGTGGAGCTCGAAGGATTGTTCGACTACATCAACCGCGTTGTGAGACGCTTCCGCTAAACGGTCTACGAGGGTACGTAGACACACTCTCTCCTCTCGTAGCGATGCATCTCCATGGATAGATCTTGTGTGAGCGTAGGAAAATTTTGAAATTCATGCTCCGTTCCCCAACAGTGGCATCCGAGCCAGGTCTATGCGTAGATGTGATTTGCAAGAGTAGAACACAAGTGAGTTGTGGGTGTGGGTGTATACATATTGCTTGCCGTTACTAGTTGTTACTTGATTCGGCGGTATTGTGAGATGAAGCGGCCCGGACCGACATTACGCGTACGCTTACGCGAGACAGGTTTCACCGCTACGTGCACTCGTTGCATAAAGGTGACTGGCGGGTGTCTGTCTCTCTCACTTTAGTTGAATCGGTTTCAATGAAGAGGGTTCTTTTAGAAGATTAAAAAGCAATCACTACACCACGTTGTGGTTTTGCGTAGGTAAGAACGGTTCTTGCGAACCCGTAGCAGCCACGTAAAACTTGCAACAACAAAGTAGAGGACGTCTAACTTGTTTTTGCAGGGTATGCTGGTGATGTGATATGGTCAAGACATGATGTGATATAAGTTGTTGTATGAGATGATCATGTTTTGTAAGTTACCAGGCAACCGGCAGGAGCCTTATGGTTGTCTCTTTATTGTATGCAATGCCAACGCTATGTAATTGCTTTACTTTACCGCTATGAGTTAGCAGTAGTAGTAGTAGCAATAGCCGGCGTGACGACCACGACGCTGCGATGGAGATCAAGGTGTCACGACGTTACGATGGAGATCATGATGTCAATCTGGTGACGATGGAGATCATGACGGTGCTTTGCTGATGGAGATCAAAAGCACAAGACGATGATGGCCATATCATGTCACATATATTGAATTGCATGTGATGTTAATCCTTTTATGCATCTTATTTTGCTTAGGACGACGGTAGCATTATAAGATGATCCCTTCACTAAATTTCAAGGTAAGTGTTCTCCCCTAGTATGCACCGTTGCGAAGGTTCGACGCTTCTAAGCACCACGTGATGATCGGGTGTGATGGATTCTTTCGTTCGCATACAACGGGTGTAAGCCAGTTTTACACACGCAGAATACTTGGGTTAAACTTGACGAGCCTAGCATGTACAGACATGGCCTCGGAACACAAGAGACCGAAAGGTCGAACATGAGTCATATAGTAGATATGATCAACATGAAAGATGTTCACCATTGATAACTAATCCACCTCACGTGATGATCGGACGTGGCTTAGTTGATGTGGATCATGTTACACTTAGACAACTTGAGGGATGTTAATCTAAGTGGGAGTTCTTAAATAATTTGATTAATTGAACTTCAATTATCATGAACATAGTCTAAATAATCTTTGCAATTGTATGTTGTAGATCAATGGCCCGCGCTGTAGTTCCACTGAATTTTAATGCGTTCCTAGAGAAAGCTAAGTTGAAAGATGATGGAAGCAACTATGCAGACTGGGTCCGTAATCTGAGGATCATCCTCATTGCTGCATAGAAGGCTTATGTCCTTGATGCACCGCTAGGTGTCGCACCCCCTCCCTCGTCTGTCGACGTTATGAACGCCTGGCAGACACGTGTTGATGACTACTCAATAGTTCAGTGTGCCATGCTTTACGGCTTAGAATCGGGGCTCCAAAGACGTTTTGAGCATCACGGAGCATATGAGATGTTCCAAGAGCTGAAACTTGTATTTCAAGCTCAGGCCCGGGTCGAGAGATATGATGTCTCCGACAAGTTCTTTAGCTGTAAGATGGAGGAGAATAGTTCTGTCAGTGAGCATATACTCAAGATGTCTGGGTTGCATAACCGCTTGACTCAGTTGGGAGTTAATCTTCCAGATGATTCGGTTATTGACAGAATTCTCCAATCACTGCCACCAAGCTATAAGGGCTTTGTGATGAACTATAATATGCAAGGAATGGAAAAGTCTATTTCCGAGCTCTTCGCTATGCTCAAAGCTGCGGAGGTAGAAGTCAAGAAGGAGCATCAAGTGTTGATGGTAAAGAAGAGCACTATTTTCAAGAAGGGCAAGGGAAAGAAGGGGAACTTCAAGAAGAACGGCAAATCAGTTGCTGCTCCCACGAAGAAACCCAAGTCTGTACCCAAACCCGAGACTGAGTATTTCTACTACAAGGGGACTGGTCACTGGAAGCGGAACTGCCCCAAGTACCTGGCAGATAAGAAGGCTGGCAACATCAACAAAGGTATATTTGATATACATGTTATTGATGTGTACCTTACCAATACTCGTAGTAGCACCTGGGTATTTGATACTGGTTCGGTTGCTCATATTTGTAACTCGAAACAGGAGCTACGGAATAAACGAAGATTGGCTAAGGACGAGGTGACGATGCGCGTCGGGAACGGTTCAAGAGTTGAAGTTATCGCCGTCGGCACGCTACCTCTACATCTACCCTCGGGATTAGTGATGAACCTAAATAATTGTTATTTGATGCCTGCGTTGAGCATGAACATTATATCTGGATCTTGTTTATTGCGAGACGGTTATTCATTTAAATCAGAGAATAAAAGTTGTTCTATTTTGATGAATAATATCTTTTATGGTCATGCACCGCTTGTGAATGGTTTATTCTTGTTGAATCTCGATCGTGGTGATACACACATCCATAATATTGATGCCAAAAGACGCAAAATTGATAATGATAGTACCACATATTTGTGGCACTGCCGCTTAGGTCATATTGGTGTAAAACGCATGAAGAAACTCCATACAGATGGACTTTTGGAATCACTTGATTATGAATCATTTGAGACGTGCTAACCATGCCTCATGGGCAAGATGACTAAGACTCCGTTCTCCGGAACAATGGAGCGAGCAACAGACTTGTTGGAAATAATACATACCGATGTATGCGGTCCGATGAGTGTTGAGGCGCGCGGTGGATATCGTTATGTTCTCACGTTCACAGATGATTTGAGTAGATATGGCTATGTCTACTTGATGAAGCATAAATCTGAAACATTTGAAAAGTTCAAAGAATTTCAGAGTGAAGTAGAGAACCATCGTAACAAGAAAATAAAGTTCTTACGATCTGATCGTGGAGGAGAATATTTGAGTTACGAGTTTGGCAATCACTTAAAACAATGTGGAATTGTTTCACAGCTCACGCCACCTGGAACACCACAGCGTAATGGTGTGTCCGAACGTCGTAATCGTACTCTATTAGATATGGTGCGTTCTATGATGTCTCTTACCGATTTGCCACTATCATTTTGGGGTTATGCATTAGAGACAGCTGCATTCACTTTAAACAGGGCACCGTCTAAATCCGTTGAGACGACACCGTATGAACTGTGGTTTGGTAAGAAACCTAAGCTGTCGTTTCTGAAAGTTTGGGGATGCGATGCTTATGTGAAAAGGCTTCATCCAGATAAGCTTGAACCCAAAGCGGATAAGTGCGTCTTCATAGGATACCCAAAGGAGACCGTTGGGTACACCTTCTACCACAGATCCGAAGGCAAAGTATTCGTTGCTAAGAAGGGATCCTTTCTAGAGAAGGAGTTTCTCTCGAAAGAAGTGAGTGGGAGGAAAGTAGAACTTGATGAGGTAATTGTACCTCCTCTGGATAGTAGTACGCCACAGAAAGAAATTTTTGTGACATCGACACAGACCAGAGAAGAAGTTGATGATGATGATCATGAAACTTCGGATCAAGTTGTTACTGAACTTCGAAGGTCAACCAGGACACGTTCCGCACCAGAGTGGTACGGAAATCCAGTCTTGGAGGTCATGTTGCTAGACAACGATGAACCTTCGAACTATGAAGAAGCGATGGCAAGCCCGGATTCCGACAAATGGCTTGAGGCCATGAAATCCGAGATTGGATCCATGTATGAGAACAAAGTATGGACTTTGGTAGACTTGCCCGATGAACGACGAGCTATTGAAAATAAATGGATCTTTAAGAAGAAGACGGACGCTGATGGTAATGTCACCGTCTATAAAGCACGACTTGTTGCTAAAGGTTATCGACAAGTTCAAGGAGTTGACTACGATGAGACTTTCTCACCTGTAGCGATGCTAAAGTCTGTCAGAATTATGTTAGCAATTGCCGCGTTTTATGATTATGAAATCTGGCAAATGGACGTCAAAACGGCATTCCTTAATGGATTCCTTAAGGAAGAATTGTATATGATGCAACCGGAAGGTTTTGTCAATCCTAAAGGTGCTAACAAAGTATGCAAGCTCCAGCGATCCATCTATGGACTGGTGCAAGCATCTCGGAGCTGGAATACTCACTTTGATGAAGTGATCAAAGCGTTTGGGTTTATACAAACTTATGGAGAAGCTTGTATTTACAAGAAAGTGAGTGGGAGCTCTGTGGCATTTCTCATATTATATGTGGATGACATATTATTGATGGGAAATGACATAGAATTTCTGGAAAGCATAACGGGTTATTTGAACAAAAGTTTTTCAATGAAGGATCTCGGAGAAGCTGCTTACATATTAGGCATCAAGATCTATAGAGATAGATCAAGACGCCTCATTGGACTTTCACAAAGCACATACCTTGACAAGATTTTGAAGAAGTTCAAAATGGATCAGTCAAAGAAAGGGTTCTTGCCTGTATTGCAAGGTGTGAGATTGAGTAAGACTCAAAGCCCGACCACGGCAGAAGACAAAGAGAAGATGAGTGTCATCCCCTATGCCTCAGCCATAGGCTCTATTATGTATGCCATGCTGTGTACCAGACCTGATGTGTGCCTCGCTATTAGCTTGGTGGGAAGGTACCAAAGTGATCCAGGAGTAGATCACTGGACAGCGGTCAAGAATATCCTGAAGTACCTGAAAAGGACCAAGGACATGTTTCTCGTTTATGGAGGTGACAAAGAGCTCGTCGTAAAGGGTTACGTCGATGCTAGCTTTGACACAGATCCAGATGACTCTAAGTCACAATCTGGATACGTATTTATTCTTAATGGTGGAGCGGTCAGTTGGTGTAGTTCCAAGCAGAGCGTCGTGGCGGGATCTACATGTGAGGCAGAATACATAGCTGCTTCCGAAGCAGCACATGAAGGAGTCTGGATGAAGGAGTTCATATCCGATCTAGGTGTCATACCTAGTGCATCGGGTCCAATGACTATCTTATGTGACAACACTGGAGCAATTGCTATAGCAAAGGAGCCCAGGTTTCAGAAGAGAACCAAGCATATAAAGCGTCGCTTCAACTCCATTCGGAATTTGATTAAGGATGGAGACATAGAGATTTGCAAAGTACACACGGATCTGAATGTGGCAGACCCGTTGACTACACCTCTTCCACGAGCAAAACATGATCAGCACCAGAATGCGATGGGTGTTAGATTCATTACAATGTAATTGACTCTAGTGCAAGTGGGAGACTGTTGGAAATATGCCCTAGAGGCAATTAATAAAGTGTTTATTATTATCATATTTCTCCGTTCATGATAATGGTTTATTATTCATGCTAGAATTGTATTGACCGGAAACTAAATACATGTGTGGATAATAGACAAATACTATGTCCCTAGTATGCCTCTACTAGACTAGCTCGTTGATCAAAAGATGGTCAAGGTTTCCTGACCATGGACATGAGTTGTCATTTGATAACGGGATCACATCATTAGGAGAATGATGTGATGGACATGACCCAACCGATAGCATAGCAAATGATCGTTCAGTTTATTGCTATTGCTTTCACTATGTCAAATACACGTTCCTCTGACCATGAGATCATGCAACTCCCGGATACCGTAGGAATACTTTGGGTGTATCAAACGTCACAACGTTACTGGGTGATTATAAAGGTGCACTACAGGTATCTCCGAAAGTGTTTGTTGAGTTGGCATGGATCGAGATTGGGATTTGTCACTCCGACTATCGGAGAGGTATCTCTGGGCCCTCTCGGTAATACAGCATCACAGAAGCCTTGCAAGCACCATGACTAAAGAGTTAGTTGCAAGATGATGTATTACGGAACGAGTAAAGAAACTTGCCGGTAACGAGATTGAACTAGGTATTGGATACCGACGATCGAATCTCGGGCAAGTAACATACCGCCAGACAAAGGGAACAATGTATGTTGACATATGAGGTTCACCGATAAAGATCTTCGTGGAATATGTAGGAACCAATATGAGCATCCAGGTTCCGCTGTTGGTTATTGACCGGAGAGTCGTCTCGATCATGTCTACATCATTCCCGAACCCGTAGGGTCCGCACACTTAAGGTTCGATGACGATTTAGTATTATATGAGTTATGTGATTGGTGGCCGAAGTTTGTTCGGAGTCCCGGATGAGATGACGGACATGACGAGGAGTCTCGAAATGGTCGAGAGGTAAAGATTCATATATTGGAAGGCTATATTCGGACGTCGGAAAGGTTCCGAGTGATTCGGGTATTTTTCGGAGTACCGGGGAGTTACGGGAATTCACCGGGAGAAGTAATGGGCCTTATTGGGCAATACGGGAAAAGGAGAGGCAGGCCACGTGAGGAGGCGCACTTCCCCCTTGCCCAAACCGAATTGGACTAGGGGAGGGGGCGCAGCCCCCTCTTTCCTTTCCCTCTCCCTTCCCCCTTTCCTACTCCGTATGGGAGGTGGAATCCTACTAGGACTAAGGAGTCCTAGTAGGACTCCCCACACTTGGCGCACCCCTAGGGGGCCGGCCTCCTCCCTCTCATCCTTTATATACGGGGGCAAGGGGGCACCCCAAAGGACAACAATTGTCCCATAGCCATGTGCGGTGCCCCGATCTCCGTTTTCCACCTCGGTCATACTTTCGGAGAGCTTAGGCGAAGCCCTGCCGGAATCACTTCACCGTCACCGTCGCCACGCCGTCGTGCTGACGAAACTCATCTACTTCCTCGACGTCTTGCTGGATCAAGAAGGCGAGGATCGTCACCAAGCTGCACGTGTGTAGAACTCGGAGGTGCCGTACGTTCGGTACTCGATCGGTGGAGCTCGAAGGATTGTTCGACTACATCAACCGCGTTGTGAGACGCTTCCGCTAAACGGTCTACGAGGGTACGTAGACACACTCTCCCCTCTCGTAGCGATGCATCTCCATGGATAGATCTTGTGTGAGCGTAGGAAAATTTTGAAATTCATGCTCCGTTCCCCAACATTCGTCATCGCCAAAGTGCTTGTTAGATGATAGTATGTATGTGCATGTTTGTCATGATTTCATTTGACATCTTATTGTGTGAGCATGTTGGTCTGCATTTATTTTCCCATTCGAGGACATCCAATTGTTGTTATTTGGCTTTTGATTTATCGTTTGCCAATTGGATGGACAAGAATGCCTAGGACCACTCCTTAGCTATCTATGCTTTCTCACCTCATATTCCATTCATGCTCCATCACAAAATTTGAACAAGTACTTTTCGATCCCTCTGTGTGTGGAGCACTCGGAGTTCCGTGTCGACAAGGACTGACCATTAAAACCTCCCAAGTGCATCTCGGTGGAACCAACCCACAATTCTCGGTCTCACCGAATGCCTAGGGTTGATCTGGTTTTCAATCTCGGTACTACCGATTTCATATTCTCGGTTACACCGAGTTTCCCTGTCAGCTGACAGTTGAGGAACTCGGTGACACCGAAAATTTAGAATCGGCGTCACCGACAGTGAGGGGTATATATACTATGGTCCCGACGGTTCGAAAATTCAATCTTCAATCGTCACGCCCCAAACCCTAAGCTGCCGCAAAAGGACCCCCTGGTCGTCGCCTTGCCTCCCCGTGCGTCTCCGCCGCTGGGATCCTCGCCGTCGACGGGCATCTTCGCCGCCGTCGCCGCCGTAGCGGATCCGTCGCCAAGCTAGGGTACGGATTCGACTTTCCTTGCGCTCCCCGTCTGATTCTTGCGCATTGGATTTGATTTTATCTATAAGCCACCTCTTGCACATCTTTCTATCCACAAGAAACCTCCATAGATTAGAGAATAATCGATTTTCTAGGGTTTACCGTCCGCCCGATGGAACTCAGTGGAACCGAAGCAAACAAATCGATATCACCGATTTGCCTGTCTGTGTTTCTGAGAACTGTCTCGGTGAAACCGAGTACTTCTTTTCTGTCTCACCGAAAAGAGTGCCAAGTTTCTGTAAATGAGATAGTCAGTCTCGGTAGCACCGAAACTTTTGCTTCTGCTGTACCGATTTTCATGTGACAGAATGTAAACCTTGAGAATCTTTTGTTCAAACTTTCAAAAACCAGCTGAAAATTTTGTGATGACTCATCTTCTTCTGCTCCTCTATACTCTATTCACAGGGTCAGTATGTCAAGTGCCGAGGACAGTGAGAACAACTTAAAAGAGCAGAGTGTTGAGATGGATTCAGGCACTAGTCCTGAGTCTAGTTCCTCTTCAGATCCAGGCACTCCCAGTTCTCATGGGTTGCCCAAGGCTGCTACAAGGGCCAGGAGGAAGCTGAATTCAGATGAGGAGGACTCAGATTTTGTTCCAGAGGAGATTCTTGCTAAGAAGCAAGAGAAGGCTGCCAAGAAAGCTGCAAATGAAGCTACCTCTTCAAGGAGAGCTGTCAGGAAAGAGTATGCTAGCTCTGAGGCTATGAGAGCACCTGAGGGTGCTAGGGAAAAAATGGCTCTTCACCTTGAGTCATCCCCAAGGAAGTCTATGCCTAAGAAGGCAGGGGGAAGAAGAGAGCTAGGAAAAGGATTGTCTATGTCACTGGTCGGCAGACCTCCATGTTTGAGGACCCTGAGGAGGCTGCTGGTGCTGAGGAGGAGGAAGAACAAGTTGTCAAGGCCCCTCCCAAGAAGAAGAAGAAGCTTATGTCTGATGCTATGCCAAAGACTGGCACATCCAAGAGCACCAAGTCTGCCCCCAAGAAGGCTGCTACTGAAAAGCCCAAGAGGTTGTCAAGGCAAATTCCAGCTTCTGAAAAGAACAAGGGAACCACCTCCAGAGTTGAGGATGAAGATGCTATGTCTGCTTTGATGAAGCTTAGACCACACCTTCCAGTACATAATGCCAGCTATCCACTTGATGAAGATATGAAGAAGAGGAAGGATTCTGGTCTGAGGGCATGGAGAGCTGCTGATCCATATGCCCAAAGAAGGAAGACAGCTGTGGACTACAGATTCTACACCAAAGAGCAACATGATTTCTATGAAACTGCGCTTTTTGACAAGAGTCCAGCTGTGAGTGACATGATATATGTGGATTGGAAATTCATCAAGGAGAATGAATACTATTTTCCAAGTGTCCAAGACAATTTCCACTGCATTGGTTTGGATGAGTTTGTTGGCAGAGAGTTTACTGCTTGGAATGATGAGATGATCATGCAATTCTACTCCACTGCACATTTCTATGGAGATGGTAGGATTGTATGGATGACTGGAGGTGCAAGATATGAGTCCACTGTTGAGGAATGGGCTGCAATCTTAGGAGTCCCAGATGTACAGGATGGTGACTTGGATGTCTACTCAGAATCCAAGGAGAGCCACAATGCTATGGCCAACATGTACAATGAGATCCCTGCTGCTCATGTGAAGTCTCACAAGCTAGGATCCATCTACTTTCTTCAGGCTGGCCTCCGTACCATGAACACCATTCTGAGGCATACCTTGATGCCCAAGTCAGGAGATGACAAGATGATCCGAGGCTACTCCATCAACATGCTGATCCATCTTGACAGACACACCAGGATTAGAGTCATGGACTTAATTGTTGAGACAGTTAAGAGGGTTGCTGCTGATCAAAAGCGCTCTTGCTGCTATGCACCCTATATCCAGATGCTCATCAACTCTAAGCTGGAGAAGCACATATTTGCTCTGGACAGACCCCACTTGCCCCTACAGCCAGATCTCGAGGACAACTTTGTGGTGATGGATCTAGAACATCCCACATCAGCTGCAGCTCAGGTAGAGGCAGAGGCAGCTAGAACCACTAGTGCTCAGGTCCCTAGATCCAGAAATGAGCAAATGGATCTGTTGATATCATCAGTTCAGGGCATGCAGAGGGACATTAAGGACATCTTGAACAATCAAAACAGTCTTGTCAGGATCTTTGAGAACAGGATCAAGACCCTTAATGATAAGGTGGATGGGCTGACTAAGACAGTCAATGAGCTCAAAAAGGAAGTTGACTCAGTGCCTCTTCCTCATTCTTCAGATGATGATGATGAGGATGACTCACCTCTCAGGCCAGGCACACAGTTCACTACTCAGGCCAGATCAGCCACCGTGCCAGCTCCAGACTTGAGGCCCTCTTCATCAGCTCCTGCCACTGTCACCTCAGCTCCTGGTCCATCAACTTCAGTTCCTCCAGTTGCCACTCCAACTCCATCCACGACATCTGCAGAGATCTTCGCCGACGCTGTTCTCTCGACTCCTTCATCAACAACCGGAGGAGATCAGCCCAAGAACGCTTAGATATATGCCTTTGAACTTTTTGGTAACTTGTTGCCAAAGGGGGAGAAGTGTATATAGATCTTTAGGCTTCGAGTGAGAGAGCGTTTTGTTTTTATTGCTTTTTCAAAACAATTGTCTTTTGGTTGCTTGTGTTGAACTTATGTGTGTTTTGATCATACACTTTATGTGATTGTGCTACTATTTCCTATCATCTTAATGCTTATGAGATGATCATTATCTTTGTTTGGTTGTGTTGTGCTATGATATTCACTCTTATTATTCTCGCACACCACCAAGATGTATGTGACATGGAAGAAGTGCCCCATGTACCTAATCGATTGTGCATTTGCATTCAAACGCAAATTTAAAATAATGCACAAATTTAGGGGGAGCTCTTGCTTATCACATACTTCTCAAAGCGACGATTATATTCATTGATTATATCATATGTCGAAGCTTTGATCTATATGTTGTCATCAATTACCAAAAAGGGAGAGATTGAAAGCACATTTGCTCCCTTGGTGGTTTTGGTAATTAATAACAACATATAAGTCTTTGAACTAATGTTTCCACTAAGTATATTTCAGGAAAATTTCAATGATAGGGATGGCAAAAGGATTGTGAAGATTGTGGAATTACCCCAAGATGCAAGGAAATGGATTGGCAAAGCTTCAGGCAAGAGGACTCTACCTTTTACTTTGTGAGAAATCACTTTGAGTCCATAGGAAAGCCAATACTATTAAAAGGGGGTAAGGTTTTGTTGGTGAACAAAATGCTCATACGTGCACAAGTGATAGTCACCAAAAACACCCACAAGCTCTTCCACAAAAGTCTGTCCATAGCCAAATATTCAAAATCGGTGCAACCAACACTTTCCACTCGGTGCCACCGATTCCCAAACTCAGACAGACTCAGCCAAACCCTAGCCACTTCGGTGCAACCGATTCTGCTTCGGTGCCACCGAGTTTAGGTTGCCAACTTTCTGTTACGCAAATTCACAATATCGGTACCACCGAGATTGTTGGATCGGCGTCACCGAGATTGGGCAATCTGACCGTTGGTCACCTTATCGGTGCAACCAAGTTTCCTATATCGGTCTCACCGAGATTCAAAAGTTGCCACCTTTTGGTCACTTCGGTACCATCGAGATTAACACATCGGTGTCACCGAGTTGGTCATTTTGTGTGTAACGGTTGGATTTTTGGGGATGCCTATATATACCCCTTCACCACCACCAACTCGACAGAGAAGCACTCAGAACTATTCCATACTTGCCCGATCCAGTTTTCTGAGAGAGAGCCACCTACCCTTGTGTTGATGTCAAGATCTTCCACTCCAACCATATGGATCTTGATTTCTAGCCTCCCCAAGTTGCTTTCCACCAATCTCATCTCTTCCACCAAGCCAAATCTGTGAGAGAGTGATTGTGTGTTGAGGAGTCTATCATCTTGAAGCACAAGAGCAAGGAGTTCATCGTCATTACCGAGCCTATTACCTTTTGGAGGGTGGTGCCTCCTAGATTGGTTAGGTGTCGCTTGGGAGCCTCCTACTTCGTGTTGTGGAATTGAACCAAGAAGTTTGTAAGGGCAAGGAGATCGCCTACTTCGTGAAGATCTACCCATAGTGAGGCTAGTCCTTCGTGGACGGAAGCCGTTATGGAATAGTCAAGGTTGCTACTTCGTGGACCCTTATGGGTGGAGCCCTCCGTGGACTCTCGCGACCGTTACCCTCCGTGGGTTGAAGACTCCATAAACGTGGATGTACGATAGCACCACCTATCGGAACCACGGGAAAAATCATCGTGTCTACAATTGCGTTTGATCTTCCTACCCTATCCTTTCTACTCATGCTTGTTGTTACTTTCCGCTACTATACTCTTAGACATGCATGTGTAGGGTGTACTTGACTTGCCATGAAATGCTAAAAACTGCCAACTCTAAAATTTGGGAAAAGGCAAAACTTTTATTTGGTCAAGTAGTCTAATCACCCCCCTCTAGACATACTTTCGGTCCTACAAGTGCTCGTCGTCGAACGAGAGGAGGAGGGTCACAAATTCCGGATACAAAAACCGGTCTATTATGTGTCAGAAGTGCTAACGCAATGCAAGTCCAGATACCCGCATTACCAGAAGATAGCCTATACAGTATTTATGGCATCGCGAAAACTAAGCCACTACTTTCAAGAGTGTTCGGTCACGTTGGCCTCCGAAGTACCCCTGAATGATATTATCAATAACAGGGACGCCACCGGCCGCATAGCCAAATGGGCCATCGAACTCCTTCCTTTCGAAATAGCCTATAAGCCACGACGAGCTATTAAATCTCAGGTGTTGGCAGATTTCCTAGCCGAATGGACGGAGGCTGAGCTCCCCAGGGAATATAGTACGTACTCCCATTGGACGATGTACTTCGACGGATCCAAGACACTGGCCGGACTGGGGGCTGAAGTTGTCCTCACATCCCCCACAGGCGACAACGTCCGATACGTGCTGCAGATAATGTATGCCGATTCCAACAATGCAGCCGAGTACGAAGCACTTTTGCATGGTCTTCGGATGGCAGCCTCCATGGGTATACAACGGCTGGAAGTACGGGGAGACTCTAACTTGGCCATCTCCCAAATCAACGGCGAGTTCGATGCCAAAAACCCGAAGATGGCGGCATATAGAAACGCCGTCCTTAAAATATCCGCACGGTTCGAGTTGCTGGAATTCCATCATGTCGCTAGAGACAACAGCCAGGCCGCTGATATATTGGCCCGCATGGGTGCGAAACGCGACCCCGTCCCAAAAAACACCTTTCTTGAACGGCACTTCAAGCCATCGGTGGTTTGGCTGGACGACGATAAGGGCGCCGGATCCATCAGCGCGGAAGAGGTTGTCCACCCTACAAACGAACCAGATGATCAAATCATCGGCGGCTCCATAATGGACGAAACGCCTTCGGCTCACGAGGTCATGGCAATAATCGCGCCATGGACCGAGCCCTTCCTCGCCTACCTTCTTCGCCGAGAGCTCCCCGATGACCAGACAGAGGCGAGACACATAATTCGGCGATCCAAGGCCTATAAAGTCCACGAGGGTGAGTTATACAAGAAAAGCACCACCGGGGTACTCCAACGGTGCATATCTGAGGAAGAAGGAAAGCAGTTTTTGGCTGAAATCCATGCAGGAATGGGCGGCCATCACGCCGTCGCAAGGGCCTTATTAAGCAAGGCCTTCCGGGCTGGATTCTTCTGGCCCACCGCTCGAGCGGATGCCCAGTCGCTGGTCCAATATTGCGTAGGATGCCAACTTTTTGCAAATCAAAGTCACATGCCCCCAATGGCTCTTCGAACTATCCCGATCACTTGGCCTTTTGCGGTTTGGGGGCTGGACATGGTCGGACCACTTAAAGGGGGGACCAAGAAAAATAAATACCTACTGGTCATGGTGGACAAGTTCACCAAATGGATCGAAGCAAAACCTGTCAAATCAGCCAAGTCCGGACCAGTAATCGACTTTATATCTGGCGTGGTACACCGTTACGGTGTCCCGCACAGTATAATAACGGACAATGGATCCAACTTCACCGCCCAGGAAGTAAAAGACTGGTGCGCAAAAATGGGCATTAAGCTCGATTACGTATCGGTGTATCACCCGCAGACCAATGGACAGGTCGAACGAGCCAACGGCCTCATTATGAGTGGTATTAAGCCGCGTTTGGTCTGATCTCTTCATGAGTCTGACTGCCATTGGGTGGAGGAACTTGATTCCGTTCTGTGGGGCCTGCGTACCACCCCGAATCGATCAACGGGATACACACCTTTCTTCATGGTCTACGGGCAGAAGCGGTCCTTCCTTGTGATATTATTCACGATGCACCAAGGGTGCGCATGTACGAAGAAAAGGAGGCCGAGCTAGATCGGCAGGACGACTTGGACGCCCTGGAAGGAGAGCGTGACATAGCTCGGGCTCGCTCTACTTTTTATCAACAGCAGGCCCGGCGTTACCAGAGCAGGGAGGTCAGGGCGAAAGCATATAACGTGGGTGAACTCGTCTTACGGCTCCCCGAGAAGTAGAAGTATAAGCTCAATCCCAAATGGGAGGGCCCCTTCATAATCAACGAAGTCCTCGCAGGGGGGGCTTATCGTCTTCGAAGCCCGGCAGACAACCGCCTTGAACCAAACCCATGGAACGCAGCTCGTCTTCGGCGCTTCTACGGCTAGACCGGTGTCGTCATTCTCTTTACCCTCCCATTTTCTTTTTTCTCTCTTATTTTCATTTTTCCTTCCCTTCCACCTTAATTCTTGGCAGGACAGGACCTTTCTCTCCCCAAGTTTGTGTTCGGCTAAACCGAGCTAGTGTTTAGATATTCGGCATACATCGTCAAATGTAAAATCCGAATATAACACCTGGGGGCTTCTTCCCAAAGCCGATGAGTTTTTCTTTTAAGCATCTGTTGAAATTTATTATGCATGAATGTTTCCTTTGTCGACTGTAAAGCCATCATATGCATCAATTCGAACTAAGATTTTTGCCAAGCTGGGTTGCCTCGCTCCTGTGTTTACCCTCTACGTTCCCGATTGTTCGGCTAGAGAGTAAAGGGAGCACCTCTGCGATTGTTACGGCCGGGTCATCCGGATACGTACCTCAGACGGGTGAAGCCAAAAGCTAGCTATCTTTAGCAGAAAATTGGTCGGCTATGACGGAAGCAGCAAATAAAATTATGGTTGTTATTACCATCACGCGGTTTTCTCAATAAAGCCATTAGTCGCATACTAGTAGTATGCGGCCTTATTATCTACGATTTACGTAGCAACCTAAAGGAAGGCACCGATAGAGGTACTATTTTCTTTGGAAGATGTTTCTTACGCTAAGCAGTAATATAACATGTCTCCCTGTGCGCCTTCTGTCTGTTCGTACCAAATGGCCGGATTGCCTGGTTCCTCGAAAGAATTCCCTCTTAATCAAGGGATATTTTATACGGAACACTCCCGAGCTCTCTGCACGGGATGTCGAAGCCGATGGCCGGTTAAGACAAAGTTTACAACACAGATGGAGCAACTTTTTGATTTAAAGTACATAGATACATAGAATCACACATCTGGCTGCTGGTCAAGATTGTCTATTATGGCATCCAGGGTGCAATCTTCCTGCGAGAGACGAGCAGCAGGCATCACTTGGTCGTACACCAAGTGAAGTGGCACTTCTTGCCCATCAGGTCCTACTGGCCTGACCCGAGCCATATGCTCGGGGTTAAGACCGGTATAACGGGTCTTGATCATTGCCCTCGCTTCTCATGCTCCCTCCCGGCAGGCCGATGTCGTCCATAGCTCGAACCGACTCCGGGCTTCTTTGAACCGATCGGTTAATTCGGCCATCCTTTCCGGAGGCTGCTCGGCAGGCCATAGCGCTTTTATCACGCCCCTCATAGCCTTCCGAGCCCTCTCATGCACGACGGATAGTTCCTTCAGGAGGTTCCCCCGGAAGGAGCCGATCTCTTCCTCAGGCCGCCCGGTTAGGAGACCTATACATGAGACAAGGCATGTCCGTTACACCTTATGATGGGGTGATACCTTTCAATGTTATAATCAAAACTTACCAAACATGCCCCTCTGTAGTTTTTGGTTCTCTTCTTGGGCATGGGCCAATTGAGTCTTTAAACTCTCAATATCTTCGGCCTGCTGTTTGTTTTCCACCTGGAGGCGTTTCTTCTCCTCCAGGTTTCGCTGCAGCGAAAGGCAACCAGCCTCATACTGGGATTCGGCGTACCTCTGGGAGTCTCAGGCTGTAGGAGATATGCCCTAGAGGCAATAATAAATGTTATTGATTATCTCCCTGTTCATAATTATGTTTATGTTCCATGCTATAACTGCTATGGTTCTCGAGTCTACAATAACCACGAGGCTCGAAGGAAGACTCATATGCACGTGTGGAATAATAAACGGTAAAATGTATTCCTAGTCTGGCCTCTAAGACTGGCTCAAGTATTGCATGATGATCCTGTTTTCCTGATCATGGGCATGGCTATGCCGGCAATTTTGAGGGCACAATGTTAGAAGAACATTTGTGTTGAATCGACCCGAATTGATGTTATGCTATGAGATACATTCGTCACAAGTTAATGGTTAATAACACAGAGATGGTTAACGTTTGCATGATTCCTTAGACCATGAGAGTATCGAGTTTCTTCATGCTTGCTTCATGAACTTTGGGGTTTGTTAAACGTCATCTGTAAATGGGTGGCTATTACGGCGGCTTACGGGTTCATGGAAAAGTATGTCAAGTAACTTGATAGCTCAAGATTGGGATTTGCTCCTCCGACGATGGAGAGATATCTCTGGTCCCTCTCGGTGTTACGGTATCCATCATCGTCTGGCCAGACACTTTTTGATTTGATCACGGGGATGCCGGAACACGGGAACGAGAAAAGAGAACAATACCGGTAACGAGGTAACTGGCATAGTGGACAAGGTGTTGATCCACGGGGATGCCAACATGTCTCACCTCGGGTATTTGTAACATATCGCGAAGCAACAGGAATAGCACACGGCAACTGGAGGTTCACTCGAATATTCATTCGTGTGGGTATAGGGGTCAATATGGGTGTCCACGGCTCCGATGTTGATCATTGATCGGAAGGGGTTCCGGGTCATGTCTATACTTCACCGAACCTATAGGGTCACACACTTAAGGGTCATCTATTTGCTGAATACTAGACAGGCAGTCGGAGAGAAAGTTTCCGGAAAAAGTTTTCGGAGACAGCGGAAAAGTTCCAGAGAGAGAGAACACCGGAAGAGTTTCGGTAAAACCGAAAAGTTGTTTCGGAGTGTACCATTAAGTCAAATTGGTTTCGGCACATGCCTAGAAATTATTGGAAGGTACCAGAATTGTTCCGGTAACTTCTGAGATTTTTCAGAGACAAAATCCGGAAATGTTCCGGACTGCCGGAACCGTTTTAGTTGCTTTTCACAGATGAAAATCACTAAACCGAAAAGTTGTTTCGGAGTACACCATAAAGTCAAATTGGTTTCGGCACATGCCTGATAATTCTTGGAGGGTGCCAGAATCGTTCTGGAAACTTTCTGGAATTTTCCGGGATGAAAACCGGAAATGTTCCGGAGCTGCCGGAACCGCTTCAGATGCTTTTCGCAGATGAAAATCACTAAACCGGAATTGTTTCGGAGCGCGTTGAAAATTATTTTAGTGGGTACTGGAAATGTTCTAAGCCCACATAAATATTTTCAGTTCGAACAGATGCTGAAAAATGTCGTCGTGAATAGTGAAAGTGCTTTTTGGGTGGCTTCTTGGAGAAGCCACCTTGAGGGCCCTTTGGTATTTTCCCACTTGGCTTGTTGGAGAAGCCACCCTTGGGCTTGGCCTCTAAATAGGGGTGGAGTGGGCTGCCTAAAGACTCACTCTTTCTCACATACACATGCCATCTGATGTTATCTGGCTTCTCTCTCCCTCCCAGCGAAATAGTTTCGTAGAGCCGAAAGGCTGTCTGGGTTCCGGCAGGAACTAGTTCTGGAGGGCGAAGCCCTGCCGGATAGATGACACCGTATGTGTGCAACTCTGTAGAGATATCGTTGTTTCGGTCTTAGTTCGAGAGGTCCTCCCGAAGGGCTGTCCGAGGATCCATCCGGTGGGACTATCCGAGGGACTGTTCTGAGGTCCTCCCGAAGGGCTGTCCGAGGATCCGTCCGGTGGGACTATCCGAGGGACTGTTCTGAGGTCCTCCCGAAGGGCTGTCCGAGGATCCGTCCGGTGGAACTATCCGAGGGACTGTTCTGAGGTCCTCCCGAAGGGCTGTCCGAGGATCCGTCCGGTGGGACTATCCGAGGGACTGTCCTGAGGCCTCCCGAAGGGCTGCCCGGAGATCCGTCCGGGGAGCAGGCGAGGGAGTACATCCTCGCGGTTGGGAGGTTGTAAATCCTAGCTGCGGGGATCTGCACCGCCGATCGTCATCGACTCTACTTCCGCTGCGCTACGAGTCGGTAACGAAAAAGATCAAACCTTGTATGCAGTCTCCATAGTGGTCCTGGGCTGGTGCGTAGGTCGGAAATTTTTGTTTTCTGCCGCGTTACCCTACACGGGCTGCATCCAAATCTTTTTGCAATTGCCCTATTGATTCAGCTGCTAAAAGTACCATCGCGTCAGCATGGGATTATACGCTAAGATTAGCAGAATAGTTATACTCACCATGCGCCTCCCGGGTAAACTTCTTCACTTGTTCAAGGTCGGCCTTCACGGTTTCCACCTGTCTTCGGCTCGCTGCCAATTCATTGGCCAATTGCTCGTTCTGCTGCCTTGAGGCGTGCATCATCCATGCAAGCAATGTGCGGATCCTTAATTCGGTCGTCCCGACCAAATCAAGGCTCGGGGGCTACTGGGTTTACATTTATGTCCGGATTTTTAATCACTTACCTTCAGGCCAGACGATATCAGTTTCACAGCTTCGCCGAACCCGGCTCAGGCAGCTCCAAGGCGTGCGTCCACCGAGCATAGAGCATTGAACTCTTGTTCGGAAAACACCGGGTCACGCAGGATTCCTCGCCGCCGCCGATGTTTCATCGCGCTCTCTGCTTCGGATTTAGTGACTGATACCTCGTCCCCAGAGTCTTCGGGGGTCGGATTGACCATGGGGGCCTCCGCGGCGGGTTCGGCGTGAGCAGAAGATCTTGATTCATGCGTGTTGCTGGGCGTCCCGGCAATGTCTTCGGCAGAGGAGGGTTGTACTCGCTTCCTGAGTAAGTCGAGTAATTCGACATAAGATCTTCTGTAAGATCCTACTGATCATAACAATAATAGATTAAGCGACCGAACAAAGTACCTTTTGGTTGATCGAGTGTTCGGCGCCGTCTCCACGACCGCCTCACATGAGGGACTCCTGTTGGCGCCCGACTCGGGCATTGCTGCTGTAGCCGACGTTCGTCGCAAGGACCGACGGCGCTTGGGAGTGGGAGCCGGTATGTTTGGGTCGACGGAGGACGTCTGCCTTTTGCGGGTAGAATTTTTCTTCTTGCCCGCAATGGAGGAGGGGAGTGATCCGGGGTGATCAGCTATGATGGCCACCTTGGATCGATCAAGGCTCTCCTGGTAAAACAGCCCGTCTTCATACCCCAGTGACAGCTCCGGATCGTCATGGAATCCTGGATCATCATCGCGGGAGTAGTTCTCTGGTTGGGGGGCCGGACAGTTGATTGTCTCGGCAAAGCTCCGCCATTCCTATTTGCGCAGATTAAAAGCGTTAGTCAAAAAGGGCGAATAAATGTCCGAACTCAAGACGCAGAGTCGAAGGGCTTACCCATTCAATAGGGTTGTAACTCGAGTAGCCCTCCTTAACCTGCAACTGAACAAAATCTTCCTTTTCTCCTTTGTACAAGTCGGCAAGTGCGGCTGCCAAGGCCACCCGATTGGCAGGGCCCAGCCGTCGGGAGCGAGTGGTGTCACTCGTTCCGTTGTATTGCCACAAAGGATGTATCCTTTGCTGAAGAGGTTGAACGCATCGGGAGATGGCGGCGGCCATCACATCAATCATTGTCAGCTTGTGATGAGCCAGTATCCTTACGTGGGCGGCCAAGCGTCGAACTTCGGCACTGTCCTCTTGGGACGAACTCTTCGGTCGCCAATTATACTTTTTATTCGGAGGAGCGTCGGAGTATTCGGGCAAGCCCCTCCGAGCTGGATCGAATAGGGGAACGTCCTCGATGTAGAACCACTTCGAAGACCACTCTTCGGATTCTTTCTTCGGTGTCCCCGCTGGGTATCCTGTTCCCGCTATGCGACATACTTTGGCTCCTCCGATTTCCCGAATTGTCTCACCCCAAGTTTGGGGGACGAGGCAGAAGTACTTCCTCCATAATTCAAAGTGCGCCTCGCAGCCCAAGAACATTTCGCAGAGAGCGACAGAACCCGAAATGTGCAGAATGGATCCGGGGGGTAAGATGATGGAGCTGGATCCCATAGAACTCCAGTAACCCCCTGAGGAAAGGATGAATGGGGAACCCTAGGCCTCGTAAGAGGAAGGGCACAAAGCATACCCGCTCGCCCTGGTTAGGATTGGGGAAGTTCTCCGCGAAAGCTTCGCCGTCAAAGGAAGTCAAGCCGGCGCGAGTTGCCGCCAGATCTAAGGAAGGAAGATACCCTTGGGTCTCGAGGTCACGCAACCGGAGGAGGGATACAGAGCAACTCGTCCAATCCCCAGGACGGGAGCCGTAAGGGCACGAGGAAGAGCTGGGGGCGCTCGCCATGATTTTGTGATGGTCACTCGCTTGAAGTTTTTCTCTAAACGGGGAAGAAGAGGAAGCTATGACCCGGACCGCAATTTAACTTGTTTAAATAAGTGGTGCCTCCCTTGCGGGAGGGGTAGTCTTGTAAAAAGCTGTCGGGCCGCTCGTCTCCCCTCGGCGCACAGGGATCGAGAAGCGCTGAAGGTTATTATATTGGGTCCCGCAAGTTCTCAGCAATCCAGAACTCTCCGACGACGGGATGGTTGCCGAGCCAGAAGAGGTTGAGGGACTCGCCTCGCAAGCCGAAGACTTCGACGCGTAATATTTTCCGGATATACCTCGGCGTTGGAGGCTAGTCCGGGGGCTACTGAGGGAGTCCGGGGTTAAGGGGTCCTCGGACTGCCGACCTATTTTTCATAGGTCGGGCTAATGGGCCGCTCGCTGAGGATGAGATTAATCGAAGGCCTTGCCGCTAAGGAGGAGACCTCAGGAGCCGTGGCGTGTCCGTCAAGTTGAAGATGGTAGTTTAGGCATGTTTTTTCCCTCCGGTGGGAAACCGACTATATGTAACCCTAATGACCCCTGGTGTCTATATAAGCCAGAGGGTTTTAGATCATACGACACAGAAACTCATCTAGGGTTTTAGCTAGTCGATCTCGAGGTAGATCAACTCTGTAACCTTCATATCATCAATATAATCAAGCAGGACGTAGGGTTTTACCTCCATAGGAGGGCCTGAACCTGGGTAAACATCGTCTCCTTCGTCCCTTTGTTACCATCGATCCTAGTCTCACAGCTCGGGACCCCCTACCCGAGATCCGCCGGTTTTGACACCGACACCCTCGTCGCCGGATTGTTCGCTGCAAGGTACATGCTTCCTCCCTCCTCCTTCTTCTGTCCTTAGCTCTCCGTCCTCCTCCCTTATCTGCTCTCATGCCCGTCCCTTGTGGCCTTATCTGCTCTTCTTCTTTTGAGCCACCGGCCATGACGACCCCGAAATGCCCGTCCCTTGTGGCCTTATCTGCTCTTCTTCTTTTGAGCCACCGGCCATGACGACCCCGAAGTGCCCGTCCCTTGTGGCCTTATCTGCTCTTCTTCTTTTGAGCCACCGGCCTTGACGACCCCGAAGTGTAACTGATTCCTTTACAAGCATGAACCAAACAAAATAGAGATTTGTCCATTACGTCCCTGCTACCAGCATGATCTAATTCCCTTACCATTCACGTTACCAGTTTCTAATCCAAACACCTCCTTAGGGCATGTATAATGGTTGATAAGATAGTCTTATCTCAAGTCTTGCATGTAATTTAAAGATGACAAAAAAAATGTCAACAATGGGTCATCTCTTAGCCTTATCTTCAATAACTAGCTATTCCTAAAAACGTGGTGACACATATTGTGCTAAGAGATCATCTCTTGTCTTCTCTTAAATAAATGAAGACAAACCTTTTCTTATGAGTTCTCTCTCCTCCATCTCATCATTTATCCTACGTGGCACTCCTAAGATAGCACCATTGTACATGCCCTTAGGGCATGTATAATGGTTGATAAGATAGTCTTATCTCAAGTCTTGCATATAATTTAAAGATGACAAAAAAATGTCAACAATGGGTCATCTCTTAGCCTTATCTTCAATAACTAGCTATTCCTAAAAACGTGGTGACACATATTGTGCTAAGAGATCATCTCTTGTCTTCTCTTAAATAAGAGAAGGCAAACCTTTTCTTATGAGTTCTCTCTCCTCCATCTCATCATTTATCCTACGTGGCACTCCTGAGATAGGACCATTGTACATGCCCTTAGATTCACAGCAAACGAAACATGAAAAACGGGGAAACAAGTTGCGCAACGGTGCCAACGGACATAATGGCGCATGCACTATATACACCGATCGTTCTTGAGACTTGCCATGTGCACGAATACGTGTCAGCATGAATAGCTCTTTTTTTTTCATCTTGCCTGCCAACTACTCGATCCAACTACTCGATCGACCCCATGCATGCCTGGTCGAGCACACGCTGCACACGCTTTAAACACGTAGCACGCCCACGCGTCTTATCTTGTTCAAAAGAAATCGTATGTGCATGCATTGCAGACGAATATCAAACTGGAGGAGGGCCGGGAAGGGAGCGCGCTCTCGTCGGTTCAATTCCGTCTCGCGCCCAAACCAACGAACTTTCCCGGGAGTACACCAATTAATCCCAGGCCCTCACGGAACTGTAGCACTAGCAGGGTGATTAAATGCCGCGTGGTCGGGTCCCTCGCATCCCATACTCATTTCGATCCGTTCGCTGCGTACTCCTTCGATCGACATGCATGCATGCTCACAGCACCAACGACTAACCGTACGTGATCGACATGTATACCAGTCGACGCCGGGTGCCACGCCTCCTCCATCGACATGCACTAATCGAGCGCAGGGCAGGGTAGGTGTCTTGAGACGCGAGGAGTTTCACCGCCTGTACGAAGTGTCGGGGCCTGGAGCTCACTCCAGCTAGCTCGCCAGCGCCAGCAGGCCCAGCAAGCCGAAACGCATGCAGATGCAGCTTACTGCTAAACGTGCTCGGCTTGCATTGAGCATCATGCTTCGGGTTGTTAGAAATGTTGTGGAAGGCTGCTTCCTGCATGCGTTGTAAGGTGGTCACCAAAACTGGGTTCAGTCTAGCACTAATTGGAGAAGGCATGATGCTAACTAATAAATCCGCTGCAACTGATCATGTGCGCTAAATGCCCACCTCTGGGGACTTAATCGGCGGCGGGCCAGCCAAGAGCAGATCCGTAGATCCGGGCCGTTGTTGGCGACCATGGACGGACCATGGCGTACGTCGCCTTGCATTTGCGCAGCACAGGAGCATAACCTGCACCAAGACGAGGCTAGTGTCCCATGCTAAACGGATTTGGATAATGGTTGGTTGGAGTTGATTAGCGGCAACCTCTAAGTTTGTTTGTATTCTTCCTTGGCATGGGATGCTTGCAATTAATGGCCGTAGGCCGTAGGTTGCGCACTTGTGCTGAGCCTGAGCGTTGCCTACCAAAGTACACCACAAAATGGTTTAGATTTAATCCATAAGGGGCGGCAGTTGTGCTCAGGTGCTAAATCCTAACTGTAAAAGACATTCGTGGAAACATTTTTTAGGGGCTTATCGGAGTATTTGTTAGGGTGACTATATGTGGCGACACTAAAACTGAAACCGCTTCTAGTTTCTCACATGCGCAACTAGTTTTGTGTTCTAAATCTTTTTAGTGAGTTAGTACCTCCGAGTAGAGCATTTTCTCTTCTGTTTCTCCCATGATTCTCATTTATCTCTCTTCCTTTCATTCCATTCCATTTCCCTCAACCATGCCACCGCCATGTCCACCTCTCCAAAAGTGAACTGGAGGTGGTTCTGAACAAGAAAACACTTTGAATGATATAGTATTCCGTCGGTTAAGTATGGTAACCACTTTGACTGAAAAATCATTACAAGAGGTTATTCGTATGGAACTGCATGCAGTTGAAAACATTTGAGGCGGTTTTGAATCTGCCTCCGATGGTCTTGAGTATTAGTGATGCTGGCTTAGAGGCGGAATGGATAACTGCCTTCGCCCATGTCCCGAAACCACCTCCAAAATCCATTTCCGTAGCAGTGCAATGTGAATGAAATTAGTTGTCAGGAGGACATATGAGTTTAAACCTAAAATTATTGTAAGAGTATGTGCTTTATCTTGAGTTATGTGTAATTGCTGTAATGATATGCTGTAATGATATTGTTTTTATCAAGCTAAGAATTACTTTTTTTTCCAGGTTATTTGAATGACCATCGACTAAATCCATGCTTGGTGCTTCCCTCAATGTGTGGATGCATGTGGTACTATATATGTACTCTATCTACAACCACTTGAAGACGATAGCTTGGGCCTTGATTCGCCAACATGGGTGATAGTCTAACAATAAAAATTGTGATACATGTAGGAATTGTAATAATTGATACCTACAGCTATGTTCCTATGGAACAAGATAATGTATAATAAATTCTCTTAATATTCCATAGAAAAAATCTTTTGACAAACATGTTTTTTTTCTTACAAGCATTCCCTCCTTTTCGGAAAACAACCTGAGAAAACTCTTGAGGGAATTGCTTGAAGCTATAAACCATTATTCTTACAACTTCTGTTTGGGCAGCAACCACTACATACCGTAATTATTAGAGGCTAATGCATGCTTTGCCGCGCCGTTCTTAAGTTGCGGGATTTGTTGTATCTTTTCTCCAATATTTTTCAAATTTAAGAATATTTATTCAAATTAGGAACATACTCCACATTAGTGAACATTTTTTCAAATTCATAAACGTTTTAAAATTTGTAAGTAATTTTTTAAAGATCATGAGAATTTTTTGAAATTCTTGAAGAGTTTTAATATCCATGAATAATTTTTAAGTTAACAAACTTTTTAAAATTTGAAAACATGTTTTTATTTCATGAAATATTTTTAAAACACCCAAACATTTTTAAAAATTGTGAATATTTTTCTCATATTTATGTTTTTTAATATACAATTATTGTCTTAATTCGTAAATGTTTTTAAAGTTTTGTGATTTTCTTTAATTTCATAAAAATACAATACATTTTCCTGAATATTTAATAAAATGATTTTAACAGGAAACCTGGCCAAAATAAAAGCTTGGGATCTAGAGTGACCCCACATACCAATACTAGTTTTTCCTGTGCATTTTATCCTCACTCGTGCGTATCCGGGATCAACTTTCGAGTCGGTCATCCATCCTTAAATTTCTCCAAGCCAAGCACGCTTAACTTTGAGGTTTATTTCGGATAGGCTTTCGGAAAAGAAGACACACTTTATTGAATAAATAGTCTATCATTTTTTATTAAGCCGGGATATCACGCCTTGGTTGTGGCTCCCGCCTTCTTTGCACGTCAGCCGGCTACCACGAGTTTTTTCAGGGGCACATGCACATTTTTATCAAAGAAATATAAATTGATTGACCTAAAATCTAAATTCAGTCATCTAACTCCTATCCAGCCCCGAAAACAAAACAAAGATAGGAGGCGTAAAAATCAAAACAGAGAGGAGGATGAGGAGGAGAGAGGTTGGGCAAAGAAAAGAGCGAAACAAAAAATCTTACGCTCTTTTAATTTTTATAAGTACAACGGAAAAAGTAAAGATAGAGTGGGCTAACAAAACACAAACATGATTACACGATAAAAACATATAAACGTGATGCCAAAAACTACTGATTTACTAATTGTACCATATTTTCTGACCGACGTTCCAATGGAGTTTGAGATGTCTGTTAAGGTTATAGCGATAAAAAATTATGATTTGTTTCTCCAGGAACCAAAGTGGAGAGTAAATATCTTGACGATGTTTCATCTTCTTTTGTTTTGTAGTTTATCTTATGCCGGAAATTGCCTTTGGTGACCGAGCTCACTGGAGGCCTCCAAATTCAAAATTCAAATTTCATCATAATTCATATTTTTACATTTCAAAAAATTCTAAAATAAAGTACAGATATACATGAAGGCATAACACACATGTGTGTAAATTTTCAGGGCAAAATACGTTGAAATGAGGGCTGTGCAAAAAAAAACAAATCTGGAGCTGTTTAACACATGATACTATTCATTCTCCCAGGTCATCAATTTGTCTTTTTTGTACAGGTCGCATTTCAACGTATTTCATCATAAAATTTTACACACATATGGGTTACATCCTTACATACACACATTTTTTTTTCAGAATTTTTTGAAACATAAAAAATTAAATTTGAATTTTTCAAAAATAAAGGCCTCCATGGAGCTCGGCCTCCAAAACGCCATTCTCATCTTATGCCAGCATCATTACGTAAGGGAGCCGCCATGTATGCATGCATGTCTCTGTTTGCATATGCACGCAATAACCTTTAATTATGTCCACCAACGATGCCGTGTCAAATGCTTGTTGGACAACGGAAAGGTCAGCTCGTCTCATATGCCACTCTCTCTGTCTCTCCCGGGTGTGAGAGATCAGCACGAGGTAGACAGCTTAGTTAAAAGGATTGATCGGCAAATCCCTTTGACACGTTTAAACTTTCATTTTTTCTATACTAAAGTATATCCATGACAACAATTTAAAGTTTTTCTCCGCAAGTCCATTATATATGCTTCACATGTACTGTAAGTACATTACAGTAATGGTTGTATGGCATGCATTCATCAGTAAGTTACACCTAGAATGGTTAACTAGTAGAGTTGTGTCTTGCACCGGATATTCTCCCTAGTGTGGTAGGTGAACGGGTTATGGGTGCGGCCGGAGCAGTGAACCGGCGGTTTTTCAGTAACTTACCTGACCTGGTTCAAAATGAAAATGATCGTATTTGTGTGTGTGCTGTGTTAAAAAAAGAAATAACTTTTGAAAAGAACAGATGGATCGAGCAACTAGTGTATATAGACCCGCAACTTGTGGCATACTAATATCTATCAGTCCAAACCCAAAAGGGTGTGGCTAGGTCTACTCTCAGTTAAGTGATATAACATGTAAAAAAGAAAAAAAAAATATGAATCTCAATGTAAGATTTCATGTACATAGCCAAGACTGAGACTTATGAAGCCTGAATCCAAAACTCAAGTTACTTCAGGTAGAAACCACGGTCGGCACGAACGGCGTTCGCGATCGTGACCGTTCTTTTCCAGGCTCGAAGCCGAAACACTGGGCCCCGGCGGAGCATGGCCGGCATCTAGCTGATCTACCCACCCCGGCGATATATAATTGCCATAGCTGGCTAGATGCCACTGCCACGGCACTGCCGCCTCTCCTTTCTCTTCTCAACTGGCTCCCTCGCAGCTTCTTCCCTTCCTTCCTTCCTCTACACACGTCTTTTCCCTCTCTCTCTCTCTTTCTCTCTCTTCGGCTAGCTACCCTCTCCCAAATTGGGTGGTACTCCCGTAGCCAAGAAGCAGCTAGCTATAGAGAGAGAGAGAGAGAGAGCAGCGTCGCTCCTTCCGGCCATGGCGAGCACCACGCGCAAGGAGGAGGGGCCGGACAAGCGCGTGAAGCAGCAGCAGCAGCAGCAGCAGGGGGGCAGCAAGCTCTACTCGAGGATGCTGTCCAAGGAGACGGCCATCGCCGTGCCGTCCTTCCGGGTGTACTACGGCGTCGCCTCGGCGGGCTCCGTGCCCTTCCTGTGGGAGTCGCAGCCGGGCACGCCCAAGAGCTCGCCCTCCGCCGCCGCGCTCCCGCCGCTCACGCCGCCGCCCTCCTACTACGCGGCCGGTGGCAAGGGCGGCTCCAAGAGGGGCGGCGCCTCCGGGTCCGTGCGCCGCTGGCCCGGCGGCGTCATCGCCCTCTTCCGGAGGCCCCGGCGCAGGACGTCCCCGTGCTCCTCCTCCTCCTACATGTCATGGTCGTCCTCGTCGTCCACCGCGTCGTCCATGTCTCCGGTGTTCACGGTGCAGTCTTCGCCCGCCGCCCACCGACGAGCGTTCTCGGCCGGCGACGTCTTCGAGGACGCAGCGGCGCCGTCGAGCTGCTTCGGGACGGACCGAGAGTGCGACAGGATGGTGGTGAAGGGCTGCGGCGTCGCCGTGGCCGTCCGGAACGCGCTGGCCACCGTCGTAGGCCACAAGCCCGGCGGCCGAGCCACCAGCGCGGCGGCGTAGAGAGGAGTCGCTCGTCCTGTGGCTACAGAACGTAGCAGTGTGTCATGTTTAATTTTCTAAATACCCGGGGTGTGGCTTGCGTTTTTGTGCTAGTATAAAATGTATTTGACCTGCGTTACGTACGTGTCATTTCCGAGTCATGCATGGTAAGGAAGAAAAGTGTAAACATAACGAGTAATATTATGTGGTGGTGTATTTGTATATGCATGCAACCGTATATACGTACACGTATGTATACGGTTACTTGGTCGATCGTGTGTCAGGCTTGTGTACTGCAAATATGTTCTTGTTGTCCAGCCTAATGAAGAGTGAGGCAATGCAAATGAAAATCTACGTACAGTCTATTTTCTGCTCCTGCTGTTCCATAATTTATTGTCGTTTTAAACTAAACCACGGCATAGTTATGGAACGGAGGGAGTACAATACAATAAATTACTGTCATTCCCTCACTAGTTGTTTTTATATGGTTTATACCCTTTACATGATACATGGCTTTCTTTTCACTACGTAGAATGGTCATCAGTAAGAAAAACTTGATAGTACGACGGATTTTTAGAGAAAAAATTAGAATTTTGAAGCACGACGGGTTCCTAAATTAAAGTATTCATACTAGCTCGTCCCATGGATTTCAATAGACGCGTCATCAGTACAGTAAGAAAAACTTGGTAGCATGTGGCTAGCGATTTGTCAGTGTCTGAATCTTTTATCCGCTAATCCTACCTAATCTCCATAGGGAACCCATCCAAAAAATGGAGCTCATTAATGGAACTTGGGAGAAAATTAAGCACGAATCTAGGGGTCGATGGGATCCCCTGTCTCGCGCTCATGGTTCATATCTCTGTCACAAATCCGCAACGCATTTGTTTAGCCATCTGCTCTCCCTCCCCAACTTAGTTGACAGGCGCATGCAAGGGGCCGGAGTTCACTAATCCAAGCTCGTTGCACATTGTTTTTGGCTTATCCTGGTGCTCCATTAACCATCTCTGACGACGGCCATGAGGAAAAATGAAGCCTGGCTTAGCTAGCTTGTTTACCCGGTCCGACGCCCCTGGACTGACTGACCGGATGGATGGCGCTGCCAAGAAAGAGGACAGTAGTGGTTAAGTTGTGCTGATTCTTTTGCATTTTGAAGTCCGAGTAAACAAAGAAGGTAGAGGAGACTGGCTCGCTCTCAGAGGCTTGATGTGAGGTCATTTTCTCATGTGATATGTCATTTTCTCATGTGATATGTCACACGCTTGAAAACTTTCCTGTGATATGTCACACGCTTGAAAACTTTCCTACTACTCTGTAAGACGTTTTTTTGACACTACATTTGGAGAGAGACAGAGGGGGTACATTTCATACTATTTGGTTAAACAGCAAAGTACGTGAGTCCAGCCAGTTATAACATGTGCTTGTACCGAGAAGTACAGGCATTTACGGATGAATTCCATGGCACCATTGCTCGAATTCATTTTCCGGAAGTGATGAAAATGGTGTACGCTCCCGATGAAACGGATGGAGGTACTCGATGAAGGGGGCATCAACCATCAAGGGCACTTGCTAGCCAGCTACCTACTACCACCCCTGGGGCGGATTCTGGGGCCTCCATATGCACACATTGCTGCCATGCCATGCATTTCTGCGGGTTGCCATTGCGTTGCCTTGCCCCATATGAGGGGCCCCGATTATTTTTCAAAAGTATTACCTATTTTGTACCAAATTTGAAAAGCATATGTCCAAATTGAAAAAAAATCAAAAATAGCACCCCGTCGGCCTCTGGTGGGCCGAAGAGGGGCCTGTCGGCCGGCGGGAGGCCGAAGAGGGTCCGTCGGCCCCCGGGTGTCCGAAGAGCCTGCTGTCGGCCCACGGGTGGCCGAAGAGGACCCGTCGGCCTCCAGGAGGCCGAAGAGCCCCTGGATAAGGCCGACCACTCCTTTCTTTCTCCTCTGACCACTCCTTTCACCCTCCCCCGTCCTCCAGGCTCCCCAGCTCCACCTCCCACTCCCGTTGCTCTCTGGTGCTTGCACCCCCGCGCCGATCTCTTCGCTCGTCCACCCATTTTCGTATCGAACCCGCGTAAACAATAGATCAGGGCTCTCTCCACCGGCGTACGGTATTTTTTTTTGCTTCCAACACAATCAAATGTCAACTTTCAACTCGGTTGTGGATTCAGTTCTTATTGGTCACTGTTTCTTTGCAGGTAAATGGCTTGCCCCTTTTGTCGAGCTCCAAGTGGCCCTTGCTCTGCCTTTTATTCTGGTGCGTCTGTATTCACTGTGGTGCTGGATCGTCGATGTTCAAGGCGTGTTGTAAGATTCTATATCTTGTTTATCTGATTGTGGCATATGGTTGATGTTGTTTTGGTTGTAATGTATTGTAATGCCTTCGTTTATATGATTATGATGTTTGCTTTCATTATTGTTGTAGTATGTTCCGTGCAGTGTTAGATCACATCTTGCTCGGTACATTGAGGAGTGCAGAGCTTTAGCTATTCGGAGGGGTGACACAGATATTGATCTTGCTCTTCACAACAGTGAGGGTAACTTATACCATGTTCTGTTTAGACATGGTCGGGTGAGCAGTAAATTCCATGGTCCTTCCTGGGAGGAACTTGTGAATGATTATGGTCTCCGTCATCGTGACATGATGACTGTTAGGCTTGAGCACTATGGAACTATGATTGGTGTTGATTTTCATCGGGATGGTGTTATGTTGTTCCCTTTACCCTGTGTTGGTAAGTTTTTTTTTGAGTGATTTAAAGTTTTGTTTCAGCTTATACGTTTTGTTGTTCTGCTCAATTTGTGAAATTATTTTTTTGTAGCTCTTGAGCATCTGAGTAAAACTCAGAGGGAACTTGTTGACAGTTGTTTTTATAGTCATGGTGTCTTCAGTCTGAATTATCACCAAATGTATGTCATGTCGCGACAGCTCTTTGATGACAACTACATATTGTGTACTCCTTTTGTTCATAGGATTGATTCCATGAATGTTAATGGTCAACAAATGGTGAGCTTTGTTTTTGGTTGCTGTTTATTTATTTGTTCTTTGCTGTACTATACTGTTTTAAATTTGTTAGCCGAACATCATATAACTTGATGTTTTTTGTCAGGTTATTCCGACCATGGTTGTGAGGAGTTTGAAGGATTTTTTGTCACTTCCTAGGACTGGTTCTTTAACTCTTGAAATTACTTTGGATTCTGAAGATGATGATATATCTGTGAGCATTCCTTGTTCCTACTTTATTGGCTTGGGTGGTAGAATGGTGTTGAACAAGGAAGGTTTCGGTAATTTTATTCGGGCATCGTCTATTGAAGTAAACAATTTGGTGCTCATAACCTTCAAAGAGCGTGATCAGAAGCTTGCTGTTGTTTTCAGCCCTCTGCCGCAGTGATCGTACTTATAGACTGTGAAGTACAACATGGTGTAGTGTTGGTGTAATATTTTGTACTGGAATTTTTTTCCAACTTTGTACTGAAGTTTTTTTCCACTTAAATGTATCAAAAATTGCGAGTCGGCCTCCGGGGCCTGCCGCCACCGACGGCTTCTCCCTCGGCCGGACGCACAACTCGCTTTTCCCTTGCTTTTTCCCATGCGCAGACGCTGATTCCGATGCCCACACTGCAGCAAAATGCGCTGATTTCCACGGCAGACTGTAGTGATTGGCAGAATCGCACCGCGCTGATTTGTTATGATGACGGCGCTGATTTTTATGCAAACGGCGCTGATTTTTAGGCAAAGATTCGGCCGAGCGCGCGGGTGTCTGCTTTGTCTGCTTTGTCTGATTCCTGCTGTCTGTGGTGCAGTGTTGTTGCTGCGGCGGACGCGCGTGTTTTATTTTCTTCTACCGACAACACAGTGCTCCTCATCTTTATATACGAGATGCCGTTGCCTGCTCTCTCACGCTCTTCTCTTTGCTTCTGCCCACACTGCTTGCTCTTTCTCACTCTCTTCTCCATCGTCCAGCCGCACTTCAAAACACCAACGCGGTAGTCATTATGAGTTTGCCTTGCTCGGATCAAAGCATTAGGCCTACGAAAATGAAGAGTGCGACTTTGCCTCGGGGGGTGGAAGTACTACGTTGTTGGTGTGGCGATCTCTGCAAGGTGAAGGAGGTGACGGATTTTTCAGATTGGTTGGGCATGAAGTTTTTCATGTGCGCCAATTATGAGGAAGATCCACCCGTTGCTACTTCACCGTACATCAGGCCTCCGGTATGTTTAAGTTACCAAGAATAAACACGTTGTTGATATTATTGTTGATTTGATATTTCTATTTCTATTTTTGTTGTAGTCTCCTCCGCCTCTATGCATGTACTATCGTTGGATTGACACGAAAAAACCGGACTGGGCGGTGACCGAGATTCGTGAAAGAGGTCGTCGTGCATGGGCAAGTTTGGACGCGGAAGAGCGCCGCGCGAAGGCGGCAGCAGAGGAGAAAGCAGAGCAGGAGAGAGAGTGGAAAGAGTACTGTGTGAAGCAGAGGGCTTTTCTTGATGAGATGAAGAAGAAAAACCGAGAAGAGGGACTACGACTGGCGGAGGTTTACCGACAGCGACAGGAGGCCCATGAGGCTGAGAGGCAGATAAAGAAAGAAAGGGCTCGTGCAGCCAAGGCAGCAGAAGAAGCTGGTGATGGAAAAGGAAAATATCCCCGTTGGACTCGGTAGATTTATGTTATTGTATCCTAATATTCGCATTGCAGCAAGTTGTATCTTAAAATTCGCAGCAAGTTGTATCTTAATTTGAACATGTTATTTTTTATGTATCTTGTGGACTCAGTAGATTTATGTTATTGTATCCTAACGTTCCCATTGCAGCAAGTTGTATCTTAATTTGAACATGTTAATTTTTATGTATCTTATTTTCTCAGTAGATTTATGTTATTGTATCCTAACGTTCGCATTGCAGCAACTTTCCCGCCATTTTCTTTCCCGTCCTTCTTTCCCGCCATTCTCTCCCGCCATTTTCTTTCCCGCCATTCTCTCCCGCCATTTTATTTCCCACCATTCTCTCCCACCATCTTCTCTTGTGAACCTATATAACCACATCCGCAGTAAGGTGGGTGGACAGGCCCTTCTGTCCCCCCTTTCTCTCACGCCTTTCGCTCCCGCCATCCTTTCGTGGAGATGTCTCATCCTCATTATCCTTTTGATCGTAGTTTTCACTCTGGTATGTCCGATCGTCTTCTCCGTCTAGCCGCCAATTTCAGTTGGATGCATTTAGTTCGCAGTACAAGTGTTATCTCTCTAAACCAATTGACCACTGAAATAAAACATGAATACGTCTCATACATAAGTAGATAGTAATTTGTCCCATACATAAAATAGACATATGTCTCATACATAATTAGATAGTCATGTCTCATACATAGATAACCATATCACTGCTGCGGACGGCGACGAATCTTGGGCTTCCTCGGACGAGGACCGGAAGGCGATAAGCGCTCACGCGGTGGACGAGTCTCACGATGACCACGACCATAGGCCGCCTCGTCTGTCTGTGTCTGTGTCTCCTGCGTGTATGGTGGTGGTGGAGTGGCAAGAACTGTCTCCGAGAAATCATAGGTGTTTGCAGCTCGGTCATCGTCGTCGCCGTCGCCGGCAAAGAACGAACCAGCACCAGTAAACATCGGTGACTGGACTGCAGTCATGAACGGTTGCGACTGGTTGCCGACTGCGGTAAAGTAAAACATGTAAAATAGATTTACGAGGCTATAATGTTAAAAAGAATGTACAAAGTAGTGTTACCTAGGTCCATCTGATTAAACCAGGAAGAGCCCCCGGGTTGTGAAGGAGCTGGCTGCTGGTAGAAATAGCCCCCGGGTTGTGAAGGAGGTGTCTGCTGCCAGGAAGAGCTCCCTGGTTGTGAGGGAGGTGTCTGCTGCCAGGAAGAGCTCCCTGCTTGTGAAGGTCGAGGTTCCGAACGCTGCACAGAGGGTCGAGGTTCTGAACGCTGCAGAGAGGGGCGTGGCGGAAGCTGTGCTGCACGAGTGTTAGCAACATCCGAAGATCGTCTACATGTAACAGATGCGTAAATCCCGCGTAGCTTCCCTTGAAGACCCTTCCACAGCGAGATGTGCTCTCGCTGTGGGATATTATCTCCTCTCTCAAAGCGTTGCAATATAGCGGAAACCTCGTCTAGCGCCTCAGATGTCAATTCACCCTATGAACAAGAAGTTAACCAATTGTATACGTTCACGTTAAGGAAAAACTTAACATGTGAGAACCATAGCACATACCGCGTGGTGTCTGGTTCCCACAACTGAGGCAGTTGGGAACAGATCGCTGGTGAGTGGGGCTTCGATATGATCAGGAGCTGATGATGGAACCAAGTAGATCCTCGTGCTATGCCGGTAACGCTGCAGATACAACCCGAACTTGTCCCAGTCAAAGGCCCAAACTTCATCCCAGATATTTGTCGGCGCAGTAGTCCATTCGTTGACGTAAGGGCTAATGTCGCGAAGCCAAGAAGCCTGGGACTTGTTTCCTCCTACTCGACTGTACCTGAGATTGAAATGCACGTTACATGATTAGTTATATTCTGAATGCAGACATGACAACTAAAGTAGTATTACTGACTTGTGCACGTGATCTGGTAAGTGTGGAATAACAGGAATGTCAGGCTCTTGGCATAGACCGAACTGTCTCATCACCCTATGAAGAGCCATCTCCTCAACCATCACGTCGAACACCAACTTGGCCTTGGTCATCCAATAATGCCGATCTCTAGTGCACAATCCAGAAAACGGGAATGCATAGATGCTAGCCAACCAGTTTCTGCCTCTAAAGGACCTATGGCAGCACCGGTCAGAGGTAATCCCAACAAGTAAGACACATCCTGTAAAGTAGGCGCCATCTCTCCCCAGGGAAAGTGAAATGTATGTGTCTCTGGTCTCCATCTATCTACTAAGCAGGTAAGGAGTGATCTGTCGTAAGAGAAACGTGTAACTTGCCTCTTGTGTAACTGCATTGGTTCACCTGCCTCATCCAATTCCGGATGATCAACCCACTCATCCAATGTACCCTCAACCAGCCGTGCCAAGGGTAGAAGTCCAGCCCAATTTAACCTACAAAATAAATAGAATGTAGCATACAGTTAGCGGCTATCAAAAGGATGCCAAACATAGTAAGTCATTATACCGACACATACCTATCAACCCATAAATGGTGTATCATCCAGTTAGACTTTGGGGTGCGAGTGATCAACACCTCTAAGTTCTTGCCTGCTTCCATATCTGCGCCTCGGTGCCCTCTATCGATATTACCATTAAGCAACGGATACGAAGCCATATCTGCAATTACAACATAGTCAACACATATTACAGAATAAAACATAGTCCGACATATTACACGTTAAAACATAGTCCACACATATTGCAAAATAAAACATAGTCCAGACATATTACAAAATAAAACATAGTCCGACATATTACAAATAAAAACATAGTCCGACATATTACAAATAAAAACATAGTCCGACATGTTACGAATAAAAACATAGTCCGACACATTATATAGCTTGTGAGCTATTTGTTCCTCGTCCGCCCCTTCGGCCTCGACTGCCACGACCACCACGACCACCTCTTGCTACTGTTGTCGCAGTCGTCGATGTGGAAGCACTCGTCGATGTGAAAGCACCGTCTTTGTTCAGGTCGGGACAATATTTCATCCTATGCCCATAAGCCGCGCATAGCAAACATTGTCTGGTTGCTCCACCAGCTTCAGATTGGTCCATATCGTTTCGGATGCGCTTTACCTTGCGTCTACCCCTGCTTGTTCGCCGAAGTCCTGGATCCGGGATGTATACTCTCTCACCATCGTTTACCTTGTTGAAATTGCCGACGACTCTAAACCCTGTCATCTCACCTGTCCAGACATTGAGTACTGCCTCTTTTGAATAGTACGGAGACACGAAGGAGATAGCGTCCAACTCAATCTGGCCACAGGCAGCCAACACATGTGAGCAAGGCAGGTGCAACAACTGCGGTTTGTTGCATGTACACTCACATGTTGGATAAAATTCCGTGCCAATTTTAACCTCATGCGTCTTCACCTCATTTGCAGAACCAAAACCATCAGTAGGAAGCTGAACCTCATACCTCCTTTCCTGATTACCTATGAGTGTGACAGTGTGCTTTTTTGCTTTCTTTATCTTCTGAGCCATGTACTCCATGACACGGCTACAATAAGGTGTGTTCTGATTAACTGCAATATGCTTCTTTGCTAACTCGTGCCTTTCTCTGAAATATCTCAAAGTGCCATGGAATACACCCTCCACAATAGCTGTCAGTGGCAATGCTCTATTCCCTCTGAGTACAAAGTTATACACCTCTGCAAGATTGGTTGTCATGTGGCCATACCTAGCTCCATGGGTGCCATGCAGCAAAGACCAATTCACTGGAGGCTCTTTCTCTATCCACTCAGAAAAATTCTTTATTGCCCTGCCCTTCTTTCTCTTCGTATTAGGAGGGTCAATTGCTGGCAAGTCACAAAGACCTACTGGCTCCTCTAGCTCCGCGATGAGTGCTGTTAATTTAACCTGGTCTTTTTCCATTTTCTTCCTAGCAAGGACCTGCTTCTTAGTAAACTCATCTAGTTTTGACCAAATAAATTCGTATTTGCGCTGCTGGTTCTGCTTGCATAACTTTTTAAACAAGTTCATCAACCTTTTGTTCTTGAACTGTGAGAAAAAATTTGCACCCAGATGGCGCATGCACCACCGGCTTTGCAAGTCCTTCCAAGGTGTTGGCTCGTCAGCTGTTGGATTACTTAGTGTCTTCACGGCCTTCAATATACCAGGATGTCTGTCATGAATGACACACACGTTTGGTCGGTCCTTCACGATCGCAATTTTAACTTGCCGGAAGAACCATACCCAGCTCGGAAAGTTCTCACCCTCCACAAATGCCATGGCTAGTGGGATGATTTGGTTGTTCCCCTCCACACCAATAGCAGTCAGGATTTGCCCTTTGTACTGACCAGTCAGGAATGTACCATCCACAAACATCACAGGAGGACAATGCCGGAAAGCTTCGATGCACAAACCGAAAGAGAAGAATACTCGTTTCAACACCTTGTGATCTGGTATAATCTCCAACCTCGTGTGTTGTATGTTAATATAAGTGCCGGCATTCCTCTCCTTCAGTATGTCAAGGACAAAAATGACCACTAAAATAAACCTACGTACACTAAATAAACGTATACTAAAAATGACTACACTAAGTAAACTAAATAAACTTACACTACCAACACGTACACTAAAATGACTACTAACCTAAACTAAAATGTACACGTACACGTACACTACATAAACTAATTTTACGTACAATAAAAGAACTAACCTAAACTAAAAAAAATCGATATACCTTCGACGCGTGTGTCCCCTTCTTCTTCCTCTCCACCTTCTTCTTCCTCTCCACCACACCACCTCCTCACCATCTACACCTCCACCACCCCACCATGGCTCCTCCAAACGAAAAAAAAACTACCCCATCGCACAAAATGAGACCGTAGGCCGGTGGAGATGGGTATGATCTATTGTTTCAGCGGATTCAATAGGAAAATGGGTGGAGGATGGAGGAGATCGGAAGGGGAGGAAATTCGGTAGAGAAAACGAGAGAGAGAGAGGATGAGCGAGCCAGAGGAAGAAGAAACCAGGCGGTCGGCCTTATCCAGGGGCTCTTCGGCCTCCTGGAGGCCGACGGGTCCTCTTCGGCCACCCGTGGGCCGACAGCTGGCTCTTCGGCCTCCCGTGGGCCGACCGGCCCTCTTCGGCCTCCCGCCGGCCGACAGGCCCCACTTCGGCCCACCAGAGGTTGACGGGGTGCTATTTTTGCTTTTTTTCAATTACGACATATGCTTTTCGAATTTGTTCAAAAATACGTAGTACTTTTGAAAAAAAATCCATCAAGTTGTTGAAGAAACAGCAGGGAAAGACACTGGAGTTATTGCTCCTGGAGGACCAGCTAGCCCTAGCCCATCATGCGTGATGAAGAAGAACAACACATGCATGGACCCCCAAGGGTTCGGAATTCACTCCCTGCAAACGTGATAATTTCATTCATAAATTAGCTGGAAATTTCAGTGGTTGGCCAATGCAATGTCATGGATTTGTTTGAAATGAGGCCTCGAAAGCGTTCAAATTTACCGGTGATAATTAAAATGTTATAGTTTGGGAGATCAGTTGAGTTCAGCAAAGTTGCAAAGATGTGGGCATAAAGTTAGACTTGGGCATGGTTTTCCTGATTTCAGACTCTGGTGCTGCTAATTTTGTATAGTTTGGTACTCATTAGTCTGAGTACAGTTTAGTTTGTAGCTTGAGAGTTGAGACCAATGTGCAGGTCAGGAATGGTAGGTGGATGCTTCAAGCTTCATCTATATAATTAACATTCAATTAATCTGGTAGAAAGTGCTCATTGAGTGCTTAAGACAGATAACCGTTGCCCTGGATCATAAGCAAAGTTGCTCTTTGTAGGTGCCTTTCAAATCATAAATTAATTAAGCCTGACATTTAGGTCATCTTAGTTGGTTAGAGGAAGGCTGGGTTTCTTCTTTCGGAGATATGTTTACTAGTTTTTATCTGGAATATGCACCTAATAAGTGCGCGTAATTTTGGTAAGAAGGAAAGCATCAAAATGGCTCCGGTATCACAACTGAAAGCACCTTTTATCGAAAAAATCACAACTGAAAGCAAAAGACAAAAGAGCAAAAACAGAAACCATGGCAAAAACGAAGACCAATGAAGAAGAGGCCAAACAACCAAAATAACTGTGCAGCTACCCTACAACCATTACTGGACAAGTCTGGAGTGATAAGGTTCGCAGTAGAACAGTTAGCAGTTTTCATCATCATGTACCTCAGCTCTGACCTCGTCAAACGAACTAGGTTAGGTGTGTTGCATGTGTAGTCCTTCAGTGTAAATTACTCTGCATCTATACCCAATCCCTGCTTGAAAGGGTCATTTACAGATCACAGCAAAGAAAATGTGTGCAGCAACTTGGCAAATTTGTTTTTGCCCTTTTGTCTTGTCCATTTCCTAAATGTGTCTGCAGACATAGTATTCATAGACGAGCGAAGTCAAGATTGCAGTAACATACACACAGTGTGTGTTTTGTATCCTAGCTCTGATGATGAGGCTCACAGCCACAGCTGATCCGAGATTAAAGCTCAGGCTTACCGGAAAACTGCGCAAAACGACATTGATCGGCGACCGATGTGTGTGTGCTAACAGCAGCCCGGTGCCTGCCTAATCTCCAATATTCTGATGCCCACCTTGTAGCTGCAAGGTCGTTTCATCCGTCAAGTCCAGGGAGTTGTTGCTTTCAGGCTTTGCAATTGCATGCCATGCAATTCGGCAAGTACAATGCTGAAAGGGATCATTCAGCTGCGTTCCCTGCGCCTTTGCACCAAAAGTTTTTTTGCTTTACAATGTGCTTCTGCAATCCGAGTCTTGATGTAAATCAATCTATGCAATGTGCATTGGTAAAGATCGAATCAAGCAGGTGCTGACTGAAACTGATGCAAATCTGGCACCATTCATTTTAACTGTTAGAAGGGAGAGAGAGGGATATTGGCGGAATATGATGGATATTGTATTGAGCTTCATGGACGAGTATATATATAAAGTACAAGACTTGGAGGGCAAGACACCTCCTAGAGATAAGATGGAAATAATTCCTATCTAATCCCAGACAATCTCTAACTACCAATATATCTCTAACACACCCCCGCAGCCGTAACGGTAGCGTTGCGAACAACAAGAGCGACGCGGATGGTCAGACTAGAAAGAATAACAGCCGACGGGCTGACATCCCCCCGCAGTCGCAGCGGGAGTGTCGGGGACGGTGTCGCGTCGCGGACGCGTGGACTGTAGAGGAAGCCGATGAGTTGCTCAAGCGAGATGATAGTCCTTTGTGCCGATGTCGAGGTAGCCGAGAGCGTAAGGTGGGGTAGCCGTGGTCGAGGTAGCCGTGCGAAGAATGCCGTGATCGATGTCGAGTCGGGGTAGCCGGTGTCGAGGAAGTCGCCGTGGAGCCGCGGACGCAAGGAGGCGCCGAGTTAGTCATGGGCGCAGTGGTGTCGAAGTAGTGGTGCGCCGGGAAGAAGACGTAGTTGAGACGCGTCGCGCTGGGTTTGCCAAGCCCAGGGACACATCGTGGACGAAGGCACGCATCGGTGTTGCCAGCACCGGGCATGCGTAGACGGACGAAGTCGATGTTGACGATGCGCCGCTCCAGGCTTGCCAGGCCTAGGAACACATCGGGGACGAATGCATGCATCGGTGTTGCCAGCACCGGGCATGCGTAGACGGGGACCTGCACACAACTTGTACGCCATGTCGAGGAGGCTAGCAGAGAAGGATTCGACGACGGTTGCAGCGCAAATCGGCGGGGAGTCGATGTCGCCCGCGGTGGTCGGAGTAGATGAAGTGGTCGGGGTAGACGACGACGACGCTGGTGATAAGCTGGTGCTGGACGAAGAAGAAGGGGGTGGACTGGCGGCGCGGCTCGGGCGAGCGAGCTGCAGCGACACCGAAGAAGAGCGGCGGCGGCTGGTTAGGAGCGCGGCGGCGAGGCTCGAAGTAGGCGATGAAGAACCCGATAGCGTGACGAAGACCAGCGCGGACGGTGGCGTTCCCGCGCCTAGAGAGGTGGCACGGCGCATGCCACGTAGAAGTCCACGCGCGGGGACGGCGGAGTGGACCGCGCACCGCGGCGCTAAGGCCCGAGGGGGCGACGAAGCGGCAGTGCGCGGGTCGGGGCGACGGCGTGGACCGCGTGCCGCGGCGCTACGGCCCGAAGGACGACGCAGCGGCGGTGCGCGGGTCGGTGCAGCCACGGGGACGGCCTCGGGCGACGGCGGGGACCGCGTGCCCCGGCACTACAGCCCGAAGGAGCGGTGTAGCGGCGGCTCGCGGGTCGGGGCAACCGCGGGGAGAACCACGGGGCGACGGCGCTGTGGCCCGACGGGGCAACGCAACGGCAGCCCGTTGCTCGATCGGTGGAGAGACGCGCTGTACTCGGGGACAGCCTTCACAGGACATGCGGAGGCGCATGCAACCAACTGATCAGGTCAGTCGCATGCCGCGGATGGAGTCGATCACGGCGAGCGGGTGATCAATCCGATCGCACGCGAGGTCGGGGGCACTGCTCGGTTATGATGACGGCGTCGTGGACGGTGAAGTGGGGTGGTCGAGCAGACCAAGGCGACGGCGACCGGCGGGGAGCGACGTGCCGGAGGAGGCCGGCGAAGGGCCGGTGAGCCCGAGGCAGCCGGCAGGCCCGACGCGGCCAGCGAGCCCGGCAACCGGCGACCCGAGGCAGCCGGCAAACGGCAAGCCCGGCGTAGCCGGCGAGCCCAAGGCAGCCGGTAGGCTCAAGGCAGCCGAAGATCCCGAGGCGGCCGGCGAGTGGCGACGGAGACGGTAGGTGGGTGATGCAGGCGTCTTGTTCGGCGCGGGGCGACGACGGCCGGCGTAGAGCGACGGGCGGGCAGATGCGCGGACGACGGCCGCGACGGGCCGCCGCGGCGCGTGAGGCCGCCGGGTCTGAGTAGAGGTCGGCTGGTCGTGCCGGTGTCGGAGTAGAAGCGCGGGGTTAACGGCGGCGGCGGGCGACGCAAACCGATCTTAGATCGGAAAAACCAAAAAGAAAAACACCGATCAATGCAACCGGCGGAAGAGAGAACAACCCGGATTAAGAGATCGGGAAAAAGACTCTCTAGGGCAGCCGGTCGACACGACCGGCGGACAAACCCTAGGTACGGGCGGCGCGGGGGCGGCGCGCGGAGCGGAAGCGACGGGCAACGGCTATGGTTTGGACCGGTTAGTCTGATACCATGTTAGAAGGGAGAGGGATTGGTGTATTGGCGGAATATGATGAATATTGTATTGAGCCTCATGGGCGAGTATATATAGAATACAAGACTTGAAGGGCAAGACACCACCTAGGGATAAGATGAAAACAATTCCTATCTAATCCCAGACAATCTCTAACTACAAAATATATCTTTAACATTAACCTATAACCGAACCCTTCATGTCTCACTGCCATCAGAAGAAGAGAGTCGATGGGATCTTGCTTATGTTTCCTTGTGAAAGACTGAGCTGCAGCGTATATTGGTCAGCATCCATCCTAGTTACTGATCAGATGCCCGGAGCATGCATGCATGTGTTACTTTCAGGGAGCAAAAGGTTCAGTTACGAAACAAATCATTGTATGGTTGGTTCATAATTGACAATACGGTCGGAGCTAGCAACAAATTCCTTCTGCAAAGCAAGAGGAGCGGTCCGATTGACGTTGTATTTTCTCAGTTCCTGAGGGAAAAGGAGGGGATTGATTGTGGTTACACTGTGGTTTGATATACATACTCTCCCTGATGGTACACCCGCAACGACCACCACAGGTTGCTTTTGTAAAGTTTGGCAGTGACACATTTGTATCCATCCTGCGCAGGACATGAGGAGACGGGGATGTGCCTGAACGGTGACACCTGAACTGAAGGCCTGCTGCTTGGATGCACTGGAGGGCATTTCCGTTTTGATGCAGAAACAAAATGGAATCGTTGAAGAGGAGGAAGATTCTAGGGACAGATTCTTTTTTTTTTTTGAAAAGGGAAATATATTAAAATCACGAAGATATCAATTACACCCAGCCTCTGCACCTACAAGCTGTCCCTAAAGACATCCAGGATGCACACAGCCAACAAAGTAAATAAAAAGAAAGAAAGAAAAAACAAAGGTCCCGTCACCGTGATCAACTCCTCTCAACGGCAGCACTCCTACCACCACCAAATACAACACCCGAAAAACATAAAAGGTCTCCAAAAACAACGCCTCCAAGAAGGGAACAGTGCACAAGCGCCGTCGTTGCCCGATCCAAGATCTTAGGTTTTACCTTGGAGAAATTATGCGCTCTCAAAACAATTCCTTCAGCAAGGCAATCACCAGGCACAACCAATGAAGGCCAGACCTTAGGTTTTCACCCTGAAAGTCACGACTCGGTACCCGAGGAGTACCACCAAAGATGAAATCCTCCAGTGTTGTTGCCCCCACTTATCACTGCTGCTCCTGAGAGTTATCTAACACCTGGCTGACTCCATTGCCTCAAGGCTCCGTCCGTGTAATTGATCCTCCTATCACGGCCATCATGACCTTCTCCACCGCTGTCTCCACCATGGAAATCGAGAAGCCGACATGTCCCAAAGTCTCATCAGCAAACAGAGCTTCGTGCCACGCCCTCAGAACCTCGTAGGCTGATATGGACATGCACGACCAGAAATTAACCGATCCAGATATCCTGAGCAAAATATCTGACGGCCGTTCTGGAACACGTCGATGGCCTGGTCGAGAAGGACCGACCATATAGGACGTTGCCGTGATGCGAGAAGCGCACGAGGACCACCACCTTTATCATCACGGAAGCAGGCCCCCACGCCGCCCCGATCCAACCCGTCACCGCCAGGCCAGGTGCCGGCACCACCACGGTGCCTAGCAGCCAGCGTCGTCAGGCACCACCACGCCATCCTGGAGTCACGTCCGAGAGTCATCGACCCGCCGAAGCCCATCTGGACCGCGCGAGATTGGTGCCCACATCCGCAGTAACAGGGGCATCCCCGCCGTGAAGCAGCCGTGCCTCCACTCTCAACGCCGGCTCGTGCTCGCCACCGGGATCCCGCCGCTCCTTGCAACCGGATCATCGTCTGACCACGAACCTCTATCGTCCGAGGAGTACGGCGCCGCCACGCGCGGGAGGAAGCCGCCGAGTCGCCCCACCCGGCCCGCGGTGGCCGCGTGCTAGCAGGACCTCCCACACCTTCGCGAACGCACGCAACCACCAGCCCGAACTCAGATCTGTGCGACAACAGCCAGCTCCACGCAGTTGTGCGCCGCAGAGGACCACCTCCCCACGTCGCCCCTGACCTCCAAGAAGCGCAACCGAGACGCAGGGAGCAGATCCACTCCGCGCGCCCCGCCAGCCTTCGCGCCGCCGCGCAAGCCCACACCTCCGCCTGAAAACGGGCGTCCCGCGCCACCCAGCCCAAGCGAGAGGAGAAAGAAGACCGCCCCGCCGACACTGGCGCCGCGCGGCCTTTGGCCGACGACGCCCTCCGGCGGCGGCGAGGGGAAGAGAACTGGTGGGGAGTGGTGCCCGGCGGCGGCTAGGTTTAGCGCCCGGGCCGCTCGCGGGAGCGACACGGGCTGAGTAAAGGTTACCAATATCCTAGGGACAGATTCTAGCGTTTTGCCTGTTGTTACCACGAAGAAGTGGACATGTGGAAGAATGGAAGTGCCATCTGTGAAAGCAGCAATACTTCCCGTTTTTACCTACAACCTCCATTAAGTAGCACTAGTAGTTTGGCAGAATCTCAATTGGGGAAACGTGTACCTTATCTGACTAAGCACAGTTTAATAAATTAGCTAAGAGCATCTCCAACAGTCTGTATGTTCAATCGTTGGTATAAGTGTCCATGTCAGCAACCAACAACAATCATACAGGCTCTTCAATGGAGCGTATGTTAACCGTATGTAAAACAACCAAGCGGGTCCACTAAATGTTGAAGAAATGACTATGCTTGCCTCGGAGCTTGTGCATGAACCGTTGCTTAAAGATCATACGATTTCATTCTCTCTCTTCTTTTATTACGTGCCATGTCATCAAAACTGTCTATGTGGCAACTTTACCAACGATGATCATACGGCTATCGGAGATGCCCTAAGTGGGGTGTAGTTTATAGCGCATTCAGTTCTGAGCCTACCCAAATTTTTGAGTGAAGGGCTGAAACCCTGACAAATTAAGCAAGTGTGCACCCCGAGGCATTTTGGGCATGCAACAGTCCTTATCTCGAACAGAAAAGAAAAAAAAGACATGACACGTTTAGAAACCAACCAGCTAGAGCTAGGGCCTAGAAGGTTCTGGATGACTGGAGAAGGGCCTAGCGTAGTTTCTTTCTTTCTTTTTATGGCCACCTAGATTAGATCTGGGAAGGAACACGAGAAGGAGGGGGCAGGAGCGAGTGAAAGAAGGATGTGTGACAAGAAAGGTTATCGAATTTGTCGAAAAAACATACTAGCTAGGGGGGAGAGAGAGAAAGAGAGCGCGCGTGATGATGATCATCCTGACCAACCATGTTGACTAGGAGCAACGCCAAAAGCACATGGATGGTAGTGATATCATCACGTGTCTGTGTGCCCCTTGCTACCTCCTATACGCATCCCTGCTCGGCTGCTCTCTGCCTCTCTCTGCCTCAACCACAGACCAAATAATCACTCGAGCACTGCACCGCAGACCATGTGCCGGATACGTGGTGTCGGTGACGGGAATGAATGACGCGGCCCGTTCACAAATGCTCGCGCTTCGGATCAGGATTCATGCCACGCCACCGTGTCCTTGCTTTGCACGTGAGTTCCACTGCACTTCAACTACTCGTGTATACTTCCTCCGTTTCATAATGTAGTGCGTCATCGGTTTTCGAGCTTGAACTGGTATAGTTTTTGCTCCCGCCGCAATCGGTCTCGTTGATTAAATTCATGGTCAAACTTAGATTTCGGGAAGCACGGGTGCACTACATTGTGGAACGGAGGGAGTACGTCTTAGGCCAACTCAAACGTATGACAACGAGACGTCCGTTTTTGTCTGAATTTTGTCCGTTTAGATAAAATAACGGTGACAAATAGTCATACAACCAAATAAATCAAATATCACAAATAGTTTTATAAAGAAATAGTTTCACATAAAAAATAAAATAAAATAGTTTTACAACTCAATCGAAATTGTCTTCAATAGATGAAAAGAAAATGAACCGATGCATCTACCGGTTGTCAATGTGATTTCACATGTGCTCAACTAAGTCATCTTGGAACTGGATGTGAGTATGCCAATCACACATTTCACGATGAAATTGGGCAACCTGTTCAAACGTTGCCGGTTCTTGATGCTCAGCCTCAACATTTTCACTCTGAAAATCAAACCCTTGATCGTAGATGTTGTCATCACGCTCATCCTCCACGATCAAGTTGTGCATGATCACACCAGTCATCACCTCTCAAAGCTTCTCGGTGCTCCATATCAGTGCAGGTTTAGAACGATACCCTATCGAGATTGCAGCACACCAAAAGCACACTTCACATCCTTCCTAACACTCTTGCGTTTGAGCAATTCTCTGTCTCTTCTTTCCTTATGGATTGAGTATTGTCTTCGAAAGAGTTGACCACTAAAGATAGATACCATCAGCTAGGTAGTATCCGTTGTTGTAATGGTGGTCATTGATCTCAAAGTTGGTCTATGGGGAGTGGCCTCCTGCAAGCTTTGCGAACACTGGAGAACGTTGAAGCACGTTGATACCATTGTGAGAACTAGCCAGGCCGAAGAAAGAATGCCACATCCAAAGATCTTGTGAAGCCATCGCTTCTAGTCTATACGACAGTGGCACCTTTCACATGCCCCTTGTACTGTCCCTGCCAAGCAAATGGACAGTTCTTCCACTTCCAGTGCATACAATCTATGCTGCCAAGCATGCCCGAAAAGCCCCTATCGGCATTGGTAGCTAACAACCTTTCTGTATCAGCGACAATTGACTCTCTCAGGTACTCAGGGCCAAACACTGTCACCACGGCCTTGCAGAAACTGTACATTGATACACTACTGCAGGAAGGTCCGAAGACGACACATCAATCTGAGACCCTTCGACCAAACTGTGTGCGAAGCATGACTCACAAACGGTATAGTTCTAGCTCCGTCGCCCAGAACGCGAACTGTGTGCGATGGCGGATCCATCAAATACAATTCAGAAAAGAGTTGCGTGTGCGATATGTGGCAAACAGTTGATCCAGACGAACTGTTTGCGATGAGCCAATATAAAGCAAACGGTTAACCAAACACGTATGTGTGCGATGTACGGCATACAGTTCACTCGGATAAACTGTTTGCACTGATCCAGCAGAACACAAACGATTCAGCATCAGAAAATGTGTGTGATACATGGCAAACATGTCAGTAATCAGAATCGTCTGGGAACACCAAAAACAACACAGACGATTTCTCCTGACAAGCTATGTGTGTTGTGGGCAAACGCTTGCTGGTAAAAAAAAATCTGTGATCGATGAAATCATTACTTGTTTGTTTTACAATATTTCGTCTGCGCACCATGAATGTTTGCAAGAATTTTCCTCAACATATATAGTTCAGCGGCACCTAAGTCTCTATATCTTTTGTAGAGGCTTTCGTATCAGTCGTTGTAGGAAATTAAAAAACGACTTCTAGCGTTTCTTTTCTTTGACCTTATTACGAAGATTCTATAATATCATCGAGTTGCACAGTCCTCCCACTCACTCTTTTGCAGACAACATTTTCTTCAAAAAAATCGCCCTCTTCCGTGGCAAAACAATTTGCCTCGGCGTAGTGATAGAGTAATACCCAACCATTTGGGATAACCAACAAAGTACCATTTATCATTTTATATCTTAGATGGTGTCATTTCAACAATTTCGGTGGCGCTCTTTCGGTGTAAAAGCCATAGTCTCTAAAGCATCACACTAAAAATATATTGGAAAATTGATTAATATCATCTTTGATCTCACCATGTCATAAATAGCTTGATTACATCTACTCAAAACACTTTACTCTTAGTAGTGTTTTGGGAGGTCCAAGCTATAAAATTTCTTTCATAGCTCATCACACATGCGCTAAACATGTAACTCAAATATCTCGTTATGTAATCTAGTAGTAGAAACATAATTTTATTGTCACTGATTTCTACTTCATTCTAAAAAACATTTTGAAACATTTCAAAGGATCCAGATTTATGTCTCAATATGTAAAATAAATATCTACTTGAGTCATCCATGAAGATAGATAAATCCACTCCTTAGAACAACACTTATTAGACTATACATCAATATGCATATTTCCAATTATTTTGCTGCTCGTTCTTTATGGCATGTGAACGACAGTTTAGTTTACTTCACTATTTGGATGAAAGTTGTAAGTGTCAGATGATACAAAATCGGATGACTTCGAAACCCATCACTACGGAATTTCTCCATGCGGGTTTCTCCAATGTGACTAAATGCAGTGCCACACATATGTGGTATTCTTTTAATCTCACGACATTTAGCGTGAGTGTTATGGACAATCAATTTTATTAATAATATTCATAACACACATCGTATAGGAGTATGGACTTTTGTTCATAACATAAAACATCTATTGCTCTCTCATGAACAACCTCCTTGCAACTTCTATCCAACGGGCTAGAGTGTACAAAAATCTAAAATGACATATGACATTAAATTACAGACGTAATATGTTGATGGAAAGTACTGTAACTTTTTAAAAAAATCATCGGATATTTTAACCTCATTATTTTTTGATTATTTATGATGTAGTAGTTCTGGCATCGATTCCCAACAACATGCAATCGAGTCGGTATCCTTGTGATAAACTTCTAACCACAATACCGAAGAATTTAGTGATCAACAATTTAATCATAATTCCCAATAATTATACTTTACTTGACCAAATTTCTCTACATCTCATAACATGCAGAGCGGTCGCTACTCCACAACGAAGTTCAGACCATGACGGCCACGACCTCTTTGCTTGCGCGCTCATCGTAGATTTGGCCCTCCGTCGACCGGTGCTGCTTGAGGAGGAACAAGTATTACAACTGCTCCTCCCGCGCCAACCGGAATGCTGACATAGCAGCCGACGCAGGTTGCTCCTCCTTCGCCATGGCAGCATCGAAGTGCGCCTACGTCTGATCCATGTTCAAGCCGGCATGCACAGGCGTGGGGTCCGGGATGGTGTCATCATCGGAACCCATCTCCATCATAGGGTCGTCGTCATCGAAGGCCTCGGGTGAGCTAGTCGGCATGCCGTGCTCGATCCACCAGGTGCGACGGGACTGTCAGACGGCCGCAAGGCGGCCACCTCGTGCTTCTGCTCCGATGACAGGGTCTCCCATAAAACACTAGGGCTTGTCATCATGACGGATGTTGTGCAAGGGAGGAGGATGTGGAGCGGATGTATTGTAATTTGGAGTTAGCAGGATGGACTGCCTTTAAATAGCGGATTTCGATGAGGCCAAGCATCCGGGATAGTCAATGCATGGCGCCGGAGTTGGTTCCTCGGCTCGCGAGACTTCTTAATGACGACATATGGATGGACGGGCATCGAAGGAACGTGGTAAATATCCGTCCCGTCCCATCCAGCAAATGTCTCTCCGCCATTAAACGCACGTGGACACCGAAGATGCGGCGTGGACGGACACTCTATGCCACGGTTTAAGAGTCAGCATTGAAGATTCCCTAAGGGTATCTCCAACGGTAACCTGCAAATTTCCTCCCGCATCCGTCCACGGACAGGGGGACAGTCCGTGGACACGGATGCGGGAGGACGACATCCAACCGTAGCCGCATACATCCGCCCAACAACTCAAACCAACCAGACGAAATCCATGCAAACACGGTGGATTTCATTCAAGTTCAAAGATAATTTACATAAAAAGGTTGATATTTTAATTGTTTAACTAAAAATAAATAAATAAACCTAAACCATGTACTGGACGACCTCGTCGTATGCGTGGCCGCCCTGCCCTGCCGCACCGCCATCTCCGTCCGTTCCGTCATCGTCGTCGGCCCCCTCCAGCGGCCGAACGACGTCGTAGGGCCGTGGCAGCCTTGTCTGACAGCTGCCTGTCGCTCGCCGAGGAGCCGCTCCTGCTACGTCGTACGGAGCGACAACTCCTCGCCGATCTTGGAAAGCTCGCTTTCAAGGCGGTGATGACGCCTGGCGGCCATCTCCGTGGTGGTCACGGAGCGGTCGAGCGCCCACGTCGCGGAGAGGTCCGAGTCGTTGCGGACCCATTCCGGCGCCACGTCCGTCTTGGCGAACTCTAAGCGACGCTAGGGGACGCGGGCTCCTGCTTCACGCGGCTGCCGATGTGGAGGCCGCGGTTGCGCGGCGGGAACGCCGACTCGTCCTTGACCGGCCGGAGCAGGGATGTCGGCTCGTTGATACCTCCATTTGCATCATGATTTCCTACTATTATTTACAATGTTTTTATGCATAATAATGCTTTAGGGAGTGATTCTAATGCCTTTTCTCTCATAATATGCAAGGTTTACACAAAGAGGGAGTATACCGACAGCTGGAATTCTGGACCTGAAAAAGCACATCAGAGATACCTATTCTGCACATCTCCAAATAAGCTGAAACATCACGGAGAATTATTTTGGAATATATAAAAAATACTAGACCAAATAACTACCGGAGGGGTGATACGTCTCCAACGTATCTACTTTTCCTCACTCTTTTGCCCTTGTTTTGGACTCTAATTTGCACGATTTGAATGGAACTAACCCGGACTGACGTTGTTTTCAGCAGAACTACCATGGTGTTGTTTTTGTGCAGAAATAAAAGTTCTCGGAATGGAACGAAACTTTTTGGAGATTTATTTCAGAATAAATGAGAATTATTGGAGCCAAAATACACCGAAGAGGGGGGCCAGGGTGAGCATCACCCACCAGGGCATGCCAGGCCCCCTGGGCATGCCCTGGTGGGTTGTGCCCACCTTGTGGCCCCACTTGCCCTAACTCCGCCACTATAAATTCCTAATTTTGGAGAAAAAATCGGAGAGAAAGAATTATCACGTTTCACGATACGGAGCCGCTGCTACCTCCTGTTCTTCATCGGGAGGCCAGATCTGGAGCCCGTTTGGGGCTCCATAGAGGGGAATCTTCGGTCTTCGTCATCACCAACCTTTCTCCATCGCCAATTCCATGATGCTCCCCAGCGGGAGTGAGTAATTCCATCGTAGGCTTACTGGTCGGTGAGGAGTTGGATGAGATTCATCATGTAATCGAGTTAGTTTTGTTAGGGCTTGATCCCTAGTATCCATTATGTTCTGAGATTGATGTTGCTATGACTTTGCTATGCCTAATGCTTGTCACTAGGGCCCGAGTGCCATGATTTCAGATCTGAACTGTTTATGTTATCATCTCTATATCTATGTTCGTGATCCGATCTTGCCTAGTCATATGCACCTATTACGTGTTATGATCCGTCAACCCCATAGTGAGAATATTTGGGATACTTCGTGGTGATGACCGTAGTTTGAGGAGTTCATGTATTCACCATGTGTTAATGCTTTGTTCTGGTTCTCTATTAAAAGGAGGCCTTAATATCCCTTAGTTTCCTTATGGACCCCGCTGCCACGGGAGGGTAGGACAAAAGATGTCATGCAAGTTCTTTTCCATAAGCACGTATGACTATTTACGGAATACATGCCTACATTACATTGATGAACTGGAGCTAGTTTTGTGTCGCCCTAGGTTATGACTGTTACATGACGAATATCATCCAACGAGTTACCGATCCAGTGCCTACGAGCTTTTCACTTATTGTTCTTGCTAAGTTACTATTACTATTGCTGTTGTTCCGACTGCCACAAAACTACTGCTACTACTGTTACCGCTATTGTTACTGTCACTACCGCTACCAAACTATCATATTACTGTGCTACTGATCACTCTGCTGCAGATATTTAATCTCCAGGTGTGGTTGAATTGACAACTCAGCTGCTAATACTCTCAAGTATTCTTTGGCTCCCCTTGTCTCGAATCTATAAATTTGGGTTGAATACTCTACCCTCAAAAACTGTTGCGATCCCCTATACTTGTGGGTTATCAAGACCTTTTTCTGGCGCCATTGCCGGGGAGCATAGCTATATTTGTTGAGTCACTTGGGATTTATATCAATTGATCACTATGAAGAATCTGAAGGATACTAAGACCAAGATTTTTCCCTCTACTATGAGGGGAGGTAAGGAACTGCCATCACACTGTGCACTTGATTCACCTTCTGTTATGAGTAAGCTTGCAACACCACCACATGCTAGTAATCCTGATATGTCGCAAGTTATTGATGATGCTACCTCTGCTATGAATTATGCTATTGATGATGCTAGTACCATGCTTGATGATAATGGGCCACTACGGGAATTTCTTGATGAACAAATTGCTAGAGCTAAAGAAAATGAAACTACTGAAACTGATGAGATTGCTGAAACTGATAAAGCTTATGAAACTGATGATGACTATGATGTATGGTAACGCAGCAGAAAACAAAAAATTTCCGACCTACGCACCAGCCCAGTATCACTATGGAGACTGCATACAAGGTTTGATCCTTTACGTTACCGACTCGTAGCGCAGCGGAAGTAGAGTCGATGACGATCGGCGGTGCAGATCCCCGCAGCTAGGATTTACAACCTCCCAACCGCGAGGATGTATACCATCATCTGCCCCTCGGACAGCCCTCCGGGAGGCGGTCGGACAGTCCCCCGGACGGTGTCGCGGACAGCCCTTCGGGAGGACCATCGAAACTCGGACGGTCACTCGGACAGCCCTTCGGGAGGACCTTCGAAACTCGGACGGTCACACTCTCGAACTAAGACCGAAACTACGATCACTCTACAGAGTTGCACACATACGGTGTCATCTATCTGGCAGGGCTTCGCCGTCCAGAACTAGTTCCTGCCGGAACCCAGACAACCTTTCGGCTCTACGAAACTATTTCTCTGGGAGGGAGAGAGAAGCCAGACAAGTCAAATGGCATGTGTATGAGAGAAGGATCAAGAGATGGCAGCCCTCTCCACCTCTATTTATAGGAAAGCCAAGGGGTAGGATGGGTATTCAAAATACCAAAACTTGCCCATGAAGGAAACACTTTCCAAGGGCAAAATGGGAAAGCAAGTGGGCAAGTGGGGCTCCAAGGTGGAGCCCCCTTCTTGGCCGGCCACAACCCTTGTGGGCCCCCCCAAGGTGGTCCTCATCCATCCATCCCTTCTAGAAGCCTTTTGGGAAAATATCCCAAAAAGCACTTTCACTATTCACGACGACATTTTTCAGCGTCCGGTCGAACTGAAAATATTTATGTGGGCTTAGAACATTTCCAGTACCCACTAAAATAATTTTCAATGCGATCCGGAACAATTCCGGTTTAGTGATTTTCATCTGCGAAAAGCATCTGAAGCGGTTTCGGCAGCTCCGGAACATTTCCGGTTTTCATCCCCGAAAATTCCAGAAAGTTTCCAGAATGATTCTGGCACCCTCCAAGAATTATCAGGCATGTGCCAAAACCAATTTGACTTTATGGTATCCCCTGAAACAACTTTTCAGTTTTACCGAAACTGTTCCGGTGTTCTCTCTGCGGAACTTTTCCGCTGTCCGAAACTTTTCCGGTGTCCGAAAACTTTTTCGGTGATTTTCTCTCAGACTCCCTGTCTAGTATTCAGCAGATAGATGACCCTTAAGCGTGTGACCCTATAGGTTCGGTGAAGCATAGACATGACCCGGAACCCCTTCCGATCAATGATCAACATCGGAGCCGTGGACACCCATATTGATCCCTATATCCACACGAATGAATATTCGAGTGAACCTCCAATTGCCGTGTGCTATTCCTGTTGCTTCGCGATATGTTACAAATACCCGAGGTGAGACATGTTGGCATCCCCGTGGATCAACACCTTGTCCACTATGCCAGTTACCTCGTTACCGGTATTGTTCTCTTTTCTCGTCCCCGTGTTCCGGCATCCCCGTGACCAAATCACAAAGTGTCTGGCCAGACGATGATGGATACCGTAACACCGAGAGGGCCCAGAGATATCTCTCCATCGTCGGAGGAGCAAATCCCAATCTTGAGCTATCAAGTTACTTGACATACTTTTCCATGAACCCGTAAGCCGCCGTAATAGCCACCCATTTACAGATGACGTTTAACAAACCCCAAAGTTCATGAAGCAAGCATGAAGAAACTCGATACTCTCATGGTCTAAGGAATCATGCAAACGTTAACCATCTCTGTGTTATTAACCATTAACTTGTGACGAATGTATCTCATAGCATAACATCAATTCGGGTCGATTCAACACAAATGTTCTTCTAACATTGTGCCCTCAAAATTGCCGGCATAGCCATGCCCATGATCAGGAAAACAGGATCATCATGCAATACTTGAGCCAGTCTTAGAGGCCAGACTAGGAATACATTTTACCGTTTATTATTCCACACGTGCATATGAGTCTTCCTTCGAGCCTCGTGGTTATTGTAGACTCGAGAACCATAGCAGTTATAGCATGGAACATAAACATAATTATGAACAAGGAGATAATCAATAACATTTATTATTGCCTCTAGGGCATATCTCCTACAGACTCCCACTTGCACTAGAGTCAATAATCTAGTCAATGCTAATGCACTTTACACCTGTGGCATACCGGTGTAAAATATGCTTCGCATGTGGTATAGCCTGATGTCCAACGGATCTGACGACTTCAGCTCCGTGTGTAACTTTGCATATCCTCGCGTTTTCACGCTTTCACAAAATTCATATTTTGTGTGGACTTGGCTTTGCATATGTGTGAATCATTGGTCGAAACCTGATTCCTCAGACTGAGCTATGGAGCAACTATCTGCAATAGTGTCCCATAGACCAAAACCATCTTGGAACCATACTAAGTTCATGAATGAACTATATGATTCAACAACTTCTTTGTCGCTTCTTAAGCGTCAACATACTTAGCCTTTGTTATAGAATTCGCCATAGTATCTTGTTTGGAACAATTTCCAACTACTGTGCCACCATATTGTGTATTACACAAAAACCCTTAACTTAAATCAAAAATCGCATGGAGCATTGATGAAGACTGTATCGATGTAATTACTTACAACGAGCACTTCATAATCTCTGCTTGCGAGAAAACATGTCATTACTACTACTCTAGTACTCAATGACATCTTTCACTGTTGTCCTATGATCAGTACTTTGATCACTTTGGTATCTATACTCGCAACAACTTTGGAGTATTGGACATATCTGGTTGTTTTTACATACCATGGAATACATGATTAATCCAAACACAAGAGTGTGTGAAATCACCAGCATGTATTTTGCTCATCAGTGTTTTGGGACACCGAGTCTTGCAAAAACTCTTTCCATGTGACTTCGGCAAGAATCACTCCTTGACGGTTTTCAATGCTAAAATTTTTTAGCATCTTGTCAATATGTATTCATAGCATCGCCCCATTAGGTAAATCTATCTCCATAGATCATCATGCCTAATATTGAGGCTATTTAGCCTAAGCACTTCATCGAAAAACTATTTTCACATGAAGTCCTAATTCGTGTCAAGAAATTTATTTCCAATTAACAATGTGTCAAGTACACAAGGTTTTTAGAAATATTATTATGCTCCCACTTACTTTCTTGAATCACAAGCATCTTCGATACCCATTTGATGAAGTCAAACCCCTTTGACCATTCCATCAAAAACGAAGATTCCAACTCCACTTTGCTCTCTTCTGTCCATTGCTGGAACTCTGAAGTTTGCATACTTACTAGCATCCTCTGGATCGACAAATTACTTTGGACTGTATCACATACAAGTCCTAGGTTTCATTTCCATCAGATGGAAATCCTTTTGTCATCCATGTTTCATATCTCATGATTGAAATATGTATTAATTGCTAGTTCAACCCGAACCGACTTCAAGCATCGCTACGGTGAGACAATCTCATCGTAGTCAACTCCTTGAACTTGTTTATTGCAACAAGTCGAGCTTCATGGATAAAACATTTTATCCGTATCAGTTTTTAGTTCCATAAATATTCGTTAGACTCTAAGTCTTCCGAAAGGTGTATCAAGCTTTTAATCTCGAATCTCTTATATGGAAACTATCTCGGATTGTATTGGCATTTAGCCAATTCCGGAGTCAGGGCCCATCAACGCTTCCTTGTGTATCGTAGGTATACTGTTGTCTAACAACAATATCTCGTATGCGCACCTGAGAGGTTTGCATGAGTTTTTCCTACGCGGTTCAGCTGCAAGTTCGACCGAAGTCCATACATCTCATGTAGAGGCTTCCGTATCAGTCGCAGTAGGAAACTCCGGAATCACTTCCAAGGTTCCTTTCCTTTGACCTGATGACGAAGATATTGGTTATCTCGTCGAGTTGCACTGTCCTCCCACTCACCTTTTGTAAGAACTATTCTCTTTAAAAGCATACCGTTTTGTGGCAAAATCGTTTGCCTCGGTATAGTGGTGGGGGAATACCCAATGACTTGGGATAACCTACAAAATAGCACTTGTCTGATTTGGAATAGGTTTGTAACCTTTTACACAAGCCCCATATTCCAAATGTTAAGAAAAGATATAACATGGTTGGGCGTACCATACCATGGCGTCATTTCAACAGACCTGATGGATCTCTTTTCAGTGTAAAAGCCGCAGTCTCTAAAGCATCACTCCTTAAAAAAGGGGTAATGGCAAATTTATTTATGTCATCTTTGATCTTACCATGTCATGAATGGTTCGATTACATCTACACGGACTCTCCACTTGCAGTGGTGTTCCGGGAGGTGCAAGTTATGAAACCCCTTTCACAACTCATCAGACATTCGCTAAACTTGTAACTCAAATATTCCTTTCTGTAATCGAATTGTAGAAACATAATTTTCTTGTTACAACAACTTCTACTTCATTTTTGAAAACCTTATGAATGAATTCAAAAGATCCAGACTTACGTCTTAACAAGTAAATATCCATATATCTACTTGAGTCATTTCCAAAGATAGATAAATCCACTACTTGCAACAACATTTATTGGACTACACACATCATAATGTATGATCACCAATATGTTCTTTGCTCGTTCCTTATGGCCTGTGAACGGTATTTCAGTCACTTCACTTTTCAGAGGAAAGTTGCAAGTGTCAGATGATTCAAAATCAAATGACTTCAAAATCCATCATAATGGAATTTTCCATGCGGGTTTCTCCAATGTGACCAAATGCAGTGCCACACTTGTGTGGTATTCTTTTAGTCTTGCGACATTTAGCGTCAGTGTTATGGATGTATCATATTTCCATCAATATTCATAACATACATCCCATCTAGGATGGAAGCATGTCCCTTCATGTTATTCATAATACTGAACAACAATTGTTGTTTTTATGAACAACTCTTTTGCAACAAACATTGTGCAATGGGCTAGAGTGTATGAAACTCTAAAATGAATTATGAAAGTAAACACAGAGGTTATGTATTATTATCAATATTCATAACATACGTCTCATTCATAATGAAAGTATGGCCCTTATGTTATTCATAACACCGAACATCAAAAGTTCTCTTATGAACAACCTTCTTGCAAGATACTTTATGCAAAGAGCTAGAGTGTGAAACTCTAAAATGAATTATGAAAGTAAACACAGAGGTTATGTATTATTATCAATATTCATAACATACGTCTCATTCATAATGAAAGTATGGCCCTTATGTTATTCATAACACCGAACATCAAAAGTTCTCTTATGAACAACCTTCTTGCAAGATACTTTATGCAAAGAGCTAGAGTGTGAAACTCTAAAATGAATTATGAAAGTAAATACATAGGGAATACACCTATGGAAGGCATAGTAACATTTACTATGTTCCCTGCGTGTATCTAACCTCATTCCTGGCTAGTCTTTCAGGCCATAGTAGTTCTTACATCGAGTTGCAACAGAATGCAATCGAGCGGGTATCTTTGTGATTAACTCACAATACCCAAGAATTAGTGATTAACATGTTTAACCATAATTCCCAAGAACTATATCTTTGACCAGCCTTCTATACATCAAAAACTTGTATGACATTCATACATGAGCTGGATATTCCAGTCTTCTTTCCTTTTGCCATTATACTTCTAACAGTTTAACTTTCAGTATTTCTCCTACTCTCAGAAGAAGCATCCAACTTAAGAGTGGCGTTAGCCCGGGACTTCCTAGGCGTGAAAGTCTCACTAACACCCTTCGGACACTTCCTTTCTCTTTAAGTTGTTGTTTTATTCACCTTTCATCATATGACAGGCGTTCTCCTGGATCCCTCTCTTATCAGTCTAATGCATAATAAACTCCTTTACTAATAGTTTGCAAACAAACATTTCTTTGGATATCTCATATCTTTTAGCCTTTGTCTGTCTCTGAAAATGATTTTCAGATTCCATGAATATCACATAACTATCCAAACTTTTAAAGTTCGGGTCTCATGGAAGCAAACATATTGCACTTTAACTAAAAAGGAATTCTAGCTTTTGGATCGAAGGACGAGAGTCACATGATCCATAGCATTAGCGGGAGAATACCGAAAGCATGCGATAGGACAAAGTCCGTCTCAGCACTCTTGAGGACAATCCTCATATTACGTTACCAACCGTAAAGTTTTAACCAGATATTTAACAGCTATTCAATTTTAATAGGGAAGGTGGAAACGCAAGCCATTATTCTACAACTATTATGCAAATCACACTTAGACAGTGTTCAAAATTAATTGCACTGAGAATTAAAAAAATTAATTCTACAGTGCGCTCCCACTCAAATCAATATCTCTCATAATTGATTGTGAGTGATACAAGATCCACATTTCAATTCAACGCCATTGATGTGGACATCACTGATGACGAGAATTTCAATTGGTGGGCAAACATGCCGATCACATCTCTATGTGACTCCTGTCCATCTTTCGATGGGCGTGTTCCGAGCTCAGGACAATCAAGCCAGAATGTCAAGACAACCAAGTGATCTCGCTGCGAGGTCTGACCTCACCCGCCTCACACTTCTCTAATCGTTCGTACCCATGTGGACATGGCGCACCCCGAAAAGTTAGGTGCCGTGACGGTGCTACACTTGGGAGAACACTAACTACTTGATATTTTTGTGAGAGATCACCCTAATAAAAGCGACTACCGCGCAATCAAGAAGGGTGCATCATAAGGGATAAACATCTCAGGCAATTCATAATAGCATGATATGGTATGGCCCTTTCTGACGGAGAAGTCTTTCATTTCTTCGTCTTCGGCATTCGCGTCGGTGTTCACCTTCGCGAAGATTGCCACCACCTTGTCGATGCACCAGATAATATTGCTATCTCTATAGCTAATAAAATAAGTGCATTACATAAGGTTGACACGCAGGTCATTAAAGTGCAATCATATGGCTCCAGCCATCATGCCGAATCATGACACGCAGGTCATGTTAATCAAATTACATCATATAGTCATCTCATACATAATCAAATTATTATGAGCACTGCTATACCACATCATATGCACATGCAAACCATCCTGCAAAACCAAGTTAGACGCCTCTAATCGGTTCATGCAAAATTTTATTTTTCGTGGCTTCTAAGGTTTCGAAACAAACCGAAGCTACCAACGTCCATCATCAAGTATGATAATTCAAGTTGCTAGATTAACTTTCCAGGGTGTATGAAACACGAGATAATAAAATCTCGAGCCCCATACTAAACTTCGTCATACGCGTGACCCCTGTGTAGATCATATCTGCATTGCCCTTTCGTCTGTGAAACATCCATCTTTCTTTAACTATGGTGGAACACAAAGAACTGTTAGCACTTCGTTGATCTGTCAATCAGCATACTCAGGAGCAGCATGAAAGGATCGCGGATTGCCAGAACTTTGTGAGATTCCACCATGCCGTCAAGATCAGGACTACGCAAATTCAGGGGAAGCAACAAGAACATCGGGTAACAGATTTCATCTGCTACCCGCACAAATAATTTTCAGCAATAGATCTCATCTACTACCTAATTATATTGTGCAACACCCATACATCTCTATGTATTCTAGATCGCAACCTGCATCTACGCATAACCTGGCTCTTGATGCCACTGTATGGTAACGCAGCAGAAAACAAAAAATTTCCGACCTACGCACCAGCCCAGGATCACTATGGAGACTGCATACAAGGTTTGATCCTTTACGTTACCGACTCGTAGCGCAGCGGAAGTAGAGTCGATGACGATCGGCGGTGCAGATCCCCGCAGCTAGGATTTACAACCTCCCAACCACGAGGATGTATACCATCATCTGCCCCTCGGACAGCCCTCCGGGAGGCGGTCGGACAGTCCCCCGGACGGTGTCGCGGACAGCCCTTCGGGAGGACCATCGAAACTCGGACGGTCACTCGGACAACCCTTCGGGAGGACCTTCGAAACTCGGACGGTCACACGGACAGCCCTTCGGGAGGCACTCTCGAACTAAGACCAAAACTACGATCTCTCTACAGAGTTGCACACATACGGTGTCATCTATCCGGCAGGGCTTCGCCGTCCAGAACTAGTTCCTGCCGGAACCCAGACAGCCTTTCGGCTCTACGAAACTATTTCGCTGGGAGGGAGAGAGAAGCCAGACAAGTCAAATGGCATGTGTATGAGAGAAGGCTCAAGAGATGGCAGCCCTCTCCACCTCTATTTATAGGAAAGCCAAGGGGTAGGATGGGTATTCAAAATACCAAAACTTGCCCATGAAGGAAACACTTTCCAAGGGCAAAATGGGAAAGCAAGTGGGCAAGTGGGGCTCCAAGGTGGAGCCCCCTTCTTGGCCGGCCACAACCCTTGTGGGGCCCCCCCAAGGTGGTCCTCATCCATCCATCCCTTCTAGAAACCTTTTGGGAAAATATCCCAAAAGGTGACTTTCCAAAAATATCCCAAAAAGCACTTTCACTATTCACGACGACATTTTTCAGCGTCCGGTCGAACTGAAAATATTTATGTGGGCTTAGAACATTTCCAGTACCCACTAAAATAATTTTCAATGCGATCCGGAACAATTCCGGTTTAGTGATTTTCATCTGCGAAAAGCATCTGAAGCGGTTTCGACAGCTCCGGAACATTTCCGGTTTTCATCCCCGAAAATTCCAGAAAGTTTCCAGAATGATTCTGGCACCCTCCAAGAATTATCAGGCATGTGCCAAAACCAATTTGACTTTATGGTATCCCTTGAAACAACTTTTCAGTTTTACCGAAACTGTTCCGGTGTTCTCTCTGCGGAACTTTTCCACTGTCCGAAACTTTTCCGGTGTCCGAAAACTTTTTCGGTGATTTTTTCTCAGACTCCCTGTCTAGTATTAAGCAGATAGATGACCCTTAAGGGTGTGACCCTATAGGTTCGGTGAAGCATAGACATGACCCGGAACCCCTTCCGATCAATGATCAACATCGGAGCCGTGGACACCCATATTGATCCCTATACCCACACGAATGAATATTCGAGTGAACCTCCAGTTGCCGTGTGCTATTCCTGTTGCTTCGCGATATGTTACAAATACCCGAGGTGAGACATGTTGGCATCCCCGTGGATCAACACCTTGTCCACTATGCCAGTTACCTCGTTACCGGTATTGTTCTCTTTTCTCGTTCCCGTGTTCCGGCATCCCCGTGATCAAATCACAAAGTGTCTGGCCAGACGATGATGGATACCGTAACACCGAGAGGGCCCCGAGATATCTCTCCATCGTCGGAGGAGCAAATCCCAGTCTTGAGCTATCAAGTTACTTGACATACTTTTCCATGAACCCGTAAGCCGCCGTAATAGCCACCCATTTACAGATGACGTTTAACAAACCCCAAAGTTCATGAAGCAAGCATGAAGAAACTCGATACTCTCATGGTCTAAGGAATCATGCAAACGTTAACCATCTCTATGTTATTAACCATTAACTTGTGACGAATGTATCTCATAGCATAACATCAATTCGGGTTGATTCAACACAAATGTTCTTCTAACATTGTGCCCTCAAAATTGCCGGCATAGCCATGCCCATGATCAGGAAAACAGGATCATCATGCAATACTTGAGCCAGTCTTAGAGGCCAGACTAGGAATACATTTTACCGTTTATTATTCCACACATGCATATGAGTCTTCCTTCGAGCCTCGTGGTTATTGTAGACTCGAGAACCATAGCAATTATAGCATGGAACATAAACATAATTATGAACAGGGAGATAATCAATAACATTTATTATTGCCTCTAGGGCATATCTCCTACATATGAAACTCCTATTAGTCCTAGCTCTCCTAAGTTTGAAATACCTAAGATACCTGAAGGTTATGTTATGGACGAAGAGATAACTAGAGAAATTCTTTCTTGCAAGGATAGAGATGATCTTAAGAAATTGCTATGCAAGTATAAGGAAAAGACTTTGAATGCTAGAATGAAATGTGATCCTAAGTTTGCTACTTCACCTATCTTTGTTACCGATAAGGATTATGAATTCTCTGTTGACCCAGAGTTAATTACTTTGGTTGAATCTGATCCTTTCCATGGCTATGAAACTGAAACTGTAGTGGCACACCTTACTAAGCTGAATGATATAGCCACCCTCTTTGCTCATGATGGGAAGATTCGCTACTATTATATCTTTAAGTTATTTCCGTTCTCATTAAAGGGTGATGCTAAGACATGGTACAATACTCTTGCTCCTGGTTGTGTGCGTAGTCCCCAGGATATGATCTACTACTTCTCTGAAAAATATTTTCCTGCTCATAAGAAACAAGCCGCCTTACAGGAAATATTTAACTTTGTGCAAATTGAAGAAGAGAGTCTCCCACAAGCTTGGGGGAGGCTTCTCCAGTTGCTTAATGCTTTGCCTGATCATCCTCTCAAGAAAAATGAAATACTTGATATCTTTTATAATGGACTAACTGATACTTCTAGGGACTTCCTAGATAGTTGTGCTGGTTGTGTTTTCACGGAACGAACTGTTGAACAAGCTGAGGAATTATTGAATAACATATTGAAGAATTATGATGATTGGACTCACCCTGAACCACCGCCTAAACCCACTCCGAAGAAGAGGGGTATCTTATTTCTCAGTCCTGAAGATATGCAAGAGGCAAAGAAATCTATGAAGGAAAAGGGTATTAAAGCTGAGGATGTTAAGAATTTGCCACCTATTGAAGAAATACATGGCCTTGACACACCACCACCTCCACAGGTGGCAGAAGTAAATTCTTTTTTAAATTTTAATGAAAGTGACATCCCTCACAATAAACATCCTAGTCAATGCTTATATGAGTTTGACAACTATATTATGAAGCAAGATCATTTCAATGCCCATGTTCTGAAACAATTGAAATAAAATTCTAATATGATTGCTCGCTTGAGTGACTTGCTATTTAGAATCCGTAATGATGTTAGAGGTGTAGGAAAGCATGCCTCTATGGTTCAAACTCAGTTAGAACAAGTTGCCAAGTCTCAAAAAGAATTGCTTGATGAAATGAATCATAATATGAATGATTTTGCTGCTAGAGTAGTAACTAGAGGAGGTAGAATGACCCAAGAACCACTTTATCCTGAGGGTCATCCTAAAAGAATTGAACAAGATTCTCAGAGAATTAATAGTGATGCACCTAGTCCTTTTAAGAAGAAAAAGAAAAAGAGAAATGATAGGACTTTGCATACCTCTAGTGAACCTGAGACACAAAAACCTCCTGATAATAATGATGTCTCTATTCCTGATGCTGAAACTCAATCTGGTAGTGAACATTCACCTAGTGATAATGAAAATGAAAATGATGATGTTCACGATGATGCTCAACCTAGTAATGATAAAGAACCAGATAATGATGTTGAAATAGAGCCTGCTCCTGATCTTGATAACCCACAACCTAAAAATAAATGGTATGATAAAAGAGACTTTGTGGCTAGGAAACATGGTAAAGAAAGAGAGCCATGAGTTCAGAAACCCATGCCATTTCCACCTAAGCCATCTAAGAAAAAGGATGATGAGGAATTTGAGCGCTTTGCTGAAATGATTAGGCTAGTCTTTTTGCGTACCCGCTTAACTGATATTTTAAAGATGGCCCCTTACGCTAAGTATATGAAAGACATCATCATAAATAAAAGAAAGATACCTGAAAATGAAATCTCCACCATGCTTGCTAATTATTCTTTTAAGGATGGAGTACCTAAAAAACTTGGAGATCCTGGAATACCAACTATACCTTGCTCCATTAAGAGAAACTATGTCAAAACTGCTTTGTGTGATTTGGGAGCCGATGTTAGTGTTATGCCTTTCTCCTTATATAAAAGACTTGATTTGAATAAACTCACACCTACTGAGATATCATTGCAAATGGCTGACAACTCAACGGCCATACCTATTGGTATTTGTGCGGATGTGCCCGTTGTTGTTGCAAACGTTACTATCTTAACGGACTTTGTTATTCTTGAGATGCCCGAGGACGACAACATGTCGATTATCCTTGGTAGACCCTTTTTGAATACTGCAGGGGCTGTTATTGATTGCAATCAAAGCAAAGTCACTTTTCATATTAATGGTAATGAGCACACGGTGCACTTTCCGAAGAAACAATTCCAAGTGAATGGTATAAATGTTATTGAAGAATCTCTGACCATCACTATTGGAAGTTTTTAATTACCTCTACCTACTATCAAAAAGAAATATGATTTACTTATTGTTGGGGATATGCATATCCCCATTGAGGTAACTTAGTGTTTTACGAAAGTTTTTCGGTTTCATGCTAATCGGAAGTGGTTGTTAATAAGACTTGATCAACCTTATTAATGGATCATTTTTGAGAGGCATGAAGTTGAGGAATTTAGTAAGCACAACTCTCTGCTCCCACTTTTTATTTTCTGTTTTAGTTAGTCAAATAAAATAAAATGCCATGTCTAGCCTGTTTTTTGTTTTCTCCGTGCAATAAAAAATGACCCAAAAATAAAAATTCTCAGAATGCCCTGAAAATTTAACATGATGTTTTCTAAATATTTATGAATTTTTGGTGCAAATAACACCAGAGGGGGGTGCACCTGGTGCCCACAAGACACCAGGGCACGCCAGCACCCCTAGGCGCGCCCTGGTGGGTTGTGGCCCACACGTGCCCCCCCTCACTTATCTCTTTAGCCCACATCATCACCTACCTCCAGCAAAAAATCACCACAGCCACCATTTTCGTGTTCTTGCTCTCAAACCCGCGGATTTCGATCTCTTTGCTCGAAGCTCCGTTTCTGAAACTTTTTGGAGGGATTGCTACTTGATATGTGACTCCTCCATTGCTCCAATTAGTTTTTGTTTTTGTGGTTTATTTTTAGAGTAATTAGCTACTCGTGCTGATGTTGTAGATGAGCTTGCATGTTGAATACTTAGAGTTCTAAGTAGTTTGAATGCTCAATATGGCCTCTATGCATGCTTAGGAGTAGTTGCTAACAATCTTACAAAGTTTTGTTGACAAATTTTTTGGTGGACTAATTTTTTTCAGAATTTTTATAGGAATAAAATGCAAATCTTTAGGAAGTTTTCCTCTAAGAAAAATGCCAAGGGAGTCATTGGGGAATCATCGAACAATGACCTTCACACCCCAAGAAAGGTTGAGGTGCGACCGTGTGAATGGCCGCATGATGCCTTCATGGAGGAGGCTGGGTTCCATCAATAGTTCACTCAGTTTATCGCAAACACCGGGTTAACCGAGTTCCTCGCAGCTAAGTGTGACCAATATCACATCCTTACAAATTCCTTTGTGCAAAGCTTTAATTATCTAGGGAGAAACAATCCTCCTGAAGTGCAGTTTAATATTTATGCTGAAACTTACAGAATGTCGCTAACCGACTTCTGTGATATATGCTTGATTCCTTCTGATGGGGACTTGAGAGAACCTAGGCCATCTGAGTTTTAGGATTTTCTCCTCGCGTTAACCGTGGGTGAGGATAGAGGCGTGTCAAGCGCCACTGCTACTAATTTGCAGTTTCCCTCAGTACATTATTTCGCTTTGGTCATCACTAAGTGTTTAACCGCTAGGGAGAAGGTCGGCGCACTCAGTGCTCCTGACCTTGCTATTTTACGTCGTGCACTTTATGATGATCATACCTTTAGTATGGGAGCTATTATTTCTCGACGCTTACATCTTAACAAAACTACGGGAAAGATACATGGTGGTATTTATGTTACTCGTTTAGCGGACCACTTTAGAATCCCATTTCGCCCACATGATTATCTCTTATCCCGAGTTTACCTTGATCATAAATCACTGCAGGCTCACCAATTCCTTGATGTAACTGACTCTCCACGTGATATTCATTATAACCTAGTATTTTGCATGGAAACACGTGATGTTATTCCGTTGCCTGCACCTGCTTTGTTTGATCCTATTGCCAGGAACGGATACATGATTATGCCAGATGACATTATAGCTTAACGGAACAACCTAGCAGCTGCTGAGGAGGAGCCCCAGGGGTGGGATGCTCAGGTGCCGCCTCCGCCTCACAACGACTTGGGACCGGATGGCTACTATGGATGGTGATTACCAAGCTAGGTCAAAAGCCTAAGCTTGGGGGAGTACGTATTTCCACCGACATTACATTCATATTCACACATTTCATTCCAGTTGTCGGTGTTCACACTCTTTCATTGTAATATCCATGCTTGATTTGTTTTCTCGCTTTCTTCTTGTGTGTTTGGAAAACTTTGAGAAAACCCAAAAATATTTCCTACTTCTTTTTAGTTTTCTTTCTAGCTTAGTTTAATTGTTGCATCAAAAGAAAACCCAAAAAGATTTCTCGCTTCTTGTTTTATTTGTTGGGAGCTTTCCCGTGTAAATAGTTTTTCTCATTTTTGTTTCTCTTCTTTAATTTGCTTTCTTCAAGAAAAACCAAAACTCCAAAAATATTTCAGTGTGTTTCTCTAAAATTCTTTTCTTTTTACTTGAGTCGTACATAGGAGAAGACCACAATGAAATTGTTGAGTGGTTCTCACCTACATTATCGTTTATCTAACAAAGAGCCCATGTTACTTTGTCTTCTCCTCTTGAATAAAATATTTGTAGATTCCAGCTTAGTCCACAGCACTATTGCACTATTATTATCTTCTTATCATTCGGTCGTGCAAGTGAAAGGCAATAATGACGACATTTGATGAATTGACTGTGGCAGAGAAAGGCGGGTATGAACTCAACTTTTTTTTGTTTTTGTAAATATGTTTAACCTAGTATTCCTTGATTCAGCTCATTATGATCAAACATGTTTGCAATGACCATTAGAGATTATAGTTGTTCATGCCATGCTTAAGTATTTAGGAGTGGATAATCATTTATCTTGGGTGTCAACATGCATTAAAATGGTTGTGATGCGGTATGATGATATGGTATCCTCCTCTGAATGTTTCAAGTGGCTTGACTTGGCACATGTTCACGCATGTAGTTGAATCAAAACCAACATAGCCTTCATGATATTTATGTTCATGGTGTCCATATCCTACTCATGCTAGTATTCAATGTTGATTATATGTAATGCATGTTCATGACCGTTTTCGCTCTCTAGCTGGCCGCTTCTCAATCTATTTGCTAGCCTTCGCCTGTACTAAGCGGGAATACTGCTTGTGCATCAAAACCCTTAAACCAAGTAATGCCAGATGAGTCCACTATATCTACCTATATGCGGTATTACCCTGCCGTTCCAAAGTAATTTTGCATGTGCCACCTCTAAAAATTCAAATGAACATCTGTTTTGTGTGCCTGGACTGCTCATGAAGCAACAGTGGGCGGTCAGTATCTTCCATGCTAAGCGGGTTATTCTCATGATGAGTGTTTATTCACTTGTCCTTACATGAGAGGGGCGGTAATAGGGATTCCCAGTCCCGAAATCAAAAATAAAAAATAATTAAACAAAACTCCCCCATGAATGTTGTTGGTTTGGACGGTACCCGTGGATGCGGCTCGCCGTGGAGTGTGATTGTTGGTGGAGGGGGAGTAAACCTTTACTTTTATCGCTTGGGAACCGCCGCTAATTTGTTTATCATGGAAGATATTGATAACTCTTGGTCGTGACGTTGACAGGAAGGGTGTACCTCTCAAAATTATATCTATCTCTGTTTTAAACTTTGAGCTCTAGCACCACTGCAAATCCATGCTTCCCTCTGCGAAGGGACTATCTATTTACTTTTATGTTGAGTCATCACCTTCTCGAATAAGCGCCAGACCTGAGAGCACTATTGTCATCCTCATGCATTGTGTATAGTTGATGTTGGGTGCAGCATGAATGGATCTTTTCTACCATGAATTATAATGTTTAGTCGCTGCCTGAACTTTGGAGGTGCTCTGCATTTATGTTTTGCGGTCTCAGAAAGGGCTAGCGAGATACCACTATTGTCATATTGTATCATGATTGTTTTGACCAAGTGTTGGCGCTTGAGATATCTTATTATTGCTCGCTAGTTGCTTATGTTATTGTTATGAGTAAATATAATTTCTAAGAGTTATTGTTGACATGGTTAGTCATAATCTTTGCTGAAAACCTGGGTGCTACTTAAGCATATATATGTAAACAAGAACAAAAGAGTTCATACAAGTTTTTCTTTATCACTTTCAGTTTGTCAACTGAATTGCTTGAGGACAAGCAAAGGTTTAAGCTTGGGGGAGTTGATACGTCTCCAACGTATCTACTTTTCCTCACTCTTTTGCCCTTGTTTTGGACTCTAATTTGCATGATTTGAATGGAACTAACCCGGACTGACGTTGTTTTCAGCAGAACTACCATGGTGTTGTTTTTGTGTAGAAATAAAAGTTCTCGGAATGGAACGAAACTTTTTGGAGATTTATTTCAGAATAAATGAGAATTATTGGAGCCAAAATACACCGAAGATGGGGGGCCAGGGTGAGCATCACCCACCAGGGCGCGCCAGGCCCCCTGGGCGCGCCCTGGTGGGTTGTGCCCTCCTCGTGGCCCCACTTGCCCTAACTCCGCCACTATAAATTCCTAATTTTGGAGAAATAAATCAGAGAGAAAGATTTATCACGTTTCACGATACGGAGCCGCCACCACCTCCTGTTCTTCATCGGGAGGCCAGATCTGGAGCCCGTTTGGGGCTCCGGAGAGGGGAATCTTCGGTCTTCGTCATCACCAACCTTTCTCCATCGCCAATTCCATGATGCTCCCCACCGGGAGTGAGTAATTCCTTCGTAGGCTTACTGGTCGGTGAGGACTTGGATGAGATTCATCATGTAATCGAGTTAGTTTTGTTAGGGCTTGATCCCTAGTATCCATTATGTTCTGAGATTGATGTTGCTATGACTTTGCTATGCCTAATGCTTGTCACTAGGGCCCAAGTGCCATGATTTCAGATCTGAACCGTTTATGTTATCATCTCTATATCTATGTTAGTGATCCAATCTTGCCTAGTCATATGCACCTATTACATGTTATGATCCGTCAACCCCATAGTGACAATATTTGGGATACTTCGCGGTGATGACCGTAGTTTGAGGAGTTCATGTATTCACCATGTGTTAATGCTTTGTTCCGGTTCTTTATTAAAAGGAGGCCTTAATATCCCTTAGTTTCCTTATGAACCCCACTGCCACGGGAGGGTAGGACAAAAGATGTCATGCAAGTTCTTTTCCATAAGCACGTATTACTATTTACGGAATACATGCCTACATTACATTGATGAACTGGAGCTAGTTCTGTGTCGCCCTAGGTTATGACTGTTACATGACGAATATCATCCAACGAGTTACCGATCTAGTGCCTACGAGATTTTCACTTATTATTCTTGCTATGTTACTATTACAGTTGCTGCTGTTCCAACAGCTACTATTGTTACCGCTATTGTTACTGTCACTACCGCTACCAAACTATCATATTATTGTGCTACTGATCACTCTACTGCAGATATTTAATCTCCAGGTGTGGTTCAATTGACAACTCAACTGCTAATACTCTCAAGTATTCTTTGGCTCCCCTTGTGTCGAATCTATAAATTTGGGTTGAATACTCTACCCTCGAAAACTGTTGCGATCCCCTATACTTGTGGGTTATCAAGGGGGGCCACCAGGTGAGGACAAGACACCAGGGCGCGCCAGGCCCCCCAGGCACGCCCTGGTGGGTTGTGCTCAACACGGCCACCTACGGTGCCCATCTTCTGGTATTTAAGGTCTTTTGACCTAGAAAAAATAAGGGGGGGACTTTCGGGACGGAACGCCGCCGTCTCGAGGCGGAACTTGGGCAGGAGCACTTTTGCCCTCCGGCGGAGCGATTCCGTCGGGGGAACTTCCCTCCCGAAGGGGAGAAATCGAAGCCATCGTCATCACCAACACCCCTCTCATCTTTGGGAGGCCAATCTTCATCAACATCTTCAACAACACCATCTCCTCTCAAACCCTATTTCATCTCTTGTGTTCAATCTTTGTACCGGAACCTCATATTGGTACCCGTGGGTGACTAGTAGTGTTGATTACATCTTGTAGTTGATTACTATATGGTTTATTTGGTGGAAGATTATATGTTCAGATCCATTATGCTATTCAATACCCCTTTGATCTTGAGCATGAATATTATTTGTGAGTAGACCTTTGTTCTTGAGGTCACGAGAGAAGTCGTGTTGCAAGTAATCATGTGAATTTGATATGTGTTCGATATTTTGATGCTATGTATGTTGTGATTCCCTCGGTGGTGTCATGTGAACGTCGACTACATGACACTTCACCATCCTTGGGCCTAAGGGAATGCATTGTGGAGTAGTTATTAGATGATGGGTTGCTAGAGTGACAGAAGCTCAAACCCTAGTTTATGCGCTACTTCGTAAGGGGCTGATTTGGATCCAAACCTTTAATGATATGGTTAGATTTTATCTTAATACTTTTCTCGTACTTGCGGATGCTTGCAAGGGGGTTAATCATAAGTGGGAGGTTTGTTCAAGTAATAACGGCACCCAAGCACCGGTCCACCCACATATCAAATTATCAAAGTAGCGAACGCGGATCAAACCAACATGATAAAAGTGACTAGATGAAATTCCCGTGTACCCTCAAGAACACCTTGCCTATTATTAGAGACTGTCCTTTGCCACAAAAGGATTGGGCTACCTTGCTGCACTTTATTTACCGTTACCTTTACTTGCTCGTTACCAATTATCTTGCTATCAAACTATCTGTTACCTACAATTTCAGTGCTTGCGGAAATTACCTTGCTGAAAGCCGCTTGTCATTTCCTTCTGCTCCTCATTGGATTCGACACTCTTACTTATCGAAAGGACTACAATTGACCCCCTATACTTGTGGGTCATCAAGACACTTTTCTAGCGCCGTTGCCGGGGAGTGAAGCGCTCTTGGTAAGTGGAAATCGATAAGGAAAAACTTATACTATGTGCTGAAATTTATTGTCACTTGCTACTATGGAAAACAATCCTTTGAGGGGTTTGTTCGGGGTATCTTCACCTCGAATGGAACCACAATTAGTTGCTCCTCAACCCGCTGCACCTACTGAAAATATTGGTTATGAAATTCCTTCGAGTATGGTAGAACAACTGCAAGCTAAGCCTTATGCAAGAGATGGAACTGAACATCCTGATATGCACCTAATACATGTGAACGAAGTTTGTGGTTTATTTAAGCCTGCAGTTTTACCTGGAGATGAAGTTAATAAGAAGGTTTTACTTTTATCTTTGAAGGGAAAAGCATTGACATGGTATAGGCTATGTGATGATATTGGATCATGGAACTGGAATCGATGCAATTAGAATTCCACCAAAAGTTTTATCCTATGCATCTAGTTCATCGTGATCGGAATTATATATATAATTTTTGGCCTCGTGAAGGAGAAAGCATCGATCTAGCTTGGGGGAGGCTTAACTCAATGTTATATTCATGCCCCAATCATGATATCCCGAGAGAAATTATTATTCAGAATTTTTATGCCCGGCTTTCTCATAATGATCAATCCTTGCTCTTCTTGCACTGGTTCTTTTATGAAGAAGACTATTGAATTCAAGTGGGATCTATTAGAAAGAATTAAACGCAACTCTGAAGATTGGGAACTCGACGAAGGTAACGAGTCAGGTATTAAGCTTAAGTTTGATTGTGTTAAATCTTTTATGAATACCGATGCCTTTCACAAGTTTAGCACTAAATATGGACTTGACTCTGAGATAGTAGCCTCTTTCTGTGAATCATTTGCTACTCATGTTGATCTCCCAAAGGAGAAATGGTTTAAATATCATCCCCATATTAAAGAAGAAATTAAAGAACCGGTAAAAGCTAAGGATGAAACCATCATTTACAATGTTGATCCAGTTGTGCCTACTGCTTATATTGAAAAACCACCTTTCCCTGTTAGGATAAAGGAACATGCTAAGGTATCAACTATGGTTCGCAAGAGTAATATTAGAGCACCTAAGCCCTCTGAACAAATTAAAGTAGAACCTAGTGTTGCTATGGTTAAGGATCTCTTAGTAGAAAATATTGATGGGCATGTTATTTACTTATGTGATGAAGCTGCTAGAATTGCCAAACCTGATGAAAAAGATAAACATGGACTCGTAGTGGGCATGCCTGTTGTCTCAGTCAAAATAGGAGATCATTGCTATCATGGTTTATGTGATTTGGGTGCTAGCGTGAGTGCTATTACTTTTACCTTATACCAAGAAATTATGAATGAAATAGCACCTGCTGAAATAGAAGACATTGATGTTAGGGATTTCTATTCTTGTGCCCCTGGTTCCTTAGTTGTACTCATTCATCCCCACGTCCTTAACTTTTGCTTACTTTTCCCCACTCCCTAGTCCAAAACCCTCACTATTGGTCACAACGGAGGATGCTGTCGGGTCAAAGGTTTGACCGTTAACTGCTGACGAGTGGGGCAGTGCTGGACTGTGTCGCCCGTTGGACCTGCCAAGTGGGGCTGTGTTGAAGGGTGTCGCTGGTTGGACCGTTGGGCCGTGGTTTCGTTCGACTATTGGGCCGTTGCATGAAACGCATGCATGCATGCGTTGATGCATGCCGCCACGATAAGCCTGCTATGCATGTGCGACATGATCCAGCTGGCCTGCCTGCATGCACCGATGCGCGCCGCCACGATGCCCCACTGATGCAGCCTTCCTGTGAGCCTCCACGGGCGCAGAGACGGTCGCTGCCGCTGGTTCGTCTCTTCTCGCACGCGTCTCCTCGATAGATTCATACTAGTTCACATCGTAACAGCCTTTAACATCTGCAACATCAATTCAGCATAGTAATTAAAGTCTAGGGCATACCGATCGCCGCGCGGCGTTTGAACGTAGCAACATGCGGCCGATGCCTCCCTTATTTAAACCACCCACCCCTCCAACTATTCTCCACACATCCATTTGCGCCGCTCCCCTTCTCTTCTTCCCCCAGATCCAGAGCACTCTCCAAGCCAGGCGAAGATGGAGTACTACGGCCCCACCTTCCAGATGCCACCAGTCAGGCCGGAGATGTGGTACCCCCCGTCGTCGTCGTGGAGAAAACGCTCCACGTGTGGACGATCTCACGCTGGAGGACTGGCTGGGATTTGGCCGAGTGGTTCCTCCGTGCGGGCTCCGCCCACCTCCCGGCGGGCTCGCCGGTGATGTTCCGACTGGAGGAACTGCGTCCAATATCTAGCTCTCCGCCGTCAGGGCTCATCGTCAACTTCCACAATAGGTTTGATGTGTTCCACCTGCTCGGCAAGGTGTTTTGGTGTGGGTGCGAGCTCATCGCATTCACAACCTACAACATCTTCACGGATGTCGATAGGATCTTCTCCAACCTCAACGTCATCCACATCCTCCCATACCACCTCGGCGAGAACGGCAGGGAGGCGGAGCAGTGAAGAGGAGGCGCGAAGAAGCTTGTCTTGCCATAGGGTGTTAGACCCTAGGGATTTTTTATATATTTCTATGTTATGTCGTTGGGTGTAACGTGAACTATTTACCTATGTCGTGTTATATAGTATTTTATGTAAGAATTATGTTATGCTTTCTACTTACCTTACCCTATTTATATATCTATGGTATGCTTGCTACTTTTATTTGTTATTTTGTAGCCCATTTGGTGATATTTGTGTTTTGGTCCTATATTTATGCGTTCCAAAGTTTTGTCACGCACGGCTAATGGGCTATTTGAAGTGTCAAAAAGGAAAGGGTACCCAAAAGGAATCTAAAGCTAGAAAAATGAGCCATGTTGATGTTGAAAAGAAGAAGAAGGAAAAAAGCTTCTTTTTTAGAATTGTCACCGGCGGGCTAGGGTTTGTCGCCGGCAGTCTAGTGTTCGTAGACCCAGCCGGGGTTGGGAGGGACAGGCTAGGCTTTTGGAAGGGTGGAAGCTACTGTCCACGGGTTTCCACTTAAAGAAGGACGACGACCCGAACAGAGGTGGTTGACGACTGGGGCCCAACATGCGTGCGCATTTACTTTGGGCTGTGTGGGTAGTTGGAAGGCCGCCCCGCGTCCCCGAGGCGGACGAGGAGAAAGCGCGTGCACGTCCGTTCGGTTGGTGGCTGATACGTCTCCAACGTATCTATAATTTATGAAGTATTCATGCCATGATTGCCTATGTTTACAATACTTTTATATGGTTTCAATGCACTTTATATGATTTATTTAGAACTAACCCGGACTAACGCTGTTTTCAGCAGAATTACCGTGGTGTTGGTTTTGTGGAGAAAATGAAAGTTCTCGGAATCGCCCGAAATTTTTTGACGATTTTTTTGGAACAAAAGAGGCACTAGAAGCCTCGTGGGAGGGCCAGAAGAGCCACAAGGTGGGCACAACCCACCACGGCACGCCAGGCCCCCCGGGCTTGAGCTGGTGGGCTGTGCTCCACTCGTGGCCCATCTTCGCGTGAAACCGACGCCAAAAACTCCTATATATATAGAAACCACCAGAAATAACCCTAGACGGGAAGTTACGCCGACGCAAAGCCTCTGTATCGGCAAAAAAACAATCTGGAGAGAAAACAGTACCCTACCGGAGAGGGGAAATCATCTCCGGTGGCCATCTTCATCATCCCGGCGGAGGCCATGACGAGGAGGGAGTAGTCCACCCTCGGGGCTAAGGGTATGTACCTGTAGCTATGTGTTCAATCTCTCTCTCTCTCTCTCTCTCTCTCGTGTTCTTGAGATGTCACGATCTTGATGTATCACGGGCTTTGTTAATATAGTTGGATCATATGGTGTGTTTCCCTCTCTATCTTGTTGTGATGAATTGAGTTTTCCCTTTGAGATTTCGTTATATTGGATTGAATATTGGATTTGAGAACACTTGATATATGTCTTGCATGTGGATACCCGTGGTGACAATGGGGTGTTCTATTGATTCACTTGATGTATGTTTTGGTACTCAACTTGCGGATTCCCGAGGTGACATTGGGGTAATCTATGCATAGGGGTTGATACATGTTCTTGTCCTACTTTCTCCGGTAGAAATCTTTGGGCACTCTTTGAGGTTCTTTGAGTTGGATTGAGTATTATGAATCTGAAATTGTTTGATGCGTATCGTATAATGAACTCATGGATACTTGTGGTGACATTGGAGTATCTAGGTGACATTAGAGTTGGTTGATGAGTATCATATGGTGTTATTCTAGTACGAACTCTTAGATAGATCAAACGGAAAGGATAACTTGATGTTATCTTAGTACGAACTCTTGAATAGATCGATCGGAAATGATAACTTTAAGGTGGTTTCGTACCCTACAAACAATTTCTTCTTATGTTCTCCGCTAAATAAGAACTTTCGAGTGATTCTTCGTTGCACGTTGAGGGACGGTTATGTGATCCAATTATATTAGCATTGTTGAGAGATTGCACTAGCTAAAGTACGGACCCTAGGCCCTATTACCAAGCATTAATATACCATTTTGCTCGCTGTTTGCTATTTGTTACCTTGCTGTTTTTATATTTTCATATTACAAAAACCTATATCTACCATCCATATTGCACTTGTATCACCATCTCTTCGCCGAACTAGTGCACCTATACAATTTGCCATTGTATTGGGTGTGTTGGGACACAAGAGATTTCTTGTATTTGATTGCAGGGTTGCTTGAGAGAGACCATCTTCATCCTACACCTCCCACGGATTGATAAACCTTAGGTCATCCACTTGAGAGGAAATTGCTACTGTCCAACAAAACTCTGCGCTTGGAGGCCCAACATAGTCTACAAGAATAAAGTTGCGTAGTAGACATCAAGATCTTTTCTGGCGCCGTTGCCGGGGAGGTGAGTGCTTGAAGGTATATCTTTAGATCTTGCAATTAAATCTTTTAGTTTCTTGTTTTTCACTAGTTTGGTTTTTATAGAAGAAAACTACAAAAAATGGAGTTTAGGTTGCATCATTTGTATCGTCTTTACAATGTCTTTCGTGAAAATAAGGATTCAGAAAATTGTGCTCAATTGGTAGAGGAAGAAATTATGAAAATACTTAATGAGAATTCCTTGAATGATGAGCATGATAGCAATATTGTTAGTATGAATTCTCTGAATATTTATGATGCTAATGATATGCAAAGCCACAAGCTTGGGGATGCTATGCTTGATGAAGATGATATTTTTAGTCCCCCAAGTTTTGATGATCAAATTTGTTATGATGATGGCATGCCTCCTATCTATGATGATTATCATGATGACATGTATGATATAAAAAGTGATAGCAACTTTGAAACTTGTCATCATGATTTTAATATTGAATTTGGTCATGTCAATCAAGTGTCTCATGATAGTTATTTTGTTGAGTTTGCTTCCACTACCATGGATGAAAAGAAATTTGTTTATGTGGAGAATAATGAAAATTCTATGCTTGTGTATTATGAAAAGAATGTTTTATGTGATAGTTATATTGTAAAATTCCTTCATGATGCTACTGAAATTTATTACGAGGGAGGAACATATGCTTGTATGAATTGCAATAATATCAAGTTTCCTCTCTATGTGTTCAAAGTTTTGAAGTTATGCTTGTTTTGCCTTCCTATGCTAGTTGATTCTTGCTCCCATAAATTGTTTGCTCACAAAATCCCTATGCATAGGAAGTGGGTTAGACTTAAATGTTCTTTTCATGTGATTCATGATGCTCTCTTGCATGTTCCAATTACTACTTTTTACGTGAGCATCATTGAAATCATCATGCCTAGCTAAAAGGCTTTAAAGAAAAGCGCTTGTTGGGAGACAATCCAACACTTTTTCCTTTCTGTTTTTGTGTGTTCACATGATTAAGCTACTGTAGTAATCATGTTTTGTGTCTTTTATTTCAATAAAGTGCCAAGTAAAGCCTTTGGGATGACTCACAAGATGAGTAGAATTGATGCTGAACCAAAACAGTAACTTTTGACTCCAGTACAGAAATTTTAATTTTTTACTGGAGCGTTATAGTGATATGAAATTTGTACACAGTATTCATATACAAATTCTTCAGGTTGTCCTAATTTTTCAGAATTTGTAGAGACAGGGAAGTATGGTTACACTACAGATCTTCAGAGACTGTGCTGTTTTTTACAGATTCTGTTTTGCATGCATAGTTTGCTTGTTTTAGTGTTTCCATAGCTTATATTCAGTGGCATAAATTATGGGAATGGTAGAATACAGTAGGTATCATGTGGGAACAATTATGAATCTTGTCTTGACAGTACCTAAGTGAATGATCTATCTTTATTATACTAACCTATCTCACGAAGTTCTGTTACGTTTTGTGTGATTGAAGTTTTCAAGTTTTGGGTGAGACACCGATATGAGGAGAATAAGGAGTGACAAGAACCTAAGCTTGGGGATGCCCAAGGCACCCCCAAGGTAATATCCAAGGAATACTCAAGCGCCTAAGCTTGGGGATGCCCCGGAAGGCATCCCCTCTTTCGTCTTCAACATTATTGGTATATCTTACTTAGAGCTATATTTTATTCGTCACATAATATGTGCTTTGCTTGGATCGTCATTATATTTTGTTATTTTCTATTAGGTGTTATTTATAATCTTGTTTTTCAATAAAAAGTTAAAAGAATTGCCTTAGGATGCTTGCATTGCATGTTTGATGTGTGCTGTGTAAAAACAGAAACTTTTGCTGTAGTGTTTGAATTTTCATATTTTACTGGAACGTGGAAAGTTTCTGAAATTTTTACACAGTATCATCATATAAATTCGTTATCACGTCCTAAATTTGCATAATGATTTGAGTTACAGAAGTACACTGTTTTCATAAATTGCTACAGACTGTTCTGTTTAGACAGATTGCTGTCATAGTTTGGTTATCTACTTATCCTATAGTTTCCATAGCCTATATTGGTAGATATAAATTGTGTAAACGATAGTAAACAGTATATGATGTTTGAAAATTATTGTGCAACTTGTCTTGGCAGTACATGAAGTGTTGATTTATTCTTATGTGTACTAACCTATCTCACGAGTTCTGTTTGAGTTTTGTGTGGATGAAGTTTTTGAGACTTAGGTGAAACCGGGATATGAGAGGATTGAACGAGATACAAAAGCTCAAGCTTGGGGATGCGCAAGGCACCCCAAGTAAATATTTCAAGAAGTATCAAGCATCTAAGCTTGGGGATGCTACGCATCCCACCTCTCTTCATCAAACAAATATCGGTTAGCCTATGTTGAGCCTAATTTTTTATTTGCCCACATGATATGTGCTATTCTTGGAATGAATTTTTATTTAGTTTGCTGTTTGAATAAAATACTCAGATCTGAAAATCTTTATTGAGAGAGAGTCCTCACATAGCTACTTAATTGTTTGACTACTCATTGATCTTCACTTATATCTTTTGAGAGTAGTTTGATGTTTACTCTTGTGCTTCACTTATATCCTAAGAGTAAATTGTGAATGAATGAAATATCATAAATCTGAAATTATCAATGTGCTATATTCTTAGTAGCAAGTTCACATTGGGTTTAGAAAGTGAAATCTTTTGAATCTTGACAATCACAATATTGGTCATACAAGCAATTTGTGAATGATTAGTATAAGGTAGAGAACTTTCACATACAAATATATTATCTTGGACATCTTCTACGATTGTGAATACCCATTAATTATTTTCAAACTTGAGCAAATTAGTTGAAGTTGGACAAGGAAGACAACGTAATGAGTTATGGTTGTGTATATTTGCATAGAAGTTATATTGTTATGGATCCTCCAACATGTGGTGTTTCCTTAGGATCTTTTGCTAGCCAAAAATTCGTACTAAGTAGAGATACTACTTGTGCATCCAAAAACCCTTAAACCCAGTTTCTTGCCATGAGTGTCCACCATACCTACCTTTTGATTGAATAAGATCCTTCAAGGAAGTTGTCATCGGTGCAAAAAGGCAATAAAAATTGCTTCTAAATGTGTTTGATCATTTAGTGTAAGAGAAAATTGAGCGTTGTACGAACTTATGATTGCAAAGTAATAAAAGTGATGGACTGCATAATAAAGGTTGCTATCATAGGAGGCAATATAACGTGATGTTATTTTGCATTAAGGGATTTGGCATGCAAACCAAAAATCGCATGACAAACTCTGCTTCCCTCTGCGAAGGGCCTATCTTTTACCTTTTAGTATTTACTTTTATGCAAGAGTCAATAGTATGCATTCTCATTTCAACCTCAATTATTCTCTAGTTGGCAAGAATCAAGTGGTGGGGAAAGATCTAGGCACATATGGCCAGTCAAATATATTTGATCATGACTTATTATTGTTGACAATTATCTCTATGATAAATGAGTTGGGAGGCGAAACATTAAGCCCCTATCTTTCTCTGTGTTCGATGGATGCCATTTGTTCTAAAAATACGCTTTGAGTACTAGCAATCATAGAAGACTATATGATGATTGAGTATGTGGAGTTCTTACTTAGACTTTGTTGAGAATAAGTTGAATTGCAATTGTTTGGTGACTAAGAACATAGGTTGTTAAGTTTCAAAAGAATTCATTGTTTAAACCATAACATGTGAATTGGTTGCTACTTTATCATGATGAGTTTTATGAGAAAGAGTTGCTGTTATGATGCTAGGAAAAGGTTTTTTTTACATTTGTGCCCCTCGTTCCTTAGCTGTACTCATCCATCCCCACGCTCTTAGAATTTGCTCACTTTTCCCCAGTCTCTTGTCCAAAACCCTCACGAAAGGTCACAACGGAGGATGCCGTCTGGTCAATGGTTTGACCGTTAACTCTGACTAGTGGGGCCGCGTCTTAAGGGCAAGTCCAAATCGTACGCCCACGTCCGCTTGGGGCAAAACGGACAGACGGACCGTCACTCGTGGCGGCGTCCAACCTACCCCCACCGCCCAAAGTAAATGCGCACGCGCAGTGGGGCCCAGTCATCAGCCACCCACTTTCGTGTCATCGTCCTACTTTAAGTGGAAACCCGTGGACCGGCCAGTCACACTCCACACAGTAGCTTCCGCTTCCAAAGCCAATCCCGCCCCCTCCACCCCCGGCAGTTTCTAGAAACCCTAGCCCGCTGCCGTCGCCATGACCTGGACATGGTCCGGGAAGGGGAAGCACGGACATGAGGCCGGTTCATCCTCTGGTAGGCGCCGCTCTGGTCGCTCTAGGAGCCCACCACCGCCGCCGCCTACTCTGTCCGCTCTGCCCGCATTTGCAATCGGTCCGCCGGCCGCCCTGCAGCGCATGTGCCCATACGTCGGCACGGAAATATGCCGGAGGTACCGGGAGATGGTCACGCCATTGCCGTGGGGAGATGCCCACCTCCCGAACAACTAGCATCTATCCGCGGATCGGGTTCCAATCCCCCCGGTGCCGATGAGCAGCCGCGCTCGCCGTGAGGAGATCGACCGACGTCGCGCGCGCCTGCCTCCGAATCTCCTCCACGACCCAAGGTACGGTGTCAACTCGTCGCTGTGGGATACGTGGCTCCACGACGAGCACGACCTGCGGCGGCAGTCATTTTTTGCTGGTCGTCCACCTAGCCCACGGCGACGAAGTGCTGCTAGCCCGCCCCAAGTGCGTGGTCGTAGGTGTGTCCGCGGCCTCACCCCGACACCATCTCCGCACCCGTCACCACCACCTCCGATGACCGAGGAGGAGGAGGCCGGGCTCATTAGGCGTGTAATGGAGGAATCCGTGCGCACGCACGACGAGCGTCAATGGACGGACATGGAGAGGGCGTTGGCCCTCTCTGCGGCCGGTGACGTGGCCATCCCTGAGCTGGAGATGGCCGCCGTCATCAAGGAGGAGGTGAAGGAGGAGGTGGTGGAGGAGCCAGCCCTTGCGGCGTGGAACCCCCGGCTGGTGGGCCAGTCGTGGGGATGTACGGCCACTGCGTCGGAGATGGCCGACGCGCTAGCTGTCCAGCCGTGGGCACCCACGTCGCTGCGATCACCCGATCCGGAGCAGGAGCCACGAGAGGAGGTGTTGCAGGCACCGCAAGCACCTCCGGCCTGGCAGGGGCCGCCATCCCACCTTTGGCAGCCGCCACCCTACGTCGACCTCACCAGCGACGACGACGAGTAGGACGGTGCTCCTAAAGACGGTGGGGGCTTCACCGGCGGGCGGAATTGTCTATATTTTACATGTGTTATATTTTTATTTGTGTTTTTATATTAGTTGCTACTGGCATTGTGTATAATGCACTAGAACTATCGCCAATCTATGTGGTCGGCATTGATGTTTAATTAAAGCTAATGCATGGTGATGTGATGTGATGTGATGTGACCTGTATCACACCCGCGCCAGACTGAACAGCAGAGTTAGAACCCAACCAAATACAATTCTTGTATTATCTTACCGAAAGGTTTGATAGGGTTAGGCAGATGCCCCATTATTCGTAAACAAGAAGAAATCCAGTGAATAAATACCTGCATCCGCAATAAGATAGCTGGCCATCATCTAACCACTTATATGCCGCCAATCCTATGTGATGTTTGAATATGATGTGATTTGATGATTAATTAAGGTAAAAACTTGAATTTGAACTAACATTTGAATTATAAGCGACATGTTGAAATAGGCCTAAGTTGTAATGATCATGTTACCCTATGTTGAAATGATCTAACAGCAAACAAAACAAAAATAGACTCCTAAACCCTAACCCTAACCCTTTATTACAAAACCCATTATTATGAAGACAGTTTAAAATTTCAAAAATGAAAATATGTTCGTATCCTTCTTACTCACACTGAAATGGAGGTCTCGTAATTTTTATTTTTTTTTTATTTTTCGTAAACATAAATCCACTGTCGCTCTCTTCTCGAACTCTACACAACCCCGTACGTGATAGCTCATATGTGTGAAGGAGTTTTCATGGAAATGCCCATAAACCAAGATTTTTATTTTTTTGCCATAACCATGTCACATACAAAGGCATTGTGAACAGGTTTTACATTTTTTTGAATTTTTTTGAATTTAGTTCTGCTCATTTGAACTTGGAAACGGTAGCTCATCTCAAAAGAAGTTTTTTCTTAAAAAAGTCCCTAAACCGAGGTTTATATATTTTTTTAGGGTAACTATGTCTTATAAAACGACGAACAGGGAAGGTTTCATATTTTTTTGATTTTTTTGAATTAGTTAAGGTCATTTGAAAGTTGGTCAAACTTAAGATAACCCCGCTGACCGGCTCAAAACCCCGCAGCATCTCTACAAACCCTAACGTCGAACTGCAGCCGTCCGATCATACCCTAGCGCCAAGCAAAAACCGTCGGATATGGTCTTCTTGAAGGATACGGGCAGGCTGCGTGCAGGCTCCGCGCCGTTGGATCACATGAACGGCTCTGCATCGTTGGATCGTTGGGCGATCCGCGAGACGTTGGTTCTGCTCACCCACTCGCCCGCAGGAAAAAAAGTCCTGGTTGGTCCTTCACTACGTGTTGACTGTCGAGGGAGGAGGCACCAATCCGGCTCCCCGTCATTATCCATAGACGACTATTTAAGCCGGACGCCGCTCCCCCAGCCCTAGCTCATCTGCCTGCTCCCTCTCCCCGCCGGGACCCGAGCACTCCCCTCTCCGAGCCCATCAGGCATGCCACCACACCGCCAGTACTACACAATCGAACACCGTCTCTTCCTCCTTCGGCAGGCCCAAATCTGGAGGCAAGCGAGGCTACCTCTGGAACCGGAGGAGGATTTCGAGGAGGGGTCGTAGATGGGGGAGGAGGAGCCAGAGGAGGCGCCGCCGCAGGAGCCGGAGGAGGAGGCGCCGCCACAGGAGCCGGAAGTGGAAGCACCGCCGGTCTACTATCTGTGGCCCGACCAGGTGGCGATCCTCAACTCCATCCGCTCGGAGCAGGCCCGGCGTCTTCGTCAACAGCAGATGGAGGCAGCGCGCGCGACACAGGAGGAGGTGCAGGCGGCGGCGCAGGCGGACCAGGCTCCCGCGCAGGCGGATCAGGCCATCTCCGACGACGAAGACGCGTAGTGCACTAGGCAGTACGTAGGATATATATTGTATGCTTTCGCTATTATCCTCTCTGAGCTATGTTTAGCTAACTCTGGTTGCTGGTTCTATTCTATGCTTCAAAAAATATATTGCATGCTTTTGTACATGGAGGGGGTGACATATGGGTGGGTAAAAAGGTGGGCAAAGCCCGCACGTAGTACTGCACCCTGGCCTCGATCTGTGGCACCTGGAAGGTGGAGACATGTGCGAGAAGAGAGGAACCAGCGGCAGCGATCGTCGCTACATCCGTGGCGACGCGCATCGACGCATGCAGGCAGACTCGCTCATCTATCGCGGCGGCGCACGTCGATCGGTATGCCCTAGAATTTAATTGCCACGCTGAATTGATGCCGTGAAGGTCAAAGGCTGAGACGGTGTGAACTGTGAATCGATCGAGGAGGCGCGTGCGAGAAGAGACGAACCGGGAGCAATGACAGTCGCTGCGTCCGTGGCGGCTCACAGGAAGGCTGCGTCCGTGGCGGCTCGCATCGGCGCATGCAGGCAGGCTAGCTGGATCATGTCGCGCATGCATAGCAGGCTTATCGTGGCGGCGTGCATCAGCGCATGGACACGGGCGTTTAATTCAATGGCCCAAACGAAATCACAGCCCAACGGTCCAACCAGCACCACCGTCCAACGGGCGACACAGTCTAGCGTGGCCCCACATGTCAGAATGGTCAAAGGAGGGCGACACAGTCCAAGGCAGCCCCACTTGGCAGGTCCAACGGGCGACACAGTCCTGCGCGGCCCCACACGTCAGAGTTAATGGTCAAACCATTGACCCGATGGCATCCTCCGTTGTGACAATTTCTGAGGGTTTTGGACAAGGGAGTGGGGAAAAGTGAGCAAAAGTTAAGGGCGTGGGGATGAATGAGTACAACTAAGGAACCAGGGGCACAAGAATATAAATCCCTAGGAAAAGTGGTTGAAATTATCATTGATCAAACTTATGCACTATGCTAGCATTCACACTTCATAAATTATTTCTTTTATCATTTACCTACTCGAGGACGAGTAGGAATTAAGCTTGGGGATGCTGATACATCTCCAACGTATCTATAATTTATGAAGTATTCATGCCATGATTGCCTATGTTTACAATACTTTTATATGGTTTTAATGCACTTTATATGATTTATTTAGAACTAACCCGTTGTTTTCATCAGAATTACCGTGGTGTTGTTTTTGTGCAGAAAATGAAAGTTCTCGGAATCGCTTGAAACTTTTTGAGGATTTTTTTGGAACAAAAGAGGCACTAGAAGCTTTGTGGGAGGGCCAGAAGAGCCACGAGGTGGGCACAACCCACCACGGCGCGCCAGGCCCCCCGGGCTTGCGTTGGTGGGTTGTGCTCCACTCGTGGCCCATCTTTGCGTGAAACCGACGCCCAAAAATCCTATATATATAGAAACCATCAGAAATAACCCTAGACGGGAAGTTCCACCGCCGCAAAGCCTTGCTACTTCTTGAGCTTGCGTTGGTTTTCCCTTGAAGAGGAAAGGGTGATGCAGCAAAGTAGATAAGTATTTCCCTCAGTTGTTGAGAACTAAGGTATCAATCCAGTAGGAGGTACAAGCAAGGCCCCAATCTTTGCACCTACACAAACAATCAAACACTTGCACCCAACGCTATAAAGGGGTTGTCAATCCCTTCACGGTTACTTGCAAGGATGAGATCTGATAGAGATAGATATAAAAGATTACTAAAACAAAAAGTAAAATAAAAGTAAATAGATGGCAGCAAAGTATTTTTGGTATTTTTGGTTTATAGATCTGAAAATATAATATGGAAAATAGACCCGGGGGCCATAGGTTTCACTAGAGGCTTCTCTCTTGAAGGAAAATAATACGATGGGTGAACAAATTACTGTCGAGCAATTGATAGAAAAGCGCATGGTTATGATGATATCCAAGGCAATGATTATGCATATAGGCATCACGTCCGTGTCAAATAGACCGAAACGATTCTGCATCTACTACTATTACTCCACACATCGACCGACTCCTGCCTGCATCTAGAGTATTAAGTTCATGAAGAACAGAGTAACGCATTAAGTAAGATGACATGATGTAGAGGGATAAACTCAAGCAATATGATGAAAACCCCATCTTTTTACCCTTGATGGCAACAATACAAATACGTGCCTCGCTACCCCTACTTTGTCACTGGGCGAGGACACCGCAAGATTGAACCCAAAACTAAGCACTTCTCCCATTGCAAGAATTACCAATCTAGTTGGCCAAACCAAACCAATAACTCGAAGAGACTTGCAAAGATATGAAATCATGCATATAAGAATTCAGAGAAGATTCAAATAATGTTCATAGATAATCTGATCATAAACCCACAATTCATCGGATCTCGACAAACACACCGCAAAAGAGTATTACATCGGATAGATCTCCATGAAGATCATGAAGAACATGGTATTGAAGAACATAGAGAGAGAAGAAGCCATCTAGCTACTAGATATGGACCCGAAGGTCCGTGGTGAACTACTCACACATCATCAGAAGGGCAATGGAGTTGATGTAGATGCCCTCCGTGATCGAATCCCCCTCCGGCAGATTACCGGAAAAGGCTCCAGGATGGGATCTCACGGGAACAGAAATTTGCGGCGGCAGAAAAGTATTATCGTGGCTCTTTTTGGTATTGGGGGAATATTTCTGAATTTATAGGCGGAGAATTAGGGTTGGAGGAGCTACGGGGGGGCCACAAGCCAGGGGGCGCCCCCCCAGGGGCGCACCCAGGTGGCCTGTGGCCCACCCGTCGGTTTTCTGGCCTCTTCTCCAAGTCTCCTAGGTTCCTTCTGGTCCAAGAAAAATCATCGTGGAATTTTATTCCGTTTGGACTCCGTTTGATATTCCTTTTCTGCAATACTCCAAAACAAGGAAAAAACAGAAACTGGCACTGGGCACTAGGTTAATAGGTTAGTCCCAAAAATAATATAAAATAGCATATTAATGCATATAAAACATCCAAAACAGATAATATAATAGCATGGAACAATAAAAAATTATAGATACGTTGGAGACGTATCAAGCCTCTGTATCGGCGAAAAACCAATCTGGAGAGAAAACAGTACCCTACCGGAGAGGGGAAATCATCTCCGGTGACCATCTTCATCATCCCGGCGGATGCCATGACAAGGAGGGAGTAGTCCACCCTCGAGACTGAGGGTATGTACCTGTAGCTATGTGTTGACTCTCTCTCTCTCTCTCTCTCTCTCTCATGTTCTTGATATGTCACGATCTTGATGTATCACGGGCTTTGTTAATATAGTTGGATCATATGGTGTGTTTCCCTCTCTATCTTGTTGTGATGAATTGAGTTTTCACTTTGAGATTTTTATATGTTGGATTGAATATTGGATTTGAGAACACTTGATATATGTCATGCATGTGGATACCCGTGGTGACAATGGGGAGTTCTATTGATTCACCTGATGTATGTTTTGGTACTCAACTTGCGGATTCCCGAGGTGACATTGGGGTAATCTATGCATAGGGGTTGATACACGTTCTTGTCCTACTTTCTCCGGTAGAAATCTTGGGGCACTCTTTGAGGTTCTTTGTGTTGGATTGAGTATTATGAATCTAAAATTGTTTGATGCGTATCGTATAATTAACTCATGGATACTTGTGGTGACATTGGAGTATCTAGGGGAGTTGGTTGATGCGTATCATATGGTGTTGTCCTAGTATGAACTCTTAGATAGATCAAACGGGAAGGATAACTTGATGTTATCTTAGTACAAACTCTGAATAGATCGATCGGAAAGGATAACTTTAAGGTGCTTTCGTACCCTACAAACAATTTCTTCTTATGTTCTCCGCTAGATAAGAACTTTGGAGTGATTCTTCGTTGCACGTTGATGGACGGTTATGCGATCCAATTATATTAGCATTGTTGAGAGATTGCACTAGCTAAAGTTTGAACCCTAGGCCCTATTACCAAGCATTAATTTACCGTTTTGCTCGCTGTTTGCTATTTGTTACCTTGCTGTTTTTATATTTTCATATTACAAAAACCTATATCTACCATTCATATTGCACTTGTATCATCATCTCTTCGCCGAACTAGTGCACCTATACAATTTGCCATTGTATTGGGTGTGTTGGGGACACAAAAGATGTGACACCCTGGGTTTAAGCTACAGTGATCATTGTAATTAAGCTACAGTAATGACCATGAACAGTGCCTGATCATTTTGCTAAGTGGAGCTTGATCAAGTTGGGATTCAAATTTCAATTCAATTGCCATAGGAATTTATGTGATAAAATTAAATCCCCAAACAACAAGAGTAAAATGTTGCATATTTGTGACAAATTATAAAACAAATATTATTGAGGAAAACAACATCACCAAGCTCCTGGTGTGGACCCCACCAACCAAAACAGAAGCTAAAAGTATTTTAAAATGCATTTAAATTCAATTTGAAAATGCAGCCAGATTCCAAAAATGCTCAAACCTTTTGTGGACCTTTGGAATATTGCAAGTTAATATTTGGGCTTGGTGGCACATTTTTGCTGCAAAGAAAATGGTCTAAAATAAATAAAACAGAAGTAATTAAAAAGAAAACAGAAAAGAAAAGAAAGAAAAAGAAAAGGGGCCGTGCCACTGGGCCAAAGTGGCCACAGTGCGGCCCAGCCCACTCCCACCTACTCCCCCCTCGCTGTCGCCCCCGCCGTGGCCGAGCGCGCCTCGCTCCGGCCACCGCTTGCCACGCCGACGGGAGCAGGTGGGCGGGAGGATAAGGGCGAGGCCGTCCCTCCCCCCTGGACGCCGCCCTCGCCATTCCCCCCCTCCTCACGCTCTCCCCCGCTCGCTCGCCTCCAGATCCGCCGCGTCCGAGCGCCGCCGCCGCCATGGCTCCGGCCTAGCCGCGGCCACCGGCCCTCCCGTGCCTCGCCGAGGCGTCCACGAGCTCCGCCGCGACCTCCCTGTCCTCCTCGACCACACGCCCGAGCCCCGGAGTCTCTGCAACGACGGCCACGAGCTCCTTTCTCCTCGGATCACCGCCGCTCGCCGTCGTCGATTCCGGCCGCCTCGAGCCTCCCCCGCGCACGCTTTGCTCGGCTACACCTCGCTGTGAGCCTTTCCTCCCTCTCCTGTCCCTTCTCCTGCGCGTTCGCTTGCCGTAGCGCCGTTGCCATCGCTGCCCGAACGCGTCGCCGCCGTGGAGCTCGCCGTCGTTGCAGCAGCCCCTGTCATGGCCGTCCGAGCGCTGGAATGCACTCAGCACCTCCCCGCGGTTCGAACGCGCCTCTCCGCAGCGCTAGTCATGCCCCTTAGCGTCGATTCCGACGAGCGCCCGAACGCGCTGCCGCCTCCGCTCGTCGCCGGCGCCGTTTCCGGCCATGTCCGGCCGTGCCACCGCCACCACTCGACGCGGCGTCGAGTGGCCGTTCGAACGCGCCTAGCCACGCCCTTTTCCGTGCACCGTAGCGAAATCCCGACGCCGGCCCGAGCCCTCCGCCGCGTTTCGGCGTCGCCGGCGTTGAGCCGCCGGCCGCCGCCGCCGTGGCTGGCCCGGGGCCACCCCCAGGGTCGCTGCCAACGGGCCCCACGGGCCCCGTTGACTGGTTTGACCCAGTCAACGTGCTGACTGGGCAGCTCAGTGCCACTGACTGGTGGGGCCCCTACCCCCAGTGTCTATGACATTTGGGCCCCACTCCTGTCAGATGCCTAATTAGTAGTTTAGATTAACAAAAATGATTAGTTTAACCTAATATGTCACTGACATGTGGGGCCCTCCCCTAATTAAACCCTGTTTAGCTTAATTTAAAACCCTGGATTAGCCACTGTCTATGACAGGTGGGGCCCACTGGTCAGGTTTGACCTGGTCAGCCCCACTGTCGCCTGCTGATGTCATCATTGCATCATGCTGACGTCACCCTGCACTGTTTTGGATAATGTTGGATTAAATAGATAGAATTAATTCAGAAAATGATTAAAACTTTGAAAAATCATAGAAAATAATCCGTAGGTCAGATGAAAATAATTTATATATGAAAGTTGATCAGAAAAATTCCACGAATCTAAATATGCCATCTGTTCATCTGTCACATGCTTCTAGCATGATGAACATGGAACTTTCCCCTCCGATTCGTCTGTTCGATAAATCCACAGACCCGGGAAATATCGTCAGATATTCTCCCGCTTCGTCTGCAACGCGTAGTACTGCGTTAGTGCATACCTAGCCCTGCGCATTGCCATGTCATGCATCATGTTGCATCTGTGTGCTTTATATTTATTGTTTCTTCCCCCTCTTCTCTCCGGTAGACCCCGAGGCTGACGGTGCTGCCGAGATTGACTACGCCGTTGACGTCCAGCCTTTTGCCGCAGAGCAGCAAGGCAAGCAAAACCCCCTTGAGCATTCCGATATCACCCATCTCTCTCCCTCTTATGCTTGCATTAGATTTTTGCTACTATATTAGTTAGCTCCTATTCTGATGCATAGCCTATTTTTTATGAACTGCTTCTACTCCTGTTATCATATCAACTGTTTAGTATAGGTTGATCAGTGAACCCCTGAGACCCCCCTTAGTCCCAGTTGCCCCTGCTTTCATCGACGACACCGAGGACTTGAAGACAGAAGACTCAGTCTTCATGACTGACAAGCCGTTACCGACACATCACCACACACCCCTTAAGTATGGCACTGCAGAGCTACTACCGAGTGCCGAGGGTGATACCTCACTTAGCATTCCCGGTGTTAATTCTGTAGCGTAGCTATCGGTCATGGGTATCGAGGGTGATTCCTCCTTCCCATTTACCGGTAGCGACTCTTGCCTTACTCATACCTCGAGTGGGATCCATCGAGGGTGATTCCTCATATATCCACTTGGTGTATAGACACATAGTTACTATGACCTGGTTACAGAAACATGTTGAAGACGGGTCGGCCCCAAGGGTACCCGTGAGAGTGATATGTGGTGGGGTGCGCCGGTAAGGCACCCGAGTGTTTTTGGCGGGGCGACGGACTGCATTTCATGGTTCGCGCTTGCCCCACACTAATAAATTGCTAATGGGTTGGGTATTTAATCTGAGTTGGTCGATACGACCTTTAACGCACTAAACCTTCACGTGGGAAAGTTATGGGCACTCAGCGTCGTTGTATCAGCCGAAGCTCTTCGGACGTCAGCAATGGAGCGGCGCGCGACGGATTGGTCTGGAACGCATCGCGCTTGTTACTAAGGGGTGCTAGGACTGCTTCCGGCCGCGTATGCATCGTGCAGGAGCGCAAGGGCAAGTGGGCCCACGAACCTGCGCGCTTAGGAGTAGACCGGCGGGCTGGCCTCTTCATTGAGTCTAGGTGGGGCGACGACGTGCTGTATCCCGAGGCCGGGCATTACCCCGGAAAGTGTGTCCGGCCGGAGGTGACCAGGCGTGTTGGAAATGAGGTGCACCCCTGCAGGGAAGAACAAACTATTCGAATAGCCGTGTCCACGGTAACAGGACGACTTGGAGTTGTACCTTGACCTTATACAACTATAATTGTAATTTAAATTAAAATGAATTGTGGCTCTGGGATCGCTTCCTCGCAGGGAGTCGAGGAAGGATCTCTGGGCGTGGTTACTTAATTAAATTTGCTACAACAATATGACTATATGTGAGATACCAATCTACACTCTTCTAATGCTGCAAGATGTTGAAGATGCTAGTCTTCGATAGAACTAGGCCTTCTCCCTGTTCTTGCTTTCTGCAGTCAGTCCAGATATAACCCCTTCATTGATACCGATGCATATCTAGCATAGTTCTGATGTAAGTCTTGCGAGTACTTTGGATGAGTACTCACGCTGCTATGCCTTTTTTTCCCTCGATACGTTGCTGCGTTCAGACGTTGGAGCCCAGGAGTTGGAGTACGTTGGAGATGTCGACTACTACTACCCCGACGGAGGCCCCTACCAGCAGGATGGCGCTTTCTACGACGTAGACTTCTCCGACGTCCAGGAGTAGTTAGGAGGTTCCCAGGCAGGAGGCCTCGCCTCTTTCGATCCGTTACTTATGTTTGTGCTAGCCTTCTTAAGGCAAAACTTGTCTAAGTTATGTCTGTACTCAGATATATTTGCTTCCGCTGACTTGTGTTTATGTCGAGCTTTGTATTCGAGCCCTCGAGGCCCCTGGCTTGTAATATGAAGCAGTATGACCTTTATATTTGTGTCTTTTGTTGTGTTGTGGTATCAATCAGTGAGTCCCTAATCTTGGTCGTACGCATTGTGTGCATGATTAGCGTACGGACGAGAATGGGGGCGTCACAAGAGATTTCCTGTATTTGATTGCAGGGTTGCTTGAGAGAGACCATCTTCATCCTACACCTCCCACAGATTGATAAACCATAGGTCATCCACTTGAGGGAAAATTGCTACTGTCTTACAAAACTCTGCGCTTGGAGGCCCAACATAGTCTACAAGAATAAAGTTGCGTAGTAGACATTAGTGGCCATATAAAAATTTCAGATTTCCATAATATTAGGCTCATTTTGAGTCTAACTGAGTTAAAATGCTTTGACTCTCATGCCATATTTAATTCATGCTTTTCGTCTAACTGAGAAGGAGGGTGGTACATTTATTGCTTTGGAAATTGAATATGAGAGAATTATTTCATTGGCTAGTTAAAACTATTGCCATCCAGTTAGAATTCACCTTGGTTAATGAGAGTTCAGATTTGAGCGCTGTAAACCGGAAAGGAGGGAGTATATCCCTATATATTATGAACAGAAAGAAGCTTTTTTGAATAGTTTGTGGCCATTTTGCATGCTGTAAACTAATTTTTGGTGGCCATATTTCAAATCAATCAGCAAAAAGGAAAACATAATCAACGTGCACTCATTCTTTGTAGGTGCAATCAAATCAATAAGCAAAAAGAAGAAGAACCAACGCGTGCACCATTTCGTAGGCCTCTTTTATCTTTGGGCCTTCGACAGTCAACGCCATGCGACGGCCCAACCAGTGCTGGAGAACAAACAGGGACATAGTTTAAGCAACCCAGGGAGCACATGATCCACAAATTAAGCTTACACCGCAGTAATAACATCTCTAACGAGTGAAGACCAGCAAGTAAGAAAATCCTAGGGCAACTATACAAAAATAAAATCCTAAAGCTATCAGATTCGCCTGCTTGTTCAATTGAATCATCTGCCTCAAGTTCTTGTTCATCTTCATGAATTCTCCCTTCAAATCCGCATCCCCAACTGTCGGAGCAGCACTTTCAGACACCAAATTCCGCACGGCTGACGGCAGCTTGAGCTCCTGGGTTGGGGCCCCATTGAATTGAATCAATCCCTTCCCTTGAAGCATTAGAACATAGTCATCCAGCCATTCAAAATGTGTGCATTTCTTCCCGATCTGAAACGAAATCATGAGCCCTACATCCGAGATCCAACGAAAAGAATTAAAAGCAAAGAGGAAAATCATGAGATCTAACCTGCCCCTCTGGCTTGCTCTCATGAACTCGCGCCCAAAGTTGTCGTTCCTGTCCTCCTTAGAAGTCAACCGTTTCAGTGGCGCGGTGCGTGGGCTGTCAGGACATGGCAGCATGGGCAGTTGACCATACTGGGTCCACACGAGGCGGGAGGCTGAGGTGGAGCTCGACATATCTCGTCGCCGGGGAAGACGAAGCAGATGAAGGGCTCTCGTCGTCGCCACAGAAGAAGAAGCAGAGGAAAGGGGAGGCAATGCCGCAGTGGTGTGCGAGCAGAACCAACCTCTCTCCGTCTCGCGGATCGCCCCAACGATCCAACGATGCGGAGCAGTCCATGTGATCCAACGGCGCGCAGCCTGCCCTGAGAATTCCTTCTAGAAGACCATATTTGAGGGCTATCGCTCGGTGCTAGGGTATGATCGGACGGCTAAATTCGACGCTAGGGTTTGGGAAGATGATGCGGGTTTTGATTCGGTCAGTGGGATTATCTTAGGTTTGACCGACTTTCAAATGACCTTAAGTAATTCAAAAAAATCAAAAAAATATGAAACCTTAGCGTTTCATCGTTTCATAAGACATAGTTACCATAAAAAATTATAAACTTGGTTTAGGGACATTTTTATGAAAAAACTTTTTTTGATGTGACCTAGCATTTCCAACTTCAAATGAGCAGAACTAATTCAAAAAAAATCAAAAACATGGAAGACTTGCGCGCAATGCCGTTGTATGTGACATGGTTATGACAAAAAAATCTTGGTTTATGGACATTTCCATGAAAACTCCTTTCACAAAAATGAGCTATCACGTACGAGGTTGTATAGAGTTCGAGAAGAGAGTGATAGTGGGTATAGGTTTACGGGTTTTTTTAAATCAAGAAAATCACAAAGCTTCGTTTTAGTGTCAATAAGAAGGATCGAGACTTATTTTTTCATTATTCAAATTTTGCCACGTGTAATAATCCAAATTGTCGCCAACATCAACAACAACAACAACAAAGACTTTAGTCCCAAACAATAATTCAAATTATGCACACATCACATCACAGAGCAATGGACTTCAAATGTTGAATCCAATTTCGAATTATTACAAATCCTTAAAATTCAAAGGTTAGTTCAAATTCAAATTTTGCCTCCAGTTTTGGATTATTACAAATCCTTAAAGTTCAAAGTTTACAAATTGCATTCAACGTTTAAAGTTCACATCTTTGCCTTGCTCCTTGTGTTCCTAGACGGTTTAACAGACTTGCTCCTGGTTTCCCTAGCTAGGATATCCACCTTTTCTTCTTCCTTTTGATCTTTGCTTCGGTTGGTAACTGTTGAGGTGCTGACGGAGAACTTCGACTGGCCAGTTGATGGGGTTCAATAGCTTCAAAACCTTCATAAACCATGGCTTCAAATTTTGCATCGGATGATGACTGAACCGAAGTTTCTTTTTCTCTTGGCCTTTTCTCTCCTTTTCCTTTAATTTCCCTAGAGCTAGGTCAAACAGAAAAAAGAGTATAAGCCATCGATAAAAAAACAGAAGAAATGCACAAAAAGGGAAGGTTGTTGCACACATACCAAGCTGCCAGCAGTGCTAATTCAGTTGCTTCATTCCCCTCTGCATTAGCTACACTCTGCTCTAATGCCGGATTCTCCTTTGCATTAGCTGCAATCTGCTCTAATGCCGGATTCTCCTCTGCATTAGCTCCAACCTGCTCTAATGCTGCATTCTCAATTGCATTTGTTGTTGCCCATTGTTCCTCTTCTCCAAATGAAGTATCCACTGGATTGGTACATAACCTAGCAATGTGCCCTAGGATTCCACATTTTTTGCACTTACGCCGTCTTTTTACATGGCCCTCTTCACCTCTTCTGTTCCTGTTCTTCCTTGGTCTTCCTGGTGGTCTAGTCAGTACAGGAGAATGTAGTTTGAACCCTGGATCTACTATGTTCCATTGGTATTTTCCCAAGAGTGCACGCACATTGGAAGCATAAGCAACCCTAAATTTGGCAACAGAAAAATATTCAGAGATATATTGATCAACTTCACCATATTCACCATCGATAATAGTCATCAGATGTAGGGCATGTATGCATGGCTTCTCACGGAGCTGCCATTGCCTACAACTGCATTCCCTAGTTTCTAGGTTAACTGGATATCTCCATTCCCTGTTTTACTATTAGTATATGTTACCTCAGCCTCGTGTGTCGCCGCTCGAATGCATTTCCTTCTGCTCAGTCCTCTTGCATTGGCATGCAATGCCTTAATAAGAGATGGGAGCATAAGATGGCCAATATATTCTTTTTCTGCAATTCTTTTGCGAAGAGCCATCTTTATCATGATCATCCGCCGAATCTTATCAAATATTTGCCATATAAGAAGCCCTTTCAATGACTTGATCTTTGAATTGAAACACTTTGCCAGGTTACTGGTCACATGGTCTACTTTGCATATTGCATTGAATTTGCTTCTTGCCCACAACTTTCCATGGTGTGCATCTAGGTACTCCTTCACCAGAGGATTGTGAGCATACTACACTCTCAATTGATGCTCATGCTTCCTCTCACTGCATGTGTATGATGCTGGCCATAAGTTCTCATCATAAACTTTACCTTTGAACTTGCTTCTGAAATTTTGCGCTAGGTGTCGCATACATTCCCTATGCTCCACTCCAGGGAATACAATTTCCACTGCACTCTCCAAACCCTTGCAAGCATCTGTGTGTATAGCTAAACCTGGGGGTGTACATATAAGGTTGCGCAACTGTTGCAGAAACCAGACCCAACTTTCCTTGGACTCTGCCTCCACCACACCAAATGCAACTGGGAATAGCCAGTTGTGTCCATCAACTGCAGAAGCTGCCACCGGTTGTCCTCTCCACCTTCCATTCGAAGCAGTTGCATCAATAGCCAAATAGGGCCTGCAACCATCCAGAAACCCCTACCAACAAGCCTTGAAACAAACAAAAGCCATCCTGAAGTTGTTCAAAAAAATGCCATCCTGAAGCACTCCTTCTCAAATGACTTCCCTTTTATTTTGTATGGAACTGTATGCTTCTCAATCTCTACAACACTCCCTGGACTAGCAGCTTCCACTTCAGCTTTAAATGTGTAGAGCAACTGAAAGCTCTCATTCCAAGGGACATTAATCCTGTCAAGAGCTATTTCCTTACCATAAAAAACCTTCATGTAAGGTACAACAATCTTGTACCTTTCAAATAGCTTCCCTTGGAGTTCTGTTGAACCAAGTGTTGGTTTTTCTCTCAACCAATCCAAAATTATATCTGCCACCCATCTACTCTTTGCTAGCTTTGGTTTAGCCTTCCCCCTCCCCCTCCAGGTGGAAAAGTGTGCTGGTGTGGGTTCCTTTTTATCTAAAACAAATATGATCTGAAAACATTACACAATGATCTAAAAATAGAATCCATATATACTAAAATACACAAACTTGAATGAACTTGCTCCTCAACATACGTGATGCATGCAACCTCCATCTACACCTATCATATGGGCAACGAACAGTGAACCTTGATGGCTCACTCCTTTCAATCACATATGTATTTTGTGTGAGAATGCAGGATGTAGTCACTGCATTATGACAGTCCACCATCGACTGGAATACGGTGCCGACACAAAGCTGAGGATCTTCCCTGTTCCACTCAATTGTTGGCATGTCCTCACCATCATATTCATCTAAAACTAAGCTGATGATGTTCTCCTCCCTCTCTTCATCGTCGGTGTCATCAAATCTAGCAAGGCTGATAGGTTGCTCCTGAAATTCATCTTCCATTGCTTGTTTACTGGCAATATCTACAAGGTCGGGGAACATATTCTCATCCTCGTCATCAGGTCGAGGCACCTCTTCGTCTGGCTCTCCATCCTGTACTACATCGGCTGCGACAGTGACAGGAGAAGCAGCACAAGAAACGACATCAGATATATTGTGACTTTCAGAACCACTAGCTCTGCTTGATTTCGACCTACAAGGAGTGTCGGGGCGCTCTCCGTTAGCAGAGGCAGAAGATTCCTGAACACCCTTCCCCTTCTCACGTTCATTGCGTCGCTGAAGCACCTCGATATGGATTTTATCGAAGCGGCTTTCAGCATTCAAAGTAAAGAGCAATCCCAGATGCTCATCGCAAGTTAGTGGTATAAATTTTTGCTTGGTACTGCTGAAAAATTTCAGTTCAACAGCATCGGCAATGCTCCATCCATATGGAGAATTTCGGTGCGCCGCGAGAAAATCTTTGAACGACATACTGGTTTCTACCACCTTCGGATAGAAAAATCCAGTAAGCATATGCAGTTTTCTACCGCGCAACACACTAACTTCCATCCTAACCGACAGCCGAAAAGCAAGCGCAGGATCAATCCTATTCGATTCAAATAAGGGGTGTTGTTAGGCTGGGAACAATTCAGCAAAATTTGAACGATTCAAGCGACTAGCGGTCAAAAAGGGCTGAATTTATGAATTAGCAAATTAGTTAGAGGGGAAAACGACGCTTACCCAGGTGTAATCCATGAATTATCCACCGCCGATTCCACCCAATCCTCTCCACGGTCGATGGGGTTGAGAGCCTACTCCCCCGACATCGCTGCTTAATCCAGATGGGGATGTGGGGGTATATCTGGCGGAGGGCACGATTGCGGCGGAGGCAGAATGGGGTTAGAGGTTGGAGGGCATGACGGCGGCGGAGGGGGCGGAGCACGGCGGTGGAGGGGGCGGAGCGGCGCGGTGCTGTAGGTCTCGAACTCGAGGTTCAGACAAGCCCATCCGACATGTCTCAATGCGGCCCCACACGTCAGAATAGTCAAAGGAGGAGTCGTTCCGACATGGCCCCACTCGTCAGAGTTAACGGTCAAACCATTGACCCGACGAAATCCTCCACTGTGACCATTTGTGAGGGTTTCGAACAAGGGAGTGGGGAAAAGTGAGCAAAAGTTAAGAGCGTGGGGATGAGTCAGTACAACTAAGGAACTAGGGGCACAAATGTAAAAAAAAACCTTGATGTTACTACTAAACTTGCTAATAGAGACACCATCACACCACTTTGGATTGTTAGAGATGTTGAAGTCTTGTGTGGGAAAGTAAATTACCCTACTGATTTTCTAGTTCTTGGCTCCCCACAAGATGACTTCTGTCCCATTATCTTTGGTAGACCTTTCTTGAACACCGTTAATGCTAAGATAGATTGCACAAAAACAGACTGTCGGTGTCAGTTTTGGTGGTGTGTCTCATGAGTTTAATTTTTCCAAGTTTAGTAGACAACCTCGTGATAGAACATTATCTAGTAAGGATGAAATAATTGGTCTTGCTTCTATTGTCGTGCCTCCTTGATACGTCCATTTTGCATCATGCTTTTATATCGATATTTATTGCATTATGGGATGTTAATACACATTATGGTACAATACTTATGCCTTTTCTCTCTTATTTTACAAGGTTTACATGAAGAGGGAGAATGCCGGCAGCTGGAATTCTGGACTAGAAAAGGAGCAAATCTGAGATACCTATTCTGCACAACTCCAAAAGTCCTGAAAATCTATAGAGAATTGTTTTGGAATATATAAAAAATATTGGGCGAAGAATATACCAGGGGGGACCCACCAGGCAGTCACAAGCCAGGGGGCGCGCCCTACCCCCTGGGCACGCCCCTGTGGCTTGTGACCCACCTGGCAGGCCTCTGGTGCCCATCTTCTGCTATATGAAGGGTTTTGACCTGGAAAAAATCATAAGAGAGCTTTCGGGATGAAGCGCCGCCGTCTCGAGGCGGAACCTGGGCAGAAGCAATCTAGGGCTCCGGCGGAGCTGTTCTGCCAGGGAAACTTCCCTCCCGGAGGGGGAAATCGAAGCCATCGTCATCACCAACTATCCTCTCATCGAGAGGGGGTCAATCTCCATCAACATCTTCACCAGCACCATCTCCGCTCCAAACCCTAGTTCATCTCTTGTATCCGATCTTTGTCTCAAAACCTCAGATTGGTACCTGTGGGTTGCTAGTAGTGTTGATTACTCCTTGTAGTTGATGCTAGTTGGTTTACTTGGTGGAAGATCATATGTTCAGATCCTTAATAATCATTAATACTCCTCTAATTATGAGCATTAATATGCTTTGTGAGTAGTTACGTTTGTTCCTGAGGACATGGGATAACTCTTGTTATAAGTAATCATGTGAATTTGGTATTCGTTCGATATTTTGATGAGATGTATGTTGTCTCTCCTCTAGTGGTGTTATGTGAACGTCGACTACATGACACTTCACCATTGTTTGGGCCTAGAGGAAGGCATTGGGAAGTCATAAGTAGATGATGGGTTGCTAGAGTGACAGAAGCTTAAACCCTAGTTTATGTGTTGCTTCGTAAGGGGCTGATTTGGATCCACATGTTTCATGCTATGGTTAGATTTATCTTAATTCTTCTTTCGTAGTTGCGGATGCTTGCGAGAGGGGTTAATCATAAGTGGGAGGCTTGTCCAAGTAAGGACAGCACCCAAGCACCGGTCCACCCACATATCAAATTATCAAAGTAACGAACGCGAATCATATGAGCATGATGAAAACTAGCTTGACAGAAATTCCCATGTGTCCTCGGGAGCGCTTTGCTTTACATAAGAGTTTGTCCAGGCTTGTCCTTTGCTATAAAAAGGATTGGGCCACCTTTCTGCACCTTTGCTACACTTGTTACTTGCTACCCGTTACGAATTATCTTATCACAAAACTATCTGTTACCAATAATTTCAGTGCTTGCAGAGAATACCTTACTGAAATCCGCTTGTCATTTCCTTCTGCTCCTCGTTGGGTTCGACACTCTTACTTATCGAAAGGACTACAATAGATCCCCTATACTTTTGGGTCATCAAGACTCTTTTCTGGCACCGTTGCCGGGGAGTGAAGCGCCTTTGGTGAGTGGAACTTGGTAAGGAAAATTTTATATATTGTGCTAAAATTTACTGTCACTTGTTACTATGGAAAATAATCCTTTGAGGGGCTTGTTTGGGGTATCTTCACCTCGACCGGAAGCAAAAAGAGATGCTCCTCAACCTACTACACCTACTAAAAATATTTATTATGAAATTCCTTCAGGTATGATAGAGAAACTGCTAGCTAATCCTTATGCAGGAGATGGAACACTACATCCTGATTTGCATCTAATCTATGTGGATGAAGTTTGTGGATTATTTAAGCTTGCAGGTTTGCCCGAGGATGATGTCAAGAAGAAGGTCTTTCCTTTATATTTGAAGGAGAAGGCATTGACATGGTATAGGCTATGTGATGATATCGGATCATGGAACAACAACCGATTAAAATTGGAATTTCATCAGAAGTTTTATCCTATGCATGTGGTTCATCGTGATCGGAATTATATTTACAATTTTTGTCCTCGTGAAGGAGAAAGAATCGCTCAAGCTTGGGGGAGGCTTAAGTCATTGTTATATTCATGCCCCAATCATGAGCTCCCAAGAGAAATTATTATTCAGAATTTTTATGCTCGGCTTTCTCGTAATAATCAATCCATGCTCGATACTTCTTGTGCTGGTTCCTTTATGAAGAAAGATATTGAATTCAAATGGGACTTATTGGAAAGAATTAAATGCAACTCTGAAGATTGGGAACTCGACGAAGGTAATGAGTCAGGTATAAACCTTAAGTTTGATTGTGTTAAATCCTTTATAGACACCGATGCTTTTCGTGAATTTAGCACTAAATATGGACTTGACTCTGAGATAGTAGCTTCTTTCTGTGAATGTTTTGCTACTCATGTTGATCTCCCTAAGGAGAAGTGGTTTAAATATCATCCTCCCATTGAAGTGAAGGTAGTTGAACCTATTAAAGTTGAAGAAAAAACCATTACTTATAATGTTGATCCTGTTGTTCCTACCGCTTATATTGAGAAACCACCTTTCCCTGTTAGGTTAAAGGAACATGCTAAAGCTTCAACTGTGGTTCGTAAGAGTTGTACTAGAACACCTACGCCCCCTGAACAAATTAAAGTTGAACCTAGTATTGCTATGGTTAAAGATCTCTTGGTTGATAATATTGATGGGCATGTCATTCATTTCTGTGATGAAGCTGCTAGAATTGCTAGACCTGATGCTAAAGATAAACATAGACCTGTTGTTGGCATGCCTGTTGTTTCTGTTAAAATAGGAGATCATTGTTATCATGGCTTATGTGATGTGGGTGCTAGTGTGAGTGCAATTCCTTTCACCTTATATCAAGAAATTATGAATGATATTGCACCGGCTGAATTAGAAGAAATTGATGTTACCATTAAGCTGGCCAATAGAGATACTATTGCACCAATTGGGATTGTTAGAGATGTTGAAGTCTTGTGTGGGAAAATAAAGTATCCTACTAATTTTCTTGTTCTTGGTTCCCCACAAGATGATTTTTGTCCCATTATATTTGGTAGACCCTTCTTGAATACTGTTAATGCTAAGATCGATTGTGAGAAAGAAACTGTTACTGTAAGTTTTGGGGATGTGTCTCATGAGTTCAATTTCTCTAAATTTCGTAGACAACCCCATGATAAGGAATTGCCTAGTAAAGATGAAATTATTGGTCTTGCTTCTATTGCTGTGCCTCCTACTGATCCTTTAGAACAATATTTACTAGACCATGAAAACGATATGCATATGAATGAAAGGAATGAAATAGATAAGATCTTCTTTGATCAGCAGCCTATTTTGAAACACAACCTACCAGTTGAAATATTTGGGGATCCTCCTCCACCCAAGGGTGATCCCGTGTTTGAGCTTAAACAATTGCCTGATACTCTGAAATGTGCTTATCTTGATGAAAAGGAGATATATCCTGTTATTATTAGTGCTAACCTTTCAGAGCATGAAGAAAAGAGATTATTGAAAACTTTGAGGAAGCACCGTGCTGCTATTGGATATACTCTTGATGATCTTAAGGGCATTAGTCCCACTCTATGTCAGCATAAAATTAATATGGAGCCCGATGCTAAACGAGTTGTTGATCACCAACGACAGTTAAATCCTAAAATGAAAGAAGTGGTAAGAAATGAAATACTAAAGGTTCTGGAGGCGGGTATAATTTATCCTATTGCTGATAGTAGATGGGTTAGTCCCATTCATTGTGTCCCTAAGAAAGGAGGTATTACCGTTGTTCCTAATGATAAAAATGAATTGATCCCGCAAAGGATTGTTACATGATATAGAATGGTAATTGATTTTAGGAAATTAAATAAAGCTACTAGGAAAGATCATTACCCTCTACCTTTTATTGATCAAATGCTAGAGACTATCCAAACACACACACTTCTGCTTTCTAGATGGTTATTCTGGTTTCTCTCAAATACCTGTGTCAAAAGAGGATCAAGAAAAGACCACTTTTACTTGTCCTTTCGGTACCTTTGCTTATAGACGTATGCCTTTTGGTTTATGCAATGCACCTACTACCTTTCAAAGATGTATGATGGCTATATTCTCTGACTTTTGTGAAAAGATTGTTGAGGTTTTCATGGATGATTTTTCCGTTTACGGAACTTCTTTTGATGATTGCTTGAGCAACCTTGATCGAGTTTTGCAGAGATGCAAAGAAACTAATCTGGTCTTGAATTGGGAAAAGTGCCACTTTATGGTTAATGAAGGTATTGTCTTGGGACACAAAATCTCCGAAAGAGGTATTGAAGTTGATAAAGCCAAAGTTGATGCTATTGAAAAAATGCCGTGTCCTACGGATATCAGAGGTATAAGAAGTTTCCTTGGTCGTGCTGGTTTCTATAGGAGGTTTATTAAAGACTTCTCTAAGATTTCTTGGCCTCTCACTAATCTTTTGCAAAAAGACGTTCCGTTCGTTTTTGATGATGATCGTGTAGAAGCATTTGAAATTCTTAAGAATGACTTGATTTCCACACCTATTGTTCAACCATCTGATTGGAACCTACCCTTTGAAATTATGTGTGATGCTAGTGATTATGCTGTTGGTGCTGTTCTAGGACAAAGAGTTGATAAGAAATGAAATGTTATCCATTATGCTAGTAAAACTCTAGACAGTGCTCAAAGAAACTATGCTACCACTGAAAAGGAATTTTTAGCGGTTGTGTTTGCTTGTGATAAGTTCAGACCTTATATTGTTGATTCCAAAGTAACTGTTCACACCGATCATGCTGCTATTAAATACCTTATGGAAAAGAAAGATGCTAAACCTAGACTTATTAGATGGGTTCTTCTGCTACAAGAATTTGATTTGCATATTATTGATAGAAAGGGTGCTGATAACCCCGTAGCAGATAACTTGTCTAGATTGGAGAATGTTCTTGATGACCCACTACCTATTGATGATAGCTTTCCTGATGAAAAATTAGCTGTCATAAATGCTTCGCGTAATGCTCCATGGTATGCTGATTATGCTAATTACATTGTTGCTAAATTTATACCGCCTAGTTTCACATACCAACAAAAGAAAAAGTTCTTCTATGATTTAAGACATTACTTCTGGGATGATCCACACCTTTATAAAGAAGGAGTAGATGGTGTTATTAGACGTTGTGTACCTGAGTATGAACAGGAACAGATCCTACGCAAGTGTCACTCCGAGGCCTATGGAGGACACCACGCTGGAGATAGAACTGCACACAAGGTATTACAATCTGGTTTTTATTGGCCTACTCTCTTCAAGGATGCTCGTAAGTTTGTCTTGTCTTGTGATGAATGTCAAAGAATTGGTAATATTAGTAGACGTCAGGAAATGCCTATGAATTACTCTCTTGTTATTGAACCATTTGATGTTTGGGGTTTTGATTATATGGGACCTTTTCCACAGTCTAACGGGTATACTCATATTCTAGTTGCTGTTGATTATGTTACTAAGTGGGTAGAAGCTATTCCAACTAGTAGCGATGATCATAACACTTCTATTAAAATGCTTAAAGAAGTTATTTTCCCTAGATTTGGAGTCCCTAGATATTTAATGACTGATGGTGGTTCACACTTTATTCATGGTGCTTTCCGTAAATTGCTTGCTAAGTATGATGTTAACCATAGAATTGCATCTCCTTATCATCCTCAGTCTAGTGGTCAAGTAGAATTGAGCAATAGAGAAATTAAATTGATCTTGCAAAAGACTGTTAATTGATCTAGAAAGAATTGGTCTAAGAAACTTGATGATGCATTATGGGCTTATAGAACTGCTTACAAAAACCCTATGGGTATGTCTCCGTACAAAATGGTTTATGGTAAAGCATGTCACTTACCTCTAGAACTAGAACATAAAGCTTATTGGGCAATCAAAGAGCTCAACTATGATTTCAAACTTGCTGGTGAGAAGAGGTTATTTGGCATTAGCTCACTTGATGAATGGAGAACCAAGGCCTATGAGAATGCCATGTTTTTTAAAGAAAAGGTTAAGAGATGGCATGATAAAAGGATACAAAAGTGTGAATTCAATGTAGGTGATCTTGTCTTGTTATACAATTCTCGTTTAAGATTTTTTGCAGGAAAACTTCCCTCTAAATGGGAAGGGCCTTACATTATCGAGGAAGTATATCGTTCCGGTGCCATCAAGATCAACAACGCCGAAGGCACAAATCCGAAGGTGGTAAACGGGCAAAGAATCAAATACTATATCTCAGGTACTCCCATAAATGTTGAAACTAATATTATCAATACCATAACCCTGGAGGAGTACATTAAGGAGACCTACCAGAAAGTTTCAGACTCCGAAAAGGAATAGGTATGTGATACGGTAAGCAAACCAACTCCAAAACTTTTCCAATGGCAATTTTTCTCCATTTTGGAATATTTAAAAATTTAGGAAAATTTAAAGTACTCCGAAAAGTGCACGAGGAGGCGACAAGCCAGGGGGGCGCGCCCTACCCCCCTGGGCGCGCCCCTGTGGCTTGTGGCCACCCCGTGCATCATCCGGACTCCTTTTTCTTGTGGTATACTCCTTTAGGTCGGAAAAAAATTCATTATATAATCTCCCGAAGGTTTTGACCTTCGTATCACGACAATACCCCATGTTTTCGTTTTGAGCTGTTTCTGCAGCAGATTAAGAGCAATATGTCGTCCCAAGACTCAGATGGGGAGAGCTATATATCGCATTATCTTGCCAATCCCAAGCTCTATGGGGACTTAGATCCTTATGGATTGTTCTCGGAGGAGGAACAAGAAGGCAAGTATGAGGAAGAAAGCTTGGATGGAGAGGAGACCCCCCTGCCTCGACCAGGAGATATGCACGTGGAGTTCAGGAAATCTAGCCTTCCAAACACAAGGAGGAAACCCGAGGTTCTATTTATCCCTTCTTGTTTCCTGCAGGAGAGCAAGCAAGAATTATGTGAAAGGATATTGAAGCTTGAGCAGGAAGTAGACGATCTGAGGGAACATAATTTTATACTTAGGAGGAAACAAGACAAGCTTTCAACCTCATCAACAACTCCAACATAACAACCTCCGAACGAAGACAACTAAATACATGGGTCTGGGCCCTCCCCTTGGCTTGTGCCAAGCTTGGGGGAGGTGCCCCGGTATCGTATCACCATCACATCTTTTACTTTTATTGTTTTTCTTAGTCCGATCCTTTTGGTTATATCTTGATCTAGTAGAATAAAGTTTTCAGTGTGGTCTAGTTTTGAGTTTTGCTTTATGTCCCCCCTATGTAAGCAAGTCCGAGAGTTATATAATAAAAAGTAATTTTGAGTTGAGGGCTTTGCTTGCTTGTTATGGTCTTGAGAAAAACAAATAGAAAGAAGTATAGAATAAAAGCAAAGAGTATATATGATGATCTTATGGGGACTAATGACTTCACATATAAGAAGTATGTCGATTGAAATTTGTTGTGAGTTGACAAACATAGCGATTGGTCATTGTTGCAATTAAAAGGAAGTAATAAAGAAAGAGAGGTTCACATATAAATATATTATCTTGGACATCTTTTATGATTGTGAGCACTCATTAAAATATTATATGCCAAAAAGTTGATGTTGGACAAGGAAGACAACATAATGGTTTATGTTTGCTTATTTCCGAATAGAAGTTATATGATTATAGATCCTTCAACATGTGACGCTTGCTTCCACCCCATATCAGGCAAAACTTCCGCACCAAGTAGAGATACTATGTGTGCATCCAAACACCCTTAACCCAGTTTTGCCATGAGAGTCCACCATACCTACCTATGGATTGAGTAAGATCCTTCAAGTAAGTTGTCATCGGTGCAAGCAATAAAAAATTTGCTCTCTAAATATGTGTGATCTATTAGTGTGAGGAAAATAAACTTTATACGAACTTGTGATATGGAAGAAATAAAAGCGACAGACTGCATAATAAAGTTCTTTATCACAAGGGGCAATATAAAGTGACGTTCTTTTAAATTAAGGGATTGAGCATCCAACTATAAAAGCGCATGACAACCTCTGCTTCCCTCTGCGAAGGGCCTATCTGTTACTTTTATTTTCTAGTACTTACCTTTATGCAAGAGTCGTGGTGATCTTCACCGCTTCCTTTATTTCGCCTTTATCTCTTGGCAAGCGTCATGTGTTGTGGAATGATCTACACACATATATCCACTCGGATGTGGGTGAGCATGAGTTATTTCTGTTGACATTACCCTTGAGGTAAATAGTTGGGAGGCAAAACTATAAGCCCCTATCTTTCTCTGTGTCCGATTGAAGCCTTTACCTCATAGGTACCGCGTGAGTGTTAGCAATTATGAAAGACTAAAAGATGATTGAGTATGTGGATTTGCTTTACAAGCTCTTATATTGACTCTTTCCGATGTTATGATAAATTGGAATTGCTTCAATGACTGAGATCATAGTTTGTTGGTTCTCAATAGAGTTCTTGATTCATACATTACCTTATGAATGAATTGTTACTTTAGCATAAGAAATTATATGCCAATATATGTTGCTGTTCTAAAGATGACCATGATGCCTTCATGTCCGTATTTTATCGACACCTCTATCTCTAAACATGTGGACATATTTATCGATTTCAGCTTTCGCTTGAGGACAAGCGAGGTCTAAGCTTGGAGGAGTTGATATGTCCATTTTGCATCATGCTTTTATATCGATATTTATTGCATTATGGGCTGTTAATACACATTATGGTACAATACTTATGCCTTTTCTCTCTTATTTTACAAGGTTTACATGAAGAGGGAGAATGCCGGCAGCTGGAATTCTGGACTGGAAAAGGAGAAAATCTGAGATACCTATTCTGCACAACTCCAAAAGTCCTAAAAATCCACGGGGAATTGTTTTGGAATATATAAAAAATATTGGGCGAAGAATATACCAGGGGGGGCCCACCAGGCAGTCACAAGCCAGGGGGCGCACCCTACCCCCCTGGCGCGCCCCTGTGGCTTGTGACCCACCTGGTAGACCTCTGGTGCCCATCTTCTGCTATATGGACGGTTTTGACCTGGAAAAAATCATAAGAGAGCTTTTGGGATGAAGCGCCGCCGTCTCGAGGCGGAACCTGGGTAGAAGCAATCTAGGGCTCCGACGGAGCTGTTCTGCCGGGGAAACTTCCCTCCCGGAGGGGGAAATCGAAGCCATCGTCATCACCAACGATCCTCTCATCGAGAGGGGGTCAATCTCCATCAACATCTTCACCAGCACCATCTCCTCTCCAAACCCTAGTTCATCTCTTGTATCTGATCTTTGTCTCAAAACCTCAGATTGGTACCTGTGGGTTGCTAGTAGTGTTGATTACTCCTTGTAGTTGATGCTAGTTGGTTTACTTGGTGGAAGATCATATGTTCAGATCCTTAATAATCATTAATACTCCTCTGGTTATGAACATTAATATGCTTTGTGAGTAGTTACGTTTGTTCCTGAGGACATGGGATAAGTCTTGTTATAAGTAATCATGTGAATTTGGTATTCGTTCGATATTTTGATGAGATGTATGTTGTCTCTCCTCTAGTGGTGTTATGTGAACGTCGACTACATGACACTTCACCATTGTTTGGGCCTAGAGGAAGGCATTGGGAAGTAATAAGTAGATGATGGGTTGCTCGAGTGACAGAAGCTTAAACCCTAGTTTATGCGTTGCTTCGTAAGGGGCTGATTTTGATCCACATGTTTCATGATGTGGTTAGATTTATCTTAATTCTTCTTTCGTAGTTGCGGATGCTTGCGAGAGGGTTTAATCATAAGTGGGAGGCTTGTCCAAGTAAGGACAACACCCAAGCACCGGTCCACCCACATATCAAATTATCAAAGTAACGAACGCGAATCATATGAGCATGATGAAAACTAGCTTGACAGAAATTCCCATGTGTCCTCAGGAGCGCTTTGCTTTACATAAGAGTTTGTCCAGGCTTGTCCTTTGCTATAAAAAGGATTGGGCCACCTTGCTGAACCTTTGCTACACTTGTTACTTGCTACCTGTTACGAATTATCTTATCACAAAACTATCTGTTACCGATAATTTCAGTGCTTGCAGAGAATACCTTACTGAAAACCGCTTGTCATTTCCTTCTGCTCCTTGTTGGGTTCGACACTCTTACTTATCGAAAGGACTACGATAGATCCCCTATACTTGTGGGTCATCACTCCTACTGATCCATTAGAACAATATTTGCTCGACCATGAAAATGATATGCACTTGCGTGAAAGAAATGAAATAGATCAAATTTTCTTTGAACAACAACCACTCCTAAAACACAATTTGAGGTCCTCCTCCACCTAAAAATTATCCTGTGTTTGAATTAAAACAGTTGCCTGACACTTTGAAGTATGCTTATCTTGATGAGAAAAAGATATATCCTGTTATTATTAGTGCTAAACTTTCAGAACATGATGAAGAAAGATTATTAAAAATTCCGAGGAAGCACCGGGCTGCTATTGGATATACTCTTGATGATCTTAAGGGCATTAGTCCCACTCTATGTCAGCACAAGATCAATATGGAACCTGATGCTAAACCCGTTGTTGATCACCAATGACGATTGAATACTAAGATGAAACAAGTGGTAAGAACTAAAATATTAAAGCTTCTTGAAGCAGGTATAATCTATCCCATAGCTGATAGTAGATGGGTAAGTCCCGTTCATTGTGTCCCTAAGAAGGGAGGTATTACTGTTGTTCCTAATGATAAAAATGAACTCATCCCACAAAGAATTGTCAGTGACTATAGAATGGTAATTGATTTTAGAAAATTAAATAAAGCTACTAGAAAAGATCATTAGCCTCTACCTTTCATTGATCCAATGCTAGATAGATTATCTAAGCACACACACTTTTGTTTTCTAGATGGATATTCTGGTTTCTCCAAAATACCTGTATCACAATCTGATCAAGAGAAAACCACCTTTACGTGTCCTTTTGGAACCTATGCTTATAGACGTATGCCTTTTGGTTTATGCAATGCACCTGCTACCTTTCAAAGATGTATGACTGCTATATTCTCTGATTTTTGTGAAAAGATTGTGGAGGTTTTCATGGATGATTTCTCCATTTTCGGAACTTCTTTTGATGATTGCTTAAGCAACCTTGATCGAGTTTTGCAGAGATGTGAACAAACTAATCTTGTCTTGAATTGGGAGAAGTGCCACTTTATGGTTAATGAAGGTATTGTCTTGGGGCATAAAATATCTGAACGAGGTATTGAGGTGGATAAAGCTAAAGTTGATGCAATTGGGAAAATGCCATGTCCTAAAGATATTAAAGGTATTCGGAGTTTCCTTGGTCATGCTGGTTTCTATAGGAGGTTCATTAAAGATTTCTCTAAAATTTCGAGGCCTCTTACTAATCTTTTACAAAAGGACATTCTATTTGTTTTTGATGATGATTGTGTAGAAGCCTTTGAAACACTCAAGAAAGCCTTAACTTCCGCGGCTATCGTTCATCCTCCTGATTGGAACTTGCCTTTTGAAATTATGTGTGATGCTAGTGATTATGATGTTGGTGTTGTTCTAGGACAAAGAGTTGATAAGAAATTAAATGTTATCCGTTATGCTAGCAAAACTCTAGACAGTGCCCAACAAAACTATGCTACTTCTGAAAAAGATTTCTTAGCAGTTGTGTTTGCTTGTGACAAATTTAGATCTTACATTGTTGACTCCAAAGTTATTGTTCACACAGATCATGCTGCTATAAAATATCTTATGAAAAAGAAAGATGCTAAACCTAGACTCATTAGGTGGGTTCTTTTGCTTCAAGAATTTGACTTACATATCACTGATAGGAAGGGAGCTGAGAACCCCGTAGCTGATAACTTGTCTAGGTTAGAAAATATTCTTGATGACCCACTACCTATTGATGACAGTTTTCCTGATGAACAGTTAGCTGCAATAAATGTTTCTCAAAACACTCCTTGGTATGCTGATTATGCTAACTACATTGTCGCTAAATGTATACCACCTAGTTTCACATACCAACAAAAGAAAAAATTCTTCTATGATTTAAGATATTACTTTTGGGATGGCCCACATCTTTATAAAGAAGGGGTAGATGGTATTATTAGGCGTTGCGTACTTGAGCATGAACAGGAAGAAATCCTACGGAAATGTCATTCCGAAGCTTTTGGAGGACATCATGCGGGAGATAGAACTGCTCACAAGGTATTGCAATCTGGTTTTTATTGGCGTACTCTCTTCAAGGATGCCCATAAGTTTGTCTTGTCTTGTGATGAATGTCAAATAATCGTTAATATCGGTAAGCATCAGGAAATGCCAATGAATTATTCACTTGTTGTTGAACCATTTGATGTTTGGGGTTTTGATTATATGGGACTTTTTCCTTCCTCCAATGGGTATACTCATATTTTGGTTGCTGTTGATTATGTTACTAAATGGGTAGAAGCTATTCCAACTAGTAGTGCTGATCATAACACCTCCATTAAAATGCTTAAAGAAGTTATCTTCCCGAGGTTTGGAGTCCCTAGATATTTAATGACTGATGGTGGTTCACATTTTATTCATGGTGCTTTCCGTAAGATGCTTGCTAAATATGATGTTAACCATAGAATTGCATCACCCTCTCACCCTCAATCTAGTGATCAAGTTGAACTTATAAATAGAGAAATAAAATTAATATTACAAAAAACTGTCAATAGGTCTCGAAAGAATTGGTCTAAGAAACTAGATGATGCACTTTGGGCCTATAGAACAACTTATAAAAATACTATAGGTATGTCTCCATACAAAATGGTATATGGAAAAGCTTGTCATTTGCCTCTAGAGTTAGAACATAAAGCATTTTGGGCAATTAAAGAACTCAATTATGATTTCAAACTTGCCGGTGAGAAGGGGTTATTTGATATTAGCTCACTAGATGAATGGAGAACCCATGCTTATGAAAATGCCAAACTATTCAAAGAAAAAGTTAAAAGATGGCATGACAAAAGGATCCAAAAGCGGGAATTCAAAGTTGGAGAATATGTTCTTTTGTACAACTCTCGTTTAAGATTTTTTGCAGGCAAGCTTCTTTTCCAAATGGGAAGGACCATATGTTATCGAAGAGGTTTATCGTTCTGGAGCTATCAAGATTAAAAATGCTGAAGGTACTAACCTGAAGGTGGTCAATGGACAAAGGATTAAACACTATATCTCAGGTACGCATATTAATGTTTAAAGCAATGTTATCCAAACCATGACACCGGAGGAACACATAAAAGAAACCTTCCGGAACACTCCAGAATTCTGAGAAAGAGGAGGTACGTGATACGGTAAGTAAACGGACTCCGAAAAATCTGCAAAAATATTCTATTAGATTTGGAATTTTACAAAAATTAGGAAAGCAAGAAATAAACGGGAAAGCAACCGAGGTGAGCATGATACACCAAGGCGCGCCAGCCCTGCCAGGCGCCCTGGTGGGTTGTGCCCACCTCGAACACCATCCCGACTCCGTTTTCCTTCCATATCCTTGCTTCCCAAGATAAAAAATTCTTTATATAAACCCCCAATTGTTTTGACCACTGCATCGCGGAAAAATTCTTTGTTATTGTTTCGTGCTGTTTTCTCGTCAGATCTAGATCTCCATGGCTCCACCAAGCTCCTCCAAGGACAAGTTCTTCGAGAAGGTCATCAACCCGTACTTGTCGAAGGTGATGAAGCACCCTCAAACCATTGAGATGCGTGAGGGGGTACTCCACATCCGCGATGTTCAGGGACCCAAGAGGACGGGAAGCATGGAGGCTAGGTTCGAGGCAGTGGAACAAGACATCTTCAAGTGCCAAAAGATGGTGGAGCGTGGACTTAGTGCCAATCACTCCATGATCACGGAATTCACCCGTGATCAGATGGTGCATGGCCGGTCTATGAAGGACATTGTCTTCACCTTCAACGAGCAAATCAATTTTCTGCAAAATCAAATCTATGATCTTCAAAACCAAGTTTTTGAGTATGAAGCAAGATTTAAAGGTATGAGTTTAGCTGCCAGTTGCAGGTCTCGGGGGAATCGTGCGTCAACTTTTGATGGTGCCCTTCCCCTGGAAGCCGGAGGACAAACTTACCACCTCATCACCACCACCTTCACCATCTTCACCACCAAAGGAGACTTGAGTACATGGGTATGGGCACTCCCCTTGGCTTGAGCCAAGCTTGGGGAGATGCCCCGATATCGTATCACCATCACTTTTATTTACCTTTGCCTATTTTAGTTCGATCCTTAGCTCTTTCATGATTGAGTTGAATAAAAGTTTAGTATGATCTATTTTCGAGTGTTAGTTTCGTGATCTATCTATCTATGTAATCGAGTGAGAGTTATATAATAAAGTTTAGTTTGAATTTTTGCTTCTTTACTTTCTTGTTGCAATCAAAATAGACAGGAAATAAATGAAAAGAATAATATGCTAATTTTATGGTAATTAATAACATAACATAAGGAAAAGTATAAGTGGTAAAATTTATTGGAGATTGACAAACATAGCATTGGTCAATGATGCAATTCATGAAAGAATTAATAAGGGAGGAGAAGATTCACATGCAAATACACCATCTTGGACATCTTTTATGATTGTGAGCCCCCATTAAATATTATATGCCAAAATTGTTGACGATTGACAAAGAAGACAACATAATGATTTATGTTTGTTCATATTCACATAGAAGTTATATTGTCATAGATCCTTCAACATGTGGTGCTTTCTCAATATCTTTGCTAGCAAAAAATTCCGCACTAAGTAGAGATACTACTTGTGCATCCAAAAACCCAAAACCCAAATTCATGTTTTGAGAGTCCACCATACCTACCTATGGATCGAGTAATATCCTTGAAGTAAGTTGTCATCGGTGCACCAAGGCAATAAAAATTGCTTCTAAATGTGTTTGATCAATTAGTGTAAGAAAAAATTGAGCGTTGTACGAACTTATGATGGCAAAGTAATAAAAACGACGGACTACATAATAAAGGTTGCTATCATAGGGGGGCAATATAGCGTGACGTTCTTTTACATTAAGTGGTTTGGCATACAAACCAATAAGCTCATGACAACCTCTGCTTCCCTCTGCGAAGGGACTATCTTTTACTTTTATGTATTTACTTTTATACAAGAGTCAAAGTATTCTTCCCTATTCCTTTTTACTTTTTCTTTTTGCAAGCATCATGTGGTGAGGAAAGATCTAGGCACATATATCCAGTTGGATGTGAGTGAGCATGAGTTATTATTGTTAACATCACCCTTGAGGTGAATACGTTGGGAGGCGAAACTATAAGCCCCTACCTTTCTATGTGTTCGGTTGAAACATTTTGCTCATGGGTATGTTGTGAGTGTTAGCAATCATAGAAGACTAAATGATGGTTGAGTATGTGGACTTGCCAAAAGGCTCCGACACGAGACCCTTCCTAAAAATATGATAAATTGTAGTTGCAAAGTTTGTTGGTTTTCAATAAGGTTTATGCTTTATACTCTTTGTTGTGATGAATTGTTACTTGTTCATGAGAAGTTATATGATGAAGTTATATAATAAAAGTTATATGAATAAGTTCTATGATAAAGTTTGTTCCTGCCATGATAATAAGCATGATGCTACTATGTCCGTATTTTGTTTTTATCGACACCTCTCTCTCAAACCATGTGGACATGCTTTTCAATATCGACTTTCACTTGGGGACAAGCGAGGTCTAAGCTTGGGGGAATTGATACGTCCATTTTGCATCATGATTTCTTACTATTATTTACAATGTTTTATGCATAATAATGCTTTAGGGAGTGATTCCAATGCCTTTTATCTCATAATATGCAAGGTTTACACAAAGAGGGAGAATACCGACAGTAGGAATTCTGGACCTGAAAAAGCACATCAGGATACCTATTCTGCACATGTCCAACTAAGCTGAAACTTCACGGAGAATTATTTTGGAATATATAAAAAATACTGGAGCAAATAACTACCGAAGGGGGGCCACCTGGTGAGCACAAGACACCAGGGCATGCCAGCCCCCCCAGGCGTGCCCTGGTGGGTTGTGCTCAGCATGGCCCACCTCCGGTGCCCATCTTCTGGTATTTAAGGTCTTTTGGCCTAGAAAAAATAAGGGGAGGACTTTCGGGACCGAACGCCGCCGTCTCGAGGCGGAACTTGGGCAGGAGCACTTTTGCCCTCCGGTGGAACGATTTCGCCGGGGGAACTTCCCTCCCAGAGGGGGAAATCGAATCCATTGTCATCACCAACACCCCTCTCATCTTTGGGAGGCCGATCTTCATCAACATCTTCAACAATCCCATCTCCTCTCAAACCCTAGTTCATCTCTTGTGTTCAATCTTTGTACCGGAACCTCAGATTGGTATCTGTGGGTGACTAGTAGTGTTGATTACATCTTGTAGTTGATTACTATATGGTTTATTTGATGGAAGATTATATGTTCAGATCAATTATGCTATTCAATACCCCTCTGATCTTGAGCATGAATATTATTTGTGAGTAGTTACCTTTGTTCTTGAGGTCACGGGAGAAGTCATGTTGCAAGTAATCATGTGAATTTGATATGTGTTCGATATTTTGATGATATGTATGTTGTGATTCCCTCAGTGGTGTCATGTGAACGTCGACTACATGATACTTCACCATCCTTGGGCCTAAGGCAATGCATTGTGGTGTAGTTATTAGATGATGGGTTGCTAGAGTGACAGAAGCTTAAACCCTAGCTTATGCACTACTTCGTAAGGGGCTGATTTGGATCCAAACGTTTAATGTTATGGTTAGATTTTATCTTAATACTTTTCTCGTAGTTACGGATGCTTGCGAGGGGGTTAATCATAAGTGGGAGGTTTGTTCAAGTAAGAACAACACCCAAGCACCGGTCCATCCACATATCAAATTATCAAAGTAGACAACGCGAACCAAACCAACATGATAAAAGTGACTAGATGAAATTCCCGTGTACCCTCAAGAACACTTTGCCTATTATTAGAGATTGTTCTGGCCTGTTCTTTGCCACAAAATGATTGGGCTACCTTGCTGCACTTTATTTACCGTTACCGTTACTTGCTCGTTACCAATTATCTTGCTATCAAACTATCTGTTACCTACAATTTCAGTGCTTGCAGAAATTACCTTGCTGAAAACCGCTTGTCATTTCCTTCTGCTCCTCGTTGGGTTCGACACTCTTACTTATCGAAAGGACTACGATTGACCCCCTATACTTGTGGGTCATCACTCGTTCTTGACGCGGACCCGTGGCGGGGACGGTGGCTCGTCCTTCGCTCGTGCCGGTGATGGTGGGGCCGGTTCCGTCTGACGAAGCGAACGCGGGGAGAGGGGAGAGGTGGAAGGTCTGGTGCTCTGCTCCATGGCATCAGGGAGGGGGAGGGATGAGGAAGGTCCCGTGCTCTACTCCATGGAGCCGGAGCGCGGCTTAAATAGCCGCGGCCAGGCCAGGCGGTGGGGCGGTCGGCCCGCTTCAATGCGGCGCACCTGCCGGAGTTGGTTCCTCGGAACGTGACGTCTGCATTGAAGCGACGAGGGCCAAGAGGTCGCATCCGTCTGCGTCGCCTTCCCGTCCAATCAAATCATGGTTTCAATGACGGACGCTACATGCTCTGGTCCGGCATGGATGCGGCGCAGCAAGCGGCAAGGCGCGTGGGATGTAAGGCGTGGGAAGTACAGATGGTTTTTTCGGTGGACCAGTGCGGTTAGAATCGTGCGAAGTAACAGTCCGGACTTCCATAAATCTCCGCAAGTTTGTCTTTGATTTATGGAAAAACAACATCCGGACCAATCTGCGGATCGATGCAGAACCGTGTTGGATGGTTTTCGCGGTCTGGACCGCGCGTTCGGAACAATTACGGAAGGTTTGCGGGTTTGTGTCGAAGATGTTGTGATGTACCGTGGTGCGGTACTACGATCTGGTTTATGTGGTGTAAAGACGCAGCCACGAATTTGCGCCTATTGGTCGGCGATTTGCAATGGTTTGCAAAATCGTAAACTGTGTTCGTTGCCATACAAAATAAAGGAAACAAAAATATCCTATTTTCTTTCAAAGCAAAAGCAGACTAATATGAGTACCGCTGCGGGTGCCCAGTGCACACGAGTATTTGTCGACTCATCATGGAGATTTCCAAAACCATGAGGTAAGAAAATTTGCTGTGCTTTGTGCTAGTATAACAGGTGAGATGGTAATTCACTAGAAGGGTTATGCGCGCTTTACTGCGCCCTTGAATTTATTAAAATCCTTAAAAAAATACCCACTCTATATTTCAAAATATATGATGTATTACCCTTTTGAAAAGTCAAATCTTTTTAAATTTGATTAAATTTATAGAGAAATATATCAAAATTCATAATATCAAATCGGTGTTATTAGATTCATAATGAAATTAATTTTCATATTTTTTAATATTGTGGATGTTGATATTTTTAGCTCTAAACTTGGTCAAACCTAAAGAAATTTGGCTTACCAAAAAACTAATAACCCTTATATTTTGAAACTGAAGGAGTATTTAGTTTGGCCAGTGGGGGAGACGATGGAGTGTGTTTTACGTTTATTTATAATGCGGTTATTTAGTGGGTCTTTCACGGTGTGATTCTGTGTTATCCGCTAATCAATCCATATTTATGTGGGGATATTTTTTCATCGTTGGTAATATGTACTATATTCGTGCTATAGTATCACATGGTGGCATTTTTTTTGTTGGGGAACGTTGCATGGGAAACAAAAAAAATCCTACGCACACGCAAGATCTATCCATGGTGATGAGCATCTACGAGAGGGAGAGTGGATCTACATACCCTTGTAGATCGCTAAGCGGGAAGCGTTAAGAAACGCGGTTGATGTAGTCGAACGTCTTCGCGATCCAAATCGCTAGCCGTTCCGTGATCAAATCATGATCTAGCGCCGAACGGACGACACCTCCGCGTTCAGCACACGTACATCTCGATGACGATCTCCGCCTTCTTGATCTAGCAAGAGGGAGTGGAGAGGTAGATGAGTTCTCCGGCAGCACGACGGTGTGGCGGTGATGGTGGTGGAACTATTCCAGCAGGGCTTCGCCTAAGCACCGCTTAAACTAGAGGGAGTCGATCTATTGGGGAGAGAGGGCTGCACCGTGGCTTGGATTGGGGTGCGGCTGCCCTCTCTCCCCTCTAGTATATATAGGAGGGAGGGGAGGGGCTGGCCGCTGATACGTCCATTTTGCATCACGCTTTTATATTGATATTTATTGCATTATGGGCTGTTATTACACATTATGGTACACTACTTATGCCTTTTCTCTCTTATTTTATAAGGTTTACATGAAGAGGGAGAATGCCGGCAGCTGGAATTCTGGACTGGAAAAGGAGCAAATATGAGAGACCTATTCTGCACAATTCCAAAAGTCCTGAAAAGTTACGGAGAATTATTTTGGAATATATAAAAAATATTGGGCGAAAGAAATACCAGAGGGGACCCACCAGGAGGTCACAAGCCTGGGGGGCGCGCCCTACCCCCCTGGGCACGCCCCTGTGGCTTGTGGGCCCCCTGGCAGGCCTCCGGTGCCCATCTTCTGCTATATGGAGGGTTTTGACCTGGAAAAAATCATAAGAGAGCTTTCGGGATGAAGCGCCGCCGTCTCGAGGCGGAACCTGGGCAGAACCAATCTAGGGCTCCGGTGGAGCTGTTCTGCCGGGGAAACTTCCCTCCCGGAGGGGGAAATCGAAGCCATCGTCATCACCAACGATCCTCTCATCGAGAGGGGGTCAATCTCCATCAACATATTCACCAGCACCATCTCCTCTCCAAACCCTAGTTCATCTCTTGTATCCGATCTTTGTCTCAAAACCTCAGATTGGTACCTGTGGGTTGCTAGTAGTGTTGATTACTCCTTGTAGTTGATGCTAGTTTGTTTACTTGGTGGAAGATCATATGTTCAGACCCTTAATGATAATTAATACTCCTCTGATTATGAACATTGATATGCTTTGTGAGTAGTTACGTTTGTTCCTGAGGACATGGGATAAGTCTTGTTATAAGTAATCATGTGAATTTGGTATTCGTTCGATATTTTGATGAGATGTATGTTGTCTCTCCTCTAGTGGTGTTATGTGAACGTCGACTACATGACTCTTCACCATTATTTGGGCCTAGGGGAAGGCATTGGGAAGTAATAAGTAGATGATGGGTTGCTAGAGTGACAGAAGCTTAAACCCTAGTTTATGCGCTACTTCGTAAGGGGCTGATTTGGATCCATATGTTTCATGCTATGGTTAGATTTATCTTAATTCCTTTTTCATAGTTGCGGATACTTGCGAGAGAGGTTAATCATAAGTGGGAGGCTTGTCCAAGTAAGGGCAGCACCCAAGCACCGGTCCACCCACATATCAAATTATCAAAGTAACGAACGTGAATCATATGACCATGATGAAAACTAGCTTGACAGTAATTCCCATGTGTCCTCGGGAGCGCTTTGCTTTATATAAGAGTTTGTCCAGGCTTGTCCTTTGCTACAAAAAGGATTGGGCCACCTTTCTGCACCTTTGTTACACTCGTTACTTGTTACCCGTTACGAATTATCTTATCACACAACTATCTGTTACCGATAATTTCAGTGCTTACAGAGAATACCTTGCTGAAAACCGCTTGTCATTTCCTTCTGCTCCTCGTTGGGTTCGACACTCTTACTTATCGAAAGGACTACGATATATGGGACCTTTTCCAAAGTCTAACGGGTATACTCATATTCTAGTTGCTGTTGATTATGTTACTAAGTGGGTAGAAGCTATTCCAACTAGTAGTGCTGATCATAACACTTCTATTAAAATGCTTAAAGAAGTTATTTTCCCTAGATTTGGAGTCCCTAGATATTTAATGACTGATGGTGGTTCACACTTTATTCATGGTGCTTTCCGTAAATTGCTTGCTAAGTATGATGTTAATCATAGAATTGCATCTCCTTATCATCCTCAGTCTAGTGGTCAAGTAGAATTAAGCAATAGAGAAATTAAATTGATCTTGCAAAAGACTGTTAATAGATCTAGAAAGAATTGGTCTAAGAAACTTGATGATGCATTATGGGCTTATAGAACTGCTTACAAAAACCCTATGGGTATGTCTCCGTATAAAATGTTTTATGGTAAAGCATGTCACTTACCTCTAGAACTAGAACATAAAGCTTATTGGGCAATTAAAGAGCTCAACTATGATTTCAAACTTGCTGGTGAGAAGAGGTCATTTGACATTAGCTCACTTGATGAATGGAGAACCCAGGCCTATGAGAATGCCAAGTTGTTTAAATAAAAGGTTAAGAGATGGCATGATAAAAGGATACAAAAGCGTGAATTCAATGTAGGTGACCATGTCTTGCTATACAATTCTCGTTTAAGATTTTTTGCAGGAAAACTTCTGTCTAAATGGGAAGGGCCTTACATTATCGAGGAAGTATATCATTCCGGTGCCATCAAGATCAACAACGCCGAAGGCACAAATCCGAAGGTGGTGAACGGGCAAAGAATCAAACATTATATCTCAGGTACTCCCATAAATGTTGAAACCAATATTATCAATACCATAACTCCAGAGGAGTACATTAGGGAGACCTACCAGAACGTTTCAGACTCCGAAAAGGAATAGGTATGTGGTACGGTAAGCACACCGACTCCAAAACTTTTTCAATAGCATTTTTTCTCCGTTTTGGAATATTTAAAAAAATAGGAAAATTTAAAGTAGTCCGAAAAGTGCACGAGGAGGCGACAAGCCAGGGGGGCGCGCCCTATCCCCCTGGGCGCGCCGCTATGGCTTGTGGCCACCTCGTGCACCCTCTGGACTCCGTTTTCTTGTGGTATACTCCGTTAGGTCGGTAAAAATTCATTATATAATCTCCCGAAGGTTTTGACCACCGTACCATGGAAAAAATCCTCTGTTCTTGTTTTTGTTGTGTTTTCGGACAAATTTAGATCGCCATGACGTCCCCAAGTGCTTCGAAGGACAAGTTCTTCGAGAAGGTCATCAACCCCTACCTTGCGGAGGTGCTGCGACACCCCCAAACCATTGAGATGCGTGAGGGGGTGCTGCACATCCATGATGTTGAGGGGCCAAAGAAGACCAGGAGCGTGGAAACAAGGCTCGAAGCAATGGAGCATCAGGTCTTCAAGTGCCAAGGGATGGTGGAACGCGGACTCAATACCAATCACATGATGATCGCAGAGTTTACCCATAAGCACAAGCTGGACGCCAAGGACATCGGGGAGCACAACTTTAAGCTTTACGAGAAAATCGAGCATCTCCAAGCCCAGATCTATGACCTGCAAAACCAAAACTGTGAGTATGAATACAGATTTAAGAGAATGAGTTTGGCTGCAGATTTGAGGATCCCGGAGACCCGTTCATCTTTTTACGATGGTGAGCCTATGCCTTGGAAGACGGAGGACAAGCTTCCAACCTCATCAACAACTCCAACATCACCACCTCCGAAGAAAGACAACTAAACACGTGGGTATGGGCACTCCCCTTGGCTTGTGCCAAGCTTGGGGGAGGTGCCCCGGTATCGTATCACCATCACATCTTTTACTTTCTTCGTTTTTCTCAGTTCGATCCTTTTGGTTATATCTTGATCGAGTAGAATAAAGTTTTTATGGTGATCTAGTTTTAAGTTTTGCTTTATGTTCCCCCTATGTAAGCGAGTCTGGGAGTTATATAATAAAAAGTAGTTTTGAGTTGAGGGCTTTGCTTGCTTGCTATGATCTTGAGAAAAAGAAATAAAAGAATAATAGAATAAAAGCAAAGAGTATATATGATGATCTTATGGGGAGTGATGACTTCACATATAAGAAGTATGTCGATTGAAATTTGTTGTGAGTTGACAAACATAGTGATTGGTCATTGCTGCAATTAAAAGGAAGTAATAAAGAAAGAGAGGTTCACATATAAATATATTATCTTGGACATCTTTTATGATTGTGACCACTCATTAAAATATTATATGCGAAGAAGTTGATGTTGGACAAGGAAGACAACATAATGAGTTATGTTTGCTTATTTCCGAATAGAAGTTATATTGTCATGGATCCTCTAACATGTGACGCTTGCTTCCACCCCATATCAGCCAAAACTTCCGCACCAAGTAGAGATACTACTTGTGCATCCAAACACCCTTAACCCAGTTTTGCCATGAGAGTCCACCATACCTACCTATGGATTGAGTAAGATCCTTCAAGTAAGTTGTCATCGGTGCAAGCAATAAAAAATTTGCTCCCTAAATATGTATGATCTGTTAGTGTGAGGAAAATAAACTTTATACGAACTTGTGATATGGAAGAAATAAAAGCGACAGACTGCATAATAAAGTTCTCTATCACAAGCGGCAATATAAAGTGACATTCCTTTGCATTAAGAGATTGCCCATCCAACTATAAAAGCGCATGACAACCTCTGCTTCCCTCTGCGAAGGGCCTATCTGTTACTTTTACTTTCTAGTACTTACCTTTATGCAAGAGTCGTGGTGATTCTCACCACTTCCTTTATTTCGCCTTTCTCTCTTGGCAAGCGTCATGTGTTGGGGAATGATCTAGACACATATATCCACTCGGATGTGGGTGATCATGAGTTATTTCTGTTGACATTACCCTTGAGGTAAATAGTTGGGAGGCAAAACTATAAGCCCCTATCTTTCTCTGTGTCCAATTGAAGCTTTGATCTCATAGGTACCGCGTGAGTGTTAGCAATTATGAAAGACTAAAAGATGATTGAGTATGTGGATTTGCTTTACAAGCTCTTATATTGACTCTTTCCGACGTTATGATAAATTGCAATTGCTTCAATGATTGAGATCATAGTTTGTTGGTTCTCAATAGAGTTCTTGATTCATACTTTACCTTGTGAATGAATTGTTACTCTAGCATAAGAAATTATATATCAATAAGTATTGTTGTTCTAGAGATGATCATGATGCTCTCATGTCCGTATTTTATTTTATCGACACCTCTATCTCTAAACATGCGGACATATTTATCCATTTCGGCTTTCACTTGAGGACAAGCGAGATCTAAGCTTGGGGAGTTGATACGTCCATTTTGCATCATGCTTTTATATTGATATTTATTGCATTATGGGCTGTTATTACACATTATGGTACAATACTTATGCCTTTTCTCTCTTATTTTACAAGGTTTACATGAAGAGGGAGAATGCCGGTAGCTGGAATTCTGGACTGGAAAAGGAGCAAATATGAGAGACCTATTCTGCACAACTCCAAAAGTCCTGAAATGTTACGGAGAATTATTTTGGAATATATAAAAAATATTGGGCGAAAGAAATACCAGAGGGGACCCACCAGGAGGTCACAAGCCTGGGGGGCGCGCCCCTGTGGCTTGTGGGCCCCCTGGTAGGCCTCCGGTGCCCATCTTCTGCTATATGGAGGGTTTTGACCAGGAAAAAATCATAAGAGAGCTTTCGGGACGAAGCACCGCCGTCTCGAGGCGGAACCTGGGCAGAACCAATCTAGGGCTCCGGCGGAGCTGTTCTGCCGGGAAAACTTCCCTCCCGGAGTGGGAAATCGAAGCCATCGTCATCACCAACGATCCTCTCATCGAGAGGGGGTCAATCTCCATCAACATCTTCACCAGCACCATCTCCTCTCCAAACCCTAGTTCATCTCTTGTATCCGATCTTTGTCTCAAAACCTCAGATTGGTACCTGTGGGTTGCTAGTAGTGTTGATTACTCCTTGTAGTTGATGCTAGTTTGTTTACTTGGTGGAAGATCATATGTTCAGACCCTTAATGATAATTAATACTCCTCTGATTATGAACATTGATATGCTTTGTGAGTAGTTACGTTTGTTCCTGAGGACATGGGATAAGTCTTGTTATAAGTAATCATGTGAATTTGGTATTCGTTCGATATTTTGATGAGATGTATGTTGTCTCTCCTCTAGTGGTGTTATGTGAACGTCTACTACATGACTCTTCACCATTATTTGGGCCTAGGGGAAGGCATTGGGAAGTAATAAGTAGATGATGGGTTGCTAGAGTGACAGAAGCTTAAACCCTAGTTTATGCGCTACTTCGTAAGGGGCTGATTTGGATCCATATGTTTCATGCTATGGTTAGATTTATCTTAATTCCTTTTTCATAGTTGCGGATACTTGCGAGAGAGGTTAATCATAAGTGGGAGGCTTGTCCAAGTAAGGGCAGCACCCAAGCACCGGTCCACCAACATATCAAATTATCAAAGTAACGAACGTGAATCATATGAGCATGATGAAAACTAGCTTGACAGTAATTCCCATGTGTCCTCGGGAGCGCTTTGCTTTATGTAAGAGTTTGTCCAGGCTTGTCCTTTGCTACAAAAAGGATTGGGCCACCTTTCTGCACCTTTGTTACACTCGTTACTTGTTACCCGTTACGAATTATCTTATCACACAACTATCTGTTACCGATAATTTCAGTGCTTACAGAGAATACCTTGCTGAAAACCGCTTGTCATTTCCTTCTGCTCCTCGTTGGGTTCGACACTCTTACTTATCGAAAGAACTACGATATATGGGACCTTTTCCAAAGTCTAACGGGTATACTCATATTCTAGTTGCTGTTGATTATGTTACTAAGTGGGTAGAAGCTATTCCAACTACTAGTGTTGATCATAACACTTCTATTAAAATGCTTAAAGAAGTTATTTTCCCTAGATTTGGAGTCCCTAGATATTTAATGACTGATGGTGGTTCACACTTTATTCATGGTGCTTTCCGTAAATTGCTTGCTAAGTATGATGTTAATCATAGAATTGCATCTCCTTATCATCCTCAGTCTAGTGGTCAAGTAGAATTAAGCAATAGAGAAATTAAATTGATCTTGCAAAAGACTGTTAATAGATCTAGAAAGAATTGGTCTAAGAAACTTGATGATGCATTATGGGCTTATAGAACTGCTTACAAAAACCCTATGGGTATGTCTCCGTATAAAATGTTTTATGGTAAAGCATGTCACTTACCTCTAGAACTAGAACATAAAGCTTATTGGGCAATTAAAGAGCTCAACTATGATTTCAAACTTGCTGGTGAGAAGAGGTTATTTGACATTAGCTCACTTGATGAATGGAGAACCCAGGCCTATGAGAATGCCAAGTTGTTTAAAGAAAAGGTTAAGAGATGGCATGATAAAAGGATACAAAAGCGTGAATTCAATGTAGGTGACCATGTCTTGCTATACAATTCTCGTTTAAGATTTTTTGCAGGAAAACTTCTCTCTAAATGGGAAGGGCCTTACATTATCGAGGAAGTATATCATTCCGGTGCCATCAAGATCAACAACGCCGAAGGCACAAATCCGAAGGTGGTGAACGGGCAAAGAATCAAACATTATATCTCAGGTACTCCCATAAATGTTGAAACCAATATTATCAATACCATAACTCCGGAGGAGTACATTAGGGAGACCTACCAGAACGTTTCAGACTCCGAAAAGGAATAGGTATGTGGTACGGTAAGCACACCGACTCCAAAACTTTTTCAATAGCATTTTTTCTCCGTTTTGGAATATTTAAAAAAATAGGAAAATTTAAAGTAGTCCGAAAAGTGCACGAGGAGGCGACAAGCCAGGGGGGGCGCGCCCTATCCCCCTGGGCGCGCCCCTATGGCTTGTGGCCACCTCGTGCACCCTCTGGACTCCGTTTTCTTGTGGTATACTCCGTTAGGTCGGTAAAAATTCATTATATAATCTCCCGAAGGTTTTGACCACCGTACCATGGAAAAAATCCTCTGTTCTTGTTTTTGTTGTGTTTTCGGACAAATTTAGATCGCCATGACGTCCCCAAGTGCTTCGAAGGACAAGTTCTTCGAGAAGGTCATCAACCCCTACCTTGCGGAGGTGCTGCGACACCCCCAAACCATTGAGATGCGTGAGGGGGTGCTGCACATCCATGATGTTGAGGGGCCAAAGAAGACCAGGAGCGTAGAAACAAGGCTCGAAGCAATGGAGCAGCAAGTCTTCAAGTGCCAAGGGATGGTGGAACGCGGACTCAATACCAATCACATGATGATCGCAGAGTTTACCCATAAGCACAAGCTGGACGCCAAGGACATCGGGGAGCACAACTTTAAGCTTTACGAGAAAATCGAGCATCTCCAAGCCCAGATCTATGACCTGCAAAACCAAAACTGTGAGTATGAATACAGATTTAAGAGAATGAGTTTGGCTGCAGATTTGAGGATCCCGGAGACCCGTTCATCTTTTTACGATGGTGAGCCTATGCCTTGGAAGACGGAGGACAAGCTTCCAACCTCATCAACAACTCCAACATCACCACCTCCGAAGAAAGACAACTAAACACGTGGGTATGGGCACTCCCCTTGGCTTGTGCCAAGCTTGGGGGAGGTGCCCCGGTATCGTATCACCATCACATCTTTTACTTTCTTCGTTTTTCTCAGTTCGATCCTTTTGGTTATATCTTGATCGAGTAGAATAAAGTTTTTATGGTGATCTAGTTTTAAGTTTTGCTTTATGTTCCCCCTATGTAAGCGAGTCTGGGAGTTATATAATAAAAAGTAGTTTTGAGTTGAGGGCTTTGCTTGCTTGCTATGATCTTGAGAAAAAGAAATAAAAGAATAATAGAATAAAAGCAAAGAGTATATATGATGATCTTATGGGGAGTGATGACTTCACATATAAGAAGTATGTCGATTGAAATTTGTTGTGAGTTGACAAACATAGTGATTGGTCATTGCTGCAATTAAAAGGAAGTAATAAAGAAAGAGAGGTTCACATATAAATATATTATCTTGGACATCTTTTATGATTGTGACCACTCATTAAAATATTATATGCGAAGAAGTTGATGTTGGACAAGGAAGACAACATAATGAGTTATGTTTGCTTATTTCCGAATAGAAGTTATATTGTCATGGATCCTCTAACATGTGACGCTTGCTTCCACCCCATATCAGCCAAAACTTCCGCACCAAGTAGAGATACTACTTGTGCATCCAAACACCCTTAACCCAGTTTTGCCATGAGAGTCCACCATACCTACCTATGGATTGAGTAAGATCCTTCAAGTAAGTTGTCATCGGTGCAAGCAATAAAAATTTTGCTCCCTAAATATGTATGATCTGTTAGTGTGAGGAAAATAAACTTTATACGAACTTGTGATATGGAAGAAATAAAAGCGACAGACTGCATAATAAAGTTCTCTATCACAAGCGGCAATATAAAGTGACATTCCTTTGCATTAAGAGATTGCCCATCCAACTATAAAAGCGCATGACAACCTCTGCTTCCCTCTGCGAAGGGCCTATCTGTTACTTTTACTTTCTAGTACTTACCTTTATGCAAGAGTCGTGGTGATTCTCACCACTTCCTTTATTTCGCCTTTCTCTCTTGGCAAGCGTCATGTGTTGGGGAATGATCTAGACACATATATCCACTCGGATGTGGGTGATCATGAGTTATTTCTGTTGACATTACCCTTGAGGTAAATAGTTGGGAGGCAAAACTATAAGCCCCTATCTTTCTCTGTGTCCAATTGAAGCTTTGATCTCATAGGTACCGCGTGAGTGTTAGCAATTATGAAAGACTAAAAGATGATTGAGTATGTGGATTTGCTTTACAAGCTCTTATATTGACTCTTTCCGACGTTATGATAAATTGCAATTGCTTCAATGATTGAGATCATAGTTTGTTGGTTCTCAATAGAGTTCTTGATTCATACTTTACCTTGTGAATGAATTGTTACTCTAGCATAAGAAATTATATATCAATAAGTATTGTTGTTCTAGAGATGATCATGATGCTCTCATGTCCGTATTTTATTTTATCGACACCTCTATCTCTAAACATGCGGACATATTTATCCATTTCGGCTTTCACTTGAGGACAAGCGAGATCTAAGCTTGGGGAGTTGATACGTCCATTTTGCATCATGCTTTTATATTGATATTTATTGCATTATGGGCTGTTATTACACATTATGGTACAATACTTATGCCTTTTCTCTCTTATTTTACAAGGTTTACATGAAGAGGGAGAATGCCGGTAGCTGGAATTCTGGACTGGAAAAGGAGCAAATATGAGAGACCTATTCTGCACAACTCCAAAAGTCCTGAAATGTTACGGAGAATTATTTTGGAATATATAAAAAATATTGGGCGAAAGAAATACCAGAGGGGACCCACCAGGAGGTCACAAGCCTGGGGGGAGCGCCCCTGTGGCTTGTGGGCCCCCTGGTAGGCCTCCGGTGCCCATCTTCTGCTATATGGAGGGTTTTGACCAGGAAAAAATCATAAGAGAGCTTTCGGGACGAAGCACCGCCGTCTCGAGGCGGAACCTGGGCAGAACCAATCTAGGGCTCCGGCGGAGCTGTTCTGCCAGGAAAACTTCCCTCCCGGAGTGGGAAATCGAAGCCATCGTCATCACCAACAATCCTCTCATCGAGAGGGGATCAATCTCCATCAACATCTTCACCAGCACCATCTCCTCTCCAAACCCTAGTTCATCTCTTGTATCCATTCTTTGTCTCAAAACCTCAGATTGGTACATGTGGGTTGCTAGTAGTGTTGATTACTCCTTGTAGTTGATGCTAGTTGGTTTACTTGGTGGAAGATCATATGTTCAGACCCTTAATGATAATTAATACTCCTCTGATTATGAACATTAATATGCTTTGTGAGTAGTTACGTTTGTTCCTGAGGACATGGGATAAGTCTTGTTATAAGTAATCATGTGAATTTGGTATTCGTTCGATATTTTGATGAGATGTATGTTGTCCCTCCTCTAGTGGTGTTATGTGAACGTCGAGTACATGACACTTCACCATTATTTGGGCCTAGGGGAAGGCATTGGAAAGTAATAAGTAGATGATGGGTTGCTAGAGTGACAGAAGCTTAAACCCTAGTTTATGCGTTGCTTCGTAAGGGGCTGAGTTGGATCCATATGTTTCATGCTATGGTTAGATTTATCTTAATTCCTTTTTCATAGTTGCGGATGCTTGCGAGAGAGGTTAATCATAAGTGGGAGGCTTGTCCAAGTAAGGGCAGCACCCAAGCACCGGTCCACCCACATATCAAATTATCAAAGTAACGAACGTGAATCATATGAGCATGATGAAAACTAGCTTGACAGTAATTCCCATGTGTCCTCGGGAGCGCTTTGCTTTATATAAGAGTTTGTCCAGGCTTGTACTTTGCTACAAAAAGGATTGGGCCACCTTGCTGCACCTTTGTTACACTCGTTACTTGTTACCCGTTACGAATTATCTTATCACACAACTATCTGTTACCGATAATTTCAGTGCTTGCAGAGAATACCTTGCTGAAAACCGCTTGTCAATTCCTTCTGCTCCTCGTTGGGTTCGACACTCTTACTTATCGAAAGGACTATGATAGATCCCCTATACTTGTGGGTCATCAGCCGCCCTAGGGCTCCTCCTAGGAGTCGGCCGAAAGGAGGTGGAGGTGGAGGAGTCCACCTCCAATCCAACTCCAAGTAGGACTCCTTCCCTTCCCCACTTGGGTTTTCCTTTTCCCACAAGTCCAGCCACATAGGCCCTTTTGGGCTGACAGCCTAGCCCACTAGGGGCTGGTGCGCCACCCTAAGTCCCATCTGACCCCCTTGGGGTGTGGTGGCCCCACTTGGTGGACCCCCGGAACCCATTCGTCACTCCCGGTACACTGCCGGAAATGCCCGAAACTATTCCGGAGTTCAAACACCACTTTCCTATATATCAATCTTTACCTCCGGACCATTCCGGAGCTCCTCGTGACGTCCGGGATCTCATCCGAGACTCCGAACAACCTTCGGTCACTAACATACATAACTCAACTATACTGAAACGTCATCGAACCTTAAGTGTGCAGACCCTGCGGGTTCGAGAACTATGTAGACATGACCGAGACACCTCTACGGTCAATAACCAATAGCAGGACCAGGATGCCCATATTGGTTCCTACATATTCTATGAAGATCTTTATCGGTTGAACATCTATGTCAAGGATTAAGTTAATCCCGTATGTTGTTCCCTTTGTTCTTCGGTGTGTTACTTGCCCGAGATTCGATCGTTGGTATCTCTATACCTAGTTCAATCTCGTTACCGGCAAGTCTCTTTACTTGTTCCATAATACAAGATCTTGTGGCTAACTCTGTAGTCACTTTGCTTGCAAGGCTTATTGTGATGTTGTATTATCGAGTGGGCCCTGAGATACCTCTCTGTCACACGGAGTAACAAATCCCAGTCTTGATCCGTGCCCACTCAATAGACACCCTCGAAGATACCTGTAGAGCACCTTTATAGTCACCCAGTTGCGTTGTGACGTTTGATACACATAAGGCAATCCTCCGGTGTCAGTGAGTTGCATGATCTCATGGTCATAGGAACAGATACTTTGACATGCAGAAACAATAGCAAATAAACTGACACGATCATATGCTACGTTCATAGTTTGGATCTTGTCCATCACATCATTCTCCTAATGATTTGATCCCGTTATCAAATGACATCTCATGTCTATGGCTAGGAAACCTTGACCATCTTTGATCAACGAGCTAGTCTATTAGAGGCATACTAGGGACACATTGTTGTCTATGTACCCACACATGTATTTGAGTTTCCAATCAATACAATTATAGCATGGATAATAAACGATTATCATGAACAAGGAAATATAATAATAACCATTTTAGTATTGCCTCTAGGGCATATTTCCAACAGTCTCCCACTTGCACTAGAGTCAATAATCTAGGTCACATCACCACGTGATTAACATTGTAATGAATCTAACACCCAATGAGTTCTGGGGTTCGATCATGTTTTGCATGTTAGAGAGGTTCTAGTCAATGGTCTGCAACATTCAGATCCGTGTGTTCTTTGCAAATCTATATGTCATACTGCAGATGTTACCACGCTCCACTTGGAGCTATTCCAAATGACTGCTCCACTATACGTATCCAGACTGCTACTCAGAGTCGTCCGGATAGGGGTCAAAGCTTGCATCGACGTAACCCTTTACGACGAACTCTTTATCACCTCCATAATCAAGAAACATTTCCTTAGTCCTCTAGTTACTAAGGATAATTCTGACCGCTGTCGAGTGATCCACTCCTGGATCACTCATGTACCCCTTGACAGACTCATGGCAAGGCACACACCAGGTGCGGTACACAGCATGGCATACTATACAGGACGACCTTCGTCCTTTCTCTTTCTTCTGAGGTGGTCGAGCTTTGAGTCTCACTCAACTCCACACCTTACAAATCAGGCAAGAACTCTTTCTTTGACTGATCCATATTGAACTCTTTCAAAATCTTGTCAAGGTATGTACTCATTGAAAGTCTTATCAGACGTCTTGATCTATCTCTATAGATCCCGGTGCCCAATATTTCAGTAGCTTCATTCAGGTCTTCCTTTGAAAAACTCCTTTCAATCAACCCTTTATGCTTTCCAGAAATTCTACATCATTTCCAATCAACAATATGTCATCCAGATGTACTTATTAGAAATTCTATAGTGCTCCCACTCACTTTCTTGTAAATACAAGTTTCTCATAAACTTTGTATAAACCCAAAAACTTTGATCACCTCATCAAAGCGTATATTCTAACTCCGAGATGCTTGCTCCCGCCCATAGAAGGATCGCTGGAGCTTGCATACATTTTAGCATCCTTAGGACTGACAAAACCTTTCGGTTGTATCACATACAACCTTTTCTCACGGATACCGTTAAGGAAACGATGTTTTGACATCCATCTGCCAGATTTCATAATCGAAAAATGCAGCAACTGCTAACATAATTCCAACAGACTTTAGCATCGCTACGGGTGAGAAAGTCTCATCGTAGTCAACTCCTTGAACTTGTCAGAAACTTCTTTGCGACAAGTCGAGCTTTATAAATGGTGACATTTACCATCAGCGTCTGTCTTCTTCTTAAAGGTCCATTTGTACTCAACGGCCTACCGTTCAACGGGCAAGTCTACCAAAGTCCATACTTGCTTTTCATACATGGATCCTTTCTCGGATTTCATGGCTCCTAGCCATTTGTTGGAATCCGGGCCCACCATCGCTTCTTCATAGCTCGTAGGTTCACTGTTGTCTAACAACATGACCTCCAAGACAGGATTGACGTACTACTTGGAGGCGGTACGATTTCTTATCGGCCTACGAGGTTCGATAGTAACTTGACCCGAAGTGTCATGATCATCATCATTAACTTCCTCTTCATTCGGTGTAGGCGCCACAAAAACATCTTTCTGCGTCGTGCTACTATCCAACTGAAGTGACGGTTCAATAACCTCATCAAGTTCTACCTTCCTCCCACTCAATGCTTTCGAGAGAAACTCTTTCTCGAGAAAGGACCCGTTTTTAGCAAAAAACACTTTGCCCTTGGATCTGAGATAGAAGGTATACCCAACTGTTTCCTTAGGGTATTCTATGAGGATGCACTTTTCCCCTTTGGGATCGAGCTTATCAGACATAAGCGTCGTATTCCCAAACTCTGAGAAATGACAGCTTAGGTTTCTGCCAAACCAAAATTCATACGGTGTCATCTCAACGGACTTAGATGGTGCCCTATTTAAAGTGAATGTAGTTGTCTCTAATGAAAAACCCCAAAACGATACTGGCAAATCGATAAGACACATCATAGTACGTACCATATCCAATAGAGCACGACTGCGACGTTCGGACACACCATCACACTATGGTGTTCCAAGCGGTGTGAGTTGTGAAACAACTTCCACATTGTCTTAAGTTGCATACCAAACTCGTAACTCAGATATTCACCTCCACGATCATATCGTAGACATTTTATCTTCTTGTCACGATGATCTCAAACTTCACTCTGAATTTGTTTGAACTTTTCAAACGTTTCAGACTTGTGTTTCATTAAGTAAATATACCCATATCTACTCAAATCATCAGTGAAGGTGGGAAAATAACGATATCCACCACACGCTACAACACTCATTGGACCGAATACATCAACATGTATCATTTCCAATAAGTCACTTGCCCGCTCCATCATACCGGAAAACGGGGTCTTAGTCATCTTGCCCAAGAGGCATGGTCCACATGTCTCAACCGATTCGAAATCGAATGAGTCCAAAGATCCATCAGCATGGAGTTTCTTCATGCGCTTTACACCAATATGACATTTAGCGACAGTGCCACAAGTATGTGGTACTATCATTATTAACTTTGTATCTTTTGGCATCAATATTATGAACATGTGTATCACTACGATCAAGATTCAATAAACCATTCTCATTGGGTGCATGACCATTGAAGGTATTATTCATGTAAACAGAATAACCATTATTCTCTAACTTAAATGAATAACCGTATTGCAATAAACATGATCTAATCACGTTCATGCTCAACGCAAACATCAAATAACATTTATTTAGGTTCATCACTAATCCCGAAGGTAGAGAGAGCGTGCGATGGTGATCACATCAACCTTGGAAACACTTCCAACACTCATCGTCACCTCGCCCTTAGCTAGTCTCTGTTCATTCCGTAGCTTATATTTCGAGTTACCAACATTTAACAACTGAACCGGTATCTAATACCCAGGTGCTACTAGGAGTACTAGCAAGGTACACATGAATAAAACGTATATCAAATATACTTCTATTGACGTTGCCAGCCTTCTTATCTACCAAGTATCTAGGGTTGTTCCGCTTCAGCGAACGTTCTCCTCATAATAGAAGCACTCAGTCTCGGGTTTGGGTTCAACATTGGGTTTCTTTACTGGAGCACCAACTGTCTTGCCATCCATGAAGTTTCCCTCCTTGACCTTGCCCTTCTCGAAACTAGAGGTTTCACTAACCATCAACACTTGATGCTCCCTCTTGATTTCTACCTTCGCGGTGTCAAACATCGCGAATAGCTCAGGGATCATTATTTCCATCCCTGGCATTTTATAGTTCATCACGAAGCTCTAGTAGCTTAGTGACAGTGACTTGGAGAACTATATCAATCACGATCTTATCTGGAAGATCAACTCCCACACGATTCAAGCGATTGTAGCACCCAGATAATCTGAGCACATGCTCACCGATTGAGCTATTCTAATTCATCTTGCAGGCAAAGAATCTTGTAGGAGGTCTCATACCTCTCAACACGGGCACGAGCCTGAGATACCAATTTCAGCTCTTAGAACATCTCATATGTTCCGTGACGTTCAAAACGTTTTGGAGCCCCAATTCTAAGCCGTAATGCATGACGCACTGAACTATCAAGTAGTCATCAGAACGTGCCTGTCAGATGTTCACAACATCTACAGACGACGCTTGAGGGGGTGGCGCACCGAGCGGTGCATTAAGTACATAAGCCTTCTGTGCAGCAATGAGGACAATCCTCAGATCACGGACCCAGTCCGCATTATTGCTACCATCATCTTTCAACTCTATTTCTCTAGGAACATATAAAAATTCAAGGGAGCTACAGCGCGAGCTAGTAATCTACAACATAATTTGCAAAGACATTTTGACTATGTTCATGATAATGAGTTCAATTAATCATATTACTTCAAAAACTCCCACTCAAATTGACATCCCTCTGGTCATTTGAGTGTCACATGATCCAAATTCACCAACCCAGGTCCGATCATCACGTGAGATGAGGTGGTTTCAATGGTGAACATCTTCATGTTGATCATATCTACTATATGACTCATGTTCGACCTTTCGGTCTCTTGTGTTACGAGGCCATGTCTGTACATGCTAGGATCGTCAAGTTTAACCCGAGTGTTCCGCATGTGCAACACTGGCTTGCACCCGTTGTATGCGAACGTAGAGTCTATCACACCCGATCATCACGTGGTGTCTCGAAACGACGAACTTTCGCAACGGTGCACATTCGGGGAGAACACAATTTTATCTTGAAATTTTAGTGAGGGATCACCTTATAATGCTACCGTCGTCCTAAGCAAAATAAGATGCATAAAAGGATTAACATCACATGCAAATCATAAGTGACATAATATGGCCATGAACTTATGCTTTTGATCTCCATCTCCAAAGCACCAGCATGATCTCCATCGTCACCGGCATGACACCATGATCTCCATCATCTTGATCTCCATCAACGTGTCGCCATGAGGTTGTCGCGCCAACTTTTGCTTCTACGACTATTGCTAACTCATAGCGATAAAGTAAAGCAAAATGGCGAAAATAAATTAAAGACAACCCTATGGCTCCTGCCCGTTGTCGTACTCATCGACATGCAAGTCGTGATATTCTTTACAAAACATGATCATCTCATACATCACATATATCTCATCAAGTAATTGGCCATATCACATCACAACATACCCTGCAAAAATAAGTTAGACGTCCTCTAATTGTTGTTGCATGTTTTACGTGGCTGGTACGGGTATCTAGCAAGAACGATTCTTACCTACGCAAAAACCACAACGGTGATACACAAATTGCTATTCAACCTTCTCAAGGACCGCCTTTGTCAAATCCGATCCAACTAAAGTGGGAGAGACAGACACCCGCCAGCCATCTTTATGCAACAAAGTCACATGTCAATTGATGGAACCGGTCTCTCGTAAGCGTACGAGTAAGGTTGGTCCGGGACGCTTCATCCGACAATACCGCTGAATCAAGAAAAGACCAAGGGAGGAAGCAATCTGAGCATCAACGCCCACAAACTCCTTTGTGTTATACTCGTGATCTCATCTACGCATAGACCTAGCTCATGATGCCACTGTTGGGGAACGTTGCATGGGAAACAAAAAATTTCCTAGGCACACGCAAGATCTATCCGTGGTGATTAGCATCTACGAGAGGGAGAGTGGATCTACATACCCTTGTAGATCGCTAAGCGGGAAGTGTTAAGAAACGCGGTTGATGTAGTCGAACGTCTTCGTGATCCAAATCGCTAGCCGTCCCGCGATCCAATCACGATCTAGCGCCGAACGGACGGCACCTCCGCGTTCAGCACACGTACAGCTCGATGACGATCTCCGCCTTCTTGATCCAGCAAGAAGGAGCGGAGAGGTAGATGAGTTCTCCGGCAGCGCGACGGCGTGGCGGCGATGGTGGTGGAACTATTCCAGCAGGGCTTCGCCTAAGCACCGCTGAAACTAGAGGGAGTCGATCTATTGGGGAGAGAGGGCTGCACCGTGGCTTGGATTGGGGTGCGGCTGCCCTCTCCCCCCTCTAGTATATATAGGAGGGAGGGGAGGGGCTGGCCACCCTAGGGCTCCTCCTAGGAGTCGGCCGAAAGGAGGTGGAGGTGGACGAGTCCACCTCCAATCCTACTCCAAGTAGGACTCCTTCCCTTCCCCACTTGGGTTTTCCTTTTCCCACAAGTACAGCCGCATAGGCCATTTTGGGCTGGCCGCCCAGCCCACTAGGTGCTGGTGCACCACCCTAAGGCCCATGTGACCCCCTTGGGGTGTGGTGGCCCCACTTGATGGACCCCCGGCACCCATTCGTCACTCCCGGTACACTGTCGGAAATGTCCGAAACTATTCCGGAGTTCAAACACCACTTTCCTATATATCAATCTTTACCTCCGGACCATTACGGAGCTCCCCGTGACGTCCGGGATCTCAACTATACCGAAACGTCACCGAACCTTAAGTGTGCAGACCCTGCGGGTTCGAGAACTATGTAGACATGACCGAGACACCTCTACGGTCAATAACCAATAGCGGGACCTGGATGCCCATATTGGTTCCTACATATTCTACGAAGATCTTTATCGGTTGAACCTCTATGTCAAGGATTCAGTTAATCCCATATGTTGTTCCCTTTGTTCTTCGGTATGTTACTTGCCCGAGATTCGATCGTCGGTATATCTATACCTAGGTCAATCCCGTTACTGGCAAGTCTCTTTACTCGTTCCGTAAATACAAGATTCCGTGGCTAACTCTTTAGTCACTTTGCTTGCAAGGCTTATTGTGATGTTGTATTACCGAGTGGGTCCTGAGATACCTCTCCGTCACACGGAGTAACAAATCCCAATCTAGATCCATGCCCACTCAACAGACACCCTCGGAGATACCTGTAGAGCACCTTTATAGTCACCCAGTTACGTTGTGACGTTTGATACACACAAGGCAATCCTCCGGTGTCAGTGAGTTGCATGATCTCATGGTCATAGGAACAGATACTTTGACATGCAGAAACAATAGCAAATAAACTGACACGATCATATGCTACGTTCATAGTTTGGGTCTTGTCCATCACATCATTCTCCTAATGATGTGATCCGGTTATCAAATGACATCTCATGTCTATGGCTAGGAAACCTTGACCATCTTTGATCAACGAGCTAGTTTATTAGAGGCATACTAGGGACACAGTGTTGTCTATGTACCCACACATGTATTTGAGTTTCCAATCAATACAATTATAGCATGGATAATAAACGATTATCATGAACAAGGAAATATAATAATAACCATTTTATTATTGCCTCTAGGGCATATTTCCAACATTTTTATGGGTGATAGGAGTCTGCGAGGGGTTGATATGTTTTTATAGGCCAGTTGTTGTTGATTGATTTGAAAAATCGTTGACCCGATCAAAATCGTAAACCAAATCCAAAATTCAATACCTCAATCCAATGAAAAAGTTTTAAAATTAGGGAACATAGAGAATTAAAATAATTAAATAGGAGACCTTCTTGAGAAATTGTTGATCCGGTCAAAATCGGATGACCAAAGTCTAAATCGAAGCCTCAATTAATTGTGAAGATTTAAAAATTAGAAAGCATAGTGTATTGTATAAAAAATTAAATGAGAGGGCTTGAGAAATTGTTGACCCGGTCAAAATTGGATGACCAAATACCAATTGGAGACCTCAATTGATTGTGAGGCCTCCAATCCTAGACATATTAGTCATATAGTATATTCTTTGGCTAAGATGATAATTTATTTTTATCACAGAGTATGGGGGCATTCCTATACATCGTGTTACACGCTGAACTGTCGGTTAAAATGCGCACCGGGGTCGGAAAGCAACCTTCTGAGTGCGGATGAGTTCGGATGAATAGTAAAAGTGACTTTTTTTCTAGACAAAAAATGTAAATCTGATTATTATTTTTGACAAAAATTCTAAGAGCTTGTAAAATTTCATTATGAAATCATATTTATGAAAGTCGTGCCAAAAACAACAAAATAGATGCTCCAAAATGCTTTCGAAAATAACATTTCCAGAGTATCAATTTTTTTCTTTTCCACGCCTTCCACAAATATTACTTCATGATGAAATTCTGCAAGATCTAAAAACTTCTGTCAATGTTTGTAACAAAATAACATAGACTTTCTTCGATTTTTTACTGTTCACCCGAGTTCATTTGAGCTCGGGCTGAGAAACTCCACGTCCATTAGGGCCGGCCTAACAACGCTCTGCATGACTTTTTAGATCTCGAAAACTGATGTGCACCTTAACTCCAGTTTTTTTTTGCACGACTTCCTATTCCGCACATATTGCTGCACTTGTCGACCCAGTGCGCCTTTTTTCTTTCTGCTTTTTTTCTTTATTTTCTGTAAAAAAATCAGTTTTCCAATATCTGTTTTTTATAGTTTGTGAATATTTGTAAGTCCTAGAATGTTTTCAATAATAATATTTTTTAATACAGTGTACATTTTATAAAATGCAACATTTTTAAATCGTGTAATTATTTTAATGTGTGAAAAAATTTATGGACATTTTAAAATTTGTGAAAAACTTTACATTTCAGAAATATTATTTCTTAAAATACATGTATGTTATTTTTAATTAATCAAGATCTCATAAAAAAGTTATTCATAATTTAAAAAACTCTATATTTTTTCAATTTGAGAACATTTTTATAAATTTTGGAATAATTTATGTCTGCGAAAGTCTTTAGAATTTCTGAATTATTTGTTGAAATACATGAAAATGCCGGTTTTGGGGAATATAACTAACACAAAATCGGTCTGCCCAGTCCTACTATCCATCCAAAAAAAACAGACTGAACCAAACAAGAAAGCAACTAATGAAAGAGCGCTCCTTCGAGAGCCTCCCCAAGGGTCACTTGGGGTGGGCTGAGAGCGCCCCACTTGACGCGTTCTCAGCCGCCGCCATGTGTCGCGCTCTAGGCGCTCTCTTCATATTTTTTTTATTTTTTTTCTACACGTGTTTTCGGCTTTTAGATGATTTTTTTGTTTTTTGGCCTTTCGGTTTTTCTCCGGCTTTTCTTTGGTTTTGGACGGAAAACAAATTGACGCAAAAATAGGCGTTTACTTTTTTTTCCTTATTTTTTTTCACGAGAGGCACGATTTACTTCTCATTGAGTCACGGTCTTGCCTCTCGCAAAAGGAAAAACAATGTGTTTTCTTTTTTTCTATCACGAGAGGCACGGATTAATTCTCGTAGAGGCATGTCTTTGCTTCTCCGAGGGGTACGATCGTGCCTCTCGGAAAGGAAAAAAATGCATTTTTTCTTTGGTCCGCGAGAGGCAGCTTTACTTCTTATGCAGGCACGAATTTCCTTACGCGAGAGGCATGACCGTGCATCTCGCAAAAGGAAAAAACAACGCGTTTTTTTCTATTATGAAAGGCATGGATTTAATTCCTCTTAAGGCATGGATTTGCTTTCACGAGGGACACGGCCGTGCCTCTCTAAAAGGAATTTTTTTCTCCCGGTTTAGTTTTTTTCGTTTGGTTTTTTACATGAAAAAAGTTGGTCGGAATCTATCAGCACGAGATCTAGTTTTAAAGATCTCGACGCGAGGAGTTCAACCATGTAAACGGTTTGAGATTTGTACGCACGGTTTGATAGATAAAACGTTTGGAATAAACGAATCTAGGAAAAAAAAACTCCCAGGTTGCGACAAGTGACGTATATGCAGTGCAACACTTATCGCAAACTGAGATGACGAAAGTGACCTTTGCAAAGAGTGTTCCGTAACTAATGATTTCGATCAGATGAAACAGGTTGAAAACTGATAGACGGGACGACCCACTACAAGGAGCCACACATTTGGTCCCTATTGCATGCGTGGGGCGCAGAATAGGATGATTTCTTTAATGTTAGTTCATCGATTTTTGTCATTTCAGATGATTATTATATCCAATTCATAAAAAAAGTATTGAAAATATTAAAAAAATCAAAAATTATATTGCTAAAAAATTCATTCCAAATTTTAATAATTATTTGAATTTTTTCACAAATTTCAAAATATTCATGATTTTGAAAAAGTTTGCGGATTCTAATAATATTCAAAATGGTTACAACATGTTCATAGACTTGAAATTATATCTTAAATAAGAATTGTTCATGGATATTAAAAATATTCAAGAATACAAATCAATATTTATGATCTTTTTAAAATAAAAAAATTAATTCAAGAAGATAAAAGAAAACCAGCCGAAAAACTAATAGAAATATTTCGACGGGAGCATAAAGGAGGCTTAATCCTTTGTTGACCGTGGACGTATTCGGACATGTCCACAAATATTTGGAGGCATAAATATGGCATTTGCCTTTGGAGATGCTCTTACCCTTAGCTCTGTATACAAACTTACTGAAAATTTATAAAATATGCAGCAGATATGCCTACTGTTCATCTTGAAAAAACATAGCATAGCATAATTCCGCAAAGACAAACAAAAAGTATGGAAGACGGCAATAACGATGGATCTGGGTTCTTCTGGACGCATGAATACTTCCGGCCCATGACCCATAACTCGTAGACTGTTAGCATTACTTTCATTTTTTCAGGCCCAAACGGCTGCACCGAGCTAGCATGTACACTCTTGATCCTGAGCGACACATCCTTTTTATCCAACTTTCTGTGAATTTTAAGCAAAAAAAACTTGGCATTACCTGTCACAAAAAATGCATCACTTTCCTTTTCTAGAAACCACCATAATTGGTAGATGTGGTAAATCTCTCCTTCTTTCGTTCATTTCAAACTTTATGGTCCAATGAAGAGACCTTCCCGGGGTCTAAATGTCTGGTTTCCTTGGATAAAGTCTGTACTCCAAAAGGATCCGGTGGTCTAGGGGTTAAAAACCTTCGTGCAGTGGAAAGCCTCGGGGCGTACTGGTAGACAACATTGCTGGTGATATCGCCAGCCCTGGTTCGAGCCCCACATATCGAGTTTCTCTTATAAAGCGAAGCAGGGTGGCTTATAATTCCCATCCCGTCTCAATAAAAACCTTCGTGCACATTTTTTTTGTCTACAGCTGAAAATTGCTTACAAGTTTTTACATTCCACTAACCTACCATAAAAAAGACTGGGTACTACACCACTCATCACTGTACATTGGGCATGGTAAGAACATTTCTTTCCTCGCCTAAACAATTTTTAAACACCTTCAGAGCTTGAGAGAGATTTACTGGTGCATCATCGGTGATGGTCGCTCCACCTTTTTTTGGTTAGATAGTTGGCTAAAGCCAGAGCCTCTTGCTTTAGTATACCTAGCTCCTTTTTCCCACCACACCAAATAAAATGCCATGGTAGCCATTATACTGCAGGATGGGGTCGAACTTGCTCTTCGTAATCGACTAACCACTACTGCGCTTGTAGAACTTGCCCCTCTCAACTCCTTGTTGCAGGATGTCGCTCTTTCACAAGTTCCAGACACTTAGAGGCTACTTAATGGTGCTGCCTTCTCCACTCGTGGGGCATACGCGGCTCTCCCGGAGCCGGTGTTCACTGTTATTTGGGACAGGGTCCCGGAAAAGGTGATGATCTTCGGATGACTTCTCTACCTTGATCGTCTTAACACAAGGAAGAACTTGCACAAGAAGAATATTCTGACCGTCAACACCTATTCTTCTCCCGCCCAGCAGCCTACATGATTCGACGGACAATTAGTATCAATCCTCTCTCTACGTCAATCCGTTCTTCACACATCACTTCCGGACGCGCTGCCCACTTCGATCAGCACCTTCATGTTCCTCCTCATTCTCTGAAACTTTTGGGATGCTAGGAACAAGAAGGCCTTCCAAAGCCTTGAGATCGATGCTAGTACTTCTATTAAGGCTGTTCTAGATGATTTTATTGTTTGGACTCATAGGCTTAAGTCTGAAACTCTTAAGGGACACACCGACTTGTGGTGTGATTTTCTCTCCTCTCGCAACTTATGAACCTTGTATTTTTTGTAACTTCCAAAATATATTCAGGTAGGGATCTTTCCCGTGACCATTTAAAAAAAGAAAAAAACTGTTCATTTCGAATAGTAACCCAAATATAACTGGAATCCTAACGTGAATATATAATGAACTAGACTACCGAACATGCACGTAGGAGTAGTATATAAACTGGGGTCACGGGAACCGAAGGGCGGTTAGTCTAATGCCAGGGCAAATACATGTATTGCAGTCAAAATCAAGTGGCTGGTGTGGTGTACGTTGGACAAGTGCACATACACATGCACGGTCAAAGAACAGCGCAGCGACGTCGTAGGCACGATGTGCGGGTCAAACAATTAGTACGAGCAGGATCGATCGGCGTGCAACGCATCTCCTCCTTGCAAGCCACGCACTTGCACGCTCTGTAGCATGATTGACTAATGATCGGGCGAGCTCTGTCACTAGCTAGGAAACACACGGTACGTACGGACACTAACCACTGTGTGTAGGTGTTCTTCTCTGTCTTTTGAAATTGGCTTTCGTCCCGTTTTATAAATAAAGCAACGATCCATGCAACCCGCATACAAGTTCAACCACACATAGACGCCGGGGCGACGGCACAGTCTAGCCCAAGGAAAATAAAAGAAATGAGAAAAAAACCACCTAGTGATGGTAGAGCCTCGGCCCTACATGGAGGCAAGACGTCGCGCCGTAGCCAGTAGTGCATCCAGCATGCCATCCAGACGCTCCCGGTCTTGCTGCCTAGAAAGTGGATGTCAATGCTGCATAAAAGCCAGGAATTTGAAGGAGTTAGACGCATGCCTCGGAAAGATCCGCTCTATCACTATCTTATTGCGAGTCGTCCAGAGGGTCCAAGCCATAGCGGCAAAGATCAGCCAGAATGAGCGGCGGCGTCGCCCGGTGTGGTTGGCCCTGAATTGGAGGAACTCCGCAAGGTTCTGGGCCTCCCAGTCGGGTCCAAGAGCCTCGCGAATGAATTCCCACATGGCCCTTGCCGTCGTGCACGTGAAGATAATGTGTGTTGCCGTCTCTAGGACCGTGCATAAGGGGCACGTGACATCTCCCGGACCATGCCGCTTCCGCACCTCCGTCCCCAAGGGAATGCGGTTACGGAGCAACTGCCACACAAAGATTTGATCTTCAGGGGCAGGGGCGCCTTCCATAACGGCGAGAGCCATGATATAATAGGGGAGCGGCAGATGGCCTGATATGCCGAACTAACCAAAAATTCCCGCGAAGGGGATAGACGCCAAGCCACCGTATCCGGGTGATCTGGGAGCAGCTGTGGCAAGACGTCTAGCAGGCGGTTCCACTCGGCCGTCTCTATCGGTCCGAATGAGCGCCTGAACCTAATAACCCATGTCCCTTGGAGGAGGGCTTTAGAAACGGGAAGGGATGGGTCAACGCAGGTGGAGAACAGGATAGGAAACCCCACCCCGAGTGGCCCATCCCTAACCCATGGGTCCAGCCAAAACTGGGCCCCCCTCCCCATCACCTATACTAAATGAGGTACCTAGGCGAATCTCTTCCTTTATCTTTTGGATAGCGCGCCAGAATTGGGATCCGCCCACGCGGGAGCAAGCGAGGAGCAGCTCACCCCTTAGGTACTTTGCCTGAAGGAGTTGGAGCCACAATCCTCCATACCCACCGTAGAATAAGGGAGGTATTCATAATGCGGGAGGCTGAGATTCCCAACCCGCCACGGTCCTTAGGCAGGCAGATATCTGCCCACTTGACGGTGTTCTTCTCTATACCGACGTACGCCGGGTCATCTTTGCCAGAGCCCATGCAACTGGGAAGGGGCCTTTCGACACTTCTCTTTTGCAAATAACCGCACCGTAAGAGCCGCGTCAGGTGATAGACACACACTCTTATGTTCCCAACCCTAGCCACCTCCGCCAAAGCTCTCCTCCAAGTTGGCGTTTCGGTCCTCCTCCTCTCCTCCGTCTGTTGATCTTGTTGACGGCATGAAGAGTGGGAATCTGTCTGTTTTTCTTCTTCTTAGGTTTTGTTTCCCTAGTAGCATCAATGAGGTGGTGCCGGGAATGGCATGTTACAATAAGGTCACTCCGACCTTTTCCTACTTCGACGATGTCTGATCTGATGTTACCGCAAGGCCTGTGAGAGATTAGCTCTCTTTAGATCTTGACAGTTGTTGGATTGTTGTGCCCATAAAGAAGAGCGATTGACTGACTATTGGTGTGGCGGTCTTTTTTGTTGTTCGGTCTCATGGTCTGATTTCGCCAACTCCTTGGACCCGTGGTTATGGACTAAAATTTTGTGTTGCGTGGGGTGATGCTCCAACCGGTGTTTCTTCAGCCATTTCAAGAAGCGACAAGTAGCTATTACGATCCTTAAAGCTTGGTATGACATTGGAGTTTGCATGTGTCTTTTTTCTTTGTTGTTGGTTCAGTGTATTTTTTAATCTTCAACTAGTGGATTTTAGTTCATACTAATCGTCCTACGCCCAATTGTCTTTCTGTTATACAGGATTACAAGCTATGACTTTTAATTTGATTTTAGTTTGTATTAGTCATCCAACGCCCAATTGTGTTTCCATTATACAGGATTACATGGTCCGATTTTCCTAGATAATTATGAGATCTAAGATAACATTTAAGCATCTTTTCTTCATAGAAAAAAACAACACCATAGAACTTGTATTACACTGAGGGCACAAAGAACAATTTTTTTTATAAACTAACCGTTGAGATACACGTGGTAGCACAAGGCTCCATGCATCGACTAAAGCACCACAAGTTGCCATCGAAGCACAAACCAAAGGATCATGCTTCCACTAGCGACCTACACATCCGACAAAGGATGAGCATGTCGGCAATGGTTGCCACCGCCCTGGCAATGGCACTAGTGGACGAACTGCCATTGGGGATGAAGGAAGAAATTAACTATCAAAGCCAAAGATGAGGGCTTCCACCAATATCTAGCAGCCAAGATTGGCCATCCAAAATTGTCGGCATCAAGGATGAAGATGATGAGCATGCGCCTACCGGCCAAGTCCTATGCTTCGGACATAGACTTCCAAAGGGAGAAACTAGCATTGCCACTAATCTTGTTGAACCTACCCCCTCCCCCCCTTCCCAGAACTATTGAGCGGGCCTCAGATGGAGGTTGAAGGAGAAAAGAATAGAGGATGGGCAAAAACAGATTGGTAGATCGGCATCTTCCCAACGCATACGATGAAAATGAGCACATCGCCGGGTCATCAAACTTGTGATGGCCCCGAGACAATCTGCTCGAAGCTCTAGAAGTTTAAAAAGCACCGAATAGAGCACTTGCACGCACTCGTGTTGCTGCTGCGGCTATAGTGCGTACGCTCAGATACGGACCTAGCTCTGGCGAGGTGGGCTCTGGCGATAGCCAAGGCGACCGCTGAGTGGGTGAGGGAGGCGGCGCCGCTCGCGGCAGTCGTGATGGCTTGCTCCGACGAGCGGCAGATGGTGGGTGGCCTCCTCGGCGAGGACTGGATCACCTTCAAGAGACGAGGAAGGGATCTTCTACGCCGAGCAACGAACCCAGACAAGCTTATGCAGTGTATGGAGAGGCAAGCCGCGGATTTCTTCAAATCAGATACGAAAGTGATCAAATTGAAGAAGGAGGAGATCATAGGGATTGATACGGTCCAAGGACCGGCAATTTCGCCGGCCAATTTAAGGTTTGGCGCAACAAATTTGATGAATTATGAGGAGGAATTGGGGGTTGTTTTAGTTGAGTTCGATTTCGATTTCAAAAGGGGATCGTGAATTAGCGCAGAAGAGGGAGAGGAAATTAATACGGGAGTTACTCCTAGTGATCTGGACGCGAGATCTCAAGACATGCAGACTTATTTCAAGGGGGGAGGGAATTTGTGTTGTTTTCCTCATTCTTGTTTGTTGCTCGTCAGTTTTGTGTTTCCTGTCTCGTTCCTTTGATGCTCTTTGTTCATGGTAGGTCAGGGCGGGAACCAGGGCCAGAAGAGCCCGAGTGGCGATGAGAATGTAGAGGAGCTCGCTGGCTTCATGAGGCCTGTGGAGTGGAAGACCGCCAAGCTACTGGAGTGTCCGTCCACTCCTGCGGGAAGAGGAAGAAGCACTATGGGGGGGCCGTCACGCCTTGTTCTGACCTCTACCCCGACCCCATCAGTGGGCTTCTCTGCAGTTCCGGCAGTCCCCCCCACCCCCCTTGCATAGGCACGGCAAGGCCAAGGTGGTCGAGTTCGACGACTCGCCGATCATCATCGACATGAAGGCTATGTTGAGTGCAGTCAAGGGGTAGGCTGGTTGTGGGGCGCGATCTCTCCCCATACCCAGTCAATCCCCCGGTCGTCATCAACGAGCTCAAAGGACCATGGCGGCTTCGTGGTGATGCCGAGGCCCAGTGGGTCACTGATACGTCCATTTTGCATCATGATTTCCTACTGTTATTTATAATGTTTTTATGCAGAATAATGCTTTAGGGAGTGATTCTAATGCCTTTTCTCTCATAATATGCAAGGTTTGCACAAAGAGGGAGAATACCGGCGGCTGGAATTCCGGACCTGAAAAAGCATATCAGAGATACCTATTCTGCACATCTACAAATAAGATGAAACTTCACGGAGAATTATTTTAGAATATATGAAAAATACTGGAGCAAATAACTACCGGAGGGGGGCCACCTGGTGAGCACAAGACACCAGGGCGTGCCAGGCCCCCCAGGCGCGCCCTGGTGGGTTGTGCTCAGCCCAGCCCACCTCCAGTGCCCATCTTCTGGTACTTAAGGTCTTTTGACCTAGAAAAAAGAAGGAGAGGACTTTCGGGACGGAACGCCGCCGTCTCGAGGCGAAACTTGGGTAGGAGCACTTTTGCCCTCCGGCGGAGCGATTCTGCCGGAGGAATTTCCCTCCCGGAGGGGGAAATCAAAGCCATCGTCATCACCAACACACTTCTCATCTTTGGGAGGCCAATCTTCATCAGCATCTTTAACAACACCATCTCCTCTCAAACCCTAGTTCATCTCTTGTGTTCAATATTTGTACCGGAACCTCAGATTGGTACCTGTGGGTGACTAGTAGTGTTGATTACATCTTGTAGTTGATTACTATAAGGTTTATTTCGTAGAAGATTATATGTTCATATCCATTATGCTATTTAATACCCCTCCAATCTTGAGCATGAGTATTATTTGTGAGTAGTTACCTTTGTTGTTGAGGTCACGGGAGAAGTCATGTTGCAAGTAATCATGTGAATTTGATATGTGTTCGATATTTTGATGATATGTATGTTGTGATTCCCTTAGTGGTGTCATGTGAACGTTGACTACATGACACTTCACCATCTTTAGGCATAAGGGAATGCATTGTGGAGTATTTATTAGATGATGGGTTGCTAGAGTGACAGAAGCTTAAACCCTAGTTTATGCGCTACTTCGTAAGGGGATGATTTGGATCCAAACGTTTAATGCTATGTTTAGATTTTATCTTAATACTTTTCTCGTAGTTGCGGATACTTGCAAGGGGGTTAATCATAAGTGGGAGGTTTTTTCAAGTAAGAACAACACCCAAGCACCGGTCCACCCACATATCAAATTATCAAAGTAGCGAACGCAAATCAAAACAACATGATAAAAGTGACTAGATGAAATTCCCGTGTACCCTCAAGAACGCTTTGCCTATTATAAAAGACTGTTCTGGCCTGTCCTTTGCCACAAAAGGATTGGGCTACCTTGCTGCACTTTATTTACCATTAACGTTACTTGCTCGTTACCAATTATCTTGCTATCAAACTATCTGTTACCTACAATTTCAGTGCTTGCAGAAATTACCTTGCTGAAAACCGCTTGTCATTTCCTTCTGCTCCTCGTTGGGTTCGACACTCTTACTTATCGAAAGGACTACGATTGACCCCCTATACTTGTGGGTCATCAAGACTCTTTTCTGGCACCGTAGCCGGGGAGTGAAGCGCTCTTGGTAAGTGGAAATCGGTAAGGAAATACTTATACTATGTGCTAAAATTTATTGTCACTTGCTACTATGGAAAACAATCCTTTGAGAGGTTTGTTCGGGGTATCTTCACCTCGACCGGAACCACAATTAGTTGCCCCTCAACCTACTGCACCTACTGAAAATATTGGTTATGAAATTCCTTCGGGTATGGTAGAACAATTGCTAGCTAATCCTTATGCAGGAGACGAAACTGAACATCCTCATATGCACCTAATACATGTGGATGAAATTTGTGGATTATTTAAGCTTGCAGGTTTATCCAGAGATGAAGTTAAGAATAAGGTTTTCCCTTTATCTTTGAAGGGAAAATCATTGACATGGTATAGGCTATGTGATGATATTGGATCATGGAACTGGAATCGATTGCAATTAGAATTCCACCAAAAGTTTTATCCTATGCATCTAGTTCATCGTGATCGGAATTATATATATAATTTTTGGCCTCGTGACGGAGAAAGCATCGCTCTAGCTTGGGGGAGGCTTAAGTCAATGTTATATTCATGCCCCAATCATGAGCTCCCAAGAGAAATTATTATTCAGAATTTTTATGCTCGGCTTTCTAATAATGATCGATCCATGCTCGATACTTCTTGTGTTGGTTCTTTTATGAAGAAGACTATTGAATTCAAGTGGGATCTCTTAGAAAGAATTAAATGCAACTTTGAAGATTGGGAACTCGACGAAGGTAATGAGTCAGGTATTAAGCTTAAATTTGATTGTGTTAAATCTTTTATGAATACCGATGTTTTTCACAAGTTTAGCACTACGTATGGACTTGACTCTGAGATAGTAGCCTCTTTCTGTGAATCATTTGCTACTCATGTTGATCTCCCTAAGGATAAGTGGTTTAAATATCATCCCCCTATTAAAGAAGAAATTAAAGAACCGGTAAAATCTAAGGATGAAACCATCATTTACAATGTTGATCCAGTTGTGCCTACTGCTTATATTGAAAAACCACCTTTCCCTGTTAGGATAAAGGAACATGCTAAGGTATCAACTATGGTTCGCAAGAGTAATATTAGAGCACCTAAGCCCTCTGAACAAATTAAAGTAGAACCTAGTGTTGCTATGGTTAAGGATCTCTTAGTATAAAATATTGATGGGCATGTTATTTACTTTTGTGATGAAGCTGCTAGAATTGCCAAACCTGATGAAAAAGATAAACATAGACCCGTAGTCGGCATGCCTGTTGTCTTTGTCAAAATAGGAGATCATTGCTATCATGGTTTATGTGATATGGGTGCTAGTGTGAGTGCTATTCCTTTTACCTTATACCAAGAAATTATGAATGAAATAGCACCTGCTGAAATAGAAGACATTGATGTTACTATTAAACTTGCTAATAGAGACACCATCACACCACTTGGGATTGTTAGAGATGTTGAAGTCTTGTGTGGGAAAATAAAATATCCTACTGATTTTCTAGTTCGTGGTTCCCCACAAGATGACTTTTGTCCCATAATCTTTGGTAGACCTTTCTTGAACACCGTCAATGCTAAGATAGATTATGAAAAACAAACTGTCGGTGTTAGTTTTGGTGATGTGTCTCATGAATTTAATTTTTCCAAGTTTAGTAGACAACCTCGTGATAAAGAATTATCTAGTAAGGATGAAATAATTGGTCTTGCTTCTATTGCCGTACCTCCTACCTATCCACTAGGACAATATTTGCTACACCATGAAAATGATATGCACTTGCATGAAAGAAATGAAATAGATAAAAATTTCTTTGAACAACATCCTCTCCTAAAACAGCCTATTGAAACTCTTGGAGGTCCTCCTCCACCTAAAGGTGATCATGTGTTTGAATTAAAACAATTGCCTGACAGTTTGAAGTATGCTTATCTTGATGAGAAAAAGATATATCCTGTTATTATTAGTGCTAACCTTTCAGAACATGAAGAAGAAAGATTATTAAAAATTCTGAGGAAGCACCGGGCTGCTATTGGATATACTCTTGATGATCTTAAGGGCATTAGTCCCACTCTATGTCAGCACAAGATTAATATGGAACCTGATGCCAAACCCGTTGTTGATCACCAACGGTGATTGAATCCTTAGATGAAAGAAGTGGTAAGAACTGAAATATTAAAGATTTTGGAAGCAGGTATAATCTATCCCAAAGCTGATAGTAGATGGTTAAGTCCCGTTTATTTTGTCCCTAAGAAAGGAGTTATTACCGTTGTTCCTAATGATAAAAATGAACTCATTCCACAAAGAATTGTCACTGGCTATAGAATGGTAATTTATTTAAGAAAATTAAATAAAGCTACTAGAAAAGATCATTACCCTCTGCCTTTCATTGATCAAATGCTAGAAATATTATCTAAGCACACACACTTTTGTTTGCTGGATGGATATTCTGGTTTCTCTCAAATACGTGTATCACAATCTGATCAAGAGAAAACCACCTTTACTTGTCCTTTTGGAACCTATGCTTATAGACGTATGCCTTTTGGTTTATGCAATGCACCTGCTACCTTTCAAAGATGTATGACTGCTATATTCTATGATTTTTGTGAAAAGATTGTGGAGGTTTTCATGTATGATTTCCCCGTTTACGGAACTTCTTTTGATGATTGCTTAAGCAACCTTGATCGAGTTTTGCAGAGATGTGAACAAACTAATCTCATCTTGAATTGGGAGAAGTGCCACTTTATGGTTCATGAAGGTATTGTCTTGGGGCATAAAATATCTGAACAAGGTATTGAGGTGGATAAAGCTAAAGTTGATGCAATTGAGAAAATGCCATGTCCTAAAGATATTAAAGGTATTCGGAGTTTCCTTGGTCATGCTGATTTCTATAGGAGGTTCATTAAAGACTTCTCTAAAATTTCTAGGCCTCTTACTAATCTTTTACAAAAGGATATTCCATTTGTTTTTGATGATGATTGTGTAGAAGCCTTTAAACACTCAAGAAAGCCTTAACTTCTACACCTATCGTTCAACCACCTGATGAGAACTTGCCTTTTGAAATTATGTGTGATGCTAGTGATTATGCTGTTGGTGTTGTTCTAGGACAAAGAGTTGATAAGAGATTAAATGTTATCCATTATTGTAGCAAAACTCTAGACAGTGCCCAACGAAATTATGCTACTACTGAAAAAGAATTTTTAGCAGTTGTGTTTGCTTGTGATAAATTTAGATCCTACATTGTTGATTCCAAAGTTATTCTTCACACCGATCATGCTGCTATAAAATATCTTATGGAAAAGAAAGATGCTAAACCTAGACTCACTAGGTGGGTTCTCTTGCTTCAAGAATTTGATTTACATATCACTGATAGGAAGGGAGCTCAGAACCCCGTAGCTGATAACTTGTCTAGGTTGGAAAATATACTTCATGACCCACTACCTATTGATGATAGCTTTCCAGATGAACAGTTAGCTGCAATAAATGTTTCTCAAAACACTCCTTGGTATGCTGATTATGCTAACAACATTGTTGCTAAATATATACCACCTAGTTTCACTTACCAACAAAACAAAAAATTCTTCTATGATTTAAGACATTATTTTTGGGATGACCCACATCTTTATAAAGAAGGGGTAGATGGTATTATTAGCCGTTGTGTACCTGAGCATGAGCAGGAACAAATCCTAAGGAAATGTCATTCCGAAGCTTATGGAGGACATCATGCGGGAGATAGAACTGCTCACAAGGTATTGCAATCTGGTTTTTATTGGCCTACTTTCTTCAAGGATGCCCGTAAGTTTGTCTTGTCTTGTGATGAATGTCAAAGAATTGGTAATATCGGTAAGCGCCAGGAAATGCGTATGAATTATTCACTTGTTGAACCATTTGATGTTTGGGGTTTTGATTATATGGGACCTTTTCCTTCCTCTAATGGGTACACTCATATTTTGGTTGTTGTTGCTTATGTTACTAAGTGGGTAGAAGCTATTCCAACTAGTAGTGTTGATTACATCTTGTAGTTGATTACTATATGGTTTATTTGGTGGAAGATTATATGTTCAGATCCATTATGCTATTCAATATCCCTCTGATCTTGAGCATGAATATTATTTGTGAGTAGTTACCCTTGTTCTTGAGGTCTGGGAGAAGTCATGTTGCAAGTAATCATGTGAATTTGATATGTGTTCGATATTTTGATGATATGTATGTTGTGATTCCCTTAGTGGTGTCATGTGAACGTCGACTACATGACACTTCACCATCTTTGGGCCTAAGGGAATGCATTGTGGAGTAGTTATTAGATGATGGGTTGCTAGAGTGACAGAAGCTTAAACCCTAGTTTATGCGCTACTTCGTAAGGGGCTAATTTGGATCCAAACGTTTAATGCTCTGTTTAGATTTTATCTTAATACTTTTCTTGTAGTTGCGGATGCTTGCGAGGGGTTTAATCATAAGTGGGAGGTTTTTTCAAGTAAGAACAACACCCAAGCACCGGTCCACCCACATATCAAATTATCAAAGTAGCGAACGCAAATCAAAACAACATGATAAAAGTGACTAGATGAAATTCCCGTGTACCCTCAAGAATGCTTTGCCTATTATAAGAGACTGTTATGGCCTGTCCTTTGCCACAAAAGGATTGGCCTACCTTGCTGCACTTTATTTACCGTTACCGTTACTTGTTCGTTACCAATTATCTTGCTATCAAACTATCTGTTACCTACAATTTCAGTGCTTGCAGAAATTACCTTGCTGAAAACCGCTTGTCATTTCCTTCTACTCCTCATTGGGTTCGACACTCTTACTTATCGAAAGGACTATGATTGACCCCCTATACTTGTGGGTCAACAGTCACAAGCAAAGACCAACGGTTCATGGTTGCTTTCACGGAGGAAGGGAATCGACGGCATGTGCTGGTTGCTGGTCCTTGGCATTTCCGCAACGACACCGTCATCTTTGGCGACTACAACGGTCAAGGCAACCCGGCGGAGGTGCACCTGAAGTCCATCAGATTGTGGGCACAAGTTCACAAGTTGTTGTTCGTGCTGAAGACCGAGGAGATGGGGTGGACTTTCGGCAAGAAGCTTGGCATGGTCATTGCGGTGTCGCACCAGAACAAGAGGATCGTCGACGAGCATCTCCGCATCCGTGTGGAGCATATGGTGGACACGCCGCTGAGGAAGCAAGTTGGTTTCACTCCGGTCAGCACCAACGACAAGATCATGTTCGAGGTGAAATACGAGAAACTCCCAAAATTCTGTTTTTGTTGTGGCATCTTGGGCCACACGATGGAAAGGTTCTGCAGCTTGCCAAAGGAACTGTGGAAGCCGAACTTCTCCAACGACATGAAGGCGCCTCCACACTGGAAGCGTCTCCTCAATTTTGGGGCCACTCCGGAGAGTGTGGAAGACAGGAACAAAGCAAGGCTGCCGGACAGGGTTATCTCGGCTGTGTTAAAGGCTGTGTGTAGCCTTTCAGTGGCTTCTACAGGCTCGATTCCTCCGTCGGACAGCTCAGACAAGGCGTCGGGTGCTGCAGGTGCCTAGGAGGGGATTCCCGAGCACATGAACCAGGGGATGGCACGCCAAGGTCTTCGGGTGCGGGATGACGGGGCGACCTCTTCTTCAACCCGGTTGCCCCTGGATCGTCTCACACGGCCAAGCGCCTGATGGGGATGCTGCTGATGGTGCTACACCGGTGCCCCTGGTGGACCATGTGTGTGGTACCACCGCTTTCCTTATGCTGTCGTTGCTAGAACAAGTCCAGGAGGCGGCTGGGAGTGTGCATGATGTTGTGTCTATGCAGCTGATGCTCCAATTGGTGTGCAATCGCGCCGGCTTGCGGAGGAGGCTCCGGACCTGGTGGCGACCACTATCCATGAAGGAAGCGAGGAGTTTGCTGCTGCTGGCGCAAAGCTACTGCTGGAGTCAAGCGGTGGAAACGGATCCATCGACAAGAGCAGGAAGAGAAGCTATGGTGCAGGCTGCATGTGTTCAATATGCGGTTTTTGGTGTCCCTACTCCACCTAACACTGGCGGTGATCTCTCCAGTCGCAGGGTGACCTTTGCTGCCATACTTGAGAGCACGGCGGGCAGCAAGAGACGTCTAGATCAATACTTTCTTCTTAGCATGCATAGCACTAGTACTGAGAGTTTAGATTTTAGGGTTGCTACTGATATGAGTGAGACATGTCAAAGAGTGTGTGTGGAGAGAGTTGGTACTATAGTAGGCACAGATGGCTCCACTGTTCATGTTATGGAAGAACTAGATGAGGGAGAGGAAGAGGTTCAGAATGGTAGGAGAGAGTCTGTATGGGATGGAAATGATGTAGGGGATACTACCAAGGAAGCTACTGGCCCTGGGGCTGCCGGTCAACTGACGGGCGTGAATGATGTTTCTCGTCATGAGCCATGAAAATGATTTGTTGGAACTCTCGAGGTTTGGGTCAACCTCGGACAGTCCAAGAACTTGTGTTCCTTTCAAAGACACACCGACCCAACGTTATCTTTCTTTCCGAAACAAGGCAAAATAAAGAGTATGTTGAGAGTTTGCGTTATCGGTTGGGTATGAAAAATATTTCTACTATTTCTGTGCCAAGAAAAGGAGGTGGATTGGCTGTCTTTTGGGACGACCTATACACTTTGGAGTTGAACAAATATGGAGAAAATTTTATTGACATGTACATCTCTAATGGTGTTGGCACTAAGTGGAGAAGCACTTTTGTCTATGGGGAATCAAAGGCGAACCAAAGTTATGGTATGTGGGATTTATTGAGGAGAATAAAACCTCTTGGGTCTGGGCCGTGGTTTATGGTTGGTGATTGTAACGAGAATGTGTGGCAAAATGAGCATTTTTATCGGAACAAGAGGTCTCCAAAACTTATGGCTAATTTCCGTGATATTCTTTCTGAATGTAACTTATTCGATTTGGGTTTTCATGGAATTCCTTGGACTTACAATAATAACCAGGAGGGTAATAAAAATGCGAAAGTGTGACTTGATCGTGTAGTGGTGTGTCCTCAGTGGTCTTCTATTTCCCTGAATGCAAGGTATTACATATTATCAGTTCCAGGTCAGATCATTGTCCTCTTCTTATTGATTTGCTGGGTGCTCCTCACTGTGGTGCGCGTGTTAAACATTTGAAATGTGAAGCGTACTGGGAGTGGGAGGAGGAGGCATTGAAAGCACATATTGATTCATGTTGGAATAAAAGTATGAAAGTCAATGATCTGGGTGATGTGGCTAATAGTTTGGGCAAGTTGATAAAATCTCTTCATGAGTGGAGTAAGGAACACATTGGATATCTGCCAAAAAAGCTTGAAAAGGCTCGTAAAAGATAAAGTATGTTGTTCAAAAGAAATGATCATAATGCAATAGTGGAGAAAAAGAAAATCCTAATGGAGATGGATGAACTTCTGATTAAGGAAGAAATCATGTGGAAGCAGAGATCTTGTTTGGACCGAATGAAATGGGGGGATATGAAGACAACCTATTTTCATAGGCAGACCACTTGGAGAGCAAAGAAGAAAAAGATTTCTGCTATCAAAAGAAGCGACGGGTCTCTTTCTCATGATATGGAGGAAATCAAAGGTATCACAAACTCGTTTTTTAAGGATCTTTATTCATGTGACTCTGTGGTAAATCCTTCTCATATTATTTCTCTTGTGAAACCGGTGGTGAGCGATGAAATGAATGTGGAACTTTGTAGGGAATTCTCTGAACAAGAAATTAGTGATGCCCTCTTTCAAATAGGGCGATTGAAGGCCCCGGGGCTAGATGGTTTTCCTGCCAGATTTTTTCAGAGGAATTGGGGTTTGCTCAAAGATGATATTGTTCGTGCAGTCCAACAATTTTTTATTTCGGGAAGTATGCCTGAGAGGGTAAATGATACAACTATTTTTCTAATTCCTAAGGTAAAGAATCCTCAGTCGATAAAAGACTTTCGATCGATTAGCCTTTGCAATGTCACACTAGTGCAGAAATGGCTAGCCACAACTCTTGTTTGTGGCGCACCATTTCCCTCCAACGCCAGCACTAATATTTTCAAATAGTGATGGCGCTGGATAAATTTGCACGTTATTGCTACACACATAGTTGTGGCGTTCAAATTCTGCCGAACGCCACTTGTATGAGGACCCCAGCGCTCTCGCCTTTAAGCTATTATTGTTGGCGTGGCTAAAGTTCCTATGCCATAGGTATTTTCGGTTGCACATTAGGCCCGGCATTGCGCATTCACGCCCATTAGGCCCACGCCAGCACTAGTCAGTTTTAACAGGTAAAACCTTATCCTTTCGTCCTCAGTCTCTCGATCCCCAACTCCACCCGTCCTCCTCTCGATCCCAGCCGCCGCCCCGCCGCTGCCGCCCGACGCTGCCCGTCTCCGCCCGACGCCGCCCCACCCGACCCGGCCCGTCTTCGTCGGAGGAGGAGCGTGAGGCCGCCCGACGCTGACCCGCCCCGCCCGACTCAAGCACAGGTAATTCAATTATGTTCTACTCCCTCCGTTTCTAAATATAAGTCATGATAGATAATTTTGTTCCTTATGTAGTTTTTCTAGAGATCTCAATATGGAGTACATACGGATGCATATAGACATATTTTAGAGTGTACATTCACTAATTTTGTTCCTTATGTAGTCTATATTGAAATGTAGATGAATTCGCCATGATAGATAAATTGTCATGATAGAATAGTTGTAGTACAACTCCTGTTAAACTAGTTGTAGTATAACATGTAGATTAATTCGCCATGATAGATAAATGTTATGATAGATAAATTGTCATGATAGACTAGATGTAGTACAACTCTTTTCAAAGTAGCCGTAGTATAACATGTAGATAAATTGTCATGATAGATAAAAGAGCACACTGTATTTCATAATGATTCGTAATTTTACTAAATTTTACGGTGCTTAATTATGTTCTAGTTCTTTTCAAATTCTCCATGTTATTTTTAAATTCTTCATTCTATAAGATGGTGAGCTTTCATTACAACATATATGGACAATTCATCAACCAAGAACAAATCGGTGAGCGACATGCAAAAGTGGAATCAGTGGCGATTAGAGTCTTTAGACTGGCGCATCAAAAAAGTCGAAGAAAGAAATGCCTCATTGAAGAATGAAAGGGATAGTCTACTCGTAGAGGGTGCTAATGCCCAAACTAAGTCAAACAAACTAAGGGATCTGAGGGATGAGTTGACGGAGAAGAGGGATGATACTTGTGATCTGCGTTGGGTTTTCCGTGAAGAGGAACGGGTAATTGCAGCACAAAGTGGGTAAGTATTTCCCTTAGTTATGAAACCAAGGTTTATCGAACAAATAGGAATATCAATCATCAACCATCTTCAGCGACTGCACAAAAATGAACAAACAACTTGCACCCAACGCGGGCAAGAGAGTTGTCAATCCCCTTGATCTCGTTATTTGCAAGCAAATGAGTTGTGTATCTAATTGTTGATAAATATAAATTTCAAAATAAGTAAAAAAGTAAATAAAGGCAGCGAGGTAATTGTAGCGTTTGTAAATATATAAGTGAATAGACCCGGAGGCCATAGTGTTCTCTAGTGGCATCTCTCATGTAGGCAGCATACGGTGGGTAAACAAATTACTGTTGGGCAATTGATAGAAAAGCGGATAGTTACGCGATGTTCACGGCAATGATCATCTATATATAGGCATCACGTCCATAAGAAAATAGGCCGACTTTTGCCTGCACCTATTACTATTATTCCACTCATCGACAGCTATCCAGCATGCATCTAGAGTATTAAGTAAAACGGGGTAATGCTTGGAGAACGATGCATGATGTAGACAAAGTAAACTCAAACAATATGAATGAACCCCATCGTTTTATCCTTAGTAGCAACAACACAAAGATGCATCTTGTCCCCTACTTTGTCACTGGGATATAGAAACTCGCCAGGTTGAACCTACCACAACGCACTACTCCCACCGATGAAATATCAATCTACTTGGCCAAAGCACATCAATAGATCGGAGAGCATTACGAAGCTATAATGATCATGCAATTAAGAGACAATATATATCAGAGGTATCTCAAATACTTTTCATGAATAATCTGAACATAAACCCACAATTCATCAGATACCAACAAACACACCGCACAATAGGATTACATCAGATAGATCAAAGTGAAGATGCGATGATCATTGTATTGAAGATCATAAGAGAGAGAGATTGCCATCTAGGCACTAGCTATGGACCCGTAGGTCTGTGGTGAACTACTCACACATCATCATGAGGGCATTAAGGTTGATGAAGAGGCCTTCCGTGATCGATCGCCCCTCCGGCAGGGTGCCGGAACGGAGCTCCAGATGGCCTCGCGACGGAACATAGACTTGCGGCGGCCGAAAAAGGGTTTCGGGACTGCCTTTAGGGTTTTCGCAATATTAGAGATTTTATAGGCCGAAGAGGGACGTCGGGAGGCAGCCGAGGGGGCCACCACATATCAGGGCGCCCCCCCCCCAGGGCGCGCCCTGATGTATGGTGGGGCCCTCGTGCACCTCCTGGCCTCCTTCCGAAGCTTCTAGGTCTTCTTATAGTCTAGAAAAAATCATCAAAAAGTTTCGTGGCAATTGGACTTCGTTTGGTACTGTAAACCTGAAAAGGCAAAAACATGCAGAAAATAGCAACTGGCACTGGGCACTGGGTCAATAGGTTAGAGCTCAAAAATATTATAAATTGGTAAATAAAGACCCAAAAAGTATCCTAGAATGATAATATATCAGCATTGAATGATCAAAAATTAGAGATATGTTGGAGACGTATCAAGCATCCCCAAGCTTAATTCCTGCTCGTCCTCGAGTAGGTAAATGATAAAAACATAATTTTTGATGTGACATGCTATCCACTATGTAATCTTATGCGTGTATGCCCATTGAGAAAAAATGAATCAGCAAATATTAACATAGCAATAATTAAAATGTAAGAAATATAATTATTAATCCTTAAAAGTATACAATTCTTAAGAAATGTTTACCCCCCCACACATTCATCTTGTTATATTAGCAACGCATGGTTCCTTATTCACCACATTAATACAAATGTCAAGCACCACGGTGTCCAAGTCAGGCAATTGGTTCGTACTTTTTCAATATGCATCAACTTTTTATTCTTCACGCAATACATGAGCGTGAGCCATTGGACATAGCATTTAAGTGGAACAGATTATGGTGGTAGATATCAAAGGGGTTAAAAAGTTGAGAAGATAGTCTCACATCAACTAGGTGTACCAACGGGCTATGGAGATGCCCATCAATAGATGTCAATGCAAGGAGTAGGGATTGCCATGCAAATGGTGCACTAGAACTATAAGTGTATGAAAGCTCAAATGAAGCCAAGTGGGGTGTGCATCCAACTTGCTTGCTCATGAAGACCTCGGGCATTTGTGGAAGCCCGTCATAGGAATATATAAGCGAAGTTTATAATAATGAATACATATGGCAGTGATATATCATGAGACTCTCTACATGAAGGGCATGGTGCCACTTTGAGGCACAAGTGTGGTAAAGGATAGTAGCAAAGTCCATTCTCTCATTTTCTCTCATTTTTTTTGAATGGATGCTGGGCTCATTTGGCCTCCCCCATCTTTATTTTCATCTGGGGTCTCATCTCAACTTATGGGAGAATCATCGTCTCCATCATTCTTTCCTCATTGGGACAATGCTCTAATAATGATGATCGTCACACTTTTATTTACTTACAACTCAATATGGAGAACTGATAGGAAGATATGACTCTGTATGAATGCCTCTGGCAGTGTACCAGGATGTGCAATGATCCAGTGTGACATGTATCAAAAACATTATGAACGGTGGCTTTGCCACAAATACTATGTCAGCTCTATATGATCATGCAAAGCAATATGATGATGAACGAACTAGTCATGTGAAGTGACGATGGAATTTGCATGGCAATATATCTCGGAATGGCTATGGAAATGCCATGATAGGTAGGTATGGTGGCTGTTTTTAGGAAGATATAATAAGGCTTATGTGCAACAGAGCGTGTCATGTCACGGGGTTTGGATGCACCGGCGAAAATTGCGCCGATCCTCGAAGCGAGAACGGGCTATGCACGGTACCGAAGAAGCTAGCCAATTATGAAAAGGTGAGATTGCGTATGTCCATGGTTTCACATTAGTCATAAAGAACTCATATACTTATTGCAAAGTTTTATTAGTTTATCATAGATCAAAGTACTAATCGCATGCCCCGAGGAAAGAGGTTGGTAGGAGTTAACCATCGCGCGCTTCCAACCCGAAACAACACTAGGATTTCAACGAGGAATATAAATGCTCACACATCATCACCATGCCTCTTTAATTTTTAGATGAACAAAAAAGGTCAACCTTTCTTAATATCGACACTTCTACAGTTTAACAATTATGAACTCACACCTATTCATATTACTACATCAATATCATTGACCCACAATTTCTTTATATGTGCTACATGATGGTTTTGATTACCACTCATTGAATACCTAATATTCTTGGACTATTCTTTATGACCCATGCAAATTACCGTCACTATTTGTTAACTCTCAAACAAATATAAGTGAAGAATGAGAGTGAAATCATTTCTATAAAATCTACACGCCACTGTGCTCAAAAAGATATAAGTGAAGTACTAAAGCAACTGCTAAGCTCAAAAGATATAAGTGAAGCACATAGAGTATTCTAACAAATTATGATGAAGGTGTGTCTCTCTTAAATAGGTGTGTCCAGCAAACAATGATTGTGACAAACTGAAAGTAAAGGCAAAGAAAAGCAAACGACGCTCCAAGCAAAACACATATCATGTGACGAATAAAAATATAGCTTCAAGTGACATACCGATGGATTTGAGACGAAAGAGGGGATGCCTTCCGGGGCATCCCCAAGCTTGGACGCTTGAGTATCCTTTAAAATATTACCTTAGGGTGCCTTGGGCATCCCCAATATTAGGCTCTTGCTACTCCTTATTCATTTGTCCATCAAGGTAACACCCAAAACTTGAAAACTTCAATCACACAAAACTCAACAAAACTTCGTGAGACCCGTTAGTATAAGAAACATATTGCTTACTTTAAGTACTATCGTAAATTGATTCAAATTTCATAAATGCATAATAGGCACTGTATTCTAACTTCTCCATGGCTTATACCCCCTCCCCCCCCGATACAATCTATAGCATAATCAAAACAAGCAACTATGCAAGCAAAAACAGAATCTGTCTAAAACTGAACAGTCTGTAGCAATCTGTAGAGAACCTATACTTTTGTAACTCTAAAAATTCTGAAAAATTAGGACAACCTCGAAAATTTGTATAGAAACACTGTTTAAAAATTTAAGATCATTATCACGCTCCATCCAGAAAATAAAAATTCCTGTACTGGAGTTAAAAATTTATGTTTTGTTTCAGCATCGATTCTACTCATCTTGTGAGTCATCCCAAAGGCTTTAATTGGCACAAACGCTAATTTAAACAAAAAAACATAATCATTACAGAGTAAATAATCATGCTATTAAAAATAAACAGAAAGTTTAAAGCAAAATTTAAGATAACTATTGGGTTGCCTCCCAACTAGCGCTATTGTTTTATCCCCCTAGCTAGGCATAATGCATAGTTTCAAGTATTGTCATCTTTGACATCGAGCTCCTTAATAACACAACCATGGGTAATAGGGGAAATAGGAGGCTTGGTAATAGGATCTTTTATCAAATTTTTAAAGTTGGAATGAACACTAATCATCTTTAGATCCTCGTCCCTTTTGGTAGGAGGTGTACTCATATTCTTGAGAATGTATATGAACTTGGAATTTTTGTTGTGAGAGGTACTAGCATTAGCTTTAGATGGTGTGAAGGCGGAGCCTACTTTGTCAATGACCTCTTCCATTTTATCAATTCTATTCAAACCTTGTTCTATTCTCTCGTCAATAGTAGTGTCTTTTTCCTTTAAGGTTTTCAAAGTCATTCCTACTCGTGACCCAAGTTGAGTGATATGATTATGAAGTTTTTTATCCAACTCCTCAATTGGTTTGTTCGTGATCATATTCTTTTCAATAGCATCAAGCCTTTGCATAACATGTTCCAAGTCCAAATTTGTTTCATTGATAATAATGGGTGGTGTCTCTACAAGATTTTCAATTGCAGTGTAGGCATCCAAAGTGTGACACGTTAAAAAGTTTCCACCGATGATATTGTCAAGACGAACCTATACCAAGTGGTCACGCCAACATAAAAATTGTGAAGCAAAGTAGTGGTAGATAACTTTTTAGTTCCTTTATTTTGAGCAAAGAAAATCCTATACCATGCATCTTTTAAGCTTTCTCCTCCCCTTTGTTTGAAATTCACTACATCATCATTGGGAGTAAAGCGAGCGGAAGAAGAACTAGCCATGACTTCAAACAAGCAAACAAGTAACAAGCAAAGATAAATATTTTTGTATTTTTGATTTTTATGAGACAAGCTAAATATAACAGCAAATAAAAAGAAGAACAAGTGAATGAAAATTTGTGTGAAGTTATTGGTAGTTGATGATGATATTCCCCAGCAACGGCACCAGAAATCCTTCCTGATACTTGTGATCTGCGTTGGGTTTTCCGTGAAGAGGAACTGGTAATTGCAGCACAAAGTGGGTAAGTATTTCCCTCAGTTATGAAACCAAGGTTTATCGAACCAATAGGAATATCAATCATCAACTGTCTTCAGCGGCTGCACACAAATGAACAAACAACTTGCACCCAACGCGGTCAAGAGGGTTGTCAATCCCCTTGATCTCGTTATTTGCAAGCAAATGAGTTGTATAGATAATTGTTGGTAAATATAAATTGCAAAATAAATAAATAGTAAATAAAGGTAGCGAGGTCATTGTAGCGTTCGTAAATATATAAGTGAATAGACCCGGGGGCCATAGTGTTCTCTAGTGGCATCTCTCATGTAGGCAGCATACGGTGGGTAAAAAAATTACTCTTGGGCAATTGATAGAAAAGCGGATAGTTATGCGATGTTCACGGTAATGATCATGTATATATAGGCATCACGTCCATAAACAAATAGGCCGACTCCTGCCTGCACCTATTACTATTACTCCACTCATCGACCGCTATCTAGCATGCATCTAGAGTATTTAGTAAAACGGAGTAATGCTTGGAGAACGATGACATGATGTAGACAAAGTAAACTCAAACAATATGAATGAACCCCATCGTTTTATCCTTAGTAGCAACAACACAAAGACGCATCTTGTCCCCTACTTTGTCACTGGGATATAGAAACTCGTCAGGTTGAACCTACCACAATGCACCACTCCCACTGATGAAATATCAATCTACTTGGCCAAAGCACATCAATAGATCATAGAGCATTACGAAGCTATAATGATCATGCAATTAAGAGACAATATATATCAGAGGTATCTCAAATACTCTTCATGAATAATCTGAACATGAACCCACAATTCATCAGATCCCAACAAACACACCGCACAATAGGATTACATCGGATAGATCAAAACGAAGATGCGATGATCATTGTATTGAAGATCATAAGAGAGAGATATTGCCATCTAGGTACTAGCTAAGGACCCGTAGGTTTGTGGTGAACTACTCACACATCATCATGAGGGCAGCAAGGTTGATGAAGAGGCCCTCCGTGATCGATCCCCCCCTCCGGCAGGGTGCCGGAACGGAGCTCCAGATGGCCTCACGACAGAACAGAGACTTGCGGCGGCGGAAAAAGGGTTTCGGGATTGCCTTTAGGGTTTTTGCAATATTAGAGAATTTATAGGCCGAAGAGGGACGTCGGGAGGCAGCCGAGGGGGCCACCACATATCAGGGCGCCCCCCCCCCCCAGGGCATGCCCTGATGTGTGGTGGGGCCCTCGTGCACCTCCTGGCCTCCTTCCGAAGCTTCTAGGTCTTCTAACAGTCCAGAAAAAATCATCAAAAAGTTTCGTGGCAATTGGACTTCGTTTGATACTGTAAACCTGAAAAGGCAAAAACATGCAGAAAACAGCAACTGGCACTGGGCACTGGATCAATAGGTTAGTGCTTAAAAATATTATAAATTAGTAAATAAAGACCCAAAAAGTATCCTAGAATGATAATATATGAGCATGGAACAATCACAAATTATGGATACGTTGAAGACGTATCAAGGGACAACTTGAAGATGGAGAAAAAAAATACAGGCTAGAGAAGTATAACCTACAGACAGACGTTGATCACTTCAAAAAAGATGGAGAGAACAATCGGAAAAAGCTTCGCCAGCTGGACTTGATCCTTGATGATGTTGAGTAGTTTTAAACTGTGAAGTTTATGAGTATGTTTAGTTGTTCAGTACTAACTAAGTTTTAAAGTCTGAAGTTTATGAGTATGTTTAGTTCATTAGTACCAGGTTTTAAACTCTTATTAAGTTTATGAGTATGTTTAATTGATCTGTACCTTTTGTGAAGTTTAAGCTCTTAGTTTCTGAAGGAGTTTTTTTATTATCCAAAAAACAAATTGTTCGCGTTGCACAACAACGCACGATAATGGTAGTATAGATGTATAGCTGGCGTTGACCAATTTGGACGCCAACATCATGTAATATACTGTTGGCGTAGGATTCAACGCCACCATTATTTTTTAACTGTGGTGTCATATTGATGGCGTCGGGTGTCTACGCCAGCAAAACCATTATCACCACGCCATAGCTAGGCTTTTCTGCACTAGTGTCATAGATAAAATTATCTCCAAGTGCCTTGTTAATAAACTGAGGCCTCTGCTGGATGGTATGATTTCTTCTACTCCCTTCGTCACAGTTTAGAAGGCGCACATGAGCGATCTCTAGGACCAAGGTGGATCGTGATTGGTTTTAGTTTTCTTTGCAAGCGCTCACGTAGTAAACCCCCAAGGTGCCTAATTACTTGAGAAATTAGTTAACAGTAACCCCCACAGCCACTAAACAAGGAGTCCTCACGCATGCACAACCAGCTTTCACACTATGCATGCAGCCTAGTACACCTAATTAATTAAGGAGTAAACGCCAACGCACCTACAATCTCTCTTATTCTGAAAATGCATGTAAACGGAAATACGCCTTCTAAACTGTGACGGAAGTACGCCTCCTAACCAATGAGTTCTCTTCCTATTCTCCTCATCGCCCCGCCTTCTAATCGGGAACTTTTGGTGGGGCGATGAGGAGAATAGGAAGATAACTCATTGGTTGACTTGGGATAATATGACGAAGCCAATAAGTGAAGGGGGAATGGGCCTTCGAGACCTCAGACTTTTTAATCAAGCGTTTTTGGCAAAGCAAGCTTGGCGATTATTGGTTTTTCCGGACTCTCTGTGTGCAAAGGTGATGAAAGCTAAATATTATCCTCATCGACATCTTATTGATATAGTTTTCCCGCAAGCAACATCTCTTACTTGGCAAGATATTATGCATGGTCTTGAACTACTGAAAAAAGGCATCATATGGAGAGTTGTTGACGGTACTAGTATAAATATTTGGAGGGATAATTGGATTCCTAGGGAAGCTAGCCTAAAAATTACCGCTAAGAAGAATAGAACGAGGATCAAATGGGTGTCTGAATTATTCATGAGTAGATCTAGGAGATGGGATGAAAATCTGATCAGATATCTTTTTTATACTCATGATGCAGAGGTAATTTTAAATCTGCGTACTCTGAGTATGGGTGAGGGAGATCTTATTGCGTGGCACCATGAGAAAAGTGGTTTATTCTCGGTGAAAAGTAATTGAAGGGAGATCTGAGTATCAAGACTGGCATTGAGTATCAAGCAATTGAAGGGCGTGTCCGGAAATTCTAGTGGTGCCGTGAATGGGGGAAGGAGGCTATGGGACATAATTTGGAAGGCGAATGTCCCCCAGAAAATTATAATCTTTGCTTGTAGGGCTGCGTCTAATAGTCTGGCGGTTCAAGTTAACAGGGTAAAACACCATCAAACCACTCTAGGTAAGTGCTCGATATGTGGTATTGAAGATGAATGTATTTTACATGTGTTGGTAATTTGCCCCAAGGCTCGTGCATTTCGTATGTCTTTGAAGGAAGTTTGGAATTTACCGGCCAAAGAGATACTCAATTATTTTGGGCCAGATTGGTTTCTTAGTTTATTGGATCAATTAAGTTCGCAGATGCGGGAGCAAACTATATTCATGTTCTGGAGAGCATGACACTTGAGGAATGATTTGATTTTTGGTAAGGGAAAGGAATCCATCGCAGCCTCGGTGAGCTTTATTCAAAACTATTGGGCTTCTTTCTCATCTTGTATGGCTAACATGCAATTGAAGGTGTGCATCAAAGGTAAGCAAGTGGTGGATAAGGTCCAGGTAACCACTAATATGGAGAGGAATGTTATCTCTTGAAAGCCACCCAACTTGGGTTCTTACAAGATAAATGTCGACGCAAGTTTTGTGGAGGCCATCAATGTTGCGAGCATGGGGGTGGTCGTCAGAGACCATTATGGACAAGTTATCATCTCCTCTTGGGATTATATTGGAGTTTGCTATAGCGTCGAGGAAGCGGAACTAAGAGCGACCATCTCCGGCTTGTGTATTGGTATCACTCTCGACAAGCCTATCATTTTGGAAATTGGCTATTCTTTTGTGGCTTCTGTGTTTGGAAAAGAGCGCGTTGACAAGTCAACTCTTATGGACCTAAAGAAGGAGGCGTTGGATGTCTCTAAGTTGTTGGTGGGAAAAGATCATCAAGATTAACAGGAGGGCTAATATGGTGGCTCATGAGATTGCAAAGTTTAGTTTTGATAATAGGTGTGATGGTATTCTTTTTAATATTGTTTCGCCCTGCGTGGCAAATTTTCTAATGAGTGATTGTATGAATGTTTTAAGTTAATTAATATATGGTGAGGATTTCAACAAATAAGCACCGAATAGAGAGGCTGGTGAAATGGATTATTAAGAACCTCATCCGGTGGAGATCCAAAATGGGACAGGGAGGGGAAACACGAACAAGACATCTTTGGAGTAACATGGGATTTAACTACCGTTGGACATTTGGTTTCTATTTTTCAGTTACGATTTTATAATCTTGACACAATGAATACAATTGATCCATGTTTTGTACACATTTTAGTATTTCGCTCGTTGTGATCCTCTCACACCATCATAATATAATTTCAAGATATAAGGAAGCTTGTGCTAATATTATCGTCACATCAAGTTAATACAACCACAACCGAGTTTAGAATGCGGTCTCCGCTTAGTAGATGCACACAACAAGATAGCACGAAGTTCAAGCCAACAACATAAGAAGTACTAAGGACGTGGACAAGTTTAAGTTGGAGGAGCATCGATTCAAAGCCTAAACATCCATCTATGATGGGTAAAAACCTCTCTGATCACCCGTCTCGGTTGTGTACACGTTGTGCTAGCAACTCAACCCTTCCCTATTGAAATGGATATATAGTATGGAGCCAATGTAAGCATAAATATAGAAACTGTAATGTATAAGAAAATCGTCTCTTAGTTATTCAATTAAGACCATCGGTATATTTTCTGCATGGCTATAACGACCTACGTGTGACCTCAATTTTGTGTCAATGCCACACCACCAATCATCAACCATATTTAGAACATTGCGAGAAGGGGATATTATATGTCACTTGGTGAGCTCGACGATGGATGATACAAAGCAAGCAACATGTGAATAAATATACAAGTACATAACCGTCTCATTATTGGGTAAAAAGCAATATTTTTAGTATCGTGTTGTTTCTTTTAGTAGGATTAAAATTACAATACGAGTTGTAATCGAAAAAGTAATTATGATACCACAAAAGGTTTTCTAACAATATTGTCAACTTACATACATGTAAAATTTAAGATAAAGTTGATGTTAGATGTCTTTTGGTCATAGAAACCAGAGAATTGCAAAAGGAGCATGAAAATAGTAGAAATAGGTGTTTCAATGGAACAAGGGGAAGTGCTCCATCTTAAGCAAATGGGTGTAAAGAAGAGACTAGATTGGATAGCGAATTTCTTATGGAGAAGGCTTAGGAGAGGCAGTCCATAGGAATTTGGGTACCACCATTCCTTTGATCCAAAGGACACCTCAAGACCGGAATCGTACGAAAATTCCTCCAACGCAAAGAGGTTTAATTTCCCCCAAAATTTGGCTGTAGAGAGTCATATAGTTACTTGGTTATAGTTGCTCTAAAACACATTAATTAATGCACTTATATGATGGTATGAATCATTGATCCTAGGTGACTACTAGTCATGATCCATAAACATTTTCTTAAGTATGTTTATAAACATTTTTTTTCAGGTGGCAGATTTAGTACTAGTTCGCAAATAGATTTATTTCTGTTTCAGCTAGAAAAACTTATCAACTTATTGCTGAAGGGTGACACATTATGGCCCCTTGTAAATGATGTGATTGTAACACTATGTTTATTTTAGTCAACAACATTGGAAATGCTAATGTCAAGTTCATACTTTTTTTTTTGAACATCCAGCTATCGCCGGTTTTCATTCGATTAGCAGAAGAGAGGTTACAAAAAAGAGTGATCAAGTGATCCGGGGGTGGAAAGAAAAGAGCTACGCTACAGCGATCCGCTGTAGCATCTAGGCCTCCTAAAAAATTTGAAACAATTCCTCACGTTACATCCCCAAAAGGGCGCTCTATGCATCTTGCACCTGCTAATCTCCATTGTTCCATGTCGCGCCTACAAGCATCTGTGATGTGCCGCGCATCCGCCTGCTTTCCTCTGAAAACGCAAGAGTTGCGCTCCATCCAGATGTGCGAGATGAGGGCGAACATGGTTTTAGCACCTTTTTTGTGGCCTGAAACCGCGGCTGTCGTGATCCTCTGGATTCTGTCTGTCATCGTCACTCCCCTGCTCCACACATCCTCAAGTTCATACTTTAGTACCAATGTTTATAGACAAGTACATACTGATACGTGATTGTTTTATCTAAAATCAACTCTGATGGGAAGATGTAAAGTATTTTCTTGTAGATGGGATCTTAGATGTGCAGAAGCATGCCAATATGCCTTCTAAGCTAATGCCAAGTGGGGAAAGAACATGTAGATTTAGAGTTAAAAACAACGGGAATCAACAAGCTGGCCAGCTTCGACCCTACAAATGTGCCTAATGTTGGGGAGAGTATTTAGGGCCTTGTTCCTTGGAACATTAACAGCTTCTACACTATAAAATGTGTTATCTAGCTACCACCTTTCTTAACTATATATGTACCTAACCGACCAAGCAGCAAATAGCTCTTGGACATTTTTCGAACCAATAACTCCATATAAATACTCCAAAAAAGGGTATATATGAACAGACATATAGTTTGTAGCCGAACATATGGATGGTATTCCAACAAAGTCCATACTATTATATGACCACAAATGATTAATGGATGACTCAAAGAGAATTTGTGATGCATAATTAAGTTAGTGGATGCTAATTAACTATGTAATGCTCTCGCAAAAAGTACTACCTTTGCAACTTTTTATAAGACGTTTTTAGAGTCAACAACAATGTCAAAAAACGTCTTATAATAAGTTACAAAGGGAGTAACTATGTAATGCAAGTTTATTATTACCAAATTCACTTAATATGCACCCATTGTGTCCAATATAAAACCCATTTTTTCATACCCAATTCCCAAACCACTTCCAAGATCTACTGGCTTTTGGCTATTGCCAAATTTAATCTGAACGGAACAATAATACAGAGTTATTTTACACTAAGAAGATTCCATCATTCCGTATGCACACACCTCTTATTAATTAGCCGCCTGATTAACTATTGTCACAAGTCAACACACACCAGGATACCTTCCAAATGGTGCAACACCTACATACATCTAGCAGTACAATCTCTCTGACAGCAGCAAACTTATTTTTGTTATGAAAAAACAAACCTTTTTTCCAACCTCTCTCTCTCTCTCTCTCTCTCTCTCTCTCTCTCTCATTCATAAGCTAAGCGGCAGAGATACACAACCTAGAAGACACTTTTTCCAAAGCACCTCACTTCTCTCCCTTGTCCCCCTGCTCTCTCCCTCTTGCCTTCATGTCCACTGCAAGGTAAGCTCAGAACTCAAAACTACTTGCCGAAGCTAGCCCATCAAAAATCATTTAGGAATAGCTAAATTCATGCACCATCTCTAGCTACAATCCTCTGCTCAAGCTTTGCTGTGTCCATGGTGCATGGCGATGTATGAAAATAGAATTAGATGGAACCCTAGCCATGTTGAATTGGTGATCTCATGCTATATAAATCTTCTTCTTCAGTGACTGGCAGCAAGACCATGAGTTAGGGAAGAAGATCAAGAGTGAGTCGACGGCGGAGGCGGACCGTATGATGGCGGCGGCACGGAGGAGTAGCAGCCTGCCTGCAGCAGGCGCCGGACCAGGATCGACACCGTCGTTCAACACGATGACCCCTTGTGCCGCGTGCAAGCTGCTCCGGCGGCGGTGTGCGCAGGAGTGCCCATTCTCGCCTTTCTTCTCGCCGCTAGAGCCGCACAAGTTCGCCTCCGTTCACAAGGTCTTCAGCGCCAGCAACGTCTCCAAGATGCTCCTGGTAATCTTATCTAATTTCCCTCCATTGCTTGTTCTTTGACTTTCAGCACAGCTTACTTTAATCCCTTCCAAGCTCGTGAAATGAACTGGCTTTGTGCCACTGATTTTGATGAGATATAGCATAATTATTGTGAATACCTCACATATCTCGCAGCATTTCATTAGTTGACATGGTATTTCTGCAAACCTTTATTAACAAGAGAATTTCATTTGTGGTATTGTCACAACCCACAAGTCAAGGCAGCAGTGGCTGTTCTTGCAGATCCAAAACCCTAAATTCCCTTGGATCTCCTCTCCCTTTCCATTATGTTTGTGGCGTAATCACTAGAGACTTGTGTATAGTCTGAGTCTCGTTTGTGCATCTTTTGTCTCGTAAAAATGCTAAAAGTTCTCTCTAAGCAACAATAAATAATCCAAAATCCAAATCGAAGTTTCCCCATTATCATCTCAAGACAAGTATGCATGTACTGTTATACATCAGGGCATTTCTCATCTGCTTTTTTTTTAAAAAGAGAGAGAGAGAGAGATGTGTGACTTCATCATCAGTCAGCTCAAAATCATTCAACAAGTTGAACCGATGGAAGTGCTCCATGGGATATTAGCTAACGCGTAGCTTTGGCGCGCATGCATGCAGGAGGTGCACGAGAGCCAGCGCGGCGACGCGGCCAACAGCCTGGTGTACGAGGCGAACCTGCGGCTCCGCGACCCCGTCTACGGCTGCATGGGCGCCATCCTCACCCTGCAGCAGCAGGTGCACGCCCTCGAGGCCGAGCTCGCCGCCGTCCGCGCCGAGATCCTCAAGCACAGGTACCGCCCTGCCGCCGCCGCCGCGTCGTCCGCGGTGCCCAACGTGCCCCCGTCCTCCCACGCAACACAGCTCCTCGCCGCAGGAGGCCACCGGCCGGCTGGGTCGCTGGGGCTGCCGGCGCCGGCGGTGGGGCCTGTGGCTTCCGCATCGTCGTCGACCACGGTGTACGCCGCCGCGTCGAGCTCCACGGACTACAGCTCCATCACGCATGAGAATGTTCCGTATTTTGGTTGAGGCCGTTGTGCTAGTCTAGCGTTAAGGACTGAGAGCTTCTTTGGATGTAACTTAATTTTGGTTGCCTCTTTCTCTACACGTAGTAGACCTTGTGAAAATACTGGAATAAAAGGCTTTAATTTGTGTCCTGGGGAGCTCATGCGAGCAGCATTTTCTGGTATCCAAATTCATGCGAGCAAAATTATACGTACTCCGAAAGAGGAACGGTCCTTGTTAGTTAGTAGGAGTACGTACTAATTTCTAAATTGATCTGATTTCCTAAGGTGTCCAAGTGTTGGAAACACAAGCCCTGGCCTGGCCGAGTCCAACAAGCTAGCACATGATACTCCTTACTCCATATGAGGTGTGTTTCTTTGACTGCATTGGGATCTTTGCATATGGGATGCATGCATGGGGCTCTCCTCTCCTCACATGCGTGTCTGTGCACATTTCATTTCATTTCGATTCCATGCTACTCGTCTCATTTATGTAGCATGCGTAGGAGACAAAGATGATTCTTTAACAAACCTTTCCATCTCCCCATACATCGATTGATTTGATCTATATACTAGTGATATATAAGAACAACGTCAGTGGCAAATATCATGTGAACCGTTTGCCTTTGACAACACCAGCGTCCACATTCAAATGACAAGGTACTACTACCCCATGTCCACAAATGTAGATTTGACCTTTTAGTTGTCCTCACATCAAGATTTTGACTAGAAATGCCATAAAACTAATCGGAAAAAAGAAACATATTATTACGAAAAAGTCTCGGGAAACAAAACCATGGTTTATAATGGAAAATAATCGGTCAATCATTCTCATATAGGCAACCAAATTACTTATAAGTATACTACTGGTCAAGATTTCGAAACCAAAAGGTTGATGGCGTAGATCCCATGGTGCCCTGCATTGTTGACCAGGGTACAATTCAGAGCATGGACGATATTTCATGCTATTTGAGAACTTTAAGTGCAGTACACTGTACACCCACGTCTGAAAATCTGCAGGCGTTCACCCCAATAATTAGTGGCCCTCGCGTTAGTGGGACCTACCTCTAGCTCAGTTTGGCATCTAAGCTCAACTGCGTCCGCTTTGCCGAACGTCGCAATCACACCAGATCACCAATAGAGTCACGCTTCTGAAGGGTTTGGTTTAGAAACTGCAGGATGCCGGCTTGCGCATTCGGAGTCTGTGAATGCGCAGAGAGCTCTCCAGATAGGGACCAGCATTTTGACAGGTGGGCGGAATTTCTGCGAGTTAAGCTTTATTGGATTGCTGAAATTTTGTCGGATAAATTAAGTCATAGATGCATAACACGTAAATATTTACCTGGAAAACTAGCTTGAGCTCCTCTTCATCACGCAGAAGCAACGCCAAGCTCCAGTAACAGGTTACTGGTGTCACACACTCGTTCAACAGTGGCTTTAGAATCTTTCCAATTGGCACAAAATGACGATCAACTCTTCCGCTAAGAATCATAAATTAAAGAAAAAAAATGTGAGAACAACAGCTGTAACCAAATTTCTAGTAGCATGGATACTGTTTCCTAAGCAAAGAAAAGTTGCAGAAAACATATCCCTCGGAGGCAAAACCCTCGAGTGATGCTGTTTATGATTTTGCAACACCACGGAAGCAGGTTTAATAATGAAATTATTTAGTTCACTTCATTCTTGAGCCTTTCTGAGTATTTAAGATACGAAGTGCTTCACGCCAAGCAAGGAGTTCATAACACACAAACAAAAGCATAGACATAATTGCGCAGTGACTTGATCTGAAACCAACATCAACAAGTCTTACCCACCAGGAACATAGTTTTGCTCTAGGAGTCTTACCCACCAGGAACAACGTCTTACACCATATTGCTAGAACAATCTCCTTTAGGGTGTGTTTGGTTGGGGGACCAACTGTCATGGAATGGAATGGTTCTATTCCAGAGGAACGGGGCCGTTCCATTCCTGTGTTTGGTAGAAGCAAAAGAGTAGAACGGGTCGGTTCCGTTCCGGTGTTTGGTTGGAAGCACGTAATGAAAATGGAACGACAAAAAATTCAAATTTTCGGCAGCATTTCGTTTGTAATTTGAAGAAAGACAACATAACAATACATATTGACAAGCTTATAACACATAAATTTGGTTCTTCACCTCTTATGAGACTACTGTTTTCAACAAAGCATGATTTATCATCAACATATAAACCTCTATTTATTTAAAATTTGTAGTCACAACAACTTTTCTGAAAATAGACAACAAAATTTGTCCCCAGTTTCAACAAAGAGAAGCTGAGTACCCTATTTACATCGAGAACAAAATTGATGCTCGATCTGCTGCTGCTGCATCAAAATTGGATCAACATGAGGCTCTTTCCTTTAAGTAAACATTGGTAAAACGGCACATTCTTTCAGCTGAATGGATGAGTCAAACAACAAGATCCATACGAAACTGCTGCTGCTTGCTGAATGGATCTTGGTCCGTGGCCACAGCCGCTCGTCACGCGTGGCCGCCGCAGCACCTGCGTCTGGTCGTCACCCTCTTCGTGGGCCGCTGGCCGAGCACCGGGCGCTGCTGCCCGTCTTCCCAGGCCATGAGCCGCGCGCCTGCTGCAGCAGCAGCACCTGCGTCTGGTCGTCGCCCTCCTTCTGCCGACTTGCCGCGCGTGGAAGCAGCAGCAGCAGCAGCACCTGCGCCGGCAATCATTGCCCGACCCTCCTGCTGCCGGCTGAGCACCGGAATCCGCTTCCCATCTTCCCGGCCGTGAGCCGCGCGCCGGCCGCCTCCCTGCTAGCCTATCTTCAATACCGCCGCCCCGGCCTCGCCTGCAGCATCTTCCCTTATTGCGGCCCCCAGATCAGATCGCCGCCGCTCCCCCCGGAGGCCTGGTTCCTGCCGCCGCCGGAGATGCCCCTCACCCCGCCACCAAGCTTCAAGACCGCCGCCCTCGTCCATCGTGCCGCAGTCCAGAGAGGAGGATACGAGGCAGAGGAGCAGCCGGCGGCGGGGATCGGGGGAGAGTGGCAGCCAGCGGCACGGATAAGGAGAGGAGTAGGGGCGGCGCAGATCGGGGGAGGGGGTGGAGACGAGGAGGAGACGCGACAGGGGAGAGAGAGGAAAGACAACGACCAGTTCCACGTGATTCCTCTGATTTGGAGGTCTCAGCACGTTCCGGATATTGAGCGAATATTCGCCAGGTGGGAATGACTTGGTTCTGGTTCCACCTACGAACCAAACGCAAGAGGCTCCGGGGCAGGTCCGACCCATGCCGTTCCACCTCGTTACTGAAACCAAACACACCCTTAGAAAACCGTTGAACCTACAGCATACTCTGCCCTCATATGTTTGTCAACGTGATCCAGAGCAACTAGCAGTTAATAAACAAATCATTGGGCTGTTGCCATTTCCCTTGTTATGAATTAACCCCCTACAACGTGAGGATTGTTTGTTCGGAAAGGAATTGCTAGCTAAGGACAGCAGTCTATCTATATCCACTCAGATAAGTAAGCAGGTACAAGTCCCCAATTCATCTGGGTTGGTTGACACTTGAAAAATTGATGATAATTGATGGCAAATGCATCCAACAGTTAAGGCTAAAGCAGTCATCCATTTTGACTATCTAAACTGTTCATCCTACACCCACCTGTAAGATAACCTAATAGTTCCCGCCAACGATCCAGTTGTCACTTCACAGTGGAAATATACAGTAAGATGGTGAATGGGCAATAGTAAGAACATAATTTGAAGATGGTTGGTGATTTCTCATAAGGAGGCTAGTAATACCTCCAGAAATGTATTTCTAGCTGAACCCCAAAAGATGGCATTATCACTACCGACTCTGCACACAATGAAACAGGGAAACCCAATAAGAAACACGCTGTTGATACTTTTTTCAGCATGGTCTATTACAGTAGCCTGGATACTACTCCCTCCATCCCAAATTAGTTGTCTTAGATTTAAGTGTTAGATACATCCGTATCTAGACAAATCTAAGACAACTAATTTGGGACGGAGGTAATATTTCCTAAGCAAAGAAAAGTTGCAGGAAACATATCCCTCTGAGGCAAAACCCTTGAGTGGTGCTGTCTATGATTTTGCGACACCACTGAAGCAGATTTAATAGTGAAATGATTTGATCCGCTTCAATCTTGAACCTTTCTGAGGGTAAAGATATTATGTACTTCAAGCCAAGCAAGGAGTTCATAACACGCAAACAAAAACATAGACATCACTGCTCAGCAAATTGATCTGACATCTTAAAAAGTCCTACCCACCAGGAACAGAGTTTTGCTCTACACCAAATTGCTAGAGCAATCACCAAATTGTTAGTCCTATACGATTTATCAATGTGATCCAGAGCAACCAACAGTTAATATACAAATCATCGACTTGTTGCCACTTCTCTTGTTTGCACCAAACGAAAACAAATCACCTGTACAACATGAGGATTGTTTGTTCGGGGGTAAATTGCTATCTAACGGAACCAGCCTACCTATATCCACTCAGCTAAGTAAGAAGGTATAATTCCCCAATTCATTTGGGTCAGTTGACACTGGAATAATTGGTGCGAATGCATCCAACAGCTAAAGGCTAAAAGCAGTCATCCATTTTGACTATCTAAACTATTCATCCTACACCCACCCTGTAAGATGCCCTAATTGTTCCCACCAACGATCCAGTTGTCACTTCACAGTGGAAATACACGGTAAGATTGTGACAAGAATGGGTAATGGTAAAGAGCCTAATTTGAAGATGATTGGTGAATTCACATAGGGAGGCTGGTAATACCTCCAAAAATGTATTTCTAGCTGAACCCCAAAAGATGGCATTATCACTACCGACTCTGCACACAATGAAACAGGGAAACCCGATAAGAAATACACTGTTGATACTTTTTTCAGTATGGACTGTGAATGGTTATCATATGTTGGTGCAATCTAAAGGTACATATCAACAACAGACCATGTCTACAAGATGCAGAAAGACCCTACAAAATTATCTCTGAGGAAGGATTCACCTTTCTTCACTGGTTTGTATTGCAAACATTTGGCAACCATAATTCCAAAGGTAATACTCCACACTGACTCAAGGCACAACTTTTCCTGCAATATTTAACCAGATCAATACCAATATACATACCAGTTATGTCAAAACTATATGAATTTATGGTGGTCAACTAAGCAATGATATTCTTTAATTATTACTGAAGAATCTAATGATTTATTCCAATTTTTTCACCATGAATTATACGGACATGAAATGTGCACTTCTTCTGAATAAGAAAAACATTTGAACCTGCTTTTTATTCCTAGAACATAATACACAATTGGACATCTTACAGCTTTTGCTACGATGTCTCATGAACCTAACTCTTACGAGTCTTGGACCAACAACTAGGAAATATCGACTAAACTGCTCTTTCCTCATTAACTTAGCCTTCTTATGATTTCTGGTAGTGATTTACAACAGAAGTTACCTTTCGAAGCAATGATCGGCAGACAATTGCGAGAAGTAGAATGAGTCCAGTGTACGACAGCAGAACACGGGTTCTGCTCTTCTTAACGAAAATCTCATGGATATCAACTCCCTTGTCACCACGATGCTTGTAAGTATACATGCCACTGGATGTTTCTCCTTTCTGTTCTAGTACCATGGTCCTGCTAGATTAAACAAACAACTGCAGCATTAGGCACCAAGGTAACTAAGACTGAAGCCAGACTGTTTATTAAAGGTAACTTGGATAAATCGTCTGCGATAAATATGAAGATGGTTAAGAAATATTTGGTCCATCATAAAAAAAACGACAACTACATGGTATAACCGGTACAAACTGTTTATTATTGCCTGCCAAACGCGGTATAAGTTGCAACTAGTGCCTAATTAATTTGTCGTTGTGTGCAATTTTCTCTATCAAAGGGCAGCATCAGAAGCTCATCAACTTTAAGGAAGCCATCAAATCTACGCATCATTCGAGAACGCAACAATTCCTAGATCAAAAAGCAATTCGGCGTGTGTGCTTCACTTAACCCCCATTTACGCAAGCATAGTTACTCAAAAACAAATACCTGCGGGCTGTGACTGAGCCGGGACACCGGCAGCCGGCGAATTCGGAGGAGCACGACTGCACGAGCAATAGGGAGGCGTTGGCGCCTACCAGGGCGACCAAGATCCAGACTCCGCAAGACGCGTTGGCACAGCCGAGCCGCACGCTTTCGGCGCGGAGGGAAAGGTCAGGGCCTCGCGCCCCGCCGGCGAAGGGATACGGTCGCGGCGGCGACGCTGCCGCCGGCAACGGGGACGAGCAAGGTGAGTTGCAGTTGCAGAGTTAGGATTTGGTTGGTTTTTTCTTTAGGGGTTGATGGGTTGGGCTTCTCCATGTGAAAATCAGCTACCTAATAATTCATTTATGGGCTTCTTTTTTTTGTACGCCGGACCACCATTCATTTAAGGGTTTAGTTCTTGTGTTATCACAAGTACTATGAGTCTAGAGCTTCAAACTTTGAAGCCCATAAATTAGTTAGATTTGGTGTTTCCCTATCTCCTAGTCAACATGTTTGGTTAAGAACTCATAATAATTTGAACTCCATCCATGCAAACATTATTACTGTTTAATAAAGCCTACTCCCTCCGTCCTTGAAAGAGTGCACTTCCAACTTTGTTGGAAAGTCAAACATTTTTATGTTTGACCGAATTTATACAATAATGCACCAACATTTATGCTATCAAATTAGTAGCATTAGATTCGTGATAAAATATATTTTCATCATATACCTATTTGGTTTCACAAATATTGATATATTTTTGCACAAACTCGGTCAAACTTTGAGATAGTTTGACCCTCCAACAAACTTGGAAGTACACTCTTTAAAGGACGGAGGGAGTAGTTGGTTTTGCTAAAGAAAAACCATTTTCCGTTTTTATGAATACTCTAAGTCAGCACTCCACGTGGATGTTTTTTTTTTAATCAAAGGGTTCCCCCTCCCCCCCCCCCCCCACTTTATTAAGAGCATGGTTAATAGTATAGCCAACAGACTGCTATGTGAAGTTGTCACGTCACATATAACTAACCTAGATCACTCATACAATAGTTAGTAAAATCTACTTTATCACAACTTGGTACACCTTCTTCTCATTAATCTGCAGTCTACTTCTCTTTTATCTCTTCTTTTTTCTCTTCCAAATCGGGGAAAAATTATATTTAAATTCTTATAGTCTGTTTACATTACCTTATTGTACTTACTCTAAAGCAGAGGCAACAACCTACCACACTCGGCCACAACCAGAAAGTAGCTGCGACGAAACTATTACAATTTTGGAATGTTTCGCGGAGTTCAGAAGACATCTAGCAGGGTACAAATGAATACAGCCTACATAGATAACAGAAGCATCAAAAGCTACTACCAAAGTAGCGTCTCACTTTCCCCTCCCCCTGCTACTGTAGCGAGAGGGGCGAATAAGGGAGCGACCGGGGCGATCCCCTTTTCTCGCCGGCGAGGGCGCGGATCCCGGCCTCCTCCGCTCGCTCCGGCGGGTGGATGAGGTGGGGATCCCGTTCCTTTGCGTCGGGCGTGTAGATAGGGTAGGTAGACCTCCCGCCGGCGGCGATTTGGTGGAGGAGTCGTCGCCGGTTAGGTACAATAAATCCACCGCTCCTCCTTCCTCATGCCGGTGCTGCGGGTGCCGGCGTGCGAGCGGCGTTCTTCTCCCGCCGATCTATGGATCGGGCGGTGGCTCGGCCTTCTTCTCCGCTGGTGGCAGCGGCGGATGGAGAGGCGATTTTGATCCTCGCGGATCCGTCGATCCCGCGAGTTCTTGCCTCCTCAGGCCGGTCGGCGAGTCGGCGTCGTCGGCTGGGCCATGTGAGTATCTCTGTCCCCTCCCTCTTCGTCGTGGCGCCGGCGAGTTCCCCATCGACGGCGTGGAGGTTGGGTCCTGTGCTTGTGGGGTTGGATCTCTGGATTTGCGCGAAGGCTCGTCGGCGATGGCTGTGTCTCCGGTGTGCTGGTCCTCTGTGGCCGAGGTTGGAGACTTCCCGTCCGTCATGGCTGTCTACACAAGAGTGCTGGCTCGGGGAGCAGCGGCAGCGACGGCGGCGCGCCCTCATCCCGCTCCGGTGTGCGTAGTCTTCGTCAGGTGGTCTGAGGACCTCGTTGTAATTTTGTTTACTTTCGGGGTGCTTTGTACTACTTCTGATCCTTCAATATAATCCTGAGGTCCTTTTCGCAAAAAAAAAAGCTACTACCAAAGTAACCTATCAAACACCAAGAAGGGTCCGGTCCAGGCGATCCTAAGGAGCTCTCCACAATGAAGGTCGAGCAGTCACAGACATTTAAGGAGCAGAGTAGCCTGGGCATCTACACACAACACTTTGCATTGACGAACGAAAGCTTTCACCAAACCCATGATGCATTTCAAGCTTACCATTTTCGTGCCTGGAAGACAAAATCATTACATAGCAACCATAAGCTCCGCAAGTTGGCAAAAGTAACCAAATTAATAATAGCAGCAGCCTACCTCTTGTGCAACCAGAAGACGACTATGGATTTTGAAAGAGCACGGTACATCAATCTCTAGGATTTCAACCACAATAACTCAAGTTTTTTTTTGCAACAATACAATCAAATAATAAGTTTTGTATGGAATCTCCTATTTGCCGCTCATTGCGGCCAAAATGGAGCTGAAACGCACAAGGGGTGATGGAGTGGGCTTGCCCACTTGTCATACGTGTGAGGCCATCCAATTTTGCTTTGTTTCTTATTCTTCTTTTCCCTTTTTATTCATTTTTCCTATTTTTTATGTTTCTCTTTTGTTTTCATAAATTCAAAAAAAATTGAAATTATTAGGATTTATTTTTTTCAAAATTTTAAAAATTGTCTAGAATTAAAAAAACATGTTTTCGAAATTTTCTATTTTAAATATTTTTTTCACATATTCAGAAAAAAGTTCGGAATTTTAAATTTTATTCACAATTTCCAATACATGTTTGAAAATTCAAAAGAAGTTCAGAATTTAATATTTTTGTTGTGTTTTCAAATTTGTTCCCTTAAAAAGTTATCTGTGTTTTTAAAAAATGTTCAGAAATTTTCAAAAAGGCCGCACTTTAAAAACTATTCAGGGATTTCAAAAATTGTTCGTGTTTTCAGAATTTATTCATTTTTAAACATATGTTTGGAATTCCAATAAATGTTTGAATTTTTATAAATTATTGGCGTTTAAAAAAAATTGGCATTTTAAAACTGTTCATAATTTTCAAGAAATGTTTTGATTTTTTTTAAATGTCCGAATCTCGGCACTGCAGCTTGTTCTTAAATATTGTGCGCTTCCTATCAATAACCAGCGGCCATCAGATCTAGACCTCTAGGACGCGTTTGGTAGGCTGCATAGAGCCTAAGCAAGACCTGGCGGGATAAAATGGGTCGTTTGGTTGCGTGCAAGGAGGCCTGGCTCGCATCGGTACGAAACCTAAAGCATCCCAGAGCCTGGCTCGCTGGAAACGCTCGAATCGACCGTTTTCAGCGAGCCAGACTGAGTCGGTCGCAAAAGCAAGACGTGGCGTAAGGCGATATGCAGGGGGGATTCGGTCGGAGATGGCGGGAGGGGAGAATCGACGGAGGCGGGATAGCGCGAAATATACCCTTGTTACAGTATATGTGGACTGCACTAGCCCTTTCCATCAGTTCGGTTGCGTTGGCTAGTGCATGAAGCTTAACAACCTTCACCACCCCATTTACTCGCTCACCCCTAGCTCTAGGACAAGCCATCCTCTGTTATTGGCACCAGCGACGGCAACGACTCACATCTGCGGCTACGACGGCGACAGCATTGGTGGCGGCAGCAACACTCCCCGGTAGTGGCAGCTGCTTCTCCCCTTCTTCTTCGACTCCGTCCGGCCATCCTCGTCCTTTTGCTTCGATGAAGAGTTCTCGATAAAATTCTACTCCCTCCGTTTCTAAATATAAGACATTTTGAAGTTTTTAATATAAACTACATACGAATGTATATAAACATATTTAAGAATATACATTCACTCATCTTGCTCCGTATGTAGATCCATATTGAAATATTAAAAGGCCTTATTTTTAAGAACGGCGGGAGCAGCAATATAGGCCCTATTTTTTGCTCTGATGAGATTGAAGAAAATTCTAGCAAGGGGTGTTCTTGAGGTTGCAGAGGTCAACTTAGTTGAGTATGAGGGACATTCGGTGATCTTTGGTCTAAGCGCCCTTGTTTCCGGACAGAGCCTTGATAGCTAGAGGTGTGTGTGTGCGTGTGCGTGTGTGTTACCAGTTTTCTTTAGTGAACCTTGTTTTGTATAGATTTCGGGTCTGGTTTCCCTCATTAACGGATCAACTCTTTTCTTCTTAATGGCACTGCAGGAAGCCTGCCCTCTTGACGAGGTTGTCAAAACAAAACATACACTATCTGAAATTGTACAGGACATGGAATGGTATAACTATCATTTCTTTATGAAAATAAAATAAAAACCCTGCTTATAATGAGCTCTAAAATAAACTCACAAGCCTAAAGTAATTGCTTATCTGTACATAAGTTCAAGCAATGTGCCTTTTTTACCACCAAATGTACATGGTAAATAAGAATTGCAATTTGAATTCTAACTGGTTAAGTACATCTTAGAAAACTAATGACATTCAAGCAGCAGAAATAGACTAATTAAGTTCCAAGAAATATCCTGTATACATGCATGGATTATTTCTAACAGCACAACTGAGAGGTATGTAAACAATTTCTACATACCATCCCTTCCCACACAGCATTGGTCTGCAAAAACACCAATGCTTTGCTCCTACTACTACTAATCAATCTCTTGCGGCTAGCAGGGCCAAGGCGAAGCCAATCATTGACTAATACTGAGACCCCACGTTAATCATCATTAGCTCCTCCTCCTCGCCTCCTTAGCTGTCATTTGGAAGTAAACTAACGGAAACAAATCAGGGCAGCATGGGAATCAGTGCATGATTTGGTCTGCACACCTTAATTCGTGCAGCAGCATGTGTGTATGGGCATTTGTTTTCTTCCTTTGCTCGAACGATGTGTTGTTATCGCAGCTCCTCCTTGTAATGGTACCTGATCCAAGAGCTCACGCAAGCCTATTATTTATATATTCAGATCGAAGTCTGCATGAGCTGTTAGCTGTAGAAGCAAACAAAATAGGCAAGTGCTCTCTCCCATTTAGCACTACTGATGCATGCACCAATGAAAGTGGCCATCCTGACAAATGCTCTGAAAATTGATGCGTTTTGATTTGTCAGATTCAGCTACCTAGTGGGGAGGAAATGTAGCATGTCTGAAAGATGTGTATGAAATCAGCATGCATGAGCTCTGAAAAATGTGTGTGAATTTGTGGCTGAAAAGCTATGAACTGTTTTTTGTGCCTCTGTATTCAGAAACATCAACTAGAGCAAGGAAAATTTCCAACTAGATGCATTAATCGGCTCATTGCACATACATATGTGTGTGATTGTGTGAAGGAGTTGTCATTCCGTTGAGTAGAAATACTGAAGCTTTCAACGTCTTTGGGACAGACTGTTGTGCAGGATAGGAGCCTCTTGCATCATGTCAGAGCAAGAGTGGGGAGACTTCTAGTTTTCTGCAGAGGATTGATTCCCTCTCCAATCACAAGGCCACTTATTGTTGCTGGTGATTGATGTGAGACGACCACTCTACTGTGACAATTGAACAACTGTGGCTTTCTGTCCTATCTGAAGTGATTTTGTTGGATTGGCGAAATGAGAGAATATTGCTTTTTGTTTCTTTTGGCGATTCCCAGAGTTTCAGTTCTCAAATAAGCAATGTACTCCCTCCGTAAATAAATATAAGACGTTTTAGATCGCTAAAATAGTGACCTAAAACGTCTTATATCTGTTTACAGAGGAAGTACTTTTTAGTTTTCAACAGCATAGCATAAAGCTTGCGCCAATAATCAATCATGCGGCAATATTAATCAGGAATATTTTGATGGCATTGGCGCCTAAAGTGAAAAATTCTCTAGCAGAGAACAACCGAGGCATGCCTCTCTAGAAATGGAAAATAAATTGCTTTTAAGGGTAGCATCCTGATATTCACAGATGTACCTGATATTTGTGGGAAAGTGGTAGAAAATCACGTCTTTTTCACAGGTTGTGGTCATTTGACATTCTGTGTCATTTTCCTTTGCATATTTAATGGGTAATTGTTCTCTAGTTGGATGATTATATTGAGGGTACCAATCAGATGCATTTGCTAATGCCTACAATGAGTAGTACTACTGGCACAGAAGGCATGGTTTCAACTTTCAACGGGGAGGCATCCATTACAAAGCTAGAATAAGCACTAAAACCATGGCCCAATAGCTGGCTTTACTTAAAAATGTTGTTTGCTAGGGTGTCTTTTTGTCAACCTCCACATGAAATTTAAGAAAGAACCATCAATCATTCATGGTCTAATGATGCATGCCCCCCACTATTAGTTAGCAAATGATGATTAGAAACTAAGGCATGATTGGAAATTAAGGCTTCGTTTCTAATCTAACCTTCCGTGTATCTTGGTGTGTGAGAAGAGACCAAACTTGTGCTTGGCTCCATGGATTATGTGAAGGTAACCAGTGGGTATTGATTGACATTACCACTAGTTTGACCTTTAAAGGATGAGCAGATTGAAGCTCCATGCACAAGTTGTGGCACTGGTTTTTTTTTTCATTTTTTTGGGAAAAAGAAGAAGCTCATGCCCATTTTCATATGTTATCTTCCTCCTTGAGCCAACCAAACACTCATCCAGAAAAAAGGCAGTAATTAGAACAAGAAAGAATTCAGAACCTTCCCTCTCCATGTCCATCATATATATGCAGGAAGGGAAAAACATTACATGGATGTACACTTACAAAAAGGGTTACAAGGAAGCATACACATTGACCATGCGCACAAGAGAGAAAATGGACACCCATGCCAAAAAAAGAGGAAAAGAAAGAACAAAAATTAACTACGTAGTGAACTAGTCAAGTGCCCTCCACGATGCACTCGAGGTGTGGCCTCCACACGGCGGTCCGGCCGCCGGTGCTCACTCGCCGCCGGTGCAACGACCTCTTCTCGGACTGCACATCACGGCCACTGCCGTGATCTGACGACGGCTTGCTTCTGACATGGCTACGACTACGAGTCTTGCCGCCGTGGCCAGGGTTCGCCGTCGACGGTGTCTTGTGGGTGCCTTGCGAGTCGGCGGCCGAGCTGGTCTTCTTCTTCCTCTCGGCCGGCACCGAGGACGCCGGGATGAGGAAGTATATCTGGCCGCGCTCCAGCTCGGACTCCGGGGAGACGATGAGTATCCTCCGCACGACGCCCTGCGAGCACGGCTTGCTCAGCACGTGGTTCGGGTTAGCGGAGAGGATCTCGCCGGCGGCGACCGGGCGGCCGTACTCCTCGACGCGGCCGCTGAGGTGGACGATCCTGATCAGGTCCAGCGCGCCGCAGGGGAGCACGCAAGCCAGGCAGCACCTCAAGCTATTGCCCATTGTATGATACTATGAATCTGTCTCTCTAGGCTCAGAGCTAGCCTAGCTGGTTGATTGCCACCTCTTTGCTTTGAGGTCGAGTCCTTTTCCTTTCCCTCCCTTGGCATCGTGGGGTGACCAATGCTTATATAGTGGCCTTCCTTCATATGTCCAAGGTAGCATACAATTTTTATTTATTTTTTTGCCATGGTCTTTGCCTTGTTGCTTCATTGTAGGGCAAAAGAGGAAATGAAAAATGGGGAAGAAAGATGATGTGCATGGTTTGGTGTGGAAGTGTATAGTTTAGGGGTAAGGGGGTATCAAAAGATGGTCTCATGTGGATGCTATTTTAACCTTATCTAAAGTGCTAATCAAAGGACAGAGGCAGTAGAACACTACTAGAACTACAGTGCCCATGCACGTTCAGTGGAATTTATGGGAGCAATTTGTTTATTTTTCTAGCTAGCTATATTCTCTCCCTCCTCCCATCTAGCTTGCCTCAATTATTCCCACAGCACATTCATGTCCACGCTGCCTTGCTGTGTTTTGGTTGTGCACAACGAATGGTGCACAACAATGCATGTGTTGGTAGACCAGCCAGTGTAGATGGATGTTGATCCTTGGAGGTATGGGTTTTGCATAGTATTTCTATTGTGGAAACAAATGAGATCCACAGAAAATGCACAAAAATAACGAAGAAGTAGAAAAGGCAAAGTTGGCTGCAGGACACTCTTATATTGTGGCAAATGTTCAAAGCGACTACATTTGCTCAAAGCTATTACAAAACAGGATAATTCATTAGAAGAAACAACTAGCACTAGAATGATATTTTTCAAAATTACCCACACAAAAAGATCAATAAAATTCCCTGCAATTTTATTTTTCAAAATTAGGAGAAGAGCAAACAACTATGAGATACTAGTATTTAGACTAATTGTTTGCATTGCACATACATCCTAAAAGATAAAATTCAAAAGACCAACATGCATTTCCTCCATCCACCAAAAAAGGTTGTCTTGAGCCCTTGACTTCGGATGCATTTCGTCTATCCACGTGTATTATCAAGAAACGGAAAAGGAAATTTTGGGTTTGGTGTTCACAACATTGTCATTTTGTGACAATCACTCAAAAGAAACTATGAAAGCACCAATCTACTCTGAGCCATTACAAAAATAGATTAATTTAGTAAAAACACCTATGCAAAAGTATTTTTCACTAGTGGAGAAATGGCTAGCCACAACTCTTGTTCGTGGCGCGCCATTTCTCATCAACGCCAGCACTAATATTTTCAAATAGTGCTGGCGTGGGCTAAATTTGTACGCCATAGCTATTTGCTTAGTGCTAGCGTTGCACATTAGGCCCGGCGTTGCACATTCAGGCCCATTAGGCCCACGCCAGTACTAGTCGGTTTTAACAGCTTCCCGGCGCAGTAAAACCTTATCCTTTCGTACTCACTCTCTCGATCCCCAACTCCACTCGTCCTCTCCTCTCGATCCCCGCCGCCGCCCCACCCACCGCCGCCGCCGCCCGACGCAGCCGCCGCCCGACGCCGCACAGGTACATCACCTCTTTCATCCCACCACATGTATGTAGCATTAGATCGATTCATTAGTCGCCGCTCGACGACGCACGGATTTAGTTCATCAGTACTACTAGCTCCCTGTCAACCGAACAAGCCCTTAGATGAATTCGCCATGTTTAGTTCATCTGCGCCTTGGTGTTTAATTAAGTTTTAGTTCTTAATTGTGTTTAATCTATGGTGCTTAATTAAGTTCCATTTCTTGCTAAAAAAATCTGAAAGTAAGGAATCGACCAAATGTTTAATTCTTAATAAATCTGAAAGCAGGGAACCAAAGAATTTGAATCATGCATGTTATTTTTAAATTCTTCATGTTATTCTTAAATTCTTCATTCTAAGGGCCAGTTCTTTTGTACCTTATTTTGTAGCTTATTTTGGGCACATAATTTTTTGTATCTTATTTTGTAGCTTATTTTGGGCACATATGGACGTTTCAAGCAACAAGGAATCGGTGGGCGACGTGGAGAAATGGAATAATTGGCTCTTAGAGTCATCAGACTGAAGAATCAAGAAACTAGAAGAAAACAATGCCGAAGTGAAGAAAGAAAGGGATCAGTTGCTCATAGAGGGTGCTAATGCCCTCACTAAAGTAGACGAGCCGAGGGAGATGAGGGATAAGTTGACAGAGAATAGGGATCAACTCAAGCTGAAGAAAAAACAACTAAGGACAGAGAGGATTGAGCTACAGTCAGCCGTTGCTCATTTCAAACAAGATGGAGAGAGCAATCGGAAGAAGATGCGCCAGCTGAACATAATCCTTGATGATGATGAAGAGTAGTTAGTTGATTACTAAGTTTAAATGATGAGTAACTTTTGTGAAGTTTAAACTCTTAGTTTTCGAAGTAATATTTTTCTTATTATCAACCGAAGAGTACTTAGTTGATTATTAAGTTGAAATGTTCAGTATCTTTTGTGAAGTTGGTATTTTTTTATTAGCTAAATATGACAGTGTCGGGCGTGTAACTCTGTCCAACGCCAGCAGGTACTCGAAATACTGCTGGCATCGTCTCCAACGCCACCACTAAATTCTAACTATGGCGCCATATTGGTGGCGTCGTGTGTCTACGCCAGCAAGGCCATTTTTGCCACGCCATAGCTAGGCTTTTCTGCACTAGTGTTTGATGGATTGTTTGCATGACACACTGGCATGTAGATTCTGAAAGATGTAATTCAAGAAATTGAGATGCATCCATCACGCAATATGGGTGTCTTAAACCTCGTATATCAAATTCATATTTCTTCTTCTACTTATGTATCGAAGTTCTTCTGAAACACGATGATGAATCTTAATTTTTAAGTTTGAGGTGTGTAATTCGGATAGAGCCAAGATGTGTCAAAAATAGATATTTCCATGGATATTATATTGTCTTGCTTGCATGAATATGAGAATGTAACCTGCACTACCCAAAAGGATGCACTTGGCGGTTGGAATAGTGCATCGTAAAACGCTTCTTGAAAAATGAATTCACCGTACACCCTAAAAACACCCTAAAATGACCAAAGAAACCTTGAAGTTGGAAATCTGCAGGAGGATGCACTTCTTTCCATTGTGGCATGGGAATTTGAAATGCTTATGTTAAACATGGTTACGTTAGAATCTACATTAAAAGGAGTGTTAGATATATCACAACGTCTAGCTAGTCCTTGTCTAGGAAAATCAACCAAGTAAACTACTAGGTAACTAGTAGCTGCAATGGAGAATATAGTTTGATCACATAAAAATGTTAATGTAAATTTCGCTAGAGATATATAGGATTTTTGGAGTTTATTTGGTGGCATAAAGGGAAAAAATTGGGGGAGGGGGGCTTCTGTAGAGGATGAACATTAAATATATTGGTCCCTTGGGAGACGTTAATTATACAAGAAAGAAATATTGTCGCCCTCAAAATATGTAAACGTCAACTTAAAATGGTCATGTTGTATATTCTTATTAATGTGGTAATTTTAATCAAGATGTACATGTATAGTGACTGAAAATAAAATTCACAAAGGATGGATTTTATTAACAAAACATGAAGCATCAAGGGATACAAACACAATGAGCATACATTCGGCCTCTGCATAGCTAGGTGCACACAACCAACAACAATGCACACATACAAAAAAATATCATACAAGTAACTAGCAAAATCAACCACGACCGAAGTTATGTCTTGGTGGAGTTAAAAGAAAAAAACTGTGAAGCAATCAAAACATTGATAAAAAAATATATACACAATCAACCATATCCGCACCAACCATCTCTTGTCATCAACGTGCAATGAGAAGGATTCTCCATCACCAACACCTTTAGGAAGGGAACGATGCTCAAGTGTCGTCGTCGCCAGATCCAACCACCGAAGGCTAGATCAGGTTTTCACCCCTGAAGAACACGTCTGAGCAAATCCAAACAATCCCTTCAACAAGGTGATGACACAAGAAACATCATCATTGCCAGATATAACCAATAAGAGTTAGACCTCAAGTTTTCAACCTGTAGCTCGAGACCGATGCTTGAGAAGCACCACTAAATCAATGTCATTGCATGTCACCAACACTTTCTGCGATACCAAAAACTATATTCGTACCAAGGTCTTGACGTGAGGCGCCACACAAGTGAACATGCTCGCGCAAGCAGACAATCGAGTCAGGACAACAGTCGGTCGCCACAAACAATGAAAGCCTGCATTGCACTTTGCAATGGAGATTGAAGGAGGAAGTCACTAGCACCTCCAAATTCCAATTCGGGATGCTCCGGCAACCCTGCACCATCCTCATGCTCCGCCGTCCTTGTCCGTGGCGACAGAATCAGGCAGCAAAACTTAGTGAGTGAAACTCTAGTTTAGTTTATGGTATGTGTTATAATCAATGTAAACCTTGATCTAAATTAAGGATTATGAACTTTAAGTGGTTTTCTAAATAATGTTCCAGATGAATGCTTCTATGTTCCTATAGAAAATCAATAGTTTGAAATCAATAACATAGTCACCCAACTAAGACATCATGCCATTAGCTCGGCCTATCCTACGTTCTTCCTAGGGTTGATGAACATGCCTGACATGGAGGAAGCGTGGGGCTCGCGTGCCCCATTGCATCTTAAGTTCTTCGCTTGGCTGGTCAATAATCGATGTTGGACCTCAGAGTGGCTTCTCAAGAAGGGTCTGCCTCACCAATCTTGCTACCCGCTTTCACTTCAGGAGTCTGAGACCATCTCTCACATGCTTATCCAATGTTCCTATGCTCAGTCGGTTTGGTTCGACGTGCTACGGGTCGGGGGTTGAGACGCTCTCACGCCTTCTCCTTTCAATGAGTTGGTGGAATGGTGGACCGAAGCTAGTCATGTCGACACTCGGGCCGACGGGAAGGTTCTTAATGCCCTCGTCACTCTGACCATGCACTCCCTCTGGAAGGAGCAGAAACCGACGAGTCTTTGACAAGATATCGGCGTCGGCTAGTGTGATAACAACGAACATTGACTATGAGTGGAGGTTGTGGTTGCTAGCATGTCGTCTCAAACGTGTCTGGCATAGAGTAGTGGGCATTAGCGAGTTGTTGTCTAGATTTCCTGTAGGTGAACTTGGTGGTTGTTGGTTAGGGTTGCGCTTTGGCCACCGTAGCGCCTCTCCACCATTCTTAGTGGAACTACGTACAATTCTCTTGCGCATTCTGGAAAAGGGAGAGGAACGAAACCTAAGGCAAACCATGCATACTAGGGCAAAAAAATTGCGACCACAAGCTCCTTTACCAATAATAGATAGGAGGGACTAACACAAGAACATGACGGACGACACACGATCGATCTCCTTCCTCACCAGCATGCCGTCGACCTTCCCTTAACACGTATCATCTGTGATCATTGCACGGTTAGGTCATGTTGATCCTCTTCACCGCCGGGTAGACGCGATAGATGAAGAGACGCTCGGAAGGGTCTTGTCATCCATGAAATTTGATCTCGCGAAGACGTGTTGCCTCCGCGGCGTTCTTTTCGGCCACTTGGATTGGCATTCTCAGTGATAATGGTCGTGTTCTTCCGTGTTGCATACATCGATCTCTTGGTGGGCCTACAACAAAGCTATATATGGCTTTCTTGCCTTATTATGCTAGGCCTTGATGGCAGAGGCAATGAGAAAGGGGGGAGCATAGTGCAAAGGAATGGCTACTATGGGTTTTGATTATCTACATGCGTTGGAGGTCCTTGCAGCGAACAAGAGTACTGATTGCCCATCCGGCCGAAATGCAACACAAACGACATGATGATCGTCCATTGTTGCCGAGCTGCCCGTGCAGGCACCGACAAGATTGCAACGGGCGCGTACGTCTTGGCCAGAGCTAATGTCATCGACACCAAGACCCCATCCTCGAGGCGCATCATGCGAGCATCGGAGCATGCATGAAGGCAAGCTCCGCCCGCCTGTCATGGAAGCTTTCTTTCTAGTTCTTCCTCTTCCCCGACACCTCTTCTCGCTGCTTGACGACACGTGTGTCACGCGGTAAGCCCGATATCTCAACAAGTTTGCTCTCGGATTTTTTCGCTTTGATGATAGCATTTATTTTGGAAAAAGCTGGTGCTCAATCGATCGATCATTTCTCTCACGTCCGTCGCGTTCTACGCTTGCCACGCGTCCTGATAGGGCCCACACACCGCATCTCTCCTTCATCCTTATCTCCCGTGAAACATTGGCCACAAATGCATTTCCGTAGCCTACTCATGTTCTTGCAAGTGGTCATCTATTTCAGGAAGCATACCGCAACAAATGATATGTTGCACACCGACTAGAAGGTAGGCGCGAGGGAACGACGACACCACCACAAAAAATTCTGCAACATCATTCATGTTGTAAAAGTCCTTTCCGCGACATCATCTATATCCCGAAGCTGGAAAAAAAAACTACAACACGGCCTCTGTTGCAAATATTTTCTGCAACATGAGCTCTGTTGCAAAAGGTTCTACAATATTGTCTTTGTTGCAATGGTGAAGACGAGGTTGGGTTGTTAGATGGTGTTCAACCTAACGGTTAGCAGGCCTACACGTATACATATACCTGGTAAATCATTCTACTATGCATGATTTGTATAGCTCAAACAACGATCGATTGTACCATAATTAACTAGAGCCGTAACCAATCGTATAGAAATTGTATATACACGTATGCGCCACCGTGCGTGCGCTGTACTACGCGTGTGATCGCAGGCCAATCAAGTTGGTTGTAAGAAATCATCTGCCATTTATCAGGTCAATGCATTCGCCCAGCTCGATCGGTAGCGGGATTAGGTGCAACCGTACGTGATGCACCTAGATTGCATACATTGCACGGGCAGACTAATCATGCGCTTCCAACGGGGTTGGATACCTACGTACGTATGCACACGTACGCCCACTTGATCCTTGTTTTTCTCTTTTTTTTTGTCGCTTCAAGGTAGGTTTATGGACTGTTTTTTGGGGTTCCGCTGGAGAACAGTTGTTCAAGACAGGTACAACGGCGACTTACATACATTGGAGTCTTTTGCCAACTATTGGAACCCGCACGCATGTGATCGATCGCTCCCTGATTAAGAGTAAACGAAAATTGTTGGCATCCACTTGTCGTGAAATACATAGCGTGTATTGCTCAGGGGGGTCCGTCTTCCAGACTCAAACGCACTGTTTTCCAGACTTGATCCTTGGTGTTAGGGATGTATCATTGATTCATTTTATCCTACAGCCTCTGATGCGCGACTTTTCATGACCAATTTGAAATATAATACTCTTTGTGTATCATAATACTAAGATGTTATATGTGTATATTAGTTGTAATAACAATGGTCATGGCGGACGATAGCGACGTCTATGATGTTGTTTCCCTCTCGAGGCATCGTCGTTGCGGGTAGCAGCATCACGTTCGGAATGTTTCGGGGAAAACCCTAGATTTGGGTCTCCCAGATCGGACGATGATGGCAGCTTCGAAACCGTACTTCCTTTCGGGGCATCGTTCCGGAACAGGTGCTGCTGAAGGAGACAAGAGAAGGAGCCGTGTTACATCTACTGCAAGGCCAACGGCGGGTCTCGGCGGCGTGGCGCAGCGGATTGTCGACGACGGGCGCGTGTTGATGGACGAGCGCGGGTTGATGGCGTTGTCTGGCGCCGTGATGGCGGCGATAGCAATTGGGCCTCACAGGGTTCATGCACCAGTATCTGCACTGAAGATAGATCGGCGAATAACGGTGGCGGTGTGACGCCCTCATTCTCGTCCGTACGCTAATCATGCACACAATGCGTACGATCAAGATTAGGGACTCACTGATTGATATCACAACACAACAAAAGACACAAATATAAAGTCATACAGCTCCATATTACAAGCCAGGGGCCTCGAGGGCTCGAATACAAAGCTCGACATAAACACGAGTCAGCGGAAACAATAATATCTGAGTACAGACATAAGTTAGACAAGTTTTGCCTTAAGAAGGCTAGCACAAACATAAGCAGCGGATCGAAAGAGGCGAGGCCTCCTGCCTGGGAACCTCCTAACTACTCCTGAGCGTCGGGGGCAGTCTCCACGTAGCAGTAGGCTCCAGCGGTGGGGGAGTAGTCGTCTCCGGCGTACTCCATCTCCTGGGATCCATCGTCTGAACGCGGCAATCGAATCGAGGGGGAAAAGAGAATGCAAAGCAGCGGTGAGTACTCATCCAAAGTACTCGCAAGACTGACATCAGAACTATGCTAAATATGCATCATTATCAATGAAGGGGTTATATCTGGGCTGACTGCAGAAAGCAAGAATAGGGAGAAGGCCTAGTCCTATCGAAGACTAGCATCTTCAACATCTTCAACATCTTGCAGCATTAGAAGAGAATAGACCTGTAGCTCATATATATAGTCATATTGTTGTAGCAATTTTAATAAGTAATTCACGCCCAGAGATCCTTCCTCGACTCCCTGCGAGGAAGCAATCCCAGAGCCACAATGCATCTTAATTTAAAGTCACAATTATAGTTGTATAAGGTCAACGTACAACTCCAAGTCGTCCTGTTACCGTGGACACGGCTATTCGAATAGATTAATCATCCCTGCAGGGGTGCACCGCATCTCCAACACGCCTGATCACCTCCGGCCGGACACACTTTCCTGGGTCATGCCCGGCCTCGGGATAGCAGCACGTCGTCGCCCCACCTAGGCTCAACGAAGAGGCCAGCCCGCCGGTCTAAATCCTATGCGCGCAGGGGTCATGGGCCCAATCACCCTTTGCACACCTGCACGATGCGTGGGCGGCCGGAAGCAGACCTAGTACACTCCAGTCCAAGAGCTGCACCGTCCAGTCCAATCCGGCGCGCGCCGCTCCATTGTTGACGTCTGAAGAGCTTCGGCTGATACAACGACGCTGAGTGCCCATAACTTTCCCACGTGATGGTTTGGTGCGCAATAAGGCCAACGACCAACTCAGATCAAATACCCAACCCATTAGCAGTTTATTAATGCGGGGCAATCGCGACCCTCAAAGTGCGGTCCCGTCACCCCGTCTCGAGGATGTGTGGCAAGGGCCTCTCCTGCCCATCCACGCCTCAACATAACCCGGATGCCTTACCGGCGCATCCCACCACATCTCACACACGGGTACCCTTGGGGCCAACCCGTCTCAAGACTGTCGGGAACTCAGGTCCACCTCAACTAGGGTGGTACCACATGTCCCTCCAGTCCCGTCTTTCCCATGTAAACAAAGTCAAGTAGAAGTAACTGTGTGTTTATACACCAAGTGGGGATCTGAGGAATCACCCTCGATGGATCCCACTCGAGGTATGTGTATGGCAAGAGTCGCTATCGATAAATGGGAAGGAGGAATCACCCTCGATACCCACGATCGATTAGCTACGCTACAGAATTAACATCGGAAGTGCTAAGTGAGGTATCACCCTCGGCACTCGATAGTAGCTCTGCAGTGCCATACTTAAGGGGTGTGCGGTGATGTGAGGGGTCTGGCTCGTCGGTCGGTTGACCGAGTCTTCGGGTCTTCGAGTCGTCGATGAAGAAGCAGGGGCAACTGGGACTAAGGGGGTCACTGGGGATTCATTGATCAACCTATACTAAGCAGTTGATATGATTGCAGGTATAGTATCAGTTTATCAAAAACAGGCTATGCATCAGAATAGGAGCTAACTAATACAGTAGCAAAAATCTAATGCAAGAATGAGAGGGAAGGGAATAGGCGATATCGGAATGCTCAAGGGGGGTTGCTTGCCTTGCTGCTCTGCGGCAAAGACCTGATCGTCAGGAGCGTAGTCGTACTCGGCAGCCGCGTCAGTCTCGGAGGCTACCGGAGAGAAGAGGGGGAAGAAACAATAAATACAAGCAAACAGATGCAACACGATGCATGTCATGGCAATATGCAGGGCTAGGCATGCACTAACGCAGTACTACGCGTTGCAGACGATGCGGGAGAATATCTGACGATATTTCCCGGGTCTTTGGATTTATCGGACAGGCGATCCGGAGGGGAAAGTTCAATGTTCATCATGCTAGGAGCATGTGACAGATGAATGGATGGCATATTTGGATTCGTGGGATTTTTCTGATCAACTTTCATGTATAAAGTTTTTCCATCTGAGCTACAGATTATTTTATATGATTTTTCAAAGATTTAATCAATTTCTGGAATTATTTCTATTTATTTAATCCAACATTATCCAAAACAGTGCAGGTGACGTCAGCATGACATCATCCTGATGTCATCAGTCAACAGGACGGCTGGCCAGGTCAAACCTGACCAGTGGGTCCCACATGTCATAGACTCATTTTAAATCAGTGTTTTATTAATTCAAAATCTGATTAATTAGCAAGTGGGGCCTACCTGTCAGTGGGACATTAGTTTAAACTAATTATTTTCACTAATCTAATTATCCAAATTAGTCGCCTGACAGGACTGGCCCACTGTCATAGGCACACGGGCATGGGGCCCCATACGTCAGTGACTGGACCAGGTCCAGTCAGCACGTTGACCAGGTCAACGGGTCAACGGTGACCGCGGGTCAGTGACCCTGGCAGTGGCCCCGACCGGGCCACGTCGGCGGCGGCGCCGTCCGGCCGCCGGAGAAGCTCCGGCGAGCTCCCGAACGGTGGCGCGGCTCGGGTTTCGTCTACGGGGCACCAAATCGAGCGCCGTTTCGTGCGTTCGCAAGCTGGAGCAGGCGCCGTTCCATTCATGCCGTCAGGGGGAGCTGCGGTGGCCTGTGGCATCGCCGGCGACGAGGTTGGCGGAGGCAAGCTTCGGGCGAGCACGGGCGCGTCCAAACAGCAAGCAAAACGGGCGGCATTCATGCGGGATGGGCTCTACGCATGCGCAGGAGGCGAATGGCGGCGTCGGTTGGGCCAAATGGTCGCCGGATGGTTGCCGGCGGCGAGCGAATGCGGCGGCGCGTAGGGGAGCTCGAGGGGGACGGTGCTACGGCGAGCCAGCGAGCAAACAGAGGGGCTGGGGAGGAGCTACGGGGTACGGTGAGTGCAACGGGCAGTAGCCCGGGGCCGTTTGGTCGCCGGAGCATTGCCGGCGACGATCTCGTGCGGAGCTGTGTTCGGGCACGATGGGGAGAAGGAGCTACGGCGGCGAAAATGCATGGGGAAGAGAGGGAGAGGGAGGCGGAGCTCACTGGGTGCCTGCTGGTGTGCTCAAGTGGGCTCGGGGGAGGCGCGGTGGTGCGAATCGACGGCGGCGAGCTTCGGGCGCTCGAGGAGGAAGAAGAGGCGGTGACGGCGATGCAGGGCTCCAGGGGCTCAGTTCGATGGTCGAGGAGGAAAGGCTGGTCGCGGCGGGGCTCGTGGACGTGTCGGCAGGGCGCGGGAGTGGCGGTGGCTGCGTCTAGCTGGTGGCCATGGCGGCGGTGGCGCGGGCGCGAGCGAGATCTGGAGGAGGGAGAGAGGAAGGAGAGCGAGGGGGAGGGGAGAGTGAGCGAGGCGACCAGGGGGGAGGGCTCGGGGGCGAGCTTATCCCCCTGCCCCAACTGCTCCGGCGTCGTGGCAAGCGGCGGGCGGCGCGGCGAGCTCCTGCCATGGAGGCCCCGACACGCAGGGGGGAGCAGGTGAGCCGGGGTGGGCTGGGCCGCACTGTAGCTACGGCCCAGAGGCCAGGTAAGTGGGCTTTTGCCCCTTTTCTTTTATTTCTTTTATGTTTTCTTTTCTTTGTTTCTGTTATAATTCTTTTGTTTCTGTTTTATTTTAATTGCAGCACTATAGCACTTTTGTAAAATGTGATACCTAGTCCAAATATTACCATGCAATATTTACCACTGTTAGAAAAAGGTTTGGAGTCCATATGTTTCCATTTGGATTTTATTTAAATTAAAAGGGTATTAAATAATGTTGTTTGCTACTGTTCTTGTGAGGTTGAGTTGCCTAGTGATTTTTAGTGATGTTGTTTTCCTTAACAGAATTAGTTATGGAATATTATCTTTTAAGTGAACATTTTAGTTTTCATTTTTGAACAACTTTTATTTTCCATTTGAATTTCCATTTGAATTTGAATTTGAAATGAGTTTTGGTACTAATGATGATTAATCACTGTTGACCATGATGACATGGCATTATCAAAAGGGTGATTACTGTAGCTAACCACTGGGGGTGTTACAGGCGGCAACCTCTGCAGCGTACGCGTGCGGTGACCACTGAGAGTGCGCTGGACCGGCGTGTTTCCCAGACCCGGCATTGCGGCTTGGTTGGGGCCTCCATCTTTAGATGTTGGGCTTTTTTGTATGGTTTGGGTATATGGCTCAAACAATCCACAGCTCTTCATCAAGTTGATAGGGAATAGCGGTATGGAGGAAACAGAACCCCCCTTGCCCTCCCGCGTAGCTACCGCACGCGACCGGGAGGGCCACCCCAACGCCGCCGGGCTCTACCCTTCCTCCCACCTCCCCCCTTGTCGTCGTCGGGTTGCGCTGCCGGGCAAATCCCGGTCAGCCTCGGCGGCAGCGGGGCGTCCTCTCCCCTCGGCTGGCGGTGTCTGGCACGGGTGGGCGTCCTCCGGCTGGTGGCGACGCGTTGGGCGGTGGGGGCTCATGCGTGCTCCATTCTTGCGGCCTCATCTGGATGTGGCGTGGAGGGCTGTGCAGGGCGCCGCTCGGGAGACCGTGGTGGCTCGATCTGGTTTGTCCAGATCGGGCTACCGGCTCCTTAGAGAGCGTGGGGCTCCCTTCTGCTCGAGCTAGCGGCTCCTAGATGGGTCTCTCCTCCGGTGATAGGTGCTGGATCCGACTAGGGTTCTCCCATACTTCTGGTTGGTCGGCAGGGGGGAAGCTCATGGTGGTTTGCACCGGTGGTCGGCGTAGTCATGACACGGTGGTTGGCGTCTGACGACGGGGTGCGGGGTGTTGGTGGTTGCCTCCATCTCCTGGGTTTGGACCGACGGTGCGCGAGACTAGGCGGGCACCGGAGGTGCCGGCTGCACGCGTAACGGGGAAGGTTCAGATCTAGGGTTCATGCTCGGGCGGTCCAGGTCAGGGCCCGGGGCAGATCAGAGCAAGTGCTTCGGGTAGGAGAGGTAAGGCTTGGCCCGGGATGCACTCGCGGGCATCCTCGCGGGTATGGTGCTCGATGGTGGTGGTCATGTTAGCTTTGCGTCGGTGCATGGATCAGCGCCGGTGACCATGGACATAGCGTTGTGTGAGCTCGCTTGGCTAGGGGCTGGGGCTGGCTCGTCGGCGGCCGTCGGCAGTCTCGGAGTCGTGTCCCTCCCAGTCCATCGGGACTGGCTAGGGACGCAAGTGTTGGTGCCTCCTACGATAGAGGCGCCGACCCAGACTCGAGGACTGATGCCGGGCTAAGAGTAGATGGTGTGTCGTCGCTCTTCCTATCGTGGTTGAGTGCATTATGATGTGCGCGGTGCGCGTTATTTCGCGACAGGCATGCCGGGGCGGAGGCCCCCGATGGTGGTTCGCATAGTTGCTCTTCGGCGGGCATCATTGCGGCGGTGGTGGCTCCCCTCCTAGATTGTGTGGGCAATGAGAGGTGTGGCGACGGGCAGCTCAGATGCGCCTTCTCTCTTGGAGGACGGCGTCCTGATCCGGATCAGGGGATCTGACACCGTCATGTTCCTCATGGCGGCCTCGTGGTGACACGGGTGAGTTGTAGAGCGAAAGCTCCGTGCCTTGGCGCCGACGACGGCGACACCTGTGGGTGACGCGTTCTTCTTCAAGACGTCCTTGTGGTTCTTCTCTTCGTGTCAGGGCTCTGGGTGAAGATCTTTGTTCCTGTGAACTCCGTAGCGGCGACGCTCTGCGCCGTTCTCCCTCTTGGGGGCATTGTCGTGGAGCTTAGGTGTGCTATGTCGTAGCGTGGGCTGTGTTTAGTTCTCTCGGTGCTCTTTGCACTGGTAACATAGTCGCGTGCATTCTGTGTTTGCCGGTTGTCTCAGGATTGGCTTTGTAAGAGGGCTACCTCATAATCTTGTATTGTTCGGCCGTGTACTTTTTCGGTGTTGCTTTATATATAAAGCGGGGCGAAAGCTTGTTTCGAGGAGTTGATAGGAATAGCAACAAATGTCGTCGAGATGGTGGTTTCAGACTTATGATGTATTAGTTTGTAAGGTCTTGATGAATAATTAATAAAATAGATGCATGCATTGTCCTGGTGTAGAGGTCGGGGGTCATCCTCCTTTTCAAAAAAATTACGATACATGGACTATATGTTATCTGATATACTAGCTTGTAGGAAATGAAGAGATTACAGACCAACTTTGATACTAGGATGATATTACTGAATATATAGTGGTATATTTTGTAAATATATTCTATATTTAGAGTTAATCTACTTCAGGTTGTGAAAGGTAAATTACCAAATGCCCAAAAAATCTGAAAGAAAATATATTTGTGTGTGTGTCCTTTGTGTGCTTTAAAATTTCATGGAAAAATGTTGATGTTTGCCTCGTAACCCTTTTAGAGAACCAACATTTATGTTTTTTTTCTCTTGAAGGCAATATTGTTTGTTGGACGAAAACTTACCATCACATAGAAGAAACGGATATTTTAAAATAATTTCACGCATTTACATTATTTAGGAGTTCCTGCTCCCAAAGTCATTTCTCCTCTGTCCTCTGTTTGAGCACTTGTGGTAGCTTCTAGCTTTCTTGAGATTTTACTCAATTTTCATTTTACCTTACCTAACACATTGATCCTGTATGTTGAGATTCTATTGGGCGTCCGTCAAGACTCGTATTCCGTTGAAGACATGGACTGGGGAGAGTTCTTCCTTAGCATGACTCTCACCGACCGACGATTGAACCTCAGTTGTGAGGTGATAATTGTTTACGGCCCGGCTGATCATGGGCGGTCGGGCGCATTCCTTGCCGAGCTTCAGGCTAAGGTGGCTAGCTGCCGCACACCGGTGGTGGTGGCTGGGGACTTTAACCTGATTCGCCACCAATAAGATAAGAGCTCGCCTATCGTTGATCTCACGCGTATGCGGTTATTATTGCTGAGATGGCACTGCGCGAGATCGCCCGCATAGGGGCGAGGTACACTTGGACTAATAAACAGATTGACCCTATCGGGAGTGTGCTGGATCGGGTCCTTGTGTCGGTCCAGTGGGAGGTCTTGTTCCCATTGTGTTCCCTTAAGTCGGTCACCCGCATAGGCTCTGATGTCTACTACGCAACCTTCTTCTTGTAGACTCGTGTTGGGCCTCCAAGCGCAGAGTTTTGTAGGACAACAAAAAAATTCTCTCAAGTGGATGACCTAAGGTTTATCAATCCATGGGAGGCATAGGATGAAGATGGTCTCTCTCAAACAACCCTGCAACCAAATAACAAAGAGTCTCTTGTGTCCCCAACACACCCAATACAATGGTAAATTGTATAGGTGCACTAGTTCGGCGAAGAGATGGTGATACAAGTGTAATATGGATGGTAGATATAGGTTTTTGTAATCTGAAAATATAAAAACAGCAAGGTAGCAAGTAACAAAAGTGAGCAAAAACGGTATTGCAATGCTTGGAAACAAGGCCTAGGGTCCATACTTTCACTAGTGCAAGTTCTTTCAACAATACTGACATAGTTGAATCATATGTAAATCCCTCATGTGCGACAAAGAGTTCACTCCAAAGTCACGAATAGCGGAGAACAAACAAAGAAATTATTGTAGGGTACGAAACCACCTCAAAGTTATCTTTTCCGATCAATCTTATGAGCTATCCCTATAAGTGTCACGAACAGCCCTAGAGTTCGTACTAAAATAACACCTTAAGATACACATCAACCAAAACCCTAATATCACCTAGATACTCCAATGTCACCACGAGTACCCATGGGCTTGATTATACAATATGCATCACACAATTTCTGATTCATCATGTTCAATCCAACACAAAGAACTTCAAAGAGTGCCCCAAAGTTTCTACCGGAGAGTCAAGACGAAAACGTGTGCCAACCCCTATGCATAGATTCCCAAGGTCACGGAACCCGCAAGTTGATCACCAAAACATACATCAAGTGGATCAATAGAACATCCCATTGTCACCATAGATATCCCATCGCAAGACATACATCAAGTGTTCTCGAATCCTTTAAAGACTCAATCCGATAAGAAAACTTCAAAGGGAAAACTCAATTCATCACAAGAAGATAGAGAGGGGAAAACTCCATATGATTCATCTATATCAATAAAGCTCGCGGTACATCAAGATCGTGTCATCTCAAGAACACGAGAGAGAGAGAGAGAGATGAAACACATAGCTACTGGTACATACCCTCAGCCCCGAGGGTGAACTACTCCCTCCTCGTCATGGAGACCGCTGGGATGATGAAGATGGCCTCCGGTGATGGTTTCCCCCTCCGGCAGGGTGCCGGAATAGGCTCCCGATTGGTTTTTCATGGCTACAGAGGTTTGCGGCGGCGGAACCCCCAATCTAGGTTTCTTTTCGGAGGTTTGGGTATTTATAAGAATTTTTGGCGTCGGTCTCATGTCAAGGGGGGCCACGAGGCGACGACAAGCCAGGGGGCGCGCCCTAGGGGGCGCCCCCTAGGCTTGTGGTGGCCTCGTGGCTCTTCTGGCCCAACTCCAATGCCCTGTGGGCTTCTTCTGGTCCATAAAAAATCGTCGTAAGTTTTTATTCCGTTTGGACTCCGTTTGATATTCCTTTTCTGTAAAACTTAAAAACAAGAAAAAAAACAGAAACTAGCACTGGGCTCTAGGTTAGTAGGTTAGTCCCCAAAATAATATAAAATAGCATATTAATGCATATAAAACATCCAAAACAGATAATATAATAGCATGGAACAATCAAAAATTATAGATACGTTGGAGACGTATCAGGCATCCCCAAGCTTAATTCCTGCTCGTCCTCGAGTAGGTAAATGATAAAAATAGAATTTTTGATGTGGAATGCTACCTAAAAAAATAATCCATGTAATTTTCTTTATTGTGGCATGAATATTCAGATCCATAAGATTAAAAAGAAAAGTTTAATGTTGACATAAAAACAATAATGCTTCAAGCATACTAATAAAGCAATCATGTCTTCTCAAAATAACATGGCCAAAGAAAGTTATCCCTACAAAATCATATAGTCTGGCTATGCTCCATCTTCATCACACAGAGTATTAAATCATGCACAACCCCGGTTTTAGCCAAGCAATTGTTTCATACTTTAGTGTTCTCAAACTTTTTCAACTCTCACGCAATACATGAGCGTGAGCCATGGACATAGCACTATAGGTGGAATAGAATATGGTGGTTGTGGAGAAGACAAAAAAGAGAAGGAGATAATCTCATACCAACTAGGCGTATCAACGGGCTATGGAGATGCCCATCAATAGATATCAATGTGAGTGAGTAGGGATTGCCATGCAACGGATGCACTAGAGCTATAAGTGTATGAAAGCTCAAAAAGAAACTAAGTGGGTGTGCATCCAACTTTCTTGCTCACGAAGACCTAGGGCAATTTTGAGGAAGCCCATCATTGGAATATACAAGCCAAGTTCTATAATGAAAAATTCCCACTAGTATATGAAAGTGACAATATAGGAGACTCTCTATCACGAAGATCATGGTGCTACTTTGAAGCACAAGTGTGGAAAACGGATAGTAGCATTGCCCCTTCTCTCTTTTCTCTCATTTTTTTTATTTGGGCTTCTCTGGCCTCTTTTATTCTTTGTAAAGTCCGGAGACTCATCCCGACTTGTGAGGGAATCATAGTCTCCATCATCCTTTCCTCACATGGGACAATGCTCTATAATGATGATCATCACACTTTTATTTACTTACAACTCAAGAATTACAACTCGATACTTGAACAAAATATGACTCTATATGAATGCCTCCGGCGGTGTACCGGGATGTGCAATGATCTACCGTAAGCCATGAAAACATCATGCTAGCTATCTTACGATCATGCTAAGCAATATGACAATGATGGTGCGTGTTATGATAAACGGAACGGTGGAAGTTGCATGTCAATATATCTCGGAATGGCTATGGAAATGCCATAATAGGTAGGTATGGTGGCTGTTTTGAGGAAGGTGGGTTTAATGCACCGGCGAAAGTTGCGCGGTACTAGAGAGGCTAGCAAAGGTGGAAGGGTGAGAGTGCGTATAATCCATGGACTCAACATTAGTCATAAAGAACTCACATACTTATTGCAAAAGTCTATTAGTTATCAAAACAAAGTACTACACGCATGCTCCTAGGGGAAGGGTTGGAAAGGAGTTAACCATCGCGCGATCCCGACCTCCACACAAAGGAGGGCAATCAATAAATAAATCATGCTCCGACTTCGTCACATAACGGTTCACCATACGTGCATGCTACGGGAATCACAACCTTTAACACAAGTATTTCTACCAATCCACAATTACTCACTAGCATGTCTGTAATATCACAATGTTTATATCCCAAAACAATCATAAGGAATCAAACTTCTCATAGTATTCAATGCACTTTATATGAAAGTTTTTATTATATCTCTCTTGGATGCCCATCATATTAGGACTAAATTCATAACCTAAGCAAATTACCATGCTGTTTAGAGACTCTCAAAATAATATAAGTGAAGCATGAGAGTTCATCAATTTCTATAAAATAAAACCACCGCCGTGCTCTAAAAAGATATAAGTGAAGTACTAGAGCAAATTGACAAACTACTCCAAAAAGATATAAATGAAGATCAATGAGTAGTCAAAAATTTAAATAACTATGTGAAGACTCTCTCATCTAAGAATTTCAGATCTTAAGTACTTTATTCAAACAGCAAAACAAAACAAAATGACATTCCAAGGATAGCACATATCATGTGAAGAAGCAAAAAACTTAGGTTCAACCGATACTAACCGATAATTGTTGAAGAAGAAAGGTGGGATGCCAACCGGGGCATCCCCAAGCTTAGATGCTTGAGACTTCTTGAAATATTAATTAGGGATGCCTTGGGCATCCCCAAGCTTGAGCTCTTGTGTCTCCTTAATTCCTCTCATATCATCGTTTCCCTAATTCTTATAAACTTCATCCACACAAAACTCGAAAAGAACTCGTGAGATAGGTTAGTACACATAAGAATAAATCAACACTTCATGTACTGCCAAGACAAGTTGCACAATAATTTTCAAACATCATTTACTGTTTACTATTGTTTCCACAATTTATATCTACCAATATAGGCTATGGAAACTATAGGATAAGTAGATAACAAAACTATGACAACAATCTGTCCAAACAGAACAGTCTGTAGCAATCTATTAAAACAGTGTACTTATGTAACTCAAAAAATTATGAAAATTTAGGACATGCTAAATAATTTATATGACAACACTGTGTAAAATTTTCAGAAACTTTCCACGTTCCAGTAAAATATGAAAATTCAAACACTACAGCATAAGTTTCGATTTTTACACAGCACATATCAAAACATGCAATGCAAGCATCCTAATGCAATTCTTGGAACTTTTTATTGAAAAACAAGATTATAAATAACACCTAACAGAGAACAACAAAATAAAATGACGCTCCTAGCAAAACTCATATTATGTGACGAATAAAAATATAGCTGCAAGTAAGATATACCGATAGTGTTGAAGACGAAAGAGGGGATGCCTTCCGGGGTATCCCCAAGCTTAGGCGCTTGAGTATTCCTTGGATATTACCTTGGGGGTGCCTTGGGCATCCCCAAGCTTAGGTTCTTGTCACTCCTTATTCTCCTCATATCAGTGTCTCACCCAAAACTTGAAAACTTCAATCAGACAAAACTTAACGAAAGTTCGTGAGATGGGTTAGTATAATAAAGATAGATCATTCACTTAGGTACTCTCAAGACAAGATTCCGAATTTTTCCCACATGATACCTACTGTATTATTCCATTCCCATAATTTATACCACTAAATATAAGCTATGGAAACACTAAAACAAGCAAACTATGCATGCAAAACAGAATCTGTCAAAAACAGAACACTCTGTGAAGATCTGTAGTGTAACTATACTTCCCTGTCTTTAAATATTCTGAAAAATTAGGAAACCTGAATAATTTGTATATCAAGACTGTGTAAAAATGTCAGATCATTTTAAATCTCCAGTAAAAAATGAAAATTCCTGTACTGGAGTCAAAAGTTTCTGTTTTTGTTCAGCATCAATTCTACTCATCTTGTGAGTCATGCCAAAGGCTTTACTTGGCACTTTATTGAAATAAAAGACACAAAACATGATTACTACAGTAGCTTAATCATGTGAACACACAAAAACAGAAAGGAAAAGTCTTGGGTTGTCTCCCAACAAGCGCTTTTCTCTAATGCCTTTTAGCTAGGCATGATGATTTCCATGATGCTCACAAAGGAATAATAATTGAAACATGCAAAAGAGCATCATGAATCTCATGACAAGCACATTTAAGTCTAACCCACTTCCTATGCATAGGGATTTTGTGAGAAAACAATTTATGGGAGCAAGAGTCAACTAGCATAGGAAGGCAAAGCAAGCATAACTTCAAAACTTTGAACACATAGAGAGGAAACTTGATATTATTGCAATTCCTACAAGCATATGTTCCTCCCTCATAATAATTTTCAGTAGCATCATGAAGGAATTTCACAACATAACTATCACATAAAGCATTATCTTCATGATCCACAAGCATAGAAATTTTTTCACTCTCCACATAAACAATTTTCTTCTCATTCATAATAGTGGGAGCAAACTCAACAAAATAACTATCATGAGATACTTGATTGACATAACCACTTTGAATATTAAAATCATGATGACAAGTTTCATGGTTACTATCACTCTTTATAGCATACATGTCATCATCATAATCATCATAGATAGTAGGCATGTCATTATCATAACAAATTTGCTCATCAAAACTTGGGGGACTAAAAATATCATCTTCATCAAACATAGCATCCCCAAGCTTGTGGGTTTGCATATCATTAGCATCATGGATATTCAGAGAATTCATACTAGCAATATTGCAATCATGCTCATCATTCAAGGAATTCTCATTAAGTATTTTCATAAATTCTTCCTCTACCAATTGAGCACAATTTTCCAAACCATCATTTTCACGAAAGACATTAAAAAGATGAAGTATATGAGGCAACCTCAATTCCATTTTTTGTAGTTTTCTTTTATAAAACCAAACTAGTGAAAAACAAGAAACTAAAAGATTTAATTGCAAGATCTAAAGAATCTAAAGATATACCTTCAAGCACTCACCTCCCCGGCAACGGCGCCAGAAAAGAGCTTGATGTCTACTACACAACCGTCTTCTTGTAGACTCGTGTTGGGCCTCCAAGCGCAGAGTTTTGTAGGACACTAGCAAATTTCCCTCAAGTGGATGACCTAAGGTTTATCAATCCGTGGGAGGCATAGGATGAAGATGGTCTCTCTCAAACCACCCTGCAACCAAATAACAAAGAGTCTCTTGTGTCCCCAACACACCCAATACAATGGTAAATTGTATAGGTGCACTAGTTCGGCGAAGAGATGGTGATACAAGTGTAATATGGATGGTAGATATAGGTATTTGTAATCTGAAAATATAAAAACAGCAAGGTAGCAAGTAACAAAAGTGAGCAAAAACGGCATTGCAATGCTTGGAAACAAGGCCTAGGGTCCATACTTTCACTAGTGCAAGTTCTCTCAACAATACTGACATAGTTGAATTATATGTAAATCCCTCACGTGCGACAAAGAGTTCGCTCCAAAGTCACAAATAGCGGAGAACAAAGGAAGAAATTATTGTAGGGTATGAAACCACCTCAAAGTTATCTTTTCCGATCAATCTTATGAGCTATCCCTATAAGTGTCACGAACAGCCCTAGAGTTCGTACTAAAATAACACCTTAAGATACACATCAACCAAAACCCTAATGTCACCTAGATACTCCAATGTCACCACGAGTACCCATGGGCTTGATTATACGATATGCATCACACAATTTCAGATTCATCATGTTCAATCCAACACAAAGAACTTCAAAGAGTGCCTCAAAGTTTCTACCGAAGAGTCAAGACGAAAACGTGTGCCAACCCCTATGCATAGATTCCCAAGGTCACGGAACCCGCAAGTTGATCACCAAAACATACATCAAGTGGATCAATAGAACATCCCATTGTCACCACGGATATCCCATCGCAAGACATACATCAAGTGTTCTCAACTCCTTTAAAGACTCAATCCGATAAGAAAACTTCAAAGGGAAAACTCAATTCATCACAAGAAGATAGAGAGGGGAAAACTCCATATGATTCATCTATATCAATAAAGCTCGCGGTACATCAAGATCGTGTCATCTCAAGAACACGAGAGAGAGAGAGAGATCAAACACATAGCTACTGGTACATACCCTCAGCCCCGAGGGTGAACTACTCCCTCCTCGTCATGGAGACCGTCGGGATGATGAAGATGTCCTCCGATGATGGTTTCCCCCTCTGACAGGGTGCCGGAACGGGCTCCCGATTGGTTTTTCGTGGCTACAGAGGCTTGCGGCAGCGGAACTCCCGATCTAGGTTTCTTTTCGGAGGTTTGGGTATTTATAAGAATAATTGGCATCTGTCTCACGTCAAGGGGGGCCACGAGGCGACGACAAGCCAGGGGGCGCGCCCTAGGGGGGCGCCCCCTAGGCTTGTGGTGGCCTCGTGGCTCTTCTGGCCCAACTCCAATGCCATGTGGGCTTCTTCTGGTCCATAAAAAAACGTCGTAAGTTTTTATTCCGTTTGGACTCCGTTTGATATTCCTTTTCTGTAAAACTTAAAAAGAAGAAAAAAACAAAAACTGGCACTGGGCTCTAGATTAGTAGGTTAGTCCCAAAAATAATATAAAATAGCATATTAATGCATATAAAATATCCAAAACAGATAATATAATAGCATGGAACAATCAAAAATTATAGATACGTTGGAGACGTATCAGGCTCCGATCACTCCCCCCTTCTTTTCTCGTCAGGGGAGGACTCCCCACCGAGGACGCCACGCTTCCATTTTGAACCCTCTTGGTTATTGCAACCAGGGTTTACGAAGGCAGTTACTCATCGATGGTTAGAGGCGGAGGCCTTCCCGCCTAGAGTTTTTTGCACGGTCGACGTTTGGCATCATTGCGCCAAAGTCACGAGACAATTTATGCGAGGCTGGGGGGCCAACCTGGGGGCCGATCTCCAGGCCCGTAAAGGCGAGCTCCTGGACCAGATTAAGACACTGGATCTGCTTGCTGATAGTGCGGGTCTCTCGGCTGACGAGTGGTTGCAGAGATACACCCTGGAGGCGTCTCTCATGGAGATCTATAAGGGGGAAGAGCTCTATTGGCAACGTCGAGGAGGGCAGAAATGGATCCTCGAGGGCGATGCCAATACCGCATACTTCCAAGCTATCGCAAACGGGCACCGTCGCAAGTGCTCCATCCCTTGTCTTAGGGATGGGGAGGTACTCCTTGAGCACCTGGAGGAGCTCCGTGCCCACATCTACTTCTTCTATAGGGAGCTTTTCACGGCGACCCCCAGAGGGGGGGTCTCCCTGGCGGCAAACATTTGGCCTTCGGAGGCTAGAGTTACTGCCTCCGAGAACGAAGGGCTGACACTCCCATTCTCGCCTGAGGAGGTCCACGTCGCTATCGCCTCCCTGAAGGCGGGTTCCACATCGGGCCCAGACGGCCTCCTTGTGGCCTTCTTCCAGAAATTCTGGCTTGTCCTCCGTCCGGTGATCATGAAGATGTTTCATGAATTTTACATCGGCACACTGGACCTGGCTAGAATTAATTATGACGTTATCACCCTGATACCCAAAGTAGTTGGGGCGACAGATATACGCCAGTTCAGGCCTATCACTGTTATTAATGTGCTAGAGCGGATATTTGCGAAGGTGTGCGCCGTGCGGATTGCGCCGATGGCAGAACGCATTACCCACCCGTTTCAATCTGCGTTTCTAAAAGGCCGACACATCCATGATGGGATCCTGGACCTTCAGGAGATCGTCCACGAGGTGCGCAGTATGAAGACGAAGGGTGTCTTTCTGAAACTGGATTTTCAGAAGGCATATGACAGCCTGGACTGGTCTTTCCTTCGCCTCATCCTCGAGTGCAGGGAGTTTGATGACCGGTGGTGTTCCTGGATTATGCAACTAGTGCGGACCGAGAACACGGCCATCAACGTCAATGGGGAGGTTGGGCCGTCTTTCCGGTCCACTGATGACCCACAAGTATAGGGGATCAATCGTAGTCCTTTCGATAAGTAAGAGTGTCGAACCCAACGAGGAGCAGAAGGAAATGACAAGCGGTTTTCAGCAAGGTAATTTCTGCAACCACTGAAATTGTTGGTAACAGGTGGTTTGATAGCAAGATAATTGGTAACGAGAAAGTAACAGTAACGGTAAATAAGGTGCAGCAAAGTAGCCCAATCCTTTTGTGGCAAAGGACAGGCCAGAACAATCTCTAGTAATAGGCAAAGTGTTCTTGAGGGTACACGGGAATTTCATCTAGTCACTTTTATCATGTTTGTTTGATTCGTGTTCGCTACTTTGATAATTTGATATGTGGCCCGGTGCTTGGGTGTTGTTCTTACTTGAACAACCTCCCACATATGATTAACCCCCTCGCAAGCATCTGCAACAACGAGAAAAGTATTAAGATAAAATCTAACCATAGCATTAAACATTTGGATCCAAATCAGCCCCTAACGAAGTAGCGCATAAACTAGGGTTTAAGCTTCTGTCACTCTAGCAACCCATAATCTAATAACTACTCCACAATGCATTCCCTTAGGCCCATGAATGGTGAAGTGTCATGTAGTCGACGTTCACATGACACCACTAAGGGAATCACAACATACATATCATCAAAATATCGAACACATATCAAATTCACATGATTACTTGCAACATGACTTCTCCCGTGACCTCAAGAACAAAGGTAACTACTCACAAATAATAATCATGCTCAAGATCAGAGGGGTATTGAATAGCATAATGGATCTGAACATATAATCTTCCACCAAATAAACCATATAGTAATCAACTATGCAAGGTAATCAACACTACTAGTCACCCACAGGTACCAATCTGAGGTTCCGATACAAAGATTGAACACAAGAGATGAACTAGGGTTTGAGAGGAGATGGTGATGTTGAAGATGTTGATGAAGATTGGCCTCCCAAAGATGAGAGGGGTGTTGGTGATGACGATGGCTTCGATTTCCCCATCCGGGAGGGAAGTTCCCCCTGCGGAATCGCTCCGCCGGAGGGCAAAAGTGCTCCTGCCCAAGTTCCGCCTCGAGGTGGCGGCGCTTTGTCCCGAAAGTCCTCCTCTGATTTTTTTTCTAGGTCAAATGTGACTATATACTAGAAGATGGGCACCGGAGGTGGGCCGAGGTGGCCACAACCCATGAGGGCGCGCCCTGGTGGGTTGTGCCCACCAGGCTTGCCCCCTCCGGTATTTTTTATTTATTCCAGAAATAATCTCCGTAAAATTTCAGCTTCATTGGAGTTGTGCAGAATAGGTATCTCTGATGTGCTTTTCTTGGGTCCAGAATTCCAGCTGCCGGTATTCTCCCTCTTGGTGCAAACCTTGCATATTATGAGGGAAAAGGCATTAGAATCACTCCCCAAAGCATTATTATTCAACAAAACATAATAAATAACAGTAGGAAATCATGATGCAAAATGGACATATCAATTCCCCCAAGCTTAGACCTCGCTTGTCCTCAAGCGAAAGCCGATATTGAAAAGCATGTCCACATGATTTGAGAGAGATGTGTCGATAAAAACAGAATACGGACATAGTAGCATCATGCTTATTATCATAATAGCAACAAACTCTAACATAAAACTTATTCAATATTTTTTCATCATATAACTTCTTATGCACAAGTAACAATTCATCACAACATAGAAGTATGAAGCATAAACCTTATTGAAAACCAACAAACTGTGTTCTCAGTCAAGTTTGCAACTACAATTCATCATATTTTCAGGAAGGGTCTCATGTCGGAGCCTTTTGGCAAGTCCACATACTCAACCATCATTTAGTCTTCTATGATTGCTAACACTCACGGCATACCCATGAACAAAAAGTTTCAACCGGACACATAGGAAGATATGGGCTTATAGTTTCGCCTCCCAACGTATTCACCTCAAGGGCGATGTCAACAATAATAACTCATGCCCACCCATATCCAACTGGATATATGTGTCTAGATCTTTCCTCACCACATGATGCTTGCAAAAAGAAAAAGTAAAAAGGAATAGGAAGAATACTTTGACTCTTGCATAAAAGTAAATACATAAAAGTAAAAGATAGTCCCTTCGCAGAGGGAAGCAGAGGTTGTCATGCGTTTATTGGTTTGTATGCCCAATCCCTTAATGTAAAAGAACGTCACGCTATATTGCCCCCTATGATAGCAACCTTTATTATGCAGTCCGTCGCTTTTATTGCTTTGCCATCATAAGTTCGTATAGCGTTCAATTTTCTCTTACACTACTTGATCAAAACACTTTTAGAAGCAATTTTTATTGCCTTATTGCACCGATGACAACTTACTTGAAAGATCTTTCTTGATCCATAGGTAGGTATGGTGGACTCTCAAGGAATGAGTGTGGTTTTGGGTTTTTGGATGCACAAGTAGTATATCTACTTAGTGCGGAATTTTGGCTAGCAAAGATATTGGGCAAGCACCACATGTTGAAGGATTTATGACAATATAACTTCTATGTGGATATGAACAAGCATAAATCATTACGTTGTCTTCCTTGTCCAACGTCAACAATTTTGGCATATAATATTTAATGGGGGCTCAGAATCATAAAAGATGTCCAAGATAGTGTATTTGCATGTGAATCTTCTCTTCCCTTATTAATTCTTTCATGAATTGCATCATTGACCAATGTTATGTTTGTCAATCTCCAATAAACTTTACTACTTATACTTTTCTTTATGTGATGTCATTACTCACCATAAGATTAGCATATGATTCTTTTATTTTATTTATCTTTCCTTTATTTTGATTGCAACAAGAAAGTAGAGGGAACATAACTCAAACTAACTTTATTATATAACTTTCACTCGATTACATAAATAGATAGGCCACGGAACTAACACACAAAAATAGATCATACTAAACTTTTATTCAACTAAAGCAAAGGGAAACTAAAGATCGAACTAAAATAGGTAAAGGTGAATAAAAGTGATGATGATACGATACCGGGGCACCTCCCCCAAGCTTGGCTCAAGCCAAGGGGAGTGCCCATACCCGTGTGATCAAGTCTCCTTTGGTGGTGGTGATGAAGAAGGTGGTGGTGTAGAGGTATCACACTTCAACTTCAAAAGGTGCTCCAATTTGCGGATGACCCTCCTAAGGTTATTGATGTGCTCCTCTAGCAAAATATTTTCACGGATGAGAAATTTATTCTGAACACTGACCACTTCGAAAGCTCTAAAAGCTTCGATTTCAATAGGGGTGAGATGGCCGTAATATGGTTGAAGGATATCTTCTTCTTCTCCCTCCTTTGTTGGCATGGATTGCTCTCCTTCAGGGGGCTGATCCCCCATATCATCCTTGCCCTTGTCTTCCTTGTTGGCTTCTTCTGGCTCCTCCCTCTTCAGCTCTATCTTCATTAGCTAGGCATCTTCTTCCACGTTATTAGAAGAGGGGGAAGACATGATGCCTGACTTGACAGATCTGACAGGAAAACAGCACGAAACAAGAGCAGAGGATTTTTCTGCGATGCGGTCGTCAAAACAGTCGGGGGTATATATAGAGAATTTTTATTCTTGGGAAACAAGCATATGGAAGGAGAACTGAGTCGGGAAGGTGTCCGAGGTGGGCACAACCCACCAGGGCCCGCCCAGGGGTGCCTGGCGCGCCCTGGTCTATCGTGCTCACCTCGATCACCTTCCGTTTTATTTCTTTATTTCCAAAAATTTCTAATATTCCAAAACTGACAAAAAAAATTTTTTGCGGATTTTTCAGAGTCCGTTTACTTACCGTATCATGTACCTCCTATTTTTTTAGAATTCTGGAGTGTTCCGGAAGGTTTCTTTTATGTGTTCCTCCGGTGTAATGGTTTGGATAACATTACTTTCAACGTTAATAGGCGTACCTGAGATATAATGCTTAATTCTTTGTCCATTGACCACCTTCGGGTTAGTACCTTCGGTGTTATTAATCTTGATAGCTCCAGAGCGATAAACCTCCTCGATAATATAAGGACCTTCCCATTCGGAGAGAAGCTTACCTGCAAAAAATCTTAAACGAGAGTTGAACAAAAGAACATAGTCTCCTATTTTGAATTCCTGCTTTTGGATTCTTTTGTCATGCCATCGTTTTACTTTTTCTTTGAATAATTTGGCATTTTCATAGGCTTGGGTTCTCCATTCATCTAGTGAGCTAATATCAAATAGCCTCTTCTCACCGACAAGTTTGAAATCATAGTTAAGTTCTTTAATTGCCCAAAATGCTTTGTGTCCTATTCTAGAGGCAAATGACAGGCTTTTCCATACACCATTTTGTATGGAAACATACCCATAGGATTTTTATAAGCTGTTCTATAGGCCCAAAATGCATCATCTAATTTCTTAGACCAATTCTTACGAGAACTATTGACAGTTTTTTGTAATATCAATTTTATTTCTCTATGGATTGAGGATGATATGGTGATGCAATTCTACGGTTAACATCATATTTAGCAAGCATCTTACGAAAAGCACCATGAATAAAGTGTGAACCACCATCAGTCATTAAATATCTAGGGACTCCAAACCTCGGGAAGATAACCTCTTTAAGCATTTTAATGGAGGTGTGGTGATCAGCACTACTAGTTGGAATAGCTTCTACCCACTTAGTGACATAATCAACAACAACCAAGATATGAGTGTACCCGTTAGAGGAAGGAAAAGGCCGCATATAATCAAAACCCCAAACGTCAAATGGCTCAACAACAAGTGAATAATTCATAGGCATTTCCTCATGCTTACCGATATTACCAATTATTTGACATTCATCACAAGACAAGACAAACTTACGGGCATCTTTGAAGAGAGTAGGCCAGTAAAACCCAGATTGCAATACCTTGTGAGCAGTTCTATCTCCCGCATGATGTCCTCCATAAGCTTCGGAATGACATTTCCATTGGATTTGTTCTTGTTCATGCTCAGGTACACAACGTCTAATAATACCATCTACTCCTTGTTTATAAAGGTGTGGGTCATCCCAAAAGTAATGTCTCAAGTCATAGAATTTTTTCTCTTTTGTTGGTATGTGAAGCTAGGTGGTATATATTTAGCGACAATGTAATTAGCATAATCAGCATACCAAGGGGTGTTTTGTGAAACGCTTATTGCAGCTAACTGCTCATTAGGGAAACTATAATCTATAGGTAGTGGGTCATCAAGAATATTTTCTAACCTAGACAAGTTATCAGCTACGGGGTTCTCAGCTCCCTTCCTATCAACAATATGTAAGTCAAATTCTTGAAGCAAGAGAACCCACCTTATGAGTCTAGGTTTAGCATCTTTCTTTTCCATAAGATATTTTATAGCAGCATGCTCGGTGTGAACAATTACTTTTGAGTCAACGATATAGGATCTAAATTTATCACAAGCAAACACGACCGCTAAAAATTCTTTTTCAGTCGTAGCATAATTTTGTTGAGCACTGTCTAGAGTTTTACTACCATAATGGATAACATTCAATTTCTTATCAACTCTTTGTCCTAGAACAACACCATCAGCATAATCACTAGCATCACACATAATTTCAAAAGGCAAGTTCCAATCAGGTGGTTGAACGATAGGTGCAGAGGTTAAGGCTTTCTTGAGTGTTTCAAAGGCTTCCACACAATCATCATCAAAAACAAAAGGAATATCCTTTTGCAAAAGATTAGTAAGAGGCCTAGAAATTTTAGAGAAGTCTTTAATGAACCTCCTATAGAAACCAGCATGACCAAGGAAACTGTGAATACCTTTAATATCTTTAGGACATGGCATTTTCTCAATTGCATCAACTTTAACTTTGTCCACCTCAATACCTCGCTCAGATATTTTATGCCCCAAGAAAATACCTTCATTAACCATAAAGTGGCACTTCTCCCAATTCAAGACAAGGTTAATTTGTTCACATCTCTGCAAAACTCGATCAAGGTTGCTTAAACAATCATCAAAAGAAGTTCCGTAAACGGAGAAATCATCCATGAAAACCTCCACAATCTTTCATACATCTTTGAAAGGTAGCAGGTGCATTGCATAAACCAAAAGGCATACGTCTATAAGCATAGGTTCCAAAAGGGCAAGTAAAGGTGGTTTTTTCTTGATCGGATTGTGACACAGGTATTTGAGAGAAACCAGAATATCCGTCTAGGAAACAAAAGTGTGTGTTCTTAGATAGTCTTTCTAGCATTTGATCAATGAAAGGTAGAGGATAATGATCTTTTCTAGTAGCTTTATTTAACTTTCTAAAATCAATTATCATTCTATAGCCAGTGACAATTCTTTGTGGAATGAGTTCATTCTTATCATTGGGAACAACGGTAATACATCCTTTCTTAGGGACACAATGAACGGGACTTACCCATCTACTATCAGCGATGGGATAGATTCACTACAGGAATCAGCTGCTTTGCCGTCTAGCAGATGGCAAAGGCATACTTTGCGGACGGCAAAGCCTTTGCCGTCTGCCAGCAGACGGCCAACACTCCGGCTGAACGGCTGCCGGCAAAGGCCTCTTTGCCGTCTGCTGGCAGACGGCAAAGCACCTGGACGGCAGACAAAAGGTGCCAGCCCCGTTAGGGGGCTAACGGCGCTCTTTGCCGTCTGCCAGCAGACGGCAAAGAGCTGCAGCTGACGTCAGCTGACGTCATGCGTCAGCTGGGCCAACGCAGGCTCTTTGCCGTCTGTGAGCAGACGGCAAAGAGGCCAAATAGGCCAGCCCAGGTTGCACAGGCTGCTGCCACGTGCCCACTTTGCCGTCTGCTAACAGACGGCAAACCTCTTTGCCGTCTGCTAGCAGACGGCAAAGAGGCTATATAGCAACTATTTTTTCTGTTTTTTCTTATATCAATTCATTTTCACAGAAATTCAAACACACACATATATATATATATATTCAGAATCACATAATAAGGCAAAACATTATGTCTTATCCACCACATAATATGTCTCATCCACCACATAATAAACAACACATATGCAAATAATATGCAAGCCATATGGATATGATTATCCAACACATACCAAATCAAAACATATGCAAGTCTCATCCATACATATGCAAGTTTCATTCATCTATACATACATATGCAAGTGTCACATTGTTGATCCTACAAAATCAAAACAAAATGGAAGGACAAGGACTCCATGAACGCAAGCTTCCGTGAAGTGAATCAAATCTGCAAAATGAGAAAGAAGAAAGTTAGAAGAAGAAGACTAGAAGAAGAAGAAGAAGACTAGAATTTTTCTCCTCTTCTTGTTCTTCTTCTTATTGCTTACTTGTGTCATTTTAGAGCTAACCTAGGTAAATAGGCCATTTTTGACCTAAATATGCTAAGTATATCATAAATGAACTAAAAAAAAGCTAAGTATAGGTCATTTTTGTGCTAACATAAGTAATTATGCCATTTTTGAGCTAATTAAGCATATTAAGTCATTTTGGAGCTAAATAGGTCATTTCTTAAGCATATTATGTCATTTTTGAGCTAGCTAAGCATATTAAGTCATTTTGGAGGAATAAATGCTAAGTATAGGTCATTTTAGAGCTATCCTAGGTTAAATAGGTCATTTTAGAGCTATCCAAGGTTAAATAGGTCCATTTTTTAGCTAGCTAAGCATATAAATTCATTTTGGAGGAATAAATGCTAAGTATAGGTCATTTTAGAGCTATCATATGTTAAATAGGTCATTTTTGAGCTAATTAAGGTTATTATGTCATTTTTGAGCTAGCTAAGCATATAAATTCATTTTGGAGGAATAAATGCTAAGTATAGGTCATTTTAGAGCTATCCTAGGTTAAATAGGTCATTTTGGAGCTAATTAAGGTTATTATGTCATTTTTGAGCTACCTAAGCATATTAAGTCATTTTGGAGGAATAAATGCTAAGTATAGGTCATTTTAGAGCTATCCTAGGTTAAATAGGTCATTTTGGAGCTAATTAAGGTTGTTATGTAATTTTTGAGCTAGCTAAGCATATAAATTCATTTTGGAGGAATAAATGCTAAGTATAGGTCATTTTAGAGCTATCCTAGGTTAAAGAATGAATACCTGACATGAATAATGTGTATATAATTTAAGTGTATCATCATCATGAACATAATAAAAAATTGAATACCTAACATGAACTAATTAATAATATATATTTACATAATAATAATTGAATACCTGGCATGAACTATAATATTAATCTTCATCGTCATCATTAATAAATGCATCATCATCGTCTATATATGCTTCGGGGTCAATAAATGCATCATCATCATCATCATCATCACTATCAGTAATGACGTGCTCATCATCATCATCAATAAATGCATCAACATGTGGAAGGCCTCCTGTACGTAATCGGTCAAGCATTGACAGGTCATCCGCAGCAGTAACCTCTTCTTGTTCCGGCTCTTCTTGTTCCGGCTCTTCTTGTTCCGGCTCAGGCTCGGATTCACTGCCGCTATCTACTTCAATGTTCTGGTGTGAAGTAGAGCGATTCTTGAAACGTTTTTTGGAAAGACGTGTTTCTTGGAAGAATTCTCCTTCATATGTGTCTGGGTTAATGTGAGGTTCATAATCCTCTTCATTGGGGGGAGGTGGTCTAACACGTGGCGGCACTTCATAAACGACATCCCAACCATTCAGATTTGGATCAGTTTGGCAGGCCCACGGTAGATAGGAAACTTGGGTCGCCTGTTGAGCCGTAATATAGACATCGGGAACATCCAAATGGGTGCTTTGTTTGATTTCGACTAGCCCTAGATGTTCATGAGTCCTTCTAGTCTCCTTCGGCTGGAACCAATAACATTTGAAGACTACGACGTTCGGTGGGTTTGCACCATAGAATAGAAGTTCATAAATTACTTCAACTCTTCCATAATACTCGGTACCTCCTTCGCCGATAGCAGAGACACAACAATTTGTAGACTTTCGGTCGACCATAGATAGCTCTTTGCCATAGGTACGAAAGCGATACCCGTTGATGTCGTATTTGTCAAATGAACGGACCTTATAGTCAAAACCATTTGCGACTTGTCTCAATTCGGCGTCCATAGACTCTGAACTAGCCTACAAGTTTAATACGAAGGGATTGTTGCATTAGCCGGAAATTAGACGAAGAAATGAAATGGTCTAATGGAAATTACCGTTTGTTTGAACCAAGAGATGAAACCGGGATAGCCACCTCCATGCATTGCCAGAAGCTCATACTCTTCGACGGAATCCTTTTGGATCACCGCTCCATACGAGAATTCGGCGACGTATCGACTGTATCAAATATCTGGGAATAAGAGCAGTTCAAAGGAATTAGAGGTTGCGAAACAATGTACCGAGAATTTACTCGATGTACGGCCGCACTTCTGTTAGGTTGTTCAAGATATACAATGTAATGGTCCGCCATTCGTCGACATCCAACGGTAAGGAAGTATAAGCACCGGCTGGTGCGAGCTTCCCTTTGAATAGGCTGAGGTTGGATCCACCCTTTTTAGGGTCGCCAGCATTGTACCGAGGCTTCGGATTATGCAAATGACGATTTTTGGCTTCGTAGTGTGCTGTCACGAAGTTTGCCGCCTCCTCAGTAATGAATGCCTCGGCCATCGATGCTTCAATTCGACGTTTATTTTTACATTTTTCTCGAAGCGTCTTCTGCATCCTCTCAGTTGCGTAGCACCAACGATTCTGCTCGGGCCCCCCAATCGTGCCTCGGTCGGGAGATGCAAAATCAAATGCTGCATTGGATTAAAGAAGCCCGGTGGAAAGATCTTCTCTAACTTGCAGATCAACTCCGGCGCCAACTCTTCCAGTTCTTCTAGCAAGCCAGGCGATAGTTCTTTCGCACAAAGAACACGGAAGAAATAGCTCAGCTCTGCCAGTACTAGCCATTCATCCTTAGGGATAAAGCCACGCAACATCACCGGCATTACCCGCTCAAGCCATATGTGCCAATCATGACTCTTGAGACCAAATATTTTCAATTTTTCAAGGCTAGCTCCCCTATTTAGATTCGCTGCATACCCATCGGGGAACATCAACTCATTTTTCACCCACAGGAGTATTTCCCTCATAACTGGCCTTCCAAGATTGAACCATGCCTTTGGCTTCGTCCAGTTCTTCTTTCCTTTTGGTTGTCGCATGTTTTGTAGTGGTCTATCACATAGAGCCTGCTGATCGACTCTAGCCTTAGGATTATCCTTTGTTTTCCCCTCTATGCCGAACAATGTACCAAAGAGGGCCTCGCCGACATTCTTTTCAGTGTGCATCACGTCGATGTTGTGTGGGCAAAGGAGGTCTTTGAAGTAAGGCAGATCCCACAAGCATGTCTTGTGAGTCCAGGCGTGTTCCGAATTATACCCCTTGAAATACCCTGGACGCTCTGGATCCGGCTCGAGAGAGTTTAACTGATCCAGGGTCTGTTGGCCTGTCAACGCAGGTGGTGCAGAGTTTTTGACAACTCTACCTTTGATGAAGTTCTTCTTGTCTTTTCTGAACTTATGGCGAGGATCCAGGAACTGTCTATGCATGTCGAAGCAAGAAAACTTGCCACCCGCCTGCAGCCGACGAAACTCAAGAGCTGCCTTGCATGTGGGGCATGGGAACCTTCCATGCACACACCAGCCAACGAATAGCGCATACGCCGGCAAGTCATGCATCGAGTACATGTACCACACACGCATTAGGAAGTTTTTTTTGTAGCGGCGTCGTATGTCTTGATCCCATTATCCCAAGCTTCTTGCAGTTCATCCTTAAGCGGCTGCATGTACACATTCATACTCTTCCCCGGATAGTTGGGCCCCGGAATTATCAACGTCAGGAAAATGTTCTTTCTTTGCATAATCTGTCCGGGGGGGAGATTGAGTGGAATGACAAATACAGGCCAACAACTGTATTGGGCTGCCATCATACCAAACACATTGAACCCATCCGTGCTTATGGCGATTCGAGGATGCCTTGGATCTGCCGCTTTAGCATGATGTATTGCATCGAAGCGCTTCCACGCAAAAGCGTCCGATGTGTGTACCAACATCGGCTCCCCATGTGCATCTAGTTCGGTTCTTTTGCCCAATTTGTGCCATGTCATCTGTCTGGCCGTCTCTTCGACCATGAAAAGACGTTGAAGTCTTGGTATGATTGGCATATACCGAAGAACATTAACTGGGATTTTTGTCTGACTCTTCTCACCCATACCGTTGTCTACCTCAACATACCTGGAAGACTGGCAAACGGGACAATACTTCAAGTCTGCATACTCAAGCCTAAATAAGGCACATCCTTTCTCACAGGCATCTATCTTCTCATAGGGCATCTTAAGTACACGGAGGATTTTGTCCGACTGGTACAGGTTTGCAGGCATTACATGGCCTTTGGGTAGAAAACGTCCAAATAGTGTCATCATCGCGTCATAGCATTCTCTGCCCAAGTTGAATTAAGCCTTCAGAGCCATTACTTGTGCGATGGCATCCAGCTGACAAAGCTCAGTGTGCTCGTGGAGAGGACGTTTTGAAGACTCCAACATATCATTGAAGGCTTTTGCAGATTCCTCCATCTCATCGTCCGAATCCCGAGCATCATCAAAGTCTTCCACCAAGTCTTCCATCCCGGTACCATGCTCGTCGGTGCGACGACGGCCCTCCTCAGCTCTGGCACGTTGGGCAGACTCACCATGAAATGTCCAGACCGTATAATTAGGCGTAAAACCCAACTTCTGCAGGTGTTTGATCATTTCAAACTCTGACTTCTTATGAAAGTTGTCGCACTCGACACAGGGGCACCAGGTTGTTTCCTGTCCATTTGCAAATGCGGCTCTCACAAACCCCTTGGTTTTTCTTATCCATTCATGGGTCATGTCTTTCTGACTAGTGTGACCGGTGTACATCCACGCACGATCACTCATCTTGCCTAGCTACTGGACACACAAGAAATATATACATAATTCAGCAAACCATATTCATCAGTTAATAGAGTTTGTCAGTTTTATTACGTCCATGCAACCTAGACGCTAGTAGGTAAAGATAGGTCCTAATCCCACCCGAGTATGTGTAGATTGGGTTCGTTTTCCCATGCTTGGCTCCAGATCCGACGCAAAATTTCGGCAGCACCTCCCCGCTGTTCTCCTGATACAGGTCTCGGCAATAAGCAGAGAGGATGTGTACCCGGAGAACAACAGGGAGGCACTGACGAAATTCTGCATCAGATCCGGAGTAGAGCATATGGGAAAATGAACCCAATCTACACATACTCGGGCTGTCCATGGATAACGTTGGACAATTCGAAAGAATCACGGTTATAAATATGCAAATGCATGCATATTTATAGATGTAACCCTTTCGAACGGGAGACGCATAGTGGTCACGCATACTGATGATTGACACCTATAGCTAGCAAGTTTCATCGGCACGAAGACCGGAACAGAGCAAATGAAGGGGGGAGGAGGAGATGTCATTTGTGCTCACCCACGAACGCAGGGGCGGAGCTCGTCGTACGCACGGGGAGGTCGTCGAACACCAGACCCTCGCAGCAATGAAAGAACTGCACATTTAAATCCACCCGATCAACACAAATATATATGATGTTTTTCATAACAAAATAGGGAAATATATGACCCCGTCGGCCTCTGGAAGGCCGAAGAGCACCTTTTCGGTCAACAGGAGGCCGAAGAGCACCTTTTTCCTTTTTCCTCTTCTTCTTCTCCTCCTCTCCTCTTTCTTCTTCTTCTTCTTCTTCTTCTTCTTCTTCTTCTTCTTCTTCTTCTTCTTCTTCTTCTTCTTTTTTCTTCTCCTCCTCCTCTTCTTTTCTTCTTCCTTTCCTTTTTCCTCTTCTTCTTCTCCTCCTCTCCTCCTCCTCCTCCTCTTCTTCTTCTTCTTCTTCTTCTTCTTCTTCTTCTTCTTCTTCTTCTTCTTCTTCTTATTTTTTCTTCTCCTCCTCCTCTTCTTCTTTTTCTTTTTCTTCTTCTTCTTCTTCTTCTTCTTCTTCTTCTTCTTCTTCTTCTTATTTTTTCTTCTTTTCCTTTTTCCTTTTCCTTTTTTTCCTTTTTCTTTTCTTCTTTTTCTTTCTTCTAGGTTTCTTTCTACCTAAATGTCTAAATATCTAAAAACCTAAACATCTAAGTATCTAAACTCCTAAATGTCTAAATATCTAAAACCTAAACAGAAAAAATATTAAAAAAAACAGAAAAAAGGGGCAGGAGGGGGAGCTCACCAGAGGGGGGCAGAGGGGTTGGCCAGCGAGGGGGCGGCGACGGGGCTGGCCGGCGTCCGGGCCGCGACGGGGCGGCGAGGGGCAGGCCTGGGCGCGGCCGCGCGGGCACGGGGCGGGGCATTGGGGCGGGGCAGTGGGCGGCGTCGGCGGTCGCGGGTGCGGCGGCGGCGAGCGGTGGGCGGCGGGTCGGGGCGGGTCGGGGGCGGCGGCGGGTGCAGCGGCGGCGTGGGGTCGGGGTCGGGAGGGGAGAGGCAGAGAGAGTGGAGAGAGTGGAGGGGGGTGGGCCGTTAGGGCCGTTAGTAGGTATTTTCTTTGCCGTCTGCTAGCAGACGGCAAAGATTCTTTGCCGTCCGCAAGCAGACAGCAAAGAGGTGGGGTGGGCCGTTGCAGTTAACTGGCCTCCACTGGGCCCCACCCCACCTCTTTGCCATCTGCTAGCGGACGGCAAAGAAACTTTGCCGTCCGCTAGCAGACGGCAAAGAGCTGGCTGATGGCAAACAGTGTCTTTGCCATCAGCCAGATCTTTGCCGTCTGCTTTCCCAAAGCAGACGGCAAACAACCTCTTTGCCGTCTGCCAGCAGATGGCAAAGAGCTGGCAGATGGCAAAGTCCCTGATTCCTGTAGTGATTATACCTGCTTCCAGAAGCTTTAGTATTTCAGTTCTTACCACTTCCTTCATCTTAGGATTCAATCGCTGTTGATGATCAACAACGGGTTTAGTATCAGGTTCCATATTAATCTTGTGCTGACATAGAGTGGGACTAATGCCCTTAAGATCATCAAGAGTATATCCGATAGCAGCCCTGTGCTTCCTTAGAACTTTTAATAATCTTTCTTCTTCATGTTCTGAAAGGTTAGCACTAATAATAACAGGATATATCTTTTTCTCATCAAGATAAGCATACTTCAAAGTGTCAGGCAATTGTTTCAATTCAAACACAGGATCACCTTTAGGTTGAGGAGGACCTCCAAGAGTTTCAAGAGGCAAATTGTGTTTCAGGAGAGGTTGTTGTTCAAAGAAAATTTGATCTATTTCATTTCTTTCACGCAAGTGCATATCATTTTCATGGTCAAGCAAATATTGTTCTAAGGGATCGATGGGAGGTACGGCAATAGAAGCAAGACCAATTATTTCATCCTTACTAGGTAGCGCTTTATCACGGGGTTGTCTACTAAACTTGGAAAAATTAAACTCATGAGACACACTACCAAAACTAACACCGACAGTTTGTTTTTCACAATCTATCTTAGCGTTGACGGTGCTCAAGAAATGTCTACCAAAGATAATGGGGAAAAAGTCATCCTGTGGGGAACCAAGAACTAGAAAATCAGTGGGGTACTTTACTTTCCCACACAAGACTTCAACATCTCTAACAATCCCAAGTGGTGTGATGGTGTCTTTATTAGCAAGTTTAATAGTAACATCATTATCTTCTATTTCAGTAGGTGCTATTTCATCCATAATTTCTTGGTATAAGGTAAAAGGGATAGCACTCACACTAGCACCCAAATCACATAAACCATGATAGCAATGATCTCCTATTTTTACTGAGACAACAGGCATGCCTTTTATGGGCCTATGTTTATCTTTTTCATCAGGTTCAGCAATTCTAGAAGCTTCATCACAGAAGTAGATAACATGCCCATCAATATTTTCTACCAAGAGATCTTTAACCATAGCAACACTAGGTTCTACTTTAATTTGCTCAGGGGGCTTAGATGCTCTTATATTACTCTTACGAACCACAGTTCATACCTTAGCATGTTCCTTTATCCTAACAGCTAAAGGTGGTTTTTCAATATAAGCGGTAGGCACAACTGGATCAACATTGTAAAAGATGGGTTCTTCTTTAGCTATGACCGGTTCTTTAATTTCTTCTTTAATAGGGGGATGATATTTAAACCACTTCTCTTTAGGGAGGTCAATGATACGTCCATTTTGCATCATGCTTTTATATTGATATTTATTGCATTATGGGCTGTTATTACACATTATGGTACAATACTTATGCCTTTTCTCTCTTATTTTACAAGGTTTACATGAAGAGGGAGAATGCCGGCAGCTGGAATTCTGGACTTGAAAAGGAGCAAATCTGAGAGACCTATTCTGCACAACTCCAAAAGTCTTGAAAAGTTACGGAGAATTATTTTGGAATATATAAAAAATATTGGGCGAAAGAAATACCATAGGGGACCCACCAAGAGGTCACAAGCCAGGGGGCGCGCCCTACCCCCCTGGGCACACCCCTGTGGCTTGTGGGCCCCCTGGCAGGCCTCCGGTGCCCATCTTCTGCTATATGGAGGGTTTTGACCTGGAAAAAATCAGAAGAGAGCTTTCGGGATGAAGCGCCGCCGTCTCGAGGCGGAACCTAGGCAGAACCAATCTAGGGCTCCGGCGGAGCTGTTCTGCCGGGGAAACTTCCCTCCCGGAGGGGGAAATCGAAGCCATCGTCGTCACCAACGATCCTCTCATCGAGAGGGGGTCAATCTCCATCAACATCTTCACCAGCACCATCTCCTCTCCAAACCCTAGTTCATCTCTTGTATCCGATATTTGTCTCAAAACCTCAGATTGGTACCTGTGGGTTGCTAGTAGTGTTGATTACTCCTCGTAGTTGATGCTAGTTGATTTACTTGGTGGAAAATCATATGTTCAGATCCTTAATGACAATTAATACTCCTATGATTCTGAATATGAATATGCTTTGCGAGTAGTTACGTTTGTTCCTGAGGACATGGGATAAGTCTTGTTATAAGTAATCATGTGAATTTGGTATTCGTTCCCTATTTTGATGAGATGTATGTTGTCTCTCCTCTAGTGGTGTTATGTGAACGTCGAATACATGACAGTTCACCATTATTTGGGCCTAGAGGAAGGCATTGGGAAGTAATAAGTAGATGATGGGTTGCTAGAGTGACAGAAGCTTAAACCCTAGTTTATGCGTTGCTTCGTAAGGGGCTGATTTGGATCCACATGTTTCATGCTATGGTTAGATTTATCTTAATTCTTCTTTCATAGTTGCGGATGCTTGCGAGAGAGGTTAATCATAAGTGGGAGGCTTGTCCAAGTTAGGACAGCACCCAAGCACCGGTCCACCCACATATCAAATTATCAAAGTAACGAACGCGAATCATATGAGCATGATGAAAACTAGCTTGACAGAAAGTCCCATGTGTCCTCGGGAGCGCTTTGCTTCATATAAGAGTTTGTCCAGGCTTGTCCTTTGCTATAAAAAAGGATTGGACCACCTTGCTGCACCTTTGTTACATTTGTTACTTGCTACCCGTTACGAATTATCTTATCACAAAACTATCTGTTACCGATAATTTCAGTGCTTGCAGAGAATACCTTACTGAAAACCGCTTGTCATTTCCTTCTGCTCCTCGTTGGGTTCGACACTCTTACTTATCGAAAGGACTACAATAGATCCCCTATACTTGTGGGTCATCAAGACTCTTTTCTGGCGCCGTTGCCGGGGAGTGAAGCGCCTTTGGTGAGTGGAACTTGGTAAGGAAAAGTTTATATAGTGTGCTGAAATTTACTGTCACTTGTTACTATGGAAAATAATCCTTTGAGGGGCTTGTTCGGGGTATCTTCACCCCGACCGGAAGCACAAAGAGATGCTCCTCAACCTACTGCACCTACTGAAAATATTTATTATGAAATTCCTTCTGGTATGATAGAGAAACTGCTAGCTAATCCTTATGCAGGAGATGGAACACTACATCCTGATTTGCATCTAATCTATGTGGATGAAGTTTGTGGATTATTTAAGCTTGCAGGTTTGCCCGAGGATGATGTCAAGAAGAAGGTCTTTCCTTTATCTTTGAAGGAGAAGGCATTGACATGGTATAGGCTATGTGATGGTATTGGATCATGGAACTACAACCGATTGAAATTGGAATTTCATCAGAAGTTTTATCCTATGCATCTGGTTCATCGTGATCGGAATTATATTTATAATTTTTGGCCTCATGAAGGAGAAAGAATTGCTCAAGCTTGGGGGAGGCTTAAGTCAATGTTATATTCATGCCCCAATCATGAGCTCCCAAGAGAAATTATTATTCAGAATTTTTATGCTCGGCTTTCTCGTAATGATCAATCCATGCTCGATACTTCTTGTACTGGTTCCTTTATGAAGAAAGATATTGAATTCAAATGGGACTTATTGGAAAGAATTAAACGCAACTCGGAAGATTGGGAACTCGACGAAGGTAAGGAGTCTGGTATAAACCTTAAGTTTGATTGTGTTAAATCCTTTATAGACACCGATGCTTTTCGTGAATTTAGCACTAAATATGGACTTGACTCTGAGATAGTAGCTTCTTTCTGTGAATCTTTTGCTGCTCATGTTGATCTCCCTAAGGAGAAGTGGTTTAAATATCATCCTCCCATTGAAGTGAAAGTAGTTGAACCTATTAAAGTTGAAGAAGAAACCATTACTTATAATGTTGATCCTGTTGTTCCTACTGCTTATATTGAGAAACCACCTTTCCCTGTTAGAATAAAGGAACATGCTAAAGCTTCAACTGTGGTTCGTAAGAGTTATACTAGAACACCTACACCCCCTGAACAAATCAAAGTTGAACCTAGTGTTGCTATGGTTAAAGATCTCTTGGTTGATAATATTGATGGGCATGTTATTCATTTCTGTGATGAAGCTGCTAGAATTGCTAGACCTGATACTAAAGATAAACATAGACCTATTGTTGGCATGCCTGTTGTTTCTGTTAAAATAGGAGATCATTGTTATCATGGCTTATGTGATGTGGGTTCCAGTGTGAGTGCAATTCCCTTTACCTTATATCAAGAGATTATGAATGATATTGCACCAGCTGAATTAGAGGAAATTGATGTCACCATTAAGCTTGCTAATAGAGACACTATAGCACCAATTGGGATTGTTAGAGATGTTGAAGTCTTGTGTGGGAAAATAAAGTATCCTACTGATTTTCTTGTTCTTGGTTCCCCACAAGATGATTTTTGTCCCATTATATTTGGTAGACCTTTCTTGAATACTGTGAATGCTAAGATAGATTGTGAGAAAGAAACTGTTACTGTAAGTTTTGGGGATGTGTCTCATGAGTTCAATTTCTCTAAATTTCGTAGACAACCCCATGACAAAGAATTGCCTAGTAAAGATGAAATTATTGGTCTTGCTTCTATTGTTGTGCCTCCTACTGATCCCTTAGAACAATATTTGCTAGACCATGAAAACGCTATGCATATGAATGAAAGAAATGAAATAGATAAGATTTTCTTTGATCAGCAGCCTATTTTGAAACACAACCTGCCTATTGAAATACTTGGGGATCCTCCTCCACCCAAGGGTGATCCCGTGTTTGAGCTTAAACAATTACCGGATACTCTGAAATATGCTTATCTTGATGAAAAGAAGATATATCCTGTTATTATTAGTGCTAACCTTTCAGAGCATGAAAAAAAGAGATTATTGAAAACTCTGAGGAAGCACCGTGCTTCTATTGGATATACTCTGGATGATCTTAAGGGCATTAGTCCCACTCTATGTCAGCATAAAATTAATATGGAGCCTGATGCTAAACCAGTTGCTGATCACCAATGACGGTTAAATCCTAAAATGAAAGAAGTGGTAAGAAATGAAATATTAAAGCTTCTGGAGGCAGGTATAATTTATCCTATTGCTGATAGTAGATGGGTTAGTCCCGTTCATTGTGTCCCTAAGAAGGGAGGTATTACCGTTGTTCCTAATGATAAAAATGAATTGATCCCGCAAAGAATTGTTACAGGATATAGAATGGTAATTGATTTTAGGAAATTAAATAAAGCTACTAGGACGGATCATTACCCTCTACCTTTTATTGATCAAATGCTAGAAAGACTATCCAAACACACACACTTCTGCTTTCTAGATGGTTATTCTGGTTTCTCTCAAATACCTGTGTCAAAAGAGGACCAAGAGAAGACCACTTTTACTTGTCCTTTCGGTACCTTTGCTTATAGACGTATGCCTTTTGGTTTATGCAATGCACCTGCTACCTTTCAAAGATGTATGATGGCTATATTCTCTGACTTTTGTGAAAAGATTGTTGAGGTTTTCATGGATGATTTCTCCGTTTACGGAATTTCTTTTGATGATTGCTTGAGCAACCTTGATCGAGTTTTGCAGAGATGTGAAGAAACTAATCTTGTTTTGAATTGGGAGAAGTGCCACTTTATGGTTAATGAGGGCATTGTCTTAGGGCACAAAATCTCCGAATGAGGTATTGAAGTTGATAAAGCTAAAGTTGATGCTATTGAAAAAATGACGTGTCCCACGGATATCAGAGGTATAAGAAGTTTCCTTGGTCATGCTGGTTTCTATAGGAGGTTTATTAAAGACTTCTCTAAGATTTCTAGGCCTCTCACTAATCTTTTGCAAAAAGATGTTCCATTCGTTTTTGATGATGATTGTGTAGAAGCATTTGAAATTCTTAAGAAAGCCTTGATTTCTGCACCTGTTGTTCAACCACTTGATTGGAACCTACCCTTTGAAATTATGTGTGATGCTAGTGATTATGTCGTTGGTGCTGTTCTAGGACAAAGAGTTGATAAGAAATTAAATGTTATCCATTATGCTAGTAAAACTCTAGACGGTGCTCAAAGAAACTATGCTACCACTAAAAAGGAATTTTTAGCAGTTGTGTTTGCTTGTGATAAGTTCAGACCTTATATTGTTGATTCCAAAGTAACTGTTCACACTAATCATGCTGCTATTAAATATCTTATGGAAAAGAAAGACGCTAAACCTAGACTTATTAGATGGGTTCTTCTGCTACAAGAATTTGATTTGCATATTATTGATAGAAAGGGTGTTGAGAACCCCGTAGCACACAACTTGTCTAGGTTAGAAAATGTTCTTGATGACCCACTACCTATTGATGATAGCTTTCCTGATGAAGAATTAGCTGTCATCAATGCTTCACGTAATGCTCCATGGTATGCTGATTATGCTAATTACATTGTTGCTAAATTCATACCACCTAGTTTCACATACCAACAAAAGAAAAAGTTCTTCTATGATTTAAGACATTACTTTTGGGATGATCCACACCTTTATAAAGAAGGAGTAGATGGTGTTATTAGACGTTGTGTACCTGAGCATGAACAGGAACAGATCCTACGCAAGTGTCATTCCGAGGCCTACGGAGGACACCACGCTGGAGATAGAACTGCACATAAGGTACTGCAATCTGGTTTTTATTGGCCTACTCTCTTCAAGGATGCTCGTAAGTTTGTCTTGTCTTGTGATGAATGTCAAAGAATTGGTAATATTAGTAGACGTCAGGAAATGCCTATGAATTACTCTCTTGTTATTGAACCATTTGATGTTTGGGGTTTTGATTACATGGGACCTTTTCCAAAGTCCAACGGGTATACTCATATTCTAGTTGCCGTTGATTATGTTACTAAGTGGGTAGAAGCCATTCCAACTAGTAGTGCTGATCACAACACTTCTATTAAAATGCTTAAAGAAGTTATTTTCCCTAGATTTGGAGTCCCTAGATATTTAATGACTGATGGTGGTTCACACTTTATTCATGGTGCTTTCTGTAAATTGCTTCCTAAGTATGATGTTAATCATAGAATTGCATCTCCTTATCATCCTCAGTCTAGTGGTCAAGTAGAATTAAGCAATAGAGAAATTAAATTGATCTTGCAAAAGACTGTTAATAGATCTAGAAAGAATTGGTCTAAGAAACTTGATGATGCATTATGGGCTTATAGAACTGCTTACAAAAACCCTATGGGTATGTCTCCGTATAAAATGGTTTATGGTAAAGCATGTCACTTACCTCTAGAACTAGAACATAAAGCTTATTGGGCAATCAAAGAGCTCAACTATGATTTCAAACTTGCTGGTGAGAAGAGGTTATTTGACATTAGCTCACTTGATGAATGGAGAACCCAGGCCTATGAGAATGCTAAGTTGTTTAAAGAAAAAGTTAAGAGATGGCATGATAAAAGGATACAAAAGCGTGAATTCAATGTAGGTGACCATGTCTTGCTATACAATTCTCGTTTAAGATTTTTTGCAGGAAAACTTCTCTCTAAATGGGAAGGGCCTTACATTGTCGAAGAAGTGTATCGTTCCGGTGCCATCAAGATCAACAATGCCGAAGGCACAAATCCGAAGGTGATAAACGGCCAAAGAATCAAACATTATATCTCAGGTACTCCCATAAATGTTGAAACCAATATTATCAATACCATAACTCCGGAGGAGTACATTAGGGAGAACTACCAAAACGTTTCAGACCCCGAAAAGGAATAGGTATGTGGTACGATAAGTAAATCGACTCCAAAACTTTTTCAACAACAATTTTTCTCCGTTTTGGAATATTTAAAAATTTAGGAAAAAGTAGTCCGAAGGGTGCATGAGGAGGCGACAAGCCAGGGGGGTGTGCCCTACCCCCCTGGGCGTGCCCCTATGGCTTGTGGCCACCCCGTGTACCCTCCGGACACCGTTTTCTTGTGGTATACTCCTTCAGTTCGGTAAAAAATCATTATATAATCTCCCGAAGGTTTGGACCTTTTTATCATGACAATTTCTCCTGTTCTTGTTTCGAGTTGTTTTCCTGACAGATTTAGATCGCCATGACGTCCCCAAGTGTTTCGAAGGACAAGTTCTTCGAGAAGGTCATCAACCCCTATCTTGCGGAGGTGCCGCGACACCCTCAAACCATTGAGATGCGTGAGGGGGTGCTGCACATCCGTGATGTTGAAGGGCCAAAGAAGACCGGAACCGTGGAGACAAGGCTCGAAGCAATGGAGCAGCAAGTTTTCAAGTGCCAAGGGATGGTGGAACGTGGACTCAATGCCAATCACATGATGATCGCGGAGTTTACCCATAAGCACAAGCTGGACGCCAAGGACATCGGGGAGCACATCTTCAAGCTCTACGAGAAAATCGAGCATCTCCAAGCCCAGATCTATGACCTGCAAAACCAAAACTGTGAGTATGAATACATATTTAAGAGAATGAGTTTGGCTGCAGATTTGCGGATCCCGGAGACTCGTTCATCTTTTTACGATGGTGAGCCTATGCCTTGGAAGACGGAGGACAAGCTTCCAACCTCATCAACAACTCCAACATCACCACCTCCGAAGAAAGACAGCTAAACACATAGGTATGGGCACTCCCCTTGGTTTGTGCCAAGCTTGGGGGAGGTGCCCCGGTATCGTATCACCATCACATCTTTCACTTTTATCGTTTTTCTTAGTTTGATCCTTTTGGTTATATCTTGATCTAGTAGAATGAAGTCTTTAGTGTGATCTAGTTTTGAATTTTGCCTTTTGTTCCCCCTATGTAAGCGAGTCCGAGAGTTATATGATAAAAAGTAGTTTGATTTGAGGGCTTTGCTTGCTTGCTATGATTTTGAGTAAAAGAAATAGAAAGAAGTATAGAATAAAAGCAAAGAGTATATATGATGATCTTATGGGGAGTGATGACTTCACATATAAGAAGTATGTCGATTGAAATTTGTTGTGAGTTGACAAACACAGCGATTGGTCATTGTTGCAATTAAAAGGAAGTAATAAAGAAAGAGAGGTTCGCATATAAATATATTATCTTGGACATCTTTTATGATTGTGAGCACTCATTAAAATATTATATGCTAAGAAGTTGATGTTGGACAAGGAAGACAACATAATGAGTTATGTTTGCTTATTTCCGAATAGAAGTTATATGGTTTTAGATCCTTTAACATGTGACGCTTGCTTCCACCCCATATCAGCCAAAACTTCCGCACCAAGTAGAGATACTACTTGTGCATCCAAACACCCTTAACCCAGTTTTGCCATGAGAGTCCACCATACCTACTTATGGATTGAGTAAGATCCTTCAAGTAAGTTGTCATCGGTGCAAGCAATAAAAATTGCTCTCTAAATATGTATGATCTATTAGTGTGAGGAAACTAAACTTTATACAAACTTGTGATATGGAAGAAATAAAAGCGACAGACTGCATAATAAAGTTATTTATCACAAGGGGCAATATAAAGTGACGTTCTTTTGCATTAAGAGATTGCGCATCCAACTATAAAAGTGCATGACAACCTCTGCTTCCCTCTGCGAAGGGCCTATCTGTTACTTTTATTTTCTAGTACTTACCTTTATGCAAGAGTCGTGGTGATCTTCACCCCTTCCTTTATTTCGCCTTTTTCTCTTGGCAAGTGTCATGTGTTGGGGAATGATCTAGACACATATATCCACTCGGATGTGGGTGATCATGAGTTATTTCTGTTGACATTACCCTTGAGGTAAATGGTTGGGAGGCAAAACTATAAGCCCCTATCTTTCTCTTTGTCCGATTGAAGCTTTGACCTCATAGGTACCACGTGAGTGTTAGCAATTATGAAAGACTAAAAGATGATTGAGTATGTGGATTTGCTTTATAAGCTCTTATATTGACTCTTTCCGACGTTATGATAAATTGGAATTGCTTCAATGACTAAGATCATAGTTTCTTGGTTGTCAATAGAGTTATTGATTCATACTTTACCTTATGAATGAATTGTTACTCTAGCATAAGAAACTATATGTCAATATATGTTGCTGTTCTAAAGATGATCATGATGCCTTCATGTCCGTATTTTATTTTATCGACACCTCTATCTCTAAACATCTGGACATATTTATCGATTTCGGCTTTCGCTTGAGGACAAGCGAGGTCTAAGCTTGGGGGAGTTGATACATCCATTTTGCATCATGCTTTTATATTGATATTTATTGCATTATGGGCTGTTATTACACATTATGGTACAATACTTATGCCTTTCTCTCTTATTTTACAAGGTTTACATGAAGAGGGAGAATGCCGGCAGCTGGAATTCTGGACTGGAAAAGGAGCAAATCTGAGAGACCTATTCTGCACAACTCCAAAAGTCCTGAAAAGTTACGGAGAATTATTTTGGAATATATAAAAAATATTGGGTGAAAGAAATACCAGAGGGGACCCACCAGGAGGTCACAAGCCAGGGGGGCGCGCCCCTGTGGCTTGTGGGCCCCCTGGCAGGCCTCCGGTGCCCATCTTCTGCTATATGGAGGGTTTTGACCTGGAAAAAATCAGAAGAGAGCTTACGGGACAAAGCGCCGCCGTCTCGAGGTGGAACCTGGGCAGAAGCAATCTAGGGCTTCGGCGGAGCTGTTCTGCCGCGGAAACTTCCCTCCCGGAGGGGGAAATCGAAGCCATCGTCGTCACCAACAATCCTCTCATCGAGAGGGGGTCAATCTCCATCAACATCTTCACCAGCACCATCTCCTCTCCAAACCCTAGTTCATCTCTTGTATCCGATCTTTGTCTCAAAACCTCAGATTGGTACCCGTGGGTTGTTAGTAGTGTTGATTACTCCTCGTAGTTGATGCTAGTTGGTTTACTTGGTGGAAGATCATATGTTCAGATCCTTAATGACAATTAATACTCCTCTTATTATGAATATGAATATGCTTTGCGAGTAGTTACGTTTGTTCCTGAGGACATGGGATAAGTCTTGTTATAAGTAATCATGTGAATTTGGTATTCGTTCGCTATTTTGGTGAGATGTATGTTGTCTCTCCTCTAGTGGTGTTATGTGAACGTCGACTACATGACACTTCACCATTATTTGGGCCTAGAGGAAGGCATTGGGAAGTAATAAGTATATGATGGGTTGCTAGAGTGACAGAAGCTTAAACCCTAGTTTATGTGTTGCTTCGTAAGGGGCTGATTTGGATCCACATGTTTCATGCTATGGTTAGATTTATCTTAATTCTTCTTTCGTAGTTGCGGATGCTTGCGAGAGAGGTTAATCATAAGTGGGAGGCTTGTCCAAGTTAGGACAGCACCCAAGCACCGGTCCACCCACATATCAAATTATCAAAGTAACGAACGCGAATCATATGAGCATGATGAAAACTAGCTTGACAGAAAGTCCCATGTGTCCTCGGGAGCGCTTTGCTTCATATAAGAGTTTGTCCAGGCTTGTCCTTTGCTATAAAAAAGGATTGGGCCACCTTGCTGCACCTTTGTTACATTTGTTACTTGCTACCCGTTACAAATTATCTTATCACAAAACTATCTGTTACCGATAATTTCAGTGCTTGCAGAGAATACCTTACTGAAAACCGCTTGTCATTTCCTTCTGCTCCTCGTTGGGTTCGACACTCTTACTTATCGAAAGGACTACGATAGATCCCCTATACTTGTGGGTCATCAGTCAACATTAGTAGCAAATGCTTCGCAGAAAGAGGCTACTATCTCATAATCAAGTCCATATTTAGTGCTAAACTTGTGAAAAGTCTCGGTATTCATAAAAGATTTAACACAATCAAACTCAAGCTTTATACCTGACTCATTACCTTCGTCGAGTTCCCAATCTTCAGAGTTGCGTTTAATTCTTTCTAAGAGATCCCACTTGAATTCAATAGTCTTCTTCATATAAGAACCAGCACAAGAAGTATCGAGCATGGATTGATCATTATGAGAAAGTCGAGCATAAAAATTCTGAATGATAACTTCCCTCGGAATTTCATGATTGGGGCATGAATATAGCATTGACTTAAGCCTCCCCAAGCTAGAGCAATACTTTCTCCTTCACGAGGCCAAAAATTATATATATAATTCCGATCACGATGAACTAGATGCATGTGATAAAACTTTTGGTGGAATTCCAATTGTAAACGATTCCAGTTCCACGATCCAAGGTCGTCACATAGCCTATACCATGTCAATGCTTTTCCCTCCAAAGATAAAGGGAAAACCTTCTTCTTAACTTCATCTCCGGGTAAACCTGCAAGCTTAAATAATCTACAAATTTCGTTCACGTATAATAGATGCATATCAGGATGTTCAGTTCCGTCTCCTGCATAAGGTTTAGCAAGCAAGTGTTCTACCATACCCGAAGGGATTTCATAACCAATATTTTCAGTAGGTGCACTAGGTTGAGGGGCAACTAATTGTGGTTCCGGTCGAGGTGAAGATACCCCAAACAAACCCCTCAAAGGATTGTTTTCCATAGTAGCAAGTAGCAATAAATTTCAGCGCGTAGTATAAGTTTTTCCTTATCGATTTCCACTTACCAAGAGCGCTTCACTCCCCGGCAACGGCACCAGAAAAGAGTCTTGATGACCCACAAGTATAGGGATCAATCGTAGTCCTTTCGATAAGTAAGAGTGTCAAACCCAACGAGGAGCACAAGGAAATGACAAGCGGTTTTCAGCAAGGTAATTTCTGCATGCACTGAAATTGTAGGTAACAGGTAGTTTGATAGCAAGATAATTGGTAACGAGCAAGTAACGATAATGGTAAATAAGGTGCAGCAAAGTAGCCCAATCCTTTTGTGGCAAAGGACAGGCCAGAACAATCTCTAGTAATAGGCAAAGTGTTCTTGAGGGCACACGGGAATTTCATCTAGTCACTTTTATCATGTTGGTTTGATTCGTGTTCGCTACTTTGATAATTTGATATGTGGGTGGACCGGTGCTTGGGTGCTGTTCTTACTTGAACAACCTCCCACTTATGATTAACCCCCTCGCAAGCATCCACAACTACGAGAAAAGTATTAAGATAAAATCTAACCATAGCATTAAACATTTGGATCCAAATCAGCCCCTTACGAAGTAGCGCATAAACTAGGGTTTAAGCTTCTGTCACTCTAGCAACCCATCATCTAATAACTACTCCACAATGCATTCCCTTAGGCCCATGAATGGTGAAGTGTCATGTAGTCGACGTTCACATGACACCACTAAGGGAATCACAACATACATATCATCAAAATATCGAACACATATCAAATTCAAATGATTACTTGCAACATGACTTCTCCCGTGACCTCAAGAACAAAGGTAACTACTCACAAATAATAATCATGCTCAAGATCAGAGGGGTATTGAATAGCATAATGGATTTGAACATATAATCCTCCACCAAATAAACCATATAGTAATCAACTATGCAAGGTAATCAACACTACTAGTCACCCACAGGTACCAATCTGAGGTTCCGATACAAAGATTGAACACAAGAGATGAACTAGGGTTTGAGAGGAGATGGTGCTGTTGAAGACGTTGATGAAGATTGGCCTCCCAAAGATGAGAGGTGTGTTGGTGATGACGATGGCTTCGATTTCCCCATCCGGGAGGGAAGTTCCCCCGACGGAATCGCTCTGCCGAAGGGCAAAAGTGCTCCTGCCCAAGTTCCACCTCGAGGCGGTGGCGCTTTGTCCCGAAAGTCCTCCTCTGATTTTTTTTCTAGGTCAAATGTGACTATATACTAGAAGATGGGCACCGGAGGTGGGCCGAGGTGGCCACAACCCATCAGGGCGCGCCTAGGGGGGTCTGGCGCGCCCTGGTGGGTTGGGCCCACCAGGCTTGCCCCTCCGGTAGTTTTCTGCTCCAGTATTTTTTATTTATTCCAAAAATAATCTCCGTAAAATTTCAGCTTCATTGGAGTTGTGCAGAATAGGTATCTCTGATGTGCTTTTCTTGGGTCCAGAATTCCAGCTGCCGGTATTCTCCCTCTTGGTGCAAACCTTGCATATTATGAGGGAAAAGGCATTAGAATCACTCCCCAAAGCATTATTATTCAAAAAAACATAATAAATAACACTAGGAAATCATGATGCAAAATGGACGTATCATCCACCTGTGGGGTCCGGCAAGGGGACCCGATCGCCCCGCTCCTTTTCAACCTGGTCGTGGACTCCCTATCTACCATCCTAGATAAGGCGCGGGCGACCGGCCACTTGCGAGGGGTGGTGGCACACCTCATTCTGGGGGGTGTTGTCACCCACCTCTAATACGTGGATGATACCATGATTATGGTTGAAGGCTCCGACCTGGACATCGTTAACCTGAAATTTCGCGTTCTATGCTTTGAAGAAATGTCAGGGCTAAAGATTAACTTCGACAAGAGCGAGGTTATTGTTATAGGATACTCCGAGGCTGATCAGCAGCGGATCACGGACAACCTAAATTGCAGGTTGGCCACCTTCCCCATCGAATATCTGGGAATGCCGCTATCGGACTCCAAGGTTCTCTTGAGTGCGTTCGACCCTCTCATGGGGAAGGTCGCCACACGAGTGGAACCGTGGTGTGGACGGTTTACTTCTAAGGGTAGTAAAACGGTCCTCATCGACTCTAACCTCTCTAGTCTCCCCATGTATATGACGGGGTTGTATATTCTCCCGGAAGGAGTGCACGGCTCGTTTGATAAGGACCTATCCCGATTCTTCTGGCAAGGGTCCAACGGGCGCCGGAAATACCACATGGTGAAGTGGTCTGACATATGCCTACCCAAGGACATGGGTGGGCTAGGCATTCTGGCGTCCCGTAGGATGAACGTCGCCCTCATGCTTCGTTGGGTTTGGCGGATCATCCACAACGACGGGGGCCTGTGGCTTCAACTTATTCAGGCTAAGTACCTTCAGGGCTTGCCTCTTCTAGCGTGTGACCGTATGGAGGGATCCCAATTCTGGCGCTCCATCCAAAAGATTAAACATGAGATCCTCTTAGGGATTTCCTTCATGATTGGGAATGGCGGAGGGGCCATGTTCTGGCTTGATCGGTGGCTGGACGGACCCCCCCCCTTTGCACGGGGTTCCCTCGGCTGTTTAGCATATGCCGAGACCCGTCGATGTTGGTCTCAGCGACGATCCAGGATGGGCAATGGAACATCCTGTTTCGCCATTCTCTGGGTCCGGCTGAGGTTTTTGAGTGGTCCACCCTGTTGGCAACTTCACCACCGATGCTGGCCCTTGGCCCTGACCAGGCCCTCTGGCGCCTCTCCTCCTCGGGTACTTTCACGGTGGCCTCTGCATATCAGGCGCTATGCCGAAGTCCAGTGCTTTCGTGGACGACGCCTCTTTGGAAGGCGCCTCTACCCATCAAGATTAAGATTTTCGTGTGGCAACTGCTGAGGGACCGCCTCCCGTCTGGGACCGTGGTGCTTAAACGCCATGGCCCGGGTAATGGGTTGTGCCCCTAACATGGTGTCCCCGAGGATGGGACTCACATTTTATTCTCCTGCACGACGGCTAGGGCGCTATGGAGTTTTGTCCGGGAGTCCCTCGGGGCCGAGTGGGAGGCGTCTGATCTTGGCGGCTTCCTTCAGTTCAGAGCGTCCCAGACTGGCAGACAAATACACCTCTTTTGGCTGATCTTTGCAGCTCTAACCTGGACTCTTTGGACGACCCGTAATAAGATGGTCATCGAGAGGGTCTTTCTTCGGCGCGCTTCTGATTCGTTCTTCAAATTTCTTGCATTTCTGCGGCAATGGCACCCATTGGTTAGACAGAGGGACCAGAAGCGCCTAGGCTAGATGTTGTATGCTCTTCAGGCTACGGCACACCATCTCGCTTCGACCGCGCCGTCTTGACTGCGGGTTGTCTTGGCCACATGGTGGTCTTTTTTCCTCTTTGTGTGTTTTTCACTTTCTTCTGGGCTGTCTGTGTTGTGGCCCCAGCAAACTATTTCGTGCCTTGCGGTGATACTCGTTGTTGGATTTGGTGGTTACTTTATCTATAAAGCAGGACGAAAGCTTGCTTCGTGTATGTTGTGATTTTATGACAGAACCTCATTAGGGGGTAGGCTGCTCTTGCGATTTCATCCTCCACTGCCAACATGTCTACTAGCCTGAGAGTAGTGAGTGAATTCTTCGAAGACACCTCCAAGAAGAAAACCAACACATGTGGGCGCCATCAGCCCATCATTACTGGCTTTGACCCCGTCGAAGAAGCAAACTTACACAGAAAAATGCACGCGACCGTCCCATCAAACCTTGGGAAAAGGTCTGTCTACACAAATAACCTCCACGACAGCCTCGAATCCGAATGGTCCTGGTCCAGTGAAGAAGAAGCACTCTTCGATGATGCCTATGAGGAGGAGAATTACGCCCACAAGTAGCATCATCGCCCTACCCCTATGCCAGCCTATTATGGCGGGTCAAAAAAAGGACATACATAGTAGGTGCTTGAGTTATTAGGCCAGTTAGCCGCCATGTCATCTTGGCTGGTGGGCCAATCCATCACATTAAAAAAGATAATAAGATGGTAAATATTGTATTTGTCTAATCCAAACTAAATGTCGCAGCTTATATATAATGTACAATAGCGCGGCTTATATATAATGTACAATATACATTGTATATAGGTTGCATCATTTAATTCGGATTAATGGGATTAGTAGGTTTGTCCGAATAGGTAAATTTTGACACACGAAGCAAACATGAGGTAAACAAATGAAATAAGCTCTTTTTGAAGGGAAAATAAGTTTTCAAGTAGCACTTGACTAAGAGCATCTCTAGCAGACCCCTTGAAATCGTAAACTGTAAAACTCGGATAAGGGTCGAAAAAAAGCATTTTAAGGGTCCATTTTAGCTACGGCAGAACAGAAACTGTAAAACAAACTGTAAAACTGGGATAAAGAGCTCCTTCCTCCAGCCCGGCCGCCGCCGTCCTTCCCCTAGCCGGCCGTGCCGGCCGCGCCCCGTCACCCGTCGGCCGTGCCCCGCCGCCCGTCGGCCGCTCCCCGTCCCCGCCGACCGCGCCCTATCACCACGCCGGCCGCGCCCAGTCTCGCCGACTGCGCCCCGTCGTCCACCGGCCACGCCCCGTCGCCCGCCAGCTGCGCCCTGCTGCGTTGCCAGTCACGCCGACCGAGCCGTGCCTCTTTGTCGGTCGCGCCGGGGGGATTCCGACGGCCAAGCTGAGGTCATGGGAGGCCACGACGAGGTCGAGCTCGTCCAATTCGAACCGGCGGCGATCGATTGTGGCGTCTAGCGGCCTTTTCCGGTGTGCGGTGATGAAATCCGGCGAGTTTAGGGCCGATTCCGGCAAACTTCGCGACGGCATGTTTGCTCCGACGAGGTTTGACCGGTATATGGGGCCCCTTCGGTTCCTTCCAACCTTCAACTATAAGGGTTTCGGGTGTGGATTTTCGGTGTCCCTTCAAAATTTTACGGATTGGATCACTTTTACAGTTTCTATTCTGCACACTTTTTTTTATCAAAACTGTACAACGCAAAAGAATTACGGGTTTGACCACTTATACGGGTCGGGTCTGTTAGAGATGATCTAATAATGTCTAAAACGACCTCTACGATGTGACACGGAAGTTGGGTATACGAGATTCCAACAGCGGCTCGAGGATCGACGATGATCGGCAGTAGGCCACCAGCCAATGAACTGCTTTGTAGGAGTACTTGTTTAATTAGTTTCACGAGAGGCCGTATCGCGGGATGAAAGTGGGAATGGGAGAAAGCAAGAAGAATACTGTGCTGCAATGACCGGGACACAGTGACATTTCAGCGCCAAATCCGGCGGGATCGGGTCGCAGTTCATATAAACAACTACAAAGTCGGTCACCACATCGATCCCAGTCGCAGGATCATCGCAAGATCGAGGTATACTCCTACTCTGCTTTGCGCGCACCAGCTGCGCAGCCGGTTGATTGTACCATTAGTTGTCCTATTAATTAAGCTAGCTACTCGCCTAAAAGAAAGTTATGCTACTGCGACCGCCCTGCCCTGGTCTGTACTACGTGCAGTACAGAAGAGTAGATACTATCTTGAGTCACTAGTTTACTGGGCGATCCGCTCTGCTTTTCTGCGTGATCTTCCTCGTGATACCGCTGCACCCGGATCAAGAGATGATCGACTTACTGATACAGTCTTCACTCCTAACTATCCGGCACATCATAGGATTTATCTTGCACGTGCGCTTAATTAGGGACATGGGGCTGGCGGTTCTACCTCTAATGGCAAAGGAGTGCGACAGATGGATACATACTGATACAAGTGGAGTAGTATCATGTGGCTGACGGGAATGCATGGTTCGAGTTTTTGTTAGTAATTCAACTGCACGTCAGATAATTAGGGTATCCTGAATGTTTTGAAGAGCCACGCGAATGGGACGGACTATGATGCTCCACCAACAGCCTGATGGGATTAAACGAGAAATATGTACCCTTGATTTATTAATAGCTCGGTACGTACATGTCTGCGCGGTGTATCACGACCGCACGCTACATGCGGTACTCGGTTGCTTTGGCCTCAAGTGCACGCGCACGCTGGGACATTGCCGATACAGTACGCGACGCAGTGGTGCGTGCGTGCCGGTTGTTGGTTGCGACTTGCGAGCCACTCCGGCTAGGGGCTGTACAGTGTACATACAAGTTGCTCTCCTTCGTACGGTACGGCCGGGCTCGGCGGTCAAAGCCAGTCGTACGCACGTGCAGCCGGGGCCCGGGGGGCAGGCAGCTCGGTACGTACAGTACACGCCTCGTCGGCCTCGAGCCCCGGTCGAGCAGTGGGAGTGGGGCCCGCCCACGTGCAGCTACGTTGCGTCCATCCGTAATCGGCGCCGGCACGTGGTGGCCGATGTGGAGATTCGCCCGCCCCTCGGTGGTGCGTGCCACGGTAGACGTGCATCTGCTACAAACAATTTTTTTTTTGAATTTTCGCTACAAACAAAATTGGTTAGGTAGCAAAGAGTTTTTTTTTCTATGGTGTCCTATGGTCCTAATTTTGAAAAGGAAACATCTTTAAACGATCTTTTTATTGTGAATGTTCACGAGATGTTTCCACGACCTCTAGAAATTCTAGATCCAAAATCAAAACACGGATTAACAAACAGAAAAGACAAATCTAACCAGGGCCGTCCCTTAGATTTCCGAGGCCCCTTAATACAAACATCAAAACAATAGTTGTATTAAACAGAGACATGTTGTCGCAATATTGGTGGGGCGATGATGCGGATCAAAGACGGATGCATTGGCTAGCTTGGTGGAAAATGTGTATCCCAAAAAAAATCGAAGGAATGGGGTTCAAGGATATCCATTGCTTTAACATTGTCTTGTTAGCTAAACAAGCATGGAGACTAATTGAGAAACCGGATTCTTCTGTGCTACGGTGCTGCGTGCAAGGTATTTTCCATCAGGATATTTGTTTAACGTGGAGTTAAAAAAAAGGAGCTCTTTTACTTGGCAGAGTATATGGGCTGGGATTAATACATTAAAACGGGGTCATACATGGCGTGTGGGTGATGGAACTAATATTGATATACGGGAAGACGAATGGATCCCAAATAGTGCATCACGTAAAGTTATAACTAGAAGGGGCCAGAACATTCTTAATAGGGTGAGCGACCTTATTGACCCCAACAAAAATTGTTGGGATGTGGATCTAGTGAGGCACACCTTTTGGCAAGTGGATATTCAAAGGATTCTTGCAATCCCTTTATCATCGTCTGACATGCAAGACTTTGTTGCTTGAAACCTGACTCGCACAAATACCTTCTCTGTACGGTCAGCATATTATGCAGAATGGGAGGGCCAATATGGCCAAAAGTTAAATGTAGGCCATCAAGCTTTTGGAGTCAAACCTCATCCAATTTGGGATAAAATCTGGGGCCTCAAAGTGCCCGCGAAGGTTAAAATATTTCTTTGGAGAGCTATGCATAATACTATTCCTTGTCGGGTTGCCCTGGCGAACCATCATATCAAAGTGAGCAAACAATGCCAAGTCTGTAAGATTGGAGTGGAAGACATTAAGCGTCTCCTCTTCAGGTGTAGCCGAGCTAGGCACGTATGGCAAGCACTAGGTATATATGAATTAATTGAGAAATCATGTCTTGTTCATCGTCTAGGACAGTATGTTCTAGAAGAACTGTTGTACTCAAGCCCTGATCATTCACTGAGTTTGGGACAAGCCCCAGTGTCAGAGCTTGTTGCGGTTGCTTGTTGGTATTTATGGTGGGAAAGGAGGCAAATTATCTGTGATATTCAGGTGCAGTCCCCAGAAATATCTGCGAGATCAAAGTGTTATCCTCAAATTTCAGGTCTGCTCAAGCTTCTAATGCAAGGTTGAGAAAGGAGATATGGGCTCCACCAACAGGTGATTGTGTTAAGATAAACGTTGACGCTTCTTTCGATTCAGATATGTTGAGGTGAACTATAGGTGTTGTCATTCGTGATAAAAAAAGGGAAGTTCATCGCCGCATGCAATGCACGTTTGGATATGGTTCAAGATGTTCTTTCGGCTGAGGCTCTCGCTCTCAAGCATGGCTTGTTCTTAGCCGAATCCGTGGGTTGCAATAGAGTTGTTGCGAGCTCTGATAATACTGAATTAATAGAAATTAGGAAGAATGAGAGGCCTTCCACACGTATTGCTGCAGCGATTTTTCATGATTGTTTTTCTAAGGAGCCATATTTTGGTAGGGTTAAGTATGAGCATGCGAATAGGGAAACGAATTCTATAGCTCATGAACTAGCCCAGTTGGCTAAGTACCAGGCCAGTAGGGTCTGGTTGGATGATCCTCTCTTGGTGAACGATGTAACATTATTATCTATTGAATAAAGAGGTCTTTTGAGGTAAAAAAAAAGAGACATGTTGTTGATACGTCTTCAACGTATCTATAGTTTTTGATTGTTCTCTGCTAATATATTATCATTCTAGGATACTTTTTGGGTATTTATTTACCAATTTATAATATTTTTTAGCACTAACCTATTGACCCAGTGCCCAGTGTCTGTTCCTGTTTTCTGCGTGTTTTTGTCTTTTCAGAGTTACAATACCAAACGGAGTCCAATTGCCACTAAACTTTTTGACGATTTTTTGTGGACCAATACAAGACCTAGAAGCTTCGGAGGAAGGCCGGAAGGTGCACCAGGGCCCCACCACATATCCCACCGCGCCACCAGGGGGCGCCGCTAGATATGTGGTGGACCCCTGGTGCGTCTCCCGACGCCTCTTTATAGATTTCTACAGACTGTTCTATTTTAAACGGATTCTGTTTTGCCTGCATAGTTTGCTTGTTTTGATTATGCCATGGACTATATCGGGGGGTGTAAGCCATGGGGAAGTTAGAATACAGTACCTATTATGCAAAAATGAATTTGAATCAATTTATCACAATACCTCAAGTATGCAATATGTTTCTTATATTAACGGATCTCACGAAGTTTTGTTGAGTTTTGTGTGATTGAAGTTTTCAAGTTTTGGGTGTGATCACGATGGACTATGGAATAAGGAGTAGAAAGAGACCAAGCTTGGGTATGCCCAAGGCACCCCAAGTATAATTCTAAGGAGACTCAAGCGTCTAACCTTGGGGATGCCCCGGAAGGCATCCCCTCTTTCGTCTCAATCCATCGGTATGTCACTTGGAGCTATATTTTTATTCATCACATGATATGTGTTTTGCTTGGAGCGTCGTTTGCTTTTGTTTGCTTTTACTTCCAGTTTGTCACAATCATCATTTGCTGGACACACCTATTTGAGAGAGACGCACCTTCATGATAATTTGCTAGAATACTCTATGTGCTTCACTTATATCTTTTGAGCTAGGCAGTTGCTCTAGTACTTCACTTATATCTTTTTGAGCACGGTGGCGTGTAGATTTTATAGAAATAATATGCTCTCGTTCTTCACTTATACTTGTTTGAGAGATGAATTAATAGTGACAGTAATTTGCATGGGTCATAAGACTAGTCCAAGAATATTAGGTATTCAATGAATGATAATCAAAACAATCGTCTATCACATATAGAGAAGTTGTGGGTTAATGACATTGATGTAGTAATATGAAAAAGGTGTGAGTCCAAAATTGTTGATTCGTAGAAGTGTCGAGATTAAGAGGTGTTAACTTGTTATTCATCTAAAGGTGATGATGTGTGAGCATTTATATTCCTCGTTGAAATCCTAGTGTTGTTTCTAGTCGGGGGCGCGCGATGGTTAACTCCTACCAACCCCCTCCCTCGGGGCATGCAAGGAGTACTTTGGTTTGTGATAAAACTAATAAAACTTTGCAATAAGTATGTGAGTTCTTTATGACTAATGTGATACCATGGACATACGCATCTTCACCTTCTCATATTTGCTAGCCTCTTCGGTACCGTGCATAGCCCATTCTCACCTCGAGGATCGGTGCAGATATTCGCCGGTGCATCCAAACCACGTGACATGATACGCTCTGTTGCACATAAGCCTCATTATATCTTCCTCAAAACAGCCACCATACCTACCTATTATGGCATTTCCATAGCCATTCCGAGATATATTGCCATGCAAATTCCGTCGTCACTTCACATGACTAGTTAGTTCATCATCATAATGCTTTGCATGATCATATAGAGATGACATAGTATTTGTGGCAAAGTCACCGTTCATCATATTTTTTATACATGTCACGCTAGATCATTGCACATCCTGGTACACTGCCAGTGGCATTCATTCAGAGTCATATCTTTCTATCAGTCCTTCATGTTGAGTTGTAAGTAAATAAAAGTTTGATGATCATCATTATTAGAGCATTGTCCGAGTGAGGAATGGATGATGGAGACTATGATTCCCCCACAAGTCGGGATGAGACTCCGGTCGAAAAATGAAATAAAAATGGGGAGGCCAAATGATCCCACCATATAAAAAAAGAGAAAATGAGGGAGGCAAAAAAAAAGAAAAAAAAAGAAAAGCCCACCAAAAAAGAGAGAGAAAAGAGAGAAGGGACTTTGCTACTATCCTTTACCACACTTGTGCCTCAAAGTGGCACCTTGTTCTTCATATAGAGAGTCTCCTATGTCGACACTTCCATATGCTAGTGGGAACTACCTTTTCATATAATAAACTTGGCTTGTATATTCCGATGACGGGCTTCCTCAAATGCCCGAGGTCTTCATGAGCAAGCAAGTTTGATGCACACCCCACTTAGCTTCAGCTAAGCTTTCATACACTTATAGCTCTAGTGCATCATTTGCATGGCAATCCCTACTCCTTGCATTGACATCTATCGATGAGCATCTCCATAGCTCGTTGGTACGCCTAGTTGATGTGAGACTATCTTCTCCACTTTTTACCCCTTTGATACCTATCACCATATTCTATACCACCTATATGCTATGTCCAATGGTTCACGCTCATGTATTGTGTGAAGAATAAAAAGTTGATGCATATTGAATAAGTACGATCCAATTGCCTGACTTGGACACCGTGGTGCTTAACATTTGTATCTATGTGGTGAAACGGAGTCATGCCTTGCTAATATAATAAGATGAGTAGGGGTAAACATTCTTTTAGGATCATATACTTTAAAAAATCAATGATTTTGTTTCCTATACTTATAAATATTACTATGTTGCTGTTTGTTAATTCATCATTCCTCAATGAGCATACATACCAAAGATTACATAATGGGTAGCATGTCAAATCAAAAATTATGTTTTTATCATTTACTTACTCGAGGACGAGCAGGAATTAAGCTTGGGGATGCTGATACGTCTCCAACGCATCTATAATTTTTTATTGTTCCATGCTAATATATTATCATTCTAGGATACTTTTTGGGTATTTATTTACCAATTTATAATATTTTTGAGCACTAACCTATTGACCCAGTGCCTAGTGCGAGTTCCTGTTTTCTACGTGTTTTTTGCCTTTTCAGAGTTACAGTACCAAACGGAGTCCAATTGCCATGAAACTTTTTGACGATTTTTTCTGGACCAATACAAGACCTAGAAGCTTCGGAGGAAGGTCGGAAGGTGCACCAGGACCCATCCACATATCCCACCGCGCCACCAGGGGGACGCGGCCAGATATGTGGTGGCCCCCTGGTGCGTCTCCCGACGTCGTTCTCTGGCCTATAAATTCAGATCTACCCTAAAAAGACAAGAAGCACTCCCGAAACACTTTTTCCGCTGCCGCAAGTCTCTGTTCCGACGGGAGGCCATCTACACCTCCGTTTCGGTACCCTGCCGGAGGGGAGATCGATCACGGAGGGCCTCTTCATCAACCTTGCTGCCCTCACCATGACGTGTGAGTAGTTCACCACAGACCTACGGGTCCGTAGGTAGTACCTAGATGGCAATCTCTCTCTCTCTCTCTCTCTCTCTCTCTCTCTCGATCTTCAATACAATGTTCATCGCATCTTTGCCTTGATCTATCCGATGTAATCCCTTTGTATGGTGTGATTGTTGGGATCCGATGAATTGTGAGTTTATGTTCAGATTACTCATGAAAAGTATTTGAGTCAAATCTGATTACTATGATTCTTATTTGCATGATCATCATAGCTTCGTAATGCTCTCCGATCTATTGAGATAGTTTGGCCAACTAGATTGATATTTGTTCGGTGAGAGTAGTGCGTTGTAGTAGGTTCAACCTGGCGAGTTTCTATATCCCAGTGACAGAAGGGGACAAGTTGCGTCTTTGTGTTGCTGCTACTAAGGATAAAACAATGGGGTTTATTCATATTGATTGAGTTTACTTTGTCTACATCATGCCAATGTTCTCCAAGCATTACTCTGTTTTACTTAATACTCTAGATGCATGCTGGATAGCGGTCGATGGGTGGAGTAATAGTAATAGGTGCTGGCAGGAGTCGGCCTATTTGCTTATGGACGTGATGCCTATATACACATGATCATTGCCGTGAAAATCGCATAACTATTCGTTTTTCTATCAATTGCCCAACAGTAATTTGTTTACCCACCGTATGCTTTGATTATGAGAGATGCCACTAGAGAACTCTACGGCCCCCGGGTCTATTCTCTTATATATTCCCAAACGCTATCATTACCTTGCTGTTATTTATTACCTTTTATTTTATTTTGCACTTTACTATTATCTGCAATTATCTACACAACTTACTTGCTTGCAAATAACGAGATCAAGGGGATTGACAACCCTCTTGCCGACGTTGGGTGCAAGTTGTTTGTTCTTTTGTGTGCAACCACTGAAGACGGTTGAGGATTGGTATTAATATTGGTTTGATAAACCTTGGTTTCATAACTGGGGGAAATACTTACCCAATTTGTGCTGCGATTACCCGTTCCTCTTCATGGAAAATCCAACGCAGATCACGAGTATCAGTTGTCTGGAATCATGTCGTTGCGGTAGTCAATAGGCACGGTGTGGACGTGTGGTCTTTGATCAGTGAACCACCCTCTCCTTGCTTGACCTTGTCACATGACCGACGATGCTGGAGATCAAGCCTAGTCGCAGAGGTGAATCGAGTAATCTTTTTCTGGAAAAAGAATGATCAAAATCATGATTATATTACCAACCATGATTGTGTGGTAAATGTAATTTGCAGCTCTATACTAGGAAAATGGCCCGTTGATCGCACACTTTATTTGAAACTACACAAGAAGACCAATAGGAGTGTGGTCAAGTGTCCACCCATATTAGTTTCCCAGTTATGACCATTCTTAAAGAAATCCAGAAGAAACAAGATAAAATTGCCTCATGTGCATCATCTGGCCCACTAGTCATGAGAGTAGATGCACAAAGGTAAAGGATCCGAGCATAGAACGGTATACCTTTTGATCCACTGCTTTAACATCGGGATCAATGTCAAGATGACATTTGGTGGGCATGGTGTCTTTGCCCCTTTGACATCATTCATCTTGAACCTCTTGAGCATGTCTTGGATATATTTGGTGTGATTGATGAAAGTTTCTTCTTTAAGTTGCTTGACTTCGAATCTAAGAAAGAACTTTAAATCTCCCATCATAGACATCTCGAACTTCTTTGTCATGAGTGTGGCAAACTATCATTCAAAGCTTTTTAGGGAACCAAAGATAGTATCATCAACATACAGTTTTCATATGACATTCTTCATATGGCTTGAGGATGAATTTCATCACCTACATCACAAAGACCACTTTGCTCCACTTGAGAGCCATTATTCTCATCAAACTTCACGTTACAAGATTCCTCAACGATTCCATTGGACTTGTTAAGAACTTGATAAGAATTAGATTTTGTCACATAACTAACAGACATGCCCTCTTGAGTTCCAATTTCTTTAGAAAAGTGAGCACTTTTCTTGAGAATGAAACACTTACAACCGAACACCCGGAAGTACTTAAGGTTGGGATTTTTTTTGACTGAATACTGTAAGGGAATCCCCCCACAGCCTTTTATAATTTATTGATCAAAGAAACAATATGTACATGGTTACCTCGGTAACCAGAAGGAAGAAAAGAGAAACTAATGCATCTAAACTAGGGGGAGGGGGAGATAGAATTACATTAAGGGGGTACGAAAGATATCCACTTCAGTAATTCTTCCTTAAACTTAGGCTTGATCCTGTGTGCCAGCAACATCATATCAGTCACAAAACCTGATTTCCATTTAGCAAATCTAGGCTGCACGTTCTGAAAAACCTTGGCATTTCTCACCAACTAAACATTCCAGCAAGCAGTGAAAACCACCTCAGAGAAAAAGGCTTCCGGAAGGAACTTTTGGCATGAGCAGCAGCAAGGGACATGTCATTACTGTCACCCCAATCAATTTGCAAGTAATTCCAAACTCTTTGACTGAAAAGGTAGGAGAAGAACAAATGGTCTCTATCTTCCCTCACCTGGGCGTGGCATGTCCTGCAATTGACTCCATCATCCAGATGCCATTGTCTTCTCTCAACCGTATCCTTGGTGTTTAACCTATCCATGATAAGCATCCAAGCAAACACCTTGATCTTCCAGGTGCAGCAGCTAGCCCATATCCAATTAAGTAATGGATTGAAAGAGAGCTCTCTATGGGCATATGAATAAAAGGATTTTGGGGTATATGGTTTATTAGTTCCAACCCAAGACCATACATCACACTGGTTTGGACTGTGATCCAGCTCTCCCAGAAGGTTTTGAAGCGATGAGAGCTCTCCATATGCCTGCTCAGATAAAGGGAGATTAAACCAAGCGGATAGATCATTGTAGTTCCATCCATCCTTCACCAATGTCCAAGGATCCTTAACATAAGAGAATAACCTCGAAAATCTCTCTCTTAGGGGGACAACTGAATTCCCAATCTGCCATTTGTCCTGCCAGAACAACATTGTGTCCCCTTGGTTAACTTGCACCCAAGTCACTTCTCTGAAATTATCCATCAACTTTAGCACATTCTTCCACCAATATGATCCACATGGCTCTGTACCCTGAGGTACCCTCTCATGATAATATGTATTCCATATTAGATTAACCCATGGCAGATCCTTCCTGTTCAGAAACTTATGAGCATGTTTCATTAACATGGCTGCATTCTGTAACCCAAGATTGAGAATACCAAGGCCTCCTTTATTTTTGGGTCTGCAAATCAGCTCCCAAGCAGCAAGAGATGGAGAGTGCTCCTGCCTGTTCCTTCTCCAGAAACATTGCCTCTGAATCCTTTCCAGTTGCTTGAGTATACCTGGGGGGATTATTGATAAACTGCATAGGAAAAAGATTGGCAGGGAAGACAGGGCAGAATTTAAATATTGCAGTCTACCACCCTGAGCCAAAAAAGAAGAACTAGAAGACATCCTTCTTTCCATACAGGTAACCAAGGGCATAAGATGTTCCATCCTGGGCTTGAAGGTACCAACTGGCAAACCAAGATAAGTGAAAGGCATGGTTCCAACCTTACAATCAAACACCTGGGCCAGTCTCATAGTTTCTTCTGGAGTTACATTGATGACTTGTGATAGTTAATGTGCAAGCCAGTTGATTGTGAAAACACCTTCAACATCTCTTTCGAGGCTATAAGTTGTTCCTCAATAGCTGGGAAGATAATCAAAGTATCATCAGCATACTAAACAATAGGAAAGTCCTTGTCATGGCATGGAATTGGCAACTGAATGTGCCCCTTGTGCAACATGTCATTTACCACTGACTGTAGGAGGTCAGCAGCCAATACAAACAAAAGTGGTGAAGTGGAATCCCCTTATCTCACCCCAGCTTTGCACTGGAACTGCTTTCCAGGCACTCCATTAAGCAGAACAGAGGATGAACCAGATGTAAGGAACTGTTGTATCCAGTTAATCCATTTAGAGTTGAAGCCTTTGTATTTCAAAATTTCCAGAATGACTTCATGTTCAATGGAGTCAAATGCCTTTTCAAAATCCAATTTGAGAATGAGGATAGGCCTCTTTGACTGATGACACTGATGCAGATACTCTAGAGTCCAGCCAATACAATCCTGAATTGTTCTGGTTTTAATAAATCCATACTGGTTTTTGTGGACACAATCCAAGATGACTTCTTGCAACCTGTTGATTGTTACCATTAAAAATCTCATATGGAGTCTTGTTCAAGTCTTTGCAGAGATAGAGCCGATTGGATGCATGGCATGCGTTGTTGATTGCCTAAGCCCAAAAGTTGTATGGAGACTTGAATTCTGTCACCATGGTCCTTGCCGCGTCCATCAACGTCTGGTTCTTCCTCTCTGCTCACCATATAGTTGAGGGGTATAAGGTGCGGAATATTTATGCTTTATCCCCTCATCTCCGAAAAACTCATCCAAGGTGTAGTTCTTGAACTCGACATCGTTGTCACTTCTAATGATCAATATCTTTGCATCATGTTGTCGTCGAGCTTCATTTGCAAAGTCAATCATGTTTTGTTGGGTCTCACTCTTCCTCTTGAAAAAATATACCCATGTGTATTTTGAATACTCATCTACAATCACCAAGCAATACTTCCTACCCCCAAGACTATCAAATGATTGAGGCCCAAAGAGATCCATGTGAATGAGCTCCAAAGGCTCTTGGAATAAATAAGAGTCTTGGGACGGTGAGCCTTGTCATGTTGCTTTCCTTCGATACAAGCACTGCAACCACGATCTTTGGCAAAACTAACATTTTTTAGTACAAGGATGTGTTCCCCTTTGAGTAGGCTTTGTAAAGATCTCATACTGACGTGGGCTAAACGGTGATTCCAAAGCCACCCCACATGAACTTTAGCCATTAGACAAGTCACGATCTTAGTGGGAAACAGAGAGATAGATCCAATCTCGGAGGGGCTCTTGCCCTCCGGGAGCTATGGCAGCCACGGACCAGAGGGGAAACTCTCCTCCCACCTAGGGAGGAGGCCAAGGAAGAAGAAGAAGGAGGGCGGCTCTCCCCCCTCTCTCCCGATGGCGCTGGAGCGCTGCCGGGGTAACCATCATGACGGCGATCTACACCAACAGCTTCGCCGTCGTCACCACCAACTCTCTCCCCCTCTATGCAGCGGTGTAAAACCTCTCTTCCCTGCTGTAATCTCTACTTAAACATGGTGCTTAATGCTATATATTATTATCCAATGATGTGTGGCTATCCTATGATGTTTGAGTAGATCTCTTTTGTCCTACGGGTTAATTGTGGTATGATGTTATTGATATGAGTTGTATCTTGATATGGTGTTGTCCTAAGGTGCCTTCCGTGAGGCGCACACGTGAAGGATTCACGTTGGAGGGTTTGCAATATGTTCATGATTCGCGTATAGTGGGTGGCTAGAGTGACAGAAGCTTACACCCGAGTAAGGGGATTGTTTGCGTATGGGAGTAAAGAGGACTCGATGTTTAATGCTATGGTTGGGTTTACCTTAATGATTTCTAGTAGTTGCGGATGCTTGCTAGAGGTCCAATCATAAGTGCATATGATCCAAGTACGGAAAGTGTGTTAGCGTATGCCTCTCCCTCATTGCATATGATAATTATCTACCATGTTATATTCAATTGCCTATGGACAATCTTTCTCTTGCGTTACACAAAAAAGCTTTCTACTAAACAACTTACTTATTAATCTTTATCTAAACAGCCCCTAACTTTTATTTACTTGTTCTTTATTATCTTGCAAAACTATCTATTACACCTACTAAGTACTTCTAGTTTCTTTCCCGCAAAGTAGTTTCATACTTGTTCTAGTTAAAGTAAGCGTTAGCGTGCGTAGAGTTGTATCGGTGGCCGATAGAACTTAAGAGAATATTAATTTTACCTTTAGCTTCTCGTTGGGTTCAACACTCTTACTCATCGAAAAAGGCTACAAACGATCCCCTACACTTGTGGGTTATCAGGTTACCTTGAAGCCTTGGCCATGAGACACTTGTGAGTGGTGATGATGTTCTCGTTGGGAGAGTTGAAGAGTGACACCGTTGTAGTTGAAGTGCTGTAAATGGTAATGGAGGTCTTTAATACCCCTTCACCGCTTGGTTCATCATCATCATCGGGGTTGTATTCTTCATGTTACACCAACCCCTTGTGAGGTTCCTTCTTCGCGAAGTGGCCGTTCTTTCATGTGAATGACTTGGTCTTATCCTTGCGGATAAGCTTACCTCCATTGTATTCTCTCTTCTCATAAGGACACTCCATGGTGAAGTGTCTCACGTTCCCACAATTGTCACAAGTCCTCGCTCATTGGCCCTTAACCTTGGGACCACTTGAATTGTTTATTGAGTAGTTGGACTTGAAGTTCCTCTTGTTACCCCAAAATTGCCTTGACACAAGAACCATGTTCTCGTGGTAAGAATATTTGGTGTCCTAGGGGAAACACTCCTGCTTTTCTTCTCTATCCTCTTCTTGGACTCCCTTGACCATCAAAGCAAGGTTGGGCTTCTTTGTGCATTAAACACAAGCAAGCGCATTGTCAGCGGTCTTATTCAAGATGTTCATTGCAATGAATTCATACATCACTTCATTGGAGGACAAGGTGTGGAAGTCCAGTTTCTGGCTAATCACAAAAGACACGCTCTTGTTGAACGGCATGATCGCCTTAAGAAACGTGTGCTTGACCTAATTGTCATATGTGTCTTGCTTCCATGGTCTCAGAGTGAGACCGCAAGAGTTGTTAATCTCTGGTAAAGATCACGAGGATCTTAATCTTCATTCATGACAAACTCATCCGCCCATCAAGAATGACCGCAAAGTTGGAGCGTTGAATGCTCGAGCTTCCCTTGTACAAAGAATTGATGTGCTCCCATGCATCTTTGGCAAGAGTGAATGGTCGCAAGTGTGGGAGCTCTTCATTAGACATGGATGCTTGGAGAATGAACAAAGCGGGCGCGTTGAGTTGGTTGTCCACTTTTTCCCCTTGGTGTCAAGTTTATTGGATCATATGGATGATATCCTTCTTCGGATCCTCCAAAGTTGAGTATAGGAGGTGTTCAAATGATACTTACTTCGAAAAACCCAATTAACGAAGTTAGTCAAATCAAGTCTAGGAGGAGGGCCATGTTTTTTTGTATGACGCGAGGGAACCAAACCACCATAGGCCGGAGGAGGGCAACCTTGACAAGGATGTCTGACCCATTTTCCCTTGGGAAGGATCGTACCCCAAACCACTAGATGCATCCTTGGCGGAGTTGGCATCCAGGCCCGAGAAGGAAGCATACACTACCTTCTTGGGAATGGTGGTAGTGGTGGATAAGCCTGGAAGGAATTCTGACAATAAACCTTTCACCTCACTTAGAATTGATGTTTTAAGTGACTCCATGGAGCCATTCAAAAAATCCCTACTGATAACCGTGTTGTCCAGAATGGGAGAAACAACTTGTTGAAGTGGAAGTTGTTGTGGGGTAAATAGGTTACCATCACCACACCATCTCCGTCGATCATACTCTTTAGGCGGTAAAGTCCTTAATAAAGAGACGAGGTTGTAATAACAATTGAAAGGATCGGTATGGTCAACTAGAGAGGGGATGATTAAGCGGCTAACACAATTTTATCCTCTTTTACAAATTTTAGGCTCAACAATAAAAGTAGGTTGTCTATATATGCAACTAGGTGGCCAACCTATAGTACAAACAACTAAAGTAACAAGTGCAAGAAAGAATAAACAAGAGATATAAACTTGCACAAAGCAAAGGACTGAAATAACCGCAAGTGGAGTCGATGGAGACGAGGATGTGTTTTCGAAGTTCCCTTCTTTGGGGGAGGTATGTCTCCATTGGAGGGGTGTGGAGTCATGATGTCCTCCAAACATCCCAAGGACTCACCCTATTCTCCTCACGCCCTCGCACAGTGCAAGATGTTGTGAATCCACTAGCGGTGCCCTTGAAGGAGGCAACTGGGACCTTTGCAAACAATGTTGGGGCTCTCTCACAACTTAATTGGAGGCTCCCAACACCAGCAGAAATCTTCACCATAGAGGAATGTGGCTCTGAGGCGACCTTTTCCGTCTAGGGTTCTCAAACACTCAAGAGTAGAAAGATCCACAAGAAATGTATGGAGGAATCAAATTTCCTTTGGTGGAAATGTAGATCTAGGTATTCTCCCTCAATATCTAGCAAATCAACAAGTTTGGTTGGCTAGAGAAGGATGTCAGAAAACAATAAGCTTCATGCATTAATGGAGGAGACAGAGGCAAGCGGTAGGTGGAAGATGGAGGAACCACCCCTTTTATAGTGATTCCTCAAATCCAACCATTATGTGCATAAACGCACATGAGTTGTACAATCGCTGGGAGCTGTGGTACAACCACCCTAGGCATAATTTCACACTTGCGGGGCCGGAGCGGCACAACCGTCGGGTGTCCCTATTATATCGGTATATAAATTATATATCGGAACAACCGGTCAGCCACCAACTGGTGCCGCACCCAAAACCGAGCGGAATCACCCGTCTCACAGCGGTTGGTGTAGCACACACACCGGTTCACCTACCAAGAAGCGGCCATCGATGGTTTGCTAAGTCCCTGGGGGTACAACCACCCGGAATCCCGGTTGTACCGGTATATAAAATATATGTTGGAACAACCGGGAAGCAACCGCCGGCCACCACAGGCCTACTTGAGGGAAATCACCCCGTCGGCCGGTGGTTGGACCGGTGAAAGGGCCGGTAGTACCGCTCGAACCTCAAGCGGTACAACCACCTCTGCATGTGGTACAACCACCATGGCAGTAACAGCGTGACCACTCCACAAGGGAGCGGTACAACCACTGATACCCACGGTACGACCGCTCTGGACAAGTTTCACTACATAGGTTAGATAAAAGGCTCTCTCCTCGAAATGAAAGGCAATATAGTGGGTGCAATATGAGTTTGTGTACGCGTTTGATTCCACCATACCTTCCGACATGGACCCCCTCTTAATTGTACTAATTTCCTACGACCAAATAAATAAAATGTGTGGAAAAACCTGTCTTTGCTCTTTTCCATCTGGAGGGATGCTCAACCATCTTGTGCAATATTAAGTATACCTGAGTAGCTTAAGCACACGGTTAGTTCGTAAATTACATTGTCATCAACACAAAAACACTTGAGGCAGGAAATGCCCTTGGTATGAACGCATCCATCACCGTTGGATCTGTCGCACTAATCTTGGTGCACAGTTAGGGGTTGTTTGGATTGTGACTATCTTTTCCATATACTGCCACATTATTTTTTTCACACTTGCCTTACCTGAGTTGCTCAAATTGTTAGCCACACTTTGGCTTGCCTAAGGGAATCTTGCCACAATTTTTGTGTCTATGACATGTGGGGTTTACTACTCATTAAAAAATGCTTGCCTTAGGTGTGGCTAGAACCAAACACCTACCTAACTTGGTCAAACTTGCCTAAGGTGAGTTGTGGCAAAGTGTGGCAAGTTGTGGCTAGAAACCAAGCATCGCCTTAGTAGCCACGTCATCACCAAGTTTCGTTTGATTCAGAGGCCGAACGAGCAAATGCGACTTCCTCTCTCCCTTACGCTAACGTGGTTTGCGTCTTTTATTTCTCTCACTTCCTATCTCACGAAGATCCCCAAATCAGCTCGATCAACCAACTCTCCGATGAGCTGCGATGATGAGCACACAGATCCTGACCGAATCCCCTAGCGGCCCATGAGCAGCGTGCAAGTGGAGCCTCCCAAGGCTGCGGCGGATGCTGAGGGGTGCCCTGGCTCAGGCGGAGCTGGTGACGGATGCGGCAGTGGGGAGCTAGGGATCCCTGGCGCATGCGTTGGTGTCCTAGTCCGTGGCAACATGTAGCTCCTCCTCCATGGGCAACGAATTTTAGGCGATTCCATGGCCGGCTGGTGCACTGCAATATCTCATGGCTTCTCCTCCTCTAGTAGTCTCCAGCTCACCGAAGGGCGCTGTCGGCTATCTCCACCCACCCCTCGCTGACGGCTGTCTACCACCACACAGCTGATACTTGTGATCTGCGTTGGGTTTTTCCGTGAAGAAGAACGGGTGATCCAGCACAATATAGGTAAGTATTTCCCTCAGAAGAGAACCAAAGTTTATCAAACCAAAAGGAGTAACAACCAACCCCCGTCTTCAGCGGCTACAAACAAAGAAACAAACACTTGCACCCAACGGGGGCAAGAGGGTTGTCAATCCCCTTGGACTCATTATTTGCAAGCTTAGAGTAGTGTGGTTGATAGTAGATAATTATGAATTGCAAAATAAAATAAAAGACAAATAATACCAGCAAGTAAATAGTAGTGTTTGTAAACTTATAAGTGGATAGACCCGGGGGCCATAGTTTTCCCTAGTGGCTTCTCTCATGAAAGTAAGCATACGGTGGGTAGACAAATTACTGTTAGGCAATTGATAGGAAAGCAGATAGTTATGCGATATTCACGGCAATGATCATGTGTATATTGGCATCACGTCCACAAGCAAGTAGGCCGACTCCTGCGTGCACCTACTACTATTACTCCACCCATCGACCGCTATCCAGCATGCATCTAGAGTATTAAGTAAAACAGAGTAATGCTTGGAGAATGATGACATGATGTAGACAAAGAGAATTCAATTAGTATGAACTAACCCATCGTTTTATCCTTAGTGGCAACAATACAAAGACGTGTCTTGTCCCTTTCTGTCACTAGGATATACAGCACCACGAGATTGAACCCACTACAACGCACCCCTCTCACTGAAGAAATATCAATCTTGTTGGCCAAACTTTTTCAATAGATCGGAGAGATTTACGAAGCTATGATGATCATGCAAATAAGAATCATAATATTCAGAGGTGACTCAAATACTTTTCACGAATAATCTGACACATTGATGACCCACAAGTATAGGGGATCAATCGTAGTCCTTTCGATAAGTAAGAGTGTCGAACCCAACGAGGAGCAGAAGGAAATGACAAGCGGTTTTCAGCAAGGTAATTTCTGCAAGCACTGAAATTGTAGGTAACAGATAGTTTGATAGCAAAATAATTGGTAACGAGCAAGTAACGGTAACAGTAAATAAGGTGCAGCAAGGTAGCCCAATCCTTTTGAGCAAAGGACAGGCCAGAACAATCGCTAGTAATAGGCAAAGTGTTCTTGAGGGTACACGGGAATTTCATCTAGTCACTTTTATCATGTTGGTTTGATTCGTGTTCGCTACTTTGATAATTTGATATGTGGGTGGACCGGTGCTAAGGTGCTGTTCTTACTTGAACTAACAACCTACTTATGATTAACCCCCTTGCAAGCATCCGCAACTATGAGAAAAGTATTAAGACAAAGTCTAACCATAGCATTAAACATGTGGATCCAAATCAGCCCCTTACGAAGTAGCGCATAAACTAGGGTTTAAGCTTCTGTCACTCTAGCAACCCATCATCTAATAAATACTCCACAATGCATTCCCTTAGGCCCATGAATGGTGGATTGTCATGTAGTCGACATTCACATGACACCACTAAGGGAATCACAACATACATATCATCAAAATATCGAACACATATCAAATTCACATGATTACTCGCAACATGACTTCTCCCGTGACCTCAAGAACAAAGGTAACTACTCACAAATAATAATCATGCTCAAGATCAGAGGAGTATTGAATAGCATAATGGATCTGAACATAAAATCTTCCACCAAATAAACCATATAGTAATCAACTACGCAAGGTAATCAACACTACTAGTCACCCACAGGTACCAATCTGAGGTTCCGGTACAAAGATTGAACTCAAGAGATGAACTAGGGTTTGAGAGGAGATGGTGCTGTTGAAGATGTTGATGAAGATTGGCCTCCCAAAGATGAGAGGGGTGTTGGTGATGACGATAGCTTCGATTTCCCCCTCCGGGAGGGAAGTTCCCCCGGCGGAATCGCTCCACCGGAGGGCAAAAGTGCTCCTCCCCAAGTTCCGCCTCGAGGCGGCGGCGCTTCGTCCCGAAAGTCCTCCTCTAATTTTTTCTAGGTCAAGAGTGACCTTATACCAGAAGATGGGCACCGGAGGTGGGCCGAGGTGGCACTGGTGCAGCGACGTGCTATACAAACGGTTTTTAACCCCTTTCCGTGACGTAGTTCCAAACCGTCGCCTTGCATGTGTGGGCGATAGGGGGGGGGGGTCCATCCCACACGACACCGCAAACCCGTCGGCGATGGTGGCCAACGAAAGGAAACGTTTGGCAAAACTAATCGTATGGGATGTCCGCACCTATCACAAACGAGGGTCACCGGATAATCGTTTGAGATGTGTGTATTTCCCATACGGTTCATCCTTGCAACTCATGTGAGACACTAACATCGCACGCGCTATTCTATGAAGCGCCGTTTATGATGTGCACCGAATCGCAAACAATTCACGATTATAAAGCATGTACGATAAGGAGACAATCACACACAGTTAGTTCCACCATGACCGTCTGTGATATGATATAAGAGTGCATACGTTTATCATTGTAAAACTGTATGCGAAGGTTGAATATATCCCACACGCGGGGTTTCTGATAAACGTTTGTGATTTGTAAAATGTCCCAAACGTCTGATCCATAGTTCCCAAACGTGTCATCCAGAATAACTGTGTCGGATGAAGGCCTATCGCACGCTGTCTTCTTTGACCAACGTTTATGATGGTTCACAGTTCAAAATACGAAATCGTGTGTGATAAGGAGACTAGCACAAACTCTGGTGTTGTTAATCTCACACGTTCTTTCTCGTCTGACAGTGCGCGAAGACGAGATTCATCACACACGCCTCGAATGGAGAAACATGTGTGATGTCGGAGTTGATCGCAGACGTTTTGCTTTCTCAAATTGTGTGCATTGTAATGGCCTGCAGAGCAGGATTTGCCCCTAATTAAATACCTTTGTTCATAATTCACATAATTTAAATTTGAAAGTAGGAATTCTTGTATTTCATATCAAATCATGTTTAGGTTTAAGAACGAATGCATAATTCGATTCACATGTACATATACTCAAGAACTACATAAGCATCAATTCTCAAAAAAAGGAAAACTATAGAAGGGACAAATAAAGAATGATGGAAGCACGGTTGTACTAAAGATGGTAAAGAGAGAGCCGAAAGACATTTTGTATGCTGGAGAAGGTGAAGCGGAATGCCCATATTGTGCCCTCCTCCATGCCTAACGCACGAACGACTCTAGGCCAGCCCTTAGTGATGGCCGCCCGCCCATCCTTCACTGTCTTCATTACGACTTCTCGATGCTCATTGTAGTCTCGACAATTTATTTTAACCTTCATTGCATGTCCAGCAATCATGTACTTTGCTAGGAAATCTTAAGTAAACTGCTTTGGGAACCACTGCAAAAGAAAAAGATTCAGACATTGTTGTGTGACAACTCATTATGGGCAGTACTAATAGAAGCCTACAGAGTTCGTAGTTACCATCCTACAACTCACTGTTGTGTTGGATAGAGCGTAAACAAATAGTCTAATTGGCATTGTTCGTCTCTTTTCCCTAACAATCATTTTCAGTTTCCTCACTTGATGCTGGTTCATGAATATTTCATTACCCCACACGCAAAAAGGGTCCAGGAATGGATCTTTACCTAAGACATATGTACCTACAAGCAAGAAGCCAATATTAGAAGCTGAAATGCAGTTGCACAATGGTGTAATATATTACTCCATCAGTTCCACAATGTGTTGCATATAAACATTTTGAGAAGTCAACATTTACTTACTTTGACCAAGTTTGTAGAGAAAAACATTTACATCTAGAATTGCAATTCCATTTCATTAGATACATCACAAAATTTTATATTATATACATTTTAGATGGTATATGTAGATACATCACAAAAATATATATGGACTACATGATGGAACGGATGGAGTATAAGCGGAGGGATGAAAAGAACCTCGGTGGAAAACGTTGGCCACTCCCATTGTTGTCCTGTGCAAGTACATGTAAAGTCATGATAAGTACATCAGGCTTAACATCAACCAAGTATACGAGGTATCTGCTTGAAATAAACAAGGCATATATGCTCACTATAACAACCAAATATAGCCATTTGATACTGGACAAATTCTCAATGGAACCAACCTAACAACCAGATAACGAAAAGCAAGGCGTCTGCTTGAAAACTAGACAAATGCTCACTGCAATCAACCTAACAACGAGATACAGAAAGGCAAGGCATCTGCTTGAAAACTAGACAAATGCTCACTGCAACCAACCTCGCAACCAAATTCAGAGAAACAAGGCATAAACGTTTAAAGCGGGAGTTAAGGGCACAGGTTAACAACACCAGGCATAACAGGTGGTATTGATGAAATTGAACTACACAGTTCATACTTGCACATAATGAACATCACATGGTGAATAACTGAAAGAAACAAAGCATTCATGCTCACTGTAACAACCAACTATAGCCATTGAAAACTGGACAAATACTCAATGCAACCAACCTAACAACCAGATACAGAAAAGCAAGGCATCTGCTTGACAACTGGACAAATGCTCAATTAAACAATGCATGATTATCGCATGGCAAAAGCTACTACAACAATGTGTACGAGACGGCTAGCTATAAAAGGTATGATTTGCTCACAGGATGTTGCCTCACTTGTCATGGATGGGCTCCTTCCACTTGGGATATGAGGTGCCCAGGGTGCGCTCCCTGATGTCGCAGATGGCACGTTTCCCCTTGTAACAGCTGTAGTGTGTGCCATTATCTTGGTGGATGAGATCTGACTTTGGAGCTAAGGATCCCAAGCCACCGCCATAGAATGTTTCCTTCAAAAAGGACAAAAGGGGCTCGATGGCGTAGAAGGATCGCAAATCCATGACCGCGAGGCGAAGGAGATCATCGGCGGGGCCTTTGGAGAGATCGACGACGGTTGAACCAGAGGCGTTGCCGGTGGACCACTTAACTTGTGACATGGCCCGGGTGAAGCCGATGATGTTGACGAGCTTGATGTCGTAGCCGGCTCTCTTGAGATACAGGAACACGCGTTCCCGCAGACTTAAAGCCTACGGCATGGCAACGTAGGCAGCGTCCTCACCGATCCCGCGGCGAGGTGTTCGGCCGGGATCGAAGGGTCGGCGCGAACGGTGCCCACCTCGCCAGCGTACGGCGGAGAGGCCATGATAGACCTCTTTTTGCTCATATTTTTACTCGTACACTCCTCGAGGTCCACGGGAGATGTGGTCGGGCTGATTAGACTGCGACTCTCTAGAGTACGGGATGGGGATCTGGGGGAAAGGGACACTGCTGGCCTCATCTAAAAACTCAGGGTGGTGATGGTGTATGTGGATCGGTGGGGACCCTGAACTTGTTTAGTTATGAGGCACGGGCAGACCGGCTGAGATTGGTGGTGGGCGGCGGCGGCGGCGGCGAGCTAGGGTTCAAGCGGGGGAGGAAGGGGGAGGGGGTGCTGTGCGGACGGGGGGGGGGGGTGGGGAGGTGTTTGCGGATGTGTCGCTGCTGCTAAAAATTTTAGTAGTAATGGTGTGGGTGGAGATGGTGGTGGATGAGGGATGGCGACGGTTCAAATGCCTCGACAGCTGAAATTTTACTATAGGGTCGGTGCGGTGGACGAGAAAAGGTGGCATGCAGTTGAAATACTGCTTCCAATTAAATTTTGGCAAACGAACTGGGCGGGAGCAACCAAGATGGCACACGGTCCAAACATAATAAAGCGTGTACGCTCTTCGCTGTAACGAAATGCCGTGCCGCGAAACCATGAATTTTTGCATCGCTCGAGGCGGGTAGCTCTTTCTGAGATTTCTCAAGGCGGGTTCATCACACACGGTTCATTATCAATTTCAGTCGCAGACGTCAAATTCATCCTAAATTTCCACATGCCCACAAACAGATGACACAAACATTTGGCAAATTTTCAACACAAAATGCCTTATTTTGCAGCGGATTAGTTGACATTAGTTCATACGCTCAGTAATTTACAAACAGTTCGTCAAATTACATGAAGATGAACTGCACAAAATATTCACTACGCCATGGATGCATACAAACGCCGCGCCTCCACCGTCGTCATGACCTTCCTCGCCTCAGAACGAGTATTCAGAGGAGCTCGTCAAGTCGATGAGCTCCACTGGTTCCACGGCAGAGACCGGCGGGGCTACCTCGGCCGGAGCGACCGCGGCGCCTCTCGCCAGGTCTGCCGTTGTCGACGAAGATGTCGTGGTGTCCAGGTGGGCTATCGGGATACAGACGGGCGCCGATCTCGCTAGAGCTGCATCCCTGGTCGTCGTGGCCGCTGTTGCCAGGGCTGCCGCCACAGCTGCAAGGCCTGCACTGGCCTCCAACGCGGTTGAGAGGCATGCGGCGGCCTTCTGGTCCTGCTCCCGCCTCTTTTTGCCCTCTGCTTCTGAGTTCCGCTTCCTCTTCGCACTCTCCCGCCGTTTTTGCCGCTTCAGATCCCTATCCGCGTTGCGGATGGCATCCGCAGATGCGATAGATTGTTCCACACCGACACTGAGACGGCGCTCGTCCTCGTTGCGCACGAACGCATCGAGGCCCGATTCCTGGACGGACAGAGCGATGGCCATCTGCATCCGACGCTGAAACTCGAGGTCGTCGTCGTCGGCGGCCGCGGCAGATGATGGTTGACCGTTGACCGACATGGAGGACAGCGCGTCAGAATCCTCTATCCCATCGTCGTCGGCCGCGGCAGCTGGCTATTTGCCGTTGCCGGCCATGGCAGCCAATGCGTCGGAATCCTCTATCACATCGTCGTCCAACACTATCAGGACGGCGCCATGCACATCCCCATGCTTGAGCAACGGTTCCATTTGGTGTGTGTGGTGGTGGTGGCAAGCTATCGGCGGAAAAATTAGCTGTTAGCCGCCACCGGCGAGATCTTTTATAGGTCGCTGTCGGGTTTGGGTTTGTACTGTGCACATTACCCCTTTGCACTGGCTGACGCTTGTGGTTGGCATCACTAGGCAAGGCCGGTTTTGCTGTCTACGGGCATCGCACACGGTTAGAGTAGCACATTCATGTTTGCTCGGGGTACAATCGCATCCGGTTGTTTCGTCAGTTTCGTTTGCTATTTTACATAATACTAGCATCTTTGAGATAAACGAGAAAAGAAAACGCAAGAGAGGGCCAAAACACAACCACGCCCGCTAGTGGCCCAAATATATACTCCCTCCGTTCCTAAATATATATGTAGTTCGTAGTGAAATCTCTAAAAAAGACTTGTAATTAGGTTCGGATGAAGTATGTATATGTACGAACATGGTGTTGTCATGTTTAAATTCGCAATGCGCAACATTAATGTGTGGCACATGCTGCATATGTGCATGCCTAAAAGTGTCCAATGTGACAGAAAAGGGTTTCATGACAAACATAATATAGGCTGTTGCCCCCTACACTATGTGCCGGAGGATATATGGGGTCCTATGAACACATGACCTGGTTCAAACTTTGTCACACATTTATCCATGTCTGAATTTTCGTAAGACAACCAAGAGAATTTATACCTTAATTAATATGGCCAAACCATCACATATTGTTGTCGAACAAGAGGGATATATAGATCACGCGGTCCCACAAGTTGGCGCGTCGTCGAAGATCAGTTGAGCGGGGCTAGAAGAACATCACCCCTTTCATATGGCCAAATGCATATGCGAAAATGGTGTGGTTGGGTGTTTCAACAATTAATACACAATGGTACACTATCTATGATGTGGCATGCACCTAGCTGAGATAACTGGACATATATATATATACCCCCTTAAGATTGGGTATATATATATATATATCATTCCCCTCCCCGCACAATGGATGCATGCATGGTCCACACACACACACACACACACACACACACACACACACAGAGGGAGAGAGAGAGACACACACACATGCACACGCACACACCGTGACCCATCCTTGGCCTTCCAGCGTTTGTCACTAAAAGGCATGACAAACCCTAAGGGCCCGCCGATAGGTTTGTCATCGGAAACCGCACAATGTAGGCACATGGCCCACACACAAGCATGGGTTCACACACGCACACACACGCACACGCCCCCCCCCCCCCCGCACACACACACACACACACACACACACACACACACCGTCACCCATCCTTTGCCTTCCAGCATTGTCAATAAAAGGCATGACACGCCCTAAGGGCCCACTGATAGGTTTGTCATCGGAAACTGCACAATGTAGACACATGGTCCACACACAAGCATATGGGTTCACACACACACACACACACAACACACACGCGCGCACACACACACACACACAAACACGCACACGCGCACACACACACACACACACACACACACACACACACACACACCCTTGGCCTTCCAGCGTTGTCAGTAAAAGGCATGGCAGACCCTAAGGGCTCACCGATAGGTTTGTCATCAGAAACCGCACAATGTAGGCACATGGTCCACACACAGGCATTGGTATACACATACACACACACACACACACACACACACACACACACACTCACACACACACTCGATCCTTGACATTTTCAAAACAGCAAAAGAAAACCGTGGATATTTTCAAAACAAGGATCTCAAGATTTATTTACCCGGAATGACATATCACACACACACACACTCGATCCTTGACATTTTCAAAACAGCAAAAGAAGCAAAATAAAATCATGGATATTTTCAAAACAAGGATCTCAAGATTTATTTAGACGGAATGACATATCACTATAGGGATTTTATTTATGCCTATAGTGATCATATCACACCGCCTAAATGAACCTTGAAATCTAGCAACTTCCCAACCGGTCACCCATCCTTGACAACTCCACCGAAAGCACGCTTAACTTCTGAGTTCCATCGAATGGGTAACGGGCTGGAAAGCCGCGTCTTGCTGGTAACGGTTGCCTCCTATCGTATACAAGGCGTGCCCCGATGGGCACCTGGTGGGACCAGACACGCATCACAGACGTTTCTGGTAGTACTGGAAACCGTGTGCGATGGTGGCATGGGGGCTGATGATGACGTCTTGCTCATGCTCGATGGCGTGATGCCGCTTTTGCCTGCTCCTTCTCGTCCTCCTCATCCAGGAGGTTGATGACGGGGCCGGCGCTTCAGTGGGAAACTGATTGGGGGAGTGGCAGGAGACCGATTGGGGAAGTGGCGGGAGAAGCGTGTTTGGACTTTGGATAGAACATCATTTTAATACAAATTGGATAACTTCTCAAAGAAGGAAGCTCGAGCTAGCACGACACGCGCACACCATGCTTACACATGCACGAGCTTCAGACGGGCGTATAGAACTGCTTTAAATTATTCATGGTTCGTTACCTTTTTGTATACTACACTAATCAAGTTTGTAGACATTTAATGTGCATAATTCAAATTTGAACTAAAAGAACATGCTTCGTTTCACCAAAATGGGATGAAAAAAGGTATTTGTGTCCTTGGGTTCCTTGCAATAGTGGATAAAAGTTTGAACTTGGCGGATAAAAGTTTTCCTACTACTATTACAAGGCCGTTCAAATTTTGAACGGCCTTGTAATAGTAGTAGGAAAACCACGACAGGTTCCATGCAATTAACTTGAATGGATTGCAAACATCTTGAAATCATGACGAGGCCACAAACATTAAGAAACTTGGCTATTAAATCATCATAAATCCACAACTCGTCTGAAATTCTTGAAACATGCCCCGGTGTCATGACACGGCACTTATACAACATGATAATTTTTTGTCCAATGTGGGAGAAGTCTCTTGCACACCAGAACTTCTCTCAAGAACCATCATGGTTTCGATACGGAACAATATGTCACCTCTGTGGAGGGAACGGCATTCGATGTCTCTTCTTGCGTTGATATTTTATCTACATGCAACATAGGCTAATACAACCGCAATGCTAAAATGTGAAATTATTGAAACTCGTGTGTCGACACGACACTTATAGGACATGGTATATAAGTTTTGGGACAAACCTCTTAAAATTGGAGCTTCCCACGACAAGCATGGTGGTTTCGATATGGAACATGTCACCTTTGTGGTCGAAACGACATTTGAGTTTTCTAGGCGTGCACTTAATGTGAAGAACTCAAGTTTGAATTACAAGCACGAGCTCCAGCGCACCAAAATGGATTATTAAAAACCATTTTGTGTCATGAGTTCCATGTTTACATCCCATGCACTGATGGTCACTGAATTACAAACATCTCGGTGTCGTGACTAGACCGCAAACATTGATAATCTTGGTTTCAAAGTCTGAGAGAACCCAAAGCTCGCCATGAATTCACGAAACTTACACAGTGTCATGCCACGGCACATCTACGGTGTGCATTTTGTTTTTTTGACGAATTTGGGACTAATATTGGGGCATGCATCTTACAAGCCAAAGCTCGCCATGATAGGGAACATGTCACCTTTGTTGGTGAAACTACATTCAATGAGTCGTTAGTCCACCGAATCGGCCCCTTTTATACATTAATTGAGTTTTCTAGGGATTTAATATGCGTAGTTCAAATTTTGAACTAGAGGCACATGCTCTGACTTCGTGGTTTCGATAGGGAACATGTCACCTTTGTTGGTGAAACTACATTCAATGAGTAGTTAGTCCACCGAATCAGCCCCTTTTATACATTAATTGAGTTTTCTAGGGATTTAATATGCGTAGTTCAAATTTTGAACTAGAGGCACATGCTCTGACTTCGTGGTTTCGATAGGGAACATGTCACCTTTTGTGACGAAACTACATTCAACGTGTCCTCTAGTGCACCAATTCGGCCCTTTTTATACATCAATTGAGTTTTCTAGGGCCCTTTTCATACGAATGTGAATGAATTAGAAACATTTAGGCATGATAGATCGGCCGCAATCATTGATAATATTGGTTTATTGAATTCTTGTACATACAAAACTTGTATGATAACCATTTGGTGCCACGCGTCCATTTTTTACTCCCTTCGTTTCCTTTTACTTCGCATATAGGATTTGCTCAAAGTCAAGCTAAACATAGTTTGACTAAATTTATACAAAAAACACATCAATGTCTACAATGCTAAGGTTATATAGTATGAAAGTTAATTTGACGATGCATCTAATAATGTTGATTTTAAATTATAAATATTTATTTATTTTTCTATAAAGCTAGACAAACTTTACAAATTTTGAATTTTACCAAATTTTATATGCTAACTAAAAAGAAACGGAGGGAGTACTTGATATGGGAGAACCGTGCGTGTAGCTGCAGGTTGATGACAGGACGCATGTGAGCTTTCCGCCACGCAGGCTCGACGGGACGCGTGCGAGCTATCCGCCGCGCAGGCTTGACAGGATGCGTGAGAGCTGTCTGCCGTGCATGCACGACGGCACGCATGAGAGTCTACTGCGCCTGCTCATCGGGAAGCGATACTTTGACCTCCACCCCCCCCCCCCCCGCTCGGCTCGCTCCCAACTTCTGAATTAATGGTGTCCTACCCGCTGTTGATCATGTGGTTAATGCGCCTAGACGGAGGGACTAGTTTGCTTGTGATCACTGTTTTGTTCGTGCCTAGCCGAGAACTTTGACGTTTCGTCTGTTTTCGACTCGTATGCATGTACAAATGAACAAAATTATATAACAACAAATTAGCACCGGCAAAGATAATAATTTTCTTACATATGCATGATAATAAAAAATGCCACATGTGGCAACTCCCCAAAGACACAGGGGCAAAAGAAGAAGGAAGAGGTTGAAGAAGGAAGACAAAGAAAACAATCTATCTAATTCTTCATGGATTGCTGGGCGCGGAGTTCGTCAATCTCCTTCTTCATCGCCTCCACGACCTCCATCTCCTGTCGCCTCTCATCCGACATCTTCCGCATTGCGGCCATGGCGCGGGATCTTTGCTCGAGAACATCAATGGCCTGCGTCGCGTACGCATGAAGTTCCTTCACACGCTCCACGGATTCCTTCAGCAGCCCCTCCCGCTCGATGTGGAGCTTCGCCAAGTCTTCCAAAAGTTCCTCGGCGAGTTCTTTCAGCCTCCCTTCCGAGGCACTTTTCTTCTCGAGTATTTTCTTCCAGGCGTCGTTCTCCTCCATAAGTTTCTCCACGAGTCCGGTCGCCCTGTCAACCGAGGCGTCGCTCTTCTCCAGCAGCTTCACCAGGTCATCGATCATGGCGTCCTTCCTATCGAGCTCAGCGCGCATGTCGTCGCTGGCTGAGGAATCAAAGACTGCCAAATCGTCCAGTTCGCCTCCGAGGCGAATGCGCTTGTGACTGTGAGATCCGTCGCCTCTCCACGAAAGATCCTCCCGGGCGTCCGTGGCGCCATCGGACATCTTTGCTGTGGCCAAAGCGGTGTGGCTGGAGCTCTCTGGCGCTTCCGCGGTGCGGCGACGGGACCTCTCGGTTGCTTCCGCGGCTTTGGTCTTTCTTCCCTGGTTATATCTCGACCCAGAACCCCCCCTACCGGCCATGGCAGACGGAACGAAGGAATAACAAAGAAAGGCTTGTCTTTTTGGTGTCGGGGGTGAAGAATGAGCGGTAATTTTCGAGTACGAGTTTGTGTTTTTATAGCCTACTAAGTGAGAACACGTTTAGGTTTTAGGTGTGAACTGATTTGCGAAAAAAAATTAGCGCGTGGTAATTTGGAATGTGAAAGGAAACAAGCTCAATATTTATTTATGGTTTTAGTTCCCAAGCATGGAACGCTTCATGGTTTTTAGAAACCGTTTGGGAATGGGCTCATCGAGTAGACGCGTGGCCCTGCCTCTATGAGAGGTGGGCCCTGCCTATGCTGTGGGTGCAGGTTTGATTAGACGGGACGTGTGCGAGCAGTCCGCCGCGCAGGCTCAGAGGGATGCGTGCGAGCAGTCCGCCGCGTAGGCGCAACTGGCTCACCGGGAATCAAGCCATTGGACCTCGGACTTCCACCCACAGCCCTATTCTCTCCCAAGTTCTCCATTAGTGCTACACCTTCTCCTCCGGTCTTATCTATTTGGGCCGCCGCTGCGGATCACCTCCTTTTTTGATGGACGACGAGGCGGCCAACAAGCGGGGGCGGGTGGACGCTGAACCACACGAGCCTCCGGCGAGCGTGGACTTCATCAGCAGCATCCCCGACGAGATGTTGGTAACCATCATGTCCCTCCTCCCCATCAAATCTGCCGTGCAGACCACCATCCTCTCCAGGCGGTGGCGCCCCCTATGGCACTCCACCCCCATTGACCTCCTCGACGACGATGAGCTCTTCAACGGGGATCACAAACGTTTGGACGCATTGTCCCACATCCTCGCCACGCACACTGCGCCCGTCAGACGCCTTGCCATCGGCACTTTCCGTTCAAACTGCAAGGCCGAACCCAAGTTTCACGACTGGTTCTTATCCCTCGCCCTAGATCTGCTCGAGGAGCTCAACTTTGATGCTGGACATGGGCGCTCGCTGCCTCCGTCCATCCTCCGTCTCGCGCCCACGCTGCGCCGCGCTACGTTCATGTGGTGCCTTTTCCCCAAGATTAATGTCGCGCACGCTCTTCATCTCCCTAAACTGAAGCACCTCGAGCTCATTGGCGTCAGCATGTCGAAGTCGGATTTGGAGCGCCTGCTCGACGGCTGTATAAAGCTCGAGTACCTTCGTCTTTAGATGATGTTTGGGTTCAGTAGCCTCCACATTGCTATGACGAATCCCCGTATGATTTATGTGCATGGCTGGTGCCGCAACACGCTGTCAGTTGGGGAGTTTCATGATATGGTCATTGAGAATGCGCCATTCCTAGAGAGATTGTTTGTACTTGATAGAGAAGGCCGAACAAGAATCAGGGTCATTGGCGCACCAAAATTGACAGTGTTGGGGTATTCGTGTGCTGAATTCTCTGAACTTGTTACAGCTGGATCCATACCCGTTCAGGTACAAAAATCTTCTTCTCATTCTTATTATTGTACATCACTTTTTATCTACTTTTTGTTGATCTATGTTCGGCTGTCATCCAGAAAATGATTCCCACAAGCCTCGCATTGTCTCTGCGAACAGTGAAGATCTTGGCACTACAATCTATCGGCCTCAATCTGGATGAAGTTGTTAAGTTCCTTTTATGCTTTCCGTGCACGGAGAAGCTATACATCGAGGTGATGTTCCTTTCCTGTTAATTCTTAACCACAACAGAGTTCAATTTGTTGGTACTTTTACCCATGATTACAATGAAATGTGTACTATACATTTTTGTAGATGTTAATCATGAACGATCGAAGATGGCATGTCAATCTATTAGTGTATTTTATAAATCATGCAAATCAAAGAGGCCCGTAGTGTTCGATACTGCATCTAAGCACTCATATGTTGTCTTTGCTTACAGATACAAGCAGGAGTTGGAGTGGAAAAGGTGGCGCAATATAACAATCACATCGAATGCCTTGAATTCCATCTCACGGAAATTACTTTGAACGAGTACCGAGGCACCAATCCAGAGATTCAATTTGCCAGTTTCTTTGTTCAGAAAGAAAGGGTGCTCAAGGTAATGAGGTTTGCACTATATTTAGTGCATCACAATGGATGGTTTACTGACCAGCGGAGGCGTCTACAGCAGAATGGAAAAGTCTCTGCAGAAGCTGATTTTCACTTTGGAAGCTCATATGACAGATTATTCAGAAGCGATTCTATCGAGCCGATATATGACTTCTCGGTGGATGATCCCTTCGCGGAAATATTTCATCCCATGGACCCTGAAGATTGGATTTGATTTCTAATGTCAGTTTGTACCTTGTAATCTTTGAATTTGGGCCTCGTTATGCTGGAATTTGAACCTTGTAATGTTGCTGGTATTTGTGATACAATATTTGAAATTGCATTGTGTTCTTTTTTGTTTATGCAATCGTGTTCTTATAAGTACGTATCTTGTTGTTCTGTAGGCGCAGCATTGATGTTGTGCAGACCGAGCAAATCACAGTACACACGGACTAAACTACGAAACCCATCGGTGATGATTTCATCAATCGCTGACAGTTGTATACCAGCAAACGTTTCCCCACAACACACACAGGTTATTAGCACCAACCGTCTGTGTTATATCTGGTGTTCGTACACGATTCTCATTACTCACCTGTTTGCTGTATATCACACACATCTTGTTATGCCAAATCGTTTGTGTTCTGCTGTATCAGCGCACACAGTTTATCCGAATGAACTGTATGCCGTACTTCGCACACGTATGTAGTTTTGGTAACCGTTTCTATTATAAGAACAAACTGTCTGCCGTAGATCGCACACGCAACTACTTTATGAATCGTATTTGATGGATCCACCTTCGCACACAATTAGTTCCATTAGCGACGGAACTTAAACTCTACCATTTGCGATTCATGCATCGCACATAGTTTTGTCGAAGGGTCTTTAATTGATGTGTCGTGTTTGGACCATGCATGCCGTAGCGACACGCCCTGTCCGTTCGTGGTGTACACCAAACATCCGATCTGGATGGAGAACTCCAACGTCATGGACCTGTTAGTTGACAAGGACAAGTACATAGTGGGCTGGTTCAACCTTGCGCCCCACCGCGTGCTCTGCTCTCGCGCCCCTGTGCGTGCTCTGCTCTCCCGCCCCTCCGCGCGCGCTCTGCCAGCGGTTGGGGCCGGCCCACGATCACGTTCGAGGCTCCATATGCATGCGGTTGCGCCACGCGCGTCGCCCCATGCAGTTACGTGCTCCACGACTGAATCACGCGCTGCAAAAACTGCCATCCGGACGTGCCGGTTTTCCAGGACGTCCGGCCCCCATTTATACCCACGGCCATTAACCATAGTCTCTTCACCCTTTCGATCGCGCCCCACACCACAATAAATGCACCCTGGACGACGCATACAGAGAGGATGTCCAGCGGCGCTCCAATGGAGTTCGGCGTGCATCATGTGGAGACCCACATGAGGAAGACGGACCTCACGGTGATGTACACCAACGACCCAGGCATGGTGGAGGACTCCATCGACACCATGGAGCGGCTGCTTGATGCGGATGACAAGTACAAAGTGGTCGGCTTCGACCTCGCTTACACCGGCGGTCGTGCCGGGCATGATCAGAAGGTTACCATCGCCCAGTTGTGTGTCGTCCATCACGTCCTCCTCTACCACTACTGCCTGGCCACAGTGCCTTGCGAGTGTTTCACCAGGTTTGTCAACAGCCCCAACTACAGGTTCGCTACGGTGGACACCACCAACGATTCAAAGGTGCTCAAGACTTCAGGCTTGGCCTGCCAGAAGCTTGTCGACATCCGCCACCACTACAGGGTCTGGGGCCGCAAGAAGGACATGGACTCCCATGTTGACCTGGCTGAGGCCATCATCGACCCCTACTACACTGACATGAAGGCTGAGTGCAACAAGAACAAGCCTGTCTGGCACAGGGGCTGGGTGAAGAAACTGGATGAATATCACCTCCAGACCGCGGCCAAGCAAGCGTACACATGCTACGAGATGTTCAGGCGGATCGTTGACATGAGGAAGTGCCTCCTACCTGAAGACAACGAGGGATCAAGCCACAAGCAGAGTGCTGGCGGCAAGCGTCACAAGAAGTAGATGATTTGATGATCGTTTCTTAATTCTCATACTCCCTCTATGCAGAAATATTCGTAGTTTTAGAGGGATAAGTTTATTATGCATGTAATAGTTTATTAAGGTGTGCGCCAATGTTATGTGTGTATTGGATGCTTAATTTGGTTATGCAATCATGTTCTTCTAAACAGAGCATAGATGTTTGTGGGCAGATAGAGCAAATCACAGCGCATACGGAATAAACAACCAAAACCATCGGTGATGATTTCATCAGTCCCTGACAGTTCTTTATCCGGAACCGTTTGCCCACAACACATCTGAGTGGCCTGCGTACATCACACACATCTTGATCTGAGAAACCGTTTGTGTTATTTTTGCTTATCGCACACAGTTCATCCCGGTGGCCTGTATGTCGTCTATCACACACATCTTGATCTATGTAACCATTTATGTTATTTTACCTCATCACAAATGGTTCATCCGAGTGACCTGTATGCCGTCTATCGCACACGTGATCATCTGGACAATCGTTTGTGTTCTGCTTGATCAGCGCAAACAGTTTATCGGGGTGAACTGTATGCCGTACATCGCACACACCTGTATTTTTATAAGCGTTTGTGTTATATTCTCCAATCTTAAACAGTTTATCTAGGCCAACTGTTTGCCAAACATCGCACACGCAACTATTTTTTAGATCGTATTTGATGGATACGCCATCGCACACAGTTTACGTCATTAGCGACGGAGCTATAACTATACCGTTTGCGATTTGGTCATCGCACACAGTTTTGTCGAAGGGTCTCTGATTGATGTGTCGCGTTAGCAGCATCCTGCAGTAGTGTGGCCACAACCCATCAGGGCGTGCCCAAGGGGGCCTGGCGCGCCCTGGTGGGTTGTGCCCACCTGGGAGGCCCCCTCTGGTACTTTTCAGCTCCAGTATTTTTTATTAAATGCAAAAATAATCTCCGTAAAATTTCAGCTTCATTGGAGTTGTGCACAATAGGTATCTCTGACGTGCTTTTCTTGGGTCCAGAATTCCAGCTGCCGGTATTCTCCCTCTTTGTGTAAACCTTGCATATTATGAGAGAAAAGGCATTAGAATCACTCCCCAAAGCATTATTATTCCACAAAACAAAGTAAATAACAGTAGGAAATCATGATGCAAAATGGACGTATCAACTCCCCCAAGCTTAGACCTCGCTTGTCGTCAAGCGAAAGCCGGTATTGAAAAGCATGTACACATGGTTTGAGAGAGAGGTGTCGATAAAAACAAAATACGGACATAGAAGCATCACGCTTATTAACATAACAGCAACAAACTCTAACATAAAGACTTATTTCAATACATTTTTATCATAAAGCTTCTCATGAACAAGTAACAATTCATCACAACATAGAAGTATGAAGCATAAACCTTATTGGGAACCAACAAACTATGTTCTCAGTCAACTTTGCAACTACAATTCATCATATTTTCAGGAAGGGTCTCATGTAGGAGCCTTTTAGCAAGTCCACATACTCAACCATCATTTAGTCTTCTATGATTGCTAACGCTCACGGCATACCAATGAACAAAAAGTTTCAACCGGACACGTAGGAAGATAGGGGCTTATAGTTTTGCCTCCCAACTCACTCACCTCAAGGGTGATGTCAACAATAATAACTCATGCCCACCCATATCCAACTGGATATATGTGCCTAGTGTTGGAAATATGCCCTAGAGGCAATAATAAATTGGTTATTATTATATTTCCTTGTTAATGATAATTGTTTATTATCCATGCTATAATTGTATTGATTGGAAACTCAAATACATGTGTGGGTACATAGACAACACTGTGTCCCTAGTAAGCCTCTAGTTGACTAGCTCGTTGATCAAAGATGGTTAAGGTTTCCTAGCCATTGACATGAGATGTCATTTGATAACGGGATCACATCATTAGGAGAATGATGTGATGGACAAGACCCAAACTGTAAACGTAGCATTTGATCGTGTCAGTTTATTGCTATTGTTTTCTGCATGTCAAGTATCTGTTCCTTTGACCATGAGATCATGCAACTCACTAACACCGGAGGAATACCTTGTGTGTATCAAACGTCGCAACGTAACTGGGTGACTATAAAGGTGCTCTACAGGTATCTCCGAGGGTGTCTGTTGGGTTGGCATGGATCAAGACTGGGATTTGTTACTCCGTATGACGGAGAGGTATCTCAGGGCCCACTCGGTAATACAACATCACAATGAGCCTTGCAAGCAATGTGACTAAAGTGTTAGCCACGAGATCTTGTATTACGGAACGAGTAAAGAGACTTGCCGGTAACGAGATTGAACTAGGTATAGTGATACCGACGATCGAATCTCGGGCAAGTAACATACCGAAGAACAAAGGGAACAGCATACGGGATTAACTGAATCCTTGACATAGAGGTTCGACCGATAAAGATCTTCGTAGAATATGTAGGAGCCAATATGGGCATCCAGGTCCCGCTATTGGTTATTGGCCGTAGAGGTGTCTCGGTCATGTCTACATAGTTCTCGAACCCGCAGGGTCTACACACTTAACGTTTGGTGACGATTAGTATAATTGAGTTATTATGTTGGTGACCGAAAGTTGTTCGGAGTCCCGGATAAGATCCCGGACATGACGAGGATCTCCGGAATAGTCCGGAGGTAAAGATTGATATATGTGATAATAGTGTTTTGATCTCTGGAAGGGTTCCGGAATTCACCGGAAGGGGTTCCGGATGTTTACCGAAGTGTTCGGGTGCAGCAACACTTTATATGAGCCAAAGGGATAAAGCCCACATGGTATTGGAAAGTGCAAAAGTAGTTTTGCTGCCGCGTAAGCGGTACTACCGCTTGGTGAAGCGGTACTACCGCCGGAGCGGTACTACCGCTTGTGTGAAGCGGTACTACCGCCCAAGCGGTACTACCGCTTGTGTGAAGCGGTACTACCGCTTGTGCGCGGCTGTGCACGGTTCGGCAGGGATCCGAGTTGGACTCTTTCCCTGCGGGCCAAACCGACCTTGTGCGGGCAAAACCGACCTGGAGGAGGCTTTTACTCCAAGTTTAGACCCCAAGGCTCAACATATAAATAGAGGGGCAGGGCTAGCACACGGGATACATCAGGATTCCCCAAGCCGTGTGCCGGCAACCCTAGCCCTCTAGTTCCTCCGTCATAATCTCCGTAGCGCTTGGCGAAGCCCTGCAGAGATTGTTCCTCACCACCATCACCACGCCGTCGTGCTGCTGGAACTCAACCACTACTTCACCATCGCTCGCTGGATCGAGGAGGTGAAGGCGTCATCAAGCCGTACGTGTGTTGAACGCGGAGGTGCCGTCCGTTCGGCACTAGATCGGAAGGATCGTGATTGGATCACGGGACGCTCGGCGATTTGGATCGCGAAGACGTTCGACTACATCAACCGCGTTTATTAACGCTTCCGCTTAGCGATCTACAAGGGTATGTAGATTCACTCTCCCTCTCGTAGATGCTCATCACCATGGATAGATCTTATGTGTGCGTAGGAAAATTTTTGTTTCCCATGCAACGTTCCCCAACAGTGGTATCAGAGCCAGGTCTATGCGTAGATGAGATCTCGAGTAGAACACAAACGAGTTGTGGGCGTGGGTGTATACATATTGCTTGCCGTTACTAGTTGATATTTGATTCGGCTGTACTGTGAGATGAAGCGGCCCGGACCGACATTACGCGTACACTTACGCGAGACAGGTTCCTTCAACTAACATGTAACTTCGTTGCATAAAGATGGCTAGCGGGTGTCTGTCTCTCTCACTTTAGTTGAATCGATTTCAATGAAGAGGGTTCTTTTAGAAGATCAAAAAGCAATCACTACACCACGTTGTGGTTTTGCGTAGGTAAGAACGGTTCTTGCAAACCCGTAGCAGCCACGTAAAATTTGCAACAACAATTAGAGGACGTCTAACTTGTTTTTGCAGGGTATGTTGTGATGTGATATGGCCAATTACATGATGAGATATATGTGATGTATGAGATGATCATGTTTTGTATAGAATATCACGACTTGCATGTCGATGAGTACGGCAACTGGCAGGAGCCATAGAGTTGTCTTTAATTATTGTATGACCTGCGTGTCAATCATTAAGCGCTATGTAATGCTTTACTTTATCGCTAAACGTTAGCTATAGTCGTGGAAGCAACAGTCGGCGCGACAACCTTATGGCGACACGTTGATGGAGATCAAGATGATGGAGATCATGGTGTCATGCCGGTGACGATGGAGATCATGCCGGTGCTTTGGAGATGGAGATCAAAAGCACAAGTTCATGGCCATATCATGTCACTTATGATTTGCATGTGATGTTAATCCTTTTATGCATCTTATTTTGCTTAGGACGACGGTAGCATTATAAGGTGATCCCTCACTTAAATTTCAAGATAAATTGTGTTCTCCCCAAGTGTGCACCGTTGCGAAAGTTCGTCGTTTCGAGACACGCCGTGATGATCGGGTGTGATAGACTCTACGTTCGCATACAACGGGTGTAAGCCATGTTACACGTGCGGAACACTCGGGTTAAACTTGACGAGCCTAGCATGTACAGACATGGCCTCGGAACACAAGAGACCGAAAGGTCGAACATGAGTCATATAGTAGATATGATCAACATGAAGATGTTCACCATTGAAACCACCTCAACTCACGTGATGATCGGACTTGAGTTGGTGGATTTGGATCATGTTACACTCGAATGATCGGAGGGATGTCAATTTGAGTGGGAGTTTTTTAAGTAATATGATTAACTAAACTCATTATCTAGAACAATAGTCTAAGTTGTCTTTGCTATATTTATGTTGTAGATCATGGCTCGCGCAGTAGCACCCCTGAATTTTAATGCGTTCCTAGAGAAAGCTAAGTTGAAAGATGATGGAAGTAACTTTGTGGACTGGGCCCGTAATCTAAGGATTATCCTTACGGCTTCCCAGAAGGCTTATGTCCTTGATGCACCGCTTGGTGATCCACCTGCTCCAGTTGAGTCTCTAGACGTTGTGAACGCCTGGCAGGCTCGTTCTGATGATTACTCAATAGTTCAATGTGCAATGTTGTATGGCTTAGAACCGGGACTTCAAAGACGTTTTGAACGTCATGGAGCATATGAGATGTTCCAGGAGTTGAAGTTTATCTTTCAGAAGAATGCCCGGATCGAGAGATATGAGATCTCCGACAAATTCTATGCTTGCAAGATGGAGGAGAACGGGTCTATCAGTGATCACGTGCTCAGAATGTCTGGGTACTCCACCCGTCTGGCTGAGTTAGGGATGCCCCTTCCGCCAGAGGCTATCACTGACAGAGTTCTTCAATCATTGCCACCTAGCTACAAGAGCTTCGTGTTGAACTATAACATGCACGGGATGAACAAGTCAGTCGCCGAGCTGTTTGCGATGCTGAAAGCCGCTGAGTCTGAAATTCAGAAGGAGCATCAAGTGTTGATGGTCAATAAAACCACTAGTTTCAAGAAAAATGGCAAGGGTAAGAAGGGTAACTCCAAGCAGAGTGGCAAAACAGTTGCTCCTCTCGTGAAGAAACCCAAGGCTGGACCCAAACCAGAAACTGTGTGTTTTCATTGCAAGGGTACTGGACACTGGAAGCGGAATTGCCCCAAGTATTTGGCTGACAAGAAGGCGGCCAACAACAAACAAGGTATATATGATATACATGTTATTGATGTGTACCTTACCAACTCTCGTTGTAGTGCCTGGGTATTTGATACCGGTGCGGTTGCTCATATTTGCAACTCAAAACAGGAACTGCGGAATAGACGGAGGCTGGCAAAGGACGAAGTGACGATGCGCGTGGGAAATGGTTCCAAGGTTGATGTGATCACCGTCGGCACGCTCGCTCTTCGATTACCATCGGGATTAGTGATGAACCTGAATAATTGTTATTTAGTGCCTGCGTTAAGCATGAACATTATATCAGGATCTTGTTTATTGCGAGACGGTTACTCATTTAAATCAGAGAATAATGGTTGTTCTATTTACATGAGTAATATCTTTTATGGTCATGCACCCGATGTGAGGGGTTTATTCTTATTGAATCTCGATAGTAATGATACACATGTTCATAACATTGATGCCAAAAGATATAGAATTGATAATGATAATACCACTTTCTTGTGGCACTGCCGTTTAGGTCATATTGGCGTAAAACGCATGAAGAAGCTCCATGCTGATGGACTTTTGGAGTCACTTGATTTTGAATCACTTGACACATGTGAGCCATGCCTCATGGGCAAGATGACTAAAACGCCGTTCTCTGGAACAATGGAACGGGCAAGTGACTTATTGGAAATCATACATACTGATGTGTGCGGTCCGATGAGTATTGAGGCGCGCGGTGGTTATCGTTATTTTCTCACCTTCACTGATGACTTAAGTAGATATGGGTATATTTACTTAATGAAACACAAGTCTGAAACATTTGAAAAGTTCAAACAATTTCAGAGTGAAGTTGAGAATCATTGTAACAAGAAGATTAAATTCCTACGATCTGATCGAGGAGGAGAATATCTGAGTTATGAGTTTGGCAGTCACTTAAGACAGTGTGGAATTGTTTCACAATTGACACCGCCTGGAACACCACAGCGTAATGGTGTGTCCGAACGTCGTAATCGAACCTTGTTGGATATGGTGCGATCTATGATGTCTCTTGCCGATTTGCCACTATCGTTTTGGGGTTATGCATTAGAGACAGCTGCATTCACTTTAAATAGGGCACCATCGAAATCCGTTGAGACGACGCCATATGAACTTTGGTTTGGCAAGAAGCCAAAGCTGTCGTTTCTTAAAGTTTGGGGATGTGATGCTTATGTCAAAAAGCTTCAGCCTGAAAAGCTGGAACCCAAAGCGGAGAAATGCGTCTTCATAGGATACCCAAAAGAGACAGTTGGGTATACCTTCTATCTCAGATCCGAAGGCAAAGTGTTTGTCGCTAAAAACGGAACATTTCTTGAGAAAGAGTTTCTCTCGAAAGAATTGAGTGGGAGGAAGATAGAACTTGATGAGGTTGTTGAACCTTTACTTCAACCTGAGAGTAGCGCAGCGCAGAAAGTTGTTTCTGTGGAGCCTACATTAGCTGAAGAGGAAGTTAATGATGATGATCATGAAGCTTTGGATCAAGTTGCTATCGAACCTCGTAGGTCGACAAGGACGCGTACTACTCCTGAGTGGTACGGCAACCCTGTCTTAAAAATCATGTTGTTAGACAACGATGAACCTACGAGCTATGGAGAAGCGATGATGGGCCCGGATTCCGAGAAGTGGTTAGAGGCCATGAAATCCGAGATGGGATCCATGTATGAAAACAAAGTATGGACTTTGGAAGTATTACCTGAAGGGCGTAAGGCCATTCAGAACAAATGGATCTTTAAGAGGAAGACGGACGCGGACGGTAATGTCACCGTCTATAAAGCTCGACTTGTGGCAAAGGGTTTTTCACAAGTTCAAGGAGTTGACTACGATGAGACCTTCTCACCCGTAGCGATGCTTAAGTCCGTCGGAATCATGTTAGCAATAGCTGCCTTTTTCGATTATGAAATTTGGCAGATGGATGTCAAAACAGCGTTCCTTAACGGTTACCTTAAGGAAGAGTTGTATATGATGCAACCAGAAGGTTTTGTCGATCCAGAGAATGCTGACAAAGTTTGCAAACTCCAGCGATCCATTTATGGACTGGTGCAAGCATCTCGGAGTTGGAATCTTCGTTTTGATGAGGTGATCAAAGCGTTCGAGTTTATACAAGTTTACGGAGAAGCTTGTATTTACAAGAAAGTGAGTGGGAGCTCTATAGCGTTTCTAATATTATATGTGGATGACATATTGCTGATTGGAAACAATATAGAAATGCTGGAAAGCGTAAAGGAATATTTGAACAAGAGTTTTTCAATGAAGGACCTAGGAGAAGCTGCTTTCATATTAGGCATCAAGATCTATAGAGATAGATCGAGACGCTTAATAGGACTTTCACAAAGCACATACCTTGATAAGATTTTGAAGAAGTTCAAAATGGATCAGTCCAAGAAGGGGTTCTTGCCTGTTTTGCAAGGTGTGAAGTTGAGTAAGACTCAATGCCCAGTGACTGCAGAAGATAGAGAAAAGATGAGTGTCATCCCCTATGCTTCAGCCATAGGCTCTATCATGTATGCAATGCTGTGCACAAGACCCGATGTCAGCCTTGCCATAAGTATGGTCGGAAGGTTTCAAAGTGATCCAGGAATGGAACACTGGACGGCGGTCAAGAATATCCTGAAGTACCTGAAAAGGACTAAGGACATGTTTCTCGTTTATGGAGGTGATCAAGAGCTCGTCGTAAAGGGTTACGTCGATGCAAGCTTTGACACTGATCCGGATGACTCTAAGTCGCAAACCGGATACGTATTTATTCTTAATGGGGGTGCGGTTAGCTGGTGCAGTTCCAAGCAAAGCGTGGTAGCAGATTCTACATGCGAAGCGGAGTACATCGCTGCCTCGGAGGCGGCGAAGGAAGGTGTCTGGATGAAGGAGTTCATGACAGATCTTGGAGTAGTGCCTAGTGCACTTAACCCAATGACTCTGTTTTGTGATAATACTGGTGCCATTGCTCTAGCCAAGGAACCAAGATTTCACAAGAGGACCAGACACATAAAGCGACGTTTCAATTCCATCCGCGATTACATCAAGGAGGACGACATAAATATTTGCAAAGTACACACGGATCTAAATGTTGCAGATCCGATGACTAAACCTCTTCCAAAGGCTAAACATGAACAACACCAGAACTGCATGGGTGTTCGATTCACTACAATGTAAATCACATAGTGATGTGAACTAGATTATTGACTCTAGTGCAAGTGGGAGACTGTTGGAAATATGCCCTAGAGGCAATAATAAATTGGTTATTATTATATTTCCTTGTTAATGATAATTGTTTATTATCCATGCTATAATTGTATTGATTGGAAACTCAAATACATGTGTGGGTACATAGACAACACTGTGTCCCTAGTAAGCCTCTAGTTGACTAGCTCGTTGATCAAAGATGGTTAAGGTTTCCTAGCCATTGACATGAGATGTCATTTGATAACGGGATCACATCATTAGGAGAATGATGTGATGGACAAGACCCAAACTGTAAACGTAGCATTTGATCGTGTCAGTTTATTGCTATTGTTTTCTGCATGTCAAGTATCTGTTCCTTTGACCATGAGATCATGCAACTCACTAACACCGGAGGAATACCTTGTGTGTATCAAACGTCGCAACGTAACTGGGTGACTATAAAGGTGCTCTACAGGTATCTCCGAGGGTGTCTGTTGGGTTGGCATGGATCAAGACTGGGATTTGTTACTCCGTATGACGGAGAGGTATCTCAGGGCCCACTCGGTAATACAACATCACAATGAGCCTTGCAAGCAATGTGACTAAAGTGTTAGCCACGAGATCTTGTATTACGGAACGAGTAAAGAGACTTGCCGGTAACGAGATTGAACTAGGTATAGTGATACCGACGATCGAATCTCGGGCAAGTAACATACCGAAGAACAAAGGGAACAGCATACGGGATTAACTGAATCCTTGACATAGAGGTTCGACCGATAAAGATCTTCGTAGAATATGTAGGAGCCAATATGGGCATCCAGGTCCCGCTATTGGTTATTGGCCGTAGAGGTGTCTCGGTCATGTCTACATAGTTCTCGAACCCGCAGGGTCTACACACTTAACGTTTGGTGACGATTAGTATAATTGAGTTATTATGTTGGTGACCGAAAGTTGTTCGGAGTCCCGGATAAGATCCCGGACATGACGAGGATCTCCGGAATAGTCCGGAGGTAAAGATTGATATATGTGATAATAGTGTTTTGATCTCTGGAAGGGTTCCGGAATTCACCGGAAGGGGTTCCGGATGTTTACCGAAGTGTTCGGGTGCAGCAACACTTTATATGAGCCAAAGGGATAAAGCCCACATGGTATTGGAAAGTGCAAAAGTAGTTTTGCTGCCGCGTAAGCGGTACTACCGCTTGGTGAAGCGGTACTACCGCCGGAGCGGTACTACCGCTTGTGTGAAGCGGTACTACCGCCCAAGCGGTACTACCGCTTGTGTGAAGCGGTACTACCGCTTGTGCGCGGCTGTGCACGGTTCGGCAGGGATCCGAGTTGGACTCTTTCCCTGCGGGCCAAACCGACCTTGTGCGGGCAAAACCGACCTGGAGGAGGCTTTTACTCCAAGTTTAGACCCCAAGGCTCAACATATAAATAGAGGGGCAGGGCTAGCACACGGGATACATCAGGATTCCCCAAGACGTGTGCCGGCAACCCTAGCCCTCTAGTTCCTCCGTCATAATCTCCGTAGCGCTTGGCGAAGCCCTGCAGAGATTGTTCCTCACCACCATCACCACGCCGTCGTGCTGCTGGAACTCAACCACTACTTCACCATCGCTCGCTGGATCGAGGAGGTGAAGGCGTCATCAAGCCGTACGTGTGTTGAACGCGGAGGTGCCGTCCGTTCGGCACTAGATCGGAAGGATCGTGATTGGATCACGGGACGCTCGGCGATTTGGATCGCGAAGACGTTCGACTACATCAACCGCGTTTATTAACGCTTCCGCTTAGCGATCTACAAGGGTATGTAGATTCACTCTCCCTCTCGTAGATGCTCATCACCATGGATAGATCTTATGTGTGCGTAGGAAAATTTTTGTTTCCCATGCAACGTTCCCCAACACCTAGATCTTTCCTCACCACATGATGCTTGCAAAAGAAAAAGTAAAAAGGAATAGGGAAGAATACTTTGACTCTTGCATAAAAGTAAGTGCATAAAAGTAAAAGATAGGCCCTTCGCAGAGGGAAGCAGAGGTTGTCATGCGCTTATTGGTTTGTATGGCCAATCCCTTAATGTAAAAGAACGTCACGCTATATTGCCCCCTATGATAGCAACCTTTATTATGCAGTCCGTCGCTTTTATTACTTTGCCATCATAAGTTCGTATAATGCTTAATTTTCTCTTACACTAATTGATCAAAACACTTTTAGAAGAAATTTTTATTGCCTTGTTGCACCGATGACAACTTACTTGAAGGATCTTTCTCGATCCATAGGTAGGTATGGTGGACATTCAAAGAAATAATTTGGGTTTGGGTTTTTGGATGCACAAGTAGTGTCTCTACTTAGTGCGGAATTTTGGCTAGCAAAGATATTAAGCAAGCACCACATGTTAAAGGATCTATGACAATATAACTTCTATGTGGATATGAACAAACATAAATCATTACATTGTCTTCCTCGTCCAACGTCAACAATTTTGACATATAATATTTGATGGGGGCTCACAATCATAAAAGATGTCCAAGATAGTGTATTTGCATGTGAATCTTCTCTTCCTTTATTAATTCTTTCATGAATTGCATCATTGACCAATGCTATGTTTGTCAATCTCCAATAAATTTTACTACTTATACTTTTCCTTATGTGATGTCATTACTCACCATAAGATTAGCATATGATTCTTTTCACTTGTTTTTCTTTTCTTTATTTTGATTGCAACAAGAAGGTAGAGAGGCAAAAACTCAAACTAAACTTTATTATATGACTCTCACTCGATTACATAGATAGATATGCCACGAAACTAACACACGAAAATAGATCATACTAAACTTTTATTCAACTAAAGCAAAGGGAAACTAAAGATAGAACTAATATAGGTAAAGGTGGATAAAAGTGGTGCTTATGCGATACCGGGGCACCTCCCCCAAGCTTGGCTCAAGCCAAGGGGAGTGACCATACCCATGAGCTCAAGTCTCCTTTGGTGGTGGTGATGAAGAAGGTGGAGGTGTTGATGTAGGTGGTGGTGATGATGTAGTAAGCTTGTCCTCCATCTTCCAGGGTAAGGGCTCCCCATCAAAGGTTGACGCGAGAGTCCCCTGAGTCCTGCAACTGGTAGCTAAACTCGTACCTTTAAATCTCGCTTCATATTCGAAGACTTGGTTTTGAAAATCACAAACTTGGCTCTGCAGAAATTTAATTTGCTCGTTGAGGGTGGAGATGATGTCCTTCACAGACCGGCCATCCATAGTCTGATCACGGGTGAATTCCGAGATCATGGAGTGATTGGAACTAAGTCCACGCTCCACCATCTTCTAGCACTTGAAGATTTCCTGTTCCACCGCCTCGAGCCTAGCCTCCACGCTTCCGGTCTTCTTGGGTCCCTGAACATCGCGGATGTGGAGCACCCCCTCACGCATCTCAATGGCTTGAGGATGCTTCATCACCTCCGGCAAGTACGGGTTGATGACCTTCTCGAAGAACTTGTCCTTGGAGGAGCTTGGTGGAGCCATGGAGATCTAGATCTGACGGGAAAACAGCAAGAAACAAGAACAGAGGATTATTCTGCGATGCGGTCATCAAAATAGTCGGGGGTATATATAGAGAAATTTTATTCTTGGGAAACAAGTATATGGAAGGAAAACGGAGTCGGGCAGGCATCCGAGGTGGGCACAACCCACCAGGGCGCGCCCTGGTGTATCGTGCTCGCCTCGATCACCTTCCGGTTTATTTCTTTACTTCCAAAATTCTAAAATATTCCAAAACTGACAAAAAATATTTTTGCGGATTTTTCGGAGTCCGTTTACTTACCGTATCACGTACCTCCTATTTTTAAGTATTCTGGAGTGTTCCGGAAGGTTTCTTTTATGTGTTCCTCCGGTGTCATGGTTTGGATAACATTGCTTTCAACGTTAATAGGCGTACCTGAGATATAGTGCTTAATTCTTTGTCCATTGACCACCTTCGGGTTAGTACCTTCGGCGTTATTAATCTTGATAGCTCCAGAACTATAAACCTTTTCGATAATATATGGTCCTTCCCATTTTGAGATAAGCTTTCCTGCAAAAAATCTTAAACGAGAGTTGAACAAAAGAACATAATCTCCTATTTTGATTTCCCGCTTTTGGATTCTTTTGTCATGCCATCTTTTTACTTTTTCTTTGATTAGCTTGGCATTTTCATAGGCTTGGGTTCTCCATTCATCTAGTGAGCTAATATCAAATAGCCTCTTCTCACCGGCAAGTTTGAAATCATAGTTGAGTGCTACTTCTTGACCTTGCGTTGGTTTTCCCTTGAAGAGGAAAGGTTGATGTAGCAAAGTAGATAAGTATTTCCCTCAGTTGTTGAGAACCAAGGTATCAATCCAGTAGGAGATACAAGCAAGTCCCCAATCTTCGCACCTACACAAACAATCAAACACTTGCACCCAACGCTATAAAGGGGTTGTCAATCCCTTCACGGTTACTTGCAAGGATGAGATCTAATAGAGATAGATATAGAAGATTACTAAAATGAAAAGTAAAACAAAAGTAATAAGATTGCAGCAAAGTATTTTTAGTATTTTTGGTTTATAGATCTGAAAATATAATATGGAAAATAGACCCGGGGGCCATAGGTTTCACTAGAGGCTTCTCTCTTGAAGGAAAATAATACGGTGGGTGAACAAATTACTGTCGAGCAATTGATAGAAAAGCGCATACTTATGAAGATATCCAAGGCAATGATTATGCATATAGGCATCACGTCCGGGTCAAGTAGACCGAAACGATTCTGCATCTACTACTATTACTCCACACATCGACCGACTCCTGCCTGCATCTAGAGTATTAAGTTCATGAAGAACAGAGTAACGTATTAGGTAAGATGTCATGATGTAGAGGGATAAACTCAAGTAATATGATGAAAACCCCATCCTTTTATCCTCAATGGCAAAAATACAAATACGTGCCTCGCTACCCCTACTTTGTCACTGGGTGAGGACACCGCAAGATTGAAACCAAAACTAAGCACTTCTCCCATTGCAAGAATTACCAATCTAGTTCGCCAAACCAAACCAATAACTCGAAGAGACTTGCAAAGATATGAAATCATGCATATAAGAATTCAGAGAAGATTCAAATAATATTCATAGATAATCTGATCATAAACCCACAATTCATCGGATCTCGACAAACACACCGCAAAAGAGTATTACATCGGATAGATCTCCATGAAGATCATGAAGAACATGGTATTGAAGAACATAGAGAGAAGAAGCCATCTAGCTGCTAGCTATGGACCCGAAGGTCCATGGTGAACTACTCACGCATCATCGGAAGGGCAATGGAGTTGATGTAGATGCCCTCCGTGATCGAATCTCCCTCCGGCAGATTACCGGAAAAGGCTCCAAGATGGGATCTCACGGGACCAGAGGGTTCCGGCGGCGGTAAAGTATTTTCGTGGCTCTCTCTGGTATTGGGGAAATATTTGGGAATTTATAGGCCGAAGAATAGGGTTAGGAGGCCTGCTGGGGGGCCACAAGCCAGGGGGCGCACCCAGGTGGCTTGTCGCCTCCCGGCAGGTATCCTGCCTTCATCTCCAAGTCTGCCAGGTTTCTTCTGGTCCAAGAAAAATCATTCCGAAGATTTTATTCCGTTTGGACTCCGTTTAATATTCCTTATCTGCAATACTCAAAATTAAGGAAAAAACAGAAACTGGCACTAGGCACTAGGTTAATAGGTTAGTCCCAAAAATAATATAAAATAGCATATTAATGCATAAAAAACATCCAAAACAGATAATATAATAGCATGGAACAATCAAAAATTATAGATACGTTGGAGACGTATCAAGCATCCCCAAGCTTAATTCATGCTCGTCCTCGAGTAGGTAAATGATAAAAACAGAATTTTTGATGTGGAATGCTACCTAACATATTTATCCATGTAATATTCTTTATTGTGGCATGAATGTTCAAATCCATAAAATTCAAAACAAAAGCTCAATATTGACATAAAAACAGTAATTCTTCAAGCATACTAACAAGCAATTGTGTCCTTTCAAAATAACATGGCCTTAGAAAGTTTATCCCTACAAAATCATATGGTCTGGCTATGCTCCATCTTCCCCACACAAAGTATCTAAATCATGCACACTCCCGATGACAAGTCAAGCAATTGTTTCACCCATTTTATGTTCTCAAACCTTTTCAACTTTCACGCAATACATGAGCGTGAGCCATGGATATAGCACTATAGGTGGAATAGAATATGGTGGAGGTTGTGTGGAAAAGGAGAAGATAGTCTCACATCAACTAGGCGTATCAACGGGCTATGGAGATGCCCATCAATAGATATCAATGTGAGTGAGTAGGGATTGCCATGCAACGGATGCACTAGAGCTATAAGTGTATGAAAGCTCGAAAAGAAACTAAGTGGGTGTGCATCCAACTTGCTTGCTCACGAAGACCTAGGGCAATTTGAGGAAGCCCATCATTGGAATATACAAGCCAAGTTATATAATGAAATATTCCCACTAGTATATGAAAGTGACAAATATAGGAGACTCTCTATCATGAAGATCAAGGTGCTACTTTGAAGCACAAGTGTGGAAAAAAGATAGTAACATTTTCCCTTCTCTCTTTTCTCTCATTTTTTTTATTTTGGTGGGCATCTTTGGCCTCTTTTTTTTATTTGGGCTTCATGGGCCTCTTTTATTATTTGTAAATTCCGAAGACTCATCCCTACTTTTGAGGGAATCATAGCTTCCATCATCCTTTCCTCACATGGGACAATGCTCTAATAATGATGATCATCACACTTTTATTTACTTACAACTCGATACCTACAACAAGATATGACTCTATATGAATGCTTCCGGTGGAGTACCGGGATGTGCAACGATCTAGTATAGCAAATGACATCAAAAAACGGACAAGCCATGAAAACATCATGCTAGCTGTCTTACGATCATGCAAAGCAATATGACAATGATGGTGCGTGTCATAAAAAAACGGAACGGTTGAAGTTGCATGGCAATATATCTCGGAATGGCTATGGAAATGCCATAATAGGAAGGTATGGTGGCTGTTTTGAGGAAGGGTATATGGTGGCTGTTTTGAGGAAGGTGGGTTTAATGCACTGGTGAAAGTTGCGTGGTACTAGAGAGGCTAGCAATGGTGGAAGGGTGAGAGTGCGTATAATCCATGGACTCACATTAGTCATAAAGAACTCACATACTTATTGTAAAAATCTATTAGTTATCGAAGCAAAGTGTTAGATGCATGCTCCTAGGGGAGAGGTTGGTAGGAGTTAACCATCGCGCGCTCCCGACCCTCACACAAAGGATGACAATCATTAAACAAATCATGCTCCGACTTCGTTACATAACTGTTCACCATACGTGCATGCTACGGGAATCACAAACTTTAACACAAGTATTTTTACCATTCCACAATTACTCACTAGCATGACTCTAACATCACCATCTTTACATCTCAAAACTATATGCAAGGAATCCAACTTCTCATAGTATTCAATGCACTTTATATGAAAGTTTTTATTATATCCCTCTTGGATGCCCATTATATTAGGACTAAATTCATAACCTAAACCAATTACCATGCTGTTTAAAGACTCTCAAAATAATATAAGTGAGGTACGAGAGTTCAATTATTTCTATAAAATAAACACCGCCATGCTCTAAAAAGATATAAGTGAAGCACTAGAGCAACATTGCCTAGCTCAAAAGATATAAGTGAAGCACATAGAGTATTCTAATAAATTCACAATTAGTGTGTGTCCCTCTCAAAATATGTGTGCAGCAAGTATGATTGTGGCAAACTAAAAAGCAAAGACTCATATCATACAAGACGCTCCAAGCAAAACACATATCATGTGGTGAATAAAAATATAGCCTCAAGTAAATTTACCGATGGATTAAAGACGAAAGAGGGGATGCCTCCCGGGGCATCCCCAAGCTTAGGCTCTTTGGTATCCTTGAATATGTCTTGGGGTGCCTTGGGCATCCCCAAGCTTAGGCTCTTGCCACTCCTTATTCCATAGTCCATCAAATCTTTACCCAAAACTTGAAAACTTCACAACACAAAACTCAACAGAAAACTCGTGAGATCCGTTAGTATAAGAAAAATAAATCACCACTTTAGGTACTGTTGTTAACTCATTATTTATTTATATTGGTGTAATATCTACTGTATTCTAACTTCTCCATGGTTCATACCCCCCGATACAGCCCATAGATACATCAAAATAAGCAAACAACACAAAGAAAACAGAATTTGTCGAAAACAGAACAGTCTGTAGCAATCTATAAACTTCGAATACTTATGTAACTCCAAAAATTCTGAAAACTTAGGAAAATAAGGGAAATTTGTATATAAATCTTGTGTAAAAAATTCAGATCCAATTGACTCTCTGGTGAATTTATAAAATTCCTGGACTGAGCGCAAAAGTTTCTGTTTTTCAGCAAAACCAAATCAACAATCACCGTAAACCATCCCAAAGGTCTTACTTGGCACAAACACTAATTAAAACAATAAAACACAATTACTACAGAGGTAATAATGTTCAAAACACTCAAGAACAGAAGCAAAAAACAGAAACATAAAATAAAATTGGGTTGCCTCCCAACAAGCGCTATTGTTTAACGCCCTTAGCTAGGCATAACGCAATAGATCTAGGTATTGTCATATTTGGTATGCAATCCATAAGTAGCTCTCATAATAGATTCATAAGGTAATTTAATTTTCTTTCTAGGAAAGTGTTACATGCCTTTCCTTAACGGAAATTGGAATCTAATGTTTCCTTCTTTCATATCAATAATTGCACCGATCGTTCTAAGGAAAGGTCTACCAAGAATAATAGGGCATGTAGGATTGCAATCTATATCAAGAACAATGAAATCTACGGGCACATAATTACTATTTGCAACAATAAGAACATCATTAATCCTTCCCATAGGTTTCTTAATAGTGGAATCCGCTAGATGCAAATTTAAAGAGCAATCATCAAGATCATGGAAACCTAGCACATCACATAAAGTTTTCGGAATCGTGGAAACGCTAGCACCCAAATCACACAAAGCATGGAACTCATAATCTTTAATTTTAATCTTAATAGTAGGTTCCCACTCATCATAAAGCTTTCTAGGTATGGAAACTTCCAACTCAAGTTTTTCTTCAAAAGATTTCATCATAGCATCAACGATATGTTTAGTAAAAGCTTTATTTTGATTATAAGCATGCGGAGAATTCAACATGGATTGCAACAAGGAAATACAATCAATCAAAGAACAACTATCATAATTAAAGTCCTTGAAATCCAAAAGAGTGGGTTCATTGCTATTTAAAGTTTTGACCTCTTCAATCCCACTTTTATCAATCTTAGCATTAAGATCTATAAACTCTGAATCATTGGGACGCCTTTTAAATAAATTTGACTTATATCCAGTTCCATCTTTATCAAGATTTGTATTATAAACAAAGATTCAATAGGAGTCACATCAATCACTTTAAGATCTTCATCAGTATTATCACGAGAACACACCTTTTCAAGCCATTCACGCTTTGCACGCATTCTAGCGGTTCTTTCCTTACACTCATCAATAGAAGTTCTCATAGCTTTTAAAGACTCATTAATATCACGCTTAGGTGGAGTAGATCTAATTTTCGAAGAATCAATCTCAAGAGAAATTCTATCAACGTTCCTAGCCAAATCATCAATCTTGAGCAATTTTTCTTCAATCATAGCATTGAAAACCTTTTGCGAACTAATAAATTCTTTAATATTATTCTCAAGATCAGAGGGCATCTTATTATAATTTCCATAGGAATTGTTGTAGGAATTACCATAATTATTAGAGGAATTACTAGGAAACGGCCTAGGGTTGAAATTACCTCTATACGCGTTATTACCAAAATTGTTCCTACCAACAAAATTCACATCCATAGATTCATTATTATTTCCAATCAAAGAAGACAAAGGCATATCATTAGGATCAATAGGAGCACTCTTACTAGCAAACAATTTCATTAATTCATCCATCTTTTCACTCAAAGTGTTTATTTCTTCAATAGCATGCACTTTTTTACTTGTAGGAGATCTTTCGGTATGCCATTGAGAGTAATTTGCCATAATATTATCTAGGAGTTTAGTAGCTTCTCCTAATGTGATTTCCATAAAAGTACCACCCGCGGCGGAATCTAAAAGATTTCTAGAAGCAAAATTCAATCCCGCATAAAAAAATTGTATAATCATCCATAAACTCAAACCATGTGCGGGGCAATTTCTAATCATTAGTTTCATCCTCTCCCAAGATTGTGCAACATGCTATTGATCAAGTTGCTTAAAATTCATTATATCGTTCCTAAGGGAGATGATCTTAGCGGGCGGAAAGTACTTGGAAATAAAAGCATCTTTACACTTATTCCATGAATCAATACTATTTTTAGGCAAAGATGAAAACCAAGTTTTAGCACGATCTCGTAGTGAGAACGAAAATAGCTTCAATTTAACAATATCATTATCCACATCTTTCTTCTTTTGCATATCACACAACTCAACGAAAGTATTTAGATGGAATGCGGCATCTTCATTAGGAAGGCCGGAAAATTGTTCTTTCATAACAAGATTAAGCAAAGCGGCATTAATTTCATAAGATTCCGCACTAGTGGCGGGAGCAATCGGAGTAATAATAAAATCATTAGTATTAGTATTGGAAAAGTCACACAACTTGGTAGTCTCTTGATTCATCGTGACAAAGCAAGCAATCTAGCACACAAGCAAACAAAAGGCAAATGAAAAGACGAATGGAAGAAGGGCGAATAAAAAGGCAAAATCTTTTTGGTATTTTTCTGAAAATCGTTTTAGAAGTGAGGGAGAGGAAAATGAGAGGCAAATGGAAAATAATGTAAATGCAAGAGATGAGTTTGTGATGGGTACTTGGTAGGCTTGATGTAGATCTCCCCGGCAACGGCGCCAGAAATCCTTCTTGCTACTTCTTGAGCTTGCGTTGGTTTTCCCTTGAAGAGGAAAGGGTGATGCAGCAAAGTAGATAAGTATTTCCCTCAGTTATTGAGAACCATTGTATCAATCCAGTAGGAGATACAAGCAAGTCCCCAATCTTTGCACCTACACAAACAATCAAACACTTGCACCCAACGCTATAAAGGGGTTGTCAATCCCTTCACGGTTACTTGCAAGGATGAGATCTGATAGAGATAGATATAGAAGATTACTAAAACAAAAAGTAAAACAAAAGTAAAAAGATTGCAGCAAAGTATTTTTGGTATTTTTGGTTTATAGATCTGAAAATATAATATGGAAAATAGACCCGGGGGCCATAGGTTTCACTAGAGGCTTCTCTCTTGAAGGAAAATAATACGGTGGGTGAACAAATTACTGTCGAGCAATTGATAGAAAAGCGCATAGTTATGACGATGTCCAAGGCAATGATTATGCATATAGGCATCACGTCCGTGTCAAGTAGACCGAAACGATTCTGCATCTACTACTATTACACCACACATCGACCGACTCCTGCCTGCATCTAGAGTATTAAGTCCCTAAAGAACAGATTAACGCATTAAGTAAGATGACATGATGTAGAGGGATAAACTCAAGCAATATGATGAAAACCCCATCTTTTTACCCTTGATGGCAACAATACAAATACGTGCCTCGCTACCCCTACTTTGTCACAGGGTGAGGACACCGCAAGATTGAACCCAAAACTAAGCACTTCTCCCATTGCAAGAATTACCAATCTAGTTGGCCAAACCAAACCAATAACTCGAAGAGACTTGCAAAGATATGAAATCATGCATATAAGAATTCAGAGAAGATTCAAATAATGTTCATAGATAATCTGATCATAAACCCACAATTCATCGGATCTCGACAAACACACCGCAAAAGAGTATTACATCGGATAGATCTCCATGAAGATCATGAAGAACATGGTATTGAAGAACATAGAGAGAGAAGAAGCCATCTAGCTACTAGATATGGACCCGAAGGTCCGTGGTGAACTACTCACACATCATCAGAAGGGCAATGGAGTTGATGTAGATGCCCTCCGTGATCGAATCCCCCTCCGGCAGATTACCGGAAAAGGCTCCAAGATGGGATCTCACGGGAAAATAGGGTTCCGGCGGCGGAAAAGTATTTTCGTGGCTCTCTCTGGTATTGGGGGAATATTTGGGAATTTATAGGCCGAAGAATAGGGTTAGGAGGCCTGCTGGGGGGCCACAAGCCAGGGGGGCGCGCCCAGGTGGCTTGTCGCCTCCCGGCAGGTCTCCTGCCTTTATCTCCAAGTCTGGAAGGTTTCTTCTGGTCCAAGAAAAATCATTCCGAAGATTTTATTCCGTTTGGACTCCATTTAATATTCCTTATTTGCAATACTCAAAAACAAGGAAAAAACAGAAACTGGCACTAGGCACTAGGTTAATAGGTTAGTCCCAAAAATAATATAAAATAGCATATTAATGCATATAAAACATCCAAACCAGATAATATAATAGCATGGAACAATCAAAAATTATAGATACGTTGGAGACGTATCATTGAGTTCTTTAATTGATCAAAATACTTTGTGTTCTAGTTCTAGAGGCAAATGACAAGCTTTCCCATACACCATTTTATATGGAGACATACCCATAGGATTTTTATAAGCTGTTCTATAGGCCCAAAGCGCATCATCTAATTTCTTAGACCAATTCTTACGAGACCTATTGACAGTTATTTGTAATATTCATTTTATTTCTCTATTGCTAAGTTCAACTTGACCACTAGATTGAGGATGATAGGGTGATGCAATTCTATGGTTAAAATCATATTTAGCAAGCATCTTACGGAAAGCACCATGAATAAAGTGTGAACCACCATCGGTCATTAAATATCTAGGACTCCAAACCTCGGGAAGATAACCTCTTTAAGCATTTTAATGGAGGTGTGGTGATCAGCACTACTAGTTGGAATAGCTTCTACCCATTTAGTGACATAATCAACCGCAACTAAAATATGAGTGTACCCGTTAGAGGAAGGAAAAGGCCCCATATAATCAAAACCCAAATGTCAAATGGTTCGACAACAAGTGAATAGTTCATAAGCATTTCCTGACGCTTACCGTTATTACCAATTCTTTGACATTCATCACAAGACAAGACAAACTTACGGGCATCCTTGAAGAGAGTAGGCCAATAAAAACCAGATTACAATACCTTATGAGCAGTTCTATCTCCCGCATGATGTCCTCCGTAAGCTTCGGAATGACATTTCCGTAGGATTTGTTCCTGCTCATGCTCAGGTACACAACATCTAATAATACGATCTACTCATTCTTTATAAAGGTGTGGGTCATCCCAAAAGTAATGTCTCAAGTCATAGAATTTTTTTCTCTTTTGTTGATAAGTGAAGCTAGGTGGTATATATTTAGCGACAATATAATTAGCATAATCAGCATACCAAGGTGTGTTTTGTGAGACACTTATTGCAGCTAGCTGTTCGTCAGGGAAACTATCATCAATAGGTAGTGGGTCATCAAGAATATTTTCTAACCTAGACAAGTTGTCAGCTACGGGGTTCTCAGCTCCTTTCCTATCAACGATGTGTAAATCAAATTCTTGGAGCAAAAGAACCCACCTAATGAGTCTAGGTTTAGCATCTTTCTTTTCCATAAGGTATTTTATAGCAGCATGATCGGTGTGAACAATAACTTTGGAGTCAACAATATAGGATCTAAATTTATCACAAGCAAACACAACTGCTAAAAATTCTTTTTCAGTAGTAGCATAGTTTCGTTGGGCATTGTCTAGAGTTTTACTAGCATAATGGATAACATTCAATTTCTTATCAACTCTTTGTCCTAGGACAACACCAACAGCATAATCACTAGCATCACACATAATTTCAAAAGGCAAATTCCAATCAGGTGGTTGAACGATAGGTGCAGAGGTTAAGGCTTTCTTGAGTGTTTCAAAGGCTTCCACACAATCATCATCAAAAACAAAAGGAATATACTTTTGCAAAAGATTAGTAAGAGGCCTAGAAATTTTAGAGAATTCTTTAATGAACCTCCTATAAAAACCAGCATGACCAAGGAAACTTCGAATACCTTTAATATCTTTAGGACATGACATTTTCTCAATTGCGTCAACTTTAGCTTTATCCACCTCAATACCTCGTTCAGATATTTTATGCCCCATGGCAATGCCTTCATTAACCATAAAGTGGAACTTCTCCCAATTCAAGACGAGATTAGTTTGTTCACATCTCTGCAAAACTCGATCAAGGTTGCTTAAGCAATCATCAAAAGAAGTTTCGTAAACGGAGAAATCATCCATGAAAACCTCCACAATCTTTTCACAAAAATCAGAGAATATAGCAGTCATACATCTTTGAAAGGTAGCAGGTGCACTGCATAAACCAAAAGGCATACGTCTATAAGCATAGGTTCCAAAAGGGCAAGTAAAGGTAGTTTTCTATTGATCAGATTGTGACACAGGTATTTGAGAGAAACCAGAATATCCATCTAAGAAACAAAAGTGTGTGCTTAGATAGTCTCTCTAGCATTTGATCAATGAACGGTAGAGGGTAATGATCTTTTCTAGTAGCTTTATTCAATTTTCTAAAATCAATTACCATTCTATAGCTAGTGATAATTCTTTGTGGAATGAGTTCATTCTTATCATTGGGAACAACGGTAATACCTCCTTTCTTAGGGACACAATGAACGGGACTTACCCATCTACTATCAGCTATGGGATAGATTATACCTGCTTCCAGAAGCTTTAATATTTCGGTTCTTACCACTTCTTTCATCTTAGGATTCAATCGTCGTTGATGATCAACAACGGGTTTAGCATCAGGTTCCATATTGATCTTGTGCTGACATAGAGTGGGACTAATGCCCTTAAGATCATCAAGAGTATATCCAATAGCAGCCTGGTGCTTCCTTAGAACTTTTAATAATCTTTCTTCTTCATGTTCTGAAAGGTTAGCACTAATAATAACATGATATATCTTTTTCTCATCAAGGTAAGCATACTTCAAAGTGTCAGGCAATTGTTTCAATTCAAACACAGGATCACCTTTAGCTGAAGGAGGACCTCCAAGAGTTACAATAGGCAAATTGTGTTTCAAGAGGGGTTGTTGTTCGAAGAAAATTTGATCTATTTCATTTCTTTCACGCAAATGCATATCATTTTCATGATCGAGCAAATATTGTTCTAATGGATCAGTAGGAGGCACAACAATAGAAGCAAGACCAATTATTTCATCCTTACTAGATAACGCTTTATCACAGGGTTGTCTACTAAACTTGGAAAAATTAAACTCATGAGACACATTACCGAAACTGACACCGACAGTTTGTTTTTCACAATCTAAGCATTGACGGTGCTCAAGAAAGGTCTACCAAAAATAATGGGACAAAATTCATCTTGTGGGGAACCAAGGACTAGAAAATCAGTAGGGTATTTTAGTTTCCCGCACAAGACTTCAACATATCTAACAATCCCAAGTGGTGTGATAGTGTCTCTATTAGCAAGTTTAATAGTAACATCAATGTCTTCCATTTCAGTAGGTGCTATTTCATCCATAATTTCTTGGTATAAGGTAAAAGGGATAGCACTCACACTAGAACCTAGATCACATAAACCATGATAGCAATGATCTCCTATTTTAACTGAGACAACAGGCAAGCCTTCTATGGCTCTATGTTTATCTTTTTCATCAGGTTTAGCAATTCCAGCAGCTTCATCACAAAAGTAGATAACATGCCCATCGATATTTTCTACCAAGAGATCTTTAACCATAGCAACACTAGGTTCTACTTTAATTTTCTCAGGGGGTTTAGGTGCTCTTATATTACTCTTACGAACCACAGTTGATACCTTAGCATGTTCCTTTATCCTAACAGGGAAAGGTGGTTTTTCAATATAAGCAGTAGGCACAACTGGATCAACATTGTAAAAGATGGTTTCTTCCTTAGCTATGACCGGTTCTTTAATTTCTTCTTTAATAGGGGGGTGATATTTAAACCACTTCTCCTTAGGGAGATCAACGTGAGTAGCAAATGCTTCACAGAAAGAGGCTACTATCTAAGAGTCAAGTCCATATTTAGTGTTAAACTTGTGAAAAGTATCGGTATTCATAAAAGATTTAACACAATCAAATTCAAGATTTATACCTGACTCATTACCTTCGTCGAGTTCCCAATCTTCAGAGTTGCGTTTAATTCTTTCTAAGAGATCCCACTTGAATTCAATAGTCTTCTTCATATAAGAACTAGCACAAGAAGTATCAAGCATGGATTGATCATTATGAGAAAGCCGAGCATAAAAATTCTGAATGATAACTTCTCTCGGAATGTCATGATTGGGGCATGAATATAACATTGACTTAAGCCTGCCCCAAGCTAGAGCGATACTTTCTCCTTCACGAGGCCAAAAATTATATATATAATTCCGATCACGATGAACTAGATGCATGGGATAAAACTTTTGGTGAAATTCCAATTGCAAACGATTCCAGTTCCACGATCCAAGATCATCACATAGCCTATACCATGTCAATGCTTTTCCCTCCAAAGATAAAGGGAAAACCTTCTTCTTAACTTCATCTCCGGGTAAACCTGCAAGCTTAAATAATCCACAAATCTCGTTCACATATAAGAGGTGCATATCAGGATGTTCAGTTCCATCTCCTGCATAAGGTTTAGCAAGCAGTTGTTCTAACATACCCGAAGGAATTTCATAGGTAACATTTTTAGTAGGTGTTGTAGGTTGAGGGGCAACTAATTGTGGTTCCGGTCAAGGTGAAGATACCCCGAACAAACCCCTCAAAGGATTGTTCTCCATAATAGCAAGTAGCAATAAATTTCAGCACGTAGTATAAGTTTTTCCTTACCGATTTCCACTTACCAAGAGCGCTTCACTCCCCGGCAATGGCGCCAGAAAAGAGTCTTGATGACCCACAAGTATAGGGGATCAATCGTAGTCCTTTCGATAAGTAAGAGTGTCGAGCCCAACGAGGAGCAGAAGGAAATGACAAGCGGTTTTCAGCATGGTAATTCCTGCAAGCACTGAAATTGTACGTAACAGATAGTTTGATAGCAAGATAATTGGTAACGAGCAAGTAACGGTAACGGTAAATAAGGTGCAGCAAGGTAGCCCAATCCTTTTGAGGCAAAGGACAGGCCAGAACAATCACTAGTAATAGGGAAAGTGTTCTTGAGGGTACACGGGAATTTCGTCTAGTCACTTTTATCATGTTGGTTTGATTCGTGTTTGCTACTTTGATAATTTGATATGTGGGTGGACCGGTGCTAAGGTGCTGTGACGTGGATTATGATTAACCCCTCACAAGCATCCGTGACGTGGCTTGAGACTGCGTCAGTATTTCCCCAAAGAGGAAGGGATGACGCAGCACAGCGACGGTAAGTATTTCCCTCAGTTATGAAACCAAGGTTATCGAACCAGTAGGAGGATCACCGCCACCCAATAAGCAGCACCTGCACACAAACAACAAATACTTGCAACCCGACGCGAAAGAGAGGTTGTCAACTTCTCTACGATAAAAAGATATATTAGGTAGTGATAGATAGGAGAGATAGATCTCTCAAGAACACAAATAAAAAGAGTAAATATTCAGCAATATATTTTTGGGTTTTTTGGTTTTATAGATCTGAAAACAAAGATTGCAAAAAAACGTAGATCGGAAAGCAATATGATGGAAAAGTAGACCCGGGGGCCGTAGGGTTCACTAGTGGCTTCTCTCATGAGTATAGTGCACGGTGGGTGAACAAATTACTGATGGGCAATTGATAGAAAATCGAATAGTCATTGTAAGAGCACATTTCTCCATGTGTGGTTTTGGTAATTGATGACCTCCCTATGGACTAATGGTTGCCTTGAGTTATATTCAAAGGATTTGTCCGTAGGTACTTATTGAAGTCCATCTGTTGGTTTCAAGGAGTTTATATGGTGACCAAGGTGGTATTCAAGGTGTTATCCAAAGATTGGTCATGTAAGAGTTGAGCTTACTGCAAGCATGTCTTGAAGAATAAGAAGACTGTGTGAGCATTCATGTTTACCTTCAAGACATCATCTTTATGAAGAGAGAAGATAAGATACAAGGTTGATCAAGACTAAGTCAAAGAGTGAACCAAGTTGATCAACACACAAAGCGTACAAGATATACCGAGAAGGATCAAGTGATCCCATGGTATGGTAAGCATTGTCCATTACGCTTTGTGTACTAACCCATGGTCTACATGAGTGTTCTTTGTAGGGTTAGGTATATTTCCATGGGATTGCATCAAGAGGAAGATCCCATACAACCCATGGAAGATGACATCAAGTGGTGATCGTCATCAAGGTTGCGGTGTGCAAGTTCAAGTGAAGCATCAGGAAGAAATCATGCTTGTAGCTTGCCGTCCATTGTGGTGACAATGGACTTGTGACGGTGTGCCGAAGAGTGACTCACCCATAGTGGAGTATGGGGGAGCAATCAACTAGCCTTCATCGAGCCAAGGCAATCACGAAAGGTGGTCCAACTTGAGGGAGTCAAGATCGTCATCATCTAGCCCAAGTGGACTTCGTGCAAGGCAAAGGTTTGCACTTGATAGGTTTTCTATTTTACCGGTCTCATGGTGATAGTTTGGAGACCGGGTTATAGGATCGATAGCCGTACTATCAAGGGGGGCTCTCAAGTGAGTAGCTTGATCGTATCGTTCGTCGAGAGCTCAAACCATTGCATCCTTGCATCATCTTTCTTGATTCTTATTTGTATTTTCTCTTTTTGAGGTTTAGAGCTTGTGGTTATCTTCGTGACAAGCTCTAGTACATCAAAAATGGATTTCATATGCTCCTTCTATTGCGTTTTCGGTGTTGGAGGTTTTACCGGTCTTATCCGAGGAAGGGTTCTCACCATTTTCTTATGGGACTTTTCTCATTTGCTTCTTATTGATATTTCTATCAAGATTGTGTTAGCCCATGTCGTTAGCTTTCCAACAAACTTGGTTTCGTTGAATTCGGAGTCCGTTTGCAGAAGTCGTGGCAGTTTTGGTGTTCTTAAAAGGCTGCAGCGGTACTACCGCGACTACTACCGCGTCTACTACCGCTTGGAGCGGATGTAATTTTTTACTACCGCTCCAGAGCGGTACTACCGCAGCTCCATAGCGGTAGTACCGCTCCGGACCAAAATCTTGTGTTAAGTCCAGCGGTGGTAGGCACAGATGTATTTTTTAGTACCGCTCGCAAGCAGCAGTACCGCTACCCTTTGCGGTAGTACCGCTATCCCTAGCGGTAGTACCGTGAGGACGAGCGGTAGTACCGCTCCGGCGGTTCTACTGGCCTTTTGCCTCCTCGCTGTTGTTTTTCAAAGGGCTTCCACCGCCCTAGCGGTTGTACCGCTCCCATGAGCGGTAGTACCGCTCTGTGCGGGTTGTGAGCTTAACGGTTGGATCTTTCCCCACCTATAAAAGGGGGTCTTCTTCCCCATTGAACCTTATCCTTTGAGCTCGAGTTTGCCCCTCATTGTTGACCTTCTTCGAGCTTGCTAACTCTCAATCCCTCCAATGATTCTTGCTAGTTCTTGAGGGAAAAGGGAGAGGAGATCTAGATCCACATTTCCACCAATCACTTTCTCCTCTATGTGAGGGGAACCCCTTGGATCTAGATCTTGGAGTTCTTCGTGTTCTTCTTTGTTCTTCCTCTCATTTTCCTCCCTAGCATTAGTTGCTTTGGTGGGATTTGGGAGAGAAGGACTTGGGCACTCCGTGTGCCCTTGCCATTGCATTTGGTGCATAGGTTTGAGTTCTCCACGGTGATACGTGGAAGTGAAGTTTGAGAAGCTTATTACTCTTGGGTGTTTGAGCACCCTAGAGCTTGTTCCTCTTGGGTCCCTTGGCGCCCTAGACGGCTTGTGTTGCCTCGGAGCTCAATCATTGTGGTGCAAAGCTCCGGGAAAGCGTCGGGGTCTCCAATTAGGTTGTGGAGATTGCCCCGAGCATTTGAGGTCACCTCGGAGCCACAGTCCGTTGTGGTGAAGCTTCGTGGTGTCGTTGGGAGCCTCCAATTAAGTTGTGGAGATTGCCCCAACCTAGTTTGTACGGGTTCGGTGACCGCCCTCAAGGGTCCCTTAGTGGAATCACGGCATCTTGCATTGTGCAAGGGCGTGAGGAGATTACGGTGGCCTTAGTGGCATCTTGGGGAGCATTGTGCCTCCACACCGCTCCGAATGGAGATTAGGATCCGCAAGGGTGTGAACTTCGGGATACATCGTCGTCTCCGCGTGCCTCGGTTATCACTTACCTGAGCCCTTTACTTATGCACTTTACTTTGTGATAGCCATATTGTTTCTTGTTATATATCTTGCTATCACTTAGTTGTCTATCTTGCTTAGCATAAGTTGTTCGTGCACATAGGTGAGCCTAGTTGTTTTAGGTTTTGTGCTTGACTAATTAAACGATAGTTTTATTCCGCATTTGTTCGAGCCTAAACCGTAATTATTTTAAAGCGCCTATTCACACCCCTCTAGGCGACATCCACGTCCTTTCAGTCATGACGATATCCAAGGCGATGATCATTATATAGGCATCACGTCCAAGATAGATAGATCGACTCCTGCCTGCATCTACCTCTATTACTCCACACATCGACCGCTATCCAGCATGCATCTAGTGTATTAAGTTCATGGAAAAACGGAGTAATGCAATAAGAACGATGACATGATGTAGACAAGATCTATTCATGTAGGAATAGACCCCATCTTGTTATCCTTAATAGCAACGATACATGTGTGTCTTGCTGTCCCTTCTGTCACTGGGAAAGAACACCACAAGATCGAACCCATCACAAAGCACCTCTTCCCATAGCAAGAAAAATTGAACTAGTTGGCCTAACTAAACCAAAGATTCGAAGAAGAAATACGAGGCTATAAGTAATCAAGCATATAAGAGATCAAAGAAGACTCAAATAATATTCATGGATAGAAACTGATCATGAACTCAAAATTCATCGGATCCCAACAAACACACCGCAAAAGTTTACATCAAATAGATCTCCAAGAGACCATTGTATTGAGAATCATAAGAGAGAGAGAATAAGCCATCTAGCTACTGCCTACGGACCCGTAGGTCTATGATGGACTACTCAGGCATCATCGGAGAGGCACCTATGAGGAAGATGAACCCCCCCGTGATGGTGTTTAGATTGGATCTCGCGGTTCTGGAACTTGCGGCGGCTGGAATTGTGTTTCGTCGACTCCCCTAGGGTTTTTGGAATATTTGGAAATTTATAGGCATCAGAGGCGGTGCGGAAGGGGGGCGAGGAGGGCACAACCCATCAGGGCGCGCCGGGCCCCCCCTAGCACGCCCTGGTGGGTTGTGCTCTCCACAGCCCACCTCTCCGGCAGTTGTTTGGCCCACTGGGTGTCTTCTGGTCTAGAAAAAATCTCCAAAAAGTTTCGTCGCGATTGGACTCCGTTTGGTATTGATTTACTGCGAAGTAAAAAACAAGCAAAAACAGCAACTAGCACTTTGGCACTATGTCAATAGGTTAGTCCCAAAAAATGATATAAAGTTATTATAAAATGATTGTAAAACATCCAAGAATGATAATATAACAGCATGGAACAAGCAAAAATTATAGATACGTTGGAGACGTATCAGCACCCCCAAGCTTAATTCCTACTCGTCCCCGAGTAGGTAAATGATAAAAAAAGAATTTTTGATGTGGAATGCTGCCTAACATGTTCATCACATTCTTTTCTTTTGTATAGCATGGACATTTGGACTTATAATGATTCAAAGCAATAGTCTCGTTTTAACATAATGACTTCAATACTCAAGCATGTCAACAAGCAACCATGTCTTTCAAAATATCAACACTAAAGAAAGTTATCCCTAGCCCATCATGCTCAATCATTGATCCATTCATGAAACACACTCAAATATTAGCTATGCCCAATACTCAAGTACGATCATAGTGCCCCCTAGTTGGTGCTTATAAGAGAAGATGGAGACTCAAAGCAAAAATAAAAATTGCATAAAGTAAATAGATAGGCCCTTCGCAGAGGGAAGTAGGGCTTTGTAGAGGTGCCAGAGCTCAAAGTTTTAATTGAGAGAGAAAAAATATTTTGGGTGGCATGCTTTTCCTGTCAACGAAAACGACAAAGTAGCTCACAATACTTTCCATGCTAGATATATCATAGGCGGTTCCCAAACATAAAATAAAGTTTATTCCTTTTTCTACCAAACTTTCACTTTCCATGGCGGGCCGTATCCACGTTTGCCTTCCATACAAACACTTTCCAAGGAATTTATTATTTAACAACATAAAGTAAATATTTTTTGTTTTTCATTTTGGGAATGGGCATCCCTATTACCGCCTCACTCTCATGCAATGACAGGTGAATAAACACTCATCTTGAGAATAACACATCTAGCATGGAAAAATATTGGACACTCCCCACCGTTTCATGAGCAGTACGGGCACACAAAAGAGAACATTTTTTTTGAAAATTTAGAGATGGCACATACAAATTTGCTTGGAACAACATGGAAATACCGCATATAGGTAGGTATGGTGGACTCATAAGGCAAAACTTAGTTTAAGGATTTTGGATGCACAAGTAGTATTTCTACATAGTACAAATGGAGGCTAGCAAATAGATTGGGAAGCAACCAAACCAAGAAACGAAAATTCACATAAGTGAGGATTGAACATAACTAACACCGAATAATGCACCACAAGTAGGATGTAACTTCATTGCATAACTATTGACTTCCGTGCATGCATAGGGAATCACAAACCTTAACATCAATATTCCTACTAAGCATAATTACTCACTAACATGACTCACATATTACTATCATCATGTTTCAAAACTATTACAAGGAATCAAGTTTAATTTGTCCAATGATCTTCATGAAAGTTTTTATTATATCCTCCTTGGATATCTATCACTTTGGGACTAGTTTCATATATTGCCATTGCTTTTTGGCAAGCTCAAACAAATTTAAGTGAAGCACATGAGCATAAAGATTTCATCTCTCAAAAAGGTATAAGTGAAGCATGAGAGGATTTCTTCAAAATTTACTAACTCTCAAATTAATCTAAGTGAAGCATGAGAGTATTTCTACAAAAAAATCCAAGCACACCGTGCTCAAAAAGATATAAGTGAAGCACTAGAGCAATTTTATAGTCAAAAAGTTTAAGTGAAGCGCATAGAGCAATTCTAACAAATCATAGCATGATTTTGGCTTTCTCAAATAGGTGTACACATCAAGGATACAAAGGAAAAACTAACAAACAAAGCAAGCAAAGATACAAGACGCTCCAAGCAAAACTCATGATATGTGACAAATAAAAATATAGCTCCAAGTAAGATACCGATGGTCGTTAGAAGAAAGAGGTGATGCCACTCGGGGGCATCCCCAAGCTTAGTTGCTTGTTTCTCTTTGGATATATCTTGGGGGTGTGGTAGCATCCCCAAGATTAGGCTTTTATCACTCCTTATTCCTTCATCCATCGTGATCTCACCCAAAACTTGAAAACTTCAATCACACAAAACTCAACAAAATCTTCGTGAGATCCATTAGTATAAGAAAGCAAATCACTACTTTAGGTACTGTTGCAAACCCATTCATATTTTATAATTGCATTATACCTACTGTATTGTAACTTTACCATGGCTCATACCCTTCAATATAACCCATAGATTCATCAAAACAAGCACACAATGCAACGAAAACAGAATCTGTCTTAAACAGAACAGTCTGTAGTAATCTGTACTCTACCCATACTTCTGTAACTCTAAAAATTCTGAAAAAATAGGACAACGTAAGGAATTTGTATAGAAACACTGTGTTAAAATTTCAGCTCAATATCACGTTCCATAAAAAATTAAATTCATATACTGGACGCACAATTTCTGTTTCAGATTCAGCATCACTTCTACTCATCCTATGAATCATCCTAAAGGCTTTACTTAGCACAAACACTAAATAAACCATAAAACACAATCATAACAGAGGCATAATTGTGTCAACACTCAAAAACATAAAGGAAAAAAGCAAAATTTTATTTATTCATTGGGTTTCCTCCCAACAAGCGCTATCGTTTTACACCCCTAGCTAGGCATAATGGATAGATTCAAGTATTGTTATCCTTGGTTTTGGATCCATAGGACGCCCTCATGATTGATTCATATGGTGCCTTAATTCTTGTTCTAGGGAAGTGTTCCATACCCTTTCTCAAGGTAAATTGAAAACGAATATTGCCTTCTTTCATATCAATCACGGCACCTATAGTGCGTAAAAACGGTCTACCAAGTATAATGGGACAAGATGGATTGCAATCAATATCAATCACAATAAAATCAATGGGAACATAGTTACTATTTGCAAGAATAAGAACATCATTAATTCTTCCCAAAGGCTTTTTAATAGTAGAATCCTCCAAGTGCAAATTAAGAGAACATTCTTCAATATTGGTAAGACCAAGCACATCACATAGAGATTTCGGAATCGTGGAAACACTAGCACCCAAATCACACAAAGCAAAGCATTCATAATTTTTAATCTTGACCTTAATGGTAGGTTCCCACTCATCATGTAATTTTCTAAGAATAGAAATTTCCAACTCCAACTTTTCTTCAAAAGATTTCATCATGGCATCAATGATATGTTTAGTAAAAGCTTTATTTTGCTCATAAGCATGGGGTGAATTCAACATGGATTGCAACAAAGAAATACATTCAATGAAATAGCAACTATCATAATTAAAGTCTTCGCAATCCAAGATAGTGGGCACATCACTAGTTAAAGTTTTGACCTCTTTTAATATTATTGGGACGCCTTCTAGATTTTCACCCACTTTTATCAAAAATTTCATCAAGATTTTCACCCTCCAAATTATTGGGACGCCTTCTAGCTAAAGTTGACTCTACTTCAGTCCCTTCATTATCAATTTTAATATTACTAAACAAGGAATCAATAGAAGAAACACCAATCACTTTAAGATCTTCATCTTTCTTATGAAGGTAATCACTAGAAAACGATTTTTGTAAGATTTCTCTTTTAGCTCTAAGCATAGTGATACGTCTCCAACGTATCTACTTTTCCAAACCCTTTTGCCCTTCTTTTGGACTCTAATTTGCATGATTTGAATGGAACTAACCCGGACTGACGTTGTTTTTAGCAGAATTGCCTTGGTGTTATTTTTGTGCAGAAATAAAAGTTCTCGGATTGACCTAAAAATTTACGGAGAATATTTTTGGAATTAATAAAAAATATTGGCGAAGGAATCAACCGAAGAGGGGCCACCACCTGGTCACAAGCCAGGGGGCGCCCCCCCTAGGGCGCGCCCCCCTGTCTTGTGGGGCCCCTGAAGCTCCTCCGACCTCGTTTCCACTTCTATATATTCCTATTCGGGGAGAAAAAAAATCAGAGAGAAGAGTTCATCGTGTTTTATGATACGGAGCCGCCGCCACCTCCTGTTCTTCCTCAGGAGGGCAGATCTGGAGTCTGATTTGGGCTCCGGAGAGGGGAAATCGACACCGTCGTCATCACCAACCATCCTTCATCACCAATTTCATGATGCTCTCCGCCGTTCGTGAGTAATTCCATCGTAGGCTTGCTGGACGGTGATGGGTTGGATGAGATTTACCATGTAATCGAGTTAGTTTTGTTAGGGTTTGATCCCTAGTATCCACTATGTTCTAAGATTGATGTTGCTATGACGTTGCTATGCTTAATGCTTGTCACTAGGGCCCGTGTGCCATGATTTCAGATCTGAACCTATTATGTTTTCATGAATATATATGTGTTCTTGATCCTATCTTGCAAGTTGTAGACACCTATTACGAGTTATGATCCGCATCCCCCAGGGTGACAATAACTGGGATTCTTTCCGGTGATTACCGTAATTTGAGGAGTTCATGTATTCACTAAGTGCTAATGCTTTGGTCCGGTTCTCTATTAAAAGGAGGCCTTAATATCCCTTAGTTTCCATTAGGACCCCGCTGCCACGGGAGGGTAGGACAAAAGATGTCATGCAAGTTCTTTTCCATAAGCACGTATGACTATATATGGAATACATGCCTACATTACATTGATGAATTGGAGCTAGTTCTGTGTCACCCTATGTTATAACCGTTGCATGATGAATGCCATCCGACATAATTATCCATCACTGATCCATTGCCTACGAGCTTTTCACACATTGATCTTTGCTAAGTTACTTTTCCGTTGCTACTGTTACAATCACTATAAAACTGCTGCTGTCACTTTGCCATCGTTACCGTTACTTCCAAACTACTTTGCTACTGAATACTTTGCTGTAGATATTAAGTCTTTCAGGTGTGGTTGAATTGACAACTCAGCTGCTAATACTCGAGAATATTCTTTGGCTCCCCCTGTGTCGAATCAATAAATTTGGGTTAAATACACTACCCTCGAAAACTGTTGCGATCCCCTATACTTGTGGGTTATCAAGACCTTTTTCTGGCGCCGTTGCCAGGGAGCATAGCTCTATTCTCTGAGTCACTTGGGATTTATATCTGTTGATCACTATGAAGAATTTGAAAGATGCTAAAACTAAGATCTACCCCTCAACTACGAGGACAGGTAAGGAACTGCCATCTAGCTCTCCACTTGATTCACCTTCTGTTATGAGTAAATTTGCGACACCACCACCTGCTATTGAATCTGATATGTCGCAAGTAATTGATGATGCCACTTCTACTATGCATGATGCTTATGATGATACTTTGCTTGATAATACTGTGCCACTAGGTGAAATTCCTTGATGAACAAATTGCTAGAGTCAATGCTGAAACTGATGATATTTCTGAAACTGATGAAATTATTGAAATTGAACACTATGAGACACCTGCTAGACCTAGCTCTCCTAGATATGAATTGCCTGATATACCTGAGGGTTATGTTATGGAAGGAGAGGTAGCTAGGGACTTTCTTGCTTGTAAAGATAGAGATGGTCTTAAGAAATTGCTATGCAAGTGGAAGGAAAAATCTTTGAATGCTAGAATGCAATATGATCCTAAGTTTGCTACTTCACCTATCTTTGTTACTGATAAGGATTATGAATTCTCTGTCGATCCTGAGTTAATTACTTTGGTTGAATCTGATCCTTTCCATGGTTATGAATCTGAAACTGTTGTGGCACATCTTACTAAATTGAATGATATAGCCACCCTATTCACTCATGAGGAAAAAATTCGTTATTACTATATTCTTAAGTTGTTTCCTTTCTCATTAAAGGGTGATGCTAAGATATGGTTTAATTCTCTTGCTCCTAGTTGTGTGCGTAGTCCCCAGGATATGATATATTACTTCTCTGAAAAATATTTTCCTGTCCATAAGAAACAAGCTGCCTTGCAGGAAATATTTAACTTTGTGCACATTGAAGAAGAGAGTCTCCCACAAGATTGGGGGAGGCTTCTCCAATTACTTAATGCTTTGCCTAATCATCCTCTCAAGAAAAATGAAATAATTGATATCTTTTATAATGGACTAACCGATGCTTCTAGGGACCACCTAGATAGTTGTGCTGGTTGTGTTTTCAGGGAACGAACTGTTGAACAAGCTGAACTACTATTGAATAATATATTGAGCAATGATAATGATTGGACTATTCCCAAACCACCTCCAAAGCCAACCCCGAAGAAAAGAGGTATTCTATTTCTCAGTCCTGAAGATATGCAAGAGGCAAAGAAATCTATGAAAGAAAGAGGTATTAAAGCTGAAGATGTTAAGGATCTACCACCTATTGAAGAAATACATGGTCTTGATAACCCGACATAGGTAGTAGAGGTAAATTCTCTCCGTAGATTTGATGAAGGTGATATTCCTTATAATAAGTCTGCTAGTCAATGCTTGGATGAGTTTGATAACTTTATTGTCAAGCAAGAAAATTTCAATGCTTATGTTAGTAGACAATTGAAACATAATGCTTACATGCTTGATCGCTTGGGTGATTATTTGAGTAGAACTGTCAATGATCTTAAGCTTATTAGTAAACATGCTTCCATGGTAACTACTCAAGTAGAACAAGTACTAAAGGCACAAAATGATTTGCTTAATGAGATGATTAGTAAGAATAATGATCATTCTGTTAAAGTTGTGACTAGGGGTGGTAGAATGACTCAGGAACCTTTGTATCCTGAGGGCCATCCTAAGAGAATTGAGCAAGATTCTCAGAGAGTTAATACTGATGCACCTAGTCGTCCCAGTAATAGTAGGAAAAAGAATGACGATAGGACTTTGCATGCTGCTAGTGAACCTGTTATAGACACTCATGAAAACCCAAATGATATTTCTATTTCTGATGTTGAGACACAATCTGTTAATGAACATGAGCCTAGTGATGATATTAATGATGATGTTCATGTTGATGCTCAACCTAGTAATGATAATGATGTGGAGATTGAACCTGCTGTTGATCTTGATAACCCAGAACCTAAGAACAAAAGATATGATAAAAGAGACTTTGTTGCTAGGAAGCATGGTAGAGAAAGAGAACCATGGGTTCAGAAACCCATGCCCTTTCCTCCTAAACCATCCAAGAAAAAGGATGATGAGGATTTTGAACGCTTTGTTGAAATGCTTATACCTGTCTTTTTGCGTATGCGCTTGACTGATATTCTGAAAATGTCTCCTTATGCTAAGTATATGAAAGATATTGTGACAAATAAAAGAAAGATACCGGAAGCTGAGATTTCCACCATGCTTGCTAATTATACTTTTAAAGGTGGAATACCAAAGAAACTAGGAGATCCCGGAGTACCTACTATACCTTGCTCTATTAAAGGAAATTATGTTAAAACTGCTTTATGTGACCTTGGAGCTGGTGTTAGTGTTATGCCTTTCTCTTTGTATCGTAGACTTGATTTGAATAAGTTGACACCTACTGAAATCTCCTTGCAAATGGCTGATAAATCAACTGCTTTACCCATCGGTATTTGCGAGGATGTGCCTGTCGTAGTTGCAAATGTTACTATTCTAACGTACTTTGTTATTCTTGATATTCCTGAGGACGACAGTATGTCGATCATCCTTGGTAGAACCTTTTTGAATACTGCAGGGGCTGTTATTGATTGCAACAAGGGCAATGTCACTTTTCATGTTAATGGTAATGAGCATACGGTACACTTTCCGAAGAAACAACCTCAAGTTCATAGTATCAACTCCATTGAAAAAATTCCAACGATTATTATTGGAGGCTTTGAATTTCCTCTCCCTACTATCAAGAAGAAATATGATATACTTATTGTTGGGGACATGCATATCCCCATTGAGGTAACCTAGTGTTGTTCGAAAATTCTCCGGTTCCGTGTCATTCGGAAAAAGTTTGTCAATAAGACTTGATCAACCTTATTGATGGATTCTTTTTGATGGGCACGAGATGGATGAATTTAGAAAGCACAACCTTCTGCACCCAACTTTTATTTTCTGTTATTTAGTTCCAATTTAGTAAAAATGCTATTATTTCTCTGTTTTCTGATTTATCCGTGCAATAGAAAAATGACCTGAAAATAAAAGTTCTCAGAATGCCCTGAAAATCTAGTATGATTTTTTCTGGAATATTTAAGAATTTTTGGCACTGAGAACACATCAGGGGGCTGCACCAGTGGGCCACAAGCCTGCAGGGAGCGCCCGCCTGGCTTGTGGGTCCCACATGGGGCCCCCTCAATTATTGCAGCCACCATCCACTTCGTCTTCCTCTAGAAAAAATCCCACCATTGCTCAAACCCGTGTTCTAGCTCATCTTGCTGCCATTTTCGATCTCCTTGCTCAAAGCTCCATTTGCAAAACTGTTTTAGGGGATTGTTCATCGGTATGTGACTCCTCCAATGGTCCAATTAGTTTTTGTTCTAGTGCTTTATATATTGTAAATTTTTGCTGCTGTGGTGACCTTGTTCTTGAGCTTGCATGTCAAATTTGTATGGTCCCAAGTAGTTTTGATGCATGATATAGTCTCTAGGCACTTGTGGGAGTAGTTGCTATAAGTTTTGTTGAGGTTTGTTCACTTTTATTTGGAGTCACTAAAAATTTCAGAATTATTTTTTCAAAGAAAGAAATGATAAGAAGATTGTTAAGAGGCTCTTCAAGCCGGGGTTCTAAGGAAAATGAAAATGAGAAGCCCAGATACAATATTCCTCGCACCGCGGAGGTTCGACCATGTGAATGGCCAAGTGAAGCATTCTTGAGGGCGGCCGGAATTTATGAAGATTTCTATTATCTGGCAGAGAATGCAGGCATAACCGACTTCCTCAACGATAAGTGTGACCAGTACCTCCTACTCACTAATATTTTCGTGCAAAATTTTCATTTTTATCCTAAGAAGAATCCTCCCATGGTAGAATTTTACTTATATGATGTGCCTAAGGAAATGTCACTTCACGATTTTTGCAATGTTTACAAAATACCTTATGAGGGCAGTGTCAGTTAACCACGTCCTAGAGACATGGAGGATTTTATTGCCGCAATCACTGTGGGGGAAGAGAGAGGAGTGTCAAAGGCCAGAGCAGCTAGTTTGCATTTTCTAGTTCTACGCTATTATTCATTATTTGTGGGGAGATGTCTCGTTGGTCGAGGGGAGAGTGGAAGCCTTAGTGCTCCCGACCTCACCATTCTGCGCCACGCTTTACTTGCTGATAGAACTTTTAGTCTGGGCGCTATAGTGGCCCAACGGTTGAACTTAAACCGTTCGAAGGGCCCCATATTCGGAGGTATCTATGCATCTCATCTAGCCAAACACTTTGAAATACCCATTAGGCTGGACGAGGAAGAGGAAATGTTACTACCTACGAGATATTTAGACTATGACAGTATGGTAGCACATGATTTTATTAGGAAAGATAATGATAAGAGGCTGCTTTACAACTTAGTATTTAGTCAGGGTACTTGTGAGATTATTGCTTTTCCTGCTTCTTCTTTGTTCGATATTCGTTCAGGCAGGTACACTATTATGCCCGGGGACATTTACAGATAGTGGGGCCTGTCGCAACCCCCAGCTCCTGAGTCGGCACCAGCCCTCGATCCATATCAGAATCCAGTTTTTCAGTGGGAGCCACAGGAGCTTGTCAACCAGTGGAACCCTCAGTATCTTCCGGAGTACCCAGGAGATGGTTATTTTCAGCCATGGCCCTAGACCAACTTAGGCCAAAAGCCTAATCTTGGGGGAGTACGTACTTCTCACCGACATTACATTCATGTTCACACACTCATTCCAGTTGTCGGTGTTCATACTTTTTCATTGTACCATCCATGGTAGTTTATTTCTTCTTTATGCTTTCTTCTTGTGTGTTTAATTAACCTTGAGAAAATCCAAAAAAAATTAGTTATAGCTTTACCTTCTAGTTTGTTTAGTTGTAGTATTAAAAGAAAACCCAAAAATATTTCTCGTTCTTCTTTTGCTTGTTGGGAGCTTTCCCGTGTAAATAGTTTTCTTTTCTTCTTTGGGTCGTAAGGAGAAGACCACGATGACATGTTGAGTGGCTCTCATATGCATTACTGTTTATCTATCAGAGAGCCCCTATTACCTTGTCTTCTCCTTTGAGTTATTGCTTGCAAATTCCAGCTTAGTCCAATGCACGTGCACTCTTATTATTATTCATACCGTTCGGTCGTGCAATTGAAAGGCAATAATGACGATATATGATGAAGTGATTGAGATGGAGAAAAGCTGGTATGAACTCGACCTATCTTGTTTTTGTAAATATGATTAGCTCATCATTCTGAATTCAGCTCGTTATGGATTGAACATGCTTGCAATGACAATTAGAGATTATAGTTACTCATGCCATGCTTAATTAGCTAAGAGTGTATAATGGTTTGTCTTGGGTGCCAACATGCATTTTAAAATGGTTGTGATGTAGTATGATAGGATGGTATCCTCCTCTGAATGATTCAAGTGGCTTGACTTGGCACATGTTCATGCATGTAGTTGAAACAAAACCAACATAGCCTCCACGATGTTTATGTTCATGGTGATTTATATCCTACTCATGCTTGCATTCAATGTTGGATAATCTCAAAGCATGTTTATGACTGTTGTTGCTCTCTAGTTGGTCGCTTCCCAGTCTTTTGCTAGCCTTCACTTGTACTAAGCGGGAATACTGCTTGTGCATCCATTTCCATAAACCCAAAGTTGTTCCATATGAGTCCACCATACCTACCTATATGCGGTATTTACCTGCCGTTCCAAGTAAATTTGCATGTGCCATACTCTAAACCTTCAAATAAATATTCCGTTTTGTATGCCCGAATCGCTCATGTAGTGACTGGGGGCTGTTAGTATCTTCCATGCTAGGTGGGTTATTCTCACGATACGTGTTGATTCACTATCATTCACGAGAAAGTGGCTGGTATTCGGGATGCCCAGTTCTATGCTCAAAATTCAAATCAAAATATAATAAAACAAAACTCCCCCAGGATTGTTGTTTGTATGGACGGTACCCGTGGATTCGGCCCGCCGTGGAGTGTGATCGATTGGTGGAGGGGGAGTAAAAACTTTACTAGGAACCGCCTATAATGTATCTAGCATGGAAGATATCGAGATCTCTTAGTTGTTATGTGGACAATGAAAGCATACCTCTCAAATTATTATTCATCCCTGTTTTAAAAGCTCGAGCTCTGGCACCTCTGCGAATCAATGCTTCCCTCTGCGAAGGGCTTATCTATTTTATTTACTGTTGAGTCATCCTCTTCTTATAAAAAGCACCAGTTAGAGATCACCTCCGTCATTTGTATGCTTTGTTATTAATTGATATTGAGTATGAGTATGACTGGATCTCTTTTGCCATGAATTACAATGTCTAGTCAGTCCTTGTTATTCAGACGTGCTCTGCATTTATGTTTTGCGGTCTCAGAAAGGGCTAGCGAGATACCATTATATCATATTGTATCATGATTATTTTGATAAAATTGTTGTCATCCGAGACTTATTATTATTGCTCGCTAGTTGATTATGTCATTGATATGAGTAAATGTGAGACCTAAAATGTTATTGTGAATGTGGTTAGTCTATAATCTTTGCTGAAAATCTGAACATCAGTTAGACGTATTTAGAACAACAAGATCAAATAGAGTTTGTAAAAGTTTTTCTTTATCACTTTCAGTTTGTCAACTGAATTGCTTGAGGACAAGCAAAGGTTTAAGCTTGGGGGAGTTGATACGTCTCCAACGTATCTACTTTTCCAAACCCTTTTGCCCTTGTTTTGGACTCTAATTTGCATGATTTGAATGAAACTAACCCAGACTGACGCTGTTTTCAGCAGAATTGCCTTGGTGTTATTTTTGTGCAGAAATAAAAGTTCTCGGATTGACCTGAAAATTTACGGAGAATATTTTTGGAATTAATAAAAAATATTGGCGAAGGAATCAACCGAAGAGGGGCCACCACCTGGTCACAAGCCAGGGGGGCGCCCCCCCTAGGGCGCACCCCCCTGTCTTGTGGGGCCCCTGAAGCTCCTCCGACCTCGTTTCCACTTCTATATATTCCTATTCGGGGAGAAATAAATCAGAGAGAATAGTTCATCGCGTTTTACGATACGGAGCCGCCGCCACCTCCTGTTCTTCCTCGGGAGGGCAGATCTGGAGTCTGATTTGGGCTCCGGAGAGGGGAAATCGACGCCGTCGTCATCACCAACCATCCTTCATCACCAATTTCATGATGCTCTCCGCCGTTCGTGAGTAATTCCATCGTAGGCTTGCTGGACGGTGATGGGTTGGATGAGATTTACCATGTAATCGAGTTAGTTTTGTTAGGGTTTGATCCCTAGTATCCACTATGTTCTAAGATTGATGTTGCTATGACGTTGCTATGCTTAATGCTTGTCACTAGGGCCCGTGTGCCATGATTTCAGATCTGAACCTATTATGTTTTCATGAATATATATGTGTTCTTGATCCTATCTTGCAAGTTGTAGACACCTATTACGAGTTATGATCCGCATCCCCCAGGGTGACAATAACTGGGATTCTTTTCGATGATTACCGTAATTTGAGGAGTTCATGTATTCACTAAGTGCTAATGCTTTGGTCCGGTTCTCTATTAAAAGGAGGCCTTAATATCCCTTAGTTTCCATTAGGACCCCGCTACCACGGGAGGGTAGGACAAAAGATGTCATGCAAGTTCTTTTCCATAAGCACGTATGACTATATATGGAATACATGCCTACATTACATTGATGAATTGGAGCTAGTTCTGTGTCACCCTATGCTATAACCGTTGCATGATGAATGCCATCCGACATAATTATCCATCACTGATCCATTGCCTACGAGCTTTTCACATATTGATCTTTGCTAAGTTACTTTTCCGTTGCTACTGTTACAATCACTATAAAACTGTTGCTGTCACTTTGCCATCGTTACCGTTACTTCCCAACTACTTTGCTACTGAATACTTTGCTGCAGATATTAAGTCTTTCAGGTGTGGTTGAATTGACAACTCAGCTGCTAATACTCGAGAATATTCTTTGGCTCCCCTTGTGTCGAATCAATAAATTTGGGTTAAATACTCTACCCTCGAAAACTGTTGCGATCCCCTATACTTGTGGGTCATCACATAGCGGTTCTTTTCTTACTTTCATCCATAGAAACATATAAAGCTTTAATAGATTCATAAATCTTAGGCACAAAAGCTTTCAACTTGAGATTTTCAACATCATGAGAAATTCTATCAATGCTTCTAGACATATCATCAATCTTATTCAACTTTTCCTCTATCGTAGTATTGAAAGCCTTTTGCGCATTGATAAATTCTTTAATATTACTCTCAAGATCAGAGGTGTTCCTATTACTATTGTAGGAAGAATTGTCATAGGAATTACCATAATTATTAGAGGAATTTCCAGGAAAAGGCCTAGGATTAAAATTACCTCTATAAGCATTGTTATTGAAATTGTTTCGAGAGACAAAATTCACATCTACGGAATCGCTATTTTGCTCCATCAAAGTGGACAAAGGCACATCATTAAGATCAATAGGAGCATTTTTACTAGCAACCAATTTCATCACAACATCAACTTTATCACTCAAAGTACTAATTTACTCTACCGAATTAACTTTTTTACTAGTAGGTGCTCTTTCGGTATGCCATTGAGAATAATTAGCCATGATATTATCTAGCAATTTAGTAGCTTCACCCAAAGTAATCTCCATAAAAGTACCACCCGCGGCGGAATCTAAAAGATTTCTAGAGACAAAATTCAATCCCGCATAAAAAAATTGTATGATTATCCAAAGATTTAAACCATGAGTAGGACAATTTCTTAGCATCAACTTCATTCTTTCCCAAGATTGTGCAACATGTTCATGCTCAAGTTGCTTAAAATTCATGATTTGCATCCTAAGGGAAATAATTTTCGATGGCGGAAAATACTTAGTGATAAAAGCATCCTTGCACTTATTCCAAGAATCGATACTATTGCGAGGCAAAGAGGAAAACCAAAATTTTGCACGATCCCGCAAGGAAAAAGGAAATAGTTTCAACTTTACAATATCATTGTCCACATCTTTTTTCTTTTGCATATCACACAATCTACGAACGTGTTTAGATGGGATGTGGCATCCTCATTAGGAGTACCGGCAAATTGATCTTTCATGACAAGATTCAACAAAGCGGCATTAATATCACAAGACTCCGCACTAGTGGCGGGAGGAGCAATAGGCGTACTAATAAAATCATTGTTATTAGTATTGGAAAAATCACACAACTTGGTGTTCTCTTGAGTCATCGTGACTACGCAAACAAGATTGTAAACAAGGAAGAGATCCGGCAAGAAAAAGCCAAACGAAGAAGAGGGCGAATAAAACGGCAAATTGGTGAAGTGGGGGAGAGGAAAACGAGAGGCAAATGGCAAATAATGTAATTGCAAGGAGATGAGATTTGTGATTAGGAACCTGGTAGATAATGGTGGAGTCCACTCGGCGCCTACGATAGGCACGTAGAAGAGACCGCTTCCTTCCCGGCAATGGCGCTAGAAATTCCTTTGACGTCGCTTGAGACTGCGTCGGTAATTCCCCAAAGAGGAAGGGATGATGCAGCACAGCGACGGTAAGTATTTCCCTCAGTTATAAAACCAAGGTTATCGAACCAGTAATAGGATCACCGCCACCCAATAAGCAGCACCTGCACACAAACAACAAATACTTGCAACCCGACACGAAAGAGAGGTTGTCAATCTCTCTACGGTAAAAAGATAGATTAGGTAGTGATAGATAGGAGAGATAGATCTCTCAAGAACACAAATAAAAAGAGTAAATATGCAACAATATATTTTTGGATTTTTTGGTTTTGTAGATCTGAAAACAAAGATTGCAAAAAAACATAGATCGGAAAGCAATATGATGGAAAACTAGACCGGGGGCCGTAGGGTTCACTAGTGGCTTCTCTCATGAGTATAGCGCGCGGTGGGTGAACAAATTACTGTTGGGCAATTGATAGAAAATTGAATAGTCATGACGATATCCAAGGCGATGATCATTATATAGGCATTACGTCCAAGATCGATAGACCGACTCCTGCCTGCATCTACCTCTATTACTCCACACATCCACCGCTATCCAACATGCATCTAGTGTATTAAGTTCATGGAAAAACGAAGTAATGCAATAAGAATGATGACATGATATAGACAAGATCTATTCATGTAGGAATAGACCCCATCTTGTTATCCTTAATAGCAACGATACATGCGTGTCTTGCTACCCTTTCTGTCACTAGGAAAGAACACCACAAGATCGAACCCATCACAAAGCACCTCTTCCCATGGCAAGAAAAATCGATCTAGTTGGCCTAACTAAACCAAAGATTCGAAGAAGAAATACGAGGCTATAAGTAATCATGCATATAAGAGATCAAAGAAGACTCAAATAATATTCATGGATAGAAACTGATCATGAACTCAAAATTCATCGGATCCCAACAAACACACAGCAAAAGTTTACATCAAATAGATCTCCAAGAGACCATTGTATTGAGAATCATAAGAGAAAGAGAAGAAGATATCTACCTACTGCCTACGGACCCGTAGGTCTATGGTGGACTACTCACGCATCATCGGAGAGGCACCTATGAGGAAGATGAACCCCTCCGTGATGGTGTTTAGATTGGATCTCACGGTTCTGGAACTTGCGGCGGCTAGAATTGTGTTTCGTCGACTCCCTAGGGTTTTTGGAATATTTGGGAATTTATAGGCATCAGAGGCGGTGCGAAAGGGGGCCGAGGAGGGCACAACCCATCAGGGCGCGCCGGGGTCCTCCTGGCACGCCCTGGTGGGTTGTGCTCTCCACAGCCCACCTCTCCGGCAGTTGTTTGGCCCACTGGGTGTCGTCTGGTCCAGAAAAAATCTCCAAAAAGTTTCGTCACGATTGGACTCCGTTTGGTATTGATTTTCTGCGAAGTAAAAAATAAGCAAAAACAGCAACTGGCACTATGTCAATAGGTTAGTCCCAAAAATGATATAAAGTTGCTATAAAATGATTGTAAAACATCCAAAAATGATAATATAATAGCATGGAACAAGCAAAAATTATATATACATTGGAGACGTATCAATCCGCAACTACGAGAAAAGTATTAAGACAAAGTCTAACCATAGCATTAAACATGTGGATCCAAATCAGCCCCTTACGAAGTAGCGCATAAACTAGGGTTTAAGCTTTTGTCACTCTAGCAACCCATCATCTAATAACTACTCCACAATGCATTCCCTTAGGCCCATGAATGGTGAAGTGTCATGTAGTCGACGTTCACATGACACCACTAAGGGAATCACAACATACATATCATCAAAATATCGAACACATATCAAATTCACATGATTACTCGCAACATGACTTCTCCCGTGACCTCAAGAACAAAGGTAACTACTCACAAATAATAATCACGCTCAAGATCAAAGGAGTATTGAATAGCATAATGGATCTTAACATTTAATCTTCCACCAAATAAACCATATAGTAATCAACTACGCAAGGTAATCAACACTACTAGTCACCCACAGGTACCAATCTGAGGTTCCCGTACAAAGATTGAACACAAGAGATGAAATAGGGTTTGAGAGGAGATGGTGATGTTGAAGATGTTGATGAAGATTGGCCTCCCAAAGATGAGAGAGGTGTTGGTGATGACGATAGCTTCGATTTGCCCCTCCGAGAGGGAAGTTCCCCCGGCGGAATCGCTCCGCCGGAGGGCAAAAGTGCTCCTGTCCAAGTTCCGCCTCGAGGCGTCGGCGCTTCGTCCCGAAAGTCCTCCTCTGATTTTTTATAGGTCAAGAGTGACCTTATACCAGAAGATGTTCACCGGAGGTGGCCCGAGGTGGCCACAACCCATCAGGGCGCGCCAAGGGGGGCCTGGCGCGCCCTGGTGGGTTGTGCCCACCTGGGAGGCCCCCTCCGATAGTTTTAAGCTCCAGTATTTTTTATTAAATGCAAAAATAATCTCCGTAAAATTTCAGCTTCATTGGAGTTGTGCAGAATAGGTATCTCTGACGTGCTTTTCTTGGGTCCAGAATTCCAACTGTCGGTATTCTCCCTCTTTGCGTAAACCTTGCATATTATGAGAGAAAAGGCATTAGAATCACTCCCCAAAGCATTATTATTCCACAAAACAAAGTAAATAACAGTAGGAAATCATGATGCAAAATGGACGTATCACACATAAACCCACAATTCACCGGATCCCAACAAACGCACCGCACAAAAGAATTGCATCGGATAGATCAAAGCAAAGATGCGATGATCATTGTATTGAAGAGAGAGATAGATAGATAGATAGATAGATGGAGAGAGAGAGAGAGAGAGAGAGAGAAAGAGATAGCCATATAGGTACTAACTACGGACCCGTAGGTCTATGGTGAACTACTCACACATCACCATGGGAGCAGCAAGGATGATGAAGAGGCCCTCCGTGATCGACCCCCCCTCCGACAGGGCACCGGAACAGGGCTCCAGATGGGCACACGGCGGAACAGAGACTTCCGATAGCAGAAAAAGTGTTTCGGGAGCTCCTCTAGGGTTTTTGGGATTAATGTGAATTTATAGGGCAAAGAGGTACGCCAGGAGGCAATCGAGGGGGGCTCGAGCCAACCAGGCGCGCCCTACCCCCCTGGTCGCGCCTGGTTGCCTCGTGCTCCTCTCGTGTGGCTTCTGGCCTCCTCCTGAAACTTCCAGGTCTTTAATTGGTCCAGAAAAAATCACCAAAAAATTTCGTGGCAATTGGGTATTGTAAAATGAAAAGCCAAAAACACGTAGAAAACAGCAACTGGCATTGGGCACTGGGTTAATAGGTTAGTGCTCAAAAATAATATTAATCAGTAAATAAACACCCAAAAAGTATCCTAGAATGATAATATAATAGCATGGAACAATCAAAAATTATAGATACGTTGGAGACGTATCAACATCCCCAAGCTTAATTCCTGCTTGTCCTCGAGTAGGTAAATGATAAAAATAGAATTTTTGATGTGACATGCTACCCAACATGTATTCTTTTGCAGGTTTGATCATTGAAAAACGATGAATTAATAAACATCAACAAAGTAATACTTATAAACATAAGCAACATAATCATAAAGTTTCAAAGCATACTATCCAAAAAGAATTTTCACCCCCCTATTCATTTTATCATATAAGAATAGCATGGCTTTATCCTCACCACATAAATACAAATGTTAAGCACCACGGTGTCAAGTGAGGCAATTGGATCGTACTTTTTAACACGCTTCAGCTTTTTATTACTTGCGCAATAGATGAGCGTGAACCATGGAAATAGCATAAAGGTGGAATAAAATATGGTGGTAGGTTTCAAAGGGGTGAAAGTGGAGTAGAAAGTCTTGCAACAACTAGGCATATTGACGGGCTATGGAGATGCCCATCAATAGATATCAATGCGAGGAGTAGGGATTGCCATGCAACGGATGCACTAGAGCTATAAGTGTATGAAAGCTCGACTAAAGCTAAGTGGGTGTGCATCTAACTTGCTTGCTCACGAAGACCTCGGGCATTTTAGGAAGCCCGTCATCGGAATATACAAGCCAAGTTCTATAACAAAAAATTCCCACTAGCATATGGAAGTGACGAAACAAGAGACTCTCTATATGAAGAACATGGTGCCACTTTGAGGCACAAGTGTGGAATGAAAAGTAGTAGCACTGTCCCTTCTCTCTTTTCTCTCATTTATTCATTTTTTTCCTTTTTTTTTCTTTTTATTTTTCTTTTCCTTTTTTCCTTTTCTTTTATTTTTTGTCCGGAGTCTCTTCCCGACTTGTGGGGGAATAATTGACTCCATCATCCTTTCCTCACTGAGACAATGCCCTAAATAATGATGATCGTCACACTTTTATTTACTTACAACTCGATATGAAAAAAACGGATAGGATGATATGACTCTATATGAATGCCTCTGGCTGTGTACCAGGATGTGCAATGATCAAGCATAACATGTATGATGATGATGAACGGTGGCTTTGCCACAAATACTATGTCAGCTTATATGATCATGCAAAGCAATATGACAATGGAAGTACAAGTCATATGATGTGACGATGGAAGTTGCATGGCAATATATCTCGGAATGGCTATGGAGATGTCATGATTGGTAGGTATGGTGGCTGTTTTGAGAAAGATATAATGAGGCTTATGTGCAACAGAGTGTATCATCTCACGGGGTTTGGATGCACCGGCGAAAGTTGCACCGATCCTCGAGGTGAGAATGGGCGATGCACGGTACCGAAGAGGCTAGCAAATATGTGGAGGTGAGAGTGCGTATATCCATGGTTTCACATTAGTCATAAAGAACTCACATACTTATTGCAAGATTTTATTATCTCTCTCGAAGCAAAGCACTACTCGCATGCCCCTAGGGAAGAGGTTGGTAGGAGTTAACCATTGCGCGCCCCCGACTTAAACAACACTAGGATTTCAACGAGTAATAAGTATGCTCACACATCATCACCATGCTATAAAAATATTTGGATGAACAGCAAGTTAATAACCTCTAATTCACGATACTTTTATTGACCAATGATCATGCACTCATGCTCTTTCACATTACCACGTTAATATCATTAACCATGATTTCTCTTTTATGTGCTACATGTGGTTTTGATTATGTACTCATTGGATACCTATTATTTTTGAACTAGTCTTATAACCCATGCAAATTACCGTCACTATTTATTAACTCTCAAACAAATATATGTGAAGAACGAGAGTGCAATTATTTCTATAAAATCTATACGCCACCGTGCTCTAAAAGATATAAGTGAAGTACTAGAGCAACTGCTAAGCTCAAAAGATATAAGTGAAGCACATTGAGTATTCTAACAAATCATGGTGATTGTGTGTCTCTCTTGAATTGGTGTGTCCAGTAAACAATGATTGTGGAAAACCAAAAAAAGGCAAACTAAAGCAAACGACGCTCCAAGCAAAACACGAATCATGTGATGAATAAAAATATAGCTCCAAGTGACATGCGATGGATTGAGATGAAAGAGGGGATGCCTTCAGGGGCATCCCCAAGCTTAGACGCTTGAGTCTTCCTAGAATATTACCTTGGGGTGCCTTGGGCATCCCCAAGCTTAGGCTCTTGTCGCTACTTATTCCTTCGTCCATCGTGATAACACCCAAAACTTGAAAATTTCAATCACCCAAAACTCAACAAAACTTCGCGAGATCCGTTAGTATAAGCAACATATCAAATACTTTAGGTACTCTTATAAATTGATTCATATTTAGTTATTGCATAATAGGTACTGTATTCTAACTTCTTCATGGCTTATACCCCCTGATACAATCCATAGTTTCATCAAAACAAGCAAACTATGTAAGCAAAAACAGAATCTGTCTAAAACAGAACAGTCTGTAAAGATCTGTAAAGAACCTATACTTCTGTAACTCTAAAAATTCTAAAAAATTAGTACAACTTGAATAATTTGTATAGCAATACTCTGTAAATATATCAGATCAAAAATACATTCTAGTAAAATGAGAGAAATTCTGCACTGAACGCTAAAGTTTCTGTTTTTGCACCGTATCAATTCTACTCATCTTGTGAGTCATCCCAAAGGCTTTACTTGGCACAAACACTAATTAAAACATATAAACACAATCATTACATAGGAAATAATAGACAATAACTTAAGCACAAAGTGAGCATCATAAAGCATGTGAAAAACACATCTAAGTCTAACATACTTCCTATGCATAGGCATTTTGTACGAAAACAAATTCTCAAGACAAGTGAAATCTAGCATATGCAAATAGGAACAGTGAAGCATTAATAATTTTAACATAAAGAGAGGCAATTGAGTAATGTGAAAGTTTCTATAACCGTATTTACCTCTCTCATAATAATCACATGTAGGGCCATATTCAAATTCAACTATATAGCTATCATACAAAATATTTTCTCCATGATCCACATGCACAAAAGTCTTACAATCTTCCAAGATAGTGGGATTGACATTAACTAAATTCATGACCTCTCCAAACCCACTTTTAGTAATATTGCAAATATCATAATCAATAATAGATTCATCATGAAGCTTAGAATTATCAAGATCACAAGAAACATCATGATTATCACCCCAATCATGATCATTAGCACAATTGATATTCATAGAATTTATACTAACAACATGGCAATCATGCTTTACATTCAAGGAAATATCATGAATCACTTTATGAATTTCTTTTAACACTTCATCACAATTTTTAGATTCATGATTTTCAAGCAAGACCTCATAAAGATAATCTAGTGCACTCAACCCACTAGAAATTGGTCCAACATAATCGGGTCTTTTGAAAAGATTAGCAAGTGGATGAAGATCCATTTATCTTATTTTTCTTGCTTTTTTACTTTCTGTTTGTGTGAGACAAAATAAAGATAACATAACTGTACAAGCAAACAAATAGAAATATTTTTTTATTTTTTATTTTTATGAAGCAAACTAAATATAATAGCAAATAAAAAGAAGAAAAAGGAATGATAATTTGTGTGAAGATACTTGATGGTAGGTTGATGATACTCCCCGAAAATCCTTTCTGATAATTGTGATTTGCGTTGGGTTTTTCCATGAAGAGGATCGGGTGATGTAGCACAATATAGGTAAGTATTTACCTCAGTAGAGAACCAAGGTTTATTGAACCAAAAGGAGTGACAACCAACTCCCGTCTTGAGCGACTACACACAAAGAAACAAACACTTGCACCCAACACGGGCAAGAGGGTTGTCAATCCCCTTGGACTCGTTATTTGCAAGCTTATGAGTAGGGTGGTTGGTAGTAGATAATTATGAATTGCAAAATAAATTAAAAGACAAATAATAGCAGCAAGTAAATAGTAGCGTTTGTAAACTTATATGTGGATAGACCCGGGGCCATAGTTTTCCCTAGTGGCATCTCTCATGAAAATAAGCATACGGTGGGTAGAAAAATTACTGTTGGGCAATTGATAGAAAAGCGGATAGTTATGCGATATTCACAGCAATGATCATGTCTATATAGGCATCACGTCCATAAGCAAGTAGGCCGACTCCTGCCTGCACCTACTACTATTACTCCACCCATCGACCGCTATCCAGCATGCATCTAGAGTATTAAGTAAAACGGAGTAATGCTTGGAGAACGATGACATGATGTAGCCAAAGAGAATTCAATTAATATGAACTAACCCCATCGTTTTATCCTTAGTGGCAACAATACAAAGACATGTCTTGTCCCTTTCTGTCACTGGGATATAGAGCACCGCCAGATTGAACCCACTACAACGCACCCCTCTCACCGAAGAAATATCAATCTAGTTGGCCAAACTATTTCAATAGATCGGAGAGATTTACGAAGCTATGATGATCACGCAAATAAGAATCATAATATTCAGAGGTGACTCAAATACTTTTCATGAATAATCTGAAACATAAACCCACAATTCATCGGATCCCAACAAACGCACCGCACAAAAAAATTACATTGGATAGATCAAAGCGAAGATGCGATGATCATTGTATTGAAGATCAAGAGAGAGATATAGCCATCTAGGTACTAACTACGGACCCATAGGTCTGTGGTGAACTACTCACACATCACCATGGGAGCAGCAAGGATGATGAAGAGGCTCTCCGTGATCGATCCCCCCGCCGGTAGGGCACCAAAACAGGGCTCCAGATGCGCACACGGCGGAACAGAGACTTGCGGCGGCGGAAAAAGTGTTTCGGGAGATCCTCTAGGGGTTTTGGGATTAATGTGAATTTATAGGGCGAAAAGGTACGCCAGGAGGCAACCGAGGGGGGGGGGGCGATCCAACCAGGCGCGCCCTACCCCCCTGGTCACGTCTGGTTGCCTCGTGCTCGTCTCGTGCAGGTTTTGGCCTCCTCCCAAAGCTTTTAGGTCTTTAATTGGTCCAGAAAAAATCACCAAAAAGTTTCGTGGCAATTGGACTTTGTTTGGTAGTGTAAACCTGAAAAGCCAAAAAACGCTGAAAACAGCAACTGGCACTGGGCACTGGGTTAATAGGTTAGTGCTCAAAAATAATATTAATTGGTAAATAAACACCCAAAAAGTATCCTAGAATGATAATATAATAGCGTGGAACAATAAAAAATTATAGATACGTTGGAGACGTATCAACGGCCTCGCCTGACCCCCGCCCGATTCTGTCCTAATATTGTCGTAGAGGAGTTACACATCAATCTCAAGCACTGGGTGCTACTTGTGATGCGTTAGGATTTTCCTCGAAGAGGAAGGGTGATGTATTAAAATAGTGAAATGTATTTCCCTCATTTAATACCCAAGATTTATCGAACCAGTAGGAGAAGCAAGAAAACAACCGTCAATAGCACCTACACACAAAAAAATAAAATACTTGCACCCAACGCATGCAAGAGGGTTGTTAATACCCTTGTACTTATTGAAAGCAAGGATTAAATATGATAGTGATAGATAGATAAATTGCAAATTAAAATAAAATCAAATAACTTACAACAAATTATTTTTGGTTTTTGTAATATGATTAAACTAGACCTGAGGGTCATAGTTTTCACTAGAGGATTCTCTCTTTTAGCATGTCATACGGTGGGCAAACAAATTTTTTTGGGGCAATTGATAGAAAAGCACGTAATTATGATGTTATTCATGGTTTGATCATATACATAGGCATTACGTTCATGACAAGTAGACCGACTCCTGCCTGCATCTACTACTATTACTCCACCAATCGACTGACTCTGCATGCATCTATGAAATTAAGTTCATGACAAACAAAGTAACGCTTTAAGCAAGATGACATAATGTAGAAAAAGTAAGACAAGCAATATGTTCAGGCCCCATCTTTTTATCCTTAGTAGCAACAATATAATATGTGCCTCCTTACCCTTTCTGTCATTGGATGAGGACATCGCAAGATTGAACCCACTACTATGCACCACTTCCATTGAAGATCGATAGATCAACTTGGCCAAAGAAAACCCATAGATCGGAAAGCGTTACATAGCTATATAAATCACACATAATAAGTTCAGATTTGACTCAATTACTTTCAATGAATAATCTGATCATAAACCCACAATTCATCGGATCCCAACAAACACACCGCACAAAAGGATTGCATCGAATAGATCTTAAAAGAGAACATGGTATTGAAGATCAAAGAGAGAGAAGAAGCCATGCAGCTAATCACTATGGAACCATAGGTCTATGTAGACTACTCACACACCATCAGAGGTGCATCAAGGTTGATGTAGAAGCCCTCTATAATCGACTCCCCCTCCGACAGGGTGCCGAAAAGGCCTCCAGATGGATGATACATCTCCGACGTATCTATTTTTCTTGTTTGATGCTATTATATTATCAATCAAGGATACTTTATATGCAATTATATGCTATTTTATATCATTTTTGGGACTAACCTATTAACTTAGTGTCGAGTGTCGGTTTTTGTTTTTTGCCTGTTTTTGGACTTTTCAGAAAATCAATATCAAATAGAGTCCAAATTGGATAAAAATTTACACGAGTTATTTTTCGACCAGAAGAGACCCAAGAAGCTTCGGGAGGAGGCCAGAAGACCCCCGAGATGGCCACAAGCCACCGGGGGCCGCCCTGCGGGTAGGGGGCACCCCCATGGCTTGTGGACCCCTCGTGGCACCTCCTGACCTAATTCCACTTCTATATATTCCCAATTACCCCAAAACCAATAGAGTCATCCGAAACAATTTTTCCATTGTTGCAAGTCTCTATTCTTCTGCGGTCCCATCCGGAGGTGTTTTTCGGTACTCCGTCGAAGGAGGAATCCATCAAAGAGGCCATTTTAATCAACCTTGTTGCCTCCATGATGATGTGTGAGTAGTTCACCATAGACCTACGGGTCCAGCTTGTAGCTAGATGGCTTCTTCTCTCTCTTTGATCTTCAATACAAAGTTATTCACGATTCTCGTGTTGATCTATTCGATGTAATCTTATTTTGCGGTGTGTTTGTTGGGATCCGATGAATTGTGGGTTTATGATCGGATTATTATTTGAGTCTTCTCCGAATTCTATTATGCATGATTATTATAGATTTTTAAGTCTCTCCGATCTATCGGTTTGGTTTGGCCAACTAGATTGATTTATCTTGAGTGTGAGGTGTGCATTATAGTGGGTTCAATCTTGCGGTGCTCTATATCCCAGTGACAGAAGGGGACAAGACACATATTGTATTGTTGCTACTAAGGGCAAAACGACGGGGTTTGAACATATTGCTTGTACTTACTTTGTCTACATCATGTCATCTTGCTTAAAGCATTACTCTGTTTGTCATGGACTTAATACCATAGATGCATGCTGGATAGCGGTCGATTGGTAGAGTAATAGTAGTAGATTCAGAACCATTTTGGTATACCTGTCATGGACGTGATGCCTATATACATGATCATTTCCAAGAATACATAATCATAACTATGCGCTTTTCTATCAATTGCCCAACAATAATTTGTCTACCCACCGTATGGTACTTTCGAGAGAGAAGCCTCTAGTGAACACTATGGCCCTCGGGTCTACTTAATCATATTTGCTAAAAACACAAAAAAAACTTGCTGCAATTTATTTAATTTAATTTTATTTTTATTTTATCTTTATCTATCTACCACTATCATAAGTAGTGCTTACATGTAATGAGTTCAAGGGGCTTGACAACCCTCTTGCCCGCGTTGGGTGCAAGTGTTTGTTTTTGTGTTTGCACGTACCGGTTGAAAGACAAGTTGTTGTGGTTCTCCTACTGGCGGTTCGATAACTTTGGTTCTCACTAAGGAAAAAACTTATCACTACTATATTGCTTCACCCTTCCTCTTCGGGGAAAAACCCAACACATCTCAAAAGTAGCAATGCGATCGCGGAAAACCAAAGACTTGCAGCGGTAGAAAAATTGTTTCGGGTGGCTCTCTGGGGGTTTTAGAATATTTGGAGATTTATAGAAGTGGATTTAGGTCAAACGGAGCCTCGTGGGGCCCACAAGACATCAGGGTGCAGCCACCCCCTGGTCGCACCCTGTTGTCTTGCCATCTCCTCGTTTCACGTTTGGTCTCCTACCGAATCTTCTAGGGTCCCTCTTGTCCAGAAATAACATCATCAAATTTTTTTGTAGCGCTTGGAATCCGTTTGGTATGGATTTTCTATGAAACCGAAACAGGCAAAAAATAGCAGCTGGCACTAGGCACTGGGTTAATAGGTAGTCCCCAAAAATGATATAAAATTTCATAAAAAGTATCTAAGATTTATAATATAATAGCATGAAATAATAAAAAATTATAGATACGTTGGAGACGTATCAGCATCCCCAAGCTTAATTCCTGCTCATCCTCGAGTAGGTAAATGATAAAAACAGTTTTTTTGATGTTGAATGCTACCTAGCATGTTTATCATGTAATCTCTTGTACGGAATGAATATTGACAAACGATGAAGTAATTGGTATCAACATAATAATATCCATGAATATAATAACATAATCATTATTGTTTCAAAATGTACGATGCTTAACGAATGTTATCCCTACTCATTGAATTATGTAAGCATGGCATGACTCCGTTTTCCTAACACAAGGACAAATCATGAGCACCCCGATGTCAAGCCAGGCATTTGGATCATACTTTTTCATGCGCTTCAAAATTTTCAACTACACTTAATACATGAGTGTGAGCCATGGACAAAGCGCTACGGGTGGAATAGAATATGGTGGTAGAGATGTATAAGGGAATAAAAAAGTGGAGAAAGTCTCACATCAACTAGGCGGATCAATAGGCAATGGAGAGGCCCATCAATCAATATCGATGCGAGGAGTAGGGATTGCCATGCAACAGATGCACTAGAGCTATAAGTATACGAAAGCTCAAATTGAAACTAAGTGGGTGTGCATCCAACTTGCTTGCTCATGAAGACCTCGGGCATTTGAGGAAGCCCGTTATCGGAATATACAAGCCAAGTTCTATAATTAAAAATTCCCATTAGTATATGAAAGTGACAAATCATGAGACTCTCTAAATGAAGAACATGGTGCTACTTTGAAGTACAAGTGTGGTAAAGGATAGTAGCATTTCCCCTTCTCTCTTTTTCTTTTCTCTTTTTTTATCTCTCATGGTCCGGAACCTCATCCTCATTCTTTGAAGGAACCATTATCCTCCATCATTCATTATTTTCCTCGTTAAGATAATGCTCTAATAATGATGATCATCACACTTTTATTTACTTACAACTCGATAAACCTAGAACAAAATATGACTCCATATGAATGCCTCTGGCAGTGTACCAGGATGTGCAATGATCTAGCATAACATGTACTACAATGATGAACGGTGGCTTTGCCACAAATATCATGTCATCTCTATGTGATCATGCAAAACAATATGATTATGAACACACATGTCATGATATGGGGCGGTGGAAGTTGCATGGCAATATATCTCGGAATGGCTATAGAAATGCCATGATAGGTAGGTATGGTGGATTTTTTGAGGAATATATAAGGAGGCTTATTTGTGATAGAGCATATCATATCACGGGGTTTGGACGCACCGGCGAAGTTTGCACCGACCCTTGAGGTGAGAAAGGGCAATGCACGGTACCGAAGAGGCTAGCAATATGCGGAAAAGGTGGGATTGTGTTTAGTCCATGAATTCACATTAGTCATAAAGAACTCACATACTTATTGTGAAAGTTTTATTAGCCCTCAAAGCAAAGTACTACTCGCATGCCACTAGGAGGAGGTTGGTAGGAGTTAATCATCACGCGCCCCCTACTCAAACATCAAAAGGATTTCAACAAGGAATAAAAGTGCTCCAACATTCCGGTCCTGCCATGACCGACACTTAAATGATTAGTTAATAACAAGATTTAATATTGATATCTTTACTAACCAATGATCATGAATCTATACCCTTTCATATTACTACATTAATATAATCAAATCACGCAAGTCACATTTAGTAATCTACATGCGAGTTTTATTATATCACTCTTATATACCTATCATTTTCAGACTAGTCTTTATAACCAGTGCATATTACCACTTTCATTTAAGACTCTAAAGAATATATAAATGAAGTATGAGAGTGCAATCATTTCTATAAAATATAAACACCACCGTGCTCTAAAGATATTAGTGAAGCACATGAGCAACTTCATAGCTCAAAAGATATAAGCACACTATGCAATTAGAAACATAATCTGTTTAAAACAGAACAGTCTATAATGATCTATACTAAAACCGTACTTTTGTAACATAAAAATTTCTTAAAAATTAGGAAAACGTGGGAAATTTGCAGTAAAATAATTTGTAAAAAATTCAGCAATTTATCATCTTCCAGCAAAAAATCAAAATTCAAATACTAGGCATAGAAGTTTCTGTTTCTACACCGTATCAATTCTACTATCATCCAAATAATCTCAAAGGCTTTACTTGGCACAAACACTAATTAAAATATAAAAACACAATCATTACAGTAGCAACAATTATGTCATCACACAAAACAGAATATAAAAATTGCAAATAAAATAAATATTGGGTTGCCTCCCAACAAGCGCTATTGTTTTATGCCCCTAGCTAGGCATAATGCATAGTTTCAATTTTGTCATCCAATTCCTCAATCAAACAATAAGACTTCTTAGGAGTTTTAGTAAGCATATTTTTAATCATGATACTCCTAGGCACAAAGTTGATGAATTGTTTATCAAGAATGGGCTCCTTTATTTTATCAATATAGTTGGGGTGAACGCTAATCATTTTTAAGTCCTCATTATCTTTACTAGATGAACCACCCTTATTTGGCTTAGGAACCTTAGCTACATAAAAAAAAGTTTGCTTTATTGATTGGGGGTTTCTCATTAGGTGTCATAGGTGAAAAGGTGGAACGCAAAGCATGGATAATTTTTTCTATCATATCAATTCTAGCGGGACTTTGTTCTACTCTATCGGTAATGGGTTCTTTTCCTTTCAATATCTTTATTGCGTTCTCAACCGTAGAGCCTAGTTTAGTTACTTGGTTGTGGATCTTCCTATCAAAAGTTTCAAATTGTTCCATAGTTGGCATTATATTTTCAATGGCGTTTAACCTTTGCATAACATGTTCCAAAGTCCATGACGTTTCATAATAGTAATAGGTGGAGATCCCACTAAATTTCCCATAGGATTGAAAACATCTATAGGGTGACTACTTTGAAAATTCCCTCCGGTAATAGTATCAAGCACAAATCTATACCAAGTAGTAATACTCACATAAAAATTGTGAAGAAGAATGATGGTGGACTGCTTACGATTTGATCTATTTTGAGCATCGCAAATCGTATACCAAGCATCTTTTAAATTCTCTCCTCTCCTTTGTTTTAAATTAAGCACTTCATTTTCAGGGGTACAAGTAACAAGCGAAGAACTAGCCATAGTAGCAAAACAAGTAATAGAGCAAACAATCAAAATCAATATTTTTGTATTTTTGTTTTTATATAATTGAAAATAAAAGCTATTAATAAGTAGAACACGTAATTTATAATTTGTATGAAGGAACCTTGTAGTTGTTTGATGATGTCTCGCCGGCAATGGCACCATAAATTCTTCTTCTAGTTGTGATGCGTTAGGATTTTCCCCGAAGAGGAAGGTGATGTATTAAGGTAGCGAAAAGTATTTCCCTCAGTTAAGAACCAAGGTTTGTCAAACCAGTAGGAGAACCAAGCAAACAACCATCAGCAGCACCTACACACAAAAGAGCAAATACTTGGACCCAACGCAGGCAAGAGGGTTGGCAATCCCCTTGTACTTATTAAAAGCAAGGATAAAATCTGATAGTGATAGATATATAAATTGCAAATTAAAATAAAAGTAAACAAATTGCAGCAAGGTATTTTTGGTTTTTGTAATATGATTAAAGTAGACCCAGGGGCCCTAGTTTTCACTAAGGCTTCTCTCTTTTAGCAAGGCATACAGTGGGCAAACAAATTATTGTTGGGTAATTGATAGAAAAGCGCATAATTATGACATTATTAATCGCATGACCATATACATAGGCATTACGTTCGTGACAAGTAGACCGACTCTTGCCTGCATCACTACTATTACTCCACCAATCGACCGACTCATGCCTGCATCTATGGAATTAAGTTCATGACAAACAGAGTAACGCTTTAAGCAATATGACATAATATTGACAAAGTAAGACAAGCTATATGTTCAGACCCCGTCGTTTTATTCTTAGTATCAACAATACAATACGTGCCACCCTACCCCTTTTGTCATTGGATGAGGACACCACAAGATTGAACCCACTACTATGCACCACTTCCACTAAAGATCGATATATCAAATTGGCCAAAGAAAAACCCATAGATCAGAAAGCATTACACAGCTATATAAGTCACACATAATAAAGTTCATATTTGACTCAGTTACTTTCAATGAATAATCTGATCATAAACGGATCCCAACAAACACACTGCACAAACGGATTACATCAAATATATCTCCGAAGATAACATGGTATTGAAGATCAAAGATAGAGAGAATAAGCCATCTAGCTAATAAGTATGGACTCGTAGGTCTGTGGTAGACTACTCACACATCATCAAAGGTGCAGCAAGGATGATGTAGAAGCCCTCCATGATCGATTCCCTCTCCAGTAGGGTGCCAAAAAGGTCTCCAGATGGAATCGCGGAATAACAGAGACTTGCGGCGGCAGAAAAATTGTTTCGGGTGGCTTTTTGGGGGTTTCAGAATATTTGGGGATTTATAGAAGTGGAATTAGGTCACACGGAGCCTCATGGGTCCCACAAGACATCAGGGTGCGACCACCCCCCTGGCCGCTCCCTGTTGTCTTGCCGTCTCATCGTTTCATGTTTGGTCTCCTCCCGAAGCTTCTAGGGTCCCTCTTTCCAGCAAAAAATCATCAAAATGTTTCGTAGCATTTGGTATGGATTTTCTGTGAAACCAAAAAACAAACAAAAAACTGCAGCTAGCACTAGGCACTGGGTTAATAGGTCGGTCCCCCAAAATGATATAAAATTGCATAAATAATATCTAAGATTGATAATATAATAGCATAAAAATCAAAAATTATAGATACATTGGAGACGTATCAGTGGGAAGAGGTGGTGCGTGCATGGACAGAGTGGTGTAGTGGTGTACAGCTGGTCATCGGCATCAGCTCCACAGCGGCGTCATCGGGTGTGGCGTTCGCCACCATGCCCTTCAAGTGTTTATTTCGCCCGTCGCCACCGCCTGGACGCTCATGGTCATGGCGTCGCCGCTAACATGTTCGCGCTCGTTATCACCATGTACTCACCGGGCATCATGGGACGCCGATAGGTGTTCATGCCGCTTGTGTTTCCCTCCCTTCTCTTCACAATTTATCTCTAAGTGGGCGGATTGCTTGGCACATTTTTTTTACTATGATCATGTTCATTAGATGGCAATTTCATGTACACTCACATGGCAAATTCATAGCCATTTTTTGGGGATTGCAAACATTTGTAGGTTGTATATTTATTCATAAATGTCCATAATGAGAAATTTATGAATTTCAAATTCTAACATGACAAATTTATATACTAGACATATTGAAATTTAACATATGTTCTGCCCATATTCATCAACTCTTTGCCATGGACACTTATGTTTTGGACTACACCTACATAATAGTTGCGACAACTTCATTATGTTTTTGCCATCACACATTCAGTTTTGGGTTTCTACCCTCATTATATGGCAAAATTTACATGTGTTTTACCTACCAGACTGGTTGCTACATTTTATCAATAACTATTCACACTTTCTTTCAATCGGTTGTTTATGTTTTCTCTATTGAACAAAAAACCTAAAGTTGCCATCATTCTCAAAAGAACATTTCGCTTAATTTTGCCATGTGCAAAGTATATTTTTTAGCTACCATGGTAACTAAAAGCATGTATTGCCATCATGGAAACTTTTGTTTTGTATTTTGCCATATCCAGAGAATTTAAACACGACAATTGCAAACTTATTTAAGAACATGTCAAATTTGATCTTTGAAAGTTGCTTGTCATGGAAAAAAGTATGATAATTTGGAACTTGCTTGACATGGCAATTAGAAATAACATATCATTGCAACTTAAGATGCATCCCCCATTTTCAAAAAATTCCATGTGTCTAGGGAGACAATTTTGCCATAGTATTTTTATATATTGCCACGATGGTAACTTTTTATAGTGTTTTTGCCATACCTATTGATGCCCTTTGAGCTGGATAGAAAAGGTACTGCCTTTTCCCCAATGCGTGACCTTGAGTTATCAAATCCAAAAGAGTATGTGCACTATGACAAAGGCTCTAACAAGTTTTTGCAAGATAATTAAATTTTAGTTTTTAACTGGACCTTTAACAACCATATGGGCGTAAACACTACAATTAAAACATGCATGGATACAAGGTCTTGATTCTTACAAGTTACAACCATATGGGCGTAAACACTACAATTAAAACATGCATGGATACAAGGTCTTGATTCTTACAAGTTACAACCATATATTTGCGCTAGGGATCATCATGATATTAATTGTTGCTCTGGAGGACACCAGTTAAGATGTGCTTGCAACATGATGAAATGGGAGATGTGTACAAATTACATCTTGACCGGTGAGCGATCTCTATCAAGAGTGTGTTGTTCAATCGTAGGCCCTTACCGTCTCGTGGGGTTGTCTCGGTTATTCAGAATAAATATTTGAACAAAAGCATTGGGCGTTTAATGACTACACCTCATGAATACCAATGGATTGGCTAGCGTACTAAACATTCACATTTCTGTCAGTGTTCAGAACAGTGTTCCGTGTCCTCCTCACTCCCCTCCTCCTTGATCGAACTCCGAGGGTCCTTGGTATATGTAGGGTTGTAGAATGAGAAAGAGACAGGAGACAACTACGTAGAAATCGAACACATACATGACGTTAATTATTCAAAGTCATTCCATCGACCCTCATACAAATACGTAGGGTTGCAAGGCTATGCATCAACCCATTGCTTTACCAAACTACTCACACATGACCATCAGATTGCAAGAGCAAACATTAGAGAAGGCATAAGGATGAATGCTTTATTGATTATATGTCTTATAATGCTTGCCGGATGCGATACACGATTACAAATATGACTAGCTTGGAGGAAAGTTTCTATCGTGATGGTGATGGTGATGGCTATGGAGATGGGATGGGAAATGGCAGCGGCTAGGGTTGGAAGATGGCTTTTGTTTCGCGAATGGTATTCCCGACGCTCTCCTGGTTAGAATCTGGTAGGGGTCACTTTATGTTTCTTGGTTGGTTGGATCTCCCAGGGCTATCAACACCTGATACGAGAGTTGGTACGAACACATGCGCTCATACCAGACGTTGTCTTGCGCTCTAGTTGTCTTGCTGCACCCCCAATTTCTTCCTTCCTTCTCCCACGAGCCTTATTTCCTTCTAGGTGATGATTTCCATCCATGTTTGCCTTTTTTCCTATGGAATCAAATTAAACAAAGAATTTCATGATTTTCTGCATCCATCTGTAATTAGTGGCAATATTAGAGTGATTTTCTCCAATATAATCTGGTTTAAACAACGGTGTTGCTGAGCGCAAAATATCACGCATCCACATCAAAGAATGTTGCCATGGTTACTTAAGATGCTCTTGCCATGGCATCTTTTGAATTTGGTCTTGCCATGGCAACTACAAAAATGACTTCATTACAACTTTAGATGCATTTTCCATGGCATTGTCTCTCTTACAAAAATCATGTGTCTAGAAAACAAATTTTGCATACTTTGTTTAAATTTTACCACGCGATACATTTGTTCACGCTTGCCATTATCTTAAGATATCATTCTATTTTTAGTACTACATCATGGAAAATTTACTATTTTTAACCATGGCATAGTTTACGTTTTCTAACCATGGTATTTTTTCGAACCATGGAAAATCCATACTTCATACCATGGCAAGCTAATTTTTTGCACCATGTCACTTTTATTTTCTTCAACCATGGACATTTATTGTCTTTTTTACTATGGCAATTTTCTAAGTTAGGCCATTTTAGATTTATAGTATGGCCATGTCAAAGCCATTTTCTCCGACCATGGCATATTTCTTTGTTTGAAACATGGCAAATTCATAGTGCATACCATGGCAAATTCATGTATTTAGACCATGACAAACTTATTGTTAATGTCAGTTTTATTTTTTTCTTCAACCATGGCAAAGTTTTTGTTTGGACCATGGCAATTTCGTAAGTTAGACTATGCCACACAAAAAGCTTGGCCATGGCAAGTTTATTTTCCTAACCATGTCATTCTTATTGTTTGAGACATGGCAAATTCATACTTCATAACATGGCAAACATATATATTTTTTAACCATGGAGTAGGATTTTCTATCATAGCTTACCATGGAACTAGTTAAGGTTTTCGATGTTGTTAAAGTTCCCAAAAATCCTGAAAAATACTGAAGCAACACCCTATAATATAACACGATCCAACAGAGCGATTGAAAAAATACGACTGTATGTGTCCTGGACAAAAAAAATAGCAGTTCGGTATACATTTATGTCACAGTGAGCTGAAATACTTGTTTTTTTACCGAGGACACATAAATGGATATTTTCACAATCGCTTTGTTGGATCATCTATTACATAAGAGTGATGCTCTACCATTTATTTCACATTTTTTGATAATGTTTAAACCGTTAAAACCTTAGGGAGCCTTAACAAGTTCTGTGGTAAGCTATGATAGGCACAGTTTTACCTTTGAACCATGGGCAACTTTATTGTTCCTTTTGCTTGGACCATGGTTATTTTTTTTATTTTTTTTACCATGGCAAAATTATATTTGGGACCATGGCAATCTTATTACTTTAAAATGGAAGACTATTTTTTTGTTTTAGACCATGGGCAAACTTATTACTTTAACCATGGAAAACTTATTGTTTTATACCTTCATGTGTACACCATCATGGAAAATTGTATCGCACACCCCATCGTACATTCTTCATTTTGTAAATTATTTTCGAAACATGGGAAATTTGTTGAATAGAGCATGGTAAAAAATGCGAACCATTGCAATTTTGATCAATGGCTAACAAATCCATTAGAGTTTTTCACTTTTTTCAAATTTCTTTTTTGTCATGTTTTTTTATATGAAACAAATGACAAACTTAAGTTGAAACGTAATTTTGCTTTTCTTGTACCGACACTCCTTAAAACATGTTTTAATAAGTTTTTTTAGTTCTAATCCATATTGAACATGATGTCAGCTTCTTTTTGGCTTTGTTTTACAGTGCAACAATAGCAAACGGGGCGTGCCTAACAATTTTTTTGTTATGCTTGATGGGGCGCAACCTATTCGTTAGTTCGAGACTCGTTCCCAGATTGAACGTTTTCGTTCTATCAGGGCGATCGCTCCAGGGAATGTTTTGTTTGATCTGGGAGCTCATTAGACTTAACGTTCCCAAGATATTCATGTCCTTTTTCTATCCCTTGATTGCGCTTCGGTGAACGTCCAAGGCTTGGGTATGTGATTCAATGATTGTCGACATTCAAGTTGCAACCATGTTAGAGCATCTACAGCCGAGATCGGTAAAATTGTTCCCTCAAACGCCCGCAGACCGGGCAGGCCTTAATTTTGCAATTTACAACCATATACCCTTTTTTTCAAAATATCGGATAAATGCAAGGACATGAACGTCGATTATCAGGTCTTTGTTGGGCCGGCGGGACACCGAATAAACATTTTGTACTTAAGATTTTCACATCAGTATTGGTCCGACGGGTTTGAGATGTTTTTGGTCCCACCTCGCCTACGAGCGAATTGACCATCGTAAATAGCCCGGTCATGTCCTCAAGCCATAAGCTTCAGTCATCATTATACCCTTTATTAAGCATATGGATTGTGACTATGAATCTTACTTGCTCTGCTTAACAGAGAAGATTCGCAGTCAAAGTCTATCTCCTTCACAAATGAAACATTGGTGTTTGCACGGCTCTTTTTGAATCACAAAATAAAAATCTCTATCATTGTAGTAGGCCATCAACGTATACGAATGAGATGAACTTGACACTCAATGAACAATCATCAGTTGATGAAATGCAAGCTAGTGTCAAGCTCCCTCATTCATACAGCGAGAACTGATCCACCTATGCAATTAACAGAGAAGCTTGTAGATGTCCGATGGCGCGGCAGTTTAAGCCGGTCAGCCTCCGGCTGGCGCAGCGAGGTGGGACTAAAATTTGGGTCGACTAGCTCCCGGGCGGTAACGGTCTTCTCGCCAAGTCGCTGGCAAGTAGGACCGTGTGGGCTGCCCGGGCATGACCGGGCACCGTCATATCGTCCCTAGATTTGAGACATAGCCGCAATCGGCAAATCCAGCCCCTCAAACGCCCGCGGACGCGCCCGGACACGCCCGCGGACGGTGACCGGACATGCCTTAAATTTGCAATTTGCAACCATATGCCCTATTTTCAAAACATCAGAGACATGCAAGGACATGCACGTCGATCATCATGTCTTTGTTGGGCCGGCGGGACACAACTTCGGTCATCATTATACCCTTTGTGAAGCATATGGACTGTGACACTTTTTGAATCACAAAATAAAAATCTATGTCATTGTACTAGGCCATCAACATATACTAATGAGATGAACTTGACACTCGATATCATCAGTTGATGAAATGCGATCTAGTGTCAAGCTCCTTCATTCATACAACGAGAATTGATCCACCTACGCAATTAACAGAGAAGCTTGTAGCTGTCCGACGGTGCAACAATTTAAGCCGGTCCGCCTCCGGCTGGCACGGCGAGGTTGGACTAAAATTTGGGTCGACTAGCTCCCTGGCTGCAACGGTCTTCTCGCCAAGTCACTAGCAAGTGGGACCGTGTGGGCTGCTCGGCCGTGTTCGGGCGTGACCGGGCACCCTCATATCGCCCCCCAGATTTGAGACGGGTTTGAGGTACGTCGGTCAGTCCGAGCGTTTAGGATGGAAATGAGGGGTTCGGTTGAGTCGGGTTTTTTTTAACCGGACATGCATTTTGGACATTTGAGGAGGAAGTAAGGCCAACTCCAACGCGCGACCCCAAATGGTTTGGCTGCGTCCGTTTGGGGGTAAACGGACAGAACATGCCGCCCAACGCGCGTGAGCAAATGGACCAATGTCCGTTTTTAGTCCGCTTTCGACCCATTTCCGGCCCAACTTTGGGCCGCGTTTGTGGCCGAACGGACACGTGCGGACGGACGGGACGCGCGCCCTTGTCCTCCCCCTGGCCCGCCCATCGAGGACACGACCGCACCACTTTCCCTTCATTTTTCCGAAAACTCTCCCGCGCCCCCTCTACCCTCTCCCCCTCAGCCATGGCCGGTGACCCGATGAATCCCGGCGACCCGGCCGCGGTCGAGCGCCCCACGGCAAAGAAGAAGGCTTCCAAGAAGTCACGGTCGGAGCTCACGTCGGTGGAGCTCGCCAAGCTCGATTCCGAATTGACGAAGAGGAGGAATCGACGTAAAAAGGTGGGGGAAAAGAAGGCCGCTGCGGACATGGCCGCCGAGGCGGCTGCGCTACGTGCCGCGCAGCATAGGGCCGATGTCGACGATAAGGAGTCCATCGTTGCCAAGGCGCACACCCTCCTCATGTTAGGGTTGTGCCGACCCTCGCTAGCCATTTTGTCGGCCGTTGCCATGGCCGCGGCCAGCACAGGCTCGTCTGTCGTTCGTCCTCCGCAGCACCGTTCCCACAGCTCTTTCGTCACACCCGAGGCATATCGCACGTAACCGCTCCACGGCCATGGGCAGACAAGGTTCTCCATGTCCCCGGACTGCAACGTGGTCGCTCCGGCCATGCCCGCGGGCGTCATCAACCTCAACGTCACGCCCGGGTACAGTGGCGTTGGTCATCCATCTGAAGGGAGGCAAAGGACGCATCCCTGGTCATTCCCTTCGGCGAACATGGCCGCCTCCCGCAGGCTGTTCGACGGAATGCCACTGCCAACGCCACTGGTTGATGACCCTGACTACACGACGTTCATGGAGAACGTCATCTTTGAGGGTCGTGGTGAGGCCTTCCACGTCGAGGACCCTTGCCAAGCTTTCGATCCCGACGCGACCCAAAGCCAGGACGGTCGCGGCCACTATGATGACACTCAGTTCGCCAGCCATGATGAAGATGAGGACGACCATGGCAACTCATGGCATGAAGATGATGACTTGTATTGTGAAGATGAGGAGGACGAGCTTGATATTTCGCAGGAGCCATTGGTGTTTATCGATGAGCTCACACAAAGGGCCAAGGCACAAAAGAGGAGGCAAAGCATTCGCACGGGATCATACACCCAAGATGAGGACACTTTGATTTGCGAGAGTTCGATGGAGATATGGCAAGATCCCGTGAAAGGTGCCGAGAAAAAAAGATTTGTCTTTTGGATAAGAATTCACAAGAACTTTCATGAGCGAAGGAGGTTTCCCCCTACCAATTTGCAAGCACCCGCGACATCAATTCAATCCAAAAGAGATGGGGGTTCACCAACAAGAGTGCAACAAATATTGTGTCGCGCTTGAGAGTGTTCAAACCCGTCCCGTGAGTGGCCTAGGCATTGGTGACTTGGTATGAACCTCTCGTTTTTTCGTCATGTGTCCATTCATGCAATTTATGTTTTGATATATTTTGTGTCCTTCCATGTTACAATTGTGGTCGCATCTTGTGTAGACATTCCAATCTTTGGAAGCCTTCAAGGCTCGGCACAAGAACAATCCGTTTACTCTCACGCATTGTTGGCTGCTCATCAAATATTGCCCCAAGTTCAAAGACCAATATGCCGCTCGTAAGAAGAAAGGAGGGAAGGTGGCCGTGGCTGACGAGGGCGACTTGCTCAAGAGGCCGAGGGGGAATACAAGCTCAAAGGCCGACGAGAAGCATGATGCGGCTTCTATAGCCTTGCAAGGAACATTGGAGAACATGATGAGCCAAAAGGAAGTGAGGAAAAAGAAGAGGAACAAAGGGAAGGAGGAGCAAATGAAGATCTACCTATATCTCCAAATGAAGAAGATTGAGATGGAGGAGGCCGTGAAGAGGAGGAAACTTGACATCGAGGAGGCCGCTCAACTCAAGAAGCTTGAGATCGATGCCACCAATGCCGAGACCAAAGCAAAAGAGGTGGCACTCGCCTTCATGAGCGTCGACAAGAACAACATGTCACCAGAGAGAAGGCTTGGTCCGCGAACCGGCAGGGAGAGATGTTCGTTCGCGACGGCCTGAACTAGGTGAGACCTCGACCGCGATCGCTGTCCATTTAAAAGGCTGGCTGGTGTGCCGGCCGCTGGCTTCGTTGTCGACGCCAAAAGATTATTTATGGCAGGTCAAATGACAAATGTAGACATATTTGTGGATTACTTTTTCCATATTATTGAGTACTGATTATCTTCCTTGCTCCTAATTATTTCATACCTTTGTCTCTTGATTGGTTTGTGTTTTAAGCTAAACTAACATGTGGTTGGATGGCTAGAGGGATAGTAGCATCCTTAACCCACCAGGGTTCAAGTCGTCATGCTCGCATTATTTTTGGATTTATTTCAGGATTTTCAGTGACGCGCATTCAGTGGGAGGCGACGTTCCCGTCGACGACGAGGCGCCTACGGTGACTTCATAAATCTCAAGATAATATGCCGGCTTAGATTCTCGGAGGTGCTCATAATGGTAGAATGGCGTGTATGCGTTTAAGGGATAAATGTATACGCGTATATACGAGCACGCATCTATACTGTGTTAAAAAAAACTAATACACGTGCACGCGTTGCAACGTTGTAGTACAAAGAAAATATTCTCCGTGACTGATGACTTCATGCATAGCAACAACACGAAGGACCCGTACTATTTTGCGATGCACGATATTGATTTTCATCAACTTTCCTAAGCCTTGTGTAGTTGTGTACATATTTTGTACGTTTGCTACGTGCGACCAATGATTAATTTCAAGGTACTAATATTAAATAATAATAAACTGTATAATGGACCAATGATGAGCTTGGACGTTTGTGCGTGATGCACTGCACCGCTGATACCGGATCCCCAGCACGGAGCATCCATTTCCAAGGATACAATAGTTTATTTACTCCCACTTTTATTTTTTTTTGTTTTTTTGGCCAACTCAAACGAAATAAGTTTTAGTTCCATTTTAATGTCACAAACGTATCTTTTCAACAGTGAAATTTCTTTCTTTTTTTTTACTTTAGAACTTTTTTTTAGATTTTACTTTAGAGCTTAAGCGCATAAAATATATATGCCATTTCAAATGTACAGTGAATTCCATTTTAATGCGTGGACCACTTTCGCTGAAAACTTGGGCCATAGACGCCCAAGAAATTCGAATAGCTCATAAAGTTCCATCCAATTCCTTACAGTTTGAATAGCAATGGTGATTAAACATGTCCAGACTAAACATCGCGCACCGGAAAGACAGAGTTTGTGTCTTCAGAGAGAAGTCGACATCTCCATTCTACATCCTCAAAAGCATTCAAGAAGAGTCGACGCTTTGGGTCACTGCGGATGCCAAACATTTAAGCAATATCACACCGCGAGATTATTTCTATGATGTAATGATGTTCTGAGGGGCTACGAGTTGAGCCAAAACCTTGTATTTCACCTTCTTTTTATTTAACGATTGAGGAATTTTTTTGCCTCGGTTTCAATTTATTTATTTTTTGCAAGCAAACGAAGTTGGGAGTCTCGAGCTCTTTATTGGCGCATGTAGCGCATGTTCGCGTACTAGCGCCTGGTACCGATTAAACTTGGCCAGGTCAATTAAATACTTCCGTCGCTCCTCCGCGCCTCTCTCGTTGTTTGTTCTTTTTTTAAATCAGATGGTTAGGGCGCCTTGATCCATTGACCATTGACTAAAAAAATTATAAGTTGAATTTTTCTAATGATTTTGAAAAGGTTAACAGGGTTTAAAAATTTTCATCGAACTTAAAAAAACAAAATTTTGAGAATAATTCATTGATTGTGATTTTTTATCAACTTTGAAACAAGTTCAAAAATTTAAAAAGTTCATAGATTTTTGAAAATTTCATTAATATGAAAAAATTATCGATTCTTTACATATGTTCGCAAGATATGATATATTTTTCAAATTTGAAAAATGTGATTTTCCAAAAACAAATCTTAAAATTTTAAATAGAAACAAAAATTAATAGGAAAAAGGAAAAAACAAACACGATGAAAAAGAAGAAACAAAAAGTGAAAAAAAGGAAAGATACCGGGTGAAAAACCCCAGCACAGAAAACCGGTGCGAACCATCTAGAAAGCTCCCAAAAATGGTAGAGGTGGCAGCAATGTGCCTGTGGCGCCGGTTTTAGTTCGTTTTGCAAACCGGCGCCTGCAGCCGCGTTAGTTGGGCTCGGCCCACCACATTCGTGAAATTTCCGTAAATTTCCACAAAAAGGTGCTGGGCACGGGATCGAACTCGCGACCCGATCATTCAACAGGATGCCTGATAACCACAAGGCCATAAACCTGCTCGTGCAGTGTTTTTTCGTTTTTCTCTTTTATTTATTTGTCATTTCGTTTTGTTTCTTTTCTTGTTTCCTTTTTTTCTACTACTATTCCTTTTTTTTCTCAAATGCACAGTTTTTTAGCTCGTAAACTTTTCTTTCAAACCGATGAACTTTTTCAATTACACGATTTTTTTCAATTGGATGAAATTTTTTCCAAATACGATGAACTTTTTTCAAATTCCATGAACTTTTTTCAAAATGGAAGAACTTTTTTTCAAATCAGATGAACTTTTTAAAAAATTTGATGAATTTTTTTTCAAATTTGATGAACTCCTTTTCAAAATCAGTGAACTTTTTTCAAAATGGGTGAACTCTTTTCAAATTCGATGAACTTTTTTCAAAATCGGTGAAAGTTTGTCAAACCAATGAACTTTTTCCCAAATTGATGACTTTTTTTTCAAATTCGATAATGTTTTTTCATAATCGATGAACTTTTTGAAATTCGTTAACTTTTTTCGAAATTTAACGAACTGTTCTTTCAAAAAATCGTGCACTCAAAAATCTTAGTGGTATAGTAAATGGCTGAGTAAGAAATAGCATGACTATGTCAGTTCTAATAAAGTTCGCGTTACCATTTTTCACTACCTTTCTGAAGTTATAGTGGTTAAGCTACGCGATTACTAGGATGCGTTCTGCGGGGTCGATTCCTCATGCCGCCAATTTTTCGCGTGGTTTTTTCGCGAACGAACCTGTTCCTGGGCCGGGCTTAAAACAGCCCACAGATGGCGTGCTGCAGGCGCCATTTCCAGGTCCGGGCGCCTGCAACGCCGAATAGGACCTCCTTGCGCCTACTACCAAATACACTGTACTAGTAGAATGCTCGTGCGTTGCTACGGGCACAAAAGAAGTATAGATGAAAACAAAAGCACAAGTTGTGGTCATCTTTTATCTTTGTTCACCAAGATGCAGTCCCTCGACTTTTCTACATACATAGATAATGTACTTTTAGATATATATCAAAATTGTGAGAAAAAATGTGGAAGACATAAGACAATCGTTCATTTCTTTCTATTTACCCCTCGGTCAAACCCGCAACAAGACATGGCACCATCTTCACTCTATTTACTCCTTAGTCAAACTCAACAAGACATGACATCATCTTCATTCTCCCTGCCTGCGTCCTATTTTCAGCCAACCTTTCGACCTCATCTCCAACATTGCTATCTGCGTCCTATTTTCAGCCGACCTTTCGACCTCATCTCCAACATTGCTATCACATAGTGATCGCTCTTCTTTGTCATGGTTCATAACCTTTCTATCCATGGATGATAGTACATTAACCACCTAACATTAATATTCTCTCACTATTACATACATTTGACAATAGTAACGGTTGTCGTGATAAGAAAAATATTTTCCAGTGGGAGGCGATGATTTTGCCGATAGTAAGACTGACCAGCCGGTGTAAGCGTGAAATATATTATAAGCACATGTGTCAAGACATATCAACATACCATGGTCCTAATATGTGTTGTCTCCTCTCTTTGTTTCCTTTCGTATTTGTAACACCGAGTTGAAATAATCCATTGCCTCCACTGCCATTGTGACATTACATTGCTCCACATTGTGTCGCAGATGTTGTCACACGCTAGGGTTCTCTTTTAGATGAAATTTGATAAAATAGCTAGTCCTTGCTAGAAATTATAAGTAGTAATAATCAGGAAATTTTGTGTACAATTCACAACAAACATTATGAGTGGAAATCTTCCATGGGTTCAACTTGTACCACCGGCGCCCCTGCACTCTCGCACAAACTCTTTCTACCCCTATAAAATCTGCAAAAGAAAAGCAACATTTCCAACATTTGAACATGATTTAGAATTTGCAAGGACTTGAAACAAAATGGCAGGATAAAAATTAACATGGCACTCTTCTGTTAGTAACATGACAGCTCTTATGGTAGTTATAGAACGGTAAATATTAACCCCCACCTCCACCCCACCCAAAATCATATAAATATAAATATCAAGTTATGTTTAAAAAGTTAGTGCAAGATGATACATAGGCATAAATCAAACCGAAACCGAAATTGTCGTTCATTGATCAAACATGTGACGCCCCCAACTTCAACCGTACGCTAAACATACACGCAATGCGTCCGATCAAGATTAGGGACTCACTGATCGATATCACAACACAACACTAGACACAAATTAAAGTCATACAGCTTCATATTACAAGCCAGGGGCCTCGAGGGCTCGAATACAAAGCTCGACAAGCACGAGTCAGCGGAAGCAAAATAATATCTGAGTACAGACATAAGTTAAACAAGTTTTGCCTTAAGAAGGCTAGCACAAACATAAGCAGCGGATCGAAAGAGGCGAGGCCTCCTGCCTGGGAACCTCCTAACTACTCCTGAGCGTCGGCGTTCTCCACGTAGTAGTAGGCTCTAGCGGTGGTGTAGTAGTCGTCTCCGATGTACACCATCTCCTGGGCTCCGTCGTCTGAACGCAGAATCGTATCGAGGGGGAAAGAGAAAGCAAAGCAGCGGTGAGTACTCATCCAAAGTACTCGCAAGACTGACATCAGATCTATACTAAGTATGCATCAGTATCAAGGGGAGGGGTTATATCTGGACTGACTGCAGAAAGCAAGAATAGGGAGAAGGCCTAGTCCTATCGAAGACTAGCATCTTCAGCATCTTGCAGCATTAGAAGAGATTAGACTGGTATCTCATATATAGTCATATTATTGTAGCAATTTTATTAAGTAACCACGCCCAGAGATTCTTCCTCGACTCCCAATTATAGTTGTATAAGGTCAAGGTACAACTCCAAGTCGTCCTGTTACCGTGGACACGACTATTCGAATAGATTATTCATCCCTGCAGGGGTGCACCACATATTCCCCCAACACGCCTGAGTCACCTCCGGGTGGACACACTTTCCTGGGTCATGCCCGGCCTCGGGATATCAGCACGTCGTCGCCCCACCTAGGCTCAACGAAGAGGCCAGCCCGCCGGTCTAAATCCTAAGCGCGCAGGTTCATGGGCCCACTTGCCCTTGCACTCCTGCACGATGCGAACGCGGCCGAGGTCAGTCCTAGCACCCCTTAGTAACAAGCGCGATGCCGTTGCGGACCACTCGGGCGCGCGCCGCTCCATTGCTGACGTCCGAAGAGCTTCGGTTGATACAACGACGCTGAGTGCCCATATCTTCCCCACGTGAAGGTTAGTGCGTATTAAGGCCAACGACCTAACTCAGATCAAGTACCCAACCCATTAGCATTTTATTAATGCGGGGCAAGCGCGACCCTCAAAGTGCGGTCCCATCACCCCGACTCGAGGATGTGTGGCAAGGGCCTCTCCTGCCCGTCCACGCCTCAACATAACCCGGATGCCTTACCGGCGCATCCCACCACATCTCACACACGGGTACCCTTGGGGCCGACCCGTCTCAAGACTGTCGGGAACTCAGGTCCACCTCAACCAGGGTGGTACCGCCTGTCCCTCCAGTCCCGTCTTCCACATGTAACAATGTCAAGTTAAAGTAACTGTGTGGTTATACACCAAGTGGATATCCGAGGAATCACCCTCGATGGATCCCACTCGAGGTATGTGTATGGCAAGAGTCGCTATCGATAAATGGGAAGGAGGAATCACCCTCGATACCCACGACCGATTAGCTACGCTACAGAATTAACATCGGGAGTGCTAAGTGAGGTATCACCCTCGGCACTCGATAGTAGCTCTGCAGTGCCATACTTAAGGGGTGTGCGGTGATGTGAGGGGCCTGGCTCGTCGGTCGGTTGACCGAGTCTTCGAGTCGTCGAGTCGTCGATGAAGAAGCAGGGAAAACTGGGACTAAGGCGTCACTGGGGATTCATTGATCAACCTATACTAAACAGTTGATATGATTGCAGGTATAGTAACAGTTTATCAAAAACAGGCTATGCATCAGAATAGGAGCTAACTAATACAGTAGCAAATTCTAATGCAAGAATAAGAGGGAAAGGAATGGGCGATATCGGAATGCTCAAGGGGGGTTGCTTGCCTTGCTGCTCTGCGGCAAAAAGGCTGATCGTCAACGGTGTAGTCGTACTCGGCAGCAGCGTCAGTCTCAGAGGCTACCGGAGAGAAGAGGGGGAAGAAACAATAAATATAAAGCAGACAATCGTAACACAAAGTATGACATGGCGATACGTAGTGTCGGGTGTGTCCTAACGCAGTGTTACACGATACCGAGAAAGGGGGAACCCATCCGGGAAAGTTTTCCCGGTTCCGGACAAATGTCGGACAGATGACCGGAGGGGGGGAATGTTCCAGGTTTGCGGTGTTAGAGGCATGTGACAGCTAGGATGCAGTGCAGGGTTGCCTAAAATCATGTCTAAACCATTTGAGCTATTTTAGGATTAAAGTTGGAATTAATAGTCGGTAGTTATACACTATTCATCTGCCGGAAACAGGCGGAAAGTTGCGGGTTCAACTACGTAGAGGGTCCCAACATGGAAACAGGTAGCACGGTTAGATTCGTGGGATTTTTCTGAGCAACTTTCATGTATAAAGTTTTTCGATCTGAGCTACGGTTTAGTTTCTATTATTTTTTAAAGATTTATTAATTTTCTAAAATTTCTTAGAATTATAAATTCGAATTATCCAGAACAATAAAATGCTAGATGTACCCAGAATTGTACCCAGTCAGCACACACACAGTGGCTGACTGGTGGGCCCTGTTGACCTAGGTCAACACCCAGTCAGCAGAGGCTGATTGGTGGGCCTGCTGCTGAGTCAGCAGGCTAACTGGGCCAGGCTTATCCACTGGAACAGTGTGTGGGCCCCACCTGTCAGCCTCTGTACTAAACAGAGGTTTAATTTTTAATCCCGAGTTTAATTAATGAAGTGGGACCCGGGCGTCAGCGACTATTAGCATTTTAATTAATTGCAGATTATCACTAATCTAATTACTGACGGGGCGGACCCACCTGTCAGGGTCATCGGTGAACAGTGCGCGCGCTGACCGGAGTCAACGCGGTCAAACGGGCATCGGGGCCCACTGGCAGCGACCCAGGGGTGGGCCCCAGGCCTTGCCAGGTCAGCGCCGGCGCCGGAGTAGCGCTGGCGACCATTTTCGCGGCGGCCGCTCGCCGGAGCGCGTCGGAAAACGTCTGTGGTGTATCATTTGGCGTCATTCTTGTGGCGTTTGAAAGAGGGCTCGATGCCGCGTCGATCTACGGCGGTGGCGTGGGCTAAAATGGCTGGAGTTGAGCGCTAGGTCGTCGCCGGCGGCGGTGCTTTCGGGCGGAGCTTGGAAACAGCGAGGCAGGGCTCGAGAAGGCACGAGCATGCGCGCGTTGGGTTCACGGGGAGAAGCGGAGCCTGACCGCGTGCTCGAATGGGCATGACAGCAACTAGGGCGACGGCGACGAACTTCGCGGCGGAGCACGGATCGGCCATCGCCGGCGACAGCGCCAGAGGCAGCAAAACGGGGAGGAGACAGAGGGGAAACGTTGCGGGGCTCACCTAGCGGCTCAAGAAAGGCCCTTGGAAGATTTGGAGCGCAGGGGAGCTCGGGGTCGACGGGGATCGCCGGCGACAGAGAAGATGAAAACGAGGTCAATCCCGTCCGTGCCGTCCTCCCCGAGCTCGATGGCGAGGCGCAGACGCAGGAGTCGAGCGAGGCGGAGCAGACGGACATGTCGGAGCGACGAACGGAAGGCGGTGGCCGCGCTAACTCACGGCCATGGCGGCGCTGCGCTCGGGCGTGGAGGAGGAGGACGAAGGAGAGGGAGAGAGAGGCGTGGCTGAGACGTCCAGGGGGGTGCGGGCGTTGCTCTTATCCGATCCACGCATGCAGTGGCTAAAGATCTAGCGCGAGGGGGCCCGGGCGAGCGCGCGTTCTCCCCTGCTCGACAGCGCGATGGAGAGAGGCGGGAGGTAGAGGACGACGGCGCTGTTGGGCTGGGCCTGGCACTGTTCCGCTGGGCTCAAGTGCACAGGTGCGTTTTTCTTTTTATTTCCTTTTCTTTTTCTGTTCTGTTTTGCAGCTTCTGTTTTAATTCTTTTTGGCCATAAATCTCTTTAGCAAAAATGTGTGACATGGTCCATTTAATATCTTGCGATATTCTGCATGACCACACCAAGTTTGGGGATTTTTGGAATCTGTTTGCAATATTCATTTGGATTTAATAGCACTTTTAATTGCAAAATGATGCTGTTTTGGATGGTGGGGTCCACACTAACATCAAGGTGATGTTGTTTTCCTAAACAACATTTGTTTTGTGATTTTTCACGAGTGTGCAACATTTTTCATATGCTGTTTGAGGATTTAAATTATCACAATGAAATTCAATGCCCTTTTAAAGAGGAATTTGAAATGAGATTTGAAATCCAACATGATCATATCCTGTTTAGCAAAATAATTAGGTACTGATCATGGTCATCACTGTAGCACTGATCCAGGGGTGTTACAACTCTCCTCTACTAACAAGAATTCTCGTCCCGAGAATTTAGAGGCAGAGTAAGGGGGAGAAAGTTTGGTCACGAAATTCGAACGAGTCTTCTTATTCTTGTTGCTCTTCTCGAAGAGGTTGATCCATGGCATTGATGTCTTTAACTTGTTGTATCAGGGCATCATTATGAAGTCGTCATCTTTTCTTCGGGATCTTCATCGTCCTACGAATGCAATATGAGGGGAAAACTCTGGAAGAACGTAACTCCATAAAGTTGGGCATCTGACGGTGAACTCAGGGAAGAAGACATGAATTATTTCTCGAGTTGCAGCTCAAGAATTATATTGAGAGCAATATGCGATGGTACAAAAGTTTCAGACAGGTAGGCAACCATTCGATGCCTGATCAGATGAAGAAAATAAAAGGGGGGGAGTTCAGAGCAACGAGAATAGATATCGCGTCTGATATTAGAATAGATCGTTCCTTGGACGGTGGCTCGGGAATTACAAACGAAGCCAAGTGCAAAGGGTACTTTGGAATCAAAGATGTACAGGAGAGTCAGGTTTCGATCCTATGGAACTGGGGGTTATGGGACCATCATGTGGATTAAGAGTAAGAAGAGTGGTGACAACTTGCACGGTCATGAAAGAAGACGTGTCAGAGGATAGCTTGTTAGTTATGCTGACAACAATGTCGGTACCAAGGGCAGGGGACGAATAGAACCATTTTCCTGCTCGTTGAAACGAGGCGGACCAATAGGCAAAGTTCTCGGCCACCGGCGGTTACCGGAATGTTATCAACAATAGTAACAGGATCTTACTGATAGACTTGTTCATCGAGGTGTTTACCTAAGCAGAGAATTATTACTGCTTAGATCATATAATCTCAGGAAAGGTTAAACAGACCAATGGAAAGGAAAATATGATTATTAGATCAACCAGACCAATGGAAAGGAAAATGTGTTCATCATATTAAACAAACCAATGGAAAGGAAAAAGTGTTTATCACATTAAACAGACCAATGGAAAGGAAAATGTGGTTATACTCAAGTTTTAGGAGTATATCTTTCCCAGGGAAAAACAGAGCATGACATACATGACAGAATTAGCAAGTAGATAACCATTTAGGTAAAAGGGGCGAGGAAAATCCATGACATGCCCATACAATGGGGGTTTGAATAATTGATCAAGAAACAATTAGCGTTGAGCTTACATTATTCCTTTTGGTGATCGATATACCACATCCATGTTTCGCGATAGCAATGATATGGTGTTTCGAGTAAAGGATGGAGTTTGGATACACAAAGGATCCAGTAGGAACAACTTATAAAATAAGTCTTACAATTCCCTCATGGAAGAATGGCAATCCTGGCTGAACAAAGCATTATAACAATATGTCATCCGGCCAGGTGTGCTAGCTACAACATCACCTTACCGAGTAATAAAGACCAAAGTTATATTTCTTGTTAATGTTCCAACCATCATTTCTGGCCGAGATTCGGATTTGGTTGGTGTCAGGTTATCTCAGGCTCAGCAAGCTTGAGAAGGAAAAAAAAGGATGAAAACACGCGTCTATGAGACGATGCGGCAAGATTCTCAAGGAATGATCAACAGAAGCAAGCCTTGGAACATTAGCCCGACTGCAAGACATATGAACACAAGGTCAAAACACTCGTGCCCACATGGAAGTTTTCTAGAATGGAGGGCAATCAAGTTCTGATTGGGGACCATCATAGAGGATATCAAAGTCCTATGTGTAAGTCTGGACTAGGACAAATCAATCAGTGGCCTGGCGTGTTAGGAAATACATATGGGGTGAAAGTAGCAAATCTATCAAACCATAGAATACTTCGCACATGCCTGAATGAATTGGGACAATTCCAGAGGAAGCGAGACAAATTTTCTCATAATCACGGCGGCAAAAATGCACGTGAACTTAGAGAAAAACACTTCTTTTAACAACCATATTCTTCATGAGCTAGGCACAAAGATAATGCTTTCAAGGTTTCCAACACTAGCTTAAATGTTCATCAAGAACCATGAAGGAGATGAGGATGTGGTTGATGGGCTCAGCAACAATTCGTTGAGATTTCCTCAAAGATGGATTTCCACGATTGAGTGACAAGGTGATGGCATTGGTCAAACAAGATGATATATTGACGTATGCCCGAGGGAAACATCCACAACTAAACATTAATCGAAAAGTGCATCCAAAATTCGGACTAAGTAGCACGACCAATGTTAGAGTGCTGACACAACAGCCAACACACTAAGAATGGACTTATTGTTCATTAACTCCAAGGTGATAGAGTTGGTATGCCATAAGTATTGAATTTGCACATCACATTCCATTTGTCAGTATTCCGGTTAGAAACAACACGGGAACAAAGAAATGAAAGGTGATGGCAAGGATGTCGCCAACGACAACACCAATTACCACGGACAAGGATTCTACCCTCATCGTGAATTTAATTGATATCCTGGAAGAGCCCAGAATGCTGATGAGGATCACGACACATTTGCCGAGAAGTCTCTTGAAGATGTAATCGATCAGTGACGACATCATGCAAAGAAATGATGAAGCGGAGGGTGGTCGGAACCACAGTTTGGAGTGCTAGTTCAGCATCGAAATTGCCTTTTAAGACAACCAACATGACGTTGAAAACTCGATGTAAGCTTAGAGCACTGTTGGAGTGGTGCTTCAGGGATGAAGGACATAGATAGCATGGTCAAGCCTTAGCAAGACGGTGATGATGTAGCCAAACAGCTTGGAAGGACATGATCGAGCACAAACTCATAAGCAAAGAACATTACTAAGAGTTGTTGAATCGCAATGCAGACTCGATTCAATTACCGGTGTCCTTGAGTGTCCAACAACTTAGAACACGAGGAAACTAGAATCAGTGAAGGAAAACATAGCTGATGAGGAGCTCATAAGAAGTTATGTAGCTCCATGATTTTCTCGAGATACCAGGGGTAATACTCGGATGTAGATCAGAATTAAAGCTTGGACCAATGTATTGACCTGCAGAAGACAAGTCCTTAAACTGGTCTAAAAATGGGATCAGAGAAGAACAATCATGGTCGAAACCACGGTTGTAAAGTATCAAATCAGGTTGTAGCTTTGAAAGATTATCCGGCAAAACACCAGAAGAGTAGGACTCGTGAAAACTCTTGAGTTCACACGAATTAAGGAAGGCATAGGTCCAACCCATCGAGGCATCTTAGGAACATATACCACAAGCTTCAAGAGTAATTAATACATGCTTGACAATAGAGCATTGCTGATAAAAGCATAGGATACAACTTATCAGAGGGAGAAGACACAATTTACCAATGGCATCATGTATCAGGGGAAGAAAATCACAATAATTTTGAATGTGAAGGATGCTACCGGATAATAACTCAACAATGGTTTGGCATCCCACAAAGGGTTCTGATATGAGTATTGGAACTCAATCAGTGGAAGAAGAAAGCAAGGCATCAGATTAGAGTTTATCTGAATGATATAGATACTTAAATACCAAAGGAATTATGATTTCCAGGTTGGTGTATCAAAATCAGATGCTCCGATCAAATACAAGTAAGTTGAATAGACTTAGATGGATATTCAGTCAAAGTTGATTTGTCGAGAACCAACTCAGGTTTGGAAAGATGTCTGAGCCGGACGGATAATTTATGATAAACAACTAATGACTGCGTGCATCCACACACAGGTTGAGTCAATAAAATCAAATGAAAATCACAGAGGAGTTTAATGGATATTGCTAGACATATGGAATTAACCACCATGTAAGCAGGTTGGAAAAGTCAAGAGCAATAGGCTGCTCAGGGTTTCGTAAAACCGGATAGCGTTTCGAAGAATTTTGTAAAAGACAAGAAGAACTGGCGACGAACGAATCCTTGATAATGATGAGGAGTTATCCGCAGGGGTTGGCGATGGAAGGAATTCACAAAATCGACGAGCACAAGTTCTCGGGAGAACATCAGAGAGTATCTTCGGAGTCTTCTGATGAATCAAGCCATCATCTGGAATGAGGGGCTCTCCGGGGGAAGTAGTTACGAGAACCTAGAGTTAGAGTTAATAAAATCTTTAACCCGAAAGAGAAGAGAGATCAGAACCCAGAGTATAGACGAGGAATAAAAGATCCTAATACCACCCGATTGAGATGTGGGCCCGTAACCCACAGCATCAGTGTTAGTAAAAGTTTTTCAATGACTAGACTCAACTTCGGCCAAGGATGTGGAAAGGGGGCTACCTAGAGGCAGTCGGCTCTGATACCAACTTGTGACGCCCCCAACTTCGACCGTACGCTAAACATACACGCAATGCGTACGATCAAGATTAGGGACTCACTGATCGATATCACAACACAACACTAGACACAAATTAAAGTCATACAGCTTCATATTACAAGCCAGGGGCCTCGAGGGCTCGAATACAAATCTCGACAAGCACGAGTCAGCGGAAGCAAAATAATATCTGAGTACAGACATAAGTTAAACAAGTTTTGCCTTAAGAAGGCTAGCACAAACATAAGCAGCAGATAGAAAGAGGCGAGGCCTCCTGCCTGGGAACCTCCTAACTACTCCTGAGTGTCGGCGTTCTCCACGTAGTAGTAGGCTCTAGCGGTGGTGTAGTAGTCGTCTCCGATGTACACCATCTCCTGGGCTCCGCCGTCTGAACGCAGAATCGTACCGAGGGGGAAAGAGAAAGCAAAGCAGCGGTGAGTACTCATCCAAAGTACTCGCAAGACTGACATCAGATCTATGCTAAGTATGCATCAGTATCAAGGGGAGGGGTTATATCTGGACTGACTGCAGAAAGCAAGAATAGGGAGAAGGCCTAGTCTATCGAAGACTAGCATCTTGCAGCATTAGAAGAGAGTAGACTGGTATCTCATATATAGTCATATTATTGTAGCAATTTTATTAAGTAACCACACCCAGAGATTCTTCCTCGACTCCCTGCGAGGAAGCAATCTCGGAGCCACATCCATTTCAAATTAAATCACAATTATAGTTGTATAAGGTCAAGGTACAACTCCAAGTCGTCCTGTTACCGTGGACATGGCTATTCGAATAGATTATTCATCCCTGCAGGGGTGCACCACATATTCCCCCAACACGTCTGAGTCACCTCCGGCCGGACACACTTCCCTGGGTCATGCCCGGCCTCGGGATATCAGCACGTCGTCGCCCCACCTAGGCTCAACGAAGAGGCCAGCCCACCGGTCTAAATCCTAAGCGCGCAGGTTCGTGGGCCCACTTGCCCTTGCACTCCTGCACGATGCGAACGCGGCCGAGGTCAGTCCTAGCACCCCTTAGTAACAAGCGCGATGCCGTTGCGGACCACTCGGGCGCGCGCCGCTCCATTGCTGACGTCCGAAGAGCTTCGGTTGATACAACGACACTGAGTGCCCATATCTTCCCCACGTGAAGGTTAGTGCGTATTAAGGCCAACGACCTAACTCAGATCAAGTACCCAACCCATTAGCATTTTATTAATGCGGGGCAAGCGCGACCCTCAAAGTGCGGTCCCGTCACCCCGACTCGAGGATGTGTGGCAAGGGCCTCTCCTGCCCGTCCACGCCTCAACATAACCCGGATGCCTTACCGGCGCATCCCACCACATCTCACACACGGGTACCCTTGGGGCCGACCCGTCTCAAGACTGTCGGGAACTCAGGTCCACCTCAACCAGGGTGGTACCGCCTGTCCCTCCAGTCCCGTCTTCCACATGTAACAATGTCAAGTTAAAGTAACTGTGTGCTTATACACCAAGTGGATATCCGAGGAATCACCCTCGATGGATCCCACTCGAGGTATGTGTATGGCAAGAGTCGCTATCGATAAATGGGAAGGAGGAATCACCCTCGATACCCACGACCGATTAGCTACGCTATAGAATTAACATCGGGAGTGCTAAGTGAGGTATCACCCTCGGCACTCGATAGTAGCTCTGCAGTGCCATACTTAAGGGGTGTGCGGTGATGTGAGGGGCCTGGCTCGTCGGTCGGTTGACCGAGTCTTCGAGTCGTCGAGTCGTCGATGAAGAAGCAGGGGCAACTGGGACTAAGGCGTCACTGGGGATTCATTGATCAACCTATACTAAACAGTTGATATGATTGCAGGTATAGTAACAGTTTATCAAAAATAGGCTATGCATCAGAATAGGAGCTAACTAATACAGTAGCAAATTCTAATGCAAGAATAAGAGGGAAAGGAATGGGCGATATCGGAATGCTCAAGGGGGGTTGCTTGCCTTGCTGCTCTGCGGCAAAAAGGCTGATCGTCAACGGTGTAGTCGTACTCGGCAGCAGCGTCAGTCTCGGAGGCTACCGGAGAGAAGAGGGGGAAGAAACAATAAATATAAAGCAGACAATCGTAACACAAAGTATGACATGGCGATACGCAGTGCCGGGTGTGTCCTAACGCAGTGTTACACGATACCGAGAAAGGGGGAACCCATCCGGGAAAGTTTTCCCGGTTCCGGACAAATGTCGGACAGATGACCGGAGGGGGGGAATGTTCCAGGTTTGCGGTGTTAGAGGCATGTGACAGCTAGGATGCAGTGCAGGGTTGCCTAAAATCATGTCTAAACCATTTTAGATATTTTAGGATTAAAGTTGGAATTAATAGTCGGTAGTTATACACTATTCATCTGCCGGAAACAGGCGGAAAGTTGCGGGTTCACCTACGTAGAGGGTCCCAACATGGAAACAGGTAGCACGGTTAGATTCGTGGGATTTTTCTGAGCAACTTTCATGTATAAAGTTTTTCGATCTGAGCTACGGTTTATTTTCTATTATTTTTTAAAGTTTTGTTCATTTTCTGAAATTTCTTTTAATTATAAATTCGAATAATCCAGAACAGTAAAATGCTAGATGTACCCAGAATTGTACTCAGTCAGCACACACACAGTGGCTGACTGGTGGGCCCAGTTGACCTGGGTCAACACCCAGTCAGCAGAGGCTGACTGGTGGGCCTGCTGCTGAGTCACCAGGCTGACTGGGCCAGGCTTATCCACTAGAACAGTGTGTGGGCCCCACCTGTCAGCCTCTGTACTAAACAGAGGTTTAATTTTTAATCCTGAGTTTAATTAATGAAGTGGGACCCGGGCGTCAACGGCTATTAGCATTTTAATTAATTGCAGATTATCACTAATCTAATTACTGACGGGGCGGACCCACCTGTCAGGGTCAACGGTGAACAGTGCGCGCGCTGGCCGGAGTCAACGCGGTCAAACGGGCGTCGAGGCCCACTGGCAGCAACCCAGGGGTGGGCCCCAGGCCTTGCCAGGTCAGGGCCGGCGCTGGAGTAGCGCCGACGACCATTTTCGCGGTGGCCGCTCGCCGGAGCTTGTCGGAAAACGTCTGTGGTGTATCATTTGGCGTCATTCTTCCGGCGTTCGAAAGAGGGCTCGATGTCGCGTCGATCTACGGCGGTGGCGTGGGCTAAAATGGCCGGAGTCGAGCGCTAGGTCGTCGCCGGCGGCGGTGCTTTCGGGCGGAGCTTGGAAACAGCGAGGCAAGGCTCGAGAAGGCACGAGCATGCGCGCGTTGGGTTCACGGGGAGAAGCTGAGCCTGACCGCGTGCTCGAATGGGCATGCCAGCACCTAGGGCGACAGCGACGAGCTTCGCGGCGGAGCACGGATCGGCCATCGCCGGCGACAGCGCCAGAGGCAGCAAAACGGGGAGGAGACAGAGGGGAAACGTTGCGGGGCTCACCTAGCGGCTCAAGAAAGGCCCTTGGAAGATTTGGAGCGCAGGGGAGCTCGGGGTCGACGGGGATCGCCGGCGACAGAGAAGATGAAACCGGGGTCGATCCCGTCCGTGCGGTCCTCCCCGAGCTCGATGGCGAGGCGCAGACGAAGGAGTCGAGCAAGGCGGAGCAGACGGACACGTCGGAGCGACGAACGGAAGGCGGTGGCCGCGCTAACTCACGGCCATGGCGGCGCTGCGCTCGGGCGTGGAGGAGGAGGACGAAGGAGAGGGAGAGAGAGGCGTGGCTGAGACGTCCAGGGGGGTGCGGGCGTTGCTCTTGTCCGATCCACGCACGCAGTGGCTAAAGATCTAGCGCGAGGGGGCCCGGGCGAGCGCGCGTTCTCCCCTGCTCGACAACGCGATGGAGAGAGGCGGGAGGTAGAGGACGACGACGCTGTTGGGCTGAGCCTGGCACTGTTCCGCTGGGCTCAAGTGCATAGGTGCGTTTTTCTTTTTTATTTCCTTTTCTTTTTCTGTTCTGTTTTGCAGCTTCTATTTTAATTCTTTTTGGCCATAAATCTCTTTAGCAAAAATGTGTGACATGGTCCATTTAATATCTTGCGATATTCTGCATGACCACACCAAGTTTGGGGATTTTTGGAATCTGTTTGCAATATTCATTTGGATTTAATAGCACTTTTAATTGCAAAATGATGCTGTTTTGGATGGTGGGGTCCACACCAACATCAAGGTGATGTTATTTTCCTAAACAACATTTGTTTTGTGATTTTTCACAAGTGTGCAACATTTTTCATATGCTGTTTGAGGATTTAAATTATTTCAATGAAATTCAATGCCCTTTTAAAGAGGAATTTGAAATGAGATTTGAAATCCAACATGATCATATCCTGTTTAGCAAAATAATTAGGTACTGATCATGGTCATCACTGTAGCACTGATCCAGAGGTGTTACAAAACATTACCATCTACAGGTCTACATAAATATGTGTAGTGGTTTTTAGAAAGAAGCAATGACATTTGTAGTCCGCAGTTGTTATATACACATGCTTATCATGTATATACGCTGTCTACCCATCAAGATCTTTCATAGGAGATTTCCACTTTCAAAATCATATTCCAAAACAAAAAGTGTAATCATAAAAAAGAGAACCCAAAGTTTTTTCTCGAACATAAATCGACCCCCCCCCCCCCAGCTTGTTCTAGTTGCATTGAACCATACGCAAACCTTTTCTCTTGCACATCTCCTGTATGTATAAAGTAAAAAAGAAATCCTATGTTATTGAATATTGGCAATATATAATATGGTAGTGTGACTATAAAACAAAATGCATGAAGAACTATTGGGCTGTATTTTGCAGTGTGAAAGAATACAACTTTTGGATGTAAAACGTGAATCAATTTTTACCAAACGGCACATGGAGTTAAATGGAGCAGCATCCAGTAGTGCAAACAAGCTTGCACTGTACCAAAAAGTACAAATTGTAGAAGCTTGTTACGTGGGTGCACTGCTTAGAAGCAATAAGCTTGTTAATAATGTGATGGAATTAGGCCGAGAATAATATAAAATCAACAACCTTCAGAGTCATAGTATATTTATGAAATGATAAATTTAATATGGGAACTTTCTAAACACGCATAAAATAACAACGCCTAAAATATGATATTACTGAACTAAATGATAAATGTTCTCATCTGTTTACCCATTGTGTTGACCACATGATGAAAGAAAAAAGATATTTTTCTGAACTACAAAACTTACACGACAATTCGTCAAATACAGTACATAGTTAACTCACATAGCGTGTCTCTTTAGAAGTTTAGATACAGGCCTTCCATTATCTAAAAAAAGATACATACCTCAATCGAACCAATAACTTGATGATGTGAAGCAATGAATGAAACAAGAATGATTTTAGAGAAGGTAAGCACAATTTTATGGCATGCTAGCAACTCCTCCGATCCCCTCAACACAACATGTGCAGACTGCAGTAATGTAGTAGTGCAGATTGCGTTTGCTCCTAGAAGGCAAATCAATCCAATTTGAGGAAGCATACATGCGTTCAAGATCAACACCGTTTGTGCCACTAATTGACCCTAGAATCCTCATTAGTCCAAAATAGCTCACCAAAATTTACGACCAGAGAACAAAGATCCAATCAAATGGTAGGTAACAACCAACAAAACGTGAGGAGAATTAGAAAGGAAGTCAAGCACAGGTTTACCTTGGGTGATGAAGGATTCCAGGCGTGCCATTGTCACCGCGCTATGCAGGGGCATCCGCATCTCCAGACCCACCGCCGCCGACCTGCAAGCAATCTCAAGACAATTAACATCTGTATTAACAAGCTCAGCTTAATTAAAAGAATGTTCCAAAGTGATTTTTGGGATCAACTTTCAGAGTGTTTTTTATCAACTTTCAGGGTGCTTTTCCTGAAGGAATAAGTGGAAGTTTTGGACAGTATATTAGAACAATCAAGTGATAACGATCTGATGGTCAAAGAAATATATAATAACAACCCATCCATTTGGAAAAGACCAGAGCAGCCCAACCTACATCAGATTTGCACAATACAGTAGTACGCGTAAGCTTTTTGCGGGTAAACTAACAGGCAAGCGAATGAGAAGGTGAATGAAGGGAAGAATTATACCTAGACAAGGACCTCCCATGAATACTCGACGCATCCGTCTCTGAAGCTCCTGTAAACCTGAAGGGCCAGTTCCCATCGAGAAGGGGCATTTCCCATGGCATTGAAGTCGTTGGGCTTGCCGCCGGCGCGGATGCACTTCTGGGTATTACATCATAGTGCAGGCGACAAGTGGGGTCCAGGGCGGCACCGCATCATGGCCAAGGAATACTGGCTTTGAACTGATTCATCCAGTCGTTGGTGAATTGTCGTCTGAGGTCGATGATGGGGACCACAAATCTTGATGGCCAGGACATGTGTGACTTGTAACTGAAGAAGGACCAGCATCTGTCGCCTCATCAGTAACCGCCACCCACTCCGGCACTACTACCGACGGCGAAACCCACCACCACGGTCTCCGTTCACCAGGATAGAATGCCATCAGTTAAACAACCACAGTACAGAAAATATCAAATGAGCTGCATATTTGTAAGGTGACTCAAAGCTTCTTAAGTACAGGTCAGATTCTTAATCCATCTAATCAATATTCCAACCATATGGCATGTAATTGTCTCCACATATTCAGTGATCACAACAACTGACTTATAACTAAGAAAAAGCCAACAAACTTTGAAGGAGCACTAATTTGGATTGGTTATGAATCTCCCCTTTAAATTTGATAATGGGTACTAATTTTCTGAAAGTGTACTGGAATAAGAAAGCAGTATAAAACAATCGAGAAATTACACTAATTTTTTTTACTTTTGCTTTGCCTAAAGGCTTAACTTATCTTCATAAAGAAGGGTTAATTTTATTAGCTAGGCATTGCTCCCTACTTCAGCACTTATGGCCTTTTTCTGTTTTTATTTCTTGGTGAAATCCACCTTAAGCCTCTCGATGAAGCCAACTGGGGAAGTTGTTGTCCAACAGACTCATAGCAACAACACCATATGCACTATCACATAAAAACTAATTGAATCTGCGTGACTCGTAAATAAGTTTCCTACACTAACTATTCTATCTCTCATACTAAACCACAGAGCAAAATACACAAAATGCAGTGACTTATCAAGATAAAGATGAAAATGTGTTCTTGACCGAAAACAAAACATGGCATTCCCATACCTGCGCAGCTTGGCAGTGTGCTAGCAAGATGGACGATGCTACCGTCGGTTTTGATAGTCATCTGCCCAATCACCACGAAGCAAAATATTCATTGCATCTTGTTCTGGTTGTTGGAAATATGCCCTAGAGGCAATAACAATTTAGTTATTATCATATTTCCTTGTTCATGATAATCGTTTATTATCCATGCTATAATTGTATTGATTGGAAACTCAAATACATGTGTGGGTACATAGACAACACTGTGTCCCTAGTATGCCTCTAATAGACTAGCTCGTTGATCAAAGATGGTCAAGGTTTCCTAGCCATAGACATGAGATGTCATTTGATAACGGGATCAAATCATTAGGAGAATGATGTGATGGACAAGACCCAAACTATGAACATAGCATATGATCGTGTCAGTTTATTGCTATAGTTTTCTGCATGTCAAGTATCTGTTCCTATGACCATGAGATCATGCAACTCACTGACACCGGAGGAATACCTTGTGTGTATCAAACGTCACAACGTAACTGGGTGACTATAAAGATGTTCTACAGGTATCTCCGAGGGTGTCTGTTGAGTTGGCATGGATCGAGACTGGGATTTGTTACTCCGTGTGACGGAGAGGTATCTCAGGGCTCACTCGGTAATACAACATCACAATAAGCCTTGCAAGCAAAGTGACTAAAGTGTTAGCCACATGATCTTGTATTACGGAACGAGTAAAGAGACTTGCCGGTAACGAGATTGAAGTAGGTATAGAGATACCGATGATCGAATCTCGGGCAAGTAACATACCGAAGAACAAAGGGAACATCATACGGGATTAACTGAATCCTTGACATAGAGGTTCAACCGATAAAGATCTTCGTAGAATATGTAGGAACCAATATGGGCATCCAGGTCCCGCTATTGGTTATTGACCGTAGAGGTGTCTCGGTCATGTCTACATAGTTCTCGAACCCGCAGGGTCTGCACACTTAAGGTTCGGTGACGTTTCAGTAGTATTGAGTTATGTATGTTGGTGACCGAAGGTTTTTCGGAGTCCCGGATGAGATCCCGGACGTCACGAGGAGCTCCGAAATGGTCCGGAGGTAAAGATTGATATATAGGAAAGTGGTATTTGGGTTCCGGAAAAGTTTCGGGTACTTTCGGTAGTGTACCGGGAGTGACGAATGGGTTTCGGGGGTCCACCGGGTGGGGCCCACCCACCCTGGGGGCCACGTGGGCCCAAGAGGTGGCACACCAGCCCCTGGTGGGCTGAGCAGCCGACCCCATGGGGGCCCATGCGCCCAAGAGGAAAAAGGTGGAGGTTGGAAGGAGTAGGACACCTTCCTAAAACGAATCCACCTCCTTGAGGTGGTTCGGTCGAATCCTCCTTGTGGAGAGTTTGAGGCTGCCTCCTCCCCTCCCTTCCTCCTATATATACTAGAGGATTTGAGGGCAGCCCCAACCCTAATTGCCACAGGCTGCCCACTTCTTCCTCTAGATCGTTTCTCCTCTAGATTAGTTCGGCGGAGCTCGGCGAAGCCCTGCCAGATTAGTTCACCACTACCGCCACCATGCCGTTGTGCTGCCGGAGAACTCATCTACCTCTCCGCTCCCTCTTGCTGGATCAAGAAGGCGGAGATCGTCATCAAGCTGCATGTGTGCTGAACGCAGAGGTGCCGTCCGTTCGGCGCTAGATCGGAAGGACCATGATCGGATCGCGGGACGGTTCGTGATTGGATCGCGGGACGGATCGTGATCGGATCGTGGGACGGCTAGCGATTTGGATCACGAAGACGTTCGACTACATCTACCGCATTTCTCAACGCTTCCCACTTAGTGATCTACAAGGGTATGTAGATCCACTCTCCCTCTCGTAGATGCTCATCACCATGGATAGATCTTGCGTGTGCGTAGGAAAAAAATTTGTTTCCCATGCAACGTTCCCCAACAGTGGTATCAGAGCTAGGTCTATGTGTAGATGAGATCACGAGTAGAACACAAAGGAGTTTGTGGGCGTTGATGCTCAGATTGCTTCCTCCCTTGGTCTTTTCTTGATTCAGCGGTATTGTGGGATGAAGCGGCCCGGACCAACATTACTCGTACGCTTACGAGAGACCGGTTCCATCAACTGACATGTAACTTCGTTGCATAAAGATGGCTGGCGGGTGTCTGTCTCTCCCACTTTAGTTGGATCGGATTCGACAAAGGCGGTCCTTGAGAAGGTTGAATAGCAATTTGTGTATCACCGTTGTGGTTTTTGCGTAGGTAAGAATCGTTCTTGCTAGATACCCGTAGCAGCCACGTAAAACATGCAACAACAATTAGAGGACGTCTAACTTGTTTTTGCAGGGTATGTTGTGATGTGATATGGCCAATTACATGATGAGATATATGTGATGTATGAGATGATCATGTTTTTTATAGAGTATCACGACTTGCATGTCGATGAGTACGGCAACCGGCAGGAGCCATAGGGTTGTCTTTAATTTATTTTCGTCGTTTTGCTTTACTTTATCGCTATGAGTTAGCAATAGTCGTAGAAGCAACAGTTGGCGCGACAACCTCATGGCGACACGTTGATGGAGATCATGGTGCCATGCCGGTGACGATGGAGATCATGCCGGTGCTTTGAAGATGGAGATCAAAAGCACAAGTTCATGGCCATATCATGTCACTTATGATTTGCATGTGATGTTAATCCTTTTATGCATCTTATTTTACTTAGGACGACGGTAGCATTATAAGGTGATCCCTCACTAAAATTTCAAGATAAAATTGTGTTCTCCCTGAGTGTGCACCATTACGAAAGGTCGTCATTTCGAGACACCACGTGATGATCGGGTGTGATAGACTCTACGTTCGCATACAACGGGTGCAAGCCAGTGTTGCACATGCGGAACACTCGGGTTAAACTTGACGAGCCTAGCATGTACAGACATGGCCTCGGAACACAAGAGACCGAAAGGTCGAACATGAGTCATATAGTAGATATGATCAACATGGAGATGTTCACCATTGAAACCACCTCATCTCACGTGATGATCGGACTTGGGTTGGTGAATTTGGATCATGTAACACTCGGATGACCGGAGGGATGTCAATTTGAGTGGGAGTTCTTTAGTAATATGATTAACTAAACTCATTATCATGAACATAGTCAAAGTGATTTTGCAAATTATGTTTTAGATCAATAGCTCGCTCTGTAGCTCCCCTGTTTTTATACGTTCCTAGAGAAAATAGAATTGAAAGATGATGGTAGCAACAATGCGGACTGAGTCCGTGATCTGAGGATCGTCCTCATTGCTGCACAGAAGGCTTATGTCCTTAATGCACCGCTCCGTGCGCCACCCCCTCAAGCATCGTCTGTAGATGTTGTGAACATCTGACAGGCACGTTCTGATGACTACTTGATAGTTCAGTGCGTCATGCATTACGGCTTAGAATTGAGGCTCCAAAACGTTTTGAACATCACGGAACATATGAGATGTTCTAAGAGCTGAAATTGGGATCTCAGGCGCGTGCCCGTGTTGAGAGGTATGAGACCTCCAACAAGATTCTTTGCCTGCAAGATGAAGGAGAATAGCTCAATCGGTGAGCAAGTGCTCAGATTGTCTGGGTGCTACAATCGCTTGAATCGAGTGGGAGTTGATCTTCCAGATAAGATAGTGGTTGATATAGTTCTCCAAGACACTGCCACAAAGCTGCTAGAGCTTCGTGATGAACTATGAAATGCCAGGGATGGAAATAATGATCCCCGAGCTATTCGCGATGTTTGACAGCGCGAAGGTAGAAATCAAGAAGGAGCATCAAGTGTTGATGGTTAGTAAAACCACTAGTTTCAAGAAGGGCAAGGGCAAGAAGGGAAAACTTCAAGAATGGCAAGCCAGTTGCCGCTCCAGTAAAGAAACCCAAGGTTGAACCCAAACCCGAGACTGAGTGCTTCTATTATGAGGAGAACGGTCGCTGAAGCGGAACAACCCTAGATACTTGGTAGATAAGAAGGCTGGCAATGTCAATAGAAGTATATTTGATATACGTTTTATTCATCTGTACCTTGCTAGTACTCCTAGTAGCACCTGGGTATTAGATACCGGTTCAGTTGCTAAATGTTGGTAACTCAAAATATAAGCTACGGAATGAACATAGACTAGCTAAGGGCGAGGTGACGATGTGTGTTGGAAGTGTTTCCAAGGTTGATGTGATCACCATCGCACGCTCTCTCTACCTTCGGGATTAGTGATTAACCTAAATAAATGTTATTTGGTGTTTGCGTTGAGCATGAACGTGATTAGATCGTGTTTATTGCAATACGGTTATTCATTTAAGTTAAAGAATAATGGTTATTTTGTTTACATGAATAATACCTTCAAAGGTCATGCACCCAATGAGAATGGTTTATTGAATCTCTATCGTAGTAATACACATGTTCATAATATTGATGCCAAAAGATGCAAAGTTAATAATGATAGTACCACGTACTTGTGGCACTGCCGCCAAGGTCATATTGGTGTAAAGTGAATGAAGAAACTCCATGCTAATGGATCTTTTGACTCACTCGATTTTGAATCGATTGAGACATGCGGACCATGCCTCATGGGCAAGATGACTAAGACCCCGTTTTCCGGTATGATGGAGCGGGCAAGTAACTTATTGGAAATGATACATGTTGATGTATGCGGTCCAATGAATGTTGAAGCGTGCAGTGGATATCGTTATTTTCTTACCTTCACTGATGATTTGAGTAGATATAGGTATATTTACTTAATGAAACACAAGTCTAAAACGTTTGAAAAGTTCAAGCAATTTCAGAGTGAAGTTGAAGATCATCGTGACAAGAAGATAAAATGTCTACGATATGATCGTGGAGGTGAATATCTGAGTTACGAGTTTGGTATGCAACTTAAGACAATGTGGAAATTGTTTGACAACTCACGCCACCTGGAACACCATAGTGTGATGGTGTGTCCGAACGTCGTAGTCGTGCTCTATTGGATATGGTACGCACTATGATGTCTCTTATCGATTTGCCACTATCGTTTTGGGGTTATGCATTAGAGACAACTACATTCACTTTAAATAGGGCACCATCTAAGTCTGTTGAGATGACACCGTATGAATTTTGGTTTGGCAGAAACCTAAGTTATCATTTCTCAGAGTTTGGGAATGCGACGCTTATGTCTGATAAGCTCGATCCCAAAGCGGAAAGGTGCATCTTCATAGGATACCCTAAGGAAACAGTTGGGTATACCTTCTATCTCAGATCCAAGGGCAAAGTGTTTGTTGCTAAAAATGGGTCCTTTCTTGAGAAAGAGTTTCTCTCGAAAGAATTGAGTGGGAGGAAGGTAGAACTTGATGAGGTTATTGAACCGTCACTTCAGTTGGATGGTAGCACGACGCGGAAAGATGTTTCTGTGGCGCCTACACCGAATGAAGAGGAAGTTAATGATGATGATCATGACACTTCGGATCAAGTTGCTACCGAACCTCGTAGGCCGACAAGAAATCGTACCGCCTCTGAGTGGTACGTCAATCCTGTCTTGGAGGTCATGTTGTTAGACAACAGTGAACCTACGAGCTATGAAGAAGCGATGGTGGGCCCGGATTCCAACAAATGGGTAGGAGCCATGAAATCTGAGAAAGGATCCATGTATGAAAACCAAGTATGGACTTTGGTAGACTTGCCCGTTGAACGGCAGGCCGTTGAGTACAAATGGACCTTTAAGAAGAAGACAGACGCTGATGGTAAATGTCACCATTTATAAAGCTCGACTTGTCGCAAAGAAGTTTCCGACAAGTTCAAGGAGTTGACTACGATGAGACTTTCTCACCCGTAGCGATGCTAAAATCTGTTGGAATTATGTTAGCAGTTGCTGCATTTTTCGATTATGAAATCTGGCAGATGGATGTCAAAACATCATTTCCTTAACGGTATCCGTGAGGAAAGGTTGTATGTGATACAACTGGAAGGTTTTGTCAGTCCTAAGGATGCTAAAATGTATGCAAGCTCCAGCGATCCTTCTATGGACAGGAGCAAAGCATCTCTGAGTTGGAATGTACGCTTTGATGAGGTGGTCAAAGTTTTTGGGTTTATACAAAGTTTATGAGAAACTTGTATTTACAAGAAAGTGAGTGGGAGCACTATAGAATTTCTGATGAGTATATGTGGATGACATATTGTTGATCGGAAATGATGTAGAATTTCTGGAAAGCATAAAGGGTCGTTTGAAAGGAGTTTTTCAAAGGAAGACCTGGAATGAAGCTACTTAAATATTGGGCATCAGGATCTATAGAGATAGATCAAGACGTCTGATGAGACTTTCAATGAGTACATACCTTGACAAGATTTTGAAAGAGTTCAAAATGGACCAGTCAAAGAAAGAGTTCTTGCCTGATTTGTAAGGTGTGGAGTTGAGTGGGACTCAAAGCTCGACCATGGCAGAAGAAAGAGAGAGGACGAAGGTCGTCCCCTATGCCTTATCCATAGGATCTATATAGTATGCCATGCTATGTACCGCACCTGGTGTGTGCCTTGCCATGAGTGTGTCAAGGGGTACAAGAGTGGTCCAGGAGTGGATCACTGGAGAGCGGTCAAAATTATCCTTAGTAACTAGAGGACTAAGTAAATGTTTCTCGATTATGGAGGTCATAAAGAGTTCGTCGTAAAGGGTTACGTCGATGCAAGCTTTGACACCTATCCGGACGACTCTGAGTACCAGTCCGGATACGTATAGTGGAGCAGCCATTTGGAATAGCTCCAAGTGGTGCGTGGAAGCATCTGCAGTATGACAAATAGATTTGTGAAGAACACACGGATCTGAATGTTACAGACCGTTGACTAGAAACCTCTCTCACATGCAATACATGATCGAACCCCAGAACTCTTTGGGTGTTAGATTCATTACAATGTTAATCACATGGTGATGTGAGCTAGATTATTGACTCTAGTGCAAGTGGGAGACTGTTGGAAATATGCCCTAGAGGCAATAACAATTTAGTTATTATCATATTTCCTTGTTCATGATAATTGTTTATTATCCATGCTATAATTGTATTGATTGGAAACTCAAATACATGTGTGGATACATAGACAACATTGTGTCCCTAGTATGCCTCTAATAGACTAGCTCGTTGATCAAAGATGGTCAAGGTTTCCTAGCCATAGACATGAGATGTCATTTGATAACGGGATCACATCATTAGGAGAATGATGTGATGGACAAGACCCAAACTATGAACATAGCATATGATCGTGTCAGTTTATTGCTATAGTTTTCTGCATGTCAAGTATCTGTTCCTATGACCATGAGATCATGCAACTCACTGACTCCGGAGGAATACCTTGTGTGTATCAAATGTCGCAACGTAACTGGGTGACTATAAAGATGCTCTACAGGTATCTCCGAGGGTGTTTGTTGAGTTGGTATGGATCGAGACTGGGATTTGTTACTCCGTGTGACGGAGAGGTATCTCAGGGCCCACTCGGTAATACAACATCACAATAAGCCTTGCAAGCAAAGTGACTAAAGTGTTAGCCACAGGATCTTGTATTACGGAACGAGTAAAGAGACTTGCCGGTAACGAGATTGAACTAGGTATAGAGATACTGACGATCGAATCTCGGGCAAGTAACATACCGAAGAACAAAGGGAACATCATACGGGATTAACTAAATCCTTGACATAGAGGTTCAACCGATAAAGATCTTCGTAGAATATGTAGGAACCAATATGGGCATCCAGGTCCCGCTATTGGTTATTGATCGTAGAGGTGTCTCGGTCATGTCTACATAGTTCTCGAACCCGCAGGGTCTGCACACTTAAGGTTCGGTGACGTTTCGGTAATATTGAGTTATGTATGTTGGTGACCGAAGGTTGTTCGGAGTCCCGGATGAGATCCGGACATCACGAGGAGCTCCAGAATGGTCCGGAGGTAAAGATTGATATATAGGAAAGTGGTATTTGGGTTCCGAAAATGTTTCGGATACTTTCAGTAGTGTACCGAGAATGACGAATGGGTTCCGGGGGTCCACCGGGTGGGGCCCACCCACCTCGGGGGCCACATGAGCCCAAGAGGTGGCGCACCAGCCCCTGGTTGGCTGGGCAGCCGACCCCATGGGGGGCCATGCGCCCAAGAGGAAAAAGGTGGAGGTTGGAAGGAGTAGGACACCTTCCTAAAACGAATCCACCTCCTTGAGGTGGTTCGGCCGAATCCTCCTTGTGGAGGGTTTGAGGTTGCCTCCTCCCCTCTCTTCCTCCTATATATACTAGAGGATTTGAGGGCAGCCCCAACCCTAATTGCCACGTGCTGCTCATTTCTTACTCTAGATCGTTTCTCCTCTAGATTAGTTCGGCGGAGCTCGGCGAAGCCCTGCCGGATTAGTTCACCACTACCGCCACCACGCCGTTGTGCTGCCGGAGAACTCATCTACCTCTCTGCTCCCTCTTGCTGGATCAAGAAGGCGGAGATCGTCATCAAGCTGTACGTGTGCTGAACGCGGAGGTGCCGTCCGTTCGGCGCTAGATCGGAAGGACCGTGATCGGATCGCGGGACGGTTCGTGATTGGATCGCGGGACGGATCGTGATCGGATCGCGGGACGACTAGCGATTTGGATCGCGAAGACGTTCGACTACATCAACCGCGTTTCTCAACGCTTCCCGCTTAGTGATCTATAAGGATATGTAGATCCACTCTCCCTCTCGTAGATGCTCATCACCATGGATAGATCTTGCGTGTGCGTAGGAAAAAAAATTGTTTCCCATGCAATGTTCCCCAACACTGGTGTCTCCTCTTTGTTCACATTTCACCTATCAAATTCAGCAAGCATGAGTTTTATGTTATGAACATTATATATTGGAAAAAAAGAGTAGTCACACATACGAAGGAGTTCTTTGTAGAACCAAGACCTGTTATCTGGTACTCCTAGTAACTTAAAGATTTGTGCAAACATTTAGGGGGGTGTACAGAAGCAAAACTCTTTACACCAAATTACTAATAGGGTCAATGTTCTGACCATGATATAGTTATGATGCCCTTCCTAGGTAAAACATAACAGCCCTATGGTTGCACATGCCTTATTTTATAAAATATGTAAGATGCTCCCAGAATTAATAAACAGGGTGGAGAAAATAATCCTGGACTTTACGCATAAAAGCAGATTCCGGAACCAACATGATAAATATCACTGGATGGAGAAATGAATCCTGAAAACTAAGCCACACTCAAACTCAACTATAAATATCGCCGGCTTAAAATTGCCTATGGATTCCTGAACCAACATGCTACTCTTTCCTTATATCCTATACCTACCCATGTGAGCCTAAGGTGCCAAGAAAAAAGAGAAACCCAAAAACTGCAGAGATGAATACTTCGATGCATATATTTTGTAGGCTGCATATACATGGAATGTATGTATGCTTATTAAATTATATGTGCATTTGGAACATATATCGGCCCTCCCCACTAAAATAGTTGGCTAGGCTATTCTATGGTCCTGAAACAAACAAATCTTCCCAATTCTCCACTGACCGCAACACCTTCCTGAGGGACCTGATGCACTAATTCACCACTCTGCACCTCCCAAGCGACTCTCGGGCATGCTATGAAAGTATAAGAATGATACAAGAACACATCAGTCAAATGATATAAGAATACTATACCGAAGACTGGATGCCTTTGAAAAATTCACAGCAAAATTATCCTAGCTTCCATACGACCATGAAGAATCAAATTATTCATTGCGTTAAATAGCATGGTCCTACATACGACCATGAAGAATCCAGAACACTTCCATTGCTAGCATTCACATAAAAATATTTGGAGTTCCCTGTGATGCAGTATTTGCTTCCTTCTAATGTCACAACATCAATATAGATGAGATCACCATGTAACCTATAGAAACCATCAGTGCTTGTTAGTTCCTACACAACCAAATAGAAGGGGACCCATATAAATTAAGCAATTATATTAACAGACAGAGGAGCATAAGAGTTAGATGTAGGGAAAAGAGGGAGCGACAATACCTCAACATCAAGGAGAAGTCCGTACCACGCTGGACAGTGGAGAGCGCATATGCGAGGCAACAAGCAATTTATAATTCCCATGTTCGTGGCTGCGAGCAGGGGCGAGAGACCTCGGATATCCTCGCTCGCACCATGTCTGAAAAGGCGAGCACGACCCCGTTGGCTGGGACACGCCGGCCCCAGCTGCATCTGGCTGCCCTCCACTCCACATGAGCGCACGGATGGATACGATCTTGACATCGAACGTATATGGAGCGGATGTGGGCGCGCGTGGGGAGGCCTGGCCCGTCACGGTGCTGGTGAAGACTGGGGGAGGCGGATCGGGGAGGGAGAGGAGGGGCTCCAGCAACGTGAATCTATCTATACTCATCAAAACCTCTAAAGAATTAGCTCATAGAAGCAAAAAAATGTAATCCCTCATAGCAAGAAAAGGATGGTTGAGATCCAAAACCTCTAAAATTATGATCAGTGGTCGTTCTTGCCGCCCACATAACCAAACAAACAGAAGCATTCGAGGTCACATCTCAACATCTACAAAGCAGTAAAGAGAACAGGATTAACCGCCCATGTTGATGACAACACTTGATGCCAGGTATGTGCAGTTTTGATTCTTAAATTGATTACTACACCACAACACACTAATAACTTTCATTTTCCACAACAAAGTGACATTACCTGAAAAGCTAAGTCTGTCTTCAGTATACGATGACTAACACACAATAAACACCTACAAAAAAACAATCAAAAAAACATGGTTAAACTAACAAAATTGGGAAAGCACACAATGTGTTAGTGTTAGAAGGGGTTGTAGGTTCAGACCATGTTTCAACAGGATGTACAAATTCGGGTCATAGGATAAACACCTCCTGAACCTATTTTTCTCAGTAGGTGCCTCACCTTACTGTTGTAGCCAGGGATGTGGTTGCAGCTAACCAAATAATCAAAAGCATATGCAGTTGTGCTCCAAATCGGAACATCTATGCAATTTCTCTATTAGTATGCTCATATTCAAGGGACACGTGCAAAATACATTAGATCTGACACTGCATAGCCTTGTCTCCAGTATCACAATCGGTGGCACAAGGTAGATTAAATCTAGGTTATCTTCAATAAATCGATATCATTACAAAGAAAAGATTCAGTCAATTATATTCTAGTGCATACATAGATAAATGCAACTAACGGCATATGTAATTCAGATAAATATGGAACAAAAACCTGATATTACTGTGGCGTGGAATCCACATCCGAGGTGAGCAGCCTCCGATCCGCCCTGCTTAGTTCCTGTACAATAACCCACATGGACACAGAACATCCAAAACAAGGGCGCCATCCACCAAAAACAGCATTGAGACAAGTAGTCCCTGTACAAGAACCCACATAGAGTCTGAGCAGGATTCTTTCAAGCTCAGTCACCTCACCTGACGATCTCGGATGAGGTTGGAGTCTTTGGACGGCCCGACGCGGGAGAAGATGGAGGGGTCGAGGTGGCCCTTGTGGAGGAGGAGCTCCATCAGCACCACCCACTCCGGCCACGGGTGGGCAATGTCCACGGCCACCGGCTTGTCCGCCGCGCGAGCGCCACCGCCTTGTTCCGCTCGTGTGTGGGAGAGGTCCAGGTCGTCGAGCTCGGAGTGGAGGAAGGCCACCGGCTTGTCCGTCGCGCGAGCACCACCGCCTTGTTCCGCTGGTGCGTGGGAGAGATCCAGGTCGTCGAGCTCGGATCCGGAGCGCCCTAGCCCCTCCACGAGCTGCTCGCTCCTCCTACCGAGTTCCAAGGGGGTGGGGAGGAGACGCTGGGTGACGTGACTTGGAGGAGGGGGAGCGAGCACGGCGGGGCCGGCGTCGACCCTGCCGGTGGCGGCTCGTCGACAAGCGACTAGACGTGGGAGGTCGGGGCCGCTTCCTAGCCGTGTCACGCGCGAGGCCCTCTCCTGGTGGCAGCAATCTCGATCTCCTCGATGGAAAAGGAGGAAAGGGGAGGTGAGATAGAAGACGGAGCGGGAGTGGCGGCAGCGGCGGCCCTCGATGGGAAAGGAGGAAAGGGGAGGCAGGGATTGCGTAGGGGAGGAGACCCCTCCTCTGCATCTAATCGAACTGATGTACGGGAGAGGTGAGCGAACCGTGAAAAAACCCAGTTAAAACGTGGGGGTTTCATGGAAGGGGTGGGGGAGGTGGGGTGGAAAAAAACGGACGAAAATAAACCCCACGAGGTGAGACGAAAAAAAACCAAGAAAGAAGCTACCAAGTCCCTTTAGGAGTAGAGATTCGGCGGGTAAGGCCACAAATAGGACGCGCAGGTTATTTGGAGTTTAAGGCGCCAAATAGGATTGAGCCTGTAGGACGCCCATGTGCGTAAGGAAGCTTCGACGTCGCGCAGGGAAGATCAAACAGGCCGGCCCATTTGCAGTTCAAATAAAAAATGTAATGGAGGAAAACTGTAGTGGAGCGCTTTTTTGGTCAGTTTTTATTTTCGAACATTTTGAAATTATGAATATATATGCTGAGCAAAATTCAAATTTGCATTGAACATTTTGTAATGTACGTTGACCAATTTTCATATACACATTGAACATTTGTGTAATGTAGATTGGAGAATTTTTTAATACACAATGAACATTTTGTGTAAGATATAAATAAAATTCAAATGCACAGTTAACATTGGAGGTATTCACTGTAAAAAAAAAATATGATGAATATTTTTGTAATGCACGCTGAAATTTTTTGTAGCACACCATAAACAATTTCTTAATATACGACGGACATTTTTGCAATACACATTGAAAATTTGTATATTAACCAAAAAAGAGGAAATAAAAAATAAAAAATAAATAGAAACAGAAGCAGAAAAAAAAAAGGAACACAAGAAAAGAAAGACGAATCAGTGAAACTGGTCGGCCCCTACTCGGCGTCAAGGTGAGTGCCTTCAGCGGAGCTGAACCTTTTTTTTAGCAAAGAAGGCAGTCTTTATTCATCTATGAAAATGTTTACAGGGATTACAATAATATCATGAGGGACACCCAATCATGCATATCTACCCCGCGGAAGTGTAACAACCCGCCTAGCCAACTTATGTGCTTCAGAGTTATGGGCTCGAGCTTCATGAACAAAAACACACGAACTAAACGTGTTTTTCATCTCGTTTATTTCTTTGTTAACTCCTTCGTCCGCTCCTCCAACTCCGTCTCAGATCTGGTTTATTACCTCTTTACAGTCAAGCCAAGAAAGATGTGTTGGATACCAAGATCATGAAGAAGTACTCGTGCTTCTCTGCATGCCATAGCTTCAACTATTTGCGGAGCTGCACCTGTTTGCCTCCCACGGGCAGCAAAGAGGATAGCCCCACAAAGTTGAGAGGTATGTCTTGGGAGTGACTATGTCTCGCCTGAAGGGAGTTCATGAATTGGAAGGTCCAATTAGCGCGCACAACAAGGGGCCTCTCTAAATTCAATGGCCCAGCATGCAGGAGTCAAATTATTCAATCATTTTTATAAAAAATGTTCCCTTTTTTAAATTTTTCCTTACACTTCCAAATATTATAAATATATATTACGATAAAAAAATTACATCAATTTTTGAGAAATGTTAATTATGCACTTGAAAAACGTTAAATGTGTGTATAAAAAATGTTTTCGATGTAATGAAAATTTTATACAAAAGGTGTGCAATGTGTGTGGAAAATAGTAGACATCAAAAAGTTCAAATTCTCAATATGTTAATCATGTCTTTGAAAAATGTTAAATGTGTATATAAAAACTGTGCCTGATGCATTAAATGGAGCATGTTTATGAAAAGGTATACATCTAAAAATATGTGTTTCAAAAAATATTAATCATGCATTTGTAAAATATTAAACATGTATATATAAAATGTTAAACATATATGAAATAATTTATTGGATGTACGAGAAAATATACGATGTGTACAAAGAAAAAATAGTGATCAAAAAAATTATTCGAAAAACTATTAATCATATAAGTGAAAAAAAAATCTAAACTTGTATTAAAAATATTTTAGATGTATAACAAAAATATACAATGTGCACAATAATAAGCAATACCAAAAATGTACAATGTGTATTAAAAAATGTTCTTGACTTATATGAAATTCGTATTTTAACAAAAATTTAGACATATGTGGAATTTTCGTACATTGCATACACCAGTCGTTCGCAAAGACAGTAACAGCCGTCCCAATAACATTTGAATATGTTCCTGGTTTTGGAAGCTTCAAACCGGTTTTTGTGAAGCTTCAATAAGCTTTCACTCAGTTTTTCTTTGTTTGAATATTTTTCATCAATTTTTATTTTTCCATTTTTAGTTATTCTTATTTATTTTTAAATCTCATTGAACCTTTTATATAATCACGAACATTTTCATTTGAATTTGGGAAACAAAATACTCATCAATGTTTTTCCAATTCGCAATGTTTTAAAAAATCAGGAACCTTTTTCGATTTTGTTTTCAAAAACATCTACACTTTCTTAATCGGAGATTTTTTTTTGGAATTCACAAACATAAAAAAATGAAATTTCCAAATTCATTCATTTTAATTTGGGAATATTTTCTAAATTTAACTGTTTTATAAAACATTTAACTGTAGTAAACTGATGATTTTTATTTCCTAAAACGGTAAACCATGAACGAAGTCAAAGAGAAAATAAAACAATAAAAAGGCTGAACCATTGAGCAGCAACACTTTACAACCTATGCGTCTATGCGCCTGGTGGGAGGTCTTAATCCATTGCTGGGTAGGCCTCCCCTCTTTTTTGTGTGTTTTCTTCTCTTTTTTTGCTTTTTACCCTTTTCATAATTTCATAAAAAAATACCAATTTACAAAATAATTCATGAAGTTTTCAAAAAGTATTCAGGATTCAAAACAAGTTCATAACTTAAATAATATCCCCGGATTTCAACAGATGTTCAAAATTTTAAAAATGCCGACGCAGTTAAAAATGATCACAGATTTCAAAAAATAATCATTAATTTTATCAAATATTGTAAACTACTAAAGCAAATGTTCTTAAATTCCAAAAATTATTTAAATTTCGAAAATGATCACGGATTTGAACATTATTCTCTCACTCCAAAATATGTTCAAGAATTCAAATAAATATTCGAATTTGGAAAAGAATATTGAAACATCTATAAAAAAAATTCCAAATTTCAAAATATTCCCAAATTATTAAAAACATCATGGATACTAAAAAATATTGGTCAATCCATAAAATCTCAATTTTTTTGGAAATGTTCACAAATTTCAAAAATTACTCAAAATTTTCAAAAACAGATTATGAACTATAAATGTTTTGTGATATCAAAAATGTTTGTATTGGAAGAAAAAAAAGTCGGACTAAATTTTTTTTAATGGATTTGAAACTTGTTCCCGTAAAAAAATCATGATTTTGCAAAAATACGAATTTGAAAAATTGTGTGTGATTTTAAAAAATTGATGGATTTGAAAAAGGTATTTGTATTTGGAAAAACTTTACAAATTCAAAAAATGCATGAGTTTGAAAATGTTCACACATTTCAAGAAAGGTAAAAAATAGTAAAAACAAAAAAAATGGAAAAAACAGGTTAATGGAAAGTTCTGCAACCCTCCCAAAACCGGTGGGGAGAAAAACTAGAATGGATCGGCCCATGAATAGGGTGGGGCGTGGGGATACACGGTAGGTTGCTATCCAGCGACCTTCGAGCGAAATACGAAGGGTCCAAGAAGTTCTATTTCCCCGCAAACCGAATCACTAGTTAAGGGTTCACCCTTGCAAAGGTCACTCTCACATTCTCAGGCAGTGACAAGTGGCGCACTGCATGTGCGCCATTTTATTCGACCTAAGAGCTTTTCTTTTTTTCTCATATATTTTTTATTCAAAACGTTTTATCTCTAGAACCATGCGTCAAAATCCTGAATCATTTTTACTGTTGGATTTCTCGCATCGAGAGCCTCGAAACTAGATTTTATGTTAATAGGTTTTGACCAAAAAATCATGAAAAAATAAAGAAAATTCTCGACACGTGAAGGATGATTATTTTTTTCTCATTTTGTCCAATTTGGAGAGGTGTGCGTCTCGGGGAAGCAAAAATATGCCTCTACGAGAAGCAAATTATGCTTCTAGTGAAAAAAATGCTATTTATTTTGTGAATTTTTGCCCAGCCAAGAGGCATAATTGTGTCTCGCGGAAACAAATATGTACCTGCACGGAAAGCAAATATGTGCTTCTCGTGGAAGCGCAAGAAAAAATACAAAAAATTCTCCAAAACCTAAGAAAATCCGGGTGAAAAGCAAAAAAAAAGAATAAAACTAATCTAAAACCCAAAAACAAGAAAATAAAACAAAAATAGACAGCTCATTTAGGAATTGTAGTGTGTTTTCTTTGCCCTTTTTCTTTTTTCGTTTTTATTTTTTCGTCATTTTCTTTTTTTCTTTTTTATATGCGTGAACTTTATCCAAATCCATGAACTTTTTTCAGAACACTCGGACTTTTATCAGAATCGTGATATTATTTCAATCCTTGAACTTTAAAAAAAAAATTGACTACAAGTCGATGAACTTTTTTAATAAAATCTTGTTTTTTTTTCAAAGTTGATGATGTTTAATTCTTTTGCAAAAAAGTTGATTTTTTGTCCTTTTTGATTTTTTTTTTGCTTCTTTAGAAGTCAATGGTAGACTGGTTAACTGGTCAACCGTTGAACGAGATGAACCAGGAGCATGACTGGGCCTTATGGTCCAGCCCATTTATGCTTGAACGTGGGCGCCAGATCCCCTTACCGGCGCATAAGGCGTCGATTAGGAGGCTCCCAAATGATACATATCACCCATAGTGGGAGCTATACGTCAAATCGCTCATTACAACGCTACTATGGGCCGACCCATTAGAGGTAGATATGTGCAGGCATGGGGCTGTTTTTAGGAAGTTTTTGGAGCCTTTCATCTGGTTTTGAGAAGGTTCTATCAGGGCTATTTTTTTTTGCAACCGTTTTCTTGGCTTTTCTTCTATTACTAGAAGGGCTGGGCCTGCTTTGTTGTTTCGTTGGTGTTGTGGATTTCTTAAAAATTAGTCACTCTATTCAAAATATAAGGTGTGTTTCTTGTTTAAAAAATCAAATATTTTAAATTTGATCAAATTTATAAAGAACTATATCAAACTCCATAATATCAAATTGGTATTTTTTAAATTCACCGTGAAATGAATTTCCATACTTATTTTGCTTAATATTATGGATGTCGATAGTTTTGCTGTGAACTTGGTCAAAGTCAAAGAAATTTGACTTCCCAAAAAACTAATATCACTTATATTTTGGAACCGATGAAATATTTAGTTTGGCGGACGGGGTGGGGGGTGATAGAATGTGTTTTATTTTTATTTATTGAGAGTGATTTGGTGGGCCTTTTGTTGTGTGATTCTGTGTTATCCTCTAATCAACCTATATTTATGTGGGAAAAAAATTGTATCGGTGGTTGCATGCACTATATTCGTGCTATAGTATCACATGGTGGTGCTTCTTTTTTCTAGGTGGTTGCGTGCGCATGATTGATATGTTTTTATAGACGAGTTGCTGCGTATTGATTTGAAAAATTGTTGGCCTGACCAAAATTGTAAATAAAATCCAAAGTTGAATAGAGCTTCAAAATTAGGGAACATGATGAATTTAAAAATTGAACGGGAGATCTTGAGAAATTGTTGACCCGGTCAAAATCGGATGACCCAATTCTAAATTGAATACCTCAATTAATTGTGAGGCCTTAAAATTTGGAAGCATAGTGTATAATATAAAAGAATTGAATAAGAGAGCTTTGAGAAATGTTGAACCGGTCAAAATCGAATGACCCAATTCAAATTGAAACCTTAATTGAATGTGCACTCTTGAAAACTAGAGAGCTTAGTGTTATAGAGGACTTTACTTCATGTTTTTCCTTTTAACATCTGAGAGCATTTTTGAATTCATGAATATTTAAATTCGTTTATAATTTTTAGACCCTCACACGTTTTTAATTTCATGATTCTTTTTGAATTCGTGGACTTTATTTAATCCACAAATTAGTTTTTGAATTCGTGATCATTTTTTATTTCACAAATATTTATTTATTGATTGATTAATTTTGAATTCACATAAATTATATAAATTCATATATATATTATATTTTTCAAAATTAAAACTAAATCAATTGGAATACTAAATGAAAAAAGTGTGCTCGTTGGGCCAGGCGCATCCAGCGCGGGCGTGTGCAGCAACGAAATAGCGAGCGCGCGAGCAACACTTCTTGTATTGCTCGCTATGAGCGACCCATAGCATATCCAAGGCGCACAAGCGTATAAAATCGCACTGACTACACTCACTAACACTATGAGACAAGTCATGAACGCGACGTAAAGCGTAGAAATGAGCAGCGAAACAACATTGAGAGCGGCGACTCGAAGCCCCGGCTCCGTCCGTGAACAGTAATAAAAGGGTAAAAATGCGTGTGTGCACAGACACAAAATCATAATCTTGTTTGGCACATGAGATGTTAGAGTGTTCTAGGTGCATGTAAATTTTCTTGGTGAAAGGACATTCGAGAAGTCTGTGGCAAATATAACAACATTTGACTATCCAAGGAATTAAAAAAGCCATTTTACATCAATTTTATTCTTTTTGCCACAAGCTCAAGAATGTCCTTTCACCATGGAAATATGCACGCATAGCGCACTTGAGCATCTTGCATGCCATAAATTTTATTTTTATTTTTTGTACTATTTATTTTGATTTTACTATTCATCAAAGGGATGAGTGTGGGCTCATCTGTGGTTTTTCGAACAACATTGGGTTACAAGAGTAAACAGGGGCCATGTTTTCTAAAGCATAGCTTAAATAGTAAGGCCCCATCGTATGAAATTGTGCACGGGAGTGGAGCAACACAACCAATCGGGTATCGGAGATGTGAAAATATATGGGAGAGAGATTCAAGCCTCCCCGGCGTGTATAACGCGTGGACAAAAGTAGGGACCAAGGTTGACCTAGGTGACACTCACAAGAGGTTGAATTCGTTGATGGCCGAGCTGCACCACTAGAGTAAGATGAAATTTGGCAATGTGTGAAAGAGCTAGAGCAATCTACGACGAAGCTTGAGGAACTCCTCAGCATGAATGTTGACCGAGCAAATATACGATGTTTTACCAATTCTATGAATTAACTCCTAAATCGTGAAGAACTATGTGGTTACAGCGTTTGCAGACTGACTAGCTACGCGAGGGGGATGCATCACGAAGTTCTTCCACGATAAATTTGTTTGCTATGCAAGAAAAAACAAGGTCCAAATCTTGGTTAATGAAGTAGGTATCCGCCATGACGAACAAGTAGTATTTACCTCAATGGTATAGAACTAATTCCTAAACCTTTTCTGCGATGATACCCTACAACCTGAACCAATTCTTAACATTTTGGAAGCTAATGTGAATGTTGGTGCAAATGAGTGCCCCGAGAGTTTTGGAGATTTTTGGACATAAACGGTGAGGGACTGATGTGTTTGCTAGTTGAAAGGATCGATATAGTCGACTGAGGGGGATAGGCAACTAACATTTTTTAGCTTATTTTTGCAATTTAGGCTAAACAATAAAATATGTTGTCTAGATAGCAACTAGGTGGACAACCTATACGATGAGCTCAACAAAAACAACAATAACAAGGTAAGAAGTAACCACAAGTGGAGTCGATGGAGACGAGGATGTGTTACCGAAGTTCCCTCCTTTTAGGGGAGGTACGTCTTCATTGGATTGGTGTGGAGGCACAATGCTCCCCAAGAAGCTACTAGGGGCAACGTATTCTCACGCCCTGGCACAATGCAATATGTCGTGATTCCACTAGTTGTGCCCTTGAAGGCGGCGACCGAACCGTTACAGACAAGGTTGGGGCTCTCTCCAGAACTTAATTGGAGGCTCCCAACACCATGGATTTGTGGCTCCGAGGTGACCTCTTCCGTCTAGGGTGCCCAATCACCCAAGAGTAACAAGATCCGCAAGGGATCAGTGGGGGGAATCAAATATCTCTTGGTGGAAGTGTAGATCGTGGTCTTCTCAAGCAAACCCTAGAGAATCAACAAGTTTTGATGGTTAGGGAGAGAGATCGGGGGAAAAAGAGCTTAGGGGCAAAATTGGAGCTTGGAGGGAAAGAGGTAGGTCTTCTTGGGGAAGAAGACCTCCTTATATAGAGGGGGGACAAACCCAACCGTTTTCTACCCGCAGATGCACACAAGCGGTACTACTGCTCAAGGGAGTTGTACTACCGCTTGGCGCGGTGGTACCGGCCGACGCGTGCAAGTGGGCGAGCCACATGCACGGTGGTTCCGCCAGAGCAGTACTACCGGCCCTACGAGCGGTACAACCGTTGCGTATTCCGCGGCGCGGTGGAGGCACTGTAGTGGAAACTGACAGGGCGGAAGTACCGTTAGGAGCGATACTACCGCGATCTGCATCTGCTCTACAATCGTGAATGCGAACACGAGTTTTCCGAGGCATTAAATGAGTTGCGGTAGTGCCAGCGGCAGTAGGAGTTGTAGTACCGCTCTAAGCGGTACTACCGCCCTACACCAGCGGTACAACCGCCCCTTACCACCGTTCTACCACCGTGAAACGGGGAGGGCAAAAGAAGCTGAACCACAAGCGGTGGTACAACGTATCTGGACTGTGGTAGTACCGCACTAAGCAGTACTACCGCTTCTAGGGGCGGTACAACCGCTTGGGTACATTAGAAGAACCCTAAGCAGAGAGTAGGGAGGACCTCCACGTTGTCGGGAAGGGAAGAGGGTGCAAAAGAAATGTGTATGTGTTGATTCCACCCTAACCTTTCCACTACGGACCCCCTCTTAATGGTATGGTTTTTATACGACTCAAATACACCAAAAAGAAATCGTCAGAAAATAACCATCTTCTCTCTTAAACACCGAGGGGAAATAAAAACATCTTGTGCCCTCTAATATAGTCTCTGAAATACTCAATGCACACGGTTAGTCTGCAAGACGCATTGTCATCAATCACCAAAAGCACCGAGGGTGAAATATGCCCTAACAATCTCCCTTTTTTTGGTGGACTGATGACAACAAGATTTGCACAAAAGATATAAATGAATAATATGCAAAACCGACAATCTACAAAATATAAACGGGCTCCCCCTAGATGTGTGCACTATATGAGTATGCTTTTGGAATGCAAAGTGCACAAACTAGGAACAACACTCCCCCTATATTTTATAGACGAGGCAATACTTGCAACAAACATAATTAGAAAGCTAAGCAAGGTTGCAAGAAGCAGGCGTGTGAGCAAGAAGATATAAGGAACAATATAAGCATAACCTCACACATATTAAGACATAAATATAAGGTAGCATAGGTAGCATATGCCTCACACCATATGACGAAGTCTTAAGTCTCACACCAAACCAAAGCAAACTAGATAGAGAGTTCACAAGCATAAAACACAAGACAAATAAAGCAAATTTGTGACTCGGCAAACCCCTAGGAAAGCAAATGCAAATCCTCGATCCTAAACCTCTCTCCTCCTTTGGCATCGATACGCCAAAAAGGCAAAGAGGTACTAAACGGCCCGAGGTGGCTACATGCATATACTTGTACAACTTGGACTTGTGAGTAGCGGTCGCCAACCGGGAGGGCGGAGACCACGAGAGTTATGCGGGCCATCATCCCCATAGCCAAGTAAGTTCATGAATTCCTTCCAAGTTGCATGCAGAACCTTCCCACGAGTCATCCATGTCAGATTCCTTGCCTCACCCTCCCCAAAGTGAACCATGGCAAATAATTGAGCCATAAGCTCTGGATCAAAGTTGTCGTTGAATGTCATAATCTTGATAATATCGAACTGATGGCAGAGAGCAAGGGCCTCTCCAAAGTACTCGGGATCCTTCGCCATGTGTTCTCGATGGACTTGGTTAGCACAAAGAGATTCTTCTTATTCCTCAGCACATCGTGAAAGATAGATGCCTACTCTTGAGTCCAGAAGGGACACTTAATAGGATGGGTCCTGAGGACGGTGATATGGATTGAGCTGACGAAACTCCCAGAACTCCTTGGAGGACACCTCAGACACGGACTTGGCCTTCGCCTTCTCCTTTCTGGCAGCTGACTTCGTACTTGTTGGTGGCCTCTGCTTGGCCTGAGCACCAGACACATTACCTGCACCACTTGGACAACCTCGCTTGGAAGACTGACGCTCTGGATTCTTGCGATGGGCTGCATGAGGAGCGGAGCTACTATCACCTGACCAAACACAACAAACGAGGGAAAAGCAGGTATAAATACATTGCATAATCCAAAAGGGAATCAAAAGTGAGACAGGAGGTGTATTGGAGAGATGTTGAACTTAGGGCTTCAAGCGGTAGTACCGCGGTCGAGCGGCGGAAGTACCGCTCTGGAGGAGCGGTAGTACCGCCCGAAGAGCAGCATACATCCGCGGCTAGATTCGGTAGTACTGAAAGCCCCAAATTCAAAAACTCTCCAATAGAACTTCAAATCCCCTAACTAGCAATCATTCCACGTCCTACTCATGCTTCGATTTAGCCAAAAATCGACGAACACAACACGCATTACCCTAGAACCTAGATTCAAAGGAGAGAATCGTAGGAGCAAGAAACGGGGGTGATACCGGTGTCCATGGAAAGAGGGGAGGGTGGGGAACGATCCCACCGGTAGGAATCATGGAAGATGGCACGGAGTCGGCATGCCGGAGGCGGCCGCCGGGGCAGTTCTCGTCGCTTTTGAGGGGAGAGGACGAGGGGAGAGAAAGTGAATGGGTACGAGAGAGTTAGAACTCCCCGTACCCGTGCACTTAACCCCCCATGCTCGTGCACTTAACCCACCGTAGTCATCAAAGCGGTAGTACCGCGGTCCAGGGCTGTAGTGCCTCTTGGAGCGGTACTACCATCCTGGACCCGACAGTAGTACCGCCTGGGTGCTTAGCACGGCAAGACGCTGGAAGCACCCCCCAAGAGGTAGTGCCGCTGACCTGTAATGGTAGTACCGTCCAAGCACATCGGTAGTACGGCTGGCAAGCAACAAAACTACCAAGGAAAATGAGGGATGGTGGCTTATGCAATTTTGGGAGTTTATAGATGAGAAAGGCTTGGGTTGGAGACACAAAACACCACAAAAGGGAAGGTACACTCCATGGTCAAAAATTCCAACAAAAAATAGCACACTTGGAGTGAACCAACACATAAAAGACCTAAATTTAAGATAAATCAATCCAATCCAAAGAGAACTGAAACCTCTCAAGGAGAAGGCGGTGGCCGAAGCCACCTATGTGTGAGTCAATTGGTATGGCCCCACAAAGATTTTAAGCTTGGTAAGCTTGGGCCCATGACCAAAACTCATCGTTGAAGCACAAGTACCATCAAACATGGCTAATGTGAAAGATTGGGTCTGTTTTTGCATAATAACAGGAGTGTGAGTTCATGAAGGGAACAACACTCCTCCTATGTCCATGCCTAGATTTTTAAGACAAGATATAATGATGGGTGAGGTGGGTATGCATTGACTCGAGCCGCATTGCTCAAATCTATGATATTTAGCTCATGCCTTAACTCGCGAAATCTTGCTTCATCCAATAGCTTTGTGAAAATATTCGCTAGTTGCTCATTTGTACCTACAAAAATGAGATCAATCTCTCCTCTCTTAATGCGATACCAGATGAAATGATGACAAATCTCAATGTGCTTCGTCTTGCTATGTTGCACAGGGTTGTAGGAGATCTTGATTGCACTTTCATTATCACATTAAAGAGGCACTTTGTCACAAGTGACATCGTAATCCTTTAAATTTTGTCTCATCATAGCAATTGAGCACAACAACTTGCGGCCACAACATATTCGGCCTCAGTGGACGAGAGAGAAACACAATTTTTTTCTTGGAAGACAAACTCACCAAAGAGCGGCCAAGGAATTGGCACCCTCCAGAAGTGGACTTCCTCTCCACACGGTCTCTCACCCAATCCAAATCCAAATATCCCATGAGATCAAAGCTTTTTTCCTTTGGGGTACCATACGCCAAAGTTTGGGGTATGAGCCAAATATCAAAAGATTTGCTTGACCACCACAAAGTGGCTTTCCTTTGGTGCGGCTTGAAACCATGCACACATTCCCACATTTAACATGATATCTGGTCTAGATGCACAAAGGTAAAGCAAGGATCCAATCATGGAACGATATACCTTTTGATCCACCGCTTTACCATTGGGATCCATGTCAAGTTGGCACTTGGTTGGCATTGGAGTCTTGGCCGGCTTGACATCATCGAGATTGAATCTCTTGAGCATGTCTTAGGTATATTTGGCTTGGTTGATGAAGGTTCCTTCTCTATGTTGCTTAACTTCGAATCCAAGAAAGAACTTCAACTCTCCCATCATAGACATATCAAACTTCCCGGTCATTAGTGCAGCAAACTCATCATTGAAAGCTTTGTTAGGAGAACCAAATATAATATCATCAACATATAGGTGGCACACGAATAATTCCCCTTTAACCCTCTTAATAAAAAGAGTGGGATTGATTTTTCCAATATCGAACGCACGATCTTGCAACAACTCGGTAAGGTGCTCATACCACGCACTTGGGGCTTGTTTAAGGCCATAGAGTGCCTTATCGATCTTATATACATGATTGGGAAACTTGGGATCCTCGAACCCTGGGGTTTGTTTAACATATACCAACTCATTTAATGGACCATTAATAAAGGCACTCTTCACATCCGTTTGTTGCAATTTAAAATCATGATGAGAAGTATAAGCAAGCAACATGCGAATATATTCAAGACGAGCGACGGGAGCGAAGGTTTCAGCGTAGTCGATCCCCTCGACTTGGGAGTATCCTTGAGCAACCAATCTCGCCTTGTTGTGAATAACTATGCCATGTGCATCTTGCTTGTTCTTAAGATCCATTTGGTTCCAATGACATTATGCTTCTCCTTTGGCCTTGGCACCAATTGCCACACTTTATTGCGCTCGAAGTTGTTGAGTTCTTTCATCCATGGCTTCTAGCCAATCCAGAGCTCGAGCGCCTCAAAGACCTTTTGGGGCTCAACATTAGAAACAAACGTGTGATGCTCACAAAAGTTTGTTAATTGTCTACGAGTAGTTACCCCTTTTCTCAAGCTTCCAAGGACATCCTCCATGATGTGTTCCTTTGTTTAAGGTTGGAAGAAATCTTGGCGGCCTGACGCTCTAGTTGTTCTTCAAGTGAGCCTTGAGGAGCATCATCATTATCCTCTTGAGCGTCATCATGAGCTTGCTCGAGGTCGTGAACATGATCTTGGTCATCATTAGGTACATCACCATTATCATGAGGTTGATCTTGGCCTTGATCTTGTTCACTTGGTTGAGAGCCTTCACTTTGTTCTTTGGAAGCGTGTGGGTCTAGTGTCGGTGATGGTTCCACATGCATTGAACATTGTCCTTGTCCTTCCACCACAAGGGGTTCTTCAATGGGTAGGAAATGTCCTACACCCATTCTTCTTATGGCTTGAGGAGGAATTTCACCACCTACATCACAAACACCACTTTGCTCCACTTGGGATCCATTATTTTCATCAAACTCCACGTTACACATCTCCTCAATGAGTCCATTGGACTTGTTGAGGACACGGTAAGCATGAGAGTTTGTAGTATAACCAACAAATATGCCCTCTTGAGCTCTAGTTTTGAATTTATACAAACGAACACCTTTCTTTAGAATGAAACACTTACAACCGAACACCGGAAGTACTTGAGGTTGGGCTTGTTATTGGTAAGTATCTCATATGGAATCTTGTTCAAGCCTTTGCAATGGTAGGGCCTCTTGGATGCATGCCATGCGGTGTTGATGGCTTCGACCCAAAAGTTGTAAGAATATTTGAATTATGTCATCATGGTCCTTGTCGCGTCCATCAATGTTCGACTCTTTGTGTCCGCTACACCATTTTGGTAAGGGGTATAAGGTGTGGAATATTGATGCTTGATCCCCTCGTCACTGATAAACTCATCCAAGGTATATTTCTTGAACTCGTTGTCACTTCTAATGATCAATATCTTTGCATCATGTTGACGTTGAGCTTCATTTGCAAAGTCGATCACGGTTTGTTGGGTCTCGCTCTTCCTCTTGACGAAATAAAACAAAGTGTATCTTGAATAATCATACACAATCACCAAGCAATACTTCCTCCCACCAATACTATCAAAATATGGAGGCCCAAAAAGATCCATGTGAAGGAGCTCCAAAGGCCTCTTGGAAGATATAATCGTTGTGGGTCGGTGAGCCGTCTCATGTAACGATACAAGCACTGCAAGCATGATCTTTAGCAAAAATAACATTTGTTAGTACATGAACATGGTCCCCATTGAGGATACTCTACAAAGATCTCATATTGACGTGGGCTAAACGGCGATGCCAAAGCCACCCCACGTCAACTTTAGCCATTAAACATGTTGTGGTCTTAGCAGGCCTCTCCGAGAAGTTGACCACATAGAGACCGTTATCAACATATCCAACATAGGCCACTTTAAGAGTCTTGCTACACAAAAAGGGCCATGATATTAAGATTAAAGAAGGTTGAAAACCCATGAGTGCAAGTTGACGAATGGAAAGTAAATTGTATGCAAGGATCTCAACAAGCATGGCTTTCTCAATGGTTAGATCCAGAGAGATCACCATCTTTCCAAGACCCAATACCTTTGGCATTGATGCATCACAAAATTGGACATGGGTGGGCATAGATGAACTAGCTTGAACGTCCACCACCAAGTCCTTGCTTCGAGATATATGATTTGTCACTCCACTATCGAGCAACCATGAACCTCCTCCGAAAGCAAACTCCTGCACAAGATCAATGCTTGGTTTTAGGTACCCATTCTTGAATGGGTACTTTGATATTAGTTACAAGGGTATTAGGAACCCAAATAGACCATTCAATGTACTCATACGGAGAACCAACAAATTTGGCGTAAACATGCCCATCACTGATGTCTACTACACAACTTTATTCTTATAGACTCTGTTGGACCTCCAAGCGCAGAGTTTTGTAGAACAATAGCAATTTTTCCTCAAGTGGATGACCTAAGGTTTATCAATCCGTGGGAGCTGTAGGATGAAGATGGTCTCTCTCGAACAACCCTGCAATCAAATACAAGAAATCTCTTGTGTCCCCAACACACCCAATACAATGGCAAATTTTATAGGTGCGCTAGTTCGGCAAAGAGATGGTGATACACGTGAAATATGGATAGTAGATATAGGTTTTTGTAATCTGAAAATATAAAAATAGCAAGGTAGCAAGTGACAAACATCAAGCAAAACGTTATATAAATGATTGGAAATAAGGCCTAGGGTTCATACTTTCACTAGTGCAATCTCTCAACAATGCTAACACAATAGAATCATATGATCATCCCTCAACGTGCGACAAAGAATCACTCCAAAGTTCATATCGAGAGGACAACATAATATGAAATTGTTGTAGGTAGTAGAACCACCTAAAAGTTATCCTTTCCGATCAATCTATTGAGATATTCCTATAAGTGTCACAAACAGCCCTAGAGTTCGTACTAACATAACACCATATGAACGCATCAATCAACTCTAATGTCACCTAGATACTCCTATGTCACCACAAGTATCCGTGAGTATATTATACGATATGCATCAAACAATTTTAGATTCATCATATTCAATCCACGCAAAAGAACTTCAAAGAGTACCCCAAGATTTCTATCGGAGAAAGTAGGACAAGAACGTGTATCAACCCATATGCATAGATTACCCCATTGTCACCACGAGAATCCCCAAGTTGAGTACCAAAACATATATCAGGTGAATCAATAGAGCACCCCATTGTCACCACGGGTATCCACATGCAAGACATACATCAAGTGATCTCAAATCCAATATTCAATTCGACATAACAAAATCTCAAAGGAAAAGATTCAATTCATCACATCAAGATAGCAAGGGACAAACACCATATGATCCAACTATATTAACAAAGCTCATGATACATCAAGATCGTGACATCTCAAGGACACGAGAGAGAGAGAGAGATCAATCACATAGCTACTGAGACATGCCCTTAGTTTTGAGGGTGAACTACCCCCTCCTCGTCATGGAGACCAGTGGGATGATGAAGATGGCCTCCGGTGATGATTGCCCCCTCCGGCAGGGTGCCGAAACAGGGCTCCGGATGAGTTTTCTTTGGTACAGAGGCCTGCGGTGGCGGAGCGGAAATTCTAGTTTATTCTGAGGATTTCTATTCTTATAGGATTTTTCAGCGTTGGAATCACACTAAAAGGAGCCACGGGGTGGTCCCAAGACATCAGGGCGCGCCCAGGGGGTGGCCGCGACCTGTTGACTTGGGGCACCTGTTGCCCCCCCCCCTCCGGTGGTTCTTCGCTCCAGTATTTCTTATTTGTTCCAGAAAAAATCATCAAAAAGTTTCGGGCGATCCCGAGAACTTTTATTTTCTGCACAAAAACAACACCACGGTAATTCTGCTAAAAACAGTGCCAGTCTGGGTTAGTTCCAATTAAATCATATAAAGTGCATCAAACCCATATAAAAGTATTGTAAACATAGGTAAATATGACATGAATACTTCATAAATTATCGATACGTTGGAGACGTATCAGCATCCCCAAGCTTAATTCGTACTCGTCCTCGAGTAGGTAAACGATAAAAGAAATAATTTATGAAGTGTGAATGCTAACATAGTTTTATAAATGATAATTTCAATCACCTTTTCAAGAATTGTTATATATATCATAAATAGTAGCTCATTTCTCATACAACTTTTCATGATCAAGTAGCAAGCTATTCACATGTTAAAATATAGACCATAAACTTTCTTGAAAACCAACAAACTATGTTTTTAGTCATCAAACAATTACAATTCATCTTATTTTCAGGAAAGGTCTATGTAAGAGCTTTGATTTAGCAAATTCCGCATACACAACTATCATTTAGTCTTCCATGATTGCTGACACTCAAAGCATATTTTTAGAACAAACAGTTTCAGTCAAACACATAGGAAGATAGGGGCTTAATGTTTCGCCTCCCAACTTATTTATCTCAGGATAATGTCAACTATAATGAATCATCATCACATATATTCAACTGGATATATATATGCCTGGATCTTTCCCCACCACATAATGCTTGCCAACTAAAGAGTTAATAGGTTGGAATAGGGATGGACATTACCGACTCTTGCATAAAAGTAAATACAGGGAAGTAAATACATAAAAGTAAAATATAGGCCCTTCACAAAGGGAAGCGGAGGTTGTCATGCGCTTTTCATTTTTGGATGTGCAAGCTCTTAATGGAAAGGAACGTCACTTTATATTGCCCCTTGTGATAGCAACCTTTATTATGTAGTCCATTGCTTTTATTTCTTCAACATCACAAGTTCGTACAAAGCTTATTTTCCCTTCCAATAAAAGATCATACGTATTTAGGGGAAATTTTTATTGATATTTGCACCAATGACAACTTACTTGAAGGATCTTATGCAATCCATAGGTAGATATTGTTGGAAATATGCCCTAGAGGCAATAATAAATTGTTTATTATCATATTTCCCTGTTCATGATAAAAGTTTATTATCCATGCTAGAATTGTATTGACTGGAAACTTAGATACATGTGTGGATACATAAACAACACTGTATCCCTAGTGAGCCTCTACTAGACTAGCTCGTTGGTCAAAGATGGTTAAGGTTTCCTAACCATAGACATGAGTTGTCATTTGATAATGGGATCACATCATTAGGAGAATGATGTGATGGACAAGACTGAACAGTAAGCATAGCATTTGATCGTATCACTTAGTTTATTGCTACTACTTTCTTCATGCAACTCCCTGACACCAGAGGAATACGTTGTGTGCTATCAAACGTCACTTCGTAATTGGGTGATCATAAAGGTGCTCTATAGGTATCTCCGAGGGTGTCTTTTGGGTTGGCATGCATCGAGACTAGGATTTGTCACTCCGTATGATGGAGAGGTATATCTGGCCCCTCTCGGTAATACAAGATCACAAGAAGCTTGCAAGCAATGTGACTAAGGAGTTAGTCACGGGATCTTGTATTACGGAACGACTAAAGAGACTTGCCGGTAACGAGATTGGGCTAGGTATGGAGATGTCGACGATCGAATCTCGGGCAAGTAACATACCGATGGACAAAGGGAACTGCATACGGGATTAACTGAATCCTTGGCATCGTGGTTCGACCGATGAAGGTCTTTGTGGAATATGTAGGAGCCACTATGGGCATCCAGTTCCCGCTATTTGTTATTGGCCAGAGAGGTGTCTCGGTCATGTCTACATGATTCTCGAACCCGCAGGGTCCGCACGGTTAACGTTCGGTGACGCTAGAATAGTATTGGGATATGTACGTTGGTGACCGAATGTTGTTCGGAGTCCCGGATGAGATCCCGGACGTCACGAGGAGGTCCGCAATGGTTCGGAGGTAAAGATTTATATATGGGAAGTCATATTTTGGCTACCGGAAAAGTTTCGGGTATTGCCGGTATTGTACCAGGAAGCTTTCGGAGGGTTCCGGAAGGGTCCCTCCAGCCCCTAGGACGTGCATGGGCTGTAAGGGGGCGCCCTAGCCTTGTTGGGACAGCCCCAAGGGCCCATGCAGTTGAGAGGGAAGAGTCCCTAAAGGTGAAGGCACCCCGGAGGTGCCTTGTGGAGGGGGGACTCCTCCCCTAGGACGCCACACCCATCCCTTGGATGAGGGGTCAAGGCTGCGCCCCCTCCCCCCCTTGACTCCTATAAATAGTGGAGGGGAGGGGAGGGATGAACACAACAAGTCCTCTCCCTCGGGGCAGCCCTCTCCCTCCCGTTTCTCCTCAGATCGCATCTACGGTAGCGCTTGGCGAAGCCCGGCCGGGATTGCTCCACAACCATCTCCACCACGCCGTCGTGCTGGTTGAGATCCCATCTAATTCTCATACCTTGATTGCTGGATCAATAAGTAGGAGACATCATCGAGCTGCACGTGTGCTGAACACGGATTTGTCGTTAGTTCGGCACTTGATCGGGACGGATCGTGATTGGATCGTGAAGACGTACGACTACACCAACCGCGTTTTTAATGCTTCTGCTTAACGGTCTGCAAGGGTATGTAGACACACTCTCCCTCTCGTTGCTATGCATATCCATAGAATAGATCTTGGGTGTTCATAGGAAATTTTTGTTTCCCATGCAACGTTCCCCAATAATTGCATCATGTGCTAGGTCTATGCGTAGATGATATGCACGAGTAGAACACAAAGAAGTTGTGGGCGTTGATGTTCAGATTGCTTACCTCCCATGTCTTATCTTGATTCGACAGTATTGTGGGATGAAGCGGCTCGGACCAACCTTACTTTTCCTCGCACAAGAGACCGGTTCCACCGACTGACATGCAACTTGTTTGCATAAAGGTGGCTGGCGGGTGTCTGTCTCTCCCACTTTAGTTGAATCGGATTCGACAGAGGCGGTCCTTGTAGAAGGTTAAAAGGCAACTTAAATATCACCGTTGTGGCTTTCCGTAGGTAAGAACGGTTCTTACTAGTTGCGCATAGCAGCCACGTAAAACTTGCAACAACAAAGTAGAGGACGTCTAACTTGTTTTTGCAGGGCATGTTGTGATGTGATATGGCCAAGACGTGATTTGATATATGTGATGTATGAGATGATCATGTTTTGTAATACTTATCACGAATTGCATGTCGATGAGTACGACAACCGGCAGGAGCCATAGGGTTGTCTTTAATTTATTTTGTGCCATTTGCTTTACTTTATCGCTATGAGTTAGCAATAGTTGTAGAAGCAATGGTTGACGCGACAACCACATGATGACACGATGATGGAGATCATGATGATGGAGATCATGGTGTCATGCCGGTGACGATGAAGATCATGTCGGTGCTTTTGAGATGGAGATCAAAAGCACAAGATGATGATGGCCATATCATGTCACTTATATGATTTGCATGTGATGTTTATCCTTTTATGCATCTTATTTTGCTTAGGACGACGGTAGCATTATAAGATGATCCCTCACTAAATTTCAAGATAAAATTGTGTTCTCCCCAAGTATGCACCATTGCGAAAGTTCATCATTTTGAAGCACCTCGTGATGATCGGGTGTGATAGACTCTTCGTTCGCATACAACGTGTGTAAGCCAGTTTTACACATGCGGAATACTTAGGTTAAACTTGACGAGCCTAGCATGTACAGACATGGCCTCGGAACACAGGAGACCAAAAGGTCGGACATGAGTCATATAGTAGATATGATCAACATGGAGATGTTCACCACTGAAACCACCTCATCTCACGTGATGATCGAACTTGGGTTGGTGGATTTGGATCATGTCACACTTAGTCAACCCGAGGGATGTTGATTTGAGTGGGAGTTCATTAGTAATTTGATTAATTGAACTAATTATCATGAACATAGTCTAAAGTTGTCTTTGAAAGTTATGTTGTAGATCAATAGCTCGCGTTGTAGCTCCCCTAAATTTTTAATACATTCCTAGAGAAAGGCTAAATTGAAATATAGTGTAAGCAATTGTGCGGACTAGGTCCGTAATCTGAGGATTGTCCTCACTACTGCACAGAAGGCTTATGTCCACGATGCACCGCTCGGTATGCCAACCCCTCTAGCGTCGTCTGTGGATGTTATGAACGTCTAGCAGACACATTGTGATGACTACTCGATAGTTTAGTGCGCCATGCTTCACGGCTTAGAATCGGTGCTCCAAAGATGTTTTGAACGCCATGGAGCATATGAGATGTTCCAAGAGCTAAATACTGTTATTTTAGGCTCATGCCCGTGTTGAGAGGTATGAGACCTCTGACAAGTTCTTTGTCTATAAGATGGAGGAGAATAGCTCTGTCAGTGAGCATGTGCTCAGAATGTCTGGGTGCTACAATCGCTTGAATCAAGTAGGAGTTAATCTTCCAGATAAGATAGTGATTGACAGAGTTCTCCACTCACTGTCACCAAGCTACTAGAGCTTTGTGATGAACTATAACATGCAAGGGAGGAGATGATGATCCTTGAGCTATTCGTGGTGCTTAAGGCTACAGAGGTAGAAATCAAGAAGGAGCATCAAGTGTTGATGGTTAACAAGACCACTAGTTTCAAGAAGGGAAAGGGCAAGAAGGGAAACTTCAAGAATGGCAAGCCAGTTGCCGCTCCAGTGAAGAAACCCAAGGTTGGACCCAAACCCGAGACTGAGTGCTTCTATTGTAAGGGGGAACCGTCACTGGAAGTGGAACTGCCCCGGATACTTGGCAGATAAGAAGGCTGGCAACATCAACAAAAGTATATTTGATATACATGTTATTTATGTGTACCTTACTAGTGCTCGTAGTAGCGCCTGGGTATTAGATACCGGTTCAGTTGCTCATATTGGTAACTCAAAATAGGAGCTGCAAAATAAACGAGACTAGCTAAGGACGAGGTGACGATGCGCGTTGGAAATGTCTCCAAGGTTGATGTGATCGCCATCGACACGCTAGCTCTACCTTCGGGATTAGTTTTAAACCTAAATAAATGTTATTTGGTGCCTGCGTTGAGCATGAACATTATATTGATCTTGTTTATTGCGAGACGATTATTCATTTAAGTCAGAGAATAATGGTTGTTCTGTTTACATGAATAATATCTTTTATGATTATGCACCCAATATGCATGGTTTATTGAATCTCGTTTGTAGTGACACACATGTTCATAATATTGATGCCAAAAGATGCAAAGTTAATAATGATAGTACCCCATACTTGTGGCACTACCGCTAAAGGTCATATTGGTGTAAAGCGCATGAAGAAACTCCATCTAATGGATCTTTGGACTCACTCAATTTCGAATCGCTTGAGACATGCGGACCATGCCTCATTGCCAAGATGACTAAGACCCCGTTTTCCGGTACCATGGAGTGGGCAAGTGACTTATTGGAAATAATACATACTGATGTATGCGGTCCAATGAGTGTTGAAGCGCGTGGTGGATATTGTTATTTTCTTACCTTCATGGATGACTTCATTAGATATTGGGATATTTACTTAATGAAATACAAGTCTGAAACTTTTGAATAGTTCAAGCAAATTTCAGAGTGAAGTTGAAGATCATCGTGACAAGAGGATAAAATGTTTGCGATTAGATCGTGTAGGTGAATATCCGAGTTACGAGTTTGGTATGTAGTTAAGACAGTGTGGAATTGTTTCACAACTCACGCCACATAGAACACCATAGTGTAATGGTGTGTCCGAACATCGTAACCGTACTCTATTGGATATGGTGCGTTCTATGATGTCTCTTATCATTTTTCCACTATCGTTTTGGAGTTATGCATTAGAGACAACTACATTCACTTTAAATAGGGCACCATCTAAATCCATTGAGACGACACCGTATGAATTATGGCTTGGCGAGAAACCTAAGCTGTCGTTTCTTAGAGTTTGGGGATGCGATACTTATGCCTGATAAGCTCGAACCCAAAGCAGAAAAGTGCATCTTCCTAAGATACCCTAAATCAACAATTGGGTATACCTTCAATCACAGATCCGAAGGCAAAGTCTTTGTTGTCAAGAATCGATCCTTTCTAGAGAAGGAGGTTCTCTCAAAAGAAGTGAGTGGGAGGAAGGCAGAACTTGATGACATTATCGAACCTTCACTTAATTTGGAAAGTCGCACAAAGCAGAAAGGTGTTCCTGTGATGCGTACACCAATTGAAGAGGAAGCTAATGATGATGATCATAAAGCTTTGGATCAAGTTACTACCGAGTCTCGTAGGTCGACAAGGACACGTACTGCCCGGAGTGGTGTGGTAATCCTGTCTTGAAAGTCATGTTGTTAAACAACGATGAGCCTACGAACTATGAGGAAGCAATGATGGGCCCGGATTCCGACAAATGGCTTAAGGCCATGAAATCCGAGATAGGGTCCATGTATGAAAACCAAGTATGGACTTTGGTAGACTTGCCCGATGACCGGCATGACATTAAGTACAAATGGATCTTTAAGAAGAACACAGACGATGATGGTAATGTCACCATTTATAAAGCTCGACTTGTCGCAAAGAGGTTTCCGCCAAGTTCAAGGAGTTGACAATGATTAGACTTTCTCACTCGTAGCGATGCTAAAGTCTATTGGGATTACGTTAGCAGTTGCTGCATTTTTCGATTACGAAATCTAGCAGATGGATGTCAAAACAGCATTTCCTTAACGGTTTCCATGAGGAAAGGTTGTATGTGATACAACCAGAAGGTTTTTTTCGATCCTAAGGATGCTAAAAGGTATGCAAGCTCCAGCGATCCTTCTATGGACTGGTGCAAGCATCTCAGAGTTGAAATATACACTTTGATGGGGTGATCAAAGCTTTTGGGTTTATACAAAGTTTATTAAGAAACTTTTATTTTCAAGAAAGTGAGTGGGAGCACTATAGCATTTCTGATAAGTATATGTGGATGACATATTGTTGATTAGAAATGATGTAGAATTTCTGGAAAGCATAAAAGGGTTGTTTGAAAAGAGTTTTTCAAAGGAAGACCTGGGTAAAGCTGCTTACATATTGGGCTTCAAGATCTATAGAGATAGATCAAGACGCCTGATAAGACTTTCACAGAGCACATGCCTTGACAAGATTTTGAAGGAGTTCAAAATGGATCAGTCAAAGAAGGAGTTTTTGCCTGAGTTGTAAGGTGTGAAGTTGAGTAAGACTCAAAGCTCGACCTCGGCAGAAGAAAGAAAAAGGATGAAGGTCATCCCTTATGCCTCAGCCATAGGCTCTATACTGTATGCCATGCTGTGTACCCCATGTGATGTGTGCCTTGCCATGAGTCTGGCAAGGGGGTAGAAGAGTGATCCAGGAGTGGATCACTAGACAGCGGTCAAAAATTATCCTTAGGTACCTAAAGAGGACTGGGGAAATGTTTCTCGGTTATGGAGGTGATAAAGAGTTTGTCGTAAAGGGTTACGTCGATGCAAGCTTTGACACCCATCCAGATGACTCTGAGTCGTAAACTGGATGCGTATAGTGGAGTAGTCATTTGGAATAGCTCCAAGTGGGGCGTAGTAGCAGCATCTATGGTATGACATAGAGATTTGCAAACTACACAGATCTGAATGTTGCATACCCATTGACTAAAGCCTTTCTCACAAGCAAAACATGATCAAACGCCAGAACTCATTGGGTGTGAATCACATGGCGATGCGAACTAGATTATTGACTCTAGTGCAAGTGGGAGACTGTTGGAAATATGCCCTAGAGGCAATAATAATTTTTTTATTATCATATTTCCCTATTCATGATAAACATTTATTATCCATGCTATAATTGTATTAACTGGAAACTTAGATACATGTGTGGATACATAAACAACACCGTGTCCCTAGTAAGCCTCTACTAGACTAGCTCGTTGATCAAAGATGGATAAGGTTTCCTAACCATAGACATGAGTTGTCATTTGATAACGGGATCACATCATTAGGAGAATGGTGTGATGGACAAGACCCAACAGTAAGCATAGCATTTGATCGTATCACTTAGTTTATTGCTACTACTTTCTTCATGTCAAGTATCTATTCCTAAGACCATGAGATCATGCAACTCCCTGACACCGGAGGAATACCTTATGTGCAATCAAACATCACTTCATAACTGGGTGATCATAAATGTGCTCTACAGGTATCTTCGAGGGTGTCTGTTGGGTTGGCATGGATAAAGACTGGGATTGGTCACTCCGTATGACGGAGAGGTATATCTGGACCCTCTCGGTAATACAACATCACAAGAAGCTTGCAAGCAATGTGACTAAGGAGTTAGTCACGGGATCTTGTATTACGAAACGAGTAAAGAGACTTGTCGGTAACGAGATTGAACTAGGTATGGAGATACCGACGATCGAATCTTGGGCAAGTAACATACCGATGGACAAAGGGGACTGCATACGGGATTAACTCAATCCTTGACATCGTGGTTCGTCCGATGAAGATCTTTGTGGAATATGTAGGAGCCACTATGGGCATCCAGGTCCCGCTATTGGTTATTGGCCAGAGAGGTTTCTCGGTCATGTCTACATTATTCTCGAACCCGCGGGGTCCGCAAGCTTAACGTTCGATGACGCTAGAGTAGTATTGGGATATGTACGTTGGTGACCGAATGTTGTTCGGAGTCCTGGATGAGATCCCGTATATCACGAGGAGCTCTAGAATGGTCCGGAGGTAAAGATTTATATATGGGAAGTCATATTTTGGCTACCGGAAAAGTTTCGGGTCTTGCCGGTATTAAGCCGGGAAGCTTCCGTAAGGTTCCGGAGGAGTCCGGAAGGGTCCCTCCAGCCACTAGGATGTGCATGGGCTGTAAGGGGGCGCCCTAGCCTTGTTGGGCCAGCCCCCAAGGGCCCATGCGATTGAGAGGGAAGAGTCCCTAAAGGGGAAGGCACCCTGGAGGTGCCTTGGGGAGGTGGGACTCCTCCCCTAGGGCGCCACACCCCTCCCTTAGAGGAGGGGTCAAGGTTGCACCCCCTCCCCCTTGACTCCTATAAATAGCGGAGGGGAGGGGAGGGCTGAACACAACAAGTCCTCTCCCTTGGGGCAGCCCTCTCCCTCCCGCTTCTCCCATTTCTCCTCAGATTGCATCTACGGTAGCGCTTGGCGAAGCCCTGCCGGGATTGCTCCATCACCATCTCCATCACGCTATCGTGCTGGTTGATATCCCATCTACTTCTCCTCCCTCGCTTGCGGGATCAAGAAGGAGAAGACGTCATCGAGCCGCACATGTGCTGAACGCGAAGGTGTCGTTTGTTCGGCGCTTGATCAGGATGGATCGTGATTGGATCGTGAAGACGTACGACTACATCAACCATGTTTTTAACGCTTCCGCTTAATGGTCTACAAGGGTATGTAGACACACTCTCCCTCTCATTGCTATGGATCTCCATAGAATAGATCTTGGGTGTTCGTAGGAATTTTTTTGATTCCCATGCAATGTTCCCCAATAGATATGGTGGACTCTCATGGCAAGAAACTGGGTTTAAGGGTTTTTGGATGCACAAGTAGTATCTATTATAGTACGAATTTTTGGCTAGCAAAAGATCCTAAGAAAGCACCACATGTTAGAGGATCCATGACAATATAACTTCTATGTGAATATAAACAAACATAACCATTACGTTGTCTTCCTTGTCCAACATCAACTACTTGATCAAGTTTGAAAATAATTAATGGGGGCTCACAGTCATAGAAGATGTCCAAGATAGTATATTTATATGTGAAATATCTCTTCCTTCAATATTGTTTCATGAATTGTTCAAGTGACCAATGCTATGTTTGTTAACTTCCAATAAATTTTACCGCTTATACTTCTTGTATGCGAAGTCATTACTTCCCATGGGACAATCATATGAAGCATATATAATTTCATATTTATGACATTCAATTCATTCAAAATTTTCTCTTAGGATATAAGTGAACCACAAGAGTGAAAATCAAACTACTCTCAAAAAGATATAAGTGAAGATCAAAGAGTAGTAAAACAATTACATAGATATGTGAGGACTCTCTCTCAGCAAAGATTTTCAGATATGAGATTTATTTCAAACAACAAAGAAAACAAAAATACACTCCAAGAATAGCACATATCATGTGAACGAATAAAAACTTAAGCTCAACATAGGCTAATCGATAGTTGTTGACGAAGAGAGATGGAATGCGTAGCATCCCCAAGCTTAGATGCTTGAGACTTCTTGTAATGTTGAATTGGGGAGCCTTGGGCATCCCCAAGCTTGAGCTCTTGGGTATCATTAATTCCTCTCATATCACGGTTTCACCTAGGTCTCAAAAACTTCATCCACACAAAACTTGAAAAGAACTTGTGAGATAGGTTAGTGCACATAAAAATAAAATCAACACTTTATGTACTGCCAAGACAAGTTGCATAATAATTTTTAAACATTATATACTATATACTATCATTTCCACAATTTATATCTACCAACATAAGTCATGAAAACTATAGGAGAAGTAGATAACAAAACTATGACAGCAATCTGTCTAAACATGACAGTCTAGCAATTTATTCAAACAGTGTACATCTGTATCTATGATACGTCCATTCTGCATCATGATTTCTTACCACTATCTACCTTATTTTTGTCCATTATTCCACATTATCATACAATTCTTATGCTTATTCTCTCTGAATATGCAAGGTACATCACAAGGAAGGAAATATCTGGAAACTGGAATTCTGGACCGGAAAACCGAGAAAAAGCCAGAAAAATCACCAGTCTCAGAATGACCTGAAAATTTACGGAGAATATTTTTGGAATATTTAAGAATTTTTGGAGCAAAAATATACCGGAAAGGGGCTACCAGCAGGCCACAAGCCAACAGGCCGCCCCCCTAGGGGCGCGACCAGATGGCTTGTGGGTCCCCTGTTGGTCCTTCGATGCCCCTCTTCTCCTATATGGTGTGTTTTACCCTAGAAAAAATCATAAGCAACCTTTCGGGATGAAGCGTCGCCGTCTCGAGGTAGAAACCTGGGCAGAGGCCCTTTTGCACTCCGGTAGTCAGATTCTACCGGGGAAATCCCTCTCCGGGAGGGGGAGATCGAAGCCATCGTCATCACCAATGCTTCCTCCTTCGTGGGAGGACCAATCTTCATCAACCTCTTCACCAGCAACATCTCATCTCCAACCCTAGTTCATCTATTGTATTCAATATTTGTCCCAAAACCTCAGATTGGTACCTGTGGGTTACTAGTTGTGTTGATTACATCTCATAGTTGATGCTTCTTGGATTACTTGGTGGAAGAGATTATGTTCAGATCCTTAATTATCATTATTACTCCTCTGATCTTGAACATGTTGATGATGTGTGAGTAGTTACTATTGTTCCTGAGGACATGGGAGAAGTCTTGTTATAAGTAATCTTCTGAAGTTGGTATGCGTTCGATATTTTGATGATATGTATGTTGTTACTTCTCTTAGTGGTGTCATGTGAACGTCGACTACATGACACTTCACCATGTTATGGGCCTAAGGGAAGTCATTGTGGAGTAACAAGTAGATGATGGGTTGCGAGAGTGACAGAAGCTTAAACCCCAGTTTATGTGTTGCTTCATAAGGGGTTGATTTGGATCCACATGTTTCATGCTATGGTTAGATTTATCTTAATTCTTCTTTCGTAGTTGCGGATGCTTGCGAGAGGGGTTAATCATAAGTAGGTTGTTAGTTCAAGTAAGAACAACACCTTAGCACCGGTCCACCCACATATCAAATTATCAAAGTAGCGAACGTGAATCAACTCAACATGATGAACATGACTAGACAGAAATTCCCATGTGTCCTCGGGAGCACTTGCTTAATACAAGATTACTTCCAGGCCTGTCCTTTGCTACAAAAAGGATTGGGCTACCTTGCTGCACCATTGTTACTATTGTTAATTGTCACTTGTTATGAATTATCTTGCTACAAAACTATCTACCACTGTTACTCACAGCACTTGCAGAGAATACCTTGCTGAAAATTGCTTATCATTTCCTTCTGCTCCTCGTTGGGTTCGACACTCTTACTTATCGAAAGGACTATGATTGATTCCCTATACTTGTGGGTCATCAAGACTCTTTTCTGCGCCGTTGCCGGGGAGTGAAGCGCCTTTGGTAAGTGGAAATTGGTAAGGAAACATTTTCTATACGTGCTGAAATTTACTGTTGCTTGTCACTATGAGCAGTCACCCTTTGAGTGGCTTGTTCGGGGCATCTTCACCCCTAATGGAAGATGAGGAAATTGTTCCTCCACCTACTTCACCTACTAAAAATATTTATTATGAGATTCCTTCGGGTATGCTTGAAAAACTATTGTCTGATCCTTATGATGGTACGACTCATCCTGATTTCCATTTGATATTCGTCGATGAGGTTTGTGGATTATTTCAGCTTGCAGGTTTGTCTAGGGACGAAGTTAAGAAGAAAGTTTTCCCTTTATCTTTGGAGGGAAAAGCATTAATGTGGTATAGGCTATTGGATAATATTGAATCATGGGATTGGAATCGCTTGAAGCTGGAATTTCATCAGAAGTTTTACCCAATGGATCTAGTTCACCCTGATCGGAATTATATATATATAACCTTTGGCCTCGCAAGGGAGAAAGCATTGCTCAAGCTTGGGGGAGTCTTAAATCTATGATGCACACTTGTCCCAACCATGAGCTTCCAAGAGAAATGATTATACAAAAAAAATTATGCTCGGCTTTCTCATGATGATAAAAAATTATTGGATTCTTCTTCCTTGGGCTCATATATGAATGAAACTATTGAATTCAAATGGGATCTTTTGGAAAAAATTAAACACAACTCTGAAGATTGGGAGCTCGACAAAGGTAACGAGTCAGGTATAAAACTTAATTTTGATTGTGTTAAATATTTTATGGAAATCAACACCTTTCATGAGTTTAGCAACAAATATGGTATTGACTCTAAAATAGTAGCTACTTTCTGTGAATCATTTGCTACTCATGTTGATCTTCCCAAAGAAAAGTGGTTTAAATATCATCCTCCCATCGAACCACCGTTAGAGGAACCAATTAAAATTGAGAAAGAAGAGATAATTGTTAGTCATGCTGATCATGTTGTTCCCACAGCTTACATTAAGAAACCTCCTTTTCCTGTTAGAATTCGGGAACATGCTAAAGTTACAATTGTGTTCAATAAAAGTCATGTTAGGACATCTACACCTCCTGAACAAATAAATGTTGAACCTAAAGTTGCTATGATTAAGGACCTCTTAGTTGATAATATTGATGGTCAGGTTATCTACCTCTGTGATGAAGCTGCTAGAATTGCAAAACCTGTTAGAAACGAGCGAGATGAGCTCGATAAGAATAAACCAGTCGTAGGCATGCCTGTTGTCTCAGTTAAAATTGGAGATCATTGTTATCATGGCTTGTGTGACTTAGGTGCTAGTGTCAATGCTATACCGCTCACCTTATAGCAAGAAATTATGAATGACATAGCACCCTCTACTATTGAAGATATTGATGTTACTATTAAACTTGCAAACCGAGACACTATTTTGCCACTTGGGATTGTTAGAGATGTTGAAGTTTTATGTGGAAAGGTCAAGTACCCCGCTGATTTCTTAGTTCTTGGTTCAAAACAAGATAACTTTTGTCCCATTATATTCGATAGGCCTTTCTTGAACACTATTAATGCTGAAATCAATTGTGCTACTGAAAAGGTTAAAGTAAGATTTGGTGATGTGTCTCATGAATTTAATTTCTCCAAGTTTACTAATCAAACGCATGAGAAGGAATTACCTAGTAAAGATGAAATGATTGGTCTTGCTTCTATTGTCGTACCTCCTCAATATTCATTAGACCATGAGAATGATATGCAAATTAATGAAAGGAATGAAATAGATAAGATTCTCCTCGAACAAACACCTATTGTCAAACACAACTTACCAAACACCTATTGTCAAACACAACTTACCAGTTGATATTTTAGGGGATCCTCCTCCACCTAAAGGAGATCCCATGTTTGAATTAAAGACTTTACCTGATACTTTGAAATATGTTTATCTTGATGAAAAGAAGATATATCCTGTTATTATCAGTGCTAACCTTTCAGAGCATGAAGAAAGAAGATTACTTAAAACTCTGAGGAAGCACAGGGCTGCTATTGGATATACTCTCGATGATCTAAAGGGCATAAGCCCCACTCTATGTCAGCACAAGATTAATATGGAACCAGATGCTAAACCTGTTGTTGATCATCAACGCCGCTTAAATCCTAAGATGAAGGAAGTGGTAAGAACTGGAATACTAAAGCTTCTGGAGGTAGGTATAATCTATTCTATTGCTGATAGTAGGTGGGTAAGTCATGTTCATTGTGTTCCTAAGAAAGGAGGTATTACTGTTGTCCCTAATGATAAGAATGAGCTTGTTCCACAAAGAATTGTAACTGGTTATAGGATGGTAATTGATTTTAGAAAATTAAATAAAGCTACTAAGAAAGATCATTACCCTTTGCCTTTTATTGATCAAATGTTAGAAAGATTATCCAAGCACACCCACTTTTGTTTTATTGATGGATATTCTGGATTTTCTCAAATACGTGTGTCAAAAGAAGATCAAGAGAAAACTACCTTTACATGTCCTTTTGGAACTTATGCTTATAGACGTATGCCTTTTGGTTTATGCAATGCACCTGCTACATTTCAAAGATGTATGGCTGCTATATTCTCAGACTTTTGTGAAAAGATTATTGAGGTTTTTATGGATGATTTTTCCGTCTATGGGACTTCTTTTGATGATTGCTTGAGCAACCTTGATCGAGTTTTGCAGAGATGTGAAGAAACTAGTCTTGTCTTGAATTGGGAGAAGTGCCACTTTGTGGTTAATGAAGGCATAGTGCTTGGGCATAACATTTCTAAACGAGGCATTGAGGTAGACAAGGCTAAAGTTGATCCGATAGAGAAAATGCCATGCCCGAGAGATATCAAAGGTATAAGAAGTTTCCTTGGTCATGCTGATTTTTATAGGCGTTTCATTAAACATTTCTCTAAGATTTCTAGGCCGTTAACTAATCTTCTTCAAAAAGATGTTCCTTTTGTTTTTGATGATGATTGTGTAGAAGCTTTTGAAATACTTAAGAATGCTTTAATTTCTGCACCTATTGTTCAACCACCTGATTGGAACCTACCATTTGAAATTATGTGTGATGCTAGTGATTATGCTGTTGGCGTTGTTCTAGGGCAGAGAGTGTGATAAGTTTAGACCCTACATTGTCGATTCCAAAGTAACTATTCACACCGATCATGCTGCTATTAAATACCTTATGGAAAAGAAAGATGTTAAACCTAGGCTTATTAGGTGGGTACTTTTACTTCAAGAGTTTGACTTGCATATCATTGATAGAAAAGGAGTTGAAAATCCCGTAGCAGATAACTTGTCTAGGATGGAAAATGTTCTTGATGACCCACTTTCTATCGATGATAGCTTTCATGATGAACAACTTGCTGCTATAAATACTTCACGTAGTGCTCCTTGGTATGCCGATTATGCTAATTATATTGTTGCTAAATACATTCCACCTAGTTTCACATATCAACAAAAGAAAAAAAATCTTTTATGACCTACGACATTACTTTTGGGATGACCCACATCTTTACAAAGAGGGAGTATACGGTATTATTAGACGATGTGTACCTAAGCATGAACACGAACAGATTCTTCAGAAGTGTCATTCCGAAGCTTATGGAGGACACCATGCCGGTGACCGAACTGCACACAAGGTATTACCATCTGGTTTCTATTGGCCTACTCTTTTCAAAGATCCTCGTAAGTATGTCCTTTCATGCAATGAATGCCAGTGAGCTGGCAACAACAGTAAGAGTCAGGAAATGCCTATGAATTATTCACTTGCTATTGAACCATTTGATGTCTGGGGCTTTGACTTTATGGGACCTTTTCCTTCCTCAAATGGGTATACTCATATTCTAGTTGCTGTTGATTACGTTACTAAATGGGTAGAAGCTACTCCAACTAGTAGTGCTGATCATAACACCTCTATTAAAATGCTTAAAGATATTATTTTCCCGAGGTCTGGAGTTCCTAGATATTTAATGACTAATGGTGGTTCACATTTTATTCATGGTGCTTTCCGTAAACTTCTAGCTAAATATGATGTTAACCATAGGATTGCATCACCTTATCATCCCCAGTCTAGTGGTCAAGTTGAATTGAGTAATCGAGAAATAAAATTAATATTGCAAAAGACCGTTAATAGATCTAGGAAGAATTGGTCTAAGAAACTAGATGATGCACTTTGGGCTTATAGAACTGCTTATAAGAATCCTATGGGTATGTCTCCGTACAAAATGGTCTATGGGAAGGCTTGTCATTTACCTCTTGAGTTAGAACACAAAACTTATTGGGCAATTAAAGAACTTAACTATAATTTTAAACTTGCCGGTGTGAAGAGGTTATTTGACATTAGCTCACTTGATGAATGGAGAACACAAGCCTATGAAAATGCGAAGTTATTTAAAGAAAAGGTTAAAAGATGGCATGACAAGAATTCAATGTAGGATACTTAGTACTTTTATACAATTCTCGTTTCAGATTTTTTGCAGGAAAACTCCTCTCCAAATGAGAAGTTCCATACGTTGTTGAGGAGGTTTATCGCTCCGGTGCTATAAAAATCAACAACTTCGAAGGCAAGAACCCGAGAGTGGTGAATGGGCAAAGAATTAAGCATTATATCTCAGGTGCGCCCATTAATGAAGAAACAAATGTCATCCAAGTCATCACACTGGAAGAACACATCAAGGAAGTCTTTCGGAACACTCCAGAAACCTGAAAAAGGGGTAGGTATGTGGTATGGTAAGTAAACCGACTCCAAAAATTCCATAAAAATAATTTCTGGCGTTTTTGGTATTTTAGAAAAATTACAAAAATAAAACGGAGTCGGAAGGACCCAGATGTCTTGTGGGTCCCTCGTGTGGCCTCCGGACTCTGATTTCTTCTGGAACACGTATTTTGACCTAGAAAAAATCATTACATATACTCCCGGATGTTTTGACCACCGCACCGCGAGATTTTCCTCTGTTCTTGTTTCGAGCTGTTTTTTTGGCAGATCAGAAAATATGTCGTCCCAGGATTTGGATGGAGAGAGCTATGTATCCCATTATGTTGCCAATCCAAAGATCTTTGGGGATATTTACCGCTATCTATGGTCCTCGGAGGATGAAGAAGACACCGACTTGGAGGAAATAGAAGATGCTGGCCCGGATGCTAGCTCAGATGAAGATGAAGCTCCACTACCTCAACTTGGAGATATGCACGTGGAGTTCAAGAAGTCAAGCCTCCCAATGGAGGGAACAAACCCAATACCCAGTTTATCCCTTCTCGTTTTCTGCAGGAAAGCAAGGCAGCTCTATGCAAGAGGATATTGAAGCTTGAACAAGAGAACGGCGATTTAAGGGAAGAAAACTTCATCCTCAAGCGCAAATTGGAGAAGAAGAATATTACTACAACACCACCACCATCACCGAAGAACACTTGAGTACATGGGTATGGGCACCACCCTTGGCTTGTTCCAAGCTTGGGGGAGGTGCCCCGGTATCGTATCACCATCACTTTTTACCACCACTATCTATCTTAGTTCGATCTTTAGTTTTTCATGATTTAGGGAGTTAAATTTCAGATTTGCTTTGTTTAGAGTTTTTGCTTTGAGTTCTACCTATCCTTGTAATCGAGTGTGAGAGTTATATAATAAAGTTAGTTGAGATCGTGTGCCCCTTCTTCACTTGCACCCATCATCTTAGCAAGGAAATAAAAAGAATAGAAAAAAATCATATGCCTATCTCTTGAGAAGTAATGACTTCACATAGAAAAAGAGGTATAAGCAACAAGAAGTGTTGGAAACCAACAAACATAATGTTAGTAGTTGGTATGATCTATGCAAAAGTGTGGTAGAGAAGAGGAGATTTACATATAAATATACTACCATGAACACCTTCTATGATTGTGAGCTTCCATCAAAATATTACATAATGATCAAGTGTTGAAGTGGGACATGGAAGACAACATAATGATCATGTTTGTCTACATTTGAATAGAACTTATATGGTATCGAATCCTTTACCATGTGATGCTTTCTTAGGACCTTTTGCTAGCCCAAAGATTTGCACTAAGTAGAGATACTACTTGTGCATCCATAACCATTGAACCCAGTTTCTTGCCATGAGAGTCCACCATACCTACCTATGGATTGAATAAGATCCTTCAAGTAAGTTGTCATTGTTGCACAAGGCAATAAAAATTGCCTCTGGTCATGTAAGATCTTTTATTGTAAGGGAAAGTAAGCTTTGTACGATCTTGTGATGGTGAAGTAATAAAAGCGATGGAATGCATAATAAAGTTCGCTATCACAAGGGGCAATATGAAGTGATGTTCCTTTATGTTAAGAGATTAAACATATCAAACAAATAAAATCTCATGACAACCTCTGCTTCCCTCTGCAAAGGGACTATCTTTTATGTTCTTACAAGTTTTATTTTCATGCAAGAGTCAATAATATTTCCCTTGTTCTTATTCTCCAAACTATTTAGTGGCAAGCATTATATGTTGAGGAAAGATTCATACAAATATATCCAGCTGAATGTAAATGATCATGTTCCATTATTGTTGACATTATCCTTGAGGTAAATAAGTTGGGTGGCAAGAACATTAAAAATCCCCATCTTCCTATGTGTCCCGCAGAGTCACTTGTTCCAAAAATATGCAATGTATGTTAGCAATCATAGAAGGTTACATCATAGTTGAATATGTGAACTTGCTAGAAATATAAGCTCTTACATAGACTCTTCTCTCGATTGCAAAAGCTATGATTATCTCAAGGACTAATTGCATTGCTTGTTGGTTCTCAATAAAGATTATGCCCCATGTTTCTTCAGTTGTGAATAGATTGTTACTTGTTCATGAGAGGTTATATGATTGAAAACTTGTTGCTATGATGATATTCATGATGCTCTCATTTCCGTATTCTGTTTTTATCGACATCTCCCTCTCAAATTATGTGGTCATTATTTTAGAGTTCGGCTTTCGCTTGAGGACAAGCGAGGTCTAAGCTTGGGGGAGTTGATACGTCCATTCCGCATCATGATTTCTTACCACTATCTACCTTATTTTTGTCCATTATTAGACATTATCATACAATTCTTATGCTTATTCTCTCTGAATATGCAAGGTACATCACAAGGAGGGAAATATCTAGAAACTGGAATTCTAGACTAGAAAACCGAGAAAAAGGCAGAAAAATCACCAGTCTCAGAATGACCTGAAAATTTACGGAGAATATTTTTGGAATATTTAAGAATTTCTGGAGCAAAAATATACCGGAGAGGGGCTGCCAGCAGGTCACAAGCCAGGCCGTGCCCCCAGGGGCACGGCCAGATGGCTTGTGGGCCCCCTGCTGGTCCTCCGATGCCCCTCTTCTCCTATATGGTGTGTTTTACCCTAGAAAAAATCATAAGCAACCTTTCAGGATGAAGCGCCGCTGTCTCGAGGGGGGGTAACCTGGGCAGAGGCCCTTTTGCACTCCGGCAGTCAGATTCTGCCAGGGAAATCCCTCTCCGGGAGGGGGAGATCGAAGCCATCGTCATCACCAATGCTTCCTCCTTCGTGGGAGGACCAATCTTCATAAACCTCTTCACCAGCACCATCTCATCTCCAACCCTAGTTCATCTCTTGTATTAAATCTTTGTCCCAAAACCTTAGATTGGTACCTATGGGTTACTAGTTGTGTTGATTACATCTCGTAGTTGATGCTTGTTGGATTACTTGGTGGAAGAGATTATGTTTAGATCCTTAATTATCATTATTACTCCTCTGATCTTGAACATGTTGATGATGTGTGAGTAGTTACTATTGTTCCTGAGGACATGGGAGAAGTCTTGTTATAAGTAATCTTGTGAAGTTGGTATGCGTTCGATATTTTGATGATATGCGTGTTGTTACTTCTCTTAGTGGTGTCATGTGAACGTCAACTACATGACACTTCACCATGTTATGGGACTAAGGGAAGTCATTGTGGAGTAACAAGTAGATGATGGGTTGCGAGAGTGACAGAAGCTTAAACCCCAGTTTATGTGTTGCTTCATAAGGGGCTGATTTGGATCCACATGTTTCATGCTATGGTTAGATTTATCTTAATTCTTCTTTCGTAGTTGCGGATGCTTGCAAGAGGGGTTAATCATAAGTAGGTTGTTAGTTAAAGTAATAACAACACCTTAGCACCGGTCCACCCACATATCAAATCATCAAAGTAGCGAACGTGAATCAACTCAACATGATGAACATGACTAGACAGAAATTCCCATGTGTCCTCAGGAGCACTTGCTTAATATAAGAGTAATTTCAGGCCTGTCCTTTGCTATAAAAAGGATTGGGATACCTTGCTGCACCATTTTTACTATTGTTACTTGTCACTTGTTATGAATTATCTTGCTACAAAACTATCTACCACTGTTACTCACAGCACTTGCAGAGAATACCTTGCTGAAAACTGCTTATCATTTCCTTCTGCTCCTCGTTGGGTTCGATACTCTTACTTATCGAAAGGACTACGATTGATCCCCTATACTTGTGGGTCATCAATCTACAAAATTTATGAAAATTTAGGACATGATAAATAATTTGTATTACCATTATTTGTAAAAATTTCAGAAACTTTCCACGTTCTAGTAAAATAACAAAATTCAAACACTACAACAAAAGTTTCTGTTTTTTGCACAACACACATACAACATGCAATTGAAGCATCCTAAAGGAAGTTCTTGGAACTTTTTTTATTGAAAAACAAGATTATAAATAATATCTAAAAGAGAACAACAAAATAAAATGATGCTCCAAGCATAACACATATTATGTGAATATAGCTTCTAGTGAGGTATACCGATAGTGTTGAAGACGAAAGAGGGATGTCTTCCAGGGCATCCCCAAGCTTAGACGCTTGAGTATTCCTCGAATATTACCTTGGTGTGCCTTGGGAATCCCCAATCTTAGTGTACTGCCACTCCTTATTCTCCTCATATTGGTATCTCACCCAGAACATTAAAACTTCAATCACACAAAACTTAACAGAACTTCGTGAGATGGGTTAGTACAATAAGTATAGATCATTCACTTAGGTACTGTCAATACAAGCTAATTGTTCACACATAATACCTACTGTATTCTATCATTCCCTTAATTTATATCACTCAATATAAGCTATGGGGACACTACAACAAGCAAACTATGAATGCAAAACATAATCTGTCACGAACAGAACAGTGTGTAAAGATCTGAATGAAAACCATAATGACATGAGTTTAAAAATTCTAAAAAATTATGAAAACACATATAATTTGCATAGAAATATTGTGTAAAAAAATCAGAATATTTTGACGCTCCAATAAAATCATATAATTCATATACTGGATGCAAAAGTTTATGTTTTTGCACAGAATCAAATCAACAAGTATCCACACTATCCCAAAGGCTTTACTTGGCACAATATTGAAACAAAAGGCACAAAACATTATTAATATAATATCTTAATCAGTTGAACACACAAAAACATTAAGGATAAATATTGGCTTGTCTCCCAACAAGCGCTTTTCTTTAATGCCTTTTAGCTAGGCATGATGATTTCAATGATGCTCACATAAAAGTAAAGGATTGAAACACAATGGGAGCATCATGAAGCATACAAAAAGAATATTTAAGTCTAACCCACTTCCTATGCATAGGGATTTTGTGAGAAAACAATTTATGGGAGCAAGAATCAACTAGCATAGGAAGGGAAAACAAGTATAACTTTGAAACTTTCAACACATAGAGAGGAAGCTTAATATTATTGAGATATGTAGAATCATATGTTCCTCCCTCATAATAATTTTCAGTAGCATCATGAAGGAATTCAAAAATATAACTATAAAGCATTCTTTTCATGATCCATAAGCAAAGAAAATTTATTACTCTCTACATAAGCAAATTTCTTCTCGTTCATAGTAGTGGGGAGCAAACTCAACAAAATAACTATCATGAGATACTTGATTGATTTGAACATTAAAATCATGATGACAAGTTTCATGGTTATCATTATTCTTTATATTATACCTGTCATCATCATAATCATCACAGATAGGAGGCATGTTATCATCATAACATATTTGCTCAACAAAACTTGGGGGACTAAATCTATCATCTACATCAAACATAGCATCCCCAAGCTTATGGCTTTGCAAATCATTAGCATCATGGATATTCAGAGAATTCATACTAGCAACATTGCAATCATGTTCATCAGTCAAGGAACTCACATTAAACATTTTGTTAAACTCTTCCTATAACACTTGAGTACAATTTTCCGATTCATCATTTTCACGGAAGACATTAGAAAGACGAAGCATAAGAGATAACCCAAATTCCATTTTTGTAGTTTTATTTTATAAACCAAACTAGTGAAAAATAATAAACTAAAAGATTTAATTGCAATATCTAAAGATATACCTTCTAGCACTCACCTCCCCGACAACGGCGTGAGAAAGAGCTTGATGTCTACTACACAACTTTTTATTCTTGTAGACTCTATTGGGCCGCCAAGCGTACAGTTTTATAGGACAGTAGCAATTTTCCTTCAAGTGGATGACCTAAGGTTTATCAATTCGTTGGAGGTGTAGGATGAAGATGGTCTCTCTCGAATAACCCTGCAATCAAATACAAGAAAACTCTTGTGTCCCCAACACACCCAATACTGTGGCAAATTGTATAGGTCCACTAGTTAGGCGAAGAGATGGTGATACAAGTGCAATATGGATAGTAGATATAGGTTTTTGTAATTTGAAAATATAAAACAGCAAGGTAGCAAGTGACAAACAGCAAGCAAAACGTTATATAAATGCTTGGAAATAAGGCCTAGGGTTCATACTTTCACTAGTGCAATCTCTCAACAATGCTAACATAATAAAATCATATGATCATCCCTCAATGTGCGACAAAGAATCACTCCAAAGTTCATATCTAGCGGAGAACATAATATAAAACTGTTGTAGGTAGTAGATCCACCTAAAAGTTATCCTTTCTGATCAATCTATTGAGATATTCCTATAAGTGTCACAAACAACCCTAGAGTTCATACTGAAATAACACCATATGATACGCATCAATCAACTCTAATGTCACCTAGATACTCCAATGTCACCACAAGTATCCATGAGTCAATTATACAATATGCATCAAACAATTTCAGATTCATCATATTCAATCCACGTAAAAGACTTTAAAGAGTACCCCCAAGATTTCTATCGGAGAAAGTAGGACAAGAACGTGTATCAACCCATATGCATAGATTACCCCATTGTCACCACGGGAATCCGCAAGTTGAGTACCAAAACATATATCAAGTGTATCAATAGAACACCCCATTGTCACCACGGGTATCCACATGAGAGACATACATCAAGTGATCTTAAATCCAATGTTCAATCCGACATAACAAAATCTCAAAGGGAAATATTAAATTCATCACATCAAGATAGCAAGGGACAAACACCATATGATCCAACTATATTAACAAGGCCATGATACGTCAAGATCGTGACATCTCAAGAACACGAGAGAGAGAGAGAGAGAGAGAGAGTGATAGAGAGATCACATAGCTACTGGTACATATCCTCACCCCCGAGGGTGAACTACCCCCCTCCTCGTCATGGAGACCGCCGGGATGATGAAGATGGCCTCCGGTGATGATTGCCCCCTCCGACAGGGTGCCGGAACAGGGCTCCGGATGAGTTTTCTTCTGTATAGAAGCCTGCGACGGCGGAGCGGAAGTTCTAGGTTTATTTATGAGGGTTTCTATATTTATAGAATTTTTCAGCGTTGGAATCACGCCAAACGGAGCCACGGGGTGGTCCCAAGCCATCAGGGTGTGCCCAGGGGGGTGATAACCCACAAGTATAGGGGATCGCAACAGTTTTCGAGGGTAGAGTATTCAACCCAAATTTATAGATTTGACACAAGGGGAGCCAAAGAATATTTGCAAGTATTAGCAGTTGAGTTGTCAATTCAACCACACCTGAAGATTAAATATCTGTAGCAAAGTGATCAGTAGCACAGTAATATGATAGTTCTGATAGCAGTGGTAACAATAGTAGTAACGGTAACAATGATAGTAAATGTTTTGTAGCAAGTGTAATGGTGACATCGGTAGTAGTAACTTAGCAAGAACAATATGTGGAAAACTCATAGACATTGGATCGGTGAATTCGATGAATGATATTCATCATATAACAGTCAGAACCTAGGGTGACACAGAACTAGCTCCAGTTCATAAATATAATGTAGGCATGTATTCCGTAAATATTCATACGTGCTTATGGAAAAGAACTCGCATGTCATCTTTTGTCCTACCCTCCCGTGGCAGCGGGGGCCATAAGGAAACTAAGGGATATTAAGGCCTCCTTTTAATAGAGAACCAGAACAAAGCATTAACACATAGTGAATACATGAACTTCTCAAATTACGGTCATCACCGGAAAGTATCCCGATTATTGTCACCCCGGGGTTTACGGATCATAACACATAGCAGGTGCATATGACTAGCAAGATCAGATCAAGAACATAGATATATTGGTGATAACATAAACGGTTCAGATCTGAAATCATGGCACCCGGGCCCTAATGACAAGCATTAAGCATGGCAAAGTCATAGCAACATCAATCTCAGAACATAGTGGATACTAGGGATCAAGCCCTAACAAAACTAACTTGATTACATGATGAATCTCATCCAACTCCTCACCGACCAGCGAGCCTATGAAGGAATTACTCACTCCCAGTGGGGAGCATCATGGAATTGGCAATGAAGGAGGGTTGATGATGACGAAGACCGAAGATTCCCCTCTCCGGAGTCCCAAACAGACTCCAGATCTGGCCTCCCGATGAAGAACAGGAGGTGGCGGTGGCTTCGTCTCGTGAAATGTGATAAAACTTCCTCTCCTATTTTTTCTCCAAAAATAGGAATTTATAGTGCTTGAATTAGGGTCAGGGGGCCCACGAGGTGACCATAACCCACTAGGGCGCGCCTGGAGGGGGTGGCGCGCCCTGGTGTATTGTGCCCAGCCAGGGCACCCCCTCCGATGGTTCTTGGCTCTAGTATTTTTATTTATTGTAAAATAATTCTCTAAAAAGTTTCGTCCAATTCTGAGAACTTTTATTTCTGCACAAAAACAACACCATGGTAGTTCTGCTGAAAACAACGCTAGTCCGGGTTCGTCTAGTGATGTCTACTATGCAACCTTCTTCTTGTAGACTCGTGTTGGGCCTCCAAGCGCATAGTTTTGTAGGACAGTAGCAAATTTCCCTCAAGTGGATGACCTAAGGTTTATCAATCCGTGGGAGGCGTAGGATGAAGATGGTCTCTCTCAAACAACCCTGCAAGCAAATAACAAAGAGTCTCTTGTGTCCCCAACACACCCAATACAATGGTAAATTGTATAGGTACACTAGTTCGGCGAAGAGATGGTGATACAAGTGCAATGTGGATGGTAGATATAGGTTTTTGTAATCTGAAAATATAAAAACAGCAAGGTAACTAATGATAAAAGTGAGCAAAAACGGTATTGCAATGCTTGGAAACAAGGCCTAGGGTTCATACTTTCACTAGTGCAAGTTCTCTCAACAATACTGGCATAGTTGAATCATATGTAAATCCCTCACGTGCGACAAAGAGTTCACTCCAAAGTCACAAATAGCGGAGAACAAACGAAGAAATTATTGTAGGGTACGAAACCACCTCAAAGTTATCTTTTCCGATCAATTTTATGAGCTATCCCTATAAGTGTCACGAACATCCCTAGAGTTTGTACTAAAATAACACCTTAAGATACACATCAACCAAAACCCTAATGTCACCTAGATACTCCAATGTCACCACAAGTACCCATGGGCTTGATTATACGATATGCATCACACAATTTCAGATTCATCATGTTCAATCCAACACAAAGAACTTCAAAGAGTGCCCCAAAGTTTCTACCGGAGAGTCAAGACAAAAACATGTGCCAACCCCTATGCATAGATTCCCAAGGTCACGGAACCCGCAAGTTGATCACCAAAACATACATCAGGTGGATCAATAGAACATCCCATTGTCACCACGGATATCCCATCGCAAGACATACATCAAGTGTTCTCAAATCCTTTAAAGACTCAATCCGATAAGAAAACTTCAAAGGGAAAACTCAATTCGTCACAAGAAGATAGAGAGGGGAAAACTCCATATGATTCATCTATATTAATAAAGCTCGCGGTACATCAAGATCGTGTCATCTCAAGAACACGAGAGAGAGATCAAACACATAGCTACCGGTACATACCCTCAGCCCCGAGGGTGAACTACTCCCTCCTCGTCATGGAGACCGCCGGGATGATGAAGATGGCCTCCGGTGATGGTTTCTCCCTCCGGCAGGGTGCCGGAACGGGCTCCCAATTGGTTTTTCGTGGCTACAGAGGCTTGCGGCGGCGGAACTCCCGATCTAGGTTTCTTTCTGGGGGTTTTGGTATTTATAGGAATTTTTGGCGTCGGTCTCACGTCAAGGGGGTTCCCGAGGGGCCCACGAGCCAGGGGGCGCGCCCTAGGGGGGCGCCCCTAGGCTTGTGGCTGCCTCGGGACTCCTCTCTGGTATCTTTTTGCTCCAGTATTTTTTATATTTTCCAAAAATATTCTCCGTAAATTTTCAGCCCATTCCGAGAACTTTTATTTCTACACAAAAAATAACACCATGGTAGTTCTGTTGAAAACAGCGTCAGTCCGGATTAGTTCTAATAAAATCATACCAAAATCATATAAAATTATTGTAAACATGGCATGAATACTTCATAAATTATAGATACGTTGGAGACGTATCATCTAGCGAACCCCAATATGGAATTTGCACGCTTCACAGAACACATCTAAAGGCGTGGTAAAGGGATGGTCATAAAGGTTAAATGAAACTCTAGACTCACGAGGAAAATATTTAAATTTCTTGGTGAATGTTTTTGTGAGGTCGAGATGTTGAATGCACTCATCTGCGATGAAGGGTGCAAGTTCTGCGTTGTGGATAAATTGCTCGAATTCCTCCTTGATACCTGCACCTACCATGAATTCGTTACATGGCCATAAGGATGATTTGGTAGCGACATCCCTCATCGAGCTTGCACTTGGCTCAACATAAGACCGTCGAATTGAGCCACTACTCGATGATGCCTTCGAGGACTTTCTCCTCGAAGAACTCCTTCCAAAGAAATTCATTTTATTCGCGTACAAATTTCTGAAAAAATTTGGTCCCAAAATTTTTGTCAACAAAACTTCGTAAGATTGATAGCAACTACTCCTAAGGATGCCTAGAGGCCATATTAAGCATTCAAACTACTTAGAACTCTAAGAATTCAACATGCAAGCCCATCTACAGCAGCACCAAGAGTAGCTAATTATTCGAAAAAAAAACCACTAAATCAAAAACTAATTGGAGCAATGGAGGAGTCACATACCAAGTAGCAATACCCCAAATCAGTTTCAGAAACGGAGCTTCGAGAAAAGAGATCGAAATCTATGGCTTTGAGAGCAAGAACACGAGAGAGAGAGAGCTATGGTGATTTTTTTTCTGGAGGTAGGAGATGGAATGGGCTAAAGAGATAAGTGAGGGGACCCACGTGGGGACCACAACCCACCAGGGCACGCCTGGGGTTGCTGGCACGCCCTGGTGTCTCGTGGACACCAGGTGCACCCCCCTCTGATGTTATTTGCACAAGAAATTCAGAAATATTCAGAAAAAAATGTGTTAAATTTTTAGGACATTCTGAGAACTTTTATTTTTGAGTCATTTTTATTGCACGAAGAAATCAGAAAACAGGATAAACATGGCATTTTATTTTATATGACTAAGAAGAATAGAAAACAAAAGGTGGGAGCAGAAGGTTGTGCCTACTAGATTCATCAACTTCATACCTCTCAAAAATGATCCATTAATAAGGTTGATCAAGTCTTATTAATAACCACTTTCGATTAGCATGAAACCGAAGAATTTGCGTAAATCACTAAGTTACCTCAACGGGAATATGCATATCCCCAACAATAAGTATGTCATATTTCTTTTTGGTAGTAGGCAGAGGTAGTTGAAAACTTCCAATAGTGAGTGTCGGAGATTTGTTAATAACATTTATACCATTCACTCGGAATTGTTTCTTCGGAAAGTGCACCGTATGCTCATTACCATTGATATGAAAAGTGACTTTGCTTTTATTGCAATCAATAACAGCCCCTGCAGTATTCAAAAAGGATCTACCAAGGATAATCGACATGTTCGTCCTCGGGCATCTCAAGAATAACAAAGTCTGTTAAATAGTAACATTTGCAATAACAACGGGAACATACTCACAAATACCGATAGGTATGGCAGTTGATTTGTCAGCCATTTGCAATGATATTTCAGTAGGTGTGAGTTTATTGAAATCAAGTCTTTTATATAAAGAGAAAGGCATAACACTAACACCAGCTCCCAAATCAGACAAAGCAGTTTTGACATAATTTCTTTTAATGGAGCAAGGTATAGTTGGTATACTAGGATCTCCAAGTTTTTTAGGTACTCCATCCTTAAAAGAATAATTAGCAAGCATGGTGGAGATTTCAGCTTCAGGTATCTTTCTTTTATTACTGATGATGTCTTTCATGTATTTTGCATAAGGGGCCATCTTTAAAATACCAGTTAAGCGGGTACGCAAAAAGACTGGCCTAATCATTTCAGCAAAGCGTTCAAATTCTTCATCATCCTTTTTCTTAGATGGTTTAGATGGAAAAGGCATGGGTTTCTGAACCCATGGCTCTCTTTCTTTACCATGTTTTCTAGCCACAAAGTCTTTTTTATCATATCATTTATTTTAGGTTGTGGGTTATCAAGATCAACAACAGGTTCTATTTCAACATCATTATCTGGTTCTTTATCATTGTTCGGTTGAATATCTTCATGACCATCATCATTATCATTTTCATTATCACTAGGTGAATGTTCATTACCAGATTGAGTTTCAGCATCAGAAATAGAGGCATCATTATCTTCGGGAGGTTTTTCTATCTCAGGTTCACTAGAGGTATGCAAAGTCCTATCATTTTTCCTTTTCTTTTTCTTTTAGAAGGACTAGGTGCATCAGTGTTAATTCTCTGAGAGTCTTGTTCAATTCTTTTAGGGTGTCCTTCAGGATAAAGTGGTTCCTGAGTCATTTTACCTCCTCTAGTTGTTACTCTAATAGCAAAATCATTCATATTATTATTCATTTCATTAAGCAATTCTCTTTGAGATTTAACAACTTGTTGTAACTAGGTTTGAACCATAGAGGCATGTTTTCTGATGACCTCGCTTGGACCAGCGGGCGGCTGTGTCGGGGTTGATGGACCACTGAAGGACTTGACCTAGGGAGGCGTTGTGCTTGCCCATATGCAGCGGACTAGGCTAGTGACGGGCCGACGGCTTGCCCCCCTTGTCGTCGTCGGTGCGGCGCTTGTTGCTGCTGCGGCAACATGTATGGCTGGTGCGGCTGGATGATGAACCAATCTGGCTGCTGCTGGGGGTGCAGAGGGTGACGGTGTGAAGGGGTGCCAGCGTCGGGGGGCGGAGGGGCGGCGACGACATGGCTGCGGGGCGACGGGGGGTGGGGGCGGCGGCGGCGTGGCTGCGGGACGGAGGGGCGGCGGCGGCGTGGCTGCCGGGCGGAGGGGCGGTGGCGGCGTGGCCGCGGAGGGGTGGCGTGGAGATTGGGCGTATGCAGGGGGCGGGGGGGGGGGAGCGGTTGGCTGGCGATGCGAAGACGTGCGCGATGGGCGGGTTAGCGTTTCGTTAACGAAGAGTGTTTCGTTAACAGCATATCTGGTCCGTTGATGATGTGATTAGATGGTCCAGATTTTAAGTTGGATCTGCCTTCTCTTCCTTTTATAGGGGTAATAGATAAATGGTTATTCTAGACAATTTTTTCCTGAATTTATGACATGTTCGATGTGTTTGCTCTATAGCAATCCCTACAACATGTCTGTTGTGATTGAGATTATTATCTCTCACGAAAAATATCAATTCATCCCGCTGAATTATGTTGCAATTTGATACAAGACCATCTCATTTAATTTGAGGTCTATGCAATTCAAGTTTTTCACTTGAGCATCAAATTTGCAATATCGTTATTATCCATACATTATTAGTGTATATCTATGGAGTACCTAGTATTCAAGAATAAACTATGATAAAATATATTTCCATGTTATGCTACATGTTGAGATTATGTACATCCACTATTTTCAATTGAGATTTTAATTTCTTGCGAATAAAAATCAATTTATCTTAATTGAACCTTTTGGCTTAATACGAGTAAGAATTGATGTGCAAATTTTTAAGTGATTTTTTCAAATTGATGTTTTGGGATCACATGGTAGAGTGTAGATCTACTGCATTGCAGATTATCTACCTTATTGTTTAAGTCTACATTTTGTCATTTTTGACATTATGATTGCCAAAGTGCTCTCCCATACATTTTATTAAGTCATGACATAAGTCATTTAAAGTATGACTATCTATGGATTTCAGCGGATTATACTCCTTTAATGCTGCTAGATCTACTCCCAAATTTTCTTTTGGAGATTATCTACAAAGTGTCATGCTGCACAATTTGAAGTTCACACTAATGATTTCAAGCCAACTTCTTGATATTTTCATTAATTTTGCAAAGTCCATTACAATATCAACCATGATGGTCCTTAATTTACCGCTCGTAAATTAATTATCTCTGGTTTACCCATATAAGTAACTGATGGCTAAAGAATTTGAGACACTCGCCCTTAATGGCCACAACTACCCTACGTGGGTCATGGACATCAAGATCCCTCTTGTGTCCCATGGGATAGCGCGAGCAATTTCGAGACGCCAAGGACCACAACGGGAAAGGTTTGAATCCAGCTTCAACCTTCACCCACACATTTTAAATGGAACTGGTTGTTCGCACGATGTTCCTCTCGGACCGCGCAACACCATGGCTTTCCATCCGCCAGAGGACCTTGCTCACACAAAGAACATGTTGGTTGAGAATGCCTAAATCGACATGTTTGCAGACTATGACTAGTCTCTCAGTCTCCTGAGTGGTCAATATCATTTATGTCCATTTCTGATGTTGTAATAAGAACATAAGTATTATTGTCATCATATATTGTATATCACAATATATCCTATATACCTAAGAGATTCATCCCCACTAACCTATATTTATCTTAACATGCAAGCTGTCCACATCATCAGCCAGCCACATCAGCGTTTCCTTACTGGTTTATATGAGGGACCCACCATCGGTTTACTAGCATACATAGCAGCACCCACGTTATCGATAGATCATGCCGCTGTCGCGCGCAAGTTTTTTCCGCTATGTCCCCACGTTTCCTGCTGAACATGCACCATTGACTCAGATGAACGAGTGGTTGATGCGTTTATTATCTTCCTAATTAACTCCTACTCATCTGCCTAATTAACCTCCACTCCGGTTGATTTCTCATCGATCTCTCCATCTTCTAAACCGGTGCATTTTCTTCTCCACTAAATAAATAGAGAAGTACAGAGATTCTCGCCCACAAGGTAGCGCTTCTGCCCAAGAGGATTGATCACATATTCAGGTTTAGCCCTTGAATATTAGCTGGGGACTACTAACAAATTTGAAGCCCCCATGTTCGATGCCCGTCACCTGCTGTTACAGGTCTCTAAGAGGAGACGGAGGCTGGAAGCTTCTAGAACCAGTCTGTCCGTTGGAGAAACTGCCTCTGCTGCGTAGCTAGCCGGGCATGAACCTCAGCCATGTTTGGCAACTCCCCGCCCCTCGGCGTCATTCTCGCGTTTGCCATCACCCAGTTCATCACGATCTTCATCACATGGTACGCTCGCGCCTCACCTACTCTTCCTCGGCAGCTGCCGATGGCTGGATATATGAGCTCTCTATCATGGCGTTTTTGCGTGCGTAGGTACAAAAGTGAACCGGTGGGACACGAAGTAGATGATGGGGCTCATGGGGACGTTGGCGTGGAACATCTTTGCCACGCTCGCGGACTTTGTCGGCCTACAAGAATGGTTCAACAGACACATCTTCGCCACCGTTGCTATCTTTGCCTGTGTGGTTAGCGCTGGTTCTTTATTGATTGATTTAGCTCTTGAATTTTTTGGATCTTTTAATATCGGATCATTAATCTGATGAGTAGTACTCTTTCTGATAAATTTGATAAGTGTGCATCAATCAGTTCATTTCTTGGATCGCTTCAGTAGTTAATTTTTAAGTCAAGATTGAAGTTTTAGTACAGACCTAAAGATAGTAGATGGTACATCTTGGTTCAGTTATAGATTAAAAGTATTGTACATGTGAGAAGAAACTGCAAGGGCCTTACAACATTCTGTAACCTCTGATTATACATATATGATAATGGACGTGCTCGCCGACCTTCACGGCATCCGATTCGTATCAGGCCATTCCTGATTCATCCATGGCTCTATTCATAATCCTCGCCTTCTATATTGATACCCATTGTAAGGTTATCCTATATGATTTGTTGATTATCTTTTGCCATGCATTCTCTAATCATGTTCATAGATGAATGTATGTATCATTTGCCATCCTAACAATGCATGATTATATAATGCTGTCGAGCAGCTACTGAGCACTGCAGATTGTTTCCCTGGCTATATCTATCATGTACATAGTTCATGTTAAGAAAATTCCTTCCAGTTGTGCAAGCACATGTTATCTCACCGCCGTGGCTCGCTTACCAGGAGATCTTGCAGCCTCTACCCATCGCCAATCTGAATGGTGTGGTATGAAACAAAATATCTGGAGTAAATAGAAGATTCCATTCTTTCAATTACTTTCCCAAATTTAGTCTTCATTTGGGTATCTTTCATGAATCAAGAATGCCAAGGATAAATACCTAATTGTTGCTTTGCTAGGAATAGAAAGGTAAAAGTATCTAAATAGGAGATTTTCTAGACAAAATACAACCTACAGGTACAAGCCTTTCAGAAATTGTCCCTCTATAAACTAATATAAGTGATCTAAAACTATGTCGGCTTATATTAGTTTACAGAGAGAGTAGTAGTTATCACACTAAATATTTTATATCCTTTAGTTCTATTTGTGTACAGTACATAGTCCTTACAAATTTTAAGAGCTATATAGTTGTATGTAATTCATGATGCCTTTGCATGTTTGAACATATATCTCAACTAGCTGTTCATCTCTTGCTTGAGGACAGAGTTCCTAGATTTGAGTCGTGCTTTACAGTTACTATCTTATCACACTGTTCATTCTTATATCTATATTGTGTTTCCTAAATTTTGTGCAGGTGAACAGAGATGCCTCATTTGAACTCACTATAGGCCAACCAAGTGTACTAAAATTAATTCAGTGGTCTTACGAGAAAACCTAACTACCGAGGAGATGAATCCATGCATCTTAGGGATAAACCTTTGTAAATTTGTGTAGAAATGTATTTGTTCCAACATTTCAAATGTAAAGATCAATATTTTGTCGTATCCCTAACATCAAAATTTCATACGTAAATGCAATTGTTCAACATTTCAATATATGCTTTTCATCTAATCTACTTATCACAGGAAGAAAGTCCCGCAGCAACGCGCGGGGCATCATCTATTGTATATCACAATATATTGTATCAACACTTTGGTACAAATGCACTTGTATGTATTCTATATATCTGATAGAGATTTTCATACTGATAATCTTCAAGTCTATATATAGATTTCTACAGGGGTCAATCCGATGAAAGTTGATATGTGTATTATGGACATATGCACCACAAACTCCATACTTAGGGAAGTAAAATGTTTCCACTCTCGTGGGGGAGAAAATGAGATATTTTAAAATCGCTAGAAGCGATGAGGTATTTGTTGGCTCAACTCAGGTCATATCTACTATCCCTATGGGTACTCGAGTACCATCAAGGATGCTTTATTGTGTCCGGATCAACTCGTACCCTACTAAATTATGGAAATATCCATCAAAATAGTTTCCATAGCGAAACTTGTGATGACAACAAAGAGAAAAAAAATTATCTTCACTCTATACGGATATGGCAAACACATTATTTTCTTATCGTCCGGATTGTACTACACATACTACAAAATCTGTAACGCATGTTGCATACAAGCTAGTTTTTCAGAATATCTTTTGCATGACAAACTTGGCATACTCGCCTTGGTCATCGTGATATTGGACTGAAACAGAAACTATCAGCAACTCCATTGGTTATGACTAAAATGATGCTAAATTCTAACAACGTTTGGATTTTGTGTGCACTACATGTGACACAGGGAAGCTAATTTTAAGGCTCGCGCACCTTAAAATCGACGTTGAACCACTCAGACTCCTTGAACGCATCAAGTCGAGGTAAATGGCTCTTCCCAACCATTGACTAGACTATTCAGGTATTACATGGTTCTAAAAGACTCATCTACACGATGGTCTCAAGTGTGCTTTATCCACGCGAAACCATTGGCTCATTATCCTGAACATTAAATTCAATCAAAATTGAATGGACAACATTGCAGAATTCTCCTTGCGTGCCTTTACTATGACCATAGAATTGAAGTTTACCACTTTGTCCTACATGTCTAGACTTAAAATGGCTCGGTAGAATCCTTTATCCAAAGAGTTAAGCTCATTGCGTTATCTTTACTTTGGAATTGCAACTTACCAACGTTACGTGGAGTCATGCAGTTTTACGCGCTCATGACCAAACTGCATAATATTATTCCCCTATATCTTTGATGTGGAAATCTATCATGTATTTCCCATCTGTGGTAATTCGGTTAAGCATACCGATATCACCATCCCAACATACATCATTGGCCCCTCAACATATATTTGGGATCTATGTGAGGAATAATTGTATCTCCGTCAATACCTCAATCCCCTCTCATGGGGAGTTATTCAAGGCCAGTATGTTGATTCAATGAGGAATATTTCCAGGCATTAGGGGAGATTTCAAGTACCATAAAGAATGCCAGGAAATAAGTGGAATGTTTGAGACATTTCTTCCTCAAAGCCACGCACTCAAAGATTTGAACCATGCATTCAGAAGATTTGCAACACACTGCAAATAACCTGCCAGACTCGTTTACTGACTATAAAGGTATCACACAAACCTACAATCCTGTAAAAATATGCCTAAAAGAGTGAAGGTACCTACAAAAATCACTCCACTCCCCATTCAAAGCAACAGGGGGAGAAGTATGGCAACAATACATCAGGATTTGGCTTCTCGCAAGCAAGGATATCGAGGCCCCTGAATCAGTAAATGCAAGTCAACTTCACGTTGACAGACACCTAATGGGTAGTATACACCCAGTGGATGGGTAACCTCCATCAACCCAGGTCATAGTGCGCACAATGACCGGGACATCAGAATACCCGACTCAACCGCATTGGGAAATCGCGAGCAGTTATCGTGGTAACGATATTTCCGTCAACTATATATTGATATATAGATTCTGGAGAAACATATAACCAAAAGTCTACAATTGTCGACGTACATTTCTCAACTAGATTGCAAAACCTTTCACATGATTCAGATCCAAAGACCATGGCCATGGCAAAGTGTGAACAACACTCGGACTGAACTCGAGCAAAGGGTATAATCTAGGTAGAAATAATCTTGCTCAATAATGGGAAGGTATTCACATAAGCAATACCTACACCGGTTTTCTTCTAAAAACAGAATGCGAAGAATGAGGTGGTGAAACATCGAGCAAGTATTGTAGCATAGGTGTTCACGCAGATACCCAACTATTTTCCAGAGGTGGAATCTCTTTCTGATAACTTATATTATTGGCAGTACAAAATCATCTATCTATGTACTTGATAAATGTAGTGATTACATATCCATATGGATCACTAGATTCAGACATAGATGGTTCCTAACGGTATCTCATTTTCTGAATCGAAATGCAAAACACAACATACATTGTGTAAAACCAGTAAGTTACCATACGTCTTATTGTTATCGGTACATTTTGGTACAACCGACTTAGTGAGTTCATTCTTCACAAGGACTACTCCTACAATGATGATTAGCCATGCATGCTAAGCATGTGGATCATCCAAATGACGAAATTTGTGATGAAGGATTTGGGTAAAACCTTGAGCACCTTCACTCATACATTATGGCACACATGTTGTCTATATCCAGATTATATTGGAGAAATTGATTGTGGACAAGTCTTATCCATCCACAATTTCCATGGTTATTCGTTCTCTAGACGTAGAGAAAAATTCATTTAGACCACAAGGAGATAAAAAAAGATATTGGGACCTTAAGTTCCATATCCTACTGCCTTTGGACCCACCAAACATAATTGGTTGGGACATAAGAATATCTTTTGATATCTCAAGGGCATCAAACATCTTGTTCTAATCTTTCAGTTTCAGAGAAATCTGGACACCAATATTATTGGATAAATCGATCATATCCCCACTATGTTAGATTGTAGACAACCTTTGTGTTCCTACCAGGTGTGATATCCATACCATGAAAGTCTTCGAAACAGACCTCATGGCTATATCCACCAACCATTATCTCAAAGATAATGTTGCTTGTGTTGTACGGATGCAAACAGGTTACATAGTAAGCAATATCACTATATTGCTCATCTTGCAAGTCAAATCTTGTGATAACCTCGTTGATGTGCTTATGAAGTCTCTACCAATTTCAACATTCCAAAAACATTTTCATGGAATGGGTATTCGACGGCTTCAAGATATGCAAGTATCAGGGGAGTATCTCCCTGAATTACTCCTGTTCAAAGCACCATATGATACCCTTTCCCCCTTTGTGAGTTTACTTTTATAGTTTCTCATCAAGGGTTTTAATAAGGTAATATCAACATGAGATTATATGTCATACTTTCTGTTTTCCCCAACGGGTTTTTTAGGAAAGTATACATGACATATTTATTGTCATTTAAACTCTATGGATTTTCTCATATTGAGTTAAAATAGATAATTATTATGATATGTCATATCATTTTTTCCTTATATTTTTCTCATTGGATTTTAAAGGAGTTTTCAATGAGATATCAAATCGCACTCTTTTCTATGAGCCTTCTCTCCAAGTTTCTCATCAAAGGTTTTTAACGAGGTGACATATGCAATACTTTCTATTTTCCTCATTGTTTTTAAAGAAAAGTATACAAAGCATATTTATTGTTCTCCAAACTCAGCAATGAGTTTTCTTCTTCCTCAAAGATTTTTCTCATATGAGTTATCAAGGAGACAATAATCATTATATGTTGCACCTTTTCTCCTTATTCTTTTTTTTTCATTGAGTTTAAAGGAGTTTTAGCAACATATCTACTCTATTCTCCTCATATTTTTCCCACAGGGTTTTTGGGCAAGATTATATGAAAGATTTCTCAATATGGAAGATCTATATACAAGAAGCTTTCAACGATGAAACATTCAAGGAACGGCGTTGTACAAGGGGGAGTGTTAGAAATTAATTAGTAGATTAATTAGCACATGCCTATTGTTAATTAGCATATGCTAATTAATGAACAATCATTAGCAAAGGGGTGTGTCCAACCCCGAATAGTCATGTCCCTTCTCTCTTTATTGCCAACATGCACATGTTCTGAAGGGATGCCTCCGAACAGACACCTCTTGTTCCCACCTTTTTCAGATGTATATATACTTGAGAATCAATGGAAATCAATATTGATCTTCCATTCACTTTCATTCAATCTCGTTTTACTCTAAGAGCAACTCCAATGGGGCGACCCATTTTATCCGCCCGCGTCCGTTTGGGTCGGCACGGACAAAAGTGGAGGCCCAACGTGCCGACCCAAACCCAAAACGCGTCCGCTTCGCGTCCGCGCCGACACATTTCTGGTCCAAATTTGTGGCCGAAATGCGTCGGCGCGGACGCGAAGCGGACGCCACGCGCGCCTTCTCGGTGTCCGCCGCGTCCCCACCTGGCGGTCGTCCAACTACCCAGCGGCCAGTTTGGTCAGCTTAATTTATGACGACCGCCCATCTCAGGCCCACGCGTCAGCGACGACGGCCGTCCTTTTTTAAGTCGACCGTGCGGCGGGGTCGTCCTCATCCGCTTCCAGAAGAGCTCCCGTCCCCATCTCGCTCCCTCGTCGGCGGCAAACCCTAGCCCCCCTAGCCAACTCCAATGTGGCTCTTCTCCGACAAAGGCAAGGGCAAGGCCCTCACCACCCTTTTTCCCCTGAGCTCCCTCCGCCGGCGCCAGCTCGCCGGCAGCGGCAACACGTCAACGTGCCAGTGCACCAGGCGGAGTGGCACTGGCAGAACCGGGTGCCTCTCCCGTACCCCGACGTCACCCTGCCGCACGAATGGCATCTGGATCCGAAGAGGATCCCAGTGCCAGCGGCGCCGCGGTCGGCTAGGGCGCATGTGGAGGAGGTGCGGCGCCGGCGGGCGCAGCTGACGCCCGAGCAGTGCAGCGACGCCGCATACGCCTTCGACTCGCCCAACTGGGCTCGATGGTTCGCCTTCGAGCACGAGGAGGCCAGGCGGCGCGGCGTCCGCGAAGTCGGCCGCAGGTCGCCGCCGACCCCCCTCGTCGTCCGCGATGAGGACCAGGAGGCGGAGGCAGCCTACCAGGCGGCCGTCCTCCGGGAGAGCGAGGAGGAGGAGCGTCACAGGGAGGAAGAGGAGGAGGAGGCGCACCAGGCGGCCATGGCGGAGGCCATGGCCCTCTCCGTGGCGGGCGACTGCATCGTGCCGCCGGTGGCCCCGCCTTCCCCCGTCAAGGCTGAGCCGGAGCCGACCCCCATCGAGGGCTACAAATGGATCGGCGTCGTGCGCGAGTGGGTCAGCGCTCCGCCGGTCTGGATGGGGGCGACGATGGAGGAGGAGGCGGAGCACCTTGAGGAATGGCGCCGGCGATGGCTCGATGAGGAGCACCGCCACGTCGAATACCTCGAGAAGCTCGAGCGCGACACCGAGGAGGAGCAGCGCGAGGCCGAGGCGCGCCGGGCCCAGGAAGCGGCGGCACAGGTAGCGGCGGCGGCGGCACAGCCCGCGCCCGACATCAACGCCCTCTAGAACACGGCGTTCCCCTGGGACGGCCCTGCGTCGACGCTCGTCGACCTCACCGACCCCGACGACGACGACGAGGACGAGGACGCCTAGGGCCCTCGTAGTTATGTTTTTTTAATGTTTATGTGGACGCGTGGACTATCGTCGGCCTTCGTGGCCGGCTTTAATGTTTAATTAATGTTTTTCTTTATTTTTGAAATGTATGCATTTGTTTTTCGCCCGCCGTCAAAATGGTCGGGCCAGCGTTGGGCGCACGCGCCGACCCAAACGTGGAAGCGGACGTTGATGTCCGCCGGGCCGACCCAAACGGACAAAAAGCGGACAAATCCGCCGTCTGTTTGGGTCGGCCCGTTGGAGTTGCTCTAAGAGCATCTCCAGCCGCGCCCCCAACAGGCCCCCCGGGCGCGTTTTTTATCGCCGGCGCCGAAAAATCGGCCCAGTCGCGGCCCCAGGACCCCGTTTTTCGCCGGTTGGACCCCTTTTTTGGGCCGGCGAACCCAGGCCGAACCCAGCGCGCTGGGGGGCACTTGGGGGGCTCCGGCGGAAACAAAACGGCATGTGGGACACCACTGTCAGGCGAATCTCGCCTTTTTCCTCGCCTGACCCGCCCCCTCGCGTCTCTCCACCATGCCGATTCTGGCGCCGGCGCCTCTCGCCTCCTGTTCACGCCCACTGCGCCGCCGCTAGAAGACCATTTTCACCGCCGATTCATCCCCCGCCCGCCGGATTTCGCTTCCCCACCCCCCCGCCCCGTCGCCGTTCTCGAACGGCCACACCGGCAGGACCGCCACGCCCACAAGGTCGCCGCGCCCACAAGGTGTTCGACGTTTTGCCTGGACACTATCTCGCCGGCCGTGGACTCGGACGACGAGGAGGCGTTCGCGGCTCTGTTGGAGGAAGAAGCCGAGGCCGACGCTGTCGACGAGGAACACCTCATGATACTCTCCTCGCTGGCCGCCCTGTTCGTGAACAACGACAAGCCCCGGCTAGGTGGCTCGGCGCAGGGCCGGTGCAAGAGCAAGCAGAGGCATCGGATGGAGGGCTATTGCATGCTCTACGCCGACTACTTCGCCGACGCTCCTCTGCACGGTGAGAAAGTATTTCGGCGCCGTTATCGGATGGGCCGGAAGCTCTTCCTCAGGATTGTGAATGCCATCCGGGAGTTCGACAGCTATTTCATTTGCAAGAAGGATTGCACCGGCACAGTTGGATTCTTCTCACTCCAGAAATGCACCCAAGCTATGAGGATGCTTGCATACGGAGCTCCCGCTGACATACAAGAAGACTATGGACGAATGGCCGAGTCCACCACCATTGAGTGTCTATACAAGTTCTGTAGGGCAGTGGTGGCGGTGTTTGGACCACGGTATTTGCGATCACCCAATGCCGAAGACACTGCTCGGATCCTAGCACAGAATGCAGCAAGAGGATTTTCTGGGATGCTTGGAAGCATCGACTGCATGCATTGGTCATGGAAAAACTGCCCATTTGCTTGGCAGGGGATGTACAAAGGCGCCAAAGGAGGTTGCAGCGTGGTACTTGAGGCAGTAGCCACACATGACCTATGGATTTGGCACTCCTTCTTTGGTATGCCAGGAACTCACAATGACATCAACGTATTGCAGTGCTCGAATGTCTTCGCCAAGCTTGTTGAAGGTCATGCTCCTCCGGTGAACTTTGAGGCCAATGGACGCCACTACAACAAGGGATACTATCTAGCAGATGGTATCTACCCGAGATGGTCCACATTTGTGAAGACTATTTCAAAACCTGTGGCGCCAAAGAAGGCACACTTTGCTAAGTGTCAGGAGGCTTGCAGGAAAGATGTCAAGCGAGCATTTGATGTGCTCCAATCTCGATTTGCTGTTGTCCGGTACCCCGCTCTGACCTGGTCGAAATCGCAGATGTGGGAGATTATGAATTGATGTGTCTGCTTGCACAACATGATCATTGAGAGCGAGCAGGAAGAGCCAGTGTTTGACACTGAACCATATCACAGGATGAGACCTCTTGCAGTCGTTGATCATCAGGTACTAGCAACATGGGCTGCCTACCTCAATATGCGTCAGGAGATCCGAGACCCACATGTGCATCAAGAACTGCAGGACGATCTGGTGGAGCACCTATGGAGGCTCAAGGGCAACGCCTAGTTCGATTTGTTTTAATTTATGTTGAAATTATGAGCTTGCGTCGTTGAACTATTTGATTTTGTATTAATTTCTGTGATGAACTTTGGTATGAACATTTAGTTTTTGTTGAATTTATGCCGAAAGAGCGCCGAAATTGTTGAATTTATGCCGAAAGAGCGTCGACATTGTTGAATTTTAGCCGAAAGAGCGCCGAATTTGGGCCTAATCATCGCCTATACTGGGCCGAAATCACCGTTTCGGAGGCGACCGTGGGGCGACGGCTGGGAACCCGAGCCCCCCAGACCGATTATAGCGCCGGTTGGCCCCCGGACGGCGCTATTTCGGGCCTGGGGGCCGAACGGCTGGAGATGCTCTAACACATACTACCTCGCAGAGCCCCCCTCCCACTCACTTCGCCTAAAAAAAAGGAGAAAAATAGTGACACCCATCTACCCAACCTGTCAGTGGCAAGGTCGCTCCGACGCAGCCGATCGGAGACCGCGGAGCGACCGCGGTGGTAATCCCATCCCCACCCCGCCACCACCCACAAAATCACCCCCCTCACACACACCGCATTGCTGTGACAGTGCACACTAAATACGAAGGGGAGAGAAGGGGGAAGGAAAACCCAACCAAAAAAGAGGAACCAGGGCAGCAAAAGGAGGGGGCTTCTCCGGGAGGCGAAGCGATCAGGTGAGGCCCGGACCGATCCCCAGCGCCGCCCTCGGTTCATCCTCACGCTCTCGATCGATCGCGCGCGCGCGCCTCGCGGGGCCTCGTCGCAGTGGCGTGCTTTTTCCCCTTTTGTTTTCCGGCATTTTTCTCGATTTTTCAAGTGTTTTTTTTGGGCGAGATCCTCGGTCGTTCTAGGGTTTCGATCGTCCCGGTGCTTCCGCCCGATGGCGGGCGAATGTGGGTTGTCGGGGCCCGATTGATTGCTAGGGTTTGTCGATTTCGGTTTAGACGGTGCTTTATTGCGGGGTTTAGCGTCGCTGATCACCAGGGGTTAGTTAGGGTTTTAGAGGACGGGGAATTTTGGATTCCGCGCGGTGTGTTCGTACCATTCGCGATTACCTTTTGCCTAATCCGGCGATTTCCCACTTGTTTGCGCTAGTTCGGCGGATTTCGTTTCAGTGTGTAGGCGCGAAATGTTTGGCTTCCTGTTTTTTCCCCTTTCCGACCTTTTCCTGTTGTTTCTATGCTTATTATTTTGTGGATTAGAAAATTTTGGTACTAGTGCTTGTGGGTATCAGATATGGTCCTGGAAGATCACTTGTGTGGTCAATTGCTCTGTGACGAGACGACGGTTGTTTTTGCTTCATCGGTGCATGATGATTAGTACCTGCCTAGTTGTGTATGACTCATTATTTCATTTCCGTGTATTAGTGATGTGTGTCGGCTTCTGATGTGGCTTTAGTGCGTAGTTCCACATACTTCATGCGCGAATGGCGCTCTACAATGAATGCATTGGGTCATATTGTGAGATTCCCGAAGCTTGGATGCTAATTTTGAGTCAGCTTGTGGGACGGAATTCAGTCTTTGATTGGGTTCTTGTCGCTCAAGCTCAGGGGGCTTATTCACTGTCACACTGTGCAGTGTTATCATCTTAGTTGAAGGGTTCTGTTGGGGTGTTTGTGATTTGGATTTAAGCTTCGAGGAGTTTTAATAGTTTGACTTGCTGTTATGGCCATCACACTGACTTGACTTGGAATTCTTGTTTCCGTTTGAATTTTGGTTGTCACCCTGCATAAAAAATGAATGATTTTTGTAATTGTCGAATGTTCCTTGCCAATTATTGAACTAATACTGGGTTTGTTTGGATACAGCTTGGCATAATAATGCTGATTTGCATGCCCTGCCTAGAGCTATCTGCAGTTTGAAAAGCATATGTTGCCAATTATCGAGTCTTTCGGTTTTATTTCTCCTTTGGATATGAGTTCATACCCACATCTACTAACTATATGATTTGCATACTTCGAAAAAATTGTGAACCACAGGTTGTTTGAAGAAAGACAGACCCACGGTTGTGCAATGCAGGCAGTACTGACCCGTAATCTCCGGGAAACCCAGCTAGGAGGAGTGATCTTTGGTTGCAAGCATGAGACAATTGAAGAGTGCTTCAATAAACAGCTATTTGGTTTGTGAATTCCACCTTTCACCTCTTGCTTTACACCTTTATTATGATATTATCTGTAACAACATCATTTTGTGATTGGCAATATCGACTATATAGGCTGATGCGCTATATAATTCATCGATGCCTTAAGTTGCAAAATATTGTAGCCTGTTCATTCATTCCTCAGGCCTTGCCAGGCTTTAAGGCAGCCTAAACACCCTTGTAAACTTATCTTTTTCTGCCAAAACCCCTACAAATGGACCATTGCCATTCTTTTTCGTTCTAATTCTGATGGTGCAGATTGGATGCTCGTAAAGGGGCATCTACCTTTTTTTAATGGAACTATGTACTTCACACTTCATTTTCTTGATCTAGTATATGGATAGAGCGAAATGTGTGAACTTGTCCCGTCGCCGTCTTGATGTGTTATAGGGTTTATGAAATATAGACTTGTTTAACCTTCTCTTTTTGTTGAATTTCTCACCCTAATTAGTTTGCACCACTTGCTCTATAGGTCTGCCTGCGTTGCATTATTCATATGTGAGGAATGTCAAAGCTGGCCTACCTTTATTTCTATTCAACTACACTGACAGAAAGCTGCATGGTGTTTTTGAGGCTGCCAGTCCTGGTCAGAACTCCATTGACCCATATGCTTGGAGTAATGATGGCACTTTAAGGACACCTTTTCCTGCACAGGTATCAATAAATATGAATCTCCAAACAGTGTTCATGATTTGTTTGGTGTATCTATAGCTAAGTTTGTTCCAGTTTATGCATCCTAATATAAAGCAACTGCTTCTGTTTTTAAGGTTCGCATTTGCACAAGGACTCGCTATCAGCCACTGTTTGAGCTCCAATACAAAAAAGTGATTCAAGATAACTATTATACCCATCACTACTTCTATTTTGAGCTGGACCATGCACAAACTAGAGCTTTAATTGCTTTGTTCAAGTCAGTTGGTCCTCTCAATTTGAAGCCAGTCCCAGCTGTTTCAAGCAAAAGGAGTCTGGCTGTACCTTTACCATCAACTAACAGGATGTCATCAGGTATTCCTATCCAAAAGAAAGGCACAGCCAATTCGAAGGACATCAATCCATCTAGTGTTCTGTCAACTTCTTTACCATCAACTAAAAGGATGGCATCAGTTACCCCTCACCAAAAGAAAGGCACAGCCAATTCAAAGGACATCAACCCGTTTAGTGTTCTGTCAAGTTCAAGTGGAATTGTTCCAGATGATTGGGTTGATTCTGATGTGGATAGTGGTAGTGTTACTGGAACATCAGACAGCAAAACTGATGGGAAGACATCTGGAGAGCTAGTTTCTGACTGGGAGGATTTGGATGACAATGATTTTCCGAACCAGTTTGGTCCAGATGAGGTCAGTCAACATTCCTCGTACAAAAGTGTTGCTGACGGAATGGAGCTTATGCAGTGCAATGAACCGGTTGCCAATCCTGTGAATGGAGGAAGTCATTCTTCTAATGGAGGCATGCTTGTGAACTCACACGATGGAATAGGCAATGGGGTTCAGAATGAATCAGATGGTGTTGGGGTACAGCTTGAAAGATCGTCTATCCTGAAAAAACTGAAGGAGTTGGTTAACTTAAGACAACAGGCAGCACTATCATCTCATGATTTTGTTTATTCTAGTTCAGATGTGTATGTACCTGAAGAAACACAGGTTAATGCAAACCTTTCTGGTCAGGATGAGTATGTACCTGAAAAAACACAGATCAGTGCAAACCTTTCTAGCCAAGATGAGTATGTACCTGAAGAAACACGGGTCAGCACAAGCCTTCCTGGTCGAGATGAATATGTTGCTGAAGAAACACAGGTCAATACAAACCTTCCTAGTCAAGTTGAATATGTACCTGAAGAAACACAGGTCAATGGAAGCTTTCCTTGCCAAGATCAAAAGGTTGCTGAAGAAACACATGTGAATGTAGACCTTCCTATTCAAGACCAATATGTACCTGAAGAAGCACATGCCAATGCAAGCCTTTCTACTCCCAGCCATCATGTACCTGAAGAAACACAGGCCAATTCAAGCCTTTGCAACAAGCCATTATGTTCTACCGTGGAAGACAATTCATCTTTTGAGCAACATCATGCAAAGGCTGAGGTGCCCATGCAATCCCTTTCTGTGCACTAATTTGCTTTTCCTCATTCGACTACAGTTCATAACCTTGTGCCTGATAACATGTGTATTACTCACATTATTCTTTTCATTCTCCTGTGCAGCTTCTACGAATCATCACTGACTTAGCCAAGAAGGCTGATGCATTGGAGAAGAATCAGGTTCCTCATTTCTTCTTGAACATGTGGAATGTAACTATTGATTGGCGCTTTTATTACTTTGTTGGATTGAAAAGAATACAAGATTTTGCGATACACATCACTTGCGGTTTTATGCACTTGGGTAGTATGTTGTTATAGGGATTTTTCTCGAGGAAAAACAGTAGTAGGGAATCCTACTACCACAATAGGAGGGATCCTACTACCACATATATTGAAAATAAAAGTTAATTTGTTATAAGTAATTAATGATTCCCCACATGGTTACATTACCCAATTTTCTTACCACTGTGATGATTGATTTGATTAGTTCACCATATAAAATTATAAATTTGATATGGTGTGGACATCTATGCTTTCTTGTATGGACCATTCATTTCATCTTTACAGTTTACAGTACTTATTTCTGTCAATCCGCAAACTGAACTGGTTATCTGGTATGCTAAATCTGGCTACCTTACTTTTCGTGCCATTTATATCCATCATCCAAAATGTGTTGGCCGCTATTTTGTACTTTTTATGCAAACACCTCCTGCATATATATAATCTGATTATGGTCCTGTTATTTTGTCCTGTTATTTTCCAGATTAAATCAGATCAAGAAATAATTTCGTTGAAGGAAGTAGTTAAAGACTCTGGAAGAAAAGTTCAGCAACTGGAATATCGTATAGATGAGCTACAATTCAAATTTGACTCCTCCTTGTCTCTTCAAGGAAGCATGTGCGATAATCTGGACATGCCAGCAATATTCCTGATCGGTGGTTATAATGGTGTGACCTGGTTATCATCACTTGATTCCTTTTCTCCAAAAAAAGACATCCTTGTGTCTCTCACATCGATGGGCTCTGCGCGTTCATATGCATCTGTTGCCGCAATGGAAGGCTGTATATTTGTTTTTGGTGGTGGGGATGGAAGTTCATGGTATAACACAGGTAGGTATACTGATATTTAAATGTGCTTCTGTCTTTCTTTCTCTGGACTTCAAACTGCATTTATGTACTTTCTTTTCTTACAGCGGAATGCTATAATACAAGGAGTAATGAGTGGATGATATGCCCCTGTTTGAACCATGAGAAAGGATCTCTTGCTGGAGTAAGTCTTAATGGCAAAATATATGCGATGGGTGGAGGAGATGGAACACAAACTTTTTCAGAAGTTGAAATGTTTGATCCTTTTCTTGGGAAGTGGATATGTAGTCTGTCTATGCTGCAACCAGTATGTTCTTGGCCTCCCACTTGCTTCTAGTGATTACTTTCTGTCCTTTGATACGTATGCAGCCTATTTCATAGCAACACTGAACTTATTCTCCTAATCCTGTCATGATTGCATTGTGATGAACTCAGTGACCTTAATATGGACAATAAGAGACGTTTGTTTACTTCATATTTTCAACTTGATCGTTTTCTGCATAGCTTTGTACCAGTTGAGTTCTGCAGTGCATCCTCGTATACACACAATATCTAGAATTTTGTTGCTATGTAATGTAGGATAACGGAAAAATGACATTGAATTAAATTAGAATAGTCATGATTGCACTGTAATAAGCTCAGTGACCTTAATACGATCAAATAGGGGACATCGGCTTAATTTAGATTTTCAACGATATCATCTTCTGCATAGCTTCGTACCAATTGAATTCTGCATTGCATCCTCATCTTACATATTATCTAGAATCTTGTTACTGTTTAATGGTATAACTGAAAAGCATAGTTGAATTGATTTTTCTAATATTGGCGGTAATTGGGAGAGTAGCTCAGCTAGTTGACTAATTTTGACACTGATCTCTTAAGTATGCTCCAATACGTTTCAGAGATTTGCTCTAGCAGCAGCAGAATCAAGTGGTGTCATCTATGTATCTGGTGGATTTGATGGTAGCAAGTACTTACAGTAAGTTTCTTGCTATTTTCCTTCATTATGTTACTTCCATGTGTTGCACACTTTCAAGTGCTTTAGGGCATTGACACCAATGCGATTTTTTGCTCATCAGTTTCTATAAAAATATACTGCACCGATATAGTACATTATAAAAGTACATTTCATGATGGTAATGTCAATGTGATGATGTAAATGCTAGAAATCTTTAGTCAAATCTATAAATGTTTCTGACACATTCTTTTTCTTGGCTGCTAATATAACCACTTGAATGATAAAATGACATGTAAACAAGGAGAGGATGGTGTAAATATTTAGTCAAATCTATAAATGTTTCTGACACATTCTTTTTCTTGGATGCTAATATAATCACTTGAATGATAAAATGACATGGTGGAAGCACATGATTTAAGACATCATCAACTAACAACCACATCATGTACAGGTCAGCAGAAAGGTATGATCCAAGGGAAGGTTTCTGGGTTAAGCTTCCAAGCATGAAGGCCAGGAGAGGATGCCATGCTGTAGCTGTCCTGGGAGAAGTCCTGTGAGTAAACTCTTCATGTTATTTTAGATCTCGCTGAACGCAAAGCCGATGGCATCTTGGGCTTTACTCTTGGCAAGAAACTGAGTTAGGAGGTTTATTGTTTCAGATATGCTATTGGAGGGTATGATGGGGACAGCATGGTTTCCAGTGTTGAGATCTTTGATCCTCGCCTCAACGCCTGGAGGATGGGTGATCCCATGAGCAACCCAAGAGGATACGCCTCTGCGGCTACTTTTGATGATAGCTTGTTTGTACTCGGCGGTCTGCGGTCCAACGAACAGATACTGGACACTGTAAGTAAACATTGCATCGACGTTTAACTGTTCCCTTCACAAATATGTGCCCTCTTTCAAGGACGAAATCTTCCTTTCTGTTGCAGGTGGAAGTCTACAATGTGAACTCCGGCTGGTCAGTTCCAGGTTTCAATTCAATAGGGAAGAGATCTTTTGCATCTGCCATTGTCATGTGATCGCGGATTCGGGAGTACAGTGCTCATCTCACCAGTCTCTTAACATTTTGCCGGCATGCAAGGAACAGTAACCCCATGTTTTTCGAAAAGCAGTTTTAGGGCTCGTCGTCTCACCCTTCCCTTTGAGCTCCAGTTATGTACAGCGAAAACCAGAAACTCGACATGCACCACAGTTTAGCAACCCTCATTCAGTTGCGTACTTTTAACCATGCATCTCATGGAACTACGAAACATGTAGAATGTTCTGAATTCTCGTTAAGTCTCGACGCTCCTCTATATCCTGGAACTATCCATCTCATGGAATGCAATATCGTTAGGATGTTCTGAATGCTAATTTGCTGCTCCCTTATCTTATTGAATGTGTTATTTCTTTGGTTAAGAAGTACTTGCACGCGTTCTGAAACCTTGTTTCAGATATAGGTAGAGGCAAGCTTCTGAAAATTCGCTTTAAAATATCTATAGTTACGAGTGAATGTCTTTGTTTACGAGTGAATTTGCTGTGGTACATAGTTTTTGTTTAATGCTACACTGCCTTCTGAGTTTCCAAAACAATATCCAGCTTGATATTGTTCTTGTGTTGCCTCACAGCCTCGCATGAGAAAGTGAATGTTTTTTCTTTCAAAGTGTAGTAAATAATCACTGATTAAAGAAAAAACTAATTAAAGGACCCCTGGCTCCTCATGGATAGCTTGCGCCGCTTCTTGTGGTGACACACTAAGACGTATCATAGTTTTTACTTCATGTGGATGGAGGATGTTTTATGTTTTTTTTTGGGATTTAAATTCAAGATGGGTACCAAAGCATTTTTTACCATTGGTTCTTGTGTCTGTATTTCTCAAACTATATCTTATGTTGATAGATTTTGATGATTTTTTATGTGATATGTACTTCTGATTTTTTACCATTGATCTGGCATTTAAAAGAAAAAAAAGCAATTGATCTGGAGATATATCAGTGAAGAAACATCGATAAAAATTAACAGTTTTAATTATATACTCCCTCCGTGACACTTATTTTGGGACGGAGAAAGTACTACGTAATTGACCATGCGTTGCAATGGGGAAAGAAATGATGACCAGTTGAGATTGATTTCTTTTGATGAATTTATTGTTTTACTGTATAATTACTGTTCGTGATTGATTCCTTTCCATGAATTAAATTTGTTGTGTTACGAAATAATTACCGGCCGTTATTGATTCGTTCACATAAGATATATAGCATAATCACAATATCAAAAAGGAAATGCTATTCCAATAAAAAATGGAACCCTATTCCAATAAAAAAAGAAATGCTATTGTGCTGACATCCCCTATGAGGTTGTGAAGGCATGACAAAACGGAAATTTTTCATGGCAATTTCGCGAGAATAAGTAAATTTAGTTAGCAAACATGACAAATCCTAACAAAAGAATAAACTGAATGTCAAGCTTGTTAACTAAACTTGCCATTCACGGGTAACAAAAATTGGCATGCAAATCATTCGCCTGCTGTGCCTCTCAGCGATTCGATGGTTAGTTATTACCTCTGAAAAATAAACACAAATCAACAGTTCTTTTAAAATAGAGCACTATCTCCGAGCGCTGGAAGTAAATTCAAGTTTGAAATTTCAAATTTCAAATACCTAAAGAAGATGGAGTCACCGTAACGTTCTTGATCAAGTCCAACGCAATCTTCTCCTGCAGTCGAATCGCTCGCTCATGATCCGTTTCCAGTTTCCATAAAACAACCCAATCTTTTTTCTTTTTCTCAAAAAAAAAACAAGCCAATCTTCCACCGGAAGGAAGCCCCCACGAACGTTAAAAGTGGCCTGCCCGTTCGTTCCTCTCCCCAGATCCGAACCGCCGCCACCCAGAAATTCAAGCATCCCTCTCCCTCGCCTCCCTCCATCGGCCAACCCCATCCAGATTCCGGACCGCCATGTCGTCGTGGTTTCAGTCCTCCTACGACGACGAGGATGACGTCAAGCCGGCGGTGACGCAGCATTGGCGCCGTGACTATGGCTACGGCTACGGCTACGGCGGGGGAGTCGCCGGGGAGGACGTCAAGCCGCGTCCGGGTCCTCCGGGAGCAGGAGCAGGAGCAGGCCGCCGTGTACAGGAGCAGGATGATCGGGCCGTGCTCTCTTGGCCGGCGGCCGAGGAGTTCAAGTCGACGCTGCGCACGCAGGAGTCCCTCGCCGGCCTTCGTACCAGGTACGGCATCCCGGAGGGGTTCGGCCTGCACCTCGCCGGCGCCGCCCGGGCAGTGTGCGCGCCGCCCCCTCCCGCCGCGCGCGGAGCCCGAGGCGGCGCCGCGGCGGTGCCGATCTGCGTGCACACGCAGGCGTTCGCCGCGGGCATGCGCCTGCCGCTGCACCCCTTCTTCAGCGACGCGCTGGCGCATTTCGGCATCGCGCCGTCGCAGCTCGCGCCCAACGGGTGGCGCGTCCTGACCGGCTTCGCGGTGCTCTGCCACTTCCGCGGCGCCGGCGCGCCCTCCCTGCCGGTGTTCCGCCACTTCTTCGCCCTCTCGCCGCTCCCCAACGGGAAGGGCTGGTTCTCCTTCCGCTCCAGGGAGAGCGTCCCGGCGCTCTTCACCGGGCTCCCCACGTCCGTCAAGGGGTGGAAGGAGGAGTTCCTGCTCGTGTCGCCTCCGCCGGGCGCGCCGTGGCGCTGCCCCGTGCGGTGGGGCGCCCCGACGAAGGAGGCGACGCGCGACCCCATGCTCACCGACGGCGATGCGGCCGTGGCGCGCCGGCTGTCGCAGGGGCAGGGCGTCGTCGACCTTAAGACCTACCTCTCCGAGAGCAACCTCGTCGCCGCCAAGATAAGCCGCGCCCCAGCGTGTATCCGTACGTATGCATTACTAGTTTCTTACTACTCTACATGGATAGATGGATGAAGTAGAGAATGTTTTGGCGGGGGTGCACCGAGCTGGGACTCAGCCACTACTTTCCCAATGCTTTAACTTTGGATTGTTTCTGTGCGCAGGGACGGGAGCTTCCCAAGGTGCGGCGCCGCCCACGGCCACAGGGAAGAAGAGAAAGGTGGCTGCTGCTGCTGGTGGTGGTGGTGGCAGTGGCGGTGGCGGTGGCGGCGACGAGCTTCGTTCAGAGCTGCGCGCAAAGGAGATGGCTCTGTCCAAGGCCAAGGGCGAGATCAGCCAGCTGAGGAAGGAGCTGGGCGATGCCAAGAAGAGGGAGCTTGCCGAGGCGCAGCAGGCACTGGCCTACGCGGCGCAGGTGCTCAAGCCGGAAGGCGGCGGCAAGGGCGCTGGGGCCGGCAAGCGGCGGCGTGGTGCCCAGACCCAGTGATCACCTACGTGACTCGTGACCCAGTGATCGCGTCGAGGTTTTTAGCAAACGTAGTTTTATGTTTGAGTTGGCTAGTGAGTCGCGTTGCAGCAAAGGGGTGGCGGTGGCCTAATACTCTTCCGGATAGACGGCAAGCTTAGTACTCTACCCCAGTTTACTTTTCGTACGTTTCCGTCGTCGTCCTTCCTGTTCAACCTGGTGCTACCTGTTTTGTTTCTCCTCAGGAAGATGAAACTGAGTTAGGTTCATGTCTCCTGTTTTCTTTTGATTTGACGGTAGGTTCATGCGTCTGCTAATTTTCCACCAAGAGCGTGTTGCTTTTAAGCCGGGTGATACAACCCTCACAGCGTTGATGTTCACATACAACTTGAACAAACGAATCGCTTTCGATTCAAGCTTAACGTCGCCCGCGCTTTCGACTCCGTCTCGTGGGCATTTCTTCTTGACGTTCCGTGTCACCTGGGCTTCGGTTGCCTTCGGCCGCCGCTGGTGTGAGTGGATGTGCATCCTCCTTTGGCCGAGAATTAGATCTAATACACCGGTGACCGAGAGTTAGATCTAATCGGTGCACGAGAGTTATTTCAATGAATTAATTATACCCACTTGTTGACATAATTACATCCCCATAGTGTGCGGCAAACTATACAACCTCAAGCAGCCTCGCGTCATGCTCAAGCTTGACATTGCCCGCGCTTTCGACTCTGTCTTGTGGGTATTTTTTCCCGATATTCTGTGCCACCCGAGCTTCGACCGCCGCTGGTGTGAGTGGATGTGCATCCTCCATCGGTCAAGAATTAGATCTAATACACCGATGACCGATAATTAGATCTAATCGATGCATGAGAGTTATTTCAACGAGTTAATTACACCCACTTGTTGATATAATTACATCCACAGTGTGCGGTAACTATACAACCCCAAGCAGCCCCGCATCATGCTCAAGCTTGACATTGCCCGTGCTTTCGACTCCGTCTCGTGGGCATTTCTTCTCAACGTTCTGCGCCACCCGGCCTTTGGCCGCCGCTGGTGTGAGTGGATGTGCATCCTCCGTCGGTCGAGAATTAGATCTAATACACCGTTGACAGAGAATTAGTTCTAATCGGTGCATGAGAGTTATTTCAATGAGTTAATTACACCCACTTGTTGACATAATTATATCCACACGTGCGGCAACTATACAACCCCAAGCAGCCTCGCGTCATGCTCAAGCATGACATTGCCCGCGCTTTCGACTTCCTCTCGTGGGCATTTCTTCTCGACGTTCTGCGTCACCCGGGCTTCGGCCGCCGCTGGTGTGAGTGGATGTGCATCCTCCGTCGGCCGAGAATTAGATCTAATACACTGGTGACCGAGAATTAGATCTAATTGGTGCACGAGAGTTATTTCAACGAGTTAATTACACCAACTTGTTGACATAATTACATCCACAGTGTGTGGCAACTATACAACCCCAAGCAGCCTCGCGTCATGCTCAAGCTTGACATTGCCCACGCTTTCGACTTCGTCTCGTGGGCATTTCTTCTCGACGTTCTGCGCCAGTGTGAGTGGATGTGCATCCACCGTCGACCGAGAATTAGATCTAATACACCGGTGGCCGAGAATTGAGTATTTAATAGAAAACTACCACATTTCGTCGATCCGTGCCCACAAACTACCACTTGACGAATTTGTGCCGAAAACTACCACTTTTTTGCTAATCTGCGACTAAAATTACCAAGTGAGAAAACTACCCGCTTCGCCTCTTTTAAACCCGATTCTGACTGGGCGGCCCCACATTTCAGGCGCCAGCGTTAACGGCCATGCGTTAACGCCCGTTGACGGCACGTGTTTGCCCGGGACAGGGCCGTCGGTCGGCTGCTGGTCAACATATGACCATTTCCCCTTTCCTCTCGTAGTTCACACTCTCTCTCTCTCTCCCGTGCGCGGAGCTCTCCCCTCTCTCTGACCTAGGTGGCGGCCGCCATGGCGTCAGTGAGTCCGTCTGGCGAAGGCGGCGATATGGGTGGTGGCGGCGTTGCTATTGAGACCGCGGAGCTCTCCCCTGTCTCTAACCTAGGTGGCTGCCGCCATGGCGACGGTGGATCCAGCCTTAGCGATGGTGATGGCGGCGGCGATACGAGTTTGGACGGGGTGGGCTCATTCTCTAAAGTCGATAATTGGTTGGGGAGCATCAACTACGCGACGCAGCCTGCTTCACAGGCGGCTTTGCAGCAGCCGGAGGCACTGCTCATCTAGTTATCGCCGGGGCCTCCGTGTTCCATGGGTTGCAGTTATGATAATATCCTCTGCTTTATCTATTTACTTTTTTTCTTTCACCCAAAAAATTCTTAGTAAGCATATTGTACTGTGAAGTTGTGTTAATTTCAATTGAATTTGATGTGTTATTTACTTCAGAATTCAATAGTAAATTTTGTACTCCTATAGTATTCTGAACAATGCATGTGGCAAAAAATCAGATTCTTTTCTAATGTGTGAATAGTGACAAATAAGCTGTACTTATTTATGTAGCTTGGCTGACGAGAGGTGGCACATATGGTTTCATTTCAATGGAAGAAACCATGTGAAAAGGGGTATATATGAGAGAGACATTTCTTTTCTCACTCTAGTATCACTCATTGCTAGTGAGGGGTATTGGGAGAGTGATTACATGTACTATGTAAAGGAAGAGGAAATTGGAATTGAAGGAGTAAAGTATTTAGGTGATGAAGATAGTTTTCGGGAAATGTTGGAGCTTTATCATCATCAGAAGGTTCTAAACATTAAAGTTGTGAAAGGTGTTCAACCTGTCAGTACTACATAGTCTGATGAGAATTACATGAACACTCAGCAGAGCTGCAATGTGAAAAAGGTTGTGGATGAATTTGAGCTTCAGAATATAATAAATGATAGAAAGGCTTAGCTTGACAGGAGCAGGATTCAAAGAGAGGCAAATTTTAACCATTTTGAAGGGGATACTGATGTCTCTAAATTTTGTTCAGATGATTCAGTTCATCCAGATAGGAGTGCTAAAGCCGTAGGAATGGAAGTAGAGTGTGCATCTGAAGATGAACTAGCATTGGAATTAATTTCAAACACACCTCTCGTGAAACATGTGAAGAATCCAAGTCCAACAACTAGATCTCACCAGGACACAAAGAATAAAAAAATTCCAGATTGGTTTCCTGAACCAGATGAGTTTTTTTTCCTGGTGATTTAGGCATCAGTGATGAAGAAGAAGATGAATATGAAGTTGAACTACCATACCTCCTGAAGAAGGGAAAGATTAAGAAGAAAAGGATAAAAGATAGGGTATGGTTTGATCCCTCAATTCCTAATTCACATTTACTGTTGTGCAAGAGTTGTTGTTTTGATACGGTTTAGCAGTTCAGAGATGCTTTAAGGGATTTTCATATAAGGACTTTGAGGTTTTTTCACTACCACAAGAACTCCCCGACAAGAATTATTGTTTGGTGTTCAAAGTGGGAGCATGGATGTGAATTTTACATGTGTGCCTCCAGGATAGCTCATGAAAAAACTTTCCACAATAAGAAGTGTAACATGGAGCACACTTGTCCAACATTAGCTGAGAACACAAAGGTTACCACTAAGTGGCTGTCCAAAGCAGTTGAGCCTTCTCTTAGAGCAGATCCTAGAGCACATGTGGATTCACTAATTAAAAAAAAGCAAAGTCAAGTTTTCTGTTGATGTATCAAGGATTGTGGCCTATAGGGCAAGGAGGAAGGCCATTCAGGTAGTGCAAGGTGACCAAAAGGAGCAGTACTTGAGACCGAGGGACTGTCTTCAAGCAGTTCTTGATACAAACCCTAGTAGGAGGTGTATTGTTACAACATTTGAGGACCCAGAAAGCCCAGCATCAACTCCTAGATTTAAGTACATGTTCTACTGCTTGCATGCATCAAAGCAAGGATTTCTTAATGGTTGCAGACCCTTTATAGGTAAATTTGCAACTGTTGATTCCAAAAAATAATTTGTTTACAATCAATATATTAGCTAATCTGTGCATTGATGCAGGGCTTGATGGTTGCTTCATCAAGCTAACCACTGGACAACAAATTCTTGCAGCCACAGAAGAGATGGCAACAACAACATCTACCCCATAGCCTTTGGGGCGGTTGACAAGGAAGATACTGACAGCTGGACATGGTTTCTAACCCAGCTTAGATGCTGCATTGGAAGTGGAAGCAAATTTGGAACCTACACCATTATTTCTGACAGGCAAAAGGTATGCACCCCATCTGCACTTTTAATTAAAGTATGGACCTGGGATATTTTAGTTGATGTAGATGGTTATTAATTGTAGTTGATGATCATGGTTATTAATTTTATCAATAGGGGCTTCTTAAGGCTATAAATGAAGTGTTTCCTAATTCCCCTCAGAGATACTATCTTAGGCACATATAGGCCAATTTTCAGTCAGCTGGTTTTAGAGAGAAAGAACTAAAGAAGCTTGTAGACAAGGCTAGCTACTCATTCATGGCAGAGTGAAAGAAGAGTGTGAAGAGGCCTGGACTTGGCTTAAAAAAAATCCCTGTACACGCCTTGTGTAGGTTTTCAATGGATTATAATTGCAAAATGATCTTGCTGCAAACAACGTCAGTGATGTTTTCAACAAAATGATCCTTGATGTTAGGGCCAAACCAATTAGGACAATGTTTGAAGGAATTAGGACAAAGCAAATGATTAAAAGGCAAAAGACAAGAAAAAAAAAATAGAGACCATCAGATGGATGATCACACCCAACTATTCTAAAATACTGGAGGAGAATAAGAAGTATGCCAAATTTTGCTAGGCTGATAGGGTTGTTCCTATTACCTGGAAAGTGTCAAGTGGTGAGAAACAATACTTACTTGCCAAGTGGTGAGAAACAATACTCTGTGAATCTAGAAACTAAATCATGTGACTACAGGAGGTGAGACATGATAGGTGTGACTTGCAGTCATGCAATAGCATCAATGCGCAAGCTTCATATGCACCTAGATGACTTTGTGCATGCTTTTTTCAAAAAGCCACTATACATTGAAGCATATAAAGACATTCTTTATCCTGTCCCTGATCTCGAATTATGGACTGACACCCACACCCAAGATATTGAGCCACCTGTGTTCAAAGAAAAACCAGGCAAGAAGCAGACAACTAAGAGGAAGGGTTAATATGAGGTGCCAGCACCAAAGGACACCAGCAGAATGGGAACAATAACATGTAGTAATTGCAATCTGCAAGGCCACAGATACACGAACTGTCACACAACTCTAAAACCAAGTCTTCAGATGAGAAAGAACTTACACCAGGGGATTACAAAATTTTAAATGTATGTATGATCATTTTTGGTATGGTGAAATTAGTAACTGTTTAAATTTGAACATGTAGGAGAACAGAGAAATTTACACGGGTTCTTCATCTGCTCATCCTCCACCTCCACCTCCACCTCCGACTGCAACTACACCAATAGGTACACCAACACAACACCACCAACACAGAAACTCAACCAGCCCATCCTCATCTGCTCCTCCAATTCCACTTAAAGTAAGGAGGCCAAGAAAAATAGCAGCACCAACCTCATCTGCACCAGCAAGAGCAGTACTAGCCTTCTCTGCTCCAACAACAACATCAACAGGTTTAGGAGGAACATCAACAAGAGGTTCAACACCAATCCTTCCAAGATACACAACAAGAACAGGAGCTCTCAATGCAGTAAGGGGATTCAATTCACCTAGAACAACCAATGGAGCAACTGACATAGTAACAGGTAAGAGAAAGAGGAAAGCTAACAACAAGTGGGATTCCTATTTCACTGCTAGTGGAAATCATTGAAAGTGTTTCATGTTTGAATTTGTGGTATTGAACTTGAATGTTTCATGTTTGGATTTGTTGGACTGAACTTGAATTTGTGGTACTGAACTTTACTCTGAAGCTGTTGCATGTTTTAATTTGTTGTCTCCGAACTTTACTCTGAAACTATTGCATGTTTTAACTAGTTATCTCTGAACTTTACTCTGAAACTTTTGCATGTTTTATTTTGTTATCTCTGAACTTGAAATTGTGGTACTGAACTAGATTATAGTTTTCCATCCACCACTCCAACCACCAGCATTTACTTCAGCACACCCATTCACCACTGCCTAGTCACGTCAAGTCTTTTAATCCACTACCTTTTTAACGACATTGATTTGCCACTCCAACCAAACCGCTCCACTTCTCCACTCTCTCTGCCTCTCCGCTCTCCAACTTCCAAATAGAAGAAAACCACCACTCCATCATCGGCGATGACCTTTGGCGCTAGTTGACACCTCGTCTTCGAGGAGATTTGTGCCAGCGACGAGAAGAAGCTCGCGTAAGCCAGTGAGGTGACCACCTGGTACGCCAACATCCCAATCCTACAAAACCACGCGCGCGTCGTGAGAGCATACGCCACTGAAGAGGAAAGGGAGCGCATGCCTAACCTCCATCGCCCTCTGATCGAAAATCTGATCTAGGCGATGGGGGAGGCCAGGGATTCACCGGATTCATTCCAGCATGATCACTGGTACATGTACCAGGACCTCAATCAACTTCATCAAGTCGATTTCACGGTCAAAAGGGTGGTGCCGATCGTCCCCTTGGCTTGGATGGAGACGGAGCAATAGGCTAGGCAGGCGCAACAGCAGGTGGAGCAAGCGCAAGAGCACCACCACCACCACCAGTAGATGGCGATGGAGGATCCTGGTACATCAAGGAGGAAGAAGGGAGATTTGAAGATGCCGACATGACATGTTCGCCATTCAGAGCGCCTTCGCAAACTTCGCATGGTGTGAGCGTGCTGCATCTGCAAGTTGCTGCTAGTACCGGTCGCTTAGCTTCAGTTAATATTTACCTATGTCAGTTTGCTTCTAGTACCTGTCTGTCATATGTACCCAAGTTATTCCTATGTTTCTTGTTTATGAACTGCTACTACTTGTCTGTCCAATGTGACCAAGTTAGTTTGATGATCCTAGTTTATGAACTGCTACTACCTAAGTATGAATGTTTGGTACTTTCGCAAGTTTCTCCTCTAGTTGTGGGCAGAAAGTTCAGAAATGCACCTTTGAATCCCTGTGAATTAACCAATGTTCGGAAATGCAATAACTAGATTTATTTATAAGGTTGAAAAAGTCAATAACCAGATTCTGCACACTGCCCAAATTCTACCATTAATACAATGTAGGATTGAAAGCATGTCTACACGGGGGTGATTAGACTACTTGACCAAATAAAAACTTAACCTGTTCCCAATTTTATCGGTTGGCAAGTTTTAGCAATATTACCAAGTCTAGCACACCCTACACATGCAAGTCTACGAGTATAGCAGCGGAAAGTAAAGACATGCAAGTGTAAGTAGAGGGTAGGGATAGGAAGATCAAACGCAATGAAGACACATAGATTTTTGGCATGGTTCTGATAGGTGGTGCTATTGTACGTCCACGTTGATGGAGACTTCAACCCACGGAGGGTAACGGCTGCGCGAGTCCACGGAGGGCTCCACCCACGAAGGGTCCACAGAGAAGCAACCTTGTCTATTCCACCATGGCTTACATCCATGAAGGAATAACCTCACTCGGGATAGATCTTCACGAAGTAGGCGATGCCCTTGCCCTTACAAACTTTTTGGTTCAACTCCACACAATTTGGAGGCTCCCAAGCGACACCTAACCAATCTAGGAGACACCACTCTCCAAAAGGTAATATATGTGGTATGGATGATGAACTCCTTGCTCTAGTGCTTCAAAAGATAGTCTCCTCAACACTCAATCACTCTCTCACAGAATTTGGCTTGGTAGAAGAGATTGATTGGGTGGAAAGCAACTTGGGGAGGCTAGATTCTCTCTCAGAAAATGAATGGTGGAAGTGTTTGCTTGTTCTGAGTGCTCTCTCTACGAGTAAGAGGGAGGTGGAGGGGTATATATAGCCATCTCCAAAAATCCAACCGTTACAACATTATTGCCCAATTCGGTGGAACCGAAGTAAAAACTCGGTTGCACCGACTAGTGCAAAATGTCCTAACTTTTGGTTTCTCGTGAGTCCGATTCGGTTGGCCTAGGCAGTTCCAGTGACTCGGTGGCACCGAAATGCAAAACTCAAAAATTCTGACTTTTGACAATTAGATACCAGAGAGGTGGTCATTGCTTTTCAGCTGTACCGAAGCAGAACTCGGTTGTATCGAATCACTAGGGTTTGGCTTGGGTTTTGTCTAAGGAAAACTCGGTGGGGCTGAAATAGAAAATATTGGTGTTGATCATTTGGGTTTTGGACAAAATGTTTTGTGGGAGAATTATTGAGGCTTTTGGTGGAAAATCTCTAAGCACTTTGAGCAACCAGATCATCATAGATACCTCATTCCTTTTTAATAGTATTGGCTTTCCTATGGACTCAAATGTGATTTCTCACATAAAGTAAAATGTAGAGTCTTGAAGCTCTTGCCAATTGATGTTCCTTGCATCTAGGGAATCCTCCTCACAATCGTAGCCAATCCATTCATTGAACTTTTCCTAAAATATACTTGATAGGCTCATTAGTTCAATGAACTATATGTTGTTTTTAATTACCAAAACCACCTAGGGCTTCATGCCTCCTCCCTTCACCGGCTTCATGCCGTCTTGTAACTTGTCCCTAACCTTCGTGTTTATGATTGAGTAGTTGTACTAGTTCTTGAGGATATGGTTGAACCCTATATAGTATTTGTTGCGATCCAATATTACCTGTTCATGATTCGAGTTAGTAGGCTTCGCGAATGTTGAGAAGAGAGCTCACTCACATTTGTGCCTTGTGCCGTGAAGTATGTTATAGTCCTTGTGATGGTTGGGGTATTGGGGTAATTTGAGGTGACAGTAAAAGCCTTGGTTCCTCGCCTTCGCAAAGGATTGAGGAATTACGGAGAACCCTTAGAGAGGCCACGTACATAGGGCAACCCTTAATTGTCATGAGTTGTAGCACTATGGGGGAGACTATGATGGTGGCGTGCGTGGCACGAAGTCTATGTTAGAGTAGAACATGTATTGTACCTGGCTCCATCCACTTATGCATTTGACCAGTTACTAGAGGATACAATAGTTCATATGTGGTAGTGATTTCGGACCTCTCAAGAACGTTTACTACTCAAGCGCCTTCCTTACTAACTTAGTGTCTTTTAATTCTTGTTTTTACTCTTCTTGTTAGTAGTTTTGTTAAATACCTTTTTATCTAATTTTCCTAGGAACGATAGAATAGACTATTTCCGAACTCCGGTTTGGGTTTGTACGTGCCTGCGTGAAAGTGACAACGTAGTTGCGGGGTTTGTGGTGCCTTCCTATAAGCTCCATGTGGGTTCGACACTCTACTTATCACAACGAAAGTGCTACAACAGCCCCGTGCACTTGCAGTTCAGCACGCGCCATGTTCCCTTGCCGTCTCCTTGTAGGTCTTCTAGTCCTCACACAAAGCTTCTAGGGTGTCTTTTGGTCCAGAAAAAACCGTCAAAAAGTTTTGTCACGTTTGGTATTGATTTTCTGACAAATCAAAAAACAGGCAAAAAACAACAATTGACACTGGGCACTGAGTTAATAGGTTAGTCCCAAAAAGATATAAAATTACATATAAATTATCTAACATTTATAAAATAATAGATGAAACAATCACAAATTATAGATATGTTGGAGACGTATCAGCCCCCAAGGAGGAGAAAGATGCGAAGACACCTCCATCGCCCGATCCAGCGGATCTGAGATTTCCCTCCGGAGCCAAAGCCGTGGGGAGAACTCCAGGAAATAACCAGAGAGATGGAGATTCCAAGGCAAGGAGAGGACGAATGGACATATGTGTGGGGAGCCTTGGAATTTAAACCCAGCAAATATTATGCTTTTTATTTCTGAGATGTGCAAGCGCACAAAGCTTACCAATGACTGTGGAAGGCGAAAGGCACCCTCCGGGTCAAGGTGTTTGGATGGCTCCTGCTGTCTGATCGCCTTAACACACGAAACATGCTAAAACGGAGACATTATAACATAGGTGACAATCTAGACTGCTTGCTTTGTGGTCGTCACATGGAAGAAACGGTGGAACACATGATCTTCAAGTGCACTTTCAGCCAGCAATGCTGGGATAAGCTAGGGATCAAATGGAATGATGCGGACCACATATTTGAATTGCTCGCATACGCAAAAGCACACTGGACCAAACCGATCTTCATGGATGCTTTTCTACTGGCTGCCTGGAACATATGGAAGGAAAGAAATAATAAATACTTTAGAGGGATTGCACCAACACTACAAGCCTGGCAGAGACGGCTAGGGATTGATCTTGAGAACCTAAAATACAGAACCCCTGAAGGCCTACATCCTCACATCTGTGATCTGATCAACTCAGTAGTGTTAGCCTAGGCTCTTGTAACCCCCCACCTTCCCCCACCTCTTTCTTTTCTTTCCCTTTTCTCAAAATGGCTGGGGACACATGTATATTTATGTAACTGCTACCATTTGACTTAGTTTAATACATATGCAGTAGGAGACTCTCCTACTGTTTTCAGCTTAAAAAAAAGCCGTGGGGAGAAAGAGGACCACACCTCCATGACAACACTTCCAAGAAAGATCACGACACCCACGGGCACTGCCACCGTTGGCTCCGAAGAAGACTGGAGCAAGGATTTCTCTTGAAGATGACCGCCTACAGCTACCAATCATTGCCCATCAACCACCACCAGCCGAGGCCGACCTCACTCCGGCCATGGGATCCCATGACCCACCGCGACCAGACACGCACCACCCCAGATCGTAGCCGCCTTCCACCACCTTGACCACCACCACCACCACAACCACCAATGCCACATCGCGAAGTGAGATACGTCTCCAACGCATCAATAATTTTTGATTGTTCCATGCTATTATATTATCTTGGATACTTTATATGCAATAATATGTTTATTTATATCATTTTTGGGAACTAACATATTAACCTAGTGCCTAGTGCCAGTTCCTGTTTTTTTGCGTGTTTTTGACTTTTGCAGAAAATCAATAGGGGCATGCAGTAGAACTTTGCATCGAGAGAGCTATTAAGGCTTTACAATAAGTATGTGAGTTCTTTATGACTAATGTAAATCCATGTATATATGCACTCTCACCTTTCCGTAATTTGCTAGCCTCTTCGGTACCGTGCATTGCCCATTCTCACCTCGAGAGTCGGTGCAACCATTGCATGTGCTTCCAAACCTCGTGATACGATACACTCTATCGCACATAAGCCACCCTATATCTTCCTCAAAACAGCCACCATACCTACCTATTATGGCATTTCCATAGCCATTCCAAGATATATTGCCATGCAACTTCCACCGTTCTGTTACATGACTCATGCGTTCATCATCATATTGCTTTGCATGATCATGTAGCTGACATAGTATTTGTGGCAAAGCCACCATTCATCATCAACTACATGTTACGCTAGATCGTTGCACATCCTGGTACACTGCCGGAGGCATTCATATAGAGTCATATTTTGTATAGTTTTTCATATTGAGTTGTAAGTAAATAAAAGTGTGATGATCGTCATTATTTGAGCATTGTCCTAGTGATGAAAGGATGATGGAGACTATGACTCCCCCACATGTTGGGATGAGACTCCGGACGAAAAATGAAATAAAGTAAAAAAATAAAAGAAAATAAATAAATAAATGGGGGAGGCGAAAAAGAAAAACAAAGAGAAAAGCCCATCATAAAAAAAAGAAAAAAAAGAAAACAAGAAAGAAAGATAGAAAGAAAAAGAAAATTAGAGAAAAGAGAGAAGGGGCAGTGTTACTATCTTTTTTCCACACTTGTGCTTAGATGGAGCACCATGTTCTTCATACAAAGAGTCTCTTGAGTTGTCATTTTCTGATGCTAGTGGAAAATTTTCGTTATAGAACTTGGTTTGTATATTCTGATGACGGGCTTCCTCAAATGCCCAAGGTCTTCATGATCAAGCAAGTTGGATGCATACCCACCTAGCTTCATTTGAGTTTTCATACACTTATAGCGCTAGTGCATCTGTTGCATGGCAATCCCTACTCCTCACATTGATATCGATTGATGGGCATCTCCATAGACCGTTGACCCGCCTAGTTGATGTGAGACTTTTCGCCCACTTTCACTCCTTTTGATCTTTACCACCATACTCTATTCCATCCATGGTTCACGCTCATGTATTGAGTGGAGTTGAAAATGCTGAAGCGCGTTAGAAGTATGATCCAATTGTCTAACTTGACACCGAGGTGCTCATGATTTATACTTATGCGGTGAAGGCTGAGTCATGCGATGCTAATATGATAAAATGAGTAGGGAATAACATTCTTTAAGGATCCTATATTTTGAATATGGATGATTATGCTTCTTATGTTTATGGATATTATTATGTTGATATCAATTAGTTCATCGTTTCTCAAAGATCGTACCTAAAAGAGATTACATGTTTGGTAGCATGTAGTATCAAAAATTCTATTTTTATCATTTACCTACTCGAGGATGAGCTTGAATTAAGCTTGGAGATGCTGACACGTCTCCAACGTATCAATAATTTTTTATTGTTCCATGCTATTATATTATCAATCTTGGATACTTTATATGCAATAAAATATTATTTTATATCATTTTTGGGAACTAACCTATTAACCTAGTGCCGAGTACCAGTTCCTGTTTTGCGTGTTTTTGACTTTTGCAGAAAATCAATACCAAACAGAGTCCAAACACGATGAAACTTTTTGGTGATTTTTTCTGGAAGATTTGGGGCCCACGAAGCTTCGGAGGAGGCCAGATGCTGCACGAGGGAGCGATAAGCTCATAGGGAGCGCCCTGGGGGTAGGGCGCGCCCCTAGGGCTTCTTGCCCCCTCGTGAGCCGCCTGAGGTAAATCCACTTCCATAAATCCTGAAATATTCCAAAAACCCTAGAGAGCAACAAGAAACATTTTCCGCCGCCGCAAGTCTCTGATCCGCCATGATCCCATCCGGAGACCTTTTCCGGTGCCCTGCCAGAGGGGGAATCGATCACGGAGGCCGTCTACATCGACCTTGCTGCCTCTATGATGATGTGTGAGTAGTCCACCATAGACCTACATGTCCATAGATAGTACCTAGATGGCTTCTTATCTCTTTATGATCTTCGATACAATGTTTGTCGCGATTCCCACAATGATATATTTGATGTAATCGTCTTTTGCGATGTGTTTGTTGGGATCCGATGAATTGTGGGTTTATGATCAAATTATTAATTGACAATAATTGAGCCTCCTCTGAATTCCATTATGCATGATTATTATAGGTTCGTATTTATCTTCGATCTATCCGTTTGATTTCGCCAACTAGATTGATTTATCTTCACTGTGAGTGGTGCGTTGTAGTGGGTTCAATCTTGCGGTGCTCTATATCCCAGTGACAGAAGGGGACAAGATACTGATACATCTCCAACGTATCTATAGTTTTTGATAGTTCCATGATATTATATTATCATTCTAGGATACTTTTTAAGTAATAATTTACCAATTTATATTATTTTTGAGCACTAACCTATTGACCCAGTGCCTAGTGCAAGTTGCTGTTTTCTGCGTGTTTTTTTTACTTTTCAGATTTAAAGTACCAAACGAAGTCCAATTGCCCCGAAACTTTTTTATGATTTTTTCTGGACCAAAGGAAGACCTGGAAGCTTCGGGAAAAGACCGGAGGCCGCACTAGGGAGGCACAAGCAAACAGGGCGTGCCCAGGGGGGTGGCCGCGCCCTGATGGCTTGTCCCTCCCTGGCAGGTCTCCTGACCCCGTTCTTTGGCCTATAAATTCACATATATTCCAAAAACCCTAAAGGGCATCCCGAAACACTTTTTCCACTGCCGCAAGTCTCTGTTCCGCCGCGATCTCATCTGGAGCTTCGTTCCGGCACCTTGCCGGAGGGGGGACCGATCACGAATGGCCTCTTCATCAACCTTGCTACCCTCATGATGATGTGTGAGTAGTTCACCATAGACCTATTGGTCCGTAGTTAGTACCTAGATGGCTATGTCTCTCTCTTTTGATCTTCAATACAATGATCATCGCATCTTTGCTTTGATCTATCCAATGTAATTCTTTCGTACGGTGCGTTTGTTGGGATCCGATGAATTGTGGGTTTATGTTTTAGATTATTCATGAAAATTATTTGAGTCACCTCTGATATATATTATGATTCTTAATTGCATGATCATTATAGCTTCGTAAATCTCTCCGATCTATTGAAATAGTTTGGCCAACTAGATTGATATTTCTTCAGTGAGAGGGGTGCGTTGTAGTGGGTTCAATCTGTCGGTGCTCTATATCCCATTGATAGAAGGGGACGAGACACGTCTTTGTATTGTTTCCACTAAGGATAAAACGATGGGGTTAGTTTATATTAATTGAATTCTCTTTTTCTACATCATGTCAATGTTCTCCAAGCATTATTCTATTTTACTTAATACTCTAGATGCATGCTGGATAGCGGTCGATGGGTGGAGTAATAGTAATAGGTGCAGGCAGGAGTCGGCCTATTTGCTTATTGACGTGATGCCTATATACACATGATCATTGCCGTGAATATCACATAACTATGCGCTTTTCTATCAATTGCCCAACAGTAATTTGTTTACCAACCGTATGTTGCCTACATGAGAGATGCCGCTAGGGAAAACTATGGCCTCCAGGTCTATTCACTTATATATTTACAAACCCTATCTTTACCTTTATGCCATTATTTACTTTTTATTTTATTTTGCAATTTACAATTATCTACTATTATCTACAAACCCCACTTGCTTGCAAATAATGAGATCAAGGGGATTGGCAACCCTCTTGCCGCGTTGGGTGCAAGTTGGCTCTTTTGTGTGCAGCCGCTGAAGACGGTTGTGGATTGATATTCCTATTGGTTCGATAAACCTTGGTTTCTTAACTGAGGGAAATATTTACCCGTATTGTGCTGCAATTACCCGTTCCTCTTCACGGAAAACTCAACGCAGATCACAAGTAACAGGAAGGATTTCTGGCGCCGTTGCCTGGAAATATCATCACCAACTATAAAGTAACTTCACACAAATTGTCATTCACTTGTTCTTCTTTTTATTTGCTGTTATATTTAGTTTGCTTCATAAAAATCAAAAATACAAAAATATTTATCTTTGCTTGTTACCAGTTTACTTCTTTGCTTGCTAGTTTACTTGTTTGCTTGTTCGTTTGCTTAAAGTTGCTACCATGGCTGATTTTATTATTGAGAAGGATGATGGAAGTGAAATCCCCAAAGAGGAAACTCCCCCACAACGAGATGAAAACGTTTTTTGTTGCGGGGTAGGGTAACATCATAGGGAAAAGCATTATCCAAGAATTCTTTAATTGTACGGGTACTTTAGCTTGCAAGGATTAGCCAATCCTTATAAGAACTAAAAGTTATGCCCATGCTATTTCCGCTCTTGTACTTAAGCTTGAAAGAAGATTTATGCGTACTCATCCCACTTTGCAAAGACTTTTCTATGAGTTACTGGTCATAAAAGACCCCAGAGCCAAAAAGATGGCCACTCTCATCCTCATGCATGAATTTGATTTTATAGTACAAGAGGCTAGGGATATTTTTGAACACTATAATATGAGTTGTGAACATCCTGTGATAGATGAAATTTTATATAATGAGGACTATATGATGAGTTATGTGTTTCGTGATAACCATACTTTTGATAAAAAATACTAGTAAAGAAGTTCCTCCCATTCATATTACCCAACAAGTCTTCAATGCTATTAATAAGCAATATTCTTGGATAGTAAGAGAATATATGGAAGGATTTAAGGAGAGTAGTATTAAGAATGACAAGATATTACTTGAAGATGTGTTTCCAATTGTTTTTGAAAAGCCTCCTCCGCAAGATGAGAATGATGTCACTTGAAACTATGCATATTATGCCTAGCTAGGTGCATAAAACAATGACGCTTGTTGGGAGGCAACCCAATAGTTATCTTTATTTTTACTTTTTAATTTCTGTTTGTGTGTGATAACATTATTATTGCCTCTGTAATGATTGTGTTTTTATGTTTTAATTAGTGTTTGTTCCAAGTAAATCCTTTGGGATGACTCACAAGATGAGTAGAATTGATACGGTGCAAAAACAGAAACTTTAGCGTTCAGTGCAGAATTTCCCTGATTTTACTGGAATGTCTTTTTGATCTGAATTTTTACACAGTATTTCTATACAAATTCTTCAAGTTGTCCTAATTTTACAGAATTTTTAGAGTTACAGATGTATAGGTTCTTTACAAATCTTTACAGACTGTTCTGTTTTAGACAGATTCTGTTTTTGCTTGCATAGTTTGCTTGTTTTGATGATGCTATGGATTATATCGGGGGGTATAAGCCATGGAGAAGTTAGAATATAGTACCTATTATGAAGTAATGAAATATGAATCAATTTATAACAGTACCTAAAGTATTTGATATGTTGCTTATACTAACGGATCTCACGAAGTTTTGTTGAGTTTTGTGTGATTGATGTTTTCAAGTTTTGGGTGTTATCACGATGGACAAAGGAATAAGGAGTGGCAAGAGCCTAAGCTTGGGGATGACCAAGGCACCCCAAGGTAATATTCTAGGAAGACTCAAGCGTCTAAGCTTGGGGATGCCGCGGAAGGCATCCCCTCTTTCGTCTCAATCCATCGGTATGTCACTTGGAGCTATATTTTTATTCGTCACATGATATGAGTTTTGCTTGGAGCGTCGTTTGCTTTTATTTTTAGTTTGCCACAATCATCACTTGTTGGACACACCTATTTGAGAGAGACACACCTTCATCATAATTTTTTAGAATACTCTATGTGCTTCACTTATATCTTTTGAGCTTAGCAGTTGCTCTAGTACTTCACTTATATTTTTTGAGCACGATGGCGTATAGATTTTGTAGAAATAATTGCACTCTCGTTCTTCACTTATATTTCTTTGAGATTTAATAAATAGTTACGGTAATTTGGATGGGTCATAAGACTAGTCCTGAAATAATAGGTATTCAATGAGTGATAATAAAAACCATCATGTAGCACATTAAAGAGAAATCTTGGGTTAATGATATTGATGTGGTAATATGAAAAAGGTGTGAATACATCATTGTTGATTCGTAGAAGTATCGATATTAAGCGGTGTTAATTTCTCGTTTGTCTAATTATTAAAAAGGCACGGTGGGGATGTGTGAGCATTTCTATTCCTCGTTGAAATCCTAGTGTTGTTTCGGGTCGGAAGTGTGCGTTGGTTAACTCCTCCCAAGCTCCTCCCTCGGGGCATGCGAGTAGTACTTTGATTTGGTGATAAAACTAATAAAACTTTGCAATAAGTATATGAGTTCTTTATGAGTAATGTGAATCCATGGACATACGCAATCTCACCACCTCATAGTTTGCTAGCCTCTTCGGTACCGTGCATTGCCTATTCTCACCTCGAGGATCGGCGCAAACTTCGCCGGTGCATCAAAACCACGTGACATGATACACTCTGTCACACATAAGCCTTCTTAAATCTTCCTCAAAACAGCCACCATACCTATCTATTATGGCATTTCCATAGCCATTCCGAGATATATTGCCATGCAAATTCCACTGTTACATCATATGACTAGTTCGTTCATCATCATATTGCTTTGCATTATCATATAGAGCCGACACAGTATTTGTGGCAAAGCCACCGTTCATCATATTTTTTGATACATGTCACGCTAGATCATTGCACATGCTGGTACACTGCGAGAGGCATTCATATTGAGTCATATTCTTTCATAGTTCTTCATATCAAGTTTTCATGTTGAGTTGTAAGTAAATAAAAGTGTGATGATCATCATTATTAGAGCATTGTCCCAGTGAGGAAATAAAAATGGGGGAGGCCAAATGAGCCCACCATAATAAAAAAATAAAAAAAATGAGAGAAAAAGAGAGAAGGGACTTTGCTACTATCCTTTACCACACTTGTGCCTCAAAGTGGCACCTTATTCTTCATATAGAGAGTCTCATGTTATGTCATTTTCATATGCTAGTGGGAATTAGTTTTTCATTATTATAAACCTGGCTTGTATATTCCGATGACGGGCTTCCTCAAATGCCCGAGGTCTTCATGAGCAAGCAAGTTTGATCATTATAGCTTGGACACCATTGTTTTCTTATTTGCATGATCATTATAGCTTCGTAAATCTCTCTGGTCTATTGAGATAGTTTGGCCAACTAGATTGATATTTCTTCAGTGAGAGGGGTGCGTTGTAGTGGGTTCAATCTGGCGGTGCTCTATATCCCAGTGACAGAAAGGGACAAGACACGTCTTTGTATTGCTGCCACTAAGGATAAAACGATGGGGTTAGTTCATATTAATTGAATTCTCTTTGTCTACATCATGTCATCGTTCTCCAAGCATTACTCTGTTTTACTTAATACTCTAGATGCATGATGGATAGCGGTCGATGGGTGGAGTAATAGTAATAGGTGCAGGTAGGAGTCGGCCTATTTTCTTATGGATGTGATGCCTATATATACATGATCATTGCTATGAATAAAGATTGCATAACTATCCGCTCTTCTATCAATTGCCCAACATTAATTTTTTTACCAACCGTATGCTACTACATGAGAGATGCCACTAGAGAAAACTACGACCCCTGGGTCAATCCACTTATAAGTTTACAAACGCTTTCAATACCTTGCTGCCATTTACTTTATTTTATTTTATTTTGCAATTTACAATTATCTACAATTATCTACACATCTCACTTACTTGCAAATAATGAGATCAAGGGGATTGACAACCCTCTTGCCGCGTTGGGTGCAAGTGTGTGCTCTTTTGTGTGCAGCCGCTGAAGACGGTTGATGACCGATATTCCTATTGGTTTGATAAACCCTGGTTCTTAACTGAGGGAAATACTTACCCGCATTGTGCTGCATCACCCGTTCCTCTTCACGGAAAACCCAACGCAGATCACAAGCATCAGGAAGGATTTTTGGCACGGTTGCCGGGGAATATCATCATCAACTATCAAGTAACTTCACACAAATTATCATTCACTTGTTCTTATTTTTATTTGCTGTTATATTTAGTTTGCGTTATAAAATAAAAAATACAAAAATATTTATCTTGCTTGTCACTAGTTTACTTCGTCGCTTGCTAGTTTACTTGTCCTGCTTGCTACTTTGCTTGCTTGGTCACCATGTCTCAAGATACTACTAAGTTGTGTGACTTCTTAAATACTAATAACAATGATTTTATTAGTACTCCTATACCACCCGCCACTAGCACGGAGGTTTTTGATATTAATGCTGCATTGCTGAATCTTGTGATGAAAGATCAATTTTCGGGAAGTCCTAATGAGGATCCCGCTGCTCATCTTAATACTTTTGTGGAACTTTGTGATATGCAAAATAAAAAGGACATGTATAATGGTATTGTGAAATTAAAATTATTTCCTTTTTCACTAAGAGATAAAGCTAAGGCTTGGTTTTCATCTTTACAACGTAATAGTATTGGAACATGGGATAAGTGTAAAGATGCTTTTATTGCCAAGTATTTTCCTCCTGCTAAGATCATCTCCCTTAGGAATCAAATAATGAATTTTAAACAATATGAGCAAGAACATGTTGCACAAGCTTGGGAGAGGATGAAATTGATGATTAGAAACTGCCCTACTCATGGTTTAAACTTGTGGATGATTATCCAAAATTTCTATGCTGGAGTGAACTTTGTTTCTAGAAATCTTCTAGATTCTATTGCAGGTGGTACCTTTATGGATGTGACCTTAGGAGAGGCCACCAAACTTCTGGACAACATCATGACAAACTACTCTCAATGGCATACCGTAGGAGCTCCAACTGGTAAGAAGGTAAATTCTGTTGAGGAAATCGCTACTTTGAGTGAAAAAGTGGATGCTCTTATGAATATGGTTGCTAGCAAAAATACTCATGTTGATCCAAATGATATGCCCTTGTCTACCTTGATTGAGCAAAATGATGATGCTGTTGATGTGAACTTTATCTCGCGAAATAATTTCAACAACAATGCTTATAGAGGAAATTTCAATGCTAGGCCGTATCCCGGCAATTCCTCTAATAATTATGGAAACTCCTATGGAAATTCTTCTACAAATGCTAATAGGATACCCTCTGATCTTGAGAACACAATTAAATAATTTATTTGTTCTCAATAGATTTTTAATACTATGGTAGAAGAAAAGCTGCATATGATTGATGCTTTGGCTAAAAACATGGATATAATTGCTCTTGATGTAGAAACTCTTAAAAGTAAAGCTTTGCCACCCAGGCATGATTTTAATGAGACAATTAAATCTGTCCAAATATCTATTAATGAAAGTAAGGAGAGGACCACTAAGTTAGAAGCTAAGCGGGAATGCTTTGAAAAAGCTCTTCCACCCGGTTTTTACCGGAATCATGATGAAGATCTTAAAATGCTTGGCACTTCTCCCGTTGAATATTTGTTTACTTATCTGAAATTAAATGATAAAGGGACCAGAGTTGAGTCAAATCTAGCTAGAGAGAGTCCCGTTTGCTTGGAGGGTGATGATTCTAATGCTAAAACTGAAAAAGTGGGTTTGAAGAGGTTAAAACTTTGACTAGTGATGTGCCCACTATCTTGGATTACAAGGATTTTAATTATGAGAGCTGCTCTTTAGTAGAATATATTTCCTTGTTGCAATCCATTATTAGCTCACCCAATGCTTATGAACAAAATAAATCTTTTACTAATCATATAGTAGAAGCTATGATACAAGCTTTTGATGAGAAACTTGAGCTAGAAGTTTCTATTCCTAGAAAATTGCATGATGAATGGGAACCTACTATTAAAATAAAGATTAAATAATATGAATGCAATGCTTTGTGTGACCTTGGTGCTGGTGTCTCAACTATACCTAAATCTCTTTGTGATGTGCTTGGTCTCACGAATATTCAAGATTGTTCCCTAAACTTGCATCTTGCGGATTCTACCATCAAGAAACCTTTAGGTAGAATAAATGATGTTATTATCCTTGATAATAGGAATTATGTGCCTGTATATTTCATTTTGTTTTGACATTGAATGCAATCCTACTTGTCCAATAATACTTGGAAGACCCTTTCTACGAACTATAGGTGCAATAACTGATATGAAAGCGGGAAACATACGATTCCAATTCCTATTAAAGAAAGGGATGGAACACTTCCCTAGAAAGATAATCAAACCACCTTATTAATCTATCATGAGGGCCACTTATGGGTGGAGTGTCAAAGATGACAACACTTGATCATACGCATTATGCCTAGCTAGGGGCGTAAAACAATAGCGCTAGTTGGGAGGCAACCCAATAGTTATCCTATTTTTCTTGTTATACTTTATGTTTGTATGTCATAACATGATTTTTGCCTCTGTAATGATTGAGTTTTTATGTTTTAATTAGTGTTTGTGCCAAGTAAAGCCTTTGGGATAATTTGCATGATGAATATAATTGATGCTGTGCAAAAACAGAAACTTTTGCCTCCAGTGAAGAATTTTTGGTTCTCTGCTCGAGGGTGGTAAATTCCTGAAATTTGTACAGAGTATTTTTATACGAATTCCCCAGATTTTCCTAATTTTTCAGAATCTTTATAGACACAGAAGTATAATTTCTCTACAGATCTTTACAGACTGTTTTGTTTTAGACAGATTCTGTTTTTGCTTGCATGTTTTGCTTGTTTTGATGATGCCATGGATTATATAGGGAAATATAAATCATTTAGAAGTTAGAATACAGTACCTTATGAAATAATAAAATATGAATCAATATATAACATTACCTAAAGTATTTGATATGTTTATTATACTAACGGATCTGACGAGTTTTCTGTTGAGTTTTATGTGCTGAAGTTTTCAATTTTGGGTGTTATCACGATGGACGAAGGAAAATAAGGAGCGGCAAGAGCCTAAGCTTGGGGATGTCCCAGGCACCCCAAGGTAATATTCTAGGAAGACTCAAGCATCTAAGCTTGGGGATGCCCTCGGGGCATCCCCTCTTTCGTCTCAATCCATCGGTATGTCACTTGGAGCTATATTTTTATTCATCACATGATATGAGTTTTGCTTGGAGCATCATTTGCTTTAGTTTACTTTTTGTTTTAGTTTCCCACAATCTCTGCACACACCCACTTGAGAGAGACACAATATCATCATAATTTATTCGAATACTCTATGTGCTTCATGTAGGAGATATGCCCTAGAGGCAATAATAAATGTTATTGATTATCTCCCTGTTCATAATTAGGTTTATGTTCCATGCTATAACTGCTATGGTTCTCGAGTCTACAATAACCACGAGGCTCGGAGGAAGACTCATATGCACGTGTGGAATAATAAACGGTAAAATGTATTCCTAGTCTGGCCTCTAAGACCGGCTCAAGTATTGCATGATGATCCTGTTTTCCTGATCATGGGCATGGCTATGCCGGCAATTTTGAGGGCGCAATGTTAGTAGAACACTTGTGTTGAATCGACCCGTATTGATGTTATGCTATGAGATACATTCGTCATAAGTTAATGGTTAATAACACAGAGATGGTTAACGTTTGCATGATTCCTTAGACCATGAGAGTATTGAGTTTCTTCATGCTTGCTTCATGAACTTTGGGGTTTGTTAAACGTCATCCGTAAATGGGTGGCTATTACGGCGGCTTACGGGTTCATGGAAAAGTATGTCAAGTAACTTGATAGCTCAAGATTGGGATTTGCTCCTCCGACGATGGAGAGATATCTCTGGGCCCTCTCGGTGTTACGGTATCCATCATCATCTGGCCAGACATTTTGTGATTTGATCACGGGGATGCCGGAACACGGAACGAGAAAAGAGAACAATACCGGTAACGAGGTAACTGGCATAGTGGACAAGGTGTCGATCCACGGGGATGCCAACATGTCTCACCTCGGGTATTTGTAAACATATCGCGAAGCAACAGGAATAGCACACGGCAACTGGAGGTTCACTCGAATATTCATTCGTGTGGGTATAGGGATCAATATGGGTGTCCACGGCTCCGATGTTGATCATTGATCGGAAAGGGTTCCGGGTCATGTCTATACTTCACCGAACCTATAGGGTCACACGCTTAAGGGTCATCTATCTGCTGAATACTAGACAGGGAATCTGAGAGAAAATTACCGGAAAAGTTTCGGTCAACGGAAAAGTTCCGAAGAGAGAGGTCACCGGATGAGTTTCGGTGAAACTGAAAAGTTGTTTCAGAGACCATAAAGTCAAATTGGTTTTGGCACATGCCTGATAATTCTTGGAGGGTGCCAGAATCATTCTGGAAACTTCTGGAATTTTTCGGGATGAAAACCGGAAATGTTCCGGAGCTGCCGAAACCGCTTCAGATGCTTTTCGCAGATGAAAATCACTAAACCGGAATTGTTCTGGATCGCATTGAAAATTATTTTAGTGGGTACTGGAAATGTTCTAAGCCCACATAAATATTTGCAGTTCGACCGGACGCTGAAAAATGTCGTCGTGAATAGTGAAAGTGCTTTTTGGATAATTTTTTGGAAAGCCACCTTTTGGGGCTTTTCCCAAAAGGCTTCTAGATGAACTTGGGGACTAAGGAACCCCTTTGGGGGGGGCCCCCATGAGGGGTGGCCGGCCACACATGTGGAGCTCCATGGAGCTCCACTTGCCTTCCCATTTTACCCTTATGAAGGATCCATGTGATGGGTTTTTTGGGTATTTTTCCCCATGGGTTTTCCTATAACTAGAGGTGGAGAGGTGCTCTCCACTCTCATTCCATTCTCACATACACATGCCATTGCAATGATCTGGCTTCTTCTCTCCCTCCCAGCGAAATAGTTTCGTAGAGCCGAAAGGCTGTCTGGGTTCCGGCAGGAACTAGTTCTGGACGGCGAAGCCCTGCCGGATAGATGACACCGTATGTGTGCAACTCTGTAGAGAGATTGTAGTTTCGGTATTAGTTCGAGAGTGCCTCCCGAAGGGCTGTCCGTGTGACTGTCTGAGTTTCGAAGGTCCTCCCAAAGGGCTGTCCGAGTGACCGTCCGAGTTTCGGAGGTCCTCCCGAAGGGCTGTCTGCGACACCGTCCGGGGAACTGTCCGACCGCCTCCCGGAGGGCTGTCCGGGGGGCGGATGAGGGTATACATCCTCGCAGTTGGGAGGTTGTAAATCCTAGCTGCGGGGATCTGCACCGCCGATCGTCATCGACTCTACTTCCGCTGCGCTACGAGTCGGTAACGTAAAGATCAAACCTTGTATGCAGTCTCCATAGTGGTCCTGGGCTGGTGCGTAGGTTGGAAATTTTTTGTTTTCTGCTGCTTTACCCAACAGTGGCATCAAGAGTCAGGTTGTGCGTAGATGCAGGTTGCGATCTAGAATACATAGAGATGTATGGGTGTTGCACAATATAATTAGGTAGTAGATGAGATCTATTGCTGAAAATTATTTGTGCGGGTAGCAGATGAAATCTGTTACCTGATGTTCTTGTAGCTTCCCTAGAATTTGCATATTTCTGATCTTGATAATAGTATGGTGGAGTTTCAATGTTCTGGCAATCCGCTATCCTGATTGATCAACGAAGTGCTAACAGTTCATTGAATTCCACCGTAGTTAAAAAGAAAGATGAAATTTCGCAGACGAAAGGGCAATGCAGATATGATCTGCACAGGGGTCACGCGTATGACGAAGTTTAGTATGGGGCTCGAGATTTTATTATCTCGTGTTTCATACACCCCGCAATGTTAATCTAGCGACTTGGATTATCATGCTTGATAATGGACGTTGGTAGCTTCAGTTTGTTTCGAAACCTTAGAAGCCACGTAAAATAAAATTTTGCATGAACCGATTAGAGGCGTCTAACTTGGTTTTGCAGGATGGTTTGCATGTGCATATGATGTGGTATAGCAGTGCTCATATTAATTTGATTATGTATGAGATGACTATATGATGTAATATTAACATGACCTGCGTGTCATGATTCGGCATGATGGCTGGAGCCATATGATTGCATTTTAAATGACCTGCGTGTCAACCTTATGTGATGCATTTATTTTATCCGCTATGGAGATAGCAATATTATCTGGTGCATCGACAAGGTGGTGGCAATCTTCGCGAAGGTGAACACCAACGCGAATGCCGAAGACGAAGAAATGAAAGACTTCTCCGTCAGAAAGGGCTATACCATATCATGCTATTATGAATTGCCTGAGATGTTTATCCCTTATGATGCACCCTTCTTGATTGCGCGGTAGTCGCTTTTATTAGGGTGATCTCTCACAAAAATATCAAGTAGTTAGTGTTCTCCCAAGTGTAGCACCGTCACGGCATCTAACTTTTCGGGGTGCGCCATGTCCACATGGGTACGAACAATTAGAGAAGTGTGAGGCGGGTGAGGTCAGACCTCGCAGCGAGATCACTTGGTTGTCTTGACATTCTGGCTTGATCGTCCTGAGCTTGGAACACGCCCATCGAAAGATGAACAGGAGTCACATAGAGATGTGATCGGCATGTTTGCCCACCAATTGAAATTCTCGTCATCAGTGATGTCCACATCAATGGCGTTGAATTGAAATGTGGATCTTGTATCACTCACAATCAATTATGAGAGATATTGATTTGAGTGGGAGCGCACTGTAGAATTAACTTGTTTAATTCTCAGTGCAATTAATTTTGAACACTGTCTAAGTGTGGTTTGCATAATAGTTGTAGAATAATGGCTCGTGTTTCCACCTTCCCTGTTAAAATTGAATAGCTGTTAAATATGTGGTTAAAACTTTACGATTGGTAACGTAATGTGAGGATTGTCCTCTAGAGTGCCATCGCATACTTTTGGTATTCTCCCGCTAATGCTATGGATCATATGACTCTCGTCCTTCGATCCAAAAGCTAGAATTCCGTTTTCAGTCAGGTGCAATACGTTTGCTTCCATGAGACCCGAACTTCGAAAGTTTGGATAGTTATGTGATATTCATGGAATCTGAAAATCATTTTCAGAGACAGACAAAGGCTAAAAAGATATGAGATATCCAAAGCAATGTTTGTTTGCAAACTATTAGTAAAGGAGTTTACTATGCATTAGACTGATAAGAGAGGGATCCAGAAGAATGCCTGTCATATGATGATAGGTGAATAAAAGAACAACTTACAGAGAAAGGAAGTGTTCGAAGGGTGTTAGTGAAACCTTTCACGCCTAGGAAGTCCGGGGCTATCGCCACTCTTAAGTTGGGTGCTTCTTCTGAGAGTAGGAGAAATACTGAAAGTTAAACTGTTAGAAGTATAAAGGCAAAAGGAAAGAAGACTGGAATATCCAGCTCATGTATGAATGTCATACAGGTTTTTGATGTATAGAAGGCTGGTCAAAGATATAGTTCTTGGGAATTATGGTTAAACATGTTAATCACTAATTCTTGGGTATTGTGAGTTAATCACAAAGATACCCGCTCGATTGCATTCTGTTGCAACTCGATGTAAGAACTACTATGGCCTGAAAGACTAGCCAGGAATGAGGTTTAGATACACGCAGGGAACATAGTAAATGTTACTATGCCTTCCATAGGTGTATTCCCTATGTATTTACTTTCATAATTCATTTTAGAGTTTCACACTCTAGCCCTTTGCATAAGGTATCTTGCAAGAAGGTTGTTCATAAGAGAACTTTTGATGTTCGGTGTTATGAATAACATAAGGGCCATACTTTCATTATGAATGAGACGTATGTTATGAATATTGATAATAATACATTACCTCTGGGTTTACTTTCATAATTCATTTTAGAGTTTCATACACTCTAGCCCATTGCACAATATTTGTTGCAAAAGAGTTGTTCATAAAAACAACAATTGTTGTTCAGTATTATGAATAACATGAAGGGCCATACTTCCATCTAAGATGGGATGTATGTTATGAATATTGATAGTAATATGATACATCCATAACACTGATGCTAAATGTCGCAAGACTAAAAGAATACCACACAAGTGTGGCACTGCATTTGGTCACATTGGAGAAACCCGAATGGAAAATTCCATTATGATGGATTTTGAAGTCATTTGATTTTGAATCATCTAACACTTGCAACTTTCCTCTGAAAAGTGAAGTGACTGAAATACCGTTCACAGGCCATAAGGAACGAGCAAAGAACATATTGGTGATCATACATTATGATGTGTGTAGTCCAATAAATGTTGTTGCAAGTAGTGGATTTATCTATCTTCAGAAATGACTCAAGTAGATATATGGATATTTACTTGTTGAGACGTAAGTCTGGATCTTTTGAATTCATTCATAAGGTTTTCAAAAATGAAGTAGAAGTTATTGTAACAAGAAAATTATGTTTCTACAATTCGATTGCAGAAAGGAATATTTGAGTTACAAGTTTAGCGAATGTCTGATGAGTTATGAAAGGGGTTTCATAACTTGCACCTCCCGGAACACCACTGCAAGTGGAAAGTCCGTGAAGATGTAATCGAACCATTTATGACATGGTAAGATCAAAGATGACATAAATAAATTTGCCATTACCCCTTTTTTAAAGAGTGATGCTTTAGAGACTGTAGCTTTTACACTGAAAAGAGATCCATCAGGTCTGTTGAAATGACGCCATGGTATGGTACGCCCAACCATGTTATATATTTTCTTAACATTTGGAATATGGGGCTTGTGTAAAAGGTTACAAACCTATTCCAAATCAGACAAGTGCTACTTTGTAAGGTTATCCCAAGTCATTGGGTATTCCCCCACCACTATACCGAGGCAAAGGGTTTTGCCGCAAAACGGTATGCTTTTAAAGAGAATAGTTCTTTCAAAAGATGAGTGGGAGGACAGTGCAACTCGACGAGATAACCAGTATGTTCGTCATCAGATCAAAGGAAAGAAACCTTGGAAGTGATTCTGGAGTTTCCTACTGCGACTGATACGGAAGTCTCTACAATAAAATGTATGGACTTCGGTCGAACTTGCAGCTGAACCACGTAGGCAAAGCTCGTGCAAACCTATCAGGTGCGCAAACGAGATATTGTTGTTAGACAACAGTATACCTACAATACACAAGGAAGCGTTGATGGGCCCTGACTCCGGAATTGGCTAAATGCCAATACAATCCGAGATAGTTTCCATATAAGTGATTCGAGATTAAAATCTTGATACACCTTTCGGAAGACTTAGAGTCTAACGAATATTTATGAAACTAAAAACTGATATGGATAAAATGTTTTATCCATAAAGCTCGACTTGTTGCCATAACAAGTTCAAGGAGTTGACTACGATGAGATTGTCTCACCGTAGCGATGCTTGAAGTCGGTTCGGGTTGAACTAGCAATTAATACATATTTCAATCATGAGATATGAAACATGGATGACAAAAGGATTTCCATCTGATGGAAATGAAACCTAGGACTTGTATGTGATACAGTCCAAAGTAATTTGTCGATCCAGAGGATGCTAGTAAGTATGCAAACTTCAGAGTTCCAGTGATGAACAGAAGAGAGCAAAGTGGAGTTGGAATCTTCGTTTTTGATGGAATGGTCAAAGGGGTTTGACTTCATCAAAATGGGTATCGAAGATGCTTGTGATTCAAGAAAGTAAGTGGAGCATGATAATATTTCTAAAAACCTTGTGTACTTGACACATTGTTAAATTGGAAATAAATTTCTTGACACGAATTAGGACTTCATTTGAAAATAGTTTTTCGATGAAGTGCTTAGGCTAAATAGCCTCAATATTAGGCATGATGATCTATGGAGATAGATTTACCTAATAGGGCTAAGCTATGAATACATATTGACAAGATGCTAAAACTTTTTAGCATTTAAAAACGCCAAGGAGTGATTCTTGCCGAAGTCACATGGAAAGAGTTTTGCAAGACTCGGTGTCTCAAAACACTGATGAGCAAAATACATGATGGAGATTCCACACACTCTTGTGTTTGGATTAATCATGTATTCCATGGTATGTAAATCAACCAGATATGTCCGATACTCCCAAGTTGTTGCGAGTATAGATACCAAAGTGATCAAAGTACTGATCATGGGACAACAGTGAAAGATGTCATTGAGTACTAGAGCACTACCGATGACATGTTTTCTCGCAAACTGAGATTATGAAGTGCTCGTTGTAAGTAATTACATCGATATAGTCTTCATCAATGCTCCATGCGATTTTCGATTTAAGTTAAGGGTTTTGTGTAATACACAACATGGTGGCACGGTAGTTGGAAATTGTTCCAAACAAGATACTGTGGCGAATTCTATAACAAAGGCTAAGTATGTTGACGCTTTAGAAGCGACAAAGAAGTTGTTGATGTTGGGGACGTTGCATGGGAAACAAAATTTTTCCTATGCACACACAAGATCTATCCATGGTGATGAGCATCTACGAGAGGGAGAGTGAATCTACATACCCTTGTAGATCTCTAAGCGGAAGCGTTAAGAAACGCGGTTGATGTAGTCGAACGTCTCCGCGATCCAAATCGCAAGTCGTCCCTCGATCCGATCACGAACTAGTGCCGAACGGACGGCACCTCCGCGTTCAACACACGTACGGCTTGATGACGCCTTCACCTCCTCGATCCAGCGAGCGATGGTGAAGTAGTAGATGAGTTCCGGCAGCACGACGGTGTGGTGATGGAGGTGAGGAACAATCTCTGCAGGGCTTCGCTAAGCACTACGGAGATTATGACGGGAGAACTAGAGGGTTAGGGTTGCCGACACACGGCTTGGGAAATCTTAATGTATCCCGTGTGCTAGCCCTACCCCTCTATTTATATGTTAAGCCTTGGGGTCTAAACTTGGAGTAAAAGCCTCCTCCAGGTCGGTTTTACCCGCACAAGGTCGGTTTGGCCCGCAGGGAAAGAGTCCAACTCGGATTCCAGCAGTACCGCGTACAAGCGGTAGTACTGCCTTACCAGCGGTAGTACCGCTTAAGGCAGCAGCAAAACTTCCTTTTGCACTTTCCAATACCTCGTGGGCTTTACCCCTTTGGCTCATATAAAGTGTTGCTGCACCCGAACACTTCGGTAAATATCCGGAACCCCTTCCGGTGAATTCCGGAACCCTTCCGGAGATCAAAACACTATTATCACATATATCAATCTTTACCTCCGGACTCTTCCGGAGATCCTCGTCATGTCCGGGATCTTATCCGGGACTCCGAACAACCTTCGGTCACCAACAAAATAACTCAACTATACTAATCGTCACCAAACGTTAAGTGTGTAGACCCTATGGGTTCGAGAACTATGTAGACATGACCGAGACACTTCTACGATCAATAACCAATAGCGGGACCTGGATGCCCATATTGGCTCCTACATATTCTACGAAGATCTTTATCGGTCGAACCTCTATGTCAAGGATTCAGTTAATCCCGTATGCTGTTCCCTTTGTTCTTCGGTATGTTACTTGCCCGAGATTCGATCTTCGGTATCTCTATACCTAGTTCAATCTCGTTTCCGGCAAGTCTCTTTACTCGTTCCGTAATACAAGATCTTGTGGCTAACACTTTAGTCACACTGCTTGCAAGGCTCATTGTGATGTTGTATTACCGAGTGGGCCCTGAGATACCTCTCCATCACACGGAGTAACAAATCCCAGTCTTGATCCATGCCAACCCAACAGACACCCTCGGAGATACCTGTAGAGCACCTTTATAGTCACCCAGTTACGTTGCGACGTTTGATACACACAAGGTACTCCTCCGATGTCAGGGAGTTGCATGATCTCATGGTCATAGGAACAGATACTTGACATGCAGAAAACAATAGCAATAAACTAACACGATCATATGCTACGTTCGTAGTTTGGGTCTTGTCCATCACATCATTCTCCTAATGATGTGATCCCGTTATCAAATGACATCTCATGTCCATGGCTAGGTAACCTTCACCATCTTTTGATCAACGAGCTAGTCAAATAGAGGCTTACTAGGGACACAGTGTTGTCTATGTACCCACACATGTATTTGAGTTTCCAATCAATACAATTATAGCATGGATAATAAACGATTATCATGAACAAGGAAATATAATAATAACTAATTTATTATTGCCTCTAGGGCATATTTCCAACAGTCTCCCACTTGCACTACAGTCAATAATCTAGTTCACATCACTATGTGATTTACATTGTAATGAATCGAACACCCATGCAGTTCTGGTGTTGTTCATGTTTAGCCCTTGGAAGAGGTTTAGTCATCGGATCTGCAACATTCAGATCCGTGTGTACTTTGCAAATATTTATGTCGTCCTCCTTGATGTAATCGCGGATGGAATTGAAACGTCGCTTTATGTGCCTGGTCCTCTTGTGAAATCTTGGTTCCTTGGCTAGAGCAATGGCACCAGTATTATCACAAAACAGAGTCATTGGGTTAAGCGCACTAGGCACTACTCCAAGATCTGTCATGAACTCCTTCAGCCAGACACCTTCCTTCGCCGCCTCCGAGGCAGCGATGTACTCCGCTTCTCATGTAGAATCAGCTACCACTCTTTGCTTGGAACTGCACCAGCTAACCGCACCCCCATTAAGAATAAATACGTATCCGGTTTGTGACTTAGAGTCATCCGGATCAGTGTCAAAGCTTGCATCGACGTAACCCTTTACGACGAGCTCTTGATCACCTCCATAAACGAGAAACATGTCCTTAGTCCTTTTCAGGTACTTCAGGATATTCTTGACCGCCGTCCAGTGTTCCATTCCTGGATCACTTTGAAACCTTCCGACCATACTTATGGCAAGGCTGACATCGGGTCTTGTGCACAGCACTGCATACATGATAGAGCCTATGGCTGAAGCATAGGGGATGACACTCATCTTTTCTTTATCTTCTGCAGTCACTGGGCATTGAGTCTTACTCAACTTCACACCTTGCAAAACAGGCAAGAACCCCTTCTTGGACTGATCCATTTTGAACTTCTTCAAAACTTTGTCAAGGTATGTGCTTTGTGAAAGTCCTATTAAGCGTCTTGATCTATCTCTATAGATCTTGATGCCTAATATGAAAGCAGCTTCTCCTAGGTCCTTCATTGAAAAACTCTTGTTCAAATATTCCTTCACGCCTTCCAACATTTCTATATTGTTTCCAATCAGTAATATGTCATCCACATATAATATTAGAACGCTATAGAGCTCCCACTCACTTTCTTGTAAATACAAGCTTCTCCGTAAACTTGTATAAACTCGAACGCTTTGATCACCTCATCAAAGCGAAGATTCCAACTCCGAGATGCTTGCACCAGTCCATAAATGGATCGCTGGAGTTTGGAAACTTTGTCAGCATTCTCTGGATCGACAAAACCTTCTGGTTGCATCATATACAACTCTTCCTTAAGGAAACCGTTAAGGAACGCTGTTTTGACATCCATCTGCCAAATTTCATAATCGAAAAGCAGCTATTGCTAACATGATTCTGACGGACTTAAGCATCGCTACGGGTGAGAAGGTCTCATCGTAGTCAACTCCTTGAACTTGTGAAAAACCCTTTGCCACAAGTCGAGCTTTATAGACGGTGACATTACCGTCTGCGTCCGTCTTCCTCTTAAAGATCCATTTGTTCTGAATGGCCTTACGCCCTTCAGGTAATACTTCCAAAGTCCACACTTTGTTTTCATACATGGATCCCATCTCGGATTTCATGGCCTCTAACCACTTCTCGGAATCCGGGCCCATCATCGCTTCTCCATAGCTCGTAGGTTCATCGTTGTCTAACAACATGACCTCTAAGACAGGGTTGCCGTACCACTCAGGAGCAGTACGCGTCCTTGTCGACCTACGAGGTTCGATAGCAACTTGATCCAAAGCTTCATGATCATCATCATTAACTTCCTCTTCAGCTGTTGTAGGCTCTACAGAAACATCTTTCTGCGCTGCGCTACTTTCAGGTTGAAGTAAAGGTTCAACAACCTCATCAAGTTTTATCTTCCTCCCACTCAATTCTTTCGAGAGAAACTCTTTCTCAAGAAATGTTCCGTTTTTAGCGACAAACACTTTGCCTTCGGATCTGAGGTAGAAGGTATACCCAACTGTCTCTTTTGGGTATCCTATGAAGATGCATTTCTCCGCTTTGGGTTCCAGCTTTTCAGGCTGAAGCTTTTTGACATAAGCATCACATCCCCAAACTTTAAGAAACGACAGCTTTGGCTTCTTGCCAAACCAAAGTTCATATGGCGTCGTCTCAACGGATTTCGATGGTGCCCTATTTAAAGTGAATGCAGCTGTCTCTAATGCATAACCCCAAAACGATAGTGGCAAATCGGCAAGAGACATCATAGATCGCACCATATCCAATAAGGTTCGATTACGACGTTCGGACACACCATTACGATGTGGTGTTCCAGGCGATGTTAGTTGTGAAACAATTCCACATTGTCTTAAGTGACTGCCAAACTCATAACTCAGATATTCTCCTCCTCGATCAGATCATAGGAATTTAATCTGCTTGTTACGATGATTCTCAACTTCACTCTGAAATTGTTTGAACTTTTCAAATGTTTCAGACTTGTGTTTCATTAAGTAAATATAACCATATCTACTTAAGTCATCAGTGAAGGCGAGAAAGTAACGATAACCACCGTGCGCCTCAATGCTCATCGGACCGCATACATCAGTATGTATGATTTCCAATAAGTCACTTGCCCGTTCCATTGTTCCAGAGAACGGCGTTTTAGTCATCTTGCCCATGAGGCATGGCTCACATGTGTCAAGTGATTCAAAATCAAGTGACTCCAAAAGTCCATCAGCATGGAGCTTCCTCATGCGTTTTACGCCAATCTGACCTAAACGGCAGTGCCACAAGAAAGTGGTATTATCATTATCAATTCTACATCTTTTGGCATCAATGTTATGAACATGTGTATCATTACTATCGAGATTCAATAAGAATAAACCCCTCACATCGGGTGCATGACCATAAAAGATATTACTCATATAAATAGAACAACCATTATTCTCTGATTTAAATGAGTAACCGTCTCGCAATAAACAAGATCCAGATATAATGTTCATGCTTAACGCAGGCACTAAATAACAATTATTCAGGTTCATCACTAATCCCGATGGTAATCGAAGAGCGAGCGTGCCGACGGCGATCACATCAACCTTGGAACCATTTCCCACGCGCATCGTCACTTCGTCCTTTGCCAGCCTCCGTCTATTCCGCAGTTCCTGTTTTGAGTTGCAAATATGAGCAACCGCACCGGTATCAAATACCCAGGCACTACAACGAGAGTTGGTAAGGTACACATCAATAACATGTATATCATATATACCTTGTTTGTTGTTGGCCGCCTTCTTGTCAGCCAAATACTTGGGGCAGTTCCGCTTCCAGTGTCCAGTTCCCTTGCAATGAAAGCACACAGTTTCTGGTTTGGGTCCAGCCTTGGGTTTCTTCACGAGAGGAGCAACTGCTTTGCCACTCTTCTTGGAGTTACCCTTCTTACCCTTGCCATTTTTCTTGAAACTAGTGGTTTTATTGACCATCAACACTTGATGCTCCTTCTGAATTTCAGACTCAGCGGCTTTCAGCATCGCAAACAGCTCGGCGACTGACTTGTTCATCCCGTGCATGTTATAGTTCAACACGAAGCTCTTGTAGCTAGGTGGCAATGATTGAAGAACTCTGTCAGTGATAGCCTCTGGCGGAAGGGGCATCCCCAATTCAGCCAGACGGGTGGAGTACCCAGACATTCTGAGTACGTGATCACTGATAGACCCGTTCTCCTCCATCTTGCAAGCATAGAACTTATCGGAGATCTCATATCTCTCGATCCGGGCATTCTTCTGAAAGATAAACTTCAACTCCTTGAACATCTCATATGCTCCATGACGTTCAAAACGTCTTTGAAGTCCCGGTTCTAAGCCATACAACATTGCACATTGAACTATTGAGTAATCTTCAGAACGAGCCTGCCAGGCGTTCACAACGTCTAGAGACTCAACTGGAGCGGGTGGATCACCAAGCGGTGCATCAAGGACATAAGCCTTCTGGGAAGCCGTAAGGATAATCCTTAGATTACGGGCCCAGTCCACAAAGTTACTTCCATCATCTTTGAACTTAGCTTTCTCTAGGAACGCATTAAAATTCAGGGGTGCTACTGCGCGAGCCATGATCTACAACATAAATATAGCAAAGACAACTTAGACTATTGTTCAAGATAATGAGTTTAGTTAATCATATTACTTAAAAACTCCCACTCAAATTGACATCCCTCCGGTCATTCGAGTGTAACATGATCCAAATCCACCAACTCAAGTCCGATCATCACGTGAGTTGAGGTGGTTTCAATGGTGAACATCTTTATGTTGATCATATCTACTATATGACTCATGTTCGACCTTTCGGTCTCTTGTGTTCCAAGGCCATGTCTGTACATGCTAGGCTCGTCAAGTTTAACCCGAGTGTTCCGCACGTGCAACATGGCTTACACCCGTTGTATGTGAACGTAGAGTCTATCACACCCGATCATCACGGCGTGTCTCGAAATGACGAACTTTCGCAACGGTGCACACTCGGGGAGAACACAATTTATCTTGAAATTTAAGTGAGGGATCACCTTATAATGCTACCGTCGTCCTAAGCAAAATAAGATGCATAAAAGGATTAACATCACATGCAAATCATAAGTGACATGATATGGCCATGAACTTGTGCTTTTGATCTCCATCTCCAAAGCACCGGCATGATCTCCATCGTCACCGGCATGACACCATGATCTCCATCATCTTGATCTCCATCAACGTGTCGCCATGAGGTTGTCGCGCCGGCTGTTGCTTCCACGACTATTGCTAACTCATAGCAATAAAGTAAAGCAAAACGACGAAAATAATTAAAGACAACTCTATGGCTCCTGCTAGTTGCCGTACTCATCGACATGCAAGTCGTGATATTCTATACAACACATGATCATCTCATACATCACATATATCTCATCATGTACTTGGCCATATCACATCAAAACATACCCTGCAAAAACAAGTTAGACGTCCTCTAATTGTTGTTGCAAATTTTATGTGGCTGCTACGGGTTTGCAAGAACCGTTCTTACCTACGCAAAACCACAACGTGGTGTAGTGATTGCTTTTTGATCTTCTAAAAGAACCCTCTTCATTGAAATCGATTCAACTAAAGTGAGAGAGACAGACACCCGCTAGCCATCTTTATGCAACGAAGTTACATGTCAGTTGAAGGAACCGGTCTCTCGTAAGCGTACGAGTAATGTTGGTCCGGGCCGCTTCATCTCACAATACCGCCGAATCAAGTATCAACTAGTAACGGCAAGCAATATGTATACACCCACGCCCACAACTCGTTTGTGTTCTACTCGAGATCTCATCTACGCATAGACCTAGCTCAGATGCCACTGTTGGGGACGTTGCATGGGAAACAAAAAATTTCCTACGCACACACAAGATCTATCCATGGTGATGAGCATCTACGAGAGGGAGAGTGAATCTACATACCCTTGTAGATCGCTAAGCGGAAGCGTTAAGAAACGCGGTTGATGTAGTCGAACGTCTCCGCGATCCAAATCGCAAGTCGTCCCTCGATCCGATCACGAACTAGTGCCGAACGGACGGCACCTCCGCGTTCAACACACGTACGGCTTGATGACGCCTTCACCTCCTCGATCCAGCGAGCGATGGTGAAGTACTAGATGAGTTCCGGCAGCACGACGGCGTGGTGATGGTGGTGAGGAACAATCTCTGCAGGGCTTCACCAAGCACTACGGAGATTATGACGGGAGAACTAGAGGGTTAGGGTTGCCGACACACGGCTTGGGAAATCTTAATGTATCCCGTGTGCTAGCCCTGCCCCTCTATTTATATGTTGAGCCTTGGGGTCTAAACTTGGAGTAAAAGCCTCCTCCAGGTCGGTTTTGCCCGCACAAGGTCGGTTTGGCCCGCAGGGAAAGAGTCCAACTCGGATTCCAGCAGTACCGCGTACAAGCGGTAGTACCGCTTCACACAAGCGGTAGTACCGCTTACGCGGTAGTACTGCCTTACCAGCGGTAGTACCGCTTAAGGCAGCAGCAAAACTTCCTTTTGCACTTTCCAATACCTCGTGGGCTTTACCCCTTTGGCTCATATAAAGTGTTGCTGCACCCGAACACTTCGGTAAATATCCGGAACCCCTTCCGGTGAATTCCGGAACCCTTCCGGAGATCAAAACATTATTATCACATATATCAATCTTTACCTCCGGACTCTTCCGGAGATCCTCGTCATGTCCGGGATCTTATCCGGGACTCCGAACAACCTTCGGTCACCAACAAAATAACTCAACTATACTAATCGTCACCAAACGTTAAGTGTGTAGACCCTGCGGGTTCGAGAACTATGTAGACATGACCGAGACACTTCTACGATCAATAACCAATAGCGGGACCTGGATGCCCATATTGGCTCCTACATATTCTACGAAGATCTTTATCGGTCGAACCTCGATGTCAAGGATTCAGTTAATCCCGTATGCTGTTCCCTTTGTTCTTCGGTATGTTACTTGCCCGAGATTCGATCTTCGGTATCTCTATACCTAGTTCAATCTCGTTTCTGGCAAGTCTCTTTACTCGTTCCGTAATACAAGATCTCATGGCTAACACTTTAGTCACACTGCTTGCAAGGCTCATTGTGATGTTGTATTACCGAGTGGGCCCTGAGATACCTCTCCGTCACACAGAGTAACAAATCCCAGTCTTGATCCATGCCAACCCAACAGACACCCTCGGAGATACCTGTAGAGCACCTATATAGTCACCCAGTTACGTTGCGACGTTTGATACACACAAGGTACTCCTCCGATGTCAGGGAGTTGCATGATCTCATGGTCATAGGAACAGATACTTGACATGCAGAAAACAATAGCAATAAACTGACACGATCATATGCTACGTTCGTAGTTTGGGTCTTGTCCATCACATCATTCTCCTAATGATGTGATCCCGTTATCAAATGACATCTCATGTCCATGGCTAGGAAACCTTCACCATCTTTTGATCAACGAGCTAGTCAAATAGAGGCTTACTAGGGACACAGTGTTGTCTATGTACCCACACATGTATTTGAGTTTCCAATCAATACAATTATAGCATGGATAATAAACGATTATCATGAACAAGGAAATATAATAATAACTAATTTATTATTGCCTCTAGGGCATATTTCCAACAGTTGAATCATATAGTTCATTCATGAACTTAATATGGTTCCAAAATGGCTTTAGTCTATGGGACACTATTGCAGATAGTTGCTCCATAGCTCAGTCTGAGGAATCAGGTTTCGACCAATGATTCACACATATGCAAAGCCAAGTCCACACAAAATATGAATTTTGTGAAAGCGTGAAAACGCAAGGATATGCAAAGTTACACACGGAGCTGAAGTTGTCAGATCCGTTGGACATCAGGCTATACCACAAGCGAAGCATATTTTACACCAGTATGCCATAGGTGTAAAGTGCATTAGCATTGACTAGATTATTGACTCTAGTGCAAGTGGGAGTCTGTAGGAGATATGCCCTAGAGGCAATAATAAATGTTATTGATTATCTCCCTGTTCATAATTAGGTTTATGTTCCATGCTATAACTGCTATGGTTCTCGAGTCTACAATAACCACGAGGCTCGGAGGAAGACTCATATGCACGTGTGGAATAATAAACGGTAAAATGTATTCCTAGTCTGGCCTCTAAGACTGGCTCAAGTATTGCATGATGATCCTGTTTTCCTGATCATGGGCATGGCTATGCCGGCAATTTTGAGGGCGCAATGTTAGTAAAACACTTGTGTTGAATCGACCCGTATTGATGTTATGCTATGAGATACATTCGTCATAAGTTAATGGTTAATAACACAGAGATGGTTAACGTTTGCATGATTCCTTAGACCATGAGAGTATCGAGTTTCTTCATGCTTGCTTCATGAACTTTGGGGTTTGTTAAACATCATCCGTAAATGGGTGGCTATTACGGCGGCTTACGGGTTCATGGAAAAGTATGTCAAGTAACTTGATAGCTCAAGATTGGGATTTGCTCCTCCGACGATGGAGAGATATCTCTGGGCCCTCTCGGTGTTACGGTATCCATCATCGTCTGGCCAGACATTTTGTGATTTGATCACGGGGATGCCGGAACACGGAACGAGAAAAGAGAACAATACCGGTAACGAGGTAACTGGCATAGTGGACAAGGTGTTGATCCACTGGGATGCCAACATGTCTCACCTCGGGTATTTGTAAACATATCGCGAAGCAACAGGAATAGCACACGGCAACTGGAGGTTCACTCGAATATTCATTCGTGTGGGTATAGGGGTCAATATGGGTGTCCACGGCTCCGATGTTGATCATTGATCGGAAAGGGTTCCTGGTCATGTCTATACTTCACCGAACCTATAGGGTCACACGCTTAAGGGTCATCTCTGCTGAATACTAGACAGGGAGTCTGAAAGAAAATTACCGGAAAAGTTTCGGTCAACGGAAAAGTTCCGAAGAGAGAGGTCACCGGATGAGTTTCGGTGAAACTGAAAAGTTGTTTTAGAGGATACCATAAAGTCAAATTGGTTTTGGCACATGCCTGATAATTCTTGGAGGGTGCCAGAATCATTCTGGAAACTTTCTGGAATTTTCCGGGATGAAAACCGGAAATGTTCCGGAGCTGCCGAAACCGCTTCAGATGCTTTTCGCAGATGAAAATCACTAAACCGGAATTGTTCCGGATCGCATTGAAAATTATTTTAGTGGGTACTGGAAATGTTCTAAGCCCACATAAATATTTTCAGTTCGACCGGACGCTGAAAAATGTCGTCGTGAATAGTGAAAGTGCTTTTTGGATATTTTTTTGGAAAGCCACCTTTTGGGGCTTTTCCAAAAAGGCTTCTAGATGAACTTGGGGACTAAGGAACCCCTTTGGGGGGGGGCCCATGAGGGGTGGCCGGCCACACATGTGGAGCTCCATGGAGCTCCACTTGCCTTCCCATTTTACACTTATGAAGGATCCATGTGATGGGTTTTTTGGGTATTTTTCCCCATGGGCTTTTCCTATAAATAGAGGTGGAGAGGTGCTCTCCACTCTCATTCCATTCTCACATACACATGCCATTGCAATGATCTGGCTTCTTCTCTCCCTCCGAGCGAAATAGTTTCGTAGAGCCGAAAGGCTGTCTGGGTTCCGGCAGGAACTAGTTCTGGACGGCGAAGCCCTGCCGGATAGATGACACCGTATGTGTGCAACTCTGTAGAGAGATCGTAGTTTCGGTCTCAGTTCGAGAGTGCCTCCCGAAGGGCTGTCCATGTGACCATCCGAGTTTCGAAGGTCCTCCCGAAGGGCTGTCCGAGTGACCGTCCGAGTTTCGGAGGTCCTCCCGAAGGGCTGTCCGCGACACCGTCCGGGGGACTGTCCGACCGCCTCCTAGAGGACTGTCCGGGGGGCGGATGAGGGTATACATCCTCGCGGTTGGGAGGTTGTAAATCCTAGCTGCGGGGATCTGCACCACCGATCGTCATCGACTCTACTTCTGCTGCGCTACGAGTCGGTAACGAAAAGATCAAACCTTGTATGCAGTCTCCATAGTGTTCCTGGGCTGGTGCGTAGGTCAGAATTTTATTGTTTTCTGCTGCTTTACCCAACACTTCACCTATATCTTTTGAGCTTGGCAGTTGCTCTAGTACTTCATTTATATCTTTTAGAGCACGGTGGCGTATAGATTTTATAGAAATAATTGCACTCTAGTTCTTCACTTATATTTGTTTGAGAGTTAATGAATAGCGACGGTAATTTGCATGGGTCATAAGACTAGTCCAAAAATAATTGGTATTCAATGAGTGCATAATCAAAACCACATGTAGAACATAAAAGAGAAATCACGGTTAATGATATTAATGTGGTAATGTGAAAAAGCATGAGTGCATGATCATTGGTTAATAAAGGTATCATGAATTAGAGGTTGTGAACTTGCTATTCATCCAAATATTTTTATAGCATGGTGATGATGTGTGAGCATACTTATTCCTCGTTGAAATCCTAGTGCTGTTTAGGTCGGGGGCGCGCGATGGTTAGTTCTTACCAACCTCCTCCCTAGGGGCATGCGAGTATTGCTTTGCTTCAAGAGAGCTAATAAAATCTTGCAATAAGTATGTGAGTTCTTCATGACTAATGTGAATCCATGGATATACGCACACTCACCTCCACATATTTGCTAGCCTCTTCGGTACCATGCATTGCCCATTCTCACTTTGAGGATCTGTGCAGCTTTCGCAGGTGCATCCAAACCCTGTGATATGATACACTCTGTTGCACATAAGCCTCATTATATCTTCCTAAAAACAACCACCATACCTACCTATCATGGCATTTCCATAGCCATTCCGAGATATATTGCCATGCATCTTCCACCGTCACATCATATGACTTGTACTTCCATTGTCATATTGCTTTGCATGATCATATATGCTCACATAGTATTTGTGGCAAAGCCACCGTTCATCATTAATATCATACATGTTACGCTTGATCATTGCACATCCTGGTACACTGCCAGAGGCATTCATATAGAGTCATACAGTTTATCATGTTGAGTTGTAAGTAAATAAAAGTGTGATGATCATCATTATTAGGGCACTGTCTCAGTGAGGAAAGGATGATGGAGACAATGATTCCCCCACAAGTCGGGATGATACTCCGGATGAAAGAAAAAAAAGAAAAAAAAGAAAAAGAAAAAAAGAAAAAAAAGAAAAAAATAAATAAATGAGAGAAAAGAGAGAAGGGACAGTGCTACTACCTCTTTTCCACACTTGTGCCTCATAAAGACACCATGCTCTTCATATAGAGAGTCTCATGTTTATCACTTCCATATGCTAGTGGGAATTTGTTCATTATAGAACTTGGCTTGTATATTCCGATGACGGGCTTCCTCAAATGCCCGAGGTCTTCATGAGCAAGCAAGTTGGATGCACACCCACTTAGATTCCGTTGAGCTTTCATACACTTATAGCTCTAGTGCATCCGTTGCATGGCAATCCCTACTCCTCGCATTGATATCTATTGATGGGCATCTCCATAGCCCGTTGATACGCCTAGTTGATGTGAGACTTTCTTATCTACTTTTCACCCCTTTGAAACCTACCACCATATTGTATTCCACCTTTATGCTATATCCATGGTTCACACTCATATATTGCACAAGTAATGAAAAGCTGAAGCGCGTTAAAAAGTACGATCCAATTGCCTGACTTGACACCGTGGTGCTTGACATTTGTATTTATGTGGTGAAGACGGAGCCATGCTATTTTAATATGATAAAATTAATAGGGGGTGAACATTCTTTTCGGATCGTATACTTTGAAACTTGATGATTATGTTTCTTATGTTTATAAATATTACTATGTTGATGTTTATTAACTCATCGTTTCTCAATGAACAAACCTGCAATAGATTACATGTTGGGTAGCATGTCTGATACGTCTCCAACGTATCTATAATTTTTTATTGTTCCATGCTACTATATTATCTGTTTTGGATGTTTTATATGCATTAATATGCTATTTTATATTATTTTTGGGACTAACCTATTAACCTAGTGCCCAGTGCCAGTTTCTGTTTTTCCTTGTTTTTGAGTATTGCAGAAAAGGAATATCAAACGGAGTCCAAACGGAATAAAATTCTACGATGATTTTTCTTGGACCAGAAGGAACCCAGGAGACTTGGAGAAGAGGCCAGAAGACCCACTGGTGGGCCACAAGCCACCTGGGCGCGCCCCTAGGGGGGGAGGGCGCCCCCTGGCTTGTGGCCCCCCCGTAGCTCCTCCAACCCTAATTCTCCGCCTATAAATTCAGAAATATTCCCCCAATACCAAAAGAGAGCCACGATAATACTTTTTCGCCGCCGCAAGCCTCTGTTCCCGTGAGATCCCATCTTGGGGCCTTTTCCGGTAATCTGCCGGAGGGGGATTCGATCACGGAGGGCATCTACATCAACACCATTGCCCCTCCGATGATGCGTGAGTAGTTCACCTCAGACCTTCGGGTCCATAGCTAGTAGCTAGATGGCTTCTTCTCTCTCTATGTTCTTCAATACCATGTTCTCCATGATCTTCATGGAGATCTATCCGATGTAATACTCTTTTGCGGTGTATTTGTCGAGATCCGATGAATTGTGGGTTTATGATCAGATTATCTATGAATATTATTTGAATCTTCTCTGAATTCTTATATGCATGATTTCATATCTTTGCAAGTCTCTTCGAGTTATTGGTTTGGTTTGGCCAACTAGATTGGTAATTCTTGCAATGGGAGAAGTGCTTAGTTTTGGGTTCAATCTTGTGGTGTCCTCACCCAGTGACAAAGTAGGGGTAGCGAGGCACGTATTTGTATTGTTGCCATCAAGGGTAAAAAGATGGGGTTTTCATCATATTGCTTGAGTTTATCCCTCTACATCATGTCATCTTACTTAATGCGTTACTCTGTTCTTCATGAACTTAATACTCTAGATGCAGGCAGGAGTCGGTCGATGTGTGGAGTAATAGTAGTAGATGCAGAATCATTTCGGTCTACTTGACATGGACGTGATGCCTATATGCATAATCATTGCCTTGGATATCGTCATAACTATGCACTTTTCTATCAATTGCTCGACAGTAATTTGTTCACCCACCGTATTATTTTCCTTCAAGAGAGAAGCCTCTAGTGAAACCTATGGCCCCCGGGTCTATTTTCCATATTATATTTTCAGATCTATAAACCAAAAATACCAAAAATACTTTGCTGCAATCTATTTACTTTTATTTTACTTTTTGTTTTAGTAATCTTTTATATCTATCTCTATCAGATCTCATCCTTGCAAGTAACCGTGAAGGGATTGACAACCCCTTTATAGTGTTGGGTGCAAGTGTTTGATTGTTTGTGTAGGTGCAAATATTGGGGCCTTGATTGTACCTCCTACTGGATTGATACCTTGGTTCTCAACAACTGAGGGAAATACTTATCTACTTTGTTGCATCACCCTTTCCTCTTCAAGGGAAAACCAACACAAGCTCAAGAAGTAGCAAGAAGGATTTCTGGCGCCGTTGCCGGGGAGGATACATAGCAAGTCAAGACATCAAGCCTACCAAGTACCCATCACAAACTCATCTCTTGCATTTACATTATTTGCCATTTGCCTCTCGTTTTCCTCTCCCCCACTTCTAAAACGATTTTCAGAAAAAACCAGAAAGATTTGCCTTTTATTCGCCCGTTTTCCGTTCGTCTTTTCGTTTGCTTTTTGTTTGCTTGTGTGCTAGATTGCTTGCTTTGTCACGATGACTCAAGAGAATACCAAGTTGTGTGACTTCTCCAATACTAATAATAATGATTTTATTAGTACTCCGATTGCTCCCGCCACTAGTGCGGAATCTTATGAAATTAATGCCGCTTTGCTTAATCTTGTTATGAAAGAACAATTTTCCGGTCTTCCTAGTGAAGATGCCGCATCCCATCTAAATACTTTTGTTGAGTTGTGTGATATGCAAAAGAAGAAAGATGTGGATAATGATATTGTTAAATTGAAGCTATTTCCGTTCTCACTACGAGATCGTGCTAAAACTTGGTTTTCATCTTTGCCTGAAAATAGTATTGATTCATGGAATAAGTGTAAAGATGCTTTTATTTCCAAGTACTTTCCGCCCGCTAAGATCATCTCCCTTAGGAACGATATAATGAATTTTAAGCAACTTGATCATGAGCATGTTGCACAATCTTGGGAGAGGATGAAATTAATGATTAGAAATTGCCCCGCACATGGTTTGAGTTTATGGATGATTATACAATTTTTTTATGCGGGATTGAATTTTGCATCTAGAAATCTTTTAGATTCCGCCGCGGGTGGTACTTTTATGGAAATCACATTAGGAGAAGCTACTAAACTCCTAGATAATATTATGGCAAATTACTCTCAATGGCATACCGAAAGATCTCCTACTAGTAAAAAAGTGCATGCTATTGAAGAAATAAATACTTTGAGTGAAAAGATGGATGAATTAATGAAATTGTTTGCTAGTAAGAGTGCTCCTATTGATCCTAATGATATGCCTTTGTCTTCTTTGATTGGGAATAATAATGAATCTATGGATGTGAATTTTTTTGGTAGGAACAATTTTGGCAATAATGCGTATAGAGGTAATTTCAACCCTAGGCCGTTTCCTAGTAATTCCTCTAATAATTATGGTAATTCCTACAACAATCCTTATGGAAATTATAATAAGATGCCCTCTGATCTTGATAATAATATTAAAGAATTTATTAGTTTGCAAAAGGTTTTCAATGCTTCGATTGAAGAAAAATTGCTCAAGATTGATGATTTGGCTAGGAACGTTGATAGAATTTCACTTGAGATTGATTCTTTGAAAATTAGATCTACTCCACCCAAGAGTGATATTAATGAGTCTTTAAAATCTATGAGAACTTCTATTGATGAGTGTAAGGAAAGAACCGCTAGAATGCGTGCTAAGCGTGAATGGCTTGAAAAAGTGTGTTCTCGTGATAATAATGATGAAGATCTTAAAGTGATTGATGTGACTCCTATTGAATCTTTGTTTTCTAATACAAATCTTGATAAATATGGGACTGTAGATAAATCAACTTTAGTTAAAAGTCGTCCCAATGATTCGGAGTTTATAGATCTTAATGCTAAGATTGATAAAAGTGGGATTGAAGAGGTCATAACTTTAAATAGCAATGAACCCACTCTTTTGGATTTCAAGGACTTTAATTATGATATTTGTTCTTTGATTAATTTTATTTCCTTGTTGCAATCCATGTTGAATTCTCCGCATGCTTATGATCAAAATAAAACTTTTACTAAACATATCATTGATGCTATGATGAAATCTTTTGAAGAAAAACTTGAGTTGGAAGTTTCTATACCTAGAAAGATTTATGATGAGTGGGAACCTACTATTAATATTAAAATTAAATATTATGAGTGCCATGCTTTGTGTGATTTGGGTGCTAGCGTTTCCACGATTCCGAAAACTTTATGTGATGTGCTAGGTTTCCATGAACTTGATGATTGCTCTTTAAATTTGCATCTAGCAGATTCCACTATTAAGAAACCTATGGGAAGGATTAATGATGTTCTTATTGTTGCAAATAGGAATTATGTGCCCATAGATTTCATTGTTCTTGATATAGATTGCAATCCTACATGTCCTATTATTCTTGGTAGACCTTTCCTTAGAACGATCGGTGCAATTATTGATATGGAAGAAGGAAACATTAGATTCCAATTTCCATTAAGGAAAGGCATGGAACACTTTCCTAGAAAGAAAATTAAATTACCTTATGAATCTATTATGAGAGCTACTTATGGATTGCATACCAAAGATGACAATACCTAGATCTATTGCGTTATGCCTAGCTAGGGGTGTTAAACAATAGCGCTTGTTGGGAGGCAACCCAATTTTATTTTTTTGTTTTTTGTTTTTGTTTCTGTTATTGAGTACTTTACACATTATTACCTCTGTAGTAATTTTGTTTTAGTGTTTTAATTAGTGTTTGAGCCAAGTAAGACCTTTGGGATGGTCTACGGTAATTGTTGATTTGATTTTGCTGAAAAACAGAAACTTTTGCGCTCAGTCCAGGAATTTTATAAATTCACCAGAGCGTCGAATGAGTCTGAAAGTTTTACACCAGATTTATATACAAATTACCCAGATTTTACTAATTTTTTAGAATTTTTGGAGTTACAGAAGTATTCGAAGTTTCCAGATTGCTACAGACTGTTCTGTTTTTGACAGATTCTGTTTTCTTTGTGTTGTTTGCTTATTTTGATGTATCTATAGGTTGTATCGGGGGGTATGAACCATGGAGAAGTTGGAATACAGTAGATAATACACCAATTTAAATAAAGAATGAGTTCACAACAGTACCTAAAGTGGTGATTTATTTTTCTTATACTAACGGATCTCACGAGTTTTCTGTTGAGTTTTGTGTTGTGAAGTTTTCAAGTTTTGGGTAAAGATTTGATGGACTATGGAATAAGGAGTGGCAAGAGCCTAAGCTTGGGGATGACAAAGGCACCCCAAGGAATATTCATGGATACCAAAGAGCCTAAGCTTGGGGATGCCCCGGAAGGCATCCCCTCTTTCGTCTTCAATCCATCGGTAAATTTACTTGAGGCTATATTTTTATTCACCACATGATATGTGTTTTGCTTGGAGCGTCTTGTATGATATGAGTCTTTGCTTTTTATTTTGCCACAATCATCCTTTTTGCACACATATTTTGAGAGGGACACGCATGAATCGTGAATTTATTAGAATACTCTATGTGCTTCACTTATATCTTTTGAGCTAGGCAATTTTGCTCTAGTGCTTCACTTATATCTTTTTAGAGCACGGTGGTGTTTTATTTTATAGAAATAATTGAACTCTCGTACCTCACTTATATTATTTTGAGAGTCGTTAAACAGCATGGTAATTGGTTTAGGTTATGAATTTAGTCCTAATATAATGGGCATCCAAGAGGGATATAATAAAAACTTTCATATAAAGTGCATTGAATACTATGAGAAGTTTGATTCCTTGCATATAGTTTTGAGATATAAAGATGGTGATATGAGAGTCATGCTAGTGAGTAATTGTGGATTGGTAGAAATACTTGTGTTAAAAGTTTGTGATTCCCGTAGCATGCACGTATGGTGAACCGTTATGTAACGAAGTCGGAGCATGATTTGTTTATTGATTGTCATCCTTTGTGTGAGGGTCGGGAGCGCGCGATGGTTAACTCCTACCAACCTCTCCCCTAGGAGCATGCGTCTAATACTTTGCTTCGATAACTAATAGACTTTTGCAATGAGTATGTGAGTTCTTTATGACTAATGTGAGTCCATGGATTATACGCACTCTCACCCTTCCACCATTGCTAGCCTCTCTAGTACCGCGCAACTTTCGCCGGTGCATTAAACCCACCATATACCCTTCCTAAAAACAGCCACGATACCTACCTATTATGGCATTTCCATAGTCATTCTGAGATATATTGTCATGCAACTTCCACCGTTCCGTTTATTATGACACGCGCCATCATTTTCATATTGATTTGCATGATCATAAGATAGCTAGCATGATGTTTTCATGGCTTGTCCGTTTTTATGTCATTTGCTATGCTAGATCGTTGCACATCCCGGTACACCACCGGAGGCATTCATATAGAGTCATATTTTGTTCTAGGTATCGAGTTGTAATTCTTGAGTTGTAAGTAAATAAAAGTGTGACGATCATCATTATTAGAGCATTGTCCCATGAGAGGAAAGGATGATGGAAGCTATGATTCCCTCACAAGTTGGGATGAGTCTCCGGACTTTACAAATAATAAAAGAGGCCAATGAAGCCCAAATAAAAAAAAGAGGTCAAAGATGCCCACCAAAATAAAAAAATGAGAGAAAAGAGAGAAGGGACAATGGGGAGCGACTAGGATAGAAAAACGGCCTCTGGTGAAAAAATAGAAAAAATCGATATGAGCCATTGGATTGGATTTGGATGGCACAGATCTTTGTGTTGGGAGTTGTACTCATAACGACACGCCTCTGTGCAAAAAGGACCCTCACTTCTAGTCATCTCAAGGAGTATGAATCACTCTGTTCTTTGGTGTATATATCCCCACATAATGATGACCCGTTCTTAAAAATTGCCATATCTATTTATACTTACTGAGCATCAGACGACTACCACATGCAGTTATTTTGAGTGTTTATGCAAACGATGTTGGTATTTGAATTGCGAGGATGCAGTGCCATGGTCAAAGTTTCAGTTCTAATAATCTTACTTACATGCTAGTCACCTAAATCTAGTATTCCGCTACTTAAAACACAAAAGATATGTCTGTCACACCGTTAAAAAAAAGATATGTCTGTCACATGCTGTCTTTGAAAAATTGACACATATTAGTTTCTATCCATGGCTGCATGGAGCGCGATTGTAATCTTGCTTCACATACATATTGCATGGGGTGGGCGCCAAACTGAGGGAGACAATGTGGAACTCCACCGCTAGTTTCAGAAATTTCATTTGTTAGCTGTGAGTTAAACTCTACTGATGTTTATCCAATTGGTCTTGAGGCCAACCTGATAGGTTTCTGGCCATTGAACACATCTAGTCTGAAAAAGAGTTGGTCCTTCCCATTGGGAACCTTCCAAGACGTGACGCATTCTCCAAACAGATAAATCTTAGCCTCACTTCATGCATAATATGAGAACAAAATTAGCTGTTGCAAAAGGTGAAAAAGGAAGTTCAGCTACTATTTTCTGTTGCAGCAGTAGGGAAACTGTTGTGATAAATTAAGTTAAAATGTACAGAAGCCATGCTGGTCTTTTTCATTGTTGGTAACCTCGTATAACGATTATGTGCTGGCTACAACTCAGCGAACACTATAGAAATGTATGTGCATGACTGAACCATAATTCGAAGCTTCATAACCTTTTAGCCCGACAAAGAACATAATTATTTCTATTTCTTGCTTTGTGATGTAAACTATAATTGTTTTTCTTGTATTTGTAGATGGATGATCATGATGCTCTGACAACCGGAAACATCAAGACTACATATGGACAAAAGAAGATTTTCTCAAAGTCTTCCCTTCCTTAAAATTGCGAGAACTTCCCTGAACCTGTATGTGCTCAACTGAATCATGTTTGTTTGGTGTGATCTCTCCCAGCACATGAAGCTTGATGAGCAAGAAGCAGTTCTAGGGAAAGGCTAGAGCTTTCCTGTTATGTACCATCAATATAGTAAAGCTAGTCTTTTTTTAAATAGCGATGCCTGGTTAGTGGTGATCATATTAGTCCCTAATAGGGTCATGCTTGCCGTGTACTAAAAATGGTGGTACCATGTATCATCAATATATATACGAATGTATGTCTCTTATGTTATTGTCCAGACTGCATACCGACATTTAGTTATGCTTAAAAGGGGTGGATTAATTTTCTGTATGTACTCACATATTTGTGATACTTATTGGCACACTTTGTAGTGACAAACATATTCAACTCCCTTGCATAATTAGTGGTGTAGTACAAGCCACTAATGTACAGAAATATACATGGATTTCATGAAGTAGATATGTGCAAAGATTTTTAGTATATAAAACTAACAAGATATGGGGCATCATCACTGTGCAGATTAAGTGGTTGTTGGACAGAACTACAGATCTATAAATGGTCACTGGATAGAACGAATGGAGAAGGACATGAGATGTTTGAGGTGGTTGCTGCAAAAGTTCTGTTATATAACTGACTCTTGATAGGGTTTTTTTTCATAAAAATACATTAAGTGGCTTGAGATCCCTCAACCAGAATCTGTGCCATCCGCCTCTGATCCAACGGCTCATATCGATTTTTTCTATTTTTTCACCAGAGGCCCTTTTTCTATCCTAGTCGCTCCCGGGACAATGCTACTATCTTTTTTCCACACTTGTGCTTCAAAGTAACACCATGATCTTCATGATAGAGAGTCTCCTATTTTGTCACTTTCATATACTAGTGGGAATTTTTCATTATAATGCACACCCACTTAGTTTCTTTTTGAGCTTTCATACACTTATAGCTCTAGTGCATCTGTTGCATGGCAATCCCTACTCACTCACATTGATATCTATTGATGGGCATCTCCATAGCCCGTTGATACGCCTAGTTGATGTGAGACTATCTTCTCCTTTTCCTCACAACCTCCACCATATTCTATTCCACCTATATTGCTATATCCATGGCTCACGCTCATGTATTGCGTGAAAGTTGAAAAGGTTTGAGAACATAAAAGGTGTGAAACAATTGCTTGACTTGTCATCGGGGTTGTGCATGATTTAAATACTTTGTGTGGGGAAGATGGAGCATAGCCAGACCATATGATTTTGTAGGGATAACTTTCTTTGGCCATGTTATTTTGAAAGGACACAATTGCTTTGTTAGTATGCCTGAAGTATTATAGTTTTTATGTCAATATTAAGCTTTTGTTTTCAATCTTATGGATCTGAACATTCATGCCACAATAAAGAATATTACATGGATAAATATGTTAGGTAGCATTCCACATCCAAAATTCTGTTTTTATCATTTACCTACTCGAGGATGAGCAGGAATTAAGTTTGGGGATGCTGATACGTCTCCAATGTATCTATAATTTTTTATTGTTCCATGCTATTATATTATCTGTTTTTGGATGTTTTATATACATTAATATGCTATTTTATATTATTTTTGGGAATAACCTATTAACCTAGTGCCCAGTGCCAGTTTCTGTTTTTTCCTTGTTTTTGAGTATTGCAGAAAAGGAATATCAAACGGAGTCCAAACGGAATAAAATTCAACGATGATTTTTCTTGGACCAGAAGGAACCCAGGAGACTTGGAGAAGAGGCTAGAAGACCCACGGGTGGGCCACAAGCCACCTGGGTGCGCCCCTAGGGGGGGCGCCCCCCTGGCTTGTGGGCCCCCCATAGCTCCTCCAACCCTAATTCTCCGCCTATAAATTCAGAAATATTCCCCCAATACCAAAAGAGAGCCACGATAATACTTTTTCGCTGCCGCAAGCCTCTGTTCCCGTGAGATCCCATCTTGGGGCCTTTTCCGGTAATCTGCCGGAGGGGGATTCGACCACGGAGGGCAGCTACATCAACACCATTGCCCCTCCGATGATGCGTGAGTAGTTCACCTCAGACCTTCGGGTCCATAGCTAGTAGCTAGATGGCTTCTTCTCTCTCTATGTTCTTCAATACCATGTTCTCCATGATCTTCATGGAGATCTATCCGATGTAATACTCTTTTGTGGTGTGTTTGTCGAGATCCGATGAATTGTGGGTTTATGATCAGATTATGTATGAATATTATTTGAATCTTCTCTGAATTCTTATATGCATGATTTCATATCTTTGCAAGTCTCTTCGAGTTATTGGTTTGGTTTGGCCAACTAGATTGGTAATTCTTGCAATGGGAGAAGTGCTTAGTTTTGGGTTCAATCTTGCGGTGTCCTCACCCAGTGACAAAGTAGGGGTAGCGAGGCACGTATTTGTATTGTTGCCATCAAGGGTAAAAAGATGGGGTTTTCATCATATTGCTTGAGTTTATCCCTCTACATCATGTCATCTTACTTAATGCGTTACTCTGTTCTTCATGAACTTAATACTCTAGATGCAGGCAGGAGTCGGTCGATGTGTGGAGTAATAGTAGTAGATGCAGAATCATTTCGGTCTACTTGACACGGACGTGATGCCTATATGCATAATCATTGCCTTGGATATCGTCATAACTATGCGCTTTTCTATCAATTGCTCGACAGTAATTTGTTCACCCACCGTATTATTTTCCTTCAAGAGAGAAGCCTCTAGTGAAACCTATGGCCCCCGGGTCTATTTTCCATATTATATTTTCAGATCTATAAACCAAAAATACCAAAAATACTTTGCTGCAATCTATTTACTTTTATTTTACTTTTCGTTTTAGTAATCTTTTATATCTATCTCTATCAGATCTCATCCTTGCAAGTAACCGTGAAGGGATTGACAACCCCTTTATAGTGTTGGGTGCAAGTGTTTGATTGTTTGTGTAGGTGCAAAGATTGGGGCCTTGCTTGTACCTCCTACTGGATTGATACCTTGGTTCTCAACAACTGAGGGAAATACTTATCTACTTTGCTGCATCACCCTTTCCTCTTCAAGGGAAAACCAACGCAAGCTCAAGAAGTAGCAATGTCACATCAAAAATTCTTGTTTTTATCATTTACCTACTCGAGGACGAGCAGGAATTAAGCTTGGGGATGCTGATACGTCTCCAACGAATCTATAATTTTTTGTTGTTCCATACTATTATATTATCATTCTAGGATACTTTTGGGTGCTTATTTACCAATTAATATTATTTTTGAGTACTAACCTAACGACCTAGTGCCCAGTGCTAGTTGCTGTTTTCTGCATGTTTTTTGCTTTTCAAGTTTACCATACCAGACGAAGTCCAAATGCCACGAAACTTTAATATGATTTTTTCTGGACCAAAAGAAGACCTGGAAGCTTCGGGAGGAGACGGGAGGCTGCACAAGGGAACCACGAGCCAACAGGGCGTGCCAGAGGGCTAGGCCGTGCCCTGTTGGGTCATGGCCCCCTCGACTGCCCTCTCTTGCCCCTCTTTGGCCTATAAATTCTCAAATATTCCAAAAACCCTAAGGAGATCCCGAAACACTTTTTCTGCCACCGCAAGTCTTTGTTCCGCCGCCTACCCATCTGGCGACCTTTTCTGGCGATCTGCCGGAGGGGGAATCGATCACGGAGGGGCTCTAAATCACCCTTGCTGCCTCCATGATGAGTTGTGAGTAGTTCACCATAGACCTACGGGTCCGTAGTTAGTATCTAGATGGCTATCTCTCTCTCTCTCTCTCTCTCTCTCTCTTGATCTTCAATACAATGATCATCACATCTTTGCTTTGATCTATTCGATGTAATCCTTTTGTGCGGTGTGTTTGTTGGGATCTGATGAATTGTGGGTTTATGTTCAGATTATTCATGAAAAGTATTTGAGTCACCTCTGATTATTATGATCATTATAGATTTGTAAATCTCTCCGATCTATTGAGATAGTTTGGCCAACTAGATTGATATTTCTTCAGTGAGAGGGGTGCGTTGTAGTGGGTTCAATTTGGCGGTGCTCTATATCCCAGTGACAGAAAGGGACAAGACACGTCTTTGTATTGCTGCCACTAAGGATAAAACGTTGGGGTTAGTTCATATTAATTGAATTCTCTTTGTCTACATCATGTCATCGTTCTCCAAGCATTACTCTGTTTTACTTAATACTCTAGATGCATGCTGGATATCGGTCGATGGGTGGAGTAATAGTAATAGATGCAGGCAGGAGTCGACCTATTTGCTTATGGACGTGATGCCTATATATACATGATCATTGCCGGGAATAAATATTGCATAACTATCCTCTCTTCTATTAGTTTCCCAACAGTAATTTGTTTACCCACCAAATGCCTACTACATGAGAGATGCCACTAGAGAAAACTACGGCCCCCGGGTCTATCCATTTATAAGTTTACAAACGCTTTCAATACCTTGTTGCCATTTACTTTACTTTATTTTATTTTATTTTGCAATTTACAATTATCTACACATCTCACTTACTTGCAAATAACGAGATCAAGGGGATTGACAACCCTCTTGCCGCGTTGGGTGCAAGTGTGTGCTCTTTTGTGTGCAGCCGCTGAAGATGGTTGATGACCGATATTCCTATTGGTTCGATAAACCTTGGTTCTTAACTGAGGGAAATACTTACCCGCATTGTGCTGCATCACCCGTTCCTGTTCACGGAAAACCCAACACAGATCATAAGCATCACCTAGCTACTTTACTCTAAAATGATATGATAACTTTTCTTAATTTCTTCCAGCGAGGTCTCGGCTTATAAACTCCCACGAGTTACTGTGGGTGAAAAGGACAAGACCGGCAACACAATTACCCTTTGAATTACATTGATTCTCACACTCTAGTTACTACACATCTGAGCCACACATCTACATGAAGGCACTCATATTGGATAACCGACGAAACGTTGCCTGTTGCGGTTCATCAGTTAACATCTTCACATCTTCAAGTATCTTCAGTGGTTCTCATCATGGTCCTGACAATACCCCCCCTTTAATACACTGCTTGTCCACGAGTAGTGCAAGGTATACGAGGAGGCCTTGGTGGTGGAGGAGCAAATTCAGGAAAGGTGGCATGTAAGAATGGTAGGTCTTCTCATGTAGCATCTGTAGGAGCCAAATTCTCCCAGTGAACCAACCATTGGGACACATGGGTTTTGTTTCTTTGCACTAACCTCCTGTCCAGAACAATGAATGGAGCGGTTTTCAATCTGCTATCTTCAGTAACAATAAGGACATGGGGGAAGTGGTATGGCATGTTCCCCCAGGCGCTTCTTCAAGTGGCTGATATGAAACACAGGATGTATGAGAGAAGTATCAGGAAATTGGAGTTTGTAGGCAACCTTACTGATACGTCTCCAACGTATCTATAATTTATGAAGTATTCATGCCATATTTACAACAATTTTATATGGTTTTGGTATGATTTGCATGGAACTAACCCGGACTGACACTGTTTTCCGCAGAACTACAGTGTTGTTGTTTTTTATGTAGAAATAAAAGTTCTCCAAATGCAACGAAACTTTTTGACGATTTTTTTGGAACAAAAGAGGCACTAGAAGCTTCGTGGGAGGGCCAAAAGAGCCACGAGGTGGCCACAACCCACCAGGGCGCGCCAGCCCCCTCTGGCGTGCCCTGGTGTCTTGTGGGCCCCTCGTGGCCCATCTTCGCGTGAAACCGACGTCCAAAAATCCTATCTATTCAGAAACCCCCAGAAATAACCCTAGATCAGAAGTTCCGCCGTTGCAACACTCTGTATCAATGAAAAACCAATCTGGAGACATTCCAGTACCTTGCCGGAGAGAGGAAACCATCACCGGTGGCCATCTTCATCATCCCGGCAGAGGCCATGATGAGGAGGGAGTAGTTCACCCTCGGGGCTAAGGGTATGTACCAGTAGCTATGTGTTCAATCTCTCTCTCTCTCTCTCTCTCTCTCTCTCTCGTGTTCTTGAGATGTCACGATCTTGATGTATCACGGGCTTTGTTAATATAGTCAGATCATATGATGTTATTCCCTTGCTATCATGTTGTGATGAATTGAATCTTTCCCTTTGAGATTTTGTTATTACCGGATTGAATACTTTTATGGATTTGAGAGCACTTGATCTATGTCTTGGCACTCAACTCTCGGATTCCCAAGGTGACATTGGGGTAATCTATGCATAGGGGTTGATGCACGTTTTCGTCCTACCTTCTCCGGTAGAAATCTTGGGGCACTCTTTGAGGTTCTTTGTGTTGGATTTAGCATTATGAATCTGAAATTGTTTGATGCATATCATATAATTAACTCATGGATACTTGTGGTGACATTGGAGTATCTAGGTGACATTGGAGTTGGGTGATGCGTATCATATGGTGTTATTTTAGTACGAACTCTTAGATAGATCGATCGGAAAGGATAACTTGGTGTTATTTTAGTATGGACTCTTGGATAGATCGATCGGAAAGGATAACTTTAAGGTGGTTTCATAGCCCACAAACAATTTCTTCTTATGTTCTCCCCTAGATAAGAACTTTGGAGTGATTCTTCGTTGCACATTGAGGGATGGTTATGTGATTCAGTTATATTAGCATTGTTGAGAGATTGCACTAGCGAAAGTACGGGCCCTAGGCGTTGTTTTCAAGCATTGCAATACTATTTTTGCTCACTTTTGTTACTTGCTACCTTTCTGTTTTTTATTGTTACTATTACAAAAATCAATATCTACTATCATCACTACACTTGTATCACCATCTCTTCGCCGAACTAGTGCACCTATACAATTTACCATTGTATTTGGTGTGTTGGGGACACAAGAGGCTTTTTATTATTTGGTTGCAGGGTTGTTTGAGAGAGACCATCTTCATCCTACACCTCCCATGGATTGATAAACCTTAGGTCATCCACTTGTCGGAAAATTGCTACTGTCCTACAAAACTCCGCTCTTGGAGGCCCAACAAAGTCTACATGAATAAAGTTGCGTAGTAGACATCAAGCTCTTTTCTGGCGCCGTTGCTGGGGAGGTGAGTGCTTGAAGGTATATCTTTAGATCTTGCAATTAAATGTTTTAGTTTCTTGTTTATCACTAGTTTGGTTTATAAAAGAAAACTACAAAAAAATGGAGTTTAGGTTTCCTCAATTGCTTCGTCTTTTTAATGTCTTTCGTGAAAATGATGGTTCGGAAAATTGTGCTCAATTGGTAGAGGAAGAAATTATGAAAATACTTGATGAGAATTCCTTGAATGATGAGCATGATTGTAATGTAGCTAGTATGAATTCTCTGAATATCCATGATGCTAATGATATGCAAAGCCACAAGCTTGGGGATGCTATGTTTGATGAAGATGATATTTTTAGTCCCCCAAGTTTTGATGAGAAAATTTATTATGATGATGGCCTGCCTCCTATCTATGATGATTATGATGATGACTTGTATGCTATAAAGAGTGATAGTAACCATGAAACTTGTCATCATGATTTTAATATTGAATGTGGTTATGTCAATCAAGTGTCTCATGATAGTTATTTTGTTGAGTTTGCTCCCACTACAATGAATGAGAAGAAAATTGCTTATGTGGAGAGTAATAAATTTTCTATGCTTGTAGATCATGAAAAGGATGCTTTATGTGATAGTTATATTGTTGAATTCCTTCATGATGCTACTAAAAATTATTATGAGGGAGGAACATATGCTTGTAGGAATTGCAATAATATCAAGTTTCCTCTCTATGTGTTCAAAGTTTTGAAGTTATACTTGTTTTGCCTTCCTATGCTAATTGATTCTTGATCCCATAATTTGTTTGCTCACAACATCCCTATGCATGGGAAGTGGGTTAGACTTAAATTTGATTGCCATGTGATTCATGATGCTCTCTTTATGTTTCAATTCTTTACTTTTATGCGAGCATCATTGAAATCATTATGCCTAGCTGAAAGGCTTTAAAGAAAAGCCCTTGTTGGGAGACAACCCAGCACTTTTCCTTTCTGTTTTTGTGTGTTCACATGATTAATCTACTGTAGTAATCATGTTTTGTGTCTTTTATTTCAATAAAGTGCCAAGTAAAGCATTTGGGATGACTCACAAGATGAGTAGAATTGATGCTGAACCAAAACAGAAACTTTTGACTCCAGTATAGGAATTTTCATTTTTTACTGGAGCGTGATAATGATCTGAAAATTTTACACGGTGTTTATACAAATATTATTCAGGTTTTCCTAATTTTTCAGAATTTTTAAAGAGAGGGAAGTATGGCTATACTACAGATCTTCACAGACTGTTCTGTTTTTGACAGATTCTGTTTTGCATGCATAGTTTGCTTGTTTTAGTGTTCCCATAGCTTATATTCAGTGATATAAATTATGTGAATGGTTGAATACAGTAGGTATTATGTGATAAAAATTATGAATCTTGTCTTGACAGTACCTAAGTGAATGATCTTTATTTATTATACTAACCCATCTCACAAAGTTCTGTTAAATTTTGTGTGATTGAAGTTTTCAAGTTTTGGGTGAGACACCGATATTAGAAGAATAAGGAGTGACAAGAACCTAAGCTTGGGGGTTCCCAAGGCACACCCAAGTTAATATTCAAGGAAGACTCAAGCGCCTAAACTTGGGGATGCCCTGGAAGGCATCCCCTCTTTCGTCTTCAACACTATCGGTATATCTTACTTAGAGCTATATTTTTATTCGTCACATAATATGTGCTTTGCTTGGATCGTCATTATATTTTGTTATTTTCTGTTAGGTGTTATTTATAATCTTGTTTTTCAATAAAAAGTTCAAAGAATTTCCTTAGGATGCTTGCATTGCATGTTTGATGTGTGCTGTCTAAAAACAGAAACTTTCTCTATAGTGTTTGAATTTTCATATTTTATTGGAACGTGGAAAGTTTCTGAAATTTTTACACAGTGTTGTAAGATAAATTATTTATCACGTCATAAATTTTAATATTTTTTTGTGTTACAGAAGTACACTGTTTTCATAAATTGCTACAGACTGTTCTGTTTGGACAGATTGCTGTCATAGTTTTGTTATCTACTTATCCTATTGTTTCCATAGCCTATATTCGTAGATATAAATTGTGGAAACGATAGTAAACAGTAGATGATGTTTGGAAATTATTGTGCTACTTGTCTTGTCAGTACAAAAAGTGTGTACTTATTCTTATGTGTACTAGCCTATCTCACGAGTTCTTTTCGAGTTTTTGTGGATGAAGTTTTTAAGATTTAGGGAAACCGTGATATAAAAGGAATTAAGGAGACACAAAAGCTCAAGCTTGGGGATGCCCAAGGCATCCCAAGATAATATTTCAAGAAGTCTCAAGCATCTAAGCATGCCCTGGTAGGCATCCCACCTTTCTTCATCAACAATTATCGGTTAGTAGCGGCTGAGCCTAAGTTTTTGCTTCTTCACATGATGTGTGCTATTATTGGAATGTAATTTTATTTTGTTTTGCTTTCTGTTTTAATAAAATACTTAGATCTGAAAGTTTTTATATGAGAGAGAGTTCTCAAATGGCTACCCATTTACTTAACTACTCGCTTGATCTTCACTTATATCTTTTTGGAGTAGCTTGTCATTTACTCTTGTGCTTCACTTATATCCTATGAGTAAATTGTTGAATGAATTGAATACCATGAATTTGAAATTATATGTTCATAACATGCCTAGTAGTAGATTCACATTGGGTTTAGAAAGTGAAATCTTTTGAAGCTTGACAATCACAATATTGGTCATACAAGCATTTCGTGAATGATTAGTATAAGGAAGAGAACTTTCACATACAAATATATTATCTTCGACATCTTCTATGATTGTGAATACCCGTTAATTATTTTCAAACTTGAGCAAATTAGTTGAACTTGGACAAGGAAGACAACGTAATGAGTTATGGTTGTGTATATTTGCATAGAAGTTATATTGTTATGGATCCTCTAACATGTGGTGTTTGCTTAGGATCTTTTGCTAGCCAAAATTCGTACTAAGTAGAGATATTACTTGTGCATCCAAAAACCCTTAAACCCAGTTTCTTGCCATGAGTGTCCACCGTACCTACCTATGGATTGAATAAGATCCTTCAAGTAAGTTGTCATCGATGCAAAAAGGCAATACAAATTGCTTCTAAATGTGTTTGATCATTTAGTGTAAGAGAAAATTGAGCGTTGTACGAACTTGTGATGGCAAAGTAATAAAAGCGACAGACTGCATAATAAAGGTTGCTCTCATAAGGGGCAATATAACGTGACATTCTTTTGCATTAAGGGATTGTGCATACAAAACCAAAAAGCGCATGACAACCTCTACTTCCCTCTGCGAAGGGCCTATCTTTTACCTTTCAGTATTTACTTTTATGCAAGAGTCAATAGTATGCATTCTCATTTCAACCTCAATTATTCTCTAGTTGGCAAGCATCATGTGGTGGGGAAAGATCTAGGCACATATGGCCAGTCAAATATATTTGATCATGACTTATTATTGTTGACAATTATCTCTATGATAAATGAGTTGGGAGGCGAAACATTAAGCCCCTATCTTTCTCTATGTTCGATGGATGCCATTTGTTCTAAAAGTATGCTTTGAGTACTAGCAATCATAGAAGACTATATGATGATTGAGTATGTGGAGCTCTTACTTAGAGTTTGTTGAGAATAAGTTGAATTGCAATTGTTTGATGACTAAGAACATATGTTGTTAAGTTTCAAGAGAATTCATTGTTTGAACCATAACATTTGAATTGGTTGCTACTTTATCACGATGAGTTTTATGAGAAAGAGTTGTTGTTATGATGCTAGGAAAAGTGGTTGAAATTATCATTGATCAAACTTATGCACCATGCTAGCATTCACACTTCATAAATTATTTCCTTTTATCATTTACCTACTCGAGAACGAGTAGGAATTAAGCTTGGGGATGTTGATACGTCTCCAACGTACTCCCTCCGTCACGGTTTAGAAGGCATAGTTAAATTTGCGTGCGTTTCCACAATAGACAAGGTTTAGGGCGCATTGCATTTACTCCTAGTAGCTAATTAGTACTCCGATGTACTACTCTTATATGCATACGTAGTGTGAATGCTATTTTTCAGCTCATCTCACAGCCAATCAATAACAACCTAGGTCCCAGAGAATTTCCAAGCACGCCTTCTAAACCGTGACGGAGGGAGTATCTATAGTTTATGAAGTATTCATGCCATATTACAATAATTTTATATGATTTTGGTATGATTTGCATGGAACTAACCCGGACTGACGCTGTTTTCAGCAGAACTACCGTGGTGTTGTTTTTTATGCAGAAATAAAAGTTCTCCAAATGCAACGAAACTTTTTGACGTTTTTTTTGAACAAAAGAGGCACTAGAAGATTTGTGAGAGGGCCAGAAGAGCCACGAGGTGGCCACAACCCACCAGGGCGCGCCGTCCCCCTTTGGCGTGCCCTGATGTCTTGTGGGCCCCTCGTGGCCCATCTTCGCGTGCAACTGACGCCCAAAAATCCTATATATTCAGAAACCCCCAGAAATAACCCTAGATCAGAAGTTCCACCGCCGCTACTCTCTTTATCGACGAAAACCCAATCTGGAGACGTTCCAGTACCCTGCCGGAGAGGGGAAACCATCACTGGTGGCCATCTTCATCATCCCGGCGGAGGCCATGACGAGGAGGGAGTAGTTCACCCTCGGGGCTGAGGGTATGTACCAGTAGCTATGTGTTCAATCTCTCTCGTGTTCTTGAGATGTCACGATCTTGATGTATCACGGGCTTTGTTAATATAGTCAGATCATATGATGTTATTCCCTTGCTATCATGTTGTGATGAATTGAATCTTTCCCTTTGAGATTTCGTTATTATCGGATTGAATACTTTTATGGATTTGAGAGCACTTGATCTATGTCTTCGCACTCAACTCGCGGATTCACGAGGTGACATTGGGGTAATCTATGCATAGGTGTTGATGCATGTTTTCGTCCTACTTTCTCCGGTAAAAATCTTGGGGCACTCTTCGAGGTTCTTTGTGTTGGATTGAGCATTATGAATCTGAAATTGTTTGATGCATATCGTATAATTAACTCATGGATACTTGTGGTGACATTGGAGTATCTAGGTGACATTAGAGTTGGTTGATGCGTATCATATGGTGTTATTTTAGTACGAACTCTTAGATAGATCGATCGAAAAGGATAACTTGGTGTTATTGTAGTACGAACTCTTGGATAGATCGATCGGAAAGGATAACTTTAAGGTGGTTTTGTAGCCTACAAACAATTTCTTTTTATGTTCTCCCCTAGATAAGAACTTTGGAGTGATTCTTCGTTGCACATTGAGGGATGATTTTGTGATCCAATTATATTAGCATTGTTGAGAGATTGCACTAGCGAAAGTACGGACCCTAGGCCTTGTTTTCAAGCATTGCAATACCGTTTTTGCTCATTTTTGTTACTTACTACCTTGCTGTTTTTATTGTTACTATTACAAAAATCAATATCTACTATCATTACTACACTTGTATCACCATCTCTTCGCCGAACTAGTGCACCTATACAATTTACCATTGTATTTGGTGTGTTGGGGACACAAGAGACTTTTTATTATTTGGTTGCAAGGTTATTTGAGAGAGACCATCTTCATCCTACACCTCCCACGGATTGATAAACCTTAGGTCATCCACTTGAGGGAAAATTGCTACTGTCCTACAAAACTCTGCGCTTGGAGGCCCAACAAAGTCTCCAAGAATAAAGTTACGTAGTAAACATCGCTTACCCACTTGTTTCTATACTTTATATGGTCCATAATACTTGGATCTCAACTTGAGAGAGCCCCTGAGACCAAAAGCATTTTGTGTGTAGGGCTGGACCATGATATAGACATTGTCTCCTATCTGCAGTTGTCATTCTGTCCTCTTCAAATCAGCAAAGTATTTCGTCCTGTCCTGAGCTTCTAGTAGGTTACCCTTGAGTTGTTCTCTCATTTTCACTCTTTCTTCCACAATAGTTGCTTCAGGCAGTATTGTTCTTGGTAGGGAAAGTTCTCCTATTTGAGGGGGGTGATAAGCATAGAGGGCCTCGAATGGAGTGACTTTTAGTGAGGTGTGGTAGGTAGTGTTATACCACCACTTTGCCATGGAAATCCAATTCATCTAGTCTTTAGGGTTCTGGAAAACCATTTTTGTGAGATATTGTTCGAGACATTGGTTCATTCTCTTTGTCTGGCCATCAGATTGAGGGCGATGAGCAGTGCTAAAACTCAATTTAACTTTCAAACTGGTTAGGATATCTTGATAGAAAGTGCTGGTGAATATTCTATCTCTGTCAAAGACAATGACCACAACATGCCATGGAATTTGACAATGTTGTCCTAGAAAAGCTGCAACACAGTTTGGACAATGTAGGGGTGGCTCATTGGAAGAAAATGTGCATATTTGGTCAGCCTATCCACCACAACTAGAATGACCTCTTTCCCATTGGAGTTAGGTAAAGCCTCAATGAAATCCATTGATATGTGGGATCATTGAGCAGCAGGTATCTCCAAAGGATCAAGCAGACCAGGAGAATGTACATGTTCAACTTTAGTAAGTTGGCAAATAGGACAAACTGAGATGTATTTGTCCACATCATGCTTCATTCTAGGCCAGTAAAAATGTCTCTTCAGTCTGGCAAAGTTGTTCTCACACCAGAATGCCCCCCAATTGCAGAGTTGTGCAAGGTGTTCAAGAGTGTTTTTCTAAAATAGTTTGCAGCTCCAATGTATATCCTGTGTTTGAACTTGAGAATGCCCTCTGTTACAGCAAAATTGAAATTTGTTTGGACATCTTGTGCTAGTTTGCTTAGCAGTTTGGAGCTATTAGGGTCATTTAAGTAACTTTTTCTGACATCTTCTAGCCAATCTGCTTGAAGATTTGTCAAGTGTGCACACTGAGAAGTTTGTACTTGGTCTTTCCTTCAAAGAGCATCTGCAACAATATTTTCCTTTCCCTTTTTGTACTCAATTGTGTAATCAAACTCCAACAATTTAAGCAACAACTTGTGTTGTATCTCTTCAGATAGTCTTTGTGTGGCCATGAATTTTAGGGCTTGTTAGCCTGTTTTGATTATCAGGGGATTTCCAATAAAGTAGTGTCTCCATTTCCTTAGTGCTTAAAGAATTGCCATGGCCTCTTTCTCGTATATGGATGTTCCCAGTGCTGTAGGACCGATGGCCTTGCTAAGGAAAGCAATATGTCTCTGCTCCTGCATTAAAACAACACCTAATCCAGTTCCACATGCATCTGCTTCGATTGTGAAAGGTTTGGAGAAATTAGGTAATGCTAGGATAGGGCAGGTTGTCATTATATTCTTCAGATTTGCAAAGGCCTTGTCCTATTCCTCTCCCCAGTAGAACTGGTCTTTTTTCAGTGCATCATATAGGGGTCTACACATATTCCCATAATTCTTGACAAACCTCTTGTAATATCCTGTCAAACCCAGGAAGCCCCTGAGTTTAGTCACATTCTCAGGTGCTGGCCAATTGAGAATATCTTGGACTTTGCTGGGATCGGTGGCTACTCCATCAGAGGAAATGATGTGCCCCAAGTAGCTAATTTCCTGGACAGCAAACACACACTTGCTCTCCTTGACAGATAAGTAGTTTTCCTTGAGCAAATCTAGTACTATTTTGAGATGTATGACATGGTCTTCTAATGTTCACTAAACACCAACACATCATCAAAAAACACCAGAATAAATCTTCTGTGAGGACCAAATATCATGTTCATGAGATTTTGAAAAATTGATGGTGCATTTGTGATCCCAAAGGGCATCACTATATATTCATAATGCCCCATATGAGTTCTAAATGTAGTTTTTGGGATGTCAGGAGTGGCCATTCTGATGTGGTGAAACCCAGACCTGAGATCCAATTTAGAGAAATACTTAGCACCATGTAGTTCATCAAGCAGATCTTCGATGATAGGCATGGGAAATTTATTTTTTCACTGTTCTGGCGTTGAGTTTTCTGAAATCATTGCAAAGTCTCCATCCTCCATCTTTTTCTCTCACCATAACAGCAGGAGAGGAAAAGGGACTATGGCTGGGCTGGATTTCTTGTTTGATAAACAAATCTTGGATGATTTCCTCCATAGCAGTTTTTTGATAGTGTGGCACTTAATAAGGGCTTATATTAGGAGGAGTTGCCCCAGGAATTAAATCAATTATGTGATCTATATCTCTTTTAGGTGGTAGGCCCACATGTTCCTCAATGACTCCAACATATTCTGCGAGTAACTCCTTAACTGGTTCAGGGACTGTTGCAGGTTTCTCTCTAGTAGTTTTCTCTACAGAAGGTCTGATCTGTATGAAATACCCCATTGCTCCTTTTTTGAAAATTTTGGCAGCTTGTTCAGGAGTACAAATTTGGTCAGGATTACTACCAGTGTAGTCCTGAATCAAGAAGGGCTTGTTTTTCTAATTGATCACAATTGTTCTGAATATGAAATCCATGCTCACATGACTGAATTCTTTGAGCCAATAAGCTCCTAGTATAATACCATAAGTTTGCAGAGGTAGCACTTTGAAAGTGTTCTTAAATGGTTTGCCGGCAATTGAGTATGTGCAATCTTGTACTGAGTTGTCAGATGTTAACTGTCCTCCCCCAGCAACTGAAACTTTTCTCTTGGCAGTGGAGATTAAAGAGAAATTGCATTCCACAACAAAGTTATAATCGATGAAAGTATCAGAAGAGGCACTGTCCACCTGTGCTACAGGTATTTTTCTGCAATATTCACTATTATGCAAAGAGTGGCAGGACCAGGAGTTCCTTCTGCAGCATGAACATAAATTTTGGCAGCACTGCTTTGCAGGGACTTCTTTATCAGGAGTATTGGGAGCTGTGTGGTATTGCAATTCCGTCTGATTCTTTTCCACAGTAGGAGTTTCAACAGTGTCTTCTCAACTTCCAGTAGAATGTGTATTGTTTTTCCAATTCTGCATGTGTGTTGCCTGTTCCACGATTCTCTGCAGTACCAACACAAGTTAGGAGCTTTAGGAGCAGCTGCAGTGTGATTTCTGTCAACTGTTTGTACTTGCAAAGGAGGAGATCTTTGTTGAGAAGGAAAATTATTGTATTGCCATTGTCTTGGAGGGAGAGGCAGTGCTTGTAACCTAGCCAGAGCAGTCTTTTCATACACTTTAGCATACTAGTAGGTTTCCATGATTCCTGAAGGTCTTTCTCCACAAACTTCATGTTTTATGTTAGGTTTTAAACCCCCAATGAAACAGCTCATGAGGAAGTTCTCTTGTAGAAATGGATGATCTCTCTTAACTAGAGCAGCACATTCTTCAAAATTGTTGATTTATTCACTGACAGAAGTGGTTTGCTGAATAATTTTCAATAGTTCTACAACTTCATGCACACTGGCTTCACTAAAGCTATTAGCCAGAATTTGGCAAAACTATTGCCAAGTAACCATTTGCCATGGAACACAAATGTTTTTGAGCCATACAGAAGCTTTGCCTTGGAAATGCCTGGTTGACAATTTGACCCACTGCTCATAAGGAGTCCCTGTCATGTCAAAAAATTTCTCACATGAAATGAGCCATTCAATAGGTCTTGTCCCATCAAACAAGGGGATTTCCAGTCTGGGTCCTTTTAGTACATCTTCTGCATAATAAGAAGGACCACCCAATTGTGTTGCAACTTGGTTTGTTTGACAATCATAGAGATTTACTCCAGCATGATAAATAGAATGAGGTACATTACTGATGGGAGCAGTATTAATATATTGTCCTGTAACATGATTATAGGTAGTAGGGGTCACATAAGGAGCAATCAGAGGAGCAAAATGACCAGAGTTTCCTATACTAAGCATAGGAGGAGGTTGCCCATGCAGCTGTACATTAGAAGACCTGTCTGATTTTGATTTCCTTGAATACTTAGTCTGAATGGTGATACATGACTTTGACTATTTGTAGAAGTAGTGTGAGCAATGGTACTGTCAGTGTATATAGCAAAACTGACTGGAGGAAGTTGTGAAGTATTTTGTGGGAGTACAGTAACTGATGGCATTTGCACTGACTATTGTGTGCTTCCAGTATTCAGACTGGTTTGAGCAAAAGCATTCTGCAAGTTCACTTGTGAGACCGACATAACTGAAGTTTGTGGTGTTTGAATGACTGTTGATTGTTCCCCAGACTCCAAGGGAGAGCTAGGCTCATGAGTTACAGCTGGAGTTGCTGGCTGTAACCTACTGAGGATCTGTTGCAGTGTCTTGTCCATGGAATTGTGCAAGCTCGACAGTTTTGTGTCAAGTTGAGACATTGTTACCATGTTGGATTTCAGCTGTTGCACCTCTGTCTTCAGACCCTGCAGATCCGACAGTTCTGCTCGAATTGCTTGCACCTGACCTTCCAATTTTTCCTTAGCTTTGGCTCTGGTGTGATCAACCATCATCTTCTACCGCAGTACTGAAGATCGGACATGAGTGTTACAGGAGGAACCCTGCTGATCTGTACCACGCGTCCAGAAAGGTGCTCGAGATCGGAACGAATCACCGGAATTTTACTCCCCCAAGACAAGGTGTCCTGGTAACCGAGACTGTCCTCCGAACGAAGTTGCACCACCGACTCCACGTTGACACCCGCTGGATCCACACCGCTGCCGCGAACAGGGAGGGTAGGGTGGGATTTTACGAGAGACCCCAACCACCCGGTCCCCGTTGTCTGATTTGCCGCCGGTGATCTGCGCCGCCGAGGAAAGGAATGGCATCTGATACCCTTGTCAGGACCCTGATCGATTATGAGGTGGAATTCGTGATCTTGCCCCTGATTTGGGGACGGATCGAGCGTGGATCAGGGGAAGAAGAGAGGAGTAAACCCTAGCTACTTTATTCTAAAGAGATATGATAACTTTCTTCTTAATTTCTTCCAGCGAGGTCTCGGCTTATAAGCTGCCGCCAGTTACTGTGGGTGAAAAGGACAACACCGGCAACGCAGTTACCCTCTGAATCACATTGATTCTCGCATTGTAGTTACTACACATCTGAGGCGCACATCTACATGAAGGCGCTTGTATATTCACCGTTGGATAACTGATGAAATGTTGCCTGTTGCGGTTTGTTAGTTAACATCTCCACATCTTCAGGTACCTTCAGTGGTTCTCTCTTGTCAGGGTCCTGACACTGCGCCGCCTCCCGTGTCGCCTCAGGGCGCAAGCCACGAATGTCACCGGGCACCTTCAAGTCCTCCTTGCTTGCCCGCTTCAAGTCCCCAACAACACCTCCCGCTCCCACCTTGCAGCTCATGGAGAACCGAGCAACAACAAAATTTTCTCTCCCAATCTCATTCCCCTTCACCAATTAGTCATTATCATCTCCTTTCCCAGATTTGGGAGTAGCATCTCCTTCAAGAACTCAAATCCAAGAAAACGGAAAGGGAGAGGGCCGGAGTGGACGACGACGACGTAGTGTACCACCTCCGCCGTCCCTCCTCAACCTGAAGCCGTCCTCCATCGCCGATTTTGCGCCCCGTCAGCACCAACTCCATGTTCCCGCCCATCCACCAGGCCTGGACCAGCGGCGGAAGACCCCATGGGGCGTGGTGGCGGCCGCCCGACCTCTCTCGTATGAGGTGTGTACCTCTAGCCCGCTTAGGAAAACTTACGATTCAGGATACAAAGGTCAAGCTAGTACTGTATTAGTTAGATATACTTGAGAGGTTGAGATTAGACATTTATTAGAAGAAAATACACTTGTTGTCGAGTCCGCTCCTCCATAGCTGATAATAGACATATTAGTACAAATGTCGTGAATCCACACTTGATCATTTCAAATTCTTGGAGACATGAAACATTTCATGTGAAAGTGAAAACTATGAACAGTCAGATTTTAAATTGGAAATGCCTTATGCATCCACACATGAACATATTAGATAAACGAAGAAAGCACAAACATGATAATGTAGCAATTTGAATACAACACTCAATAGAGAGAAAGACTCACATAAGAAAGAATACTTAAAGTCAACTAATATTATCACTCATCTATGCAAACTCTGAAGAATATGATAACCTTGGGAAGATTAGAGGAAACACATTCTTTCCTAATCCTTACAAGTAACTGCACATTTCCTCTTGAATTAACTTCTTTGGAGATAAAATTAATGAGACTGTGAACCTAGGGAGTGTGTGTGAGTAAATACTTTTACAACCAAATTCAAATATAGTGGTTCGTTTGTATCTCCAATTAAAAACAGTGCGGCTGAAGTACAAAACATGTCAGGATACAAAACATATAGAAAGCGCGCAAACATTCAGACCCAATAAGCCAGCAAGGATCAACTACCAACCGCTACCCCCCTAAGAGCAAGTACAACAATGCCTAGTCAGCTGGCTATAGCAGTTGCCACGTAACGAGAATCCTACGTGGAAGAGAGAGTAAAGAAGAGAGAGTGGAGCCGGCGCTTGGGCTATCGCCCGGTTGTAGCACAACACACGAGAAAAAGAGCTTTGCATGCAACCTTGACCCAATAGCATGCATGTATTAAATTAGTAAATACTAATTGAAGCCACCGGACAACCGGTATAGCTAGCCTATTGTACTATGATGGTTTTAAGTGACATGTCACATCTACATAGCCAGCACGCTCTCTTATTAACCATGCTCTAAATGACATGACATGACATGACAATTAGCCACCACCCTGTCATCATTACTAGGAGTTCAAGGAAGGCAAACCGAACGTTAAGGAAACCCTTGACTCTGATGAAGAAAACATCGGCATTAGAATTAGTCATCTGGATTCTAGAATCATATTTACAGTATCACTAAGAAGCAAGTATGTCTTGATAGAAGGAGAAAACAAGATGGTGTCGTCGTCCTCGTGTGGCGACTAGGGGGCGATTAGGTTCCCCCCTCGCCGTCGCCGCTGGCAGCGGCTGGCCCGCGGCGGCGGCGATGCCTCCCCTGCCTCCTCTCCCATCCCTAGTCTCTGCCCTCCCGGTGGTTTCCCTCATGCGCAATCTCGTCGTCAATCGCAACACCTTGAAGCTCCTCCTTCTTGGATCGACGTCCGGCCTGGGCGAGTCGTGGTGGCACCGTTCCTCTCGCGGAGGTGGGCGCCGAGAGCTGTGGTCATGGGTGCCGGCCCAGCCCCGGGCTCGAGAGGGTGCCGTTGGATCTGCCAGGGTGTCAATCCATGGACTCGGTCAACTGCCCCTGGGCTGCCTCGTGTGCGGACCTTCATCGGTACATGCGGATCTGGATTTTGGTGGTGGAGGGGCATTCTCCTAGGCGAAATCTCTGCCAGCGATGTCGGTACCGTGCCGGCGATGCTCTTGAGCGCCGTGTTCCTCCTTGGAGGCGTCATTGTGGGTTGCCCTTCCCTCCTATGTGCTTGGGGTGAAAACACTTGGTCCGGCCTGGAGGACCGGGCGGCGGCGACGTGTTGGCGTCGTTCCCTTCTTGAAGGCTCCGTCTTATGAGCAAGGTCCCTATCTGCTGGTGGTCGTGGGTCTCGATGGACAACAACTTCTTCTCTTCGTGTTGACGACACTCAGACCTCGACGGGGCACTCTCTAGGTGTGTGAGGGGTTGTGTTCGGATGCTACCTTGTCCCGGCGACTGTTTCCATTCAAGCTCTAGGGTGAGCGTCTCCATTGTCCGATGGTGTGGCACCCTTCGAGCTGGGGCGAGGGGGGTAGGGGGATCCTTTCGGTGATGCAGATGATTGGCGCTGTCTCGCTCGTTGGCCAGGTGATGGTGATGACATGGCCTCCTCGGCGGCTAGTCTCGTTCTCGAGCTGGCTCCGTTCTTTCCTCCGGCTGTTTGATGACGATTGATAGCTCCTGTGATTCCAGGCGGTGCTTCAAGTTTTCACTCGACGTTTGCTTGTTGTCTCCGATGCTTTGTTGCTGTTGTTGCCCAGCACCTATGTATCTTGTCGCTCTTTTCTTTTCTTTTTCTCTTTGTTTGCGCTGTGGTATTGAGTTGTTCCATTGGTTGTAAGGGCTTCATTAGTTTAAAGCCGGGTGGCAACCTCTTTTCTAAAAAATGGAAAACAAGATGGTCAAGAGCAACGCCAGGGGGCTGGGGGTGGGAGGGGGTAGGGTGGTTCAACTCTTAACTTAGTTAATCAAGAAGATCATGTGCCAAACAATGGACATCCACATGCATCAATCTCATGAAGGAGTGTTCTTTCCCCACCAGCGCAGTTGCACCTTGCACCCCCGTAATCTTCAGCTCTGGTCTTGCTTGTAACCATGAATATCGTGTAACAAGAAAAACCAGAACACCAGTGTGAACAATTGGTCATTCTCTCGAGAGAAAAGTGTATTCCTAAGACAAAGGATGAACAATTTTTCAAATCTAGTCCATAGAGCTAGTATATTATCAAATCATACAAAGAGATACCAGCAAACCTTGCACATATCCTAAGATAGTTTACAATGTATTTTGCTGAATACTGGTGCGACATTCTCTATACTAGTCTTGGATGTGTTCACACAAAGCCTGCGATTTTGTTTGACAGAAGAGAAAACTGACAATGCATATGATTTTGTTAGTAACATCTAATTTACACTACTATGTTGAAATTAAGCAATTTCACATCAACAGTTGCATACATTTTTTATGTGTATATGTTATGAACATGTGATGCTAACTTTCACAACCAAACTGGTTTGGTAAGTACGAAAATAACTTATGTTTATTAGTTTGTTATTTTTAGGAGGATGTCACCTATAAGAGGGCAAATTAATATCAAACACACCTTCAGGTCACTTCCTAAATATCAATCATTCATATTGGCAAGTGACCCCAAATAAGTATCTTGTCCCAGTTCTTCTTCTTCCCAAATCACTTTCAAAAATTTCTCTCTATTTTGCATCATGTAAGTTTATCATTAGCCTACAATAGTGATAATAATTACCAATCAACTTGTTAGGAACAAATAGGCACCAATTAGATGACCCCAACCCAATGCATGATAGATGAGACTATAGTTATTACTTGCGGATGAACCGCCTAATGAAAGCCTCATCCAGGTCAGAGGGTCAACTTGTGGCACCAAGAACCAGTACACTTCCTTCATCTTTCGTGCGCAAAGTACGAACATGCTTAGGAGAAGGGCATCTGTTGTTTTAGTGCCTACAGAAACCTGGATACTCCTTCCGTCCGAGTTTATTAGGCCCCCTCTTATTTTGTGTCAAAGTTTGACCTATAAATTTAACTAACAAAATGTAGACTACATGCCACAAAAAATATATTGTCGGAAAGCCCTTTGAAATCCAAATTCAACAATATAATGTTTCATAGCATATACTTTATATTTTAGTAGTCTACACATGGTCAAAGTCTGACCCAAAATACGAAGGGGCCCAATAAACCCGAACGGAGGTAGTACTACTAAGCTTCTTTCTATCACAAATTTACTCGGTACCACTTCCTTCCCTTGAGTCACCCGTTCACAGCAGCTAAAGTGGCTCACTCTTAGGAGGTGTTTGGTTTGTCACTGTGATGACCCACAAGTGTAGGGGGTCAATCGTAGTCCTTTCGATAAGTAAGAGTGTCGAACCCAACGAGGAGCAGAAGGAAATGACAAGCGGTTTTCAGCAAGGTAATTTCTACAAGCACTGAAATTGTAGGTAACAGATAGTTTGATAGCAAGATAATTGGTAACGAGCAAGTAACGATAATGGTAAATAAAGTGCAGCAAGGTAGACCAATCCTTTTGTGGCAAAGGACAGGCCAGAACAATCTCTTATAATAGGCAAAGTGTTCTTGAGGGTACACGGAAATTTCATCTAGTCACTTTTATCATGTTGGTTTGATTCGCGTTCGCTACTTTGGTAATTTGATATGTGGGTGGACCGGTGCTTGGGTGCTATTCTTACTTGAACAAACCTGCCACTTATGATTAACCCCTCGCAAGCATCCGCAACTACGAGAAAAGTATTAAGATAAAATCTAACCATAGCATTAAACGTTTGGATCCAAATCAGCCCCTTATGAAGTAGCGCATAAACTAGGGTTTAAGCTTCTGTCACTCTAGCAACCCATCATGTAATAACTACTCCACAATGCATTCCCTTAGGCCCAAGGATGGTGAAGTGTCATGTAGTCGACGTTCACATGACACCACTAAGGGAATCACAACATACATATCATCAAAATATCGAACACATATCAAATTCACATGATTACTTGCAACATGACTTCTCCCGTGACCTCAAGAACAAAGGTAACTACTCACAAATAATATTCATGCTCAAGATCAGAGGGGTATTGAATAGCATAATGGATCTGGATATATAATCTTCCACCAAATAAACCATATAGTAATCAACTACAAGATGTAATTAACACTACTAGTCACCCACAGGTACCAATCCGAGGTTCCGGCACAAAGTTTGAACACAAGAGATGGACTAGGGTTTGAGAGGAGATGGTGATGTTGAAGATGTTGATGAAGATTGGCCTCCCAAAGATGAGAGGGGTGTTGGTGATGACGATGGCTTCGATTTCCCCCTCCGGGAGGGAAGTTCCCCCGGCGGAATCGCTCCACCGGAGGGCAAAAGTGCTCCTGCCCAAGTTCCACCTCGAGACGGCGGCGTTCCGTACCGAAAGTCCTCTCTTTATTTTTTCTAGGTCAAAAGACCTTAAATACCAGAAGATGGGCACCGGAGGTGGGCCGTGCTGGGGACAACCCACCAGGGCGCGCCTGGGGGGCCTGGCGCGCCCTGGTGTCTTGTGCTCACCTGGTGGGCCCCCTCCGGTAGTTATTTGCTCCAGTATTTTTCATATATTCCAAAATAATTCTCCGTAAAGTTTCAGCTTATTTGGAGATGTGTAGAATAGGCATCTCTGATGTTCTTTTTCACGTCCAGAATTCCAGCTGCCGGTATTCTCCTTCTTTCAGTAAACCTTGCATATTATGAGAGAAAAGGCATTAGAATCATTCCCTAAAGCATTATTATACATCAAAACATTATAAATAACAGTAGGAAATCATGATGCAAAATGGACGTATCACACTGTTAAGGCAACCGTAATGGATATCAAATTATGCTGGCGAGCTGGCTACCTCTTCGGGGCCACCGAGTCGAGCATTGTGTGCAAGGCTGTGCTAGCCAACGACACTACATTGCCCATTGGCACATCAATGAGAGTGGCGGCGCCGACAAACTCAAGACCTTCGAGGCATAGGTACACGTTGTCACCCGATTTCGGTACCGCAACATCCTCAGACTGAGGCTTCTACCGGGGTCCTCATCCATGACCACTTTACTGCTGACGGCATCCTCGCCAATATTACATTCACCAGTAACCTTTATCCACTCATGGACTATTCTTTTGCCATGGAGCTTAACCATGACCGCTGGTGCCTTTACAATAGTAGTAGCAACCGCAAAGAGGTGCGCGCGCGCGCGCGGGGGGGGGGGGGGGGTTGAGGCGGCGTCCTCACCAGCGTGGATTCTGCCGTTGCCAACGAGGTTGCGTGGCTCTTGGTCATGCCCAACCAACAAAGGTGGAGTTTTAGAGAGGGAGAGAGATTTTTAGCGAACAGTGTAGAGAGACCTGGTCCCCAACCCCTCTTGCGTTGCCCCTGCGAGACGACGGGGAGGGCGACCTAGATCTCGTCAAGCGGCCCGGCTTTGCCGCCGCCAGAGGGCACAACTAGGCAAAGCCCGACCGGTGGCGGCGGGGGCGGGTGTCGGTGTCAAAACCGGCGGATCTCGGGTAGGGGGTCCCGAGGTGTGAGACTAGGATCGATGGTAACAAAGGGACGAAGGAGACAATGTTTACCCAGGTTCGGGCCCTCCTATGGAGGTAAAACCCTACGTCCTGCTTGATTATATTGATGGTATGAAGGTTACAGAGTTGATCTACCTCGAGATCGACTAGCTAAAACCCTAGATGAGTTTCTGTGTCCTACATTCTAAAACCCTCCCGGTTTATATAGACACCGGAGGGTACCTAGGGTTTACACCTGACAGGCCTCCTGCCGAGGACGGAGATGTCGACTTCCTCATCTTGACTTGGAGTGCCCGACGCACCTTCGGGGCTCCCTTCTGGAACATGGAGTCTTGACGTGTCCGGCCCTTCTTCAGAGAACGGCCCATCAAGCCGGCCTATTAAGAGATGAGCCGGCGGCACGAGGACCCCTTAGTCCGGAACTCCCTCAGTAGCCCCCGAACTAGCCCCCAACGCCAAGGGTCTCAGCTCCAGCTGCTTTGTATGATCAGAGTCTTCGGCTTGCGGGGTGAGTTCTTCTTCCCTTTCCATGATCGGCTGAGACTAGTTCGGTTTCCGATCACACGTATTTCTTCCGATCATATGATTGACCGAACACCATGAATTGCTTAGCCCCGAAGGCCAATCGCCAAAGTGTAAACAGTGTTTTCTGACACCCCCCTCTGACGAAGGGTCATGGCCTACCACGACCACTGAACCAGTTACGAAAACTCGATTCGCGGTTCGAGGCCATCTTTACAGTGACACGACTCGTCACTGCACAAATCGCGCTCCGTTTCACACGGGATATGATTAATCTTCATGCGCGTATAACGGCACGCAAGTCTTGGGAAGCGGAGGGATTCACGGTGCGGTAAGGGAGGCTAATCGGTGGCACGTATCATAAAAAGGAAAAAAAAACCAAGGCCTATCCACGCTTCTCATTCGCATCCTCCGCCTCCTCAATCTCCCCAAGCTTCGGGAGCCCAGATCCAGTTCTTCCTCGCCCCCTCCTCCGAGCTTAACCATGGCGGCTTTGGGCTCCAATGGCAAGTGGGAGGCCTCCACGGTCACTGACCAGGATATCCGGGACCTAAAGCAGGCCGGCTACCTCCCCGCCAATGTCTTCCACCGTGCCCGGAGAAGAACCAGGTGATTCCCACCCCTAAGGCAGGCGAGAGGGTGGTGTTCGTCCCCTACCTCCCCGCCAATGTCTTCCACCGTGCCCGGAGAAGAACCAGGTGATTCCCACCCCCAAGGCAGGCGAGAGGGTGGTGTTCGTCCCCCACTTCATCCGGGGACTGAGCTTTCCGCTCCACCCCTTTGTCAGGGGTCTCATGTTTTTCTATGGGCTGGACTTCCACGACCTCCCGCCGAACTCCTTTATGCATATATCAGCATTCATCATCATCCGTGAAGCCTTTCTATGGGTCAAACCGCACTTCGGCTTGTGGCTCAAGGTCTTCAACGTCAAGCCGAAGACCGTGGCCAGCGAGCACGCAGACTGCGGAGGGGCGGTAATCAGCAAGCTCCCCCGCGTCGAGTGGCCTACCGGTACCTTCATCGACACAATCAAGATCTGGCAGAAGGAGTGGTTTTACATCACAGAACCAAGGGATGAGAACTGGGCGGCGCCCGCCGAATTCAGATCCGGACCCCCAACGAGATCGACCTCGTGGCTCAAGAAGGGCCTTGACTGGGGGTCGCACGCTGAGGTGAAGCTGCTGCAGAAGCGCATTACCTCGGTGATCGAGGCCAAGGTGGAGCTGGTCAACGTGGTCCAGGTCATGCTCCACCGCCGAATCCTTCCCTGCCAGCGCCGGGCTTCCCCAATGTGGGCTTATCAGTCTGAGGATGAGCGTACCGTGCGCCAACTTTTCCATACCACTCCTGAGAAGTTGTGGAAGGCATTATTCAAGCCTCGGAAAAGCTGGCCGGCCAAGGAAGAGGATACGGGCCTAAGCGCCGATAACCCACCGACCAAGGTATGGTATAATTTCAATTCCTTGACTCTGTTTCTACGACAAAAGGTCTGAACACCTTCTCCCTTACTTTCGCAGAAGTGGCTGAGCAAAACCGCGAGGGTTAGCTGCCCGGCTCCACAACCCGAAGATGCCAGGTCGGAATTGTTGGCGGCGATGCTCGTCGTGGCGCCGTACTCTGCGCCTGAGAAGAAGGAGAAGAAAAAGAAGGCCAGAGAGGGCCTCCGCATCAAGGACCAGCCGGACGCCGCGTCCGAGGGAACCCATGCCTCCTCCAGCCATGAGGAGGAGCATGAAGACGGGGGGAAGGCGTTTCCCCCCTCACGAGGAAGAGGGCGACGTCGCCGGACGCCGTGGAGGCTGCTGCCCCTCCTGCCCTGAAGAGGGCGCGCCGGGCGAGATTGATCTTGCCCGACGATAGTTCGGACTCTGATAAAGAATCTGAGGACTTCGAGAGGGTTCCCCGAAGGAACCCAAGGGTCAAGCCCCCCGCTCATAGGTATGAATCCGAAGACTCCCGGGTTATTTACGCAAGGCCTTCAATGTTTTAAGCACAAGAATGTCTCGCAGCCCACCGTGCGTCCTCCCTACCGACCAAATATCGGATGGGGAGTCTCCACCCGCCGAGCTGGTGAAGAGCGGGACCGCATCGCACCCTACACCTCCAGGGGCCGCGAAGGATACCGCGGAGGTGTCATCCAGCCAGGCTCCGTTGGAGCCGAACACAGGCGTAGGGGGGGACCACGCCATGGCCGAGGCTGATGCCGCGGCCGCCGAAGGCCAGGGAGAGAAAACTCCCCAGGCTGCTGAGGACCAGGGGGAGAGTGCTCCCCTGGTCGCCGAAGAGGAAGGGCGAAGAAATGGCAAGTCCCCTCCGAGGACGTCTCTGGAGCACTCTGTGCCTCCGGAGTTACCGGCTCAGTCCCCGATCAGAGATCGGACTGCCCGGTCACCACCGATGCCACCAACGGCTGGGTGGCCGGTTATGGAGGAGGCGCTAGCAAGCGCCCCCATCTCCGAGGATCACCGCACTCTTATGGGTGCGGTTTTACAATGAATTCAGTCCGTCGATAATGGACTGAAAGAGGCCTTCAATGGTCTCTTGGCGGGCTTCCAGGTGAGTCATGTAATACCTTTTTCCCGAACAACTATAATTTTAAGTTTGTGCTATCTTTATATATGTAGTAGCCCCCGAGCCCTGGATAGGTTTGCAAAAACGCATCCGGGGGTCAGATAATAAGGAATGAATAATGATGCACAAGGCGCCATTTAGACCTGCAATGTTTGAAAAGCCCTTAAGAGGACCGAACATAGAGTCATATCCTTGACAGTTCGGGGGTTGGAATGCACATAACTGAATGCAGTTTCTTGTAGGCCTCGTCATCGGCGGCGGCCGGTAATGCCGCTGAGTTGACCAAGCTAAATAGGAAGCTCAAAATCTCCGAAGAGGAGCTTGATAGCCTGAACAAGCGGTTCGACGAGGCGCAAGGTAAGCCGAATTCTAATATCCGAGCTATATATTGGTGATGATCCGCACTGGTGACCCAGTGTGACTTGTTTATGATTGCTTCCACAGCTTCAGCTGCGGAGGTTGAGAAACTCAAGGCCGAGCTCCAGAAAATGAAGCAAGAGGCTGAGGAGAAGAAGACGGCCGCCGAACAAGCGGCAGCCACGCTTTCCACTTTGAAGGCTGCAAGCGCCAAGCACGAGGCCCGGGTGGAGGAGGTGCAGCAAGAGCTCAAGGATGCCGGCGCTAAGTGCGAGGCCCTTGAGCAGAAAGGCAAAGAGCAAGCCGCTGAGTTGGCCGCGCTAAAATCCGAGCTCCAAAAGGAGCGGGTGGATAGGCGGTCCTTTGAAGAGGAACTTCGCCAAATCAAGGCTGTCATCGATGGTAAGCCGTATTCACTACACTGCGCCTTTGGTGGTAGCAAATTTGCTTTGCTCACCCAGGTGTGGCACTCCTTAGGCGTCTGTGCGGATCTCCAGAAGAGTGCAGCGGACGCGAACAAGCTTTATGCTTCGCGGGCGGAGGATGATGAGGCCCGACTATTCGGGGCGCAGTTTGAGTCCCCCGAGCGCTCTCCTCTCCTCATTGATTACATGAAGCAACTGATGGAGATGCACAGAATGGCGGAGCCGGCCATGAAGGACCTCTGCATCCGTCTGTGGCCCGATGAGCCGTTGCCGAGCAGCTATTTCGGCCTGGTGCAGAAGCTATGTGATGCTGCACCTCGGGTTGACGTGCTGAAGTGCTCTACATGCATCGAGGGCGCGCGGATGGCCTTTGCAAGGACCATGGTGCACTGGCCAAAGCTCCAGCCGACCAAGATGGCCACCGCACCTCCGCCTCCTGACAAGAGTCATAGGTGCCCCGAGCAGTACTTCCCCCATGTAATGGAGGGTGCTCGGGCAATAGAGGCCCAATGCTCCAAAGATGTTTTGTATGAATGAGCGCGATGTAATATGTCCGAAGACTTTAACGCTTTATAATTAGTGTTGCATGGTTTATCATGTCTTATAAGTAGTTTATGTTTATTTAGACTCCTATGTGGATGGTTCATCTGAAAGCAGCGAGTCGTCGGCTTCAGCCCCCACGTAGATACTACGCGGGGTGTCTCTGTATCCACACTTTTACCCTTAGCCGAGGTATCGGCGCCTGAAGGCGGTAGTGCGAGCGGGACAAGGCAATCGGACTATGGTGCTTTATCGCTTTCACTTAGCCGTGGGAGTGTAGAAAAATGCGGGGGCCGATGACAAGCCCCCAGTGTTTTGTGATGTTCCGATGTATCGGGACCGAAGCCAGCATCACGTGGTTTGTACTAGAACAAAACCCATCGTATAACACGGAATAACCGCTATCAGTTTTTTAGTATGACACTTATGCTCGGATTCGCAGACCGGTTCTCGCTTACTATGACGGTCAGTTTTCGGCTTTCTCCCCTGAGGTGTTTGACCAGACGAGCTGGAAGCACAATCGCAGTGGTTCTCCCTTTGCCCTTTTAGCCGAACGAGCAGAACGTAAGAGGGCAAGCACAGGAGCCGGGCAACCCAACTGTTGACCCAAGACATAGTTCGGATCCGATGCATATAAAGCAAAACCCAAGACGCCGAACACACAACCAGTTGTACTGGGGTGATGTTCAAGGCGATTTTAAATTCGAGCCCCCGGTCTATTAGCCGGTTGCATCATAATATATACCGAACAGTTTTCGCAAGAAGCGTTACCAAGGGAAGAACAAATGATGTATAAAAGACAACGATGTTGCCATATATAATGGTTTTGTACTTGCTCAATAATTCTTATAACTTGGATTGCCGAAGCAACTGTTTACAGGTAGATGAAATATAAAATTTACAGAGGGGAGGCTGTACCAGGAGTCTTCGATTGATGACATGACATCCTCGATGTGCCTTGTCGCCTGTCCATTCATATTCCTCTGGGGGGTTGCATCCCTTGAAGAGTGATGCTGTCGCCGAGCGGACCTTGGGAAGAAGGTCTTGATAAGTCGCCGAAGTGTGGATGAGCTTTACGCTTTTAGCAGGTCCTTGATGGAACCTGTGTTTTGTCCGAGGACGTGTGTTGGTATTGGTCCGTCCAGCCGAACACTTACCATTTGATGGATGTTCCCCATTGCTGCCCATGGAATCTTGAGCGCGAAGTTGTGCTTTCTTGGCACGTGTTTGGCGGTCATTAGGGCTGTGCAATGGGGGGGCGTGTCCCTATTTCCGGGGAGGGGGAGAATCTGGGAGTTCGGATTGAAACCGAACTAGTTTGTCGACCTTGCGAGCCTTTATGGCTGATTTAGGTGTTTGCCGACCGTCCTCGTAATGGAATTCGGCCGCCAGGGCCAACGCATGTTCCTCAGTTCGGAGGGAGCGCTCTGTGTTGCCGTTGACGGTGATGACTCCCTTGGGCCTCGGCATCTTGAGCTTGAGGTATGCGTAGTGTGGGACGGCGTTAAAGCGAGCGAACGCTGTACAGCCCAACAGGGCGTGGTAGCCGCTGCGGAAAGGTACGATGTCAAAGATCAAGTCCTCACTGCGGAAGTTATCGAGCGAGCCGAACACTACTTCTAGGCTAATAGAGCCTGTGCACCGGGCTTCGACTCCTGGGATCACTCCTTTAAAGGTAGTGTTGCTAGGCTTTATCCTTGACGGATCTATGCCCATCTTTTTCACCGTATCTGAGTAAATCAGATTTAGGCTACTTCCTCCGTCCATTAGGACTTTAGTGAGGTGATACCCATCGATAATGGGGTCTAGGACGAGGGCCACCGAACCTCCATGACGGATACTGGTCGGGTGATCTCGCCGATCAAAAGTGATCGGGTAGGCCAACCATGGGTTAAACTTCGGGGCAACAGGCTCTACGGCGTAGACCTCTCGAAGGGCGCGCTTCCTCTCCTTTTTAGGTATATGAGTGGCGTATATCATGTTCACAGTTTTTACCTCTGGAGGGAACTGCTTCTGACCTCCATTGCTCGGACCACGGGGCTCCTCGTCATCCTCGCTGCATGGGACTTTGCCCTGGTCCTCGGCTGCGAGTTTGCCGGCCTGTTTAAACGCCCAACAGTTACGGTTGGTGTGGTTGGCGGGCTTGTCAGGAGTGCCATGGATCTGGCAAGGCCTCTCCATGATCTTGTCCAGTGGGGTGGGTCCGTCGCGGTTGCCTTTAGGAGGCTTCTTCCGCTGCCCGGATCTTGGGTTGCGGAAACCGGCGTTAACAGTCGTGTCATCGGCGTCGCCAGTGTTGTGCCGGCGTTTGTTTTTGTTGCGTCGCGGTTTCCCGTTTCCGTCCTGGACTTCGTAAGTGCCAGGGTCTTCGGGGTTGTGGCTTCGCCTCGCTAGCCAGTTGTCCTCGCCCGCGCAAAAGCGGGTCATGAGTGATGTAAGGGCAGACATGGTCCTAGGTTTATCCTGACCGAGCTGGCGAGCCAGCCATTCGTCCCGAATATTGTGCCTGAAGGAGGCTATAGCCTCGGCATCCGGGCAGTCGACGATCTGGTTTTTCTTGGTCAAAAACCGGTTCCAGAATTGTCGACCGGACTCTCCTGCCTTTTGGACGACATTGCTTAGGTCGGAGGAGTTCGGGGGCTGCACATAGGTTCCCTGAAAGTTAGATCGGAATGCATCCTCGAGATCCTCCCAGCTCCCGATAGAATTTTCGGGGAGACTATTTAACCAGTGCCGAGCTAGTCCCTTAAGCTTAAGGGGGAGGTACTTGATGGCGTGGAGATCATCTCCTCGTGCCATGTGAATGTGGAGGAGGAAATCCTCGATCCACACTGCTGGGTCAGTTGTGCCATCGTATTGCTCGATGTTTACGGGTTTGAATCCTTCCGGGAACTGATGCTGCATCACCTCGTCGGTGAAGCACAATGGGTGGGCAGCGCCTCTGACCCGGGCTATATCGCGCCGGTAATCGGCGTCTGTTCTGGCCCGGTTTTGGTCCCGAACTCTATTGTTTCGGTCGAGCCAGGGTCGGTACTCATCCCGTCTATCGGGGGAGTACCCTCTCGATCCGTAGATAGATCTCGTGCGGCCTATTCTATAATCCAGGTCGCGTCGTAGGTCGTACCTGTCATCAGGCTCCATTGGCTCCTTTCCCCTTCTGCGGGGTATCGCCGGCCTATAACCGGCCTCGCCAGCCGTCCTATCTCGTCCTCAGGGAGGGCGGTTCGGCTGGTTGTATGTAGTGTGCTTGGGAGACGGCGTATTGGGGAGCTCGTCATCGAATTGTGGCAGCAACCGCCGGCATGGGTAACTCTTGGGTTGGTCCCATAGACCGGCGCCGTGTTCTTCCTCGGCTGATAGAACCCTTGTCCATCTATCGTTGAGGGTGTCTTGTTCGGACTTGAGCTGCCACGCTTTTGCCTTTAGGCTTCGGGCAGTGGCTAAAAGCTGTTGCCTGAACCGTTCCTGATCCTCGATGGTTTTGGGGATGATGAGGTCCTCGTCTTCCGGGCTGTCCTCCTCCTCTACAGGGAGGAGGTAGTTGTCATCCTCGGAGTCGTTCAGATCTTCGGGGTCGCGCTGGTCCTCCGGCCTTTCCTGGTCCTCTAACGGATACTCGGGTATGTCGGGATCGCCGAGGTCTTCCGGGGTATTGTTTTCCCCGGTGCTAGCAATAGCTTCCCTCCCCTTTTTTGTCTTTGACCGCTTATGCGGTTTCCGGCGCCTTGACGGTGCCTCACATGAGTCATCACCATTGTTAGCTGGTGTGCGCTCGCCGTTACCGGCTGGCGTATCCACCATGTAGACGTCGTAGTTGGAGGTGGTGGTCCATCGCCCGGTGTTAACGGGGGTGGGAGCGCGATCCTCTTCCTCCATGTCTTCTGCCTCCTCGGAGGAGTAGTCCACCATATCGGTTAAGTCTTCGATAGTGGCTACTAAGTGGGTGGTGGGTGGGACGAAAAATTCCTCTTGACCCGCCTCAAGACCGATCTGAGTGTGGATCGGGATTGGGTCATCAGTAGTTTTCATCAAGGAGATCCGACCTAGAGCTTCGCCGAGTGTCGAGAGCTCGATCGGGTTAATCTGCCCGGCGCGTCTGGAGTTAACCTCTGACGCGTCCGCACGAGAAGTGTATTCGACAGGGGTTGATGCCCGGCCATCTGGCGCTATAGCCGGATCCGGATTGAAGTCCAGATCATCATCGGGATTGACCCCGTAAGCGGGATTGAAAACGACATCCAAGGTTAAGGCCTCGGAGTCCTCGGGCGCGTCAGATGAGACAGCGAGCCCGGTGAGCAAGAGATCGCCCCGAGGGGCGAAACTTCTGACCCGGCCAAGGCGGCCGGTCGGGTCAGCGTGCAGAACGATGCTGCCGAAAGCGAAGATCTGTCCAGGGACAAAGGAGTCCATGCTACGGACCTCTTCGTTGATGAAGACGCGAGCCATCGATTCCTTGGGCGATCACAGTGGAACTCTCAATGAAAGCACCAATGTCGGTGTCAAAACCGGCGGATCTCGGGTAGGGGGTCCCGAGCTGTGAGACTAGGATCGATGGTAACAAAGGGACGAAGGAGACGATGTTTACCCAGGTTCGGGCCCTCCTATGGAGGTAAAACCCTACGTCCTGCTTGATTATATTGATGGTATGAAGGTTACAGAGTTGATCTACCTCGAGATCGACTAGCTAAAACCCTAGATGAGTTTCTGTGTCCTACATTCTAAAACCCTCCCGGTTTATATAGACACTGGGGGGTACCTAGGGTTTACACCTGACAGGCCTCCTGCCGAGGACGGAGATGTCGACTTCCTCATCTTGACTTGGAGTGCACGACGCACCTTCGGGGCTCCCTCTGGAACATGGAGTCTTGACGTGTCCGGCCCTTCTTCAGAGAACGGCCCATCAAGCCGGCCTATTAAGAGATGAGCCGATGATGACCCACAAGTATAGGGGATCTATCGTAGTCCTTTCGATAAGTAAGAGTGTCGAACCCAACGAGGAGCAGAAGGAAATGACAAGCGGTTTTCAGTAAGGTATTCTCTACAAGCACTGAAATTATCGGTAACAGATAGTTTTGTGATAAGATAATTCATAGCGGGTAGCAAGTAACAAGTGTAACAAAGGTGCAGCAAGGTGGCCCAATCCTTTTTATTGCAAAGGACAAGCCTGGACAAACTCTTATATAAAGCAAAGCGCTCCCGAGGACACATGGGAATTTCTGTCAAGCTAGTTTTCATCATGCTCATATGATTCGCGTTCGTTACTTTGATAATTTGATATGTGGGTGGACCGGTGCTTGGGTGCTGCCCTTACTTGGACAAGCCTCCCACTTATGATTAACCCCTCTCGCAAGCATCCGCAACTACGAAAGAAGAATTAAGATAAATCTAACCATAGCATGAAACATGTGGATCCAAATCAGCCCCTTACGAAGCAACGCATAAACTAGGGTTTAAGCTTCTGTCACTCTAGCAACCCATCATCTACTTATTACTTCCCAATGCCTTCCTCTAGGCCCAAACAATGGTGAAGTGTCATGTAGTCGACGTTCACATAACACCACTAGAGGAGAGACAACATACATATCATCAAAATATCGAACGAATACCAAATTCACATGATTACTTATAACAAGACTTATCCCATGTCCTCGGGAACAAATGTAACTACTCACAAAGCCTATTCATGTTCATGATCAGAGGAGTATTAATTATCATTAAGGATCTGAACATATGATCTTCCACCAAGTAAACCAACTAGCATCAACTACAAGGAGTAATCAACACTACTAGCAACCCACAGGTACGAATCTGAGGTTTTGAGACAAAGATCGAATACAAGAGATGAACTAGGGTTTGGAGAGGAGATGGTGCTGATGAAGATGTTGATGGAGATTGACCCCCTCTCGATGAGAGGATCGTTGGTGATGACGATGGCTTCGATTTCCCCCTCCGGGAGGGAAGTTTCCCCGGCAGAACAGCTCCGCCGGAGCCCTAGATTGGTTCTGCCCAAGTTCAGCCTCGAGACGGCGGCGCTTCACCCCGAAAGCTCTGTTATGATTTTTTCCAGGTCAAAACCCTCCATATAGTAGAAGATGGGCACCGAAGGCCTGCCAGGTGGGCCACAAGCCACAGGGGCGCGCCCAGGGGGGTAGGGCGCGCCCCCCTGGCTTGTGACTGCCTGGTGGGCCCCCTCTGGTATTTCTTCCGCCCAGTATTTTTTATATATTCGAAAACAATTCTCCATAGATTCTCATGACTTTTGGAGTTGTGCAGAATAGGTATCTCAGATTTGCTCCTCTTCCAGTCCAGAATTCCAGCTGCGGCATTCTCCCTCTTCATGTAAACCTTGTAAAATAAGAGAGAAAAGGCATAAGTATTGCACCATAATGTGTATTAACAGCCCATAATGCAATAAATATAGGTATAAAAGCATGATGCAAAATGGACGTATCAGGCGGCGGCCCGAGGACCCCTTAGTCCAGAACTCCCTCAGCGGGGCCCTGCCATCCTCCCGCGTGACCGGCGTATAGGCATCCTCCCTGGGCTAAAGCGTGGCGCATCAGTGGGCGCGGTTGAGGGAGTCCGTGACTAAGGGGTCCTCGGGCCGTCAACCTATTTTCTATAGGCCGGACAGATGGACCACTCTGGGCCCAATACACGGAGACCGAACTACAAGCCAACCCCATGTTCAGGAAGGGAAGTTTAGATGTCTTGGTGTGTCCTTCAAGTCAAGATGGAAAGATCGGCAGTTTTACTCCTTGATGATAACCAACCATGTGTAACCCTAGGTACCCCTGGTGTATATATAAACCATAGGGTTTAGCTCGTACAGGCAAGAACCATTACTCCGACTCATCTAGGGTTTAGTTCATCTGATCTCATGGTAGACCGACTCTGTAATCGTCATACATCCATCAATACAATCAAAGCCGGACGTAGGGTTTTACCTCTTTGAGAGGGCCCGAACCTAGGTAAATACCGTGTCTACGTTCCTTGTTACCCATCGATCCAAGATCTACAACTCGGGACCCCCTACCCAAGATCTGCCAGTTTCGACACCGACATTGGTGCTTTCATTGAGAGTTCCGCTGTTGGATCGCCAGCAGGATCGATGGCTCGCCTAGTCATCATCGACAACATCTGTAATGGGGATGTTTTCGTTCCTGGACAGATCTTTGCGTTCAACAACATTGTACTGCACGCCGGACTGACCGACCAACTCGGCCGGGTCGGATGCTTGGCCTCCGGTCATGATATTCGCTTTGGGAGCCTGGAGTTCGTCGCCGACCCCCGATGGGATCTTCTTCTGACAAGGCTCTCAGCCCCCCTCGAAGAGCTCGCAAGTCCCGACGTCTTAACGTCAAGGGCCATGGATCCGTCCATCGAAGCAAATCCCGCCCTGGGTTTGGCCTTAACGCCTGATCCGGTCAAGGTACTGGGGTCGATTGCTACCGAACACTGCCCGAGCATAGTTTTTAACACCCCCAAGGCCGCAACTCTATGGATCGACCCCCTGCGCTCCAAAGGAATGGGCTCCGCTGACCTCTCGTCGTTGAACGAGCTACTTGATCGGATCCAATCCATCGGGGCTACTAACGGCCAGCCCTCGATCTATGACCGGGTCGGGCTTAAACCCGACGATAGGGAAATTAATATCCCGCCTATCACACACTTAGTCGCCACCATCGAGGACGCAACTGATGGTTCGCCCTCACATCCACCGGAGCTAAGGACGGTTTATGTTCGGGTTCCCAACCACCAGGATCAATCTCCTAGCTCGGAATCCGGACTCACTCCTGAAGGGACTTCGGGGTTAAACCCCAGCCAGAGGCGTGACCTGGAGCCCGCACAACAGTGTCTGGCCGAGAAGCCAGACCCAGAACCCGCCGCGCCAGATACCACTATGAAACAAGACACGGTCGTTAATGCTTCGAGCTCGCACCCCGCAGGGACACAAAGCTTTTCCCCACCCACCCACCACGTCGAATACTCTCCAAGTAATTCGGGAATACCCGACGTATGGGACCTAATGTACGTCAAACAGCAACCAGGGGAAATGGTCCACCACTACCGGGCTAGATTCCTCCTTGTCAAGAGCAGAATGGCAGAATGCGGCGACCACGACATTATATCAACCTTCCGATGCAATTGCCACGACGAAGGTGTCCTTAACGCCCTTGCACGTCGCCACGTCCAAAATTTCGATGAATTAGCAGACCTGGTGCAAAAATACTATGCCATGGAAAGCACCAGACAGGCTCAACAGATGCGCACAGAGTCAAGCCACGTCGAGGACCCTAGGAGAACTCGGCGGAAGCACATTCCTTCACCACGGCCGGCCGAGTATCAGCCAGTCGAGAAAAAGAACAAACCAATCGCAGGATCCAGAACTGTCTTGGACGAATTACTAGATAAGCCGTGCCCTATACACTCTGTCCTGCTGAACATGAACCCAATGCACAGTCTGTGTGCTTGTTGGGTCGTCAGGCAAGTTGCAAAGAGCGAAGATACCATCCTTGGGATCCCACCCTCAAGCAGACAATCGGCCACACCAACAAATAAAAACGCTGAGATCCTAACGATCTACGAGATGTTCCCCTCAAATAATCAGAGGAAGAGGGCTCTTCGAGAGCTCGACCAAATACATCAAGTGGCAGCGAGGAATTCGTGGATGAACATACCTATCACCTTTGACGAAGAAGATCAACCACAAATCTGCCTCGACCGAACACCTGCTGCCCTGGTCCTCGACCCCATCATCGATGGCTTCTCGCTCCATAAAGTGCTAATGGACGGTGGCAGCGGGCTGGACCTCATTTACGAGGATACCTTGGCCAATATGCAATTCGATAGATCTCACATCAAACACAACCATACAACCTTCCGAGGAATCATCCCCGGAAAAGAAGCACGTTGCACCGGGCGTGTTACCCTCGACGTGGTATTCGGCACCCCCGAAAACTAAAGGTCCGAAGAACTTATCTTCCATATTGTGCCCTTTCATAGCGGTTACCACGCCCTATTGGGGCATGACGCTTTCACAAGATTTCAGGCTATACCACATTATGGGTATATGAAGCTCAAAATGCCAGGGCCCAACGGTGTGATCACATGTGACGCCCCCATTTTGATCGTACGCTAATCATACACGCGAATGCGTACGACCAAGATTAGGGACTCACAGATCGATATCACAACACAACTCTAGACACAAATTAAAGTCATACAACTTCATAATTACAAGCCAGGGGCCTCGAGGGCTCGAATAAAAAGCTCGACAAGCATGAGTCAGCGGAAGCAAATAATATCTGAGTACAGACATAAGTTAAACAAGTTTTGCCTTAAGAAGTCTAGCACAAACATAACAACGGATCAAAAGAGGCGAGGCCTCCTGCCTAGGAACCTCCTATCCTACTGCTGGTCCGGGGCATCCTCCACGTAGCAGAGGCTCCAGCGGTGGTGTAGTACTCGTCTCTGGCGTACTCCATCTCCTGGGCTCCATCATCTAAACACAGTAATCATATTGAGGAGGGAGAGAAAGCAAAGAAGTGTTGAGTACTCATCCAAAGTACCCGCAAGACTGACATCAGAACTATGCTAGGTATGCATCGGTATCAAAGGGAATGAGGGTTATATCTGGACTGACTGCAGAAAAGCAAGAATGAGGGGAAGGCCTAGTCCTATCGAAGACTAGCATCTTCAACCTCTTGCAACATTAGAAAAGAGTAGACTGATATCTCATATTTAGCAATATTATTGTAGCAAATTTTATTAAGTAACCATGCCTAGAGATCCTTCCTCGACTCCCTGCGAGAAATTAATCTCAAAGCCAACATTTCTTTTAAATTTTAAGTCACAATTATAGTTATAGTAGATCAAGGTACAACTCCAAGTCGTCCTGTTACCGTGGACACGGCTATTCGAATAGTTGAATTCATCCCTGCAGGGGTGCATCACATTTCCAACACGCTTGATCACCTCTGGCCAGACACACTTTCCTGGGTCATGCCCGGCCTCGGGAAATCAACACGTCATCGCCCTACCTAGGCTGAACAGAGAGGCCAGCCCGCCGGTCTAAATCCTAAGCGCGCAGGGGTCATGGGCCCACTCGCCCTTTGCACTCCTGCACGATGCGTGGGCGGCCGAGGTCAGTCCTAGCACACTCTAATACAAGATCAATGCCATCGCGGACCACTCGGGCGTGCGCCGCTCCATTGCTGACGTCCGAAGAGCTTCGGCTGATACAACGATCCGAGTACCCATAACTTGTCCCACATGAAGGTTTAGTGCGTAAAAAGGTCAATCGACCAACTCAGATCAAATACCAAACCCATTAGCATTTTATTAATGCGGTGACGAGCGTGATGTCTACTACGCAACTTTCTTCTTGTAGACTCGTGTTCGGCCTCCAACCGTAGAGTTTTGTAGGACAGTAGCAAATTTCCCTCAAGTGGATGACCTAAGGTTTATCAATCCATGGGACGCGTAGGATGAAGATGGTCTCTCTCAAACAACCCTACAACCAAATAACAAAGAGTCTCTTGTGTCCCCAACACACCCAATACAATGGTAAATTGTATAGGTGCACTAGTTCGGCGAAGAGATGGTGATACAAGTGTAATATGGATGGTAGATATAGGTTTTTGTAATCTGAAATATAAAAACAGCAAGGTAACTAATGATAAAAGTGAGCACAAACGGTATTGCAATGCTTGAAAACAAGGCCTAGGGTTCATACTTTCACTAGTGCAAGTTCTCTCAACAATACTAACATAGTTGAATCATATGTAAATCCCTCACGTGCGACAAAGAGTTCACTCCAAAGTCACAAATAGCGGAGAACAAATGAAGAAATTATTGTAGGGTACGAAACCACCTCAAAGTTATCTTTTTCGATCGATCTTATGAGCTATCCCTATAAGTGTCACAAACAGCCCTAGAGTTCGTACTAAAATAACACCTTAAGATACACATCAACCAAAACCCTAATGTCACCTAGATACTCCAATGTCACCACGAGTACCCATGGGCTTGATTATACGATATGCATCACACAATTTCAGATTCATCATGTTCAATCCAACACAAAGAACTTCAAAGAGTGCCCCAAAGTTTCTACCGGAGAGTCAAGACGAAAACATGTGCCAACCCCTATGCATAGATTCCCAAGGTCACGGAACCCGCAAGTTCATCACCAAAACATACATCAAGTAGATCAATAGAACATCCCATTGTCACCACAGATATCCCATCGCAAGACATACATCAAGTGTTCTCAAATCCTTAAAGACTCAATCCGATAAGTAAACTTCAAAGGGAAAACTCAATTCATCACAAGAAGATAGAGAGGGGAAAGCTCCATATGATTCATCTATATTAATAAAGCTCGCGGTACATCAAGATCGTGTCATCTCAAGAACATGAGAGAGAGAGATCAAACACATAGCTACTGGTACATACCCTCAGCCCTGAGGGTGAACTACTCCCTCCTCGTCATGGAGACCGCCGGGATGATGAAGATGGCCTCCGGTGATGGTTTCCCCCTCCGGCAGGGTGCCGGAACGGGCTCCCGATTGGTTTTTCGTGGCTCTGGAGGCTTGCGGCGGCGGAATTCCCGATCTAGGTTTCTTTCTGGGGTTTTTGGGATTTATAGGAGTTTTTGGCGTCGGTCCCACGTCCAGAAGGTTCCCGAGGAAGTCACAAGCCAGGGGGCGCGCCCTAGGGGGGGGCGCCCCTGTGGCTTGTGGCTTCCTCGGCCTTACTCTCCGGTGACTCTTCGCTCCACTATTTTTTATATTTTCCAAAAATATTCTCCGTAAATTTTTAGCTCATTCCGAGAAGTTTTATTTCTGCACAAAAACAACAGCACAGTAGTTCTGCTGAAAACTGCGTCAGTCCGGGTTAGTTCTAATAAAATCATACCAAAATCATATAGAATTATTGTAAACATGGCATGAATACTTCATAAATTATAGATACGTTGGAAACGTATCAGCATCCCCAAGCTTAATTCCTGCTCGTCCTCGAGTAGGTAAATGATAAAAGAAATAATTTATGAAGTGTGAATGCTACCCAACATGTTCATCATATTCTTTTCTTCTTTGTATAGCATGGACATTTGGACTAGTAAATGATTCAAAGCAATAGTCCAGTTTTAACATAATGAATTCAATACTCAAGCATGTCAACAAGCAACCATGTCTTTCAAAATATCAACACCAAAGAAAGTTATCCCTAGCCCGTCATGCTCAATCATTGATCCATTCATGAAACACACTCAAATATTAGCTATGCCCAATGCTCAAGTACGATCATAGTGCCCCCTAGTTGGTGCTTATAAGAGAAGATGGAGACTCAAAGCAAAAATAAAAATTTCATAAAGTAAATAGATAGGCCCTTCGTAGAGGGAAGTAGGGATTTGTAGAGGTGCTAGAGCTCAAAGTTTAAATTGAGAGAGAAAAATATTTTGAGTGGCATGCTTTTCCTGTCAATGAAAATGACAAAGTAGCTCACAATACTTTCCATGCTAGATACATTATAGGCGGTTCCCAAACAGAATAGTAAAGTTTTTACTCCCCCTCCACCAATCAATCACACTCCATGGCGGGCCGAATCCACGGGTACCGTCCATACAAACAACAATCCTGGGGGAGTTTTGTTTCATTATTTTTTTGATTTGAATTTTGAGCATGGGACTGGGCATCCCGAATACCAGCCACTTTCTCGTGAATGATAGTGAATCAACACATATCGTGAGAATAACACACCTAGCATGGAAAAATATTGGATACTCCCCACCGTTTCATGAGCGGTACGGGCACACAAAAGAGAAAATTTATTTTGAAAATTTAGAGATGGCACATACAAATTTGCTTGGAACGGCATGGAAATACCGCATATAGGTAGGTATGGTGGACTCATGAGGCAAAACTTGGTTTAAGGATTTTGGATGCACAAGTAGTATTTCTACTTAGTACAAATGAAGGCTAGCAAATAGATTGGGAACCAACCAAACCAAGGAACGAAAAATCACATAAGTGAACATTGAGTCATAACTAACACCGAATAATGCACCACAAGTAGGATGTAACTTCATTGCATAACTATTGACTTTCGTGCATGCATAGGGAATCACAAACCTTAACGCCAATATTCCTACTAAAGCATAATTACTCACTAACATGACTCACATATTACTATCATCATGTTTCAAAACTATTATAAAGAATCAAGTTTAATTTGTCCCATGATCTTCATGAAAGTTTTTATTATATCCTCCTTGGATATATATCACTTTGGGACTAGTTTCATATATTGCCATTTCTTTTTCGACAAGCTCAAACAAATTTAAATGAAGCACATGAGCATAAAGATTTCATCCCTCAAAAAGGTATAAGTGAAGCATGAGAGGAAATGACAAGCTACTCACAAAAGATATAAGTGAAGATCAATGAGTAGTCAAACAATTAAGTAGCTATGTGAGGACTCTCTCTCTCTCAATAAATATTTTCATATCTGAGTATTTTATTTAAACAGCAAGCAAAACAAAAATGGAACTCCAAGAATAGCACGCATCATGTGAACGAATAAAACTTTAGGCTCAACATAGGCTAACCGATAATTGTCGATGAAGAGAGGTGGGATGCGTAGCATCCCCAAGCTTAGATGCTTGAGACTTCTTGAAATATTTACTTGGGGTGCCTTGGGCATCCCCAATCTTGAGCTTTTGTATCTCGTTCAATCCTCTCATATCATGGTTTCACCTATTCTCAAAAACTTCATCCACACAAAACTCGAAAAGAACTCGTGAGATAGGTTAGTACACATAAGAATAAATCAACACTTCATGTACTGCCAAGACAAGTTGCACAATAATTTTCAAACATTAGGTACTGTATACTATCATTTCCACAATTTATATCTACCAATATAGGCTATGGAAACTATAGGATACGTAGATAACGAAACTATGACAGCAATCTGTCTAAACAGAACAGTCTGTAGCAATTTATGAAAACAGTGTACTTATGTAACTCAAAAAATTATTAAAATTTAGTACATGCTATAAAATTTATATGACATCACTGTGTAAAAATTTCAGAAACTTTCCACGTTCCAGTAAAATATGAAAATTCAAACACTACAGCCAAAGTTTCTGTTTTTACACAGCACTCATCAAAGCATGCAATGCAAGCATCCTAAAGGCAATTCTTGGAACTTTTTATTGAAAAACAAGATTATAAATAACTCCTAACAGAGAACAAAAAAATAATATGACGCTCCAAACAAAACTCATATTATGTGACGAATAAAAATATAGCTCCAAGTAAGATATACCGATAATGTTGAAGACGAAAGAGGGGATGCCTTCCGGGGCATCCCCAAGCTTCGGCACTTGACTCTTCCTTGGATATTACCTTGGGGGTGCCTTGGGCATCCCCAATCTTAGGTTCTTGTCAGTCCTTATTCTCCTCATATAGGTGTCTCACCCAAAACTTGAAAACTTCAATCACACAAAACTTAACGGAACTTCGTGAGATGGGTTAGTATAATAAACAAAGGTCATTCACTTAGGTACTGTCAAGACAAGATTCATAATTGTTTCCACATGATACCTACTGTATTATATCATTCCCATAATTTATATCACTGAATATAAGCTATGGGAACACTAAAACAAGTAAACTATGCATGCAAAACAGAATCTGTCAAAAACAGAACAGCCTGTGAAGATCTGTAGTGTAACCATACTTCCCTGTCTCCAAAAATTCTGAAAAATTAGGACAATCTAGGAAATTTGTATATCAATCATATTTAAAAAATTCAGATCAAAATCAAGTTCCAGTGAATTTACAAAATTCCTGGACTGAGAGCAAATTTTTCTGTTTTTGCACAGAATCAAGTCAACTATCATCCACACTATCCCAAAGGCTTTACTTGGCACTTTATTGAAAAAAAAGCTATAAAACATGATTACTACAGTAGCTTAATCATGTGAACACACTAAAACAGAAAGTAAAAGTGTTGGGTTGCCTCCCAACAAGCGCTTTTCTTTAATGCCTTTTAGCTAGGCATGATGATTTCAATGATGCTCACATAGGAATAATAATTGAAACATTCAAAAGAGCATCATGAATCTCATGACAAGCACATTTAAGTCAAACCCAATTCCTATGCATAGGGATTTTGTGAGCAAACAACTTATGGGAACAAGAATCAACTTGCATAGGAAAGCAAAACAAGCATGACTTCAAAACTTTGAACACATAGAGAGTAAACTTGATATTATTGCAATTCCTACAAGCATATGTTCCTCCCTCATAATAATTTTCAGTAGCATCATGAAGGAATTTCACAATATAACTATCACATAAAGCATTCTCTTCATGATCCACAAGCATAGAAAATTTGTCACTCTCCACATAAGCAATTTTCTTCTCATTCATAATAGTGGGAGTATCATATGAAGGACGAATAATAAAAATTGTTTCCACATTAAAAGAGTAATGTTCAGTAAAAGGATATTCAAAATTATGACAATAATTATCACTACTCTTTATAACATAAGTATCATCACAATAATCATCATAAGTAGCAACTTTGTTCTCATCATAGTCAATTGAAACCTCTTCCGAAATAGTGGAATCATTAATAAATAAAGTCGTGACCTCTCCAAATCCACTTTTATCATTATAATAAGATTCAACACCCTCCAAAATAGTGGGATAATTATTATCTAAAGTTGACACTCTTCCAAACCCACTTTCATAAATATTGCAATCATCATAAATAGGGGGTATGCTATCATCATAATAAATTTGCACATCAAAACATGGGGGACTAAAAACATCATCTTCATTAAACATAGCATCCCCAAGCTTGGGACAAACATTAATTGCAGAAAATAAATTCTCAAACATGTCATTCTCATCAAACATAGCATCCCCAAGCTTGTGGCTTTGCATAACATAAGCATAATCACTCTCATCATTAATAGTATGAATAGCACCAATCGTATAACAATTATCATCACAATTCTCTGAGTTGGTGCCAAAAAGATTTTCAAGAAGGGTGTCATTATTTGGGAGAGATACCTCTTTACCTTTACTTTTCCTTCTTTTCTTCTTCTTCACCACATTATGTGTGGGTTTATTTAATTCCTCCAAGCTTCTTTTTGAAGAGGTTGGTTGAATAAAAAGCTCCTCCTCGTTACCCGATTCATCATAAGAAAAAATAGGAGGATATTGGGAAACCTCTTCCCCTTCATTAGTATTCTCTTCATCTTCTATTTGTTTTCTTGTCCTTAAGTAATTGGCAATATAAGGATTCTCAATGCAATTTACCACGCAATACATATAGATTTCATTAAGATCAAAATCAATCATTTTCATGAGAACCCATGCAGGAACATCCTTAGTTTTATGTTTCATTTCTCCATACCCCAAAAATAGACTAAGTTCATTATGATGCTCAAGGGTAATGAGGTTATCACAATTTTTGGACACAATTTGATCATGAAATAATTCACATTGGAAATTAAAATGACCACTTTCATTGCAAAGTTCACAAGGACGGCGAGAAATATTAAGTCTTGCAGCACAAACATATAGCCTCTCTTGCAACCATTTAGTTTCTAAATACTTATGCCTCTTACAAAATCTATCTTCCCTTTTTGGCATGTCTTCACAAACTCTATGCACTCCACAAAAATTGACATGCTTATAAGAAATCTTTTTATCAAGACTAGTGCAATCATCATTAGTACTATGGATATTCAAAGAATTCATACTAAAAACATTGCAATCATGCTCATCGCTCAAAGATTTAGTGCCAAACATTTTAATAACTTCTTCTTCTAACACTTGAGCACAATTTTCCTTTCCATCATTTTCACGAAAGACATTAAAAAGATGAAGCATATGAGGCAACCTCAATTCCATTTTTTTTGTAGTTTTCTTTTATAAAACCAAACTAGTGATAAAACAAGAAACTAAAAGATTCAATTGCAAGATCTAAAGATATACCTTCAAGCACTCACCTCCCCTGCAACGGTGCCAGAAAAGAGCTTCATGTCTACTACGCAACTTTCTTCTTGTAGACTCGTGTTGGGCCTCCAAGCGCAGAGTTTTGTAGGACAGTAGCAAATTTCCCTCAAGTGGATGACCTAAGGTTTATCAATCCGTGGGAGGTGTAGGATGAAGATGGTCTCTCTCAAACAACCCTGCAACCAAATAACAAAGAGTCTCTTGTGTCCCCAACACACCCAATACAATGGTAAATTATATAGGTGCACTAGTTCGGCGAAGAGATGGTGATACAAGTGTAATATGGATGGTAGATATAGGTTTTTGTAATCTGAAATATAAAAACAGCAAGGTAACTAATGATAAAAGTGAGCACAAACAGTATTGCAATGCTTGAAAACAAGGCCTAGGGTTCATACTTTCACTAGTGCAAGTTCTCTCAACAATACTAACATAGTTGAATCATATGTAAATCCCTCACGTGCGACAAAGAGTTCACTCCAAAGTCACAAATAGCGGAGCACAAATGAAGAAATTATTGTAGGGTACGAAACCACCTCAAAGTTATCTTTTCCAATCAATCTTATGAGCTATCCCTATAAGTGTCACGAACAGCCCTAGAGTTTGTACTAAAATAACACCTTAAGATACACATCAACCAAAACCCTAATGTCACCTAGATACTCCAATGTCACCACGAGTACCCATGGGCTTGATTATACGATATGCATCACACAATTTCAGATTCATCATTTTCAATCCAACACAAAGAACTTCAAAGAGTGCCCCAAAGTTTCTACCGGAGAGTCAAGACGAAAACATGTGCCAACCCCTATGCATAGATTCCCAAGGTCACGGAACCCGCAAGTTGATCACCAAAACATACATCAAGTAGATCAATAGAACATCCCATTGTCACCACAGATATCCCATCGCAAGACATACATCAAGTGTTCTCAAATCCTTAAAGACTCAATCCGATAAGTAAACTTCAAAGGGAAAACTCAATTCATCACAAGAAGATAGAGAGGGGAAAGCTCCATATGATTCATCTATATTAATAAAGCTCGCGGTACATCAAGATCGTGTCATCTCAAGAACATGAGAGAGAGAGAGAGATCAATCACATAGCTACTGGTACATACCCTCAGCCCCGAGGGTGAACTACTCCCTCCTTGTCATGGAGACCGCCGGGATGATGAAGATGGCCTCCGATGATGGTTTCCCCCTCCAGCAGGGTGCCGTAACGGGCTCCCGATTGTTTTTTCGTGGCTCTGGAGGATTGCGGCGGCGGAACTCCCGATCTAGATTTCTTTCTGGGGGTTTTGGGATTTATAGGAGTTTTTGGCGTCGGTCCCACGTCCAGAAGGTTCCCGAGGAAGTCACAAGCCAGGGGGGCGCGCCCTAGGGGGGGGCGCCCCTGTGGCTTGTGGCTTCCTCGGCCTTCCTCTCTGGTGACTCTTCGCTCCAGTATTTTTTATATTTTCCAAAAATATTCTCCGTAAATTTTCAGCTCATTCCGAGAACTTTTATTTGTGCACAAAAACAACACCACGGTAGTTCTGCTGAAAACAGCGTCAGTCCGGGTTAGTTCTAATAAAATCATACCAAAATCATATAGAATTATTGTAAACATGGCATGAATACTTCATAAATTATAGATACGTTGTAGACGTATTAGAGCGCGACCCATGATGTGCGATCCCGTCGCCCCGTCTCGAGGATGTGTGGCAAGGGCCCACCTGCCCGGCCATGCCTCGTCGTTAATAAACCGTGGGTACCCTTCAGGGCCGACCAATCACCAACATCTATCTGTAACCAAGTCATAGTACCCTAGAGGAATCACCCTCGGGGTCACACACTTGAGGGGAGGGGGCGGTTGCACGACAGAGTCGATATCGGGAGTGGCAGAGAGGTATCACCCTCTGTTTACCATGACCGACTAGGTACACTACAGAGCTAACATCATGAGTACTTCACGAGGTGTCACCCTCGGTACTCGATGGTAGTTCTGCAGAGTCGTACAACTAAGGGGTGTGCGGTGATGTGACGGGCCTGGCTCGTCGATCATGAAGATCGAGTAACTGATAATTAAAGCGGGACAACTGAGACTAGGGGTAACTGGGGATTCATTGATCAACCTATACTAAGCAGTTGATATGACAGTAGGTACAATAGCAGTTCATCAAAAACAGGCTATGCATCAGAATAGGAGCTATCTACAACAGTAGCAAAAACTAATGCAAGCATGAGAGAGAAAAGAACTAGGCGATATCGGAATGATCAAGGGGAGGTTGCTTGCCTTGCTGCTCTGCTGCAAAGGCCTGATCGTCAGTGGCATAGTCATACCCGGCAGCAGCGCCAGTCTCGAGGTCTATCGGTAAGAAGAGGGGGGAAGAAACAATAAATATAAGCAGACAGATGCAACACGATGCATGACATGGCGATATGCAGAGCTAGACATGCACTAACGCAGTACTACACGTCACGAACGGATAGGAATAATATCTGATGATATTTCCCGGGTCTCGGGCCACTACCGGACAGATGAAACGGATGGAAAAGTTCCATGTTCGTTTTGATAGGAGCACGTGATAGACGAACGGACAGCGTATTCGGATTCGTGGGATTTTTCGGATCAACTTTCATATATAAATTATTTTCATCTGACTTATGATTTATTTTCTATTAATTTTTGAAGTTTAAACAATATTCTGAAATTTCTTTTATTTATTAATTCAAATTATCCAAAAGAATAAATGCTAAGTGTACCTAGGTTTGTACCCAGTCAGCCCACATAGTGGCTGACTGGTGGGCCCTGTTGACTGAGTCAACTGACCAGTCAGCAGAGGCTGACTGGTGGGCCCCTTGCTGACTCAGCAGGGTGACTGGGCCGGCCCTATCCACTGAAACAGTGGTGGGGGCCCACCTGTCATAGACTGCAGTATAAAAAGGGGTTTACTTAATATAAAATAATAATTAGCAGGGTTGGGGCCCGCTGTCAGTGTCACAGGGTAAACTAGTTTTAGGTAAAACTTTATTTAGCCTAATTAGGGGTTAGTCCTAATATAACAGGGGGTCCACCCGGGGGGTGACACAGCCACGCCCAAACGTAGTGGCGCGCCGGCGGCGGCCACCAGAGACGGCGACGACCGCGGGCTTTGCCCACAGGCGACCATAAGAGGCGCGGAGGGGCCCGTTCAAACGGGCGGAGCGGGCCGCATCCTCCTGCGGTGGTGGCCTGGCCGGAGCGGTGGCTGCGGCGACGGCCGAGCGGTTGCGGCGGCGGGACAGGCGAGGTAGCCGGAGTGCACGCATCAGAAGCGCATGCAGGAGCGGGTGGCAGAGGGCGTGAACTACTCACGAGCGGGCGCGAAGCGACACGGCCGGGGCAGGCGGGTGCGTGGACAGGGGCGTGGCGAGCCATGGGGGGGAGAGCTTCAGCTCGGCTCGTTCGAGCGGCGTGGCAGCGAATCGAAATGCGGGGGGGGGGGGTAGAGAGAAGGAAGGACGCGGGGCTCACAACATTCTTGACGTGGTGGTTAGTGGAGCCAGGGAAGTCATGGTGATGGCGAATTTCGGCGACGAGCCCCGTTGACCGACGAGGAGAAGCTGGAGTGGGCGACGTCGGTGTAGTGGCTGGGCTTCATCCGGTGGTTGCAGGCGACGTGGAAGATGATGAGGGTCCTCCTGGACACCGCGGGACTGAGAGGAATGGCCAGTGGCCACGGCAATGGTGAGCGGCGGCGAGGGCTTCGCTCGGGGGCGAGCAAACTTGAGAGGAAGAGGGGCGAGAGGGGGGATGGATGGTAGGGTTTCGTAGGGGGGGTCGCTGGGGGGGGGGGCTCCTAACCTAGCTCCAAGACCGCGGGATGAACGCCACGTGCGGCATGTCACGCGCGGGCGGCCATGGCGCCTCTGCACCCTGTCCTGGTGAGAGGTTGGGGAAAGGCTAGTCGTGGTGGGCTGGGCCTTCCTGTGCTGACTCAAAGCCCAGGGACACAATGCCCCTTATCCCTTTTCTTTAATCTTTCTGATCAACTATTTTTATTACTGTTTGAATTAAAAACCACAACCAAAATGACCTTTTGTAAATATGCTACTTGGTCAAATATTAGCATTGCAAAATTGGCAGGGCCACCAAAAAGTTTGAGGCATTATGAAAAGTGTTTGGATTTTTTCCTAAATCAAAAAGGGTATTTAACAATTGATTTGGCCTCTTTTAAATTGTTTTAGGGCACTCAAATACTTGATAAAAAGTTGGTCCTAATTTTAAAAATACCATATGAATATTTGTAAACCAGACATGATTTTTGTTTTCTGGTTTGTAAAAATATTTAAACCACTTTTTAAATGAATTTTGAAATCATTAGGAAAATCAAATGAGACATGATTCCATTGTGATCAAACAAGGTTTAGCAAAGGCATTAGCTTAAACCTCATGATCACTGTAGCTTAATTACATTTATCACTGTAGCATGGATCCAGGGTGTCACATCACAATCATCAGTAACCCAGATAGATCCCTACGGGCCGAAAACAAAACAACTTCTCTCGCCCTTGAGGCACTGTCCGAAACCCTTGAGGTAGAAGAATTAACCACACTCCGATCTATGGTGGATAGGGATGATGTAATTCTTAGCAAACGGCCCAAATCCACATCCTTCAAACCAGCAAACGAGATCGTCAAATTCCAAGTACATCCGACGGACCCTAATAAAACGGCGTCCATCGAAGCTCAGCTGGATCCCGAGGTATACGAAGCATTGTGCACATTCCTACGCGCAAACTAGGATATATTCGCCTGTCACCCTTCAAATATGCCAGGAATCCCACGAAGACTGGCGGAGCATAGCCTGAACATAATCCCAAGTTTCAAGCCCGTCAAGCAGGCTTTACGCCGATTTTCTGAACCCAAGCGTCAAGCTATGGGTGAAGAACTAGCAAATCTATTGGAAGCCGGATTCATCCAAGAAATCAAGCATCCTGAGTGGCTGGCAAACCTGGTCATGGTGCCAAAGAAAGACAAGTCTCGGGGGCTATGTGTCGACTTCAAGGAGCTAAATAAAGCCTGCCCGAAGGATCCCTTTCCCTTACCCCGCATCAACCAGATCATCAGCGCCACCGCCGGGCATGACTCGCTTAGCTTCCTCGATGCATACTCCGGGTACCATCAGATTAAAATGAAAGAGTCTGACCAGGCCGCTACCGCTTTTATCACCCCTACGGTCCATTCTGCTTTAACACAATGCCCTTTGGGTTAGAAAACACACGCACCACATAACAGCACATGATTCAAACATGCCTGGAAAGCAAATCGGCAAAACAGTCGAGGCATACATGGATGACGTGGTCATCAAGACCAAGCATGTCAACCAACTCGTGGATGATCTCCGGCAAACCTTTGCTAACTTGCGAACCTATGATATACGGCTCAATTCGGATAAATGTGTCTTCGGAGTTCCCGCCGGTAAGTTGCTCGGATTCATCATCTCCCAAAGAGGAATAGAAGCCAATCTGGCCAAGATCCGAGCTCTATCCCAACTAGCAATTCCTACAGAGCTGAAACACGTTCAAAGACTAGCAGGTTGCGTGGCGGTATTAAGCCGCTTTATCTCCCGCCTCGGTGAAAAGGCTCTACCACTCTACAATCTTCTCAAGGGGACCAAGCACTTTGAGTGGACCGATGAGGTAGCGGCTGCATTGGAGGAAATCAAAACTCTACTGGCCAGCAACCCTATACTAACAGCACCTGGCATAACTGAACCCATGTTGTTGTACATCTCAGCCACCGAGTGACGTGGTTTGAGACTGCGTCGGTATTTCCCCAAAGAGGAAGGGATGATGCAGCACAGCTACGGTAACTATTTTCCTCGGTTATGAAACCAAGGTTATCGAACCAGTAGGAGAACCACGCAACACTATGTAAACGGTACCTGCACACAAAGAACAAATACTTGCAACCCGACGCGTAAGAGAGGTTGTCAATCTCTCCACGGTAAAAAGATAGATTAGATTGTAATAGATTGGATAGATAGATCGCACAAGAACACAAAAAAAATAGGAAAATAAAAAGTGCAACAAGGTATTTTTGGGTTTTTGGAATAATAGATCCGAAAACAAAAAGCGGCAAAAGATATATCAGAAAGCAATATGTTAGAAAAGTAGACTCGGAGGCCGTAGGTTTCACTAGTGGCTTCTCTCATGAGTATAGCACACGGTGGGTGAACAAATTACTATTGGGCAATTGATAGAAGATCAAATAATCATGACGATATCCAAGGCGATGATCATTATAATCGTCCAAGATTAGTAGACCGAAACGATTCTGCATCTACTACTATTACTCCACACATCGACCGCTCTCCAGCATGCATCCAGTGTATTAAGTTCATGAAAAAATGGAGCAATGCAATAAGAACGGTGACATGGTGTAGACAAGATCTATTCATGTAGGAATAGACCCCATCTTGTTATCCTTAATTGAAATGATACATGCGTGCCTCGCTGCCCCTTCTATCACTAGGAGAGGACACCGCAAGATCGAACCCATCACAAAGCACCTCTTCCCATGGCAAGAAAAATCGATCTAGTGGGCCTAACTAAACCAAAGATTCAAAGAAGAAATACGAGGCTATAAGTAATCATGCATATAAGAGATCAAAGAAGACTCAAATAATATTCATGGATAGAAATTGACCATGAACTCAAAATTCATCGGATCCCAACAAACACACCGCAAAAAGTCATTACATCAAATAAATCTCCAAGAGACCATTATATTGAGAATCAAAAGAGAGAGAGAAAGCCATCTAGCTACTGCCTACGGACTCGTAGGTCTATGGTGGACTACTCACGCATCATCGAAGAGGCACCAATGAGGATGATGAACCCCTTTGTGACGGTTTTAGAGTGGATCTCGCGGTTCTGGAACTTGCGGCTGCTAGAAGTATTTTTCGTCGACACCTCTAGAGTTTCTGAATATTTGGGTATTTATAGAGCTTAGAGGCGGTGGAGGGGGGTCCCGAGGCCACCACAACCCACCAGGGCGTGCTGGGGGCCTCTGGCGCGCCCTGGTGTCTTGTGGACCCCATGGGCCTCCTCCCGGGTGCTTCTTTAGCCCACTGGGTTTCTTCTGGTCCAAAAAAAATCTCCAAAAAGTTTCATCACGATTGGACTCCGATTGGTACTGGCACTATGTCAATAGGTTAGTCCCAAAAAATGATATAAAGTTGCTATAAAATGATTGTAAAACATCCAAGATTGATAATATAAAAGCATGGAACAAGCAAAAATTATAGATACGTTGGAGACGTATCAGCATCCCCAAGCTTAATTCCTACTCGTCCTCGAGTAGGTAAATGATAAAACATAATTTTTGATGTGGAATGCTGCCTAACATGTTCATCACATATTCTTTTCTTTTGAAGCATGGACATTTCGACTTTTAGATGGTTAAAAGCAATAGTCTAGTTTTGACATAAAGACTTTAATACTCAAGCATGCCAACAAGCAACCATGTCTTTCAAAGTATCAACAATAAAGAAAGTTATCCCTAGCCCATCATGCTCAATCATTGATCCATTCATGAAACACACTCGAATATTAACTACACCCAAGGCACAAGTATGATCATAGTGCCCCCTAGTTGGTGCTTTATAAGACAAGATGGAGACTCAAATTAAAAATAAAAATTGCATAAAGTAAATAGATAGGTCCTTCACAGAGGGAAGTAGGGATTTGTAGAGATGCCAGAGCTCAAAGCTTAAATTGAGAGAGAAAAATTATTTTGGGTGGCATGCCTTTCCTATCAACGAAAACGACCGAGTAGTTCTCAATACTTTTCATGCTAGATACATCATAGGCGGTTCCCAAACATAAAATATAGTTTATTCCTTTTTCCACCATCCTTTCACAATCCATGGCTAGCCGTATCCACAGTTGCCTTCCAAACCAACACTTTCCAAGGAATTTATTATTTGACAACATAAAGTAAATTTCTTTTTCATTTCGGGACTGGGCATCCCTATTACCGCCATACTCTCGTGCAATGACAAGTGAATAAACACTCATCTTGAGAATAACACATCTAGCATGGAAAAATATTGGACGCCCCCTACCGTTTCATGTGCGGTACGAGCACATAAAAAGGAAATTCATTTTGAAAATTAGAGATGGCACATACAAATTTTCTTAGAACAGCATGGAAATACCGCATATAGGTAGGTATGGTGGACTCATAAGGCAAAACTGGGTTTAAGGATTTTGGATGCACAAGTAGTATTTCTACTTAGTACAAGTGGAGGCTAGCAAATAGATTGAGAAGCAACCAACCAAGAAACGAAAATTCACATAAAAGGGCATTGAGCATAACTAACACCGAATAATGCACCATAAGTAGGATGTAATTTCATTGCATAACTATTGACTTTCGTGCTTGCATAGGGAATCACAAACCTTAACACCAATATTCTTAGTAAAGCATAATTACTCACCAACATGAGACACATATCACTATCATCATGTCTCAAAAACTATTGCAAGGAATCAAGTTCAATTTGTCCAATGATCTGCATGAAAGTTTTTATTATATCCCTCTTTAATATCTATCACTTTGGGACTAGTTTCATATATTGCCATTGCTTTTGACAAGCTCAAATAAATTTAAGTGAAGAACATGAGCATAAAAATTTCATCTCTCAAAATAATATAAGTGAAGCATCGGAGAATTTCTTCAAAGTTTACTAACTCTCAAATTCATCTAAGTGAAGCATGAGAGTATTTCTTCAAAAATTTAAAGCACACCGTGCTCAAAAAGATATAAGTGAAGCACTAGAGCAATTCCATAGCTCAAAAAATTTAAGTGAAGCATATAGAGCAATTCTAACAAATCATAGCATAATTTTGGCTCTCTCAAATAGGTGTGTCCAGAAAGGATACTTGTGACAAACTAAAAATCAAATCAAGCAAAGACTCAAATAATACAAGATGCTCCAAGCAAAACTCATGATATGTGACGAATAAAAATATAGCTCCAAGTAAAATACCGATGGTCGTTAGAAGAAAGAGGGGATGCCAATCGGGGCATCCCCAAGCTTAGTTGCTTGTTTCTCCTTGGATATTATCTTGGAGGTGCTATAGCATCCCCAAGCTTAGGCTCTTTTCACTCCTTATTCCTTCATCCATCGTGATCTCACCCAAAACTTGAAAACTTCAATCACACAAAACTCAACAAAACCTTCGTGAGACCCGTTAGTATAATAAAGCAAATCACCACTCTAAGTACTATCGCAAACCCATTCATATTTTATTATTGCATTATATCTACTGTATTCTAACTTTACCATGTCTTATACCCTTCAATACAAACCATAGATTCATCAAAACAAGCACACAATGCAACGAAAATAGAATGTGTCAAAAACAGAACAGTCTACAGTAATCTGTACTCTAACCATACTTCTGTAACTTTAATTTTTTTGAAAAATTAGGAGAATGTAAATAATTTGTATAGCAAAACTGTGTTAAAATTTCAGCTCATTATTAGGCTCCAGTAAAAAAATGAAAATTCCTGCACTGGAGTCAAAGTTTCTGTTTCAGATTCAGCATTGTTTCTACTCATCTTGTGAATCTTCCTAAAGGCTTTACTTGGCACAAACACTAATTAAAACATAAAACCACAATCATAACAATAGCATAATTGTGTCAACACTCAAAAACAGAAAGAAAAAGATGAAAATAAATTTATTCATTGGGTTGCCTTCCAACAAGCGCAATCGTTTTACGCCCCTAGCTAGGCATAAAGCATAGATTCAAGTATTGTCATCTTTAGTTTTCAACTCCTCAATCACACAACTAGATTTCTTCAAGAATTTAGCATGCACACTCTCAATGATAATACTTCTAGGAATAAGACCAAAAAATTCATTCTTGTAAGTAGGGTCTTTTACTATTTCAACAAAGTTGGGATGAATACTAATCATTTTAAGATCTCCCTTGTGGCTATTAGATGTGGCACCTTTGTTCTTAGTGACTTGCATGGTCTTGCAAATTTTTATGGGAGTTTTTTCAATAGTTTTAACAGAAGAAAAGGCCGAACTCAAGTTACTAATTTTTTTTCCAACTTATCAATCTGGTAGGGACTTTCTTCTATTCTTTCGTTAACTACGGTTTCCTTTTCCTTCAATAATTTAAAGGCATCTCCCGCTTTTGACCCAATTTTATTAGCAAGATTATGAATTTTCTTATCCAAATCCTCAAGATGTTCTTTGGTAATCATCTTCTTTTCAATAGCATCTAGCCTTTCCATAACATGTTCGAGAGTTAAGGTTGTTTCATTAATCATGAGAGATGGTGAACCCACTAAATTTCCCATAGCATTAAAAGCTTCCAAAGATGGACACATCAAGAAGTTCCCACCGGTAATTGTATCAAGGACGAATCTATACCAAGTGGTAATGCCCACATAAAAACTGCGAAGAAGAACAATGATAGATTGCTCATGAATAGATCTATTGTGAGCATTGCAAATCCTATACCTAGCATCTGTTAGGTTCTCCCCACCCCTTTGCTTAAAATTTAGAATTTCATTCTCGGGAGTACATGCAATAGAGGAAGAACTAGCCATAACAACAAGGTAGGCAAGAAAGAGATCTGACGAGAAAAAGGCAAACGAAAAAAAGGGCGAATAAAACGGCAAATTTGTGAAGTGGGGGAGAGGAAAACGAGAGGCAAATGGCAAATAATGTAAATTGCAAGGAGATGAGATTTGTGATTAGGAACCTAATAGATGTTGATGATGTATCCCCGGTAACGGCACCAGAAATTGGCAAGTTGACGGGAGACTACTTTCGTACCTCCTCCCCGGCAACGGCGCCAGAAATTCCTTTGACGTGGCTTGAGACTGCGTCGGTATTTCCCCAAAGTGGAAGGGATGATGCAGGACAACTACGGTAAGTATTTCCCTCAGTTATGGAACCAAGGTTATCAAACCAGTAGGAGAACCACGCAACACTATGTAAACGGTACCTGCACACAAAGAACAAATACTTGCAACCCGACGCGTAACAGAGGTTGTCAATCTCTCCATGGTAAAAAGATATATTAGATTGTAATAGATTGGATGGATAGATCGCACAAGAACACAAAATAAAAGAGGCAAATAAAAAGTGTAGCAAGGTATTTTTGGGTCTTTGGAATAATAGATCTGTAAACAAAAAGCGGCAAAAGATAGATCGGAAAGCAATATGTTGGAAAAGTAGACCCGGGGGCCGTAGGTTTCACTAGTGGCTTCTCTCATGAGTATATCACACGGTGGGTGAACAAATTACTATTGGGCAATTGATAGAAGATCAAATAATCATGATGATATCCTAGGCGATGATCATTATATAGGCATCACGTCCAAGATTAGTAGACCGAAACGATTCTGCATCTACTACTATTACTCCACACATCGACCGCTAGCCAGCATGCATCTAGTGTATTAAGTTCATGGAAAAACGGAGTAATGCAATAAGAACAGTGACATGATGTAGACAAGATCTATTCATGTAGGAATAGACCCCATCTTGTTATCCTTAATAGCAACGATACATACGTGCCTCGCTGCCCCTTCTGTCACTGGGAGAGGACAACGCAAGATCGAACCCATCACAAAGCACCTCTTCCCATGGCAAGAAAAATCGATCTAGGCGGCCTAACTAAACCAAAGATTCGAAGAAGAAATACGAGGCTATAATTAATCATGCATATAAGAGATCAAAGAAGACTCAAATAATATTGATGGATAGAAACTGATCATGAACTCAAAATTCATCGGATCCCAACAAACACACCGCAAAAATTCATTACATCAAATAGATCTCCAAGAGACCATTGTATTGAGAATCAAAAGAGAGAGAGAAAGCCATCTAGCTACTGCCTACGGACCCGTAGGTCTACGGTGGACTACTCACGCATCATCGGAGAGGCACCAATGAGGATGATGAACCCCTCTGTGATGGTGTTAGATTGGATCTTGCGGTTCTGGAACCTGCGGTGGCTGGAAGTATTTTTCATCGACTACTCTAGGGTTTCTGGAATATTTGTGTATTTATAGAGCTCAGAGGTGGTTGAGGGGGGTTTCGAGGCCACCACAACCCACCAGGGCATGCCGGGGGCCTCTGGCGCGCCCTGGTGTCTTGTGCCCCCCCTGGGCCTCCTCCCGGGTGCCTCTTTAGCCCACTGGCTTTCTTCTGGTCCAAAAAAAATCTCCAAAAAGTTTCATCGCGATTGGACTTTGGTACTGATATTCTGCGAAGTAAAAAACAAGCAAAAACAGCAACTGACACTTGGCACTATGTCAATGGGTTAGTCCCAAAAAATGATATAAAGTTGCTATAAAATGATTGTAAAACATCCAAGAATGATAATATAACAGCATGGAACAATAAAAAATTATAGATACGTTGGAGACGTATCACCAATCAAGTGGTTAGTGCAGCTCTCGTTGTTGAACGAGAGGCCGAGGGTCACAAGTTCTGGGTATAGAAGCCCGTATACTATGTATCGGAAGTGCCCACCCCATGCAAATCAAGGTATCCACATTACCAGAAGATAGCCTACACAGTTTTCATGGCATCTCGAAAGCTGCGACACTACTTTCAAGAGTGTTCGGTCACGGTGGCATCCGAAGTACCATTGAACGACATAATCAATAACAAACATGCCACTGGCCGCATAGCCAAATGGGCAATTGAACTCCTTCCTTTTGAAATCATGTATAAACCACGCCGAGCTATAAAATCTCAGGTGTTGGCTGATTTCCTCGCAGAATGGACGAAGGCCGAGCTCCCTAGGGAATACAATACATACTCCCACTAGACGATGTACTTTGACGGATCTAAAACCTTCGCCGGACTGGAGGCGGGAGTAATACTGACATCCCCAACAGGCAACAATATCCGATACGTACTGCAGATCATGTACACTGACTCCAACAATGCGGCTGAATACAAGGCCCATTTGCATGGGCTTCGAATGGCAGCATCAATGGGCATACAACGGCTTGAAGTGAGAGGAGACTCAAACGTCGCCATCTCTCAAATCAACGGCGAATTCGACGCCAAAAAGCCGAAGATGGCAACATATAGAAATGCCGTCCTCAAGATATCCGCACGGTTCGAAGGACTCGAATTCCACCATGTTTCCAGAGATAGTAACCAAGCCGCCGACGTCCTCGCCTAGATGGGAGTGATACGTCTCCAACGTATCGATAATTTATGAAGTATTCATGCCATCATTACCTATGTTTACAATACTTTTATATGGTTTTGATGCACTTTACATGATTTATTTAGAACTAACCCGGACTGACGTTGTCTTCAGCAGAACTACCGCGGTGTTGTTTTTTGTGCAGAAATCAAAGTTCTCCAAATGCAACGAAACTTTTTGATGATTTTTTTGGAACAAAAGAGGCACTAGAAGCTTCGTTGGAGGTCCAGAAGAGCCACGAGGTGGGCACAACCCACCAGGGCGCGCCAGGCCCCTCTGGCGCGCCCTGGTGTCTTGTGGTCCACTCGTGGCCCATCTTCGCGTGAAACCGACGCCCAAAAATCCTATATATTCAGAAACCCCCAGAAATAACCCTAGACGAGAAGTTCCACCGCCGTAACTCTCTGTATTGATGAAAAACCAATCTGGAGGCGTTCCAGTACCCTGCCGGAGAGGGTAGATCATCTTCCGATGGCCATCTTCATCATCTCGGCGGAGGCCATGACGAGGAGGGAGTAGTCCACCCTCGGGGCTGAGGGTATGTACCAGTAGCTATGTGTTCAATCTCTCTCTCTCTCGTGTTCTTGAGATGTCACGATCTTGATGTATCATGGGCTTTGTTAATATAGTCGGATCATATGATGTTATTCCCTTGCTATCATGTTGTGATGAATTGAATCTTTCCCTTTGAGATATCGTTATGTTGGATTGAATATTGGATTTGAGAACACTTGATATATGTCTTGCATATGGATACCCGTGGTGACAATGGGGTGTTCTATTGATTCACTTGATGTATGTTTTGGTACTCAACTTGCGGATTCCCGAAGTGACATTGGGGTAATCTATGCATAGGGGTTGATGCACGTTCTTGTCCTACGTTCTCCGATAGAAATCTTGGGGCACTCTTTGAGGTTCTTTGTGTTGGATTGAGTATTATGAATCTGAAATTGTTTGATGTGTATCATATAATAACTCATGGATACTTGTGGTGACATTGGAGTATCTAGGTGACATTAGAGTTGGTTGATGCATATCATATGGTGTTATTTTAGTACAAACTCTAGATAGATTGATCGGAAAGGATAACTTGGTGTTATTATAGTACGACCTCTTGGATAGATCGATCGGAAAGGATAACTTTAATGTGGTTTCATACCCTACAAACAATTTCTTCTTTTGCTCTCCGCTAGATAAGAACTTTGGAGTGATTCTTTGTTGCACGTTGAGGGATGGTTATGTGATCCAATTATATTAGCATTGTTGAGAGATTGCACTAGCGAATGTATGAACCCTAGGCCTTGTTTTCAAGCATTGCAATACCGTTTGTGCTCACTTTTGTTACTTGCTACCCTGCTATTTTTTACTGTTACTATTACAAAAATCAATATCTGCTATCATTACTACACTTGTATCACCATCTCTTCGCTGAACTAGTGCACCTATACAATTTACCATTGTATTTGGTGTGTTGGGGACACAAGATACTATTTATTATTTGGTTGTAGGGTTGTTTTAGAGAGACCATCTTCATCCTACACCTCCCACGGATTGATAAACCTTAGGTCATCCACTTGAGGGAAAATTGCTACTGTCCTACAAAACTCTGCGCTTGGAGGCTCAACAAAGTCTACAAGAATAAAGTTGCGTAGTAGACATCAGGGAGCAAAACACAATTCCGTCCCCAACAATACCTTCCTGTAACGGCTCTTTAAGCCATCCGTGGTATGGCAAGACGAGGATCAGGACACTGGAGACAATGGACTGGCACAAATTACCCCTCCTATCATCGAACCAGACGATCAAATCATCGGCGGATCAACGCCCAAAGAAACACCTTCGGCTCACAAAGTCATGGCAGTGATCGCACCATTGACCAAACAATTCCTTGCTTATCTCCTTCGCCAGGAACTCCCCGATGACCAGACTGAAGCAAGACGCATAATATGGTGCTCCAAGGCTTACAAGGTCCATGAGGGAGAGCTATACGAGAAAAGCACCACCGGAGTTCTCCAACGGTGCATAGATGGAGAAGAAGGGAATCAACTCTTGGCGGAGATACATGTAGGCATGGGCAGTCACCACGCAGCAGCCCGACCCCTGGTAAGCAAGGCTTTTCGAAGCGGATTATTCTAGCTCACTGCTCGCATAGACGCTCACACACTCGTTCAGCACCGTGTTGGCTGTCAACTCTTTGCAAATCAAAGTCACATGCCCCCAACGACTTTCCTAACAATTCCGATTACCTGGCCTTTCGCGGTGTGGGGGCTGGACATGGTCAGACCACTTAAAGGGGGGACCAAGTAAAAGAAATACCTCCTGGTCATGGTTGACAAATTCACCAAATGGATTGAGGCGAAACCTATAACGTCAGCTAAGTCCGGACCAGTTATCAAGTTTATATCCGGTGTGGTCCATTGTTACGGTGTCCCCCACAGTATAATAACAGACAATGGATCTAATTTCACGGCCCATGAAGTAAAAGACTGGTGTGCTAACATGGGCATCAAGCTTGATTACGCCTCAGTATATCACCCACAAACCAATGGACATGTCGAACGGTCCAATGGCCTCATTATGAGCGGTATCAAACCCCGCCTGGTCCGCTCCCTATCAGAATCTGACTGCCATTGGGAAGAGGAGCTCGACTCCGTATTATGGGGCTTGCGCACCACCTTGAACCGGTCAAAGGGATATACACCGTTCTTTATGGTGTACGGATCAGAAGCAGTTCTCCCCTACGATCTTATTCACGACGCACCTAGAGTGCGCATGTACGAGGAAAAGGAAGCTGGGTTAGATCGGCAGGATGACCTAGACGCATTGGAAGGAGAATGCGACATAAGTCGGGCCCGTTCTACCTTTTATCAACAGCAGGCCCACCACTACCAAAGCAAGGAAGTTCGAGTGAAGGCATACAATGTGGGCGACCTTGTCCTCCGCCTCCCGGAAAAGCAGAAGCATAAACATACGCCTAAATGGGAGGACCCTTTCATAATTGATGAGGTGCTTGCAGGAGGAGCATATCGCCTTCGCAACCCACCGGACAATCGCCTTGAGCCGAACCCATGGAACGCAGCTCGTCTTTGGTGCTTCTATGGCTAGGCCAGCGCCGTCACCTTCACGAGTTCTTCTTCTCCTCGCTTTTTTCCTTCTTCTGTTGATTTTCCCATTCTTGGGACTAGTTAGCATTTCTTAGGACGTGAACGGCTAAACCGAACTACGTGAAGACCTTTTCGGTACTCATTTTTAAATGTATTACCCGGTCTCACCTGGGGGCTTCTTGACGAAGCCGGTTAATAAATACGTGCATCTTTCGTTTTTATCATGTGTGCACCCTTCAATATCATCATTAAGCCACTATATGCATCAGTTTGACTTCGGAACTGGCCAAGCTGGATTGCCTTGCTCCTATGCTTACCCTCTATGTTCTCGATTGTTCGGCTAGGGGGTAAAGGGAGCACCTCTGCGATTGTTGCGACCGGGTTACCTGGGTACGCACCTTAGACGGGTAAATCCGAAAGCTAGCGTTCTTAAGAATACAATTGGTCGGCCACGAGGGAAGTGAAAATAATGGGTGCTCGTCCCGAAAGCCCGGGGTCATTTTCTCCCCGAAGTATACCAACACCCGCACACCACAGGTATTTGGCTATAACATCTGCGGTTAACATAGAAACCCGAAGAAAGGAAACCATGGAGGAACTATTTTCTTCGGAAGATGTTTCTTACATTAAACAGTAATATAACATAATCATCCGTACACGTCCTGTCTGCTTGCACCGTATGGCCGGATTACCTAGTTTCTCGCAGTGATTCCTTGTTAAGCTAGGACACTGAGTGTGGAACACTCCTCGGCCTTTGGTGGGGGAGGTGGAAGCCGATGGTCGGTTTAGACAACATTTACAATACGAATAGAGTCTTTTGATGTAAAGTACATAGTTACATAGAATAAAGTACAAGCCTACTTGTCAAGATCATCTATAATGGTGTTCAGGGCCCAATCTTCCTGAGAGATGTGAGCGGTAGGCATCACTTGGTCATATACCAAATGCAGCAGCACCTCTTGACCATCTGGCCCTACCGGACGAACCCGAGCCAAATGCGCGGGGTCAAGTTTAGTAAATCGGGTCTTCACCATGGCCCATGCCTCCCGCTCTCCCTCTTGATAGGTCGATATCTTCCATAGCTCGAGTTGATTCCGAGCTCCCTTGAATCGATCTGCTAACTCGGCCATCCCCTCCGGAGGTGTCTCGGTCGGCCACAACGCCTTGACCATGTTTTTCATAGCCTTCCGAGCCCGCTCGTGCACAATGGACAGTTCCTTGAGCAGGTTCCCTCCAAACGAGCTGCTCTCCTCTTCGGGACACCCGGTCAGAAGGACTAACAAAAGAGACGTGGAATATTCCTTACATTAGCACATTATGCGCACACCAAGGAAATTCAAATTGACATTTCGCTTACCGAACATTCCACCTTTCAATCTTTGGTTCTCCTCATGGGCTTGTGCGAGCTGAGTTTTTAAACTCTCGATCTCTTCAGCCTGCTGCTGGTTCCTCTCTTTGAGAGCGTTCTTGTCTTCGTGACAACGTTTTAGTACTCGACTGCCAGCCTCGTGCTGCGACTTGGCATACCTCTGAGATTCCCTGGCCTCCTCAAGATCTATCTGTAGTTGGCCTATGGACTCGGCTGCTATAAGGCAATCTTTCATTAGAAAAAATGCCAAAAACAGTTTTATATAAAAAACTCTCCTTTTTGTTACTCACCGTGTGCCTCCCTGGTGAACTTCTTGGAATTTTCTAGTCCGGCCTTCACGGCCGCTAGTTCTGCTTGGTTAAACTCCAGGTCTTCGGATAACTTCCGGTTTTGTTCCCTTGATGCCTGCATCACATCAAGGCATTATTCAGATCCTTAACTTGGCCGTCCCGGTCAACTTAAGGGTCGGGGGATACTGGGTTAGGGTTTATGTTCGGATAATTGAAACCGAATACTCACCTGCAGACTGACTGACAAAAGACTGGCAGCTCCCTCGAGGCTAGTCCGGGCCGTTCCAAGATATGCGTCTATCGAATTAAGAGTATTGAACTCTTGTTCGGAGAACGCGGGATGGCACGCGAATTTCTTCCTCCATCGGCGACTCATGACACTTTAAAATTCGGAATTAGTGCATGAGACCTCCTCAGGAAGATGGTAAGCTTCGGGTACCTCTGACCTAACTCCGTCTTTTGCCGATGACCTAGGAAGGCTGGTAACGGTCGTAAGCGCTCTTTATGGCGATGACAGAAGCTGGCCTATTTGTTTGGAAATATTACCTCTTTGACGGGGCTGTGGCCAAGGTAGTTCCGGAATCCCCCGCACACTTGGATGCTCCGCCAGCATTCGGTGCTGCTGTGGTTGTTGCCGCCCTCGCCGATGTTCAGCGTGTGGTCCGATTGCCCTTGGGGATAGATGTCATCGCATTCGGAATAGTGCGGGACGAATGCCCCTTTCGGGAAGACGCCTTATTGTTGCTCGTCCTGAAGGAAGGAAGGGTGCCAGGGTGGTCGACCACGAGGGCCATTAAGGAGTGGTCAAGGCACTCCTAGTAAAAAAAACCCCGTCTTCAAAACTAAGCGTTGTCTCTGGGTCCTCATGGAACCCCGGCTCGTCATCACGATAATAATTCTCCGGTTGAGGGGAAGGGCAGCTGCCCTCGATCCAGCGCCTCCAGTCCAGTTCGGAAGATTAAAGAATTCGGTCAGCCAAAAATGGGCGTTAAACCCGAACTATGGGAATATAGTCGTACTTACCCATTCGATGAGATTATTGATCCGGAGCATCCCATGATCACCCCCATGGACCCATCACCAACACCTCAAGCTATGCGAGGACCCATGACAAGAGCTCATACACGCGCTATTGGAAACGAGGTGACTTCTCTCCTTTGTGACTCTTCCTTTGATACTCATGGAACGTCGACGCTACCTCAAACAGACTCTGTGCATACTCAGGCACATCGACGCCAACTGGAGATCGGAGGTGAAAGGGGAAGAACCACTCAAAGAACATGAGTCAAGCACCAAGGGTAACTCTCTGGATAGCCCGGAACTTCCGGCCCGCCCGGCCCACCCAGAACTTCCGGCCCGCCCAGAACTTCTGGCCCACCATCGACCTAGGGCCGAGTCCAGGAGTGCAAACTCTCTAGATAGCCCGGAACCGCCCCGGACCCTCGCCCGGAACCTCCGGACCCTTGCCCGGAACCTACGGACCCCGGAACTTCCGGCCGTCCCAGAACTTTCGTCCCCCTGTGTAGCCAGCCTCCGAAGAGGGCGCCAACTCTCTGCTTAGCCCGGACCCTGCCCGGAACTTCCGACCTAGCCCGGAACTTCCGGCCTTCCAGTGCGACAGCACTCGGGCCTAAGGCCCATGTATCTCTCCCACTTACCCCCTTCGTCCCTAGCACTATATATACTCCTCCTCTGCCTCCGAATTAGGGTTAGCTTATATTTAGCATTGGATATTGTTGAGCATAGCTCCATCTACCTCCTTCTCCCACGGAGTTGACCACCTCTTTGAGAGAAGATCCGAGCTGGATGCCAAGGCCCCATCTAGGGAAGATCCCATGGGATATCAAGACCTCATCTCGACGGAGTGAGACGACTATCGGTTACCTTGTATCGCTTGTTTGACTTTGGATCTTTGTATCTTGTGTGCTTGAGTGGATTTAGCGGATGTGTGATCGGAGATCTTCCTTGTGTTCGTGTTTCTCTTGTGATTTCTCCCTTCTTCCCCCTCCAAGTGTGAAAAGGTCGACCTACACGGGCGTGCCCCGTATCATATTGGTATCAGAGCCACGTTGATTCACACCTTGGAGTCTCTTCCCCCACTTTCTAGCCGAATTTTGTTTCCTCTTTGACCTAATTTCGAAAATCCCCACAAAAATAGCCATACCAAATTTTCTTGGATTCGTTGTATTTGAGGAGATTTTGTTGATTTTGATCCGTGGATTTCGTTGTGGACAGAGATCTACCTTTATATCCATCCAATTTTCACCAATTTTTCTTTTTCCCCCTCAGATTTCGGGTTTTCCTCTCGGTTTTCCGCCCAAGTCCAAGATCTAGAAATTAGGGTTCGTCCCAATTTTCCCGACCCCCGGAACCTCCGGCCTCACCAGGACCTTCCGGCCCATGGACCCTCCGGCCACCCCGGACCCTCCGGCCTCCGGAACTTCCGGCCGGCCTGGACCTTCCGGCCTTAGGAGAACGTTGCTGAGTCCATTTGTAGTTTCTTTTCTCCTCAGTTTTCCGCCATTTCTTCCACAACCCATTTGCATTTGAGATTTTGAGTCGCGAGCATCGCCACTTCCTAAGGTGTTTCGGCTAATTAGGAGTGGTTCTTCATCTACATCGCTGCTCATCATCGCCCCGGATCGTCGCCGACCAACTCTTTGTTGAAACCACACCGTAAGCAAGGACGGTAACCGCGACGACACTCTTGACTCTACCCTTGCCATTGCATTGTTACCCCGAGCCTATTTGTGTTACTTGCCTATCGAGACTAGCCATTGAGTATTGCCGGGCTACGCTACTTGTGCACTTTAGTGATACATACTCCGCATAGCTAAAATTGCATGCATATACCACCGTATCATCATTTGTGTTACAATAGTACCCCGCATACATAATTGCTATCTTGGTGTGCACATCCCGCATTGTGACCATACAAATCATCATTGCAAAAGAAAAGAGAAGCAAAGATTTTAAGCAAGAGCAAAAGAGCAAAAGAGTAATAGCATCACAAACTTCGCATAGCATACTTGATCATCTTGGATCACTTGAACGAGTGACACGTGCCTCATACATACATAGCAAGTCGGGAATAGGAAGACGACACATTTTGTTCCTTTTAGGTTGTGCACAAGTGCATATCATGACCATTTGAGCAATCGTGCTAGCGTCTCTGTAGTGTTGTGCAACACGGGCGTTTTCCGAGGATTCCACATTTTGGCTCATCCTTGGTTGCGCGACCCCAATTTTCTTCCGTGTGTGTGTTTCCATGTATACTCATTGCTATTGATCTACATTGTCTCATTTGCGAATTTACGAATCTCTTTCAACATTATTGAATCTTATCTTTCGGATTGCTTGAAATTTGTGCCACTATCCTAACCAAGCTCCTCCATAAGCCTTATTTGTGTAGGTGTAAGAAGGACGATCTTCGGTACCAATTCTACTACTTCCACATTTGCACATTGAGTGATCTTTGATCCATTTTCAAACTTGTGGGCTGGTAATTGATATTGTCGTCTCATTCTTCCACTTATATCTACTTGAGTGTTGTTATGGATAGGTCAAGCATCCACAACCCGGCATTTGAGGAGCAAGAGGACGACGAAACCACCTTCGTCACCAAGATGCAATTCTTCGGCGTGCAAAAGGCAATGCACCAATCGCATGACGTCTTGAACGACTGCATCGAGCAACTCGCCACCGACGTACACGGATCCGAAGTGCGAACAAGGGACTACCTCGACACCAAGCTCTCAAGCCAAATGGAGGAAATTCGCGCCTTGATGGTCACGCGTGCCTCTTCTACATCTACATCCTCCGGACGACGCCACTCAAGTCATCACTCCTCGGAGCACTCTTCCGGCGAGAGTCCACCTCGAGCACGTTCTCATCATCGAGATGATCGCTCCAGTCCAAGTTCACACCAAGGCCGCCAACGTCAAGCTTCGGACAACCCATTCCATGGCAATGGACTACAATATCGACTACGCGAGTGTGCTCAACGTCAACAACAAGAACAAGAGGCATTGGAACAAGAACGCCAACAACAACGCCGTGAAGAAGAAATACGCCTTCGTGAAGAACAAGCGCTTGAAGCCCAACGTGCACTCCGTGATTCTACTCATGCGTTGGAGGAAAGAAACCATCAAGCACGTCTTGAAGAAGAAGCACTTCGCCGTGAACGACAAGAAGAAGCCAATCACCAAGAGGAGCACCAAGAAAAGCGCAACCAAGTGCGTCCACCTCGTCGCCGTCCTCAAGCTCATCGCGACAAACCCAAGCATGAAGACGAGCAAGGACAAGATCAACGCCAACACGCCCAAGACGATGACAATGAGGATCCACCTCCAAGACCAGGACTTCGGCATCACCACCACAATGATGAACAACGCTTCGGCAAGCTTAAGTTCACAAGGCCAAAGTTTTCCGGAAGCAATGATCCCGAAGATTACCTATCATGGGCACTCAAAGTTGACAAGATCTTTCACCTCCACAACTATGATGAAGAGAAGAAGATAGCCATGGCTTCACTCGAGTTCCAAGACTACGTCCTTATTTGGTGGGAACAAGTGATTGAGCGAAGAAGGGAGAGAGGTGAACCTCCTATCACCACTTGGTCCCAAATGAAGGATCTCATGAGAGCTCGTTTTGTGCCTACACACTACAACCGGGATCTCTTCAAGAAGTTACAACAACTTAAGCAAGGCACCAAGTCGGTAGAAGAGTACTATCAAGAGATGGAAATCGCAATGATCCGAGCCAATGTCAAGGAAGATGACGAGCAAACAATGACACACTTCTTGAATGGCCTCAACTACCAAGTCAAGAAAATCGCGGACTTCCAACCATACTCCAACTTACTTGAACTTGTGCATCAAGCGACCAAGGCAGAATGCCAAGTGCAAGATGACTACAAGTACTCCAAGTTCTCTTCCAAAACCTACGGTTCAAGTGCTCAAGCTTTGACGACAACGACACCATCGACTACGAAATCTACAACACCTACCAACGACAAGTCAAGCTCCAGGGACAAGACGACTTCGTCAAGCCGACCTACTACAAGAAACTACAAATCGAGAGCTTCATCCTCTACACCAGCACCGGATGCTACCGCCAAGACAAGCTCCATCAAGTGTTTCACGTGCCAAGGCCGAGGCCACAAGACTAATGAGTGTCCAACAAGACGCACCATGATCCTTCAAGAAGGTGGCACCTATGACTCTATGAGTGGCGATGAGATGGAAGCATTGGAGCACGTGGCCATGCATCGTCAAGTCAATGAAGATGACGATTCGCAAATCTTTTGCGACAATGATCCGAGCCCCGCTCTCGTTGTCTCCAAGGTTTTGGCGCTTCAAGAACAACAAGACGAGGACCAACGTTGCCACATCTTCCACACCAAGGCGTGTATCCAAGGAAAATTCGTCAAGGTCATCATCGACAGCGAAAGTTGCCACAATTTGACAAGTGAGGACCTTTGTTCCAAGCTACAATTGGTCAAGAAGAAGCACCCTCGCCCCTACAAGGTCCAATGGCTAAGTGATTCCGGCACCCTCCAAGTTGAGCATACCGTGGAAGTTTACTTCAAGATAGGCTCTTATGAAGACACTTTGGAGTGTGATGTGGTTCCCATGTCCGTTTGCCACCTCCTACTTGGTAGACCATGGCAATTCGACCGTGGCGTCATCCACAACGGTCGGACAAATCAGTATAGCTTCAAGATGAAGGGCATGCAATATGTACTTCGACCAATGACCCCAAGTCAAGTCATCGCCGACAAACACGCTTCATCCCATCGTCGAGACAAAAGTGAGAGAGCGATCCTCCTAAAAGAAAGTGAGCTCCACAAGCCAAACTTGAGTGACTCCACGATGAGGGACACGAGTGATATAGTTCTTTTAGCCACCAAAAGAGATTTGAGGGATGTGAGTGAGAGCCCATCGACCGTTCTTAACTATGTACTTGTGTGCAAAGATGACGTCGTTTGGACTAACCCTTCACAACATCTTCCGCTTGTGTTATCTCAATTGTTGCAGGAATTCCAAGATGTTTTTCCCGATGAGCTACCTCCGGGACTACCACCAAAATGAGGGATCGAACACCGCATCGACCTCATCCCCGGAGCACCGCTTCCTAACAAGGTTCCCTACCGCGGCAACCCCGAAGAAACAAAGAAAATACAAAGGCAAGTCCAAAAACTCCTAGGTAAACGGCATGTACGTGAGAGTTTGAGTCCTTGTGTGGTTCTGGTGATACTAGTACCTAAGCAAGATGGTAGTATGCGCATGTGTTCCGATTGCCATCCTATCAATGCTATAACTATTCGTTATCGTCATCCCATTCCTCGCCTAGATGATATGCTAGATGAACTTAGTGGTGCCACTATATTTCTAAGATTGACTTAAAAAGTGGCTACTACCAAATACGTATACACGAGGGTGACGAGTGGAAAACGGAGTTCAAGACTAAGTTTGGTCTCTATGAATGGCTAGTGATGCCTATGGGCTTATCCGAAGCACTGGGTACTTTCATGCGCGTCATGCATTATGTTTTGCGACCCCTCATAGGATATTGTGTTGTGGTCTATTTTGATGACATTCTTCTCTTTAGCAAGTCTCTTGAGGAGCATGCTACCCACGTTAGAGATGTTTTGCAAATTCTTAGGAAAGAGCAACTTTATGCAAACATGGAGAAATGCACTTTTGGTGTTGACAAGATCATTTTCCTAGGATTTGTAATATCTTCTAAGGGTGTTCATGTAGATGAAACTAAGATCAATGCTATTTAAACCTGGCCTACACCTACTAATTTGCAACAAGTGCATAGTTTCCTAGGACTCGCCGGTTTCTATCACCGTTTTGTCAAAGACATTAGCACTATTGCATCTCCTCTCCATGCTTTGAGCAAGAAGAATGCACCATTTATTTGGGGACCTTCCCAAGACACCGCATTCCATGAACTTAAAAATTTGCTCACTCATGCACGTTTGCTTGCTTTGCCCAACTTTGATAAATGATTTGAAGTGCATTGTGACGCTAGTGGTAATGGAATAGGTGGTGTGCTTATGCAAGAGAAGCGCCCAATTGCGTATTTTAGCGAGAAACTTTCCGGCGCTCAACTTAACTATCCCATCTATGACAAAGAATTGTATGCTTTGGTGTGAGTTTTACATGTGTGGGAACATTATTTGCGACCTCGTGAGTTTGTCATTCACACCGACCATGAAACTCTCAAGTACCTTAAGGGTCAAACTAAGTTGAACAAACAACATGCTAAATGGAGTGAATTTATTGAGTCTTTTCCTTATGTCATTAAATACATTAAGGGTAAATAAAACGTTGTGGCGGATGCTCTTTCCCGCAAATGCATGCTAGTTACTCAACTTGAATTGAATGTCATTGGTTTTGAGCACATCAAAGACTTGTATGAGCATGATGTTTCTTTTGCTAATCCTTATTCCAAGTGCCAAGTGAAACCTTGTTGGGAGAACTATTATATGAAAGATGGCTATCTTATGCGTGCTAACAAACTTTGTATACCCGAGTCTTCTCTTCGTTTGTTGCTTTTGCAAGAGGCTCGCGGTGGAGGACTTATGGGTCACTTTGGACGCAACAAGATGTATGCCACACTATCCAACAAGTACTATTGGCCCAAGATGTTTCGTGATGTTGCACGCTTCACAAACTGATGCTCTACATGCCGCAAAGCTAAGTCTAAAGCTCAATCCCATGGTCCTTACATGCCTCTTCCTATACCTTTCCAACCTTGGGAAGACATTAGTATGGACTTTGTGCTTGGTTTGCCACGAACTAAAAATGGCCATGATTCCATTTTTGTCGTTGTGGATCGTTTTTCCAAAATGGCTCATTTCATTCCATGTCATAAGATAGACGATGCTTCGCATATTGCAAAACTATTTTGTAGGGACATCTTGAGACTACATGGCGTCCCCAAGACCATTGTCTCGGATCGTGACGTCAAGTTCCTAAGCTACTTTTGGAAGACTTTATGCGCCAAGCTCGGAATCAAGCTTCTATTCTCTTCGGCATATCACCCACAAACCGATGGACAAACGGAGGTGACGAACCGGACGCTATCTACTCTCCTACACGTGTTGATCAAGAAGAACATCAAGGAATGGGAAGAATGCCTCCCCATCAATGAGTACGCCTACAATCGCGCAAGTCACTCCACCACCGGCAAGTCCCCCTTCGAAGTGGTCTATGGCTTCAACCCTTTGTCCCCATTGGACATCCTTCCTCTACCACTCCAAGAGCGCGTCAACATGGACGCAAGTGCAAGGGCAAGCTACATAAAGAAGATTCATGAGGATACACAAAGTACAATCGCACATCAAGTGGAACGTGTCACCACCAAGCGCAACCTCAACAAGCACCCCATGGTGTTCAAGACCGGTGACCTCGTATGGCTCCACCTTCGCAAGGATCGCTTCCCTGCCGAGCGCAAGTCCAAGTTACTTCCTCGAGCCGATGGCCCCTTCAAGGTGTTGGCACGCTACAACAACAATGCCTACAAGATCGACATTCCACGCGAGCAGTACACTGTAAGCGACATCTTCAACGTCAAAGACCTCTTGCCTTTCCTTGGTGATGAAGATCTTGATCCGAGGACGGATCTTCCCCAAGGGGGGGGGAGATGATGTGGAGCATCCCATGATCACCCCGATGGACCCATCACCAACACCACAAGCTATGCGAGGACCCATGACAAGAGCTCGTGCACGCGCTATTGGAAATTAGGTTACTTCTCTCCTTTGCGACTCTTCTTTGATACTCATAGAACGTTGACGATACCTCAAACAGAGACTCTGTGCATAATCAGGTACATCGACACCAACTGGAGCTCGGAGGTGAAAGGGGAAGAACCGCTCGAAGAAGAGGAGTCAAGCACCAAGGGCAACTCTCTGGACAGCCCGAAACTTCCGGCCCACCATCAACCCAGGGCCGAGTCCAGGAGTGCAAACTCTCTGGATAGCCCGAAACCGGCCCGGACCCTCACCCGGAACCTCCGGACCCTGGAACTTCCATCCGCCCCGGAACTTCCGCCTCCCTGTGCAGCCAGCCTCCGAAGACGGCGCCAACTCTCTGTTCAGCCCGGACCCTGCTCGGAACCAACCCAGAACTTCCGGCCTTCCAGGGCGACACCACTCGGTCCCGAGGCCCATATATCTCTCCCACTTACCCCTTCGTCCCTAGCACTATATATACTCCTCCTCCGCCTCTGGATTAGGGTTAGCTTATGTTTAGCATTGGCTATTGTTGAGGATAGCTACATCTACCTCCTTCTCCCACGGAGTTGACCACCTCATTGAGAGAAGATACGAGTTGGATGCCAAGGCCCCATCTAGGGAAGATCCCACAGGATATCAAGACCACATCTCCACGGAGTGAGACGACTATTGGTTACCTTGTATCACTTGTTTGACTTTGGATCTTTGTATCTTGTGTGCTTGAGTGGATTTAGCGGATGTGTGATTGGAGATCTTCCTTGTGTTCGTGTTTTCTCTTGTGATTTCTCCCTTCTTCCCCCTCCAAGTGTGAAAAGGTCGACCTACACGGGCATGCCCCGTATCAATTATGGCTCGAGTAGCCGTCCCTGGTATACGAGCGAGTAAACTCTTCTTCTTCTCCCTTGTAGAGGTCGACCAGTATGGTCGCTAAAGCCGCCTGGTTGGCAGGCCCTTGCCGCTTATAGCGGGTCGCGTCATCAGATCTGTTGTACTGCCATAGAGGATGAATCCTTTGCTGTAAAGGTTGGACGCATCGATTTATGGCGGTGGCCATCACATCGATGATGGTTAGCTTGTAGTGGGCCAGCAGCCTGATACGTCTCCAACGTATCTATAATTTTTGCTTGTTCCATGCTGTTATATTATCATTCTTGGATGTTTTACAATCATTTTACTTCAACTTTATATTATTTTTGGGACTAACCTATTAACCCAGAGCCCAGTGCCAGTTTCTGTTTTTTTCTTGTTTTTGAGTTTTACAGAAAAGGAATATCAAACGGAGTCCAAACGGAATAAAAATTTATGGTGATTTTTTATGGACCGGAAGAGACCCACGGAGCATCGGAGTTGGGCCAGAAGAGCCACGAGGCAGCCACAAGCCCCTAGGGCGCGCCCACCCCCCTAGGGCGCGCCCTGCTGGCTTGTCGCCGCCCCGTGGACCCCCCTGACTTGTTTCCGCCGCCAAAAATTCCTATAAATAGAGAAACCCCCAGAAACAAACCTAGATCGGGAGTTCCGCCGCCGCAAACCTCCAGAGCCACGAAAAACCAATCGGGTGCCCGTTCCGGCACCCTGCCAGAGGGGGAAACCATCACCGGAGGCCATCTTCATCATCCCGGTGGTCTCCATGACGAGGAGGGAGTAGCTCACCCTCGGGGCTGAGGTATGTACCAGTAGCTATGTGTTTTATCCCTCTCTCTTGTGTTCTTGAGATGACATGATCTTGATGTACCGCGAGCTTTATTAATATAGATGAATCATATGGAGTTTTCCCCTCTCTATCTTCTTGTGATGAATTGAGTTTTCCCTTTGAAGTTTTCTTATCGGATTGAGTCTTTAAGGATTTGAGAACACTTGATGTATGTCTTGCAATGGGATATCTGTGGTGACAATGGGATGTTCTATTGATCTACTTGATGTATGTTTTGGTGATCAACTTGCGGGTTCCGTGACCTTGGGAATCTATGCATAGGGGTTGGCACATGTTTTCGTCTTGACTCTCCGGTAGAAACTTTGGGGCACTGTTTGAAGTTCTTGGTGTTGGATTGAGCATGACGAATCTGAAATTGTGTGATGCATATCGTATAATCAAACCCACGGGTACTTGTGGTGACATTGGAGTATCTAGGTGACATGAGGGTTTTGGTTGATGTGTATCTTAAGGTGTTATTTTAATACGAACTCTAGGGCTGTTCGTGACACTTATAGGGATAGCTCATAAGATTGATCGGAAAAGATAACTTTGAGGTGGTTTCGTACCCTACAATAATTTCTTCGTTTGTTCTCCGCTATTTGTGACTTTGGAGTGAACTCTTTGTCGCGCGTGAGGGATTTACATATGATTCAACTATGTTAGTATTGTTGAGAGAACTTGCACTAGTGAAAGTATGAACCCTAGGCCTTGTTTCCAAGCATTGCAATACCGTTTTTGCTCACTTTTGTTACTTGCTACCTTGCTGTTTTTATATTTTCAGATTACAAAAACCTATATCTACCATCCATATTACACTTGTATCACCATCTCTTCGCCGAACTAGTGCACCTATACAATTTGCCATTGTATTGGGTGCGTTGGGGACACAAGAGACTCTTTGTTATTTGGTTGCAGGGTTGTTTGAGAGAGACCATCTTCATCCTACGCCTCCCACGGATTGATAAACCTTAGGTCATCCACTTGAGGGAAATTTGCTACTGTCCTACAAAACTCTGTGCTTGGAGGCCCAACACGAGTCTACAAGAAGAAGGTTGTGTAGTAGACATCACAGCCTCACGTGGGCGGCCAGACGCCTCACTTCTTCGCTTTCCTCCTAGGACGGACTCTTCGGTCGCCAATTGAACCTTTTCTTCGGAGGAATATCCGAGTATTCTGGCAGTCCTCTCCGAGCTGGATCGAAGAGTGGGACATCCTCGATATAAAACCATTCCGAGCTCCAAAACTCGGGATCCTTCTTCGGTGTCCCTACGGGGTACCCCGTCCCGGCTACGCGCCACACTTCGGCTCCGCCTACTTCAAACATCGTCTCCCCCCGAGAGTGGGGAACGAGGCTGAAGTACTTTATCGATAGCTCGAAATGGGCCTCGCAGCCAAGGAACATCTCGCAAAGAGCAACGAAACCCGAGATGTGCAGGATGTATCCGGGAGTGAGATGGTGAAGTTGGATTCCGTAAAATTCCAGCTGACCCCTAAGGAAAGGATGAATAGGAAAGCCAAGGCCTCGTAAGAGGAAGGGCACGAAGCATACGCACTCCTTCTTGCGAGGGGAGGGGAAGTTTTTGGTGAAGGCCTCGCCATTCGCGGAAGTTAACCCGGAACGAGTGGGTGCCAGATCTAAGGTGGGAAGATATCCATGCGTCTCGAGGTCGCGCAACCGAAGCCTTGACACCGCACAGCTGGCCCAGTCGCCCGGGAGGTTGCCGTGAGGGCGCGAGGATGAGCCTTGGACGCTAGCCATGTCTCTGGGCTCCTGGATCTTCTCTTCTCTCAACTGTTGGGATAATGAGGTGCGTTGTTCGTGGTACACTTGGCCTATTTAAATAGGCGTTTTTCTCCTCCGACGCCTCGTAGAGGGCAATTCTATAAAAGATTGCTGGCCTGTTAACCTCCTGGTGATGCACGGGAATTGAAGGATGCCATTAATCCTGGGCAGAAAAATCAAACGTCATGGGCCCCAATGCTTCAAAAATTGGAAGTCATCGGCGGCCGGATTGTTGCAGCCGAACATGAGGGGGGATGAGAACTCGCCCCGCAAGCCGAAGACTTTTTACAGGACAGCTGGTGATTGGTAACCTCAGTATTGGAGGCTAGTTCGGGGGCTACTGAGGGAGTCCGGGACTAAGGGGTCCTCTGGCCGTCAACCTATTTCCTATAGGCCAGACAGATGGACCACTCTGGGCCCAATACACGGTGACCGAACTACTCCAACCTCGTGTTCGGGAAGGAAAGTTTAGATGTCTTGGTGTGTCCTTCAAGTCAAGATGGCAAGATCGGCAGGTTTACCCCTTGATGATAACCGACCATGGTTAACCCTAGGTACCCCTGGTGTCTATATAAACCAGAGGGTTTAGCTCGTACAGGCAAGAACCATTACTCTGACTCATCTAGGGTTTAGTTCATCTGATCTCGTGGTAGATCGACTCTATAAATCGTCATACTTCCATCAATACAATCAAAGCGGGACATAGGGTTTTAGCTCTTCGAGAGGGCCCGAACCTGGGTAAATACCGTGTCTATGATCCTTGTTACCCATCGATCCAAGATCTACAGCTCGGGACCCCTACCCAAGATCTGCCGGTTTCGACACCGACAGCGATGGCGCGGCGACAGGCTAGCGTGGCGGCAGCACGCAGTCGAGGCGGCAGCGCGCTGGTGTGAGCTGCATGGCAGACTTCGATGACGACGGGGCGTGTCTAGGCTGCTAGGGCGAGATCTGGCCATCGGGCGGTGAGGGCTGGAGGTCGTCGTCTTGCCGGCTGACGTTGGCGACGGTTTCTTCTCACAACGTGGTCTTCTCTATGGCTGCGATCGGTGTGGACGGAGGTGCGGGCTTCGGCGGCATGGGAGCCGTGGTCTGGCTGGTGGCACATGGCGGTGGCATGCCGGTCTCCCTTCTCTTGGGTTGGAGCTGGTGGCATGCGGGGCTGGTAGGCTGCACGCATGATGGCGGCTCCCCTGACCTAGGGTTTGCGCTCGGGCATACCGGATTTGGACCCGAGGCAGATCGCGGTGTTCTCAGGATAGGTGAGGTTCGGGCTCGGCCTGGAATGTACCCATGAGCGTTATCCTCACGGGTGCATTGAGCTGTGGTGGTGGTCCTGACTCTGTCTCCTCGTCATGTCGTGCGGCACCGGTGATCTCGGATTTGGCATTATGCAAGCTTGGCTTCACGGCGACCATTGGCAGTTCTAGGGTCGTGTCCCCAGGTCCACGTGGACTGATTGGGGATGCAGGCGTCAGTGCCTCCTGCAGTGGAGGTGCTGACCCAGATCTGGGGACTGATGTCGGGCTAGGTGTGGAAGGACGACCTTCTACTCTACCTGTCGGGGTTGGTGTGCCGTGTTGTGGATGGGTGGCAGGGTCTTGGGACAGGGATGCCGGGGCGATGGTCCCGAGCGGCGGTCCTCATGATTGGCTCTTCGGCGGGCCTCGTGGCGGCGGTGGTGGCTTCTCCTCTCGGTCGTATAGGCGGCGAGAGGTCTAGCGGCAGGTGGCTCAGGCATGCCTTGTCGGCGGTGCCGGATCCGGATCTGGGAGCCAGAGCTCGTCACGTCTGTCCTGGGTCTACTGTGTGACATGGGTGAGCTACTAAGCGTAATCTTCGCACTGTTGGGGAACGGAGCATGAATTTCAAAAAAATTCCTACGCTCACGCAAGATCTATCCATGGAGATGCATCGCTACAAGAGGGGAGAGTGTGTCTACGTACCCTCGTAGACCGTTAGCGGAAGCGTCTCACAACGCGGTTGATGTAGTCGAACAATCCTTCGAGCTCCACCGATCGAGTACCGAACGTACGGCACCTCCGAGTTCTACACACGTGCAGCTCGGTAACGATCCTCGCCTTCTTGATCCAGCAAGACGTCGAGGAAGTAGATGAGTTCCGTCAGCACGACGGTGTGGCGACGGTGACGGTGAAGTGATTCCGGCAGGGCTTCGCCTAAGCTCTCCGAAAATATGACCGAGGTGGAAAACGGAGATCGGGGCACCGCACATGGCTATGGGACAATTGTTGAACTTTGGGGTGCCCCCTTGCCCCCGTATATAAAGGATGAGAGGGAGGAGGCCGGCCCCCTAGGGGTGCGCCAAGTGTGGGGAGTCCTACTAGGACTCCTTAGTCCTAGTAGGATTCCACCTCCCATACGGAGTAGGAAAAGGGGGAAGGGAGAGGGAAAGGAAAGAGGGGGCTGCGCCCCCTCCCCTAGTCCAATCCGGTTTGGGCAAGGGGGGGCGTGCGCCTCCTCACGTGGCCTGCCTCTCCTTTTCCCGTATGGCCCAATAAGGCCCATTACTTCTCCCGGTGAATTCCCGTAACTCCCCGGTACTCCGAAAAATACCCGAATCACTCGGAACCTTTCCGACGTCCGAATATAGCCTTCCAATATATGAATCTTTACCTCTCGACCATTTCGAGACTCCTCGTCATGTCCGTGACCTCATTCGGGACTCCGAACAAACTTCGGCCACCAATCACATAACTCATATAATACTAAATCGTCATCGAACCTTAAGTGTGCGGACCCTACGGGTTCGGGAATGATGTAGACATGATCGAGACGACTCTCCGGTCAATAACCAACAACGGAACCTGGATGCTCATATTGGTTCCTACATATTCCACGAAGATCTTTATCGGTGAACCTCATATGTCAACATACGTTGTTCCCTTTGTCGGCGGTATGTTACTTGCCCGAGATTCGATCGTTGGTATCCAATACCTAGTTCAATCTCGTTACCGGCAAGTCTCTTTACTCGTTCCGTAATACATCATCTTGCAACTAACTCTTTAGTCACGGTGCTTGCAAGGCTTCTGTGATGCTGTATTACCGAGAGGGCCCAGAGATACCTCTCCGATAGTCGGAGTGACAAATCCCAATCTCGATCCATGCCAACTCAACAAACACTTTCGGAGATACCTGTAGTGCACCTTTATAATCACCCAGTAACGTTGTGATGTTTGATACACCCAAAGTATTCCTACGGTATTCGGGAGTTGCATGATCTCATGGTCAGAGGAACGTGTATTTGACATAGTGAAAGCAATAGCAATAAACTGAACGATCATTTGCTATGCTAACGGTTGGTCATGTCCATCACATCATTCTCCTAATGATGTGATCCTGTTATCAAATGACAACTCATGTCCATGGTCAGGAAACCTTGACCATCTTTTGATCAACGAGCTAGTCTAGTAGAGGCATACTAGGGACATAGTATTTGTCTATTATCCACACATGTATTTAGTTTCCGGTCAATACAATTCTAGCATGAATAATAAACCATTATCATGAACGGAGAAATATGATAATAATAAACACTTTATTAATTGCCTCTAGGGCATATTTCCAACAGTCTCCCACTTGCACTAGAGTCAATTACATTGTAATGAATCTAACACCCATCGCATTCTGGTGCTGATCATGTTTTGCTCGTGGAAGAGGTTTAGTCAACGGGTCTGCCACATTCAGATCCGTGTGTACTTTGCAAATCTCTATGTCTCCATCCTTAATCAAATTCCGAATGGAGTTGAAGCAACGCTTTATTTGTTTGGTTCTCTTGTGAAACCTGGGCTCCTTTGCTATAGCAATTGCTCCAGTGTTGTCACATAAGATAGTCATTGGACCCGATGCACTAGGTATGACACCTAGATCGGATATGAACTCCTTCATCCAGACTCCTTCATGTGCTGCTTCGGAAGCAGCTATGTATTCCGCCTCACATGTAGATCCCGCCACGACGCTCTGCTTGGAACTGCACCAACTGACCGCTCCACCATTAAGAATAAATACGTATCCAGATTGTGACTTAGAGTCATCTGGATCTGTGTCAAAGCTAGCATCGACGTAGCCCTTTACGACGAGCTCTTTGTGACCTCCATAAACGAGAAACATGTCCTTGGTCCTTTTCAGGTACTTCAGGATATTCTTGACCACTGTCCAGTGATCTACTCCTGGATCACTTTGGTACCTTCCCACCAAGCTAATAGCGAGGCACACATCAGGTCTGGTACACAGCATGGCATACATAATAGAGCCTATGGCTGAGGCATAGGGGATGACACTCATCTTCTCTTTGTCTTCTGCCGTGGTCGGGCTTTGAGTCTTACTCAATCTAACACCTTGCAATACAGGCAAGAACCCTTTCTTTGACTGATCCATTTTGAACTTCTTCAAAATCTTGTCAAGGTATGTGCTTTGTGAAAGTCCAATGAGGCGTCTTGATCTATCTCTATAGATCTTGATGCCTAATATGTAAGCAGCTTCTCCGAGATCCTTCATTGAAAAACTTTTGTTCAAATAACCCTTTATGCTTTCCAGAAATTCTATGTCATTTCCCATCAATAATATGTCATCCACATATAATATGAGAAATGCCACAGAGCTCCCACTCACTTTCTTGTAAATACAAGCTTCTCCATAAGTTTGTATAAACCCAAACGCTTTGATCACTTCATCAAAGCGAGTATTCCAGCTCCGAGATGCTTGCACCAGTCCATAGATGGATCGCTGGAGCTTGCATACTTTGTTAGCACCTTTAGGATCGACAAAACCTTCCGGTTGCATCATATACAATTCTTCTTAAGGAATCCATTAAGGAATGCCGTTTTGACGTCCATTTGCCAGATTTCATAATCATAAAACGCGGCAATTGCTAACATAATTCTGACAGACTTTAGCATCGCTACAGGTGAGAAAGTCTCATCGTAGTCAACTCCTTGAACTTGTCGATAACCTTTAGCAACAAGTCGTGCTTTATAGACGGTGACATTACCATCAGCGTCCGTCTTCTTCTTAAAGATCCATTTATTTTCAATAGCTCGCCGTTCATCGGGCAAGTCTACCAAAGTCCATACTTTGTTCTCATACATGGATCCAATCTCTGATTTCATGGCCTCAAGCCATTTGTCGGAATCCGGGCTTGCCATCGCTTCTTCATAGTTCGAAGGTTCATCGTTGTCTAGCAACATGACCTCCAAGACTGGATTTCCGTACCACTCTGGTGCGGAACGTGTCCTGGTTGACCTTCGAAGTTCAGTAACAACTTGATCCGAAGTTTCATGATCATCATCATCAACTTCTTCTCTGGTCTGTGTCGATGTCACAGAAATTTCTTTCTGTGGCGTACTACTATCCAGAGGAGGTACAATTACCTCATCAAGTTCTACTTTCCTCCCACTCACTTCTTTCGAGAGAAACTCCTTCTCTAGAAAGGATCCATTCTTAGCAACGAATACTTTGCCTTCGGATCTGTGGTAGAAGGTGTACCCAACGGTCTCCTTTGGGTATCCTATGAAGACGCACTTATCCGCTTTGGGTTCGAGCTTATCTGGCTGAAGCCTTTTGACATAAGCATCGCATCCCCAAACTTTCAGAAACGACAGCTTAGGTTTCTTACCAAACCACAGTTCATACGGTGTCGTCTCAACGGATTTAGACGGTGCCCTGTTTAAAGTGAATGCAGCTGTCTCTAATGCATAACCCCAAAATGATAGTGGCAAATTGGTAAGAGACATCATAGAACGCACCATATCTAATAGAGTACGATTACGACGTTCGGACACACCATTACGCTGTGGTGTTCCAGGTGGCGTGAGCTGTGAAACAATTCCACATTGTTTTAAGTGATTGCCAAACTCGTAACTCAAATATTCTCCTCCACGATCAGATCGTAAGAACTTTATTTTCTTGTTACGATGGTTCTCTACTTCACTCTGAAATTCTTTGAACTTTTCAAATGTTTCAGATTTATGCTTCATCAAGTAGACATAGCCATATCTACTCAAATCATCTGTGAACGTGAGAACATAACGATATCCACCGCGCGCCTCAACACTCATCGGACCGCATACATCGGTATGTATTATTTCCAACAAGTCTGTTGCTCGCTCCATTGTTTCGGAGAATGGAGCCTTAGTCATCTTGCCCATGAGGCATGGTTCGCACGTCTCAAATGATTCATAATCAAGTGATTCCAAAAGTCCATCTGTATGGAGTTTCTTCATGCGTTTTAAACCAATATGACCTAAGCGGCAGTGCCACAAATATGTGGTACTATCATTATCAATTTTGCGTCTATTGGCATCAATATTATGGATGTGTGTATCACCACGATCGAGATTCAACAAGAATAAACCATTCACAAGCGGTGCATGACCATAAAAGATATTATTCATCAAAATAGAACAACTTTTATTCTCTGATTTAAATGAATAACCGTCTCGCAATAAATAAGATCCAGATATAATGTTCATGCTCAACGCAGGCACCAAATAACAATTATTTAGGTTCATCACTAATCCCGAGGGTAGATGTAGAGGTAGCGTGCCGACAGCGATAACTTCAACTCTTGAACCGTTCCCGACGCGCATCGTCACCTCGTCCTTAGCCAATCTTCGTTTATTCCGTAGCTCCTGTTTCGAGTTACAAATATGAGCAACCGAACCAGTATCAAATACCCAGGTGCTACTACGAGTATTGGTAAGGTACACATCAATAACATGTATATCAAATATACCTTTGTTGATGTTGCCAGCCTTCTTATCTGCCAGGTACTTGGGGCAGTTCCGCTTCCAGTGACCAGTCCCCTTGCAGTAGAAACACTCAGTCTCGGGTTTGGGTACAGACTTGGGTTTCTTCGTGGGAGCAGCAACTGATTTGCCGTTCTTCTTGAAGTTCCCCTTCTTTCCCTTGCCCTTCTTGAAACTAGTGCTCTTCTTTACCATCAACACTTGATGCTCCTTCTTGACTTCTACCTCCGCAGCTTTGAGCATAGCGAAGAGCTCGGAAATAGACTTTTCCATTCCTTGAATATTATAGTTCATCACAAAGCCCTTATAGCTTGGTGGCAGTGATTGGAGAATTCTGTCAATAACCAAATCATCTGGAAGATTAACTCCCAACTGAGTCAAGCGGTTATGCAACCCAGACATCTTGAGTATATGCTCACTGACAGAACTATTCTCCTCCATCTTACAGCTAAAGAACTTGTCGGAGACATCATATCTCTCGACCCGGGCATGAGCTTGAAATACAAGTTTCAGCTCTTGGAACATCTCATATGCTCCGTGATGCTCAAAACGTCTTTGGAGCCCCGGTTCTAAGCCGTAAAGCATGGCACACTGAATTATCGAGTAGTCATCAACACGTGTCTGCCAGGCGTTCATAACGTCGACAGACGAGGGAGGGGGTGCGACACCTAGCGGTGCATCAAGGACATAAGCCTTCTGTGCAGCAATGAGGATGATCCTCAGATTACGGACCCAGTCCGCATAGTTGCTTCCATCATCTTTCAACTTAGCTTTCTCTAGGAACGCATTAAAATTCAGTGGAACTACAGCGCGGGCAATTGATCTACAACATACAATTGCAAAGATTATTTAGACTATGTTCATGATAATTGAAGTTCAATTAATCAAATTATTTAAGAACTCCCACTTAGATTAACATCCCTCAAGTTGTCTAAGTGTAACATGATCCACATCAACTAAGCCACGTTCGATCATCACGTGAGGTGGATTAGTTATCAATGGTGAACATCTTTCATGTTGATCATATCTACTATATGACTCATGTTTGATCTTTCGGTCTCTTGTGTTCCGAGGCCATATCTGTATATGCTAGGCTCATCAAGTTTAACCCAAGTATTCTGCGTGTGTAAAACTGGCTTACACCCGTTGTATGCGAACGAAAGAATCCATCACACCCGATCATCACGTGGTGCTTAGAAGCGTCGAACCTTCGCAACGGTGCATACTAGGGGAGAACAATTATCTTGAAATTTAGTGAAGGGATCATCTTATAATGCTACCGTCGTCCTAACCAAAATAAGATGCATAAAAGGATTAACATCACATGCAATTCAATATATGTGACATGATATGGCCATCATCGTCTTGTTCTTTTGATCTCCATCAGCCAAGCACCGTCATGATCTCCATTGCCACCGGATTGACACCATGATCTCCATCGTAGCGTCGTGACACCTTGATCTCCATCGCAGCGTCGTGGTCGTCTCGCCGGCTATTGCTACTACTACTACTGCTAACTCATAGCGGTAAAGAAAAGCAATTACATAGCGTTGGCATTGCATACAATAAAGAGACAACCATAAGGCTCCTGCCGGTTGCCTGATAACTTACAAAACATGATCATCTCATACAACAACTTATATCACATCATGTCTTGACCATATCACATCACCAGCATACCCTGCAAAAACAAGTTAGGTGTCCTCTACTTTGTTGTTGCAAGTTTTACGTGGCTGCTACGGGTTTGCAAGAACCGTTCTTACCTACGCAAAACCACAACGTGGTGTAGTGATTGCTTTTTGATCTTCTAAAAGAACCCTCTTCATTGAAACCGATTCAACTAAAGTGAGAGAGACAGACACCCGCCAGTCACCTTTATGCAATGAGTGCACTTAGCAGTGAAACCTGTCTCGCGTAAGCGTACGCGTAATGTCGGTCCGGGCCGCTTCATCTCACAATACCGCCGAATCAAGTATCAACTAGTAACGGCAAGCAATATGTATACACCCACGCCCACAACTCACTTGTGTTCTACTCGTGCAAATCACATCTACGCATAGACCTGGCTCTGATACCACTGTTGGGGAACGGAGCATGAATTTCAAAAAATTTCCTACACTTTAGTTCAATCTCGTTACCGGCAAGTCTCTTTACTCGTTCCGTAATACATCATCTTGCAACTAACTCTTTAGTCACGGTGCTTGCAAGGCTTCTGTGATGCTGTATTACCGAGAGGGCCCAGAGATACCTCTCCGATAGTCGGAGTGACAAATCCCAATCTCCATCCATGCCAACTCAACAAACACTTTCGGAGATACCTGTAGTGCAACTTTATAATCACCCAGTAACGTTGTGACGTTTGATACACCCAAAGTATTCCTACGGTATCCGGGAGTTGCATGATCTCATGGTCAGAGGAACGTGTATTTGACATAGTGAAAGCAATAGCAATAAACTGAACGATCATTTGCTATGCTAACGGTTGGGTCATGTCCATCACATCATTCTCCTAATGATGTGATCCCGTTATCAAATGACAACTCATGTCCATGGTCAGGAAACCTTGACCATCTTTTGATCAACGAGCTAGTCTAGTAGAGGCATACTAGGGACATAGTATTTGTCTATTATCCACACATGTATTTAGTTTCCGGTCAATACAATTCTAGCATGAATAATAAACCATTATCATGAACGGAGAAATATGATAATAAACACTTTATTAATTGCCTCTAGGGCATATTTCCAACACGCACGGGCGCCGCTATCTTTCTGAAGACATCGTTGTGGTTCTCCTCTCCATGTCCGGGCTCCGGGTGAAGACCCTTGTCCATTCCGGGCTTGGTAGTGGCAACGCTCTGTGCCGTTCTCCTCCTGAGGACGCTGTCGTGAGCCTAGGTGTGCTAGGGTGTGGCGTGGCATTGTACTATGATCTCCAATTGTTCTTCTTCGGTAGCGTAGGTTATGCGTGATACCGAGATCTCAGGATCCACTTTGTAAGAGGGCTACCTTTCCATTATGCATCGTTCAGCCGTACGCGAGTTTGTGTCCTTTGGTCAGTGTTTTATCTATAATGTGGGACGCGAGCCTATGTCGTGAAATTTGCGGCGATGAATCTGACTGAGAAAGGAAGCAGCTTATGGAGGGAGTTGGCCGCAATGTAGAGATTTAGACAGGATTCAGGTGAAATGGCCAGGATGTTGACCCTGGTGTCTGGTCTCGTACTTTCTATGTTGCACAGTATGGGGATACAGATATAGGAATACGGCAAAGCAACATTTTCCAGAAATGGACTTACGGGGACCGTTTTCCTCGCTTCCCCTGTCGGCTGGAAGCCTAGCTGCCGCTAGCAGAGGGCAATCTTCCAGCGCCGCTGAAAGCACAACATGCTCCCTTGGTGGTTTTGATAATTCATGACAACATACATTGTCTCTTGGACTAATACTTTTACCTAGTGTATTTCAGATAAAGTCCACAGAGAGGGTTGGCAAAAGGATTGTGGAGATTGTGAAGATACCCCAAGATGCAAGGAAATGGATTGGCAAAGCTTCAAGCAAGAGGACTCTACATTTTACTTTGTGAGAAATCACTTTGAGTCCATAGGAAAGCCAATACTATTAAAAGGGGGTAAGGAACTGTTGGTGAACAAAATGCTCATACGTGCACAAGTGATAGTCACCAAAAACACCCACAAGCTCTCCCACAAAAATCTGTCAAAGCCAAATATTCAAAATCGGTGCAACCAACACTTTCCACTCGGTGCCACTGATTCCCATACTCAGACAAACATAAGCCAAACCCTAGCCTTTCGGTGCAACCGATTCTGCTTCGGTGCCACCGAGTTTGGGTTGCCAACTTTCTGTTACGCAGTTTCACAATATCGGTACCACCGAGATTGTTGGATCAGCGTCACCGAGATTGGGCAATCTGACTGTTGGTCACCTTATCGGTGCAACCGAGTTTCATATATCGGTCTCACCGAGATTCAAAAGTTGCCACCTTTTGGTCACTTCGGTACCACCGAGATTAACACATCGGTGTCACCGAGTTGGTCATTTTGTGTGTAACGGTTGGATTTTTGGGGATGCCTATATATACCCCTTCACCACCACCCACTCGAAAGAGAAGCACTCAGAACTATTCCATACTTGCCCCATCCAGTTTTCTGAGAGAGAGCCACCTACTCATGTGTTGAGATCATGCCATTCCATTCCAACCATATGAATCTTGATCTCTAGCCTCCCCAAGTTGCTTTCCACCAATCCCATCTCTTCCACCAAGCCAAATCTGTGAGAGAGTGATTGTGTGTTGAGGGGTCTATCATCTTGAAGCACAAGAGCAAGGAGTTCATCATCTTTGCTGAGCCTATTACCTTTTGGAGGGTGGTGCCTCCTAGATTGGTTAGGTGTCGCTTGGGACCCTCCTACTTCGTGTTGTGGAGTTGAACCAAGAAGTTTGTAAGGGCAAGGAGATCACCTACTTCGTGAAGATCTACCCATAGTGAGGCTAGTCCTTCATGGACGAAAGCCGTTATGGAATAGTCAAGGTTGCTACTTCGTGGACCCTTATGGGTGGAGCCCTCCGTGGACTCTCGCGACCGTTACTCTCCGTGGGTTGAAGACTCCATAAACGTGGACGTACGATAGCACCACCTATCGGAACCACGGGAAAAATCTTTGCGTCTCCAATTGCGTTTGATCTACCTATCTCAACTCTTTACTTCATGTGCAATGTCTTTACTTTCCACTACCATATTTGTAGACATGCATGTGTAGGGTATATTAGACTTGTTAGTCTTGCTAAAACTGTTAAAATCTGCCAACCAATTAACTTGGGAAAAGGTTAGGTTTTAAATTCCTGCTAGTAGTCTATTCACCCCCCCTCTAGACACTCTTCTAGTGATCCCTCAATTGGTATCAGAGCATTGGTCTCCATTGCTTCGGTTTAATCACCGTGGAGGAAGATGGATGTGTCTAGTATAGGGAGTTTGAGTTGTAGAGTGCCTATTCTTGATGGAGAGTACTATAGTCAATGGAAAACTTTGATGCTTGAGCTGTTTAATGAATTTAATTGAGCAAGTATGTTAAGAGCTCTTATGTGCCTCCCATTGATCCTTTACATCCCACACACGAAGAGGAAATTGATATGCTATGCAATCTTAGAAGTGTTAATCTCATTGTTAGAGCGTTGCCTAGAAATGTGCTCAATCAAATGAAGAATTTTGAATGTGCTTACACTTTGTGGAATGACTTGGAGAAACGATATCCAAGTTATTCATTTAGTAATCTTGATGAAATTCTTCACAAAACTATTGCCTTCCACAAAATGACGCCTAGTGATCCCAAGTTTGATGATTGTCTATTTGAGCTTAGAGACCTCATGCGTGCTAAAGGAGATGTCACAACTATCAACAACATCATTGTTGAAGCCATTCGCATTCATAAGTTTGAACATTGTCATGATCACAACCCTAACGAATCTCTTGTTCTTTATGACGAGGATTTCCCACTTGATGATGACAATGTGGAACATGGCTACTATGATGAAGATGAGCTGTTCGACATCGAGTATGAGAAGATCATGAAGAATCTAAGTCTTATGGCAAACTTCAAGGATTACATGTCCGGAGGAAAAGAGTGGATTCTTGATAGCGGATGTACCGATCATATGACCGGACATAGAGAAATGTTTGAAGAGATCACACCAAACCATGGACCGCGAAGGTACGTAACATTTGGAGACAACTCCAAGGGTAAGGTACTTGGTCTTGGTAAGGTGGCCATATCCCATGATAGCTCTATTCAAAATGTTATGCTTGTTGAATCTCTTGGCTACAATCTTCTTTCCGTATCTAGACTTGCCGACTTTGGTTTTAATGTGCTATTCACGAAAGTAGACTGCCAAGTGTTTCGTCAAGATAATCATAAAATGGTCTTTACCGGTTTCCGTAGAGGTGATCTATACATTGTCGATTTCACTAAGAGATCCAAACCTCGTACTTGTCTTATTGCAAAATCTTCTAAAGGTTGGCTTTGGCATAGAAGACTAGGACATGTTGGCATGCGTAACTTAGACAAGCTTATCAAAGGTGATCATATACTTGGTGTTAAAGATGTTATCTTTGACAAAGATAGACTTTGCAGTGCTTGTCAAGCTGGAAAGCAAGTAGGTGGAAGTCATCCCGTTAAGAATATCATGACTACTAGGAGACCACTCGAGTTACTTCACATGGATCTTTTTGGTCCCAATGCTTATAAGAGTCTCAGTGGAAATTCCTATGGTCTAGTTATAGTTAATGATTTTTCCAGATTTACGTGGGTATTCTTTCTTGATGATAAGTCGCAGGTACTGTCGTGGTTTTGTCACGGCAAGATGTCCTCGTGAGAGAAACTTAGGTGTGAGGCCATCGCAACTATGTGGCGGCTTGAGAGGGGTTGGTCGGAATCGAGAGACGCGAGTTTACCCAGGTTCGGCCCCTCCGATGGAGGTAAAAGCCTACGTCCTGCTTGTCTTGCATTGATGATGAGGATGATCTCGGTTACAAGGGTGCGGGATCGCTATCTCTAGTCTCGAGAGCCTCTAATCTATCTATCTCTAATGACTTGTCTGTCTAAGACCTGTTTCTGGAGACGTCTAAAAACTTGACCCTCTTGGGGTGACCCGCCCCTCCTTATATAAGTTGAAGGGGCGGTTTACATGTAGAGTCTAAGTCGGATTGAGACTTAACTTATTATGATTTCCCATCGCGGGCTTCTCTTCATGGGCTTCTGAGTCCCGGGCTTCTTATCTCAGACGGGCGGCTTACAACCGGGCGGCTTACAACCGGGCGGCTTACAACCGGACAGCTTAACCGGGCGACTTAACCGGGCGGCTTACAAACATGGCTTATCTTCAAGACTCATCCTCAGGGACTCGTCTGACGGGTCATAACTGTCTGCCGGGTCATAACTGTCTGCCGGGTTATAACTGTCTGCCGGGTTAACTGTCTGCCGGGTTATCACTGTCTGCCGGGTTAACTGTCTGCCGGGTTAGAACCGTTTGCCGGCTTAGAACCGTCTGCCGGCTTAGAACCATTTGCCGGCTTAGAACCGCCTGCCGGCTTAGAACTGTTCCCGGGTCATACCGCGGGGTATATCCCCGACAGGTACAAAAGATCTTCAAGAACTTCGTTCGCAAAGCGCAAAATCAGTTTGAAGTGAAGATCAAGAAGGTTCGAAGCGATAAAGGATCGGAGTTCAAGAACACCCATGTGGATACCTTTCTTGATGAAGAAGGTGTCTCACATGAGTTCTCGGCTACGTACATGCCTCAACAAAATGGAGTTGTTGAGAGGAAGAACCGGACGCTCATTGAGATGGCAAGAACGATGCTTGACGAATACAAGACGCCAAGACACTTTTGGGCAGAAGCCGTGGAAACAACATGTCATGCCACAAACCGACTTTAGTTGCACAAGCTTCTCGGTAAAACGGCATACGAGCTACTCACCAGTAACAAACCCCAAGTTGGATACTTTCGGGTATTCGGCTCAAAGTGCTACATTCTTGATAAGCATCGTCGTACTAAATTTGCTCCTAAATCTCATGAAGGATTCCTACTTGGTTATGGATCGAACTCTCACACTTACCGTGTCTACAACAACTTCACTCGAAAAGTTGAAGAGACGGTAGATGTGAAGTTTGATGAATCTAATGGTTCGCAAGTCGAACAATTGCCAAATGATGTAGGTGATAAGGACCCTTCGGAAGCTATCCAAGACTTGTCCATCGGCAAGATTCGTCCCATGGAGGTGAAGGAAAGTACTTCATCAACTCAAGTGGAAGCCCCTACTTCACGTCAAGGTGAACCACAACATGACATGGAGGCATCCACAAGCGGTACACGACAAGATGATGAAGAGGAGGAAGTGCATCATGAAGATCCACCACAACCTCCTTCACCACCACCTCAAGGAAACGACACCTTCAACAACAACGAAGATGAAGGAGATGATGATGAATAAGAAGCTCCACCATCCAACAATCGGAAGCTGACCCGAGTTAGAGCACAAGTGACCAAGAACCATCCCCTAAACCAAATCTTTGGTGACATACAAACCGGGAGAATCACTCGCTCTAAAACTCGCCTAGCTAACTTTTGTGAGCATTATTCTTTCATATATAGCATTGAGCCCTTGAAGGTAGAACAAGCTCTTGAAGACGCGGATTGGGTGAACGCGATGCATGAAGAGCTTCACAACTTCGAGAGGAACGAAGTGTGGACACTCGTGGAGAAGCCCAAGGATGAGCAAAACATCATCGGAACAAAATGGGTGTTTCGGAACAAGCAAGACGAAGACGGTCAAGTCGTACGGAACAAGGCTCGTCTCATAGCCCAAGGATATATGCAAGTCGAAGGTATGGACTACGGTGATACTTATGCCCCCGTCGCTAGACTTGAAGCTATTCGCATTCTTCTTGCTTATGCTAATCACCGTGATATCACACTTTATCAAATGGACATTAAAAGTGCCTTTTTAAATGGTGAGATTGAGGAAGAAGTCTATGTTAATCAACCACCTGGTTTTGTGAATCCTAAGAAACCTAATCATGTTTACAAGCTTCGTAAAGCTCTTTATGGTCTTATGCAAGCCCCTCGTGCTTGGTACAAATGCTTAACGAAGTTTCTTATTGAAAAAGGTTTTGAAATTGGTAAAATTGACGCAACCCTATTCACTAAGAGAGTTAATGGTGAATTATTTGTGTGCCAAATCTATGTGGATGATATTATCTTTGGATCTACTAACCCACAATTTAGTGAAAGATTTGGAAGGTTGATGTCCGAGAAGTATGAGATGTCCATGATGTGTGAGCTGAAATTCTTTCTTGGTTTGAAAATCAAGCAAACGAGAGAAGGAACTTTCATCTCTCAAACTAAGTATACCAAGGACTTGATCAAGAAGTTCAACATGCAAGAGTGCAAAGGTATGAAAACTCCTATGCCTACTAGTGGACATGTTGATCTTACCAAGGAGGATGAACCGGTTGATCAAAAAGTTTATCGATCTATGATTGGTTCATTGCTATATCTATGTGCCTCTCGTCCCGATATTATGCTTAGTGTTTGCATGTGTGCTAGATATCAAGCTGCACCTAAAGAGTGTCATCTTTTGGCCGTAAAACGTATTGTGAGATATTTGATACAAACACCAAACTTTGGCATTTGGTATCCCAAGGGATCTTCCTTAAACCTTGTTGGCTATTCCGATTCGGACTACGCCGGTGACAAGGTTGATAGAAAATCCACCTCGGGTACTTGTCAATTTTTGGGTAGATCTCTTGTGTCTTGGTCCTCCAAGAAACAAAACTCGGTATCTCTATCTACTGCCGAAGCTGAGTATATTGCTGCTGGATCTTGTTGTGCGCAAATACTATGGATGACACAAAGGCTTAAGGATTATGGAATTCATGTTAGAAATGTTCCATTACTTTGTGACAATGAAAGTGCTATTAAAATTAGTCATAATCATGTGCAACATTCTCGAACTAAACATATTCAAGTTAGACATCATTTTATTCGTGATCATGTTGCCAAAGGAGATATCGATCTTAAGCATGTTCGCACTAACAAGCAATTGGCCGATATCTTTACTAAGCCACTTGATGAGAAAACGTTTTGTCACTTGAGGAGTGAGTTGAACATCATTGATGCTTCAAACTTGAGCTAGACTCACTCGGTTGCATGCAAGGGCATGAGCTTTCTTGATATTCCCATGATACTCTTGATATATTATCTTATGCCATGGAATTCTATGCTCACTTGTATTGAATCTAACCTTTTGTAGGTACTTGGAAGAACTTCATTCCACAAGATTGCCATCAACTCAAATCATAAGCAATCTTGTCATTACCAAGTATCCACATCCCCTCTTGATGATGGAAGGAAGAAGACAACTCAACCATATCCTTGACATATACTTGATGTGATCATATTTGCTAAATCTCAATTGGTATCATGTAAATTGGATATATCTATTGTTCTTCCTTGCATGAGTAACCTATGTAGGTGACATGTGTACTAAAACGAGAAGGATTGCTCCCAACTCAAGATGACCTTCATCAACCTCGAGCATCCTCAACAAGTTCACCTACAAGCCACGTCATCAACATCACTCAAAGGTATGTACTCATATCCTTGAAAATGCTTTACTCCAAGTCATGAGCTAAAGCAACTCAAGTGATATGAAGACATCAAAATGCTTAATCGAAAAATGGTAACCCCATTTTGAGCTTAATATTGAGTATGACCTATGATCAAGTATTCTTGCTTGGATCCTAAGTCAATATACTCTAATATAGGTGACCTAGTCACCGCCCATCATCTAGTTAAGGATTTTGGATGGTTCATTCTCTATTTTGCAAAATTTCTTGGAACCACTCAAATCTTCTCTAGTTGATATCCCTTTTGTAAAATCTTTTGCTTTTACTTGAAAATTTCTTTTGACACTTTGTTATTGGCAAAGTTTGAGAAATCTCGATTTCAAAATCTCTGTGCCAAGTTTCTGTTTTAGCCTCGGAGCCGCTGATACATAGAACTCGGTTCTACCGAAATTGCAGATGAGCTGCACTATAAAATCTCGGTACCACCGATTTGTTTGTATCGGAGTCACCGATTTGTTTTCTTCTCTTATTTGTGTTCGCAGTTGCAAATCTATTTTTCGTCTGTGATCTGACAAGTGTTGATCTTGTTACTTCAATGATTCCTTCTTTTTATCAAAAAAAAATTTTAGGGGGAGAAATTCTTTATTCAAGGATCCCTAACTCAAAGGAGGAGAAGTCTTACAAAATCTCAAATTAGCCAAAGGGAGAGAAATTATTTTCCATGATTCCCTCAGTTTTCATTTCTATGAACCCTACATTCAATGACCCTTGTACTCAAGGATCCGTTCTTATCAATGATCCCTGTATCTATTCCTGTATTTGACCTTTTTGGAAATTAATGCCAAAGTGGGAGAATAACAAAGCTTCATGCTAAAGGAAGATACATGCTTATGCAAAGGGGTAGATATGATCAAGAGGGAGAGCGAATATCAATGTTTATACTCATATAGACAAGGGGAGAATACCAAAGTAGGGGGAGAAAAATACGTTTGGAAAAGCCTAACATAAGTTGTCAATATTGGTGATCATCTTAGATTTTTCTCACCCTATCCAATCCCAATATCTACATGCTAAGATTCAGGGGGAGAGGATGATCCACTATTTTCATATCTAAGGAGAGAAAACTCTAAATGATCTTGGAGACATATCAATCTCAGGGATTACTATCTTCTATATGTTCTCCATATCTTGGTACTATTGAGTTCTATTGCCTTTTTGATTGGTAGAATACTCTTGTGTTTCCTAACATTGTTTTCTCAAGTGTGTTTCTACTACAAGAATGCTCAAGAACTCAAGGTAAGTATATGCATCATATCTTTGATCAAGATGATCTCTTGCTTCTTGCACACATTGTTTGCAAGAGTGAAGTCTTGAACAAGGATACATCTCATTCATATATATTTGATGCATATAGCCAAGATACACATGACTTCTTATATCCCTTCCACTATATGTGTGTCCATGCATTCCAAAGCAATTATCCTTTAAAGGAATCACACATTTAGGGGGAGAAAATCTAAGTCATGTGTCTCTCAAAGTCTTCATTATATCCATGCATATCTTTATTTGAAGCTTTGATTGTATCTTGTCATCAATTACCAAAAAGGGGGAGATTGAAAGCACAACATGCTCCCTTGGTGGTTTTGATAATTCATGACAACATACATTGTCTCTTGGACTAATACTTTTACCTAGTGTATTTCAGATAAAGTCCATAGAGAGGGTTGGCAAAAGGATTGTGGAGATTGTGGAGATACCCCAAGATGCAAGGAAATGGATTGGCAAAGCTTCAAGCAAGAGGACTCTACATTTTACTTTGTGAGAAATCACTTTGAGTCCATAGGAAAGCCAATACTATTAAAAGGGGGTAAGGTATTGTTGGTGAACAAAATGCTCATACGTGCACAAGTGATAGTCACCAAAAACACCCACAAGCTCTTCCACAAAAGTCTGTCAAAGCCAAATATTCAAAATCGGTGCAACCAACACTTTCCACTCGGTGCCACCGATTCCCATACTCAGACAGACATAAGCCAAACCCTAGCCTTTCGGTGCAATCGATTCTGCTTCGGTGCCACCGAGTTTGGGTTGCCAACTTTCTGTTACGCAGTTTCACAATATCGGTACCACCGAGATTGTTGGATCGGCGTTAGCGAGATTGGGCAATCTGACCGTTGGTCACCTTATCGGTGCAACCTAGTTTCATATATCGGTCTCACCGAGATTCAAAAGTTGCCACCTTTTGGTCACTTCGGTACCACCGAGATTAACACATTGGTGTCACCGAGTTGGTCATTTTGAGTGTAACGGTTGGATTTTTGGGGATGCCTATATATACCCTTTCACCACCACCCACTCGAATGAGAAGCACTCAGAACTATTCCATACTTGCCCCATCCAGTTTTCTGAGAGAGAGCCACCTACTCATGTGTTGAGATCATGCCATTCCATTCCAACCATATGAATCTTGATCTCTAGCCTCCCCAAGTTGCTTTCCACCAATCCCATCTCTTCCACCAAGCCAAATCTGTGAGAGAGTGATTGTGTGTTGAGGAGTCTATCATCTTGAAGCACAAGAGCAAGGAGTTCATCATCTTTGCCGAGCCTATTACCTTTTGGAGGGTGGTGCCTCCTAGATTGGTTAGGTGTCGCTTGGGAGCCTCCTACTTCGTGTTGTGGAGTTGAACCAAGAAGTTTGTAAGGGCAAGGAGATCGCCTACTTCGTGAAGATCTACCCATAGTGAGGCTAGTCCTTCGTGGACGGAAGCCGTTATGGAATAGGCAAGGTTGCTACTTCGTGGACCCTTATGGGTGGAGCCCTCCGTGGACTCTCGCGACCGTTACCCTCCATGGGTTGAAGACTCCATAAACGTGGACGTACGATAGCACCACTTATCGGAACCACGGGAAAAATCTTTGCGTCTCCAATTGCGTTTGATCTACCTATCTCAACTCTTTACTTCATGTGCAATGTCTTTACTTTCCGCTGCAATATTTGTAGACATGCATGTGTAGGGTATATTAGACTTGTTAGTCTTGCTAAAACTGTTAAAATATGCCAACCAATTAACTTGGGAAAAGGTTAGGTTTTAATATCCTGCTAGTAGTCTATTCACCCCCCCTCTAGACACTCTTCTAGTGATCCCTCAGCCGCCCTCCGGCAGCTCCCCTCGCCGGCGACCTCGGTCGTTGGTGGTGAGGGGGTCGCCGGATCCACGCGTGTGGATCGTTTTTAGTCCTCGTAGTCTAGGTCTTAGGTTGTTCATCGTCTTGGCTTTGGCGACGACGATGGCGGCGCTGAATAAAGATTATTCAGATCTTTCCCTGATGAGGCCATCGGTCCTATGGTTGGGGATGGATCTGGAAACCAGTCTGTTCAAATAAGGATGGTGTGGCGGCGGCATCCTCGTGGTGGACCTGTGTCCTCGGGCTTCGCCATTGCGTCGGCGTTTGCTCCAACGTCGGTGCGGAGCTTGGGAGGTAGTCCAGGAGTGGATGCAGAATGTGGTCTGCATCGACAACATCTGGAAAACGGAACGTGTGTTGGGTTCGTGGTTCGTGGATGGCAGGTATGGTTTCCTTCTTCGACGTCTTAGCCGTGGTGGGTTGCCAGACCTGGAGTTCGATGGCGTGTCTGGGGTGTTGCCCCGGTCTGATTCGTTCAACAGCAAGGGCTTCACTTTTGGTGGGCCACCTTGGAGGTCCTCAAAGCTGCATATCAGTGATGGAGCCCCGTCGAGCTCGGATGAGGAGGTGATTCGCCATTCTTTTTTTCGGTGGCTGCTGTGGTGGTGCCGGAGGCAGGTGTTGGTGTCAAGTTTAAAGACGTTCTGCTATCTTTGCAATTTTTTCATGTCGATCCTTACGTGACTTGTACTTTAATCTTTATGATATGAATGAGACACGTATTACCATGCAAAAAGAAAAGAAAAGATAAGGACTTACGGGATACGACAAGTATATATGTATAGAGAACGAATAATACAGTTCAACAGTACATTACAAACTAAAAAAATAGTTGAACAGAAGATTCAGTGTTCGATGTAGATGCCATTCCCTAACATGGAGAAAATACATAATCATATATATTCATCGGACAGTTGATAAAAAATATTGTATTACTGTCTGATACTCATACTCGATGGCTTGAACTTGATCTATGTTTATAAAATGACTGTGTGCATCATATGATGCAGAGGCTAGGGTCATCCCCTAGTGTTTTGAAAAATAAAAGGTTGATAAAAAACTAATCCAGTAAATGTTAACTGACAGTCGGACAGACACAAGTAGTCCACCAAAGAAGAGATATAGCAGTCTAGCAGAAGATGAACGAGACACAAGATTCAGACTTTTTACACCACTAGCAGAAATGCCCGTGCGTTGCAACGGGAGACAAAATTGATGTGTACTCCCCTAGGCAAATAAGTGTGGCCTAAAACACAAAGTGATTATTTCATTTATTGTCCGCATCATTTGTTTTAAATACGATGAGTAATTGTGCTTTCATACTATCTTTACAAAACGGCTACAAATATATGCATTGTTCATTTTACGTCTGTCCTTGTTGTATTTCCACAATGGTGTACTCATTATTCGCGGTTAATGAAAGACATATGTAAGTTGAGAGACACATAAAAACTAAGAATTCTCATTAATCAAGAATTGAAAACATGGATTTTTTTTAAAAACATAGGACTTTTTCTCTCGCGGACTTGGAACATTCTTCCTGGGAAGCCAGAACAAATTTACCCTATACCTAAATTGTTTTTGAAACATGAATGTTGTTCAGCTTGATAAAAAGATATCCTAACATAATCAACTAAATAAAGTTATCTTAACTTAATAAAAAGATTATATGTTAAAATTTTCATCTAAATATACTTAAGTGGGATATTGTTTCAATTATTTTATTTAACACAAACACCATAGGGCAATTAGTAATTTTATTTATATGTCCATTTATAAACTGATTTTGGTTAAGCGTCGGTGAATGCGTTTGGACGGACGCTTCAACTGGATCGACATTGATTCCTCGACATCGTTGACGTATAAGAGAGCAATATGGTAGTAGGGCCTTTTGGAGCTCGGACTCCATGGAGCCCTTTATTATTTTTTGATGAAAAAAAAAACAGTCCGAGCCAGGCGACGTACGAAAGTCTAGTCTGAGTCAGGCGACGTACGAAAGATGATTTTAATGATGAAAAAAAGTGGAGAAACAATCCGTTTTTTAATATTAGGTAAAGACTAGTACACTACTGATTGACGATGAAACATGCACGTTCCTTTACACTGCTGCTACGTACTTGGCTTAGCTGGCTAGCAGCAATGGAGCTTGCGTGCAGAACGGAGATGGAGAGACACAGGGAGACGGCGTCGCTGCCGGCTGCGCAGAGAGATCGGCAGATCGCGGCAACAGCCAAAGAACGGCGATACGAGTCGTAGTAGGTAGGGTTTGTTTTGGCGATTTAGAGCAACTCCAACCGGGTGATCCATCTTGTCGTGGTATTTTCACGGCAGGTGTCCTCATAGGACTTGATCTCGAAGCCATCGCGTAAGTAGTAGACCGAAGGGGTTAAACGAGGAACACGGGAGGCAAGGTTTACCCAGGTTCGGCCCCTCTCGTGGAGGTAAAAGCCTACTCCTGCTAGATGTATTGAAGATCTCGATTACAAGGGTTTTGGAACTTGTCTAGCCCTAGCTCTCGAAAGGTTTCAACGTGATCTCTCTAGCCCCAGGGCTCCCCCTTTATATATAGGCGGAGGTCCAGGGCTTACATAAGAGTCCGGGTCGGGATAGCAATCCGAGCCCAACTCTCCTTTACTTGTTTCCTAAGTTATACCTCGAGGCGGTTTGCACATACCGCCTCTCACGGCGGGTCTTGGGCCGGCCCTTCCTTGGGCGGCTCTTCTTCTGGGCCTCTTGAGAACGCTCCGGCCCAACTAGCCTATCTTCAATAAAGATCCCCAGAACCCGGCCCTAAACGTGCGGGTCTCACCGAAAGATATTTCCCTGACATTAGCCCTCAGGTTGACTTGAACTGGTTCTGGACAACCTTGTCTTCATACCAAACTGTCTTTGACATTTGGCGAGTCTCCGCAGAACCCGCCACTTCTGAATATTTCGTAATTGTTTTTCTTTTAAACCTGTTCGCCTTGTGACGTCACCGAATCTTTAAAACGGATATTTCCATGACATCATCCATGTCTCAAATGAATCGATTAGGCACGAAAATCGGGGCGTCGGGGTACTGTAGATCCATAATTTCCGCCCCGACTCTTGAGCGTCCCATCCTCTTATAAGTACCCCCTCGGGTCATTACTTTATCATTTCCTCGTCTTCTTCCTCCTGCCGCCCGAACCGTCGCGTCCTTGCGCCACCTCTCGAGCTCGCCGGCTACTGGAAGGAGAAGCAGCCCCGACGCACCGCCGTCGCCCGTGCGCAACCGCGCTGCGCCGCCGTCAATCCATGTAATCCCTGTCCCTTTTCATCTCTCTTAGGGTTCCGCCATTGTAGAGCTTCAACTCCACCTCGGCTTCTCCGTGGCTGCCGCCGCCGGCCTCATCTTAAGGCTTCCTTGGCATGGAAACGGCGCCGTTGAACTCCCCTTTATCCCAGGAATCAAATCCGCGTTAGAATAGATCTAAGAAAAATCCATCAGTGATGACTTGCTGCGGCTGGACGAACAGTAGCATGAACTGCTCTTTTCCTTATTTTTACAGGCTTCTTGATCCAAAATTTCACCTTCCTCGGTAGAAAACTGTTATCAAAGGCTTAGTAAAAAATTTCACCTCGCCAAGCAGCTCTCACTTGTGGCGACTTATGTAAGCCGCCGTATATATTCAATGATTTCTCCAACCATATGTCTCAGGCCCTAGGAACATAATCCAACTGCCGTCTTTCATTTCTTGTAACATCCCTTACTTTGTGCCGAAAGCCGCTAACTCAACTCCTTGCTCCCTTAACTAGGATGACAAAGAAAACAATTGAATGCAACTGGGTTCCTTCTGAGATCACCAAAGATTTTCTCAAAAATGCCATTCAGACAGGCATACTGAAAGGGGCTACCAACACCCGACTTGGAAGAGGCGAATGTCCCCCAACGCCTAAACAAGGAGAAGTTATTATATTCCTTGATCATGTGGAGAGGGGATTTTCCCCTCCCGGCTCCAAGTTCTTTAGGGACCTTCTGAATTTCTATGGGTTGCACCCACAAGATCTTTCCCCCAATTCAATTGTCAACATGAGCCAATTTGCAGTGATATGTGAAGCTTATCTTCAGATAGAACCTACAGTTCTATTGTTTCGGGAATGCTTCTATGTCAACAAACAAACTGAGACCGCCCAAGGCCGTCATCAAGAGCTTGGTGGCGTTTCTTTCCAGAAGCGACGAGGGGTCACCTTCCCTGGAGCTGATCTGCTAAGCCACCCCAAGGGCTGGGACAAGTCTTGGATATACTGTAAGGCGCCGGTTCCTGAAGGAAAACACCCACTGCCGGGTTTCAGGCCAGGGCGCTTGGATCACAAAAAGAAATACCCTCCCAGGCCTACACCCGCGGAACAAGCAGAGCTGAAACCTTGGATGGATAAGATATCTGCCTTGGCCGCCAACGGCCTGGAAGGCGCCGATTTAATCCGTTGCTGGCTATCATGGAAAATCCAGCCACCGAGTCTCCGGAGTAAACTGATGCATGAATACTCCGGCTTACAGGATCCACAAAGGATCAGCGCTACAGACATCTCCTTGTCATCTGTAATCAATCAGATGAGAATTATTGTTAACTTGCCAGACAAATACACTGGCGAGTTTGGATTGGCGCCTTTCACCAGTACTAACCCGCCACCAGCAGTAAGAAACTTTCAAGCAATCTTTCATTTTTCTGCTTAAACTTTCATATCATGAAAACCTTTTCTCTGATAAACCACAGGCGGATAGCTCCTTCTGGCAAGCGAGGCCGATGTTGAAAGAAATAGCTACGAAGGGCCAGAAGAAGACGGGAAAAAAACCGTTGCTAAGAAGAAGAAGCATAATACCATCAATCCTTTAGAGGTGGATCCGTCCATCTTAGAATCCTCTAAAGATGAGTCAGAGGCAAGTACATAACTTGAATCAATCTGTCTTTCATCTGCAACTTTTTGCTGATAACTTTAATCTGTACCTTTCCAGGACGAAGAAGAAGAGGAAGACCAGGTGGAAACTGAGGTAACTTCAACCTTGCCTGACTTTGATATTCATAAACCTAGGAAAAACAGAGTTGCTGTGAGAAAATATCCTTTTTCTCATCCTTTTGCTCGTTTGGACCCATATTATTCATGGAAGACGTCTCAGCACGCCGAGCTCCGCCAAACTGATTGTGGCGGCTCTAGCACTGGTATGGGCGGGTCTGACGCCGATGCGGGCGGCTCTCATAAGCGCCCTCGTGAGGTACTTCTTCACCCGACTCTTCTGTTTCCCAAAGCCGGCTTGTTTAAACGACCTCTTAATCCCGAAGATTCGGACTATCAGGAAACATCTTCTGATGATGCTGCCTCAGAGTCGCCAGATACGACTTTTGTTATTAAAGCAGGGTAAAGATACAATCACCCTTATTCTCACTCCTCTTACATAAAGCAAAAGATAATACTTATTGAGGTCTTTGTCAAAAATGCAGGGTTACCTCCAAGAAACTAAAACCCACAACTTCTGCCTCGTCTCCGCCTCCTGAAGGTTCTGAAGACCCGACCAAAGACACAGAGGAAAGCGCCAATGATCCTCCTCTGCCAGATGTTTCCACCGCTCCAGAAACTCAGGTTTCTTTAGAACCAGAGATGGCAGCGCCGGCTGATAACATTGAACAACAGCTGGATACTATTATCCCCTCCTTCGATATTGAAGAGGGTACTGTTGCTACTGCCACTGCCACCGCCCCAGACTCGTCGGCGGCTTTGGGCAAATCTTCCTTTGAAGCCATGTCTTCTAAAGAGAAGAATAAATTAGATCTCTCCTCCTTGGAGAGCACTGATTTAAATGATCTTCATGAAGCCCTTCAGACTCGACTACTTGAGAGTCAGGAGATTGCCAAGACCTTGGCCAACAAACCAAAGGTGAGTCATAATTTACTTATGGCCCTTATTAGTCGCCCAAACCTGCATATTACTGATTTCATAGTTGTATGAAGGTTTGTAAGCTTACATATTTGAAAATACGTAAATACACACATGCAGTCCCCAAGAGCCGGCTGTTTTCTTGAAACAGCCGGGTCTTACATGGAGCAAAGAACCACATGCTTATATAGAACAAAGAGCCAATTGTAGTCCCCAAGAACCGGCTGTCTTCTTGAAACAGCCGGGTCTCAGAGCAAAGAACCACATGTAGTCCCCAAGAGCCGGCTGTCTTCTTGAAACAGCCGGGTCTTAGAGCAAAGAACCACATGTAGTCCCCAAGAGCCGTCTGTCTTCTTGAAACAGCCGGGTCTTAGAGCAAAGAACCACATGTGTCCAAGTCTTTAAATGCTTCCAGCTATTCGATAATATTCCTTTGTAAAACTTCGGGATTGCATTAGCCCCCAAGTGCCATGTGGATTACTTGTAATCAATATGGAACTTCATCTGCATAAATAACTTGAACTTTTCCTTTCTTTCAGGTTCAAATAACTTCCCTTCACACCCAGCTGGCTGACAGTCAGAAAGAGCTGAAAACTGAGCAAGAGCTGAGAGTCGCCGCTGAAGAAAGGGTGAAGACATTGGAGGAAGCCGCGTCTGAGGCGGCCACCAAGCTGGCTGCTTTGACCGCTGAGCATGAGAAGGAGAAGCAGCTCCTTGTTCAACGTGCTAAAAACGCTGAAGGCCGCCTGAAGACTGCCTCCGATGAGCTCAGCGGATTAAAATTGCACATCCAGCAAATGAGCAGCGCCATCTTTGGTAAGTCGCCTGTTTATAATCCCTATTTTGATAATCTTGATAACTCTGACACTTTTCCCTTGCAGGTCCTAGAAGTGATAAACTGGCGAAAGAACCCGTAATGCAGCTCAAGGCGGCTTATGACTTCCTTGAACAGTTATACACTGGGAGTCGGCGGGCTATGCAAGCTGCCTTCTATGGAAAAGAAAACCCATCCACCATCAAGGAAGTCCTGAAGACTTTATCCACTCTGCCTGCTCAGCTGCAGATCATGAAAGAGTCCAGCGCCCGCATCGCCACTATGCACACCATGGCCCGTGCTAAAGCTCATTACGAGGATTTAGAACTTTCAACTTTAGTTGGTGGCTTTCCCGAAACTTATAAGGGGCAAGCTCTTGATCAGCTTACCTATAACGCTTTGAAGAAGGAGACCTTTGTCCCTGCAAGCCAGTTGGTCCAAGAGATGAAGCTTACAAGGTTTCAGTCAGCCTACAGCGAAGACGGAAAACGCGTAAAGCCCGGTCCTCTTCCGCCTCTCGATCTTACTCCTGAAGGCCGTAAGGACGAGTTTGCTCCGGACATTGATTCTTCAGATCTTATTGATGATGGAGAAATTTTTGATGCCTTTGCCACTGTTGACTGGGCTGACGATCAAGCCAAGACAGATCCTTCAACAGACGCAGCCCAAGCCGGAGGCAGCAAGACCCGGGAGTAAAACCGGAACCTTGAAAGTCGCCAGTTGTTTAACTGCTTGTAATATATGTCTTGAACAATGATTCTGAAATGCCCTCTAGTGGCCTTTTGTAATAGACTTAGAAAAAATTCTGTTTAAATTCATACTGGCTTCCTTGGGAAGCAAGTCTGCTTCTTTTGCCCGAAGCTTCCTTATGCAAAGTTATTCTGGCTGCTTCTGGAAGAAATTGAATCCTTTGACGCTGGCGGCTCTTGGCCCAACATCAAGACAGTCATAAAGCTTGATAAGATGTATAATTTATTCTTAACAAGTATTAAACCAATAACTAAAGCAGTCATGGCGGCTTATAACCAGTAAACTTGCAGATGCTTACGGTGTAGCCAATATAATACAACTGGCGGCTCTTGGCCAAATACGAACATTAAAAAGAGCTCATAAGAGAGGTCATAAAACTCTTTAAAGCAGTATATCTTAAATAAAAGCTTTAGCGAATTTCTAAAGATTGCAAAGTCCTCAGTATGGTGGCGACTCTTGGATCACCCCCAACCAGATCAGTTACTTCTTTTCCTGTGTGGTGGCGACTTCTGGCTTGCCAGTTAGTTCGGCCCATAAGGTTGATTATTTCAAGATGGTAAAGCCTTCTGGATTACCAGCAGGCAGCATCCCATCTAAATCGTTTGTGCCCGTACACGGATGAAGGTTCTGGATTACCAGTAACACAGCCCGTTTGTTAGGTCTTTTTCCCAATATGGCGACTTCTGGTTTACCAGTAAGTTTAGCTTCATAAGGGCTGAAGGTCCCAAGATGGTGAAGGCCTCTGGATTACCAGGAGGCTCAACCCACATGAGTCTTTTATGCCTGTACACGGATGAAGGTTCTGGATTACCAGGAACAAAGCCCGTTTATTAGGTGCCTGTACACGGATGAAGGTTCTGGATTACCAGTAACACAGCCCGCTTATTAGGACTTTCACCCGATATGGTGGCGACTTCTGGCTTACCAGTAAGTTCGGCCCATAGGGTTAAGTGTCCCATGATGGTGAAGGCTTCTGGATTACCAGGAAGCTCATCCGAAGTGGGTCTTTTGTTTCTGCACTTTCACAATATATGTATGATAAAGCACAAGTAATAATGTAATAAAACTTACTCATCATGTTGGATGGAAAACGACAGATACCCCGAATTTCAGGGCCGCCGGTTTTTACTCATTATTGATAATATATACATGAGAGGTATGTACAAGATTCCCAGAGCCGGAACTCTAGGTGTAGTAGGGTCTCAGATGAGCTATGTTCCAGGGCCTGTTGGTCTCTTCTTCAGATGTTCGAGACTCCTTCCCAGGCCGGAGATCAATCAGATAATAAGACCCGTTATGAAGATTTTTGCTGACAACAAAGGGCCCTTCCCAAGGAGGCGAAAGCTTATGCATGCCTGACTGGTCTTGTATTAAACGAAGCACCAAATCTCCTTCTTGGAAAGTCCGGCTTCTGATCCTACGGCTATGATAGCGACGCAGGTCTTGCTGGTAGATAGCAGATCGGGCGGCTGCCAAATCCCGCTCTTCCTCCAAGGCGTCCAGAGAGTCCTGACGAGCCAACTCATTATCCTCTTCAACATATGCTGAGACCCGGGGCGAGTCATGGCGGATGTCGCTTGGCAAAATGGCCTCTGCCCCATAAACCATGAAGAAAGGTGTGAAACCCGTTGATCTGTTGGGAGTTGTCCGTAAACTCCATAAGACGGAGGGAAGTTCTTCTACCCAACAGCCGGGTGTACGCTGAAGAGGAACCATAAGCCGGGGCTTTACTCCTCGAAGGATCTCCTGATTGGCGCGTTCAGCTTGCCCATTGGACTGTGGGTGCGCAACAGCCGCCACATCCAGTCTGATGTGCTCCTCATCACAGAACTGCTTCATGGCGCCTTTCGAAAGGTTTGTACCATTGTCAGTAATGATGCTGTGCGGGTACCCGAAACGAAAGATTAACTTTTTGACAAACTTAACAGCCGTCTCTGCATCCAAATTGCTGATAGGTTCTGCCTCTACCCACTTGGTAAATTTGTCAACAGCCACCAAAAGGTGAGTCTTTTTGTCACTAGAAGCTCTGAAAGGCCCCACCATATCCAGCCCCCAGACCGCAAAGGGCCATGTGATAGGGATCATCCGAAGTTCCTGAGCCGGCACATGAGCTTGGCGGGCAAACCTCTGACGACCGTCACACTTCCTGACTATTTCCTTTGCATCAGCATGAGCCGTGACCCAAAAGAAACCGTGGCGGAAAGCCTTCGCCACCAATGACTTAGATCCGGCATGATGACCACAGTCACCGGAGTGTATCTCATTGAGGATATTTTGGCCTTCATCAGGCGATACGCAGCGCTGAAAGACGCCTGTGGCACTTCTTCGGTGCAACTCGCCATTGACAATGGTCATGGATTTGGACCTTCTCACAATCAGGCGGGCTTCAATCTCGTCAGCTGGCAAGACGCCACGAGTCAGATAATCCAAGTATGGGACAGTCCAATCCGGGATCTCATGGAGAGCCGCCACGAGCCGGGCCTCCGGGTCTGGGACAGCAAGGTCCTCCTCCGTTGGCAGCTTAACTGACGGGTTATGGAGCACATCCAGGAAAACATTTGGAGGAACCGGCTTTCGCTGCGAACCAAGTCGTGATAAAGCATCAGCCGCCTCATTCTGCCGCCGATCAATGTGATCCACCTGATAACCCTTGAAGCAACCAGCCACATTAGTAACAGCTTGTCTGTAAGCCGCCATGAGCGGGTCTTTAGAATCCCAAGTCCCTGAAACTTGCTGTGCCACCAGATCAGAGTCGCCTAGGCACCTAACCCGGCTGAGATTCATCTCATTTGCAATCCGGAGCCCATGGAGCAGGGCCTCATACTCTGCAGCATTGTTAGTGCAAGGAAACATAAGCCGCAAAACATAGCAGAACTTGTCACCTCGAGGGGAAGATATTATAATTCCAGCCCCCGAGCCTTCCAGCTGCCTAGACCCATCAAAGTGTATGGTCCAATATGTTTTATCCGTCCTTTCTTCCGGGGCTTGAAGCTCTGTCCAGTCATTGATGAAATCCACCAATGCCTGAGATTTAATGGCCGTGCGAGGCACATACTTGATCTCATGAGGTCCAAGCTCAATGGCCCACTTTGCAATTCTTCCTGTAGCTTCCCTGTTATGAATGATATCCCCTAAAGGGGCTGAAGATACCACCGTGATGGGATGCTCCAGGAAATAATGTCTCAGCTTCCGGCTTGCCATGAAAACTCCGAAGACCAGCTTCTGCCAATGTGGATAACGCTGCTTAGACAAAGTCAGGACCTCACTAACATAATAGACCGGCCTCTGGACAGGATACTCCCGGTTTGCCTCTTTTCTTTCCACCACCATTGCAACACTAACAGCTTTGTTATTTGCTGCAATGTACAGAAGCATCGGCTCCTTGGTGATAGGAGCCGCCAGTATGGGCGGCTCTGCCAGCTGCCTCTTCAGAGCTTCAAAGGCCTCCCCAGCAGCTTTGCTCCATTGGAAGTCGTCCGCTTTCTTCAGCATCTGATATAAAGGAATAGCCTTCTCCCCCAGGCGACTTATGAAGCGACTCAAAGCTGCAATACGACCCGCCAGGCGCTGAACATCATTGATGCACTTAGGCTCAGCCAGAGAGGTGATGGCCTTGATTTTCTCCGGGTTAGCTTCAATTCCATGCTCAGAGACCATGAAACCTAGAAGCTTTCCTGCAGGAACACCAAAGACACACTTGTCCGGGTTAAGCTTCATCTGGTAAACTCTGAGATTGTCAAAGGTCTCCTTGAGATCATCTAACAAGGTCTCTTGCTTTTCTGACTTGACCACAATATCATCCACATAAGCATGCACATTGCGGCCAATCTGTCCATGAAAACAATTTTGCACGCAACGTTGATAAGTCGCCTGGGCACTCTTGAGCCCGAAAGGCATAGAAACATAACAGAAGGCGCCAAAAGGTGTAATGAAAGCCGTCTTCTCTTGGTCCTCCACTGCCATCTTGATATGATGATAACCAGAGTATGCATCCAGGAAACATAACCTCTCACACCCCGCCGTAGCATCAATGATTTGATCAATGCGAGGGAGAGCAAATGGATCAGCTGGACAAGCTTTGTTAAGATCCGTGTAGTCAATATACATACGCCAAGTGCCATTTTTCTTCAGAACCAGCACCGGGTTAGCCAACCACTCCGGGTGTAAGACTTCTATGATAAACCCGGCAGCCAGAAGCCGGGCTATCTCTTCCCCGATAGCTTTCCGTCTCTCTTCATTAAAACGGCGAAGATACTGTTTGACAGGCTTGTACTTAGGATCCACATTAAGGCGGTGCTCGGCGAGTTTTCTCGGCACACCCGGCATGTCAGAAGGTTTCCATGCAAAGATGTCCCGATTCTCACGGATAAACTCGACGAGCGCGCTTTCCTATTTGGGGTCCATGTTGGACCCTATAGTGAACTTAGCAGAAGAGTTGCCAGGGGTAAATTCCACTTCCTTGGTGTCTCTGTGAGCCTGAAACTTGAGAGGCGGCTCTCCTTCTATAGAGGGCTTCTTGAGAGGCGTCATATCCACCGGGTCTACATTGCTTGTGTAGATTTTGAGCTCCTCCGAGGCACAAGCCGCTTCAGCATAAGCAGCATCTCCTTCTTCACACTCCATGGCGACTTTCCGGTTTCCATGAACTGTGATTGGACCCTTGGGACCCGGCATCTTGAGCTTGAGATAAATATAACAGGGCCTAGCCATGAATTTGGCATAAGCCGGCCGCCCGAAGAGAGCATGATAGGGACTCTTGATCCTGACTACTTCAAACGACAATGATTCACATCTGGAGTTATCCTCTGATGTCCCAAAGGCCACGTTCAACTTGATCCTTCCAACCGGGTATGCTGATTTGCCAGGTATAATCCCATGAAAAACCGTGTTAGATGGCGTAAGGTCTTTCTCCGTCAATCCCATACGTCGGAAAGTGTCATAGTACAGAATATTGATGCTGCTTCCGCCATCCATCAGAACCTTGGTGAGAGCATATCCTCCAACTTGAGGTGCTACCACAAGCGCCAGATGACCCGGATTATCTACTCTGGGCAGGTGATCCTCCCTGCTCCAAGTAATCGGCATCTCTGACCACTTCAGATACTCTGGAACAGCCGGCTCTACCGCATTAACAGAACGTCTCCTGACCTTGCGCTCCCTTTTATCTGCACATGTAGTGAACACATGATACTGTCCACTATTCAACTGTTTAGGATTATTCTGGAACCCGGTCTGATTGTTCTGCTGTTGTTGAGAGTGCTGGCCGCTGTTGTATTGGTTTCCTTGAGGTTGCTGACCACTGTTATTCCCCTGGAAGCCGCTACCAGACCCGCCCGGGTGGTGCGACTGTTGATGAAAGCCGCCAGGAGGGCCTCCACCAGGTGGTCCGAACCCGGGCCCGGAACCCGGTCCGTATCCGCCACCCCCGCCACCCGGCGGGTTCTGGAAGCGCTGATCGAAAGCATCCATAATGTGACACTGTTCCCAAGTATGCCTTGCTGGTCTCTCTTTGGTACCGTGTTTTGGACACGGCCCCTTGAGGAACTCATCGAAGTTTTGTGGCTTAAAAGGTCTGTTACCAGAACCACCCTTCTGAAACTTAGCCCCTGCATTGGTATTAGCCACCAGCTCAGATCCGGCTTCTGGACCCTTACGCTTCTTATCATTGTTCTACTGCTGACTCTTGCCACCAACAGGCTTTTTACCTTTCGGATCAGGAACCTCTGGCTCATCACCTCCTGGGTCCTTCGTAGGATCAGACTCAGCATACTTGGTGAGAGCATTCATGAGCTCCCCCATATCTTTGACACTCCGTTTGAGCCGCCCTAACTTCTGCGTGAGAGGCTCATAGTGGCAAGCCTTCTCCAGCACCAAAACTGCCTGAGGGGCGGAGATATTATCTGAAGAATGAATGATCTCTGCAACTCGGCTGACCCAATGGTGAGCCGACTCTCCCTGCCGCTGAACACAATGCTGAAGATCAATGATAGTCTTCGGACGCTTGCAGGTACCTTGGAAGTTTTTGATAAAATGTTCCCTTAACTCGCCCCATATCTTGATGGAATTCGGGGGTAAATTCTTCAGCCACGTACGCGCTGCTCCTTCCAACATCATGCTGAAATATCTTGCACAAGCCTGATCGCTGACCCCCTGCATATCCATGGCAAGCTCATAACTTTCTATCCACTGGGCCGGGTCCTGGTCTGGTGTATAACTGGACACCTTCCGCGGGCCCTTGAAATCCCTGGGCAGGGGTGCGCTGCGGAGAGCCGGGCTCAAGCAAGGCACTCCAATGGATCTTCCTGTTGGGGTGACTGTTGTAGTCACGACTGGCGCGAGAGCCGCCTCCTGAGCCGCGAGAGCCGCCGCATGAGCCGCCTCCTGATCCGCCGCGTGAGCCGCCGTATGTGCTGCGTGAGTCTCATGTACTCCGTGCCCTGGGATCATGGGATTTGGTGAATACGGCAAGCCCCCAGGCGCACCCCGATGATGGCGGGTGCTAGACACCGCAGGGCTTTCAGCGTGGCGGCTTCTGTTAGGAGCGGGTGTAGAATGCAGTCGCTCCCGGCTGTACGAATAATTCGCTTGCTGGACCACGGCGGTTTTCAGTTTTGCAATTGCATTGCGAACCTCGATCTCAAGGGGCGTGTCTCCATTGATGGGCAGACGTGCCAGCGCCGTGGTAGCCGCGTAGAGGTTGTCCACAGGGTTCGTAAAGTGCCCTTGTGCCGTAAGCATCGGTCCCTCTGGCCGCTCCCCATGATTTGCCGAGCGTCGGGTTCCCGGGTCTGGCGACCTCTGGGGAGTTCCTGTCGCTGGACCTCGAAGGCGTTCCCCTGGCGGGGTGCTGAACTGCAGGGCCTGACCGTCAACCTCGGCCGCAAGCCGGCTCCGGTGTCGTCTGTGATGAACCGCGTCAGACTCCACCCGGCGCTGCTCCAGATGATAACTCTCCTGTTGCAGACGCGCCGATTCTTCCCGTAACTCTCGTTCACGAGTCGCCAGACGGACGTTCTCCGCATCAATGCCAGCTTGAGCCTGTACCATCTGATCCTTGATCCTGACGATCTCTGCATTGAGCTCTGCCTGATTTTCCGCAGTGACCTGTGTGCCCAGCAGTGTAGTCAACGTAGCCGTCAATCCCACCAGGGTCTGTGCTGGCGAAACTCTTGACACCGCATTGGAGGTTCCAGCATCCGCTGCCGGGTCTGGTATATCAGCCGCCCCCGCCATGTAGACAACAGGGCGAGCGGGCGGGCCTAAAGAATCCTGCGCCGGCGAGTTCTGCTGAAAGCCCCCAAGATCCTCTTGGTGAAGAGAATAAAGCGACTCTCCGCTAGAGGAATAGCCACCATCAACGTAAGTCGCCGAGCCCTCCGTGGAAGCCGACGATCCAGAATACTCCACCCCTTGAGTGAAGCCAACGAAGGCGTGCTCTCGCCTGGCGGGCTGCGTGTCCTGGACCGGCTTGAAGGTGTCGGCGAAGATATCCGGCCCAGATCCAGATCCGCCGGCCTGCACAGGAGCCGGAAGCCTAGGGGCGGCTCTCGCTATGGCGGGTTGTGCGCGGCGGGCCGTTTCAACGACCTCCGTGGATGTGGCCGGCTTAGAGCCGCCGGCCTTCCCGATGAAGACATGGATTCCGCCAAAGGGGACCCGGTACCCGTACTCAAGAGAGTCGGCCTCGGGGCCCCAGCCTGAGTCGTCGATGAGCAGATTGCCGCGGCGACTCTTGGTTATCCGGCCAATCACGATCCCTCGAGTCCTTGGGGATGACCCTTCGAATACTCAACACCACCATGCGATAGCCCCACAGTGGGCGCCAACTGTCGTGGTATTTTCACGGCAGATGTCCTCATAGGACTTGATCTTGAAGCCATTGCGTAAGTAGTAGACCGAAGGGGTTAAACGAGGAACACGGGAGGCAAGGTTTACCCAGGTTCGGCCCCTCTCGTGGAGGTAAAAGCCTACTCCTGCTAGATGTATTGAAGATCTCGATTACAAGGGTTTTGGAACTTGTCTAGCCCTAGCTCTCGAAAGGTTTCAACGTGATCTCTCTAGCCCCAGGGTTCCCCCTTTATATATAGGCGGAGGTCCGGGGCTTACATAAGAGTCCGGGTCGGGATAGCAATCCGAGCCCAACTCTCCTTTACTTGTTTCCTAAGTTATACCTCGAGGCGGTTTGCACATACCGCCTCTCACGGCGGGTCTTGGGCCGGCCCTTCCTTGGGCGGCTCTTCTTCTGGGCCTCTTGAGAACGCTCCGGCCCAACTAGCCTATCTTCAATAAAGATCCCCAGAACCCGGCCCTAAACGGGCGGGTCTCACCGAAAGATATTTCCCTGACACATCTCGTCCATCCGTGTCCGTTTGGGTCGGGACGGATACAAAAGTCAGCCGAAGCGCCGACCCAAACGGACGCGCGTCCGTTTTTCCTCCGCCCGTGACCCATTCCAGGCCTAAATTTGGATGGCATTTGCGTCGGTGCGGACACGAAGCGAACGCCCGCATCACCCGCCTTCTCTTTCCCTTGGGCCGTCAGTCGGTGGCTCGTATGCCAGTCTCCTCTTTCTCCTTCGCCTTCAAATCATCCGCCCGCCCCCTTGCCTCCCACCCCGCCTCCCACCCCCGCCGCCCACTTCCGCCGTCGCCGCCGGCCATCCGCCCGCGGCTCACCTCCTCTCCTGCCGCCGCCGCCCAGCTCCTCCACTTCCTCTCGGTGGGGCCTGAGGCTCCTCTCAAGTCGGAGTCTTCCACAAACGCCTGTAAGGTGTTCGACGCTTTGCCCAAGGTACAAATGGACTCCGATGATGAATATTTGTTCTATAACGTTTTTTTGGAGTCGGATGATTCTTCATCTGATGATGATGAGATGGTGGCGACTGTGTTGGCCGTCAATGACCACGTAAGTATGGAGCGACCACTGTTTAAGGGCTCCATGTCGGGGCACACGCCAGCACTGAATCGAAACCGGGAGAGTGGCCATTTCCTACTCTGGAAAGATTACTTCGAGACACCAAATCCTCTCTTCAAACATCACTTGTTCCGTCGCCGTTTTCGGATGGCTAGACATGTTTTCAACTGTATTCGAGAGGGGGTGGTTGAGTACGATAACTATTTCGAGTGCAAGATGGATGCCCTTGGAAAGATTGGCTTCTCCTCTTAGCAGAAATGCACTGCTGCCATTCGGATGCTTGCATATGGAGTCCCCGGCGATCTCATTGATGAGCATGTCCGGATGAGTGAGTCCACCTGCCTTGAGTCCATGTATAGATTCTGTAGGGCTGTTTTAGCTGTGTTTGGTCCGGAGTACTTGAGAGAGCCAACAGCTGCCGATACAACACGGTTGTTGTCGATGAATGCCAGTAGGGGGTTTCCGGGGATGCTTGGTAGGATAGATTGTATGCATTGAAAGTGGAAAAACTGTCATTCTGCTTGGCAAAGACAGTATAAGGGCCATGTCCGAGCTTGCACTAACATACTTGAGGCCGTGGCTTCCCAAGATCTCCGGATTTGGCACGCTTTCTTCGACATGGCCGAATCTCAGAACGATATCAATGTGCTCCAGCGATCTCTGGTGTTTGCTAGGATGACAGAAGGCAATTGGCCAGAGGTCAATGTTGAGATTAATGGCACCAGTACACCAATGGATACTATCTAGGTGGCGGTATCTATCTACATTGGTCTACTCTTATGAAGACAATCTCCAACCTTGTAGGGGAGAAGAGAAAGAGCTGTTGTATGCAATTTTTTGTATTGAACATTTATTAATCTAAAAATAAATTTTATTTTCTATGATATTGTTTAAGCGATCAGAAAATAAGCCGCAAGCCGGCCGAGCGGACGAAAAAAACCCATTTGTAAAAAAAGACGGATACGCTGATCTAAACGGATAAAAGACGGACAAAGTACGTTGTCCGTTTGAATCGCACGGTTAGAGTTGCTCTAATATGCCCAATATGTTAACATGAAGCAGCCCACGTCGGTCCACTCATGGGCTTTGGATCAAGTGGTAGCAGCCCCATTCGTATCCCTGTGGGGTTTCTCAAAAAAAAAAAAAATCGTACCCCGGCCATTTTCTCTTTATTTTAAATTTGAAAAGAAGGATACATCAGGATACCAGTATCCCCGGCGTATCGATGCGTGCGTATCCCCGTTCTGGACGCATATCCTGCACCGATTCAGTACAGAGGTGCCGTGTCCCTGCATCATAGCCTACTTTTTCGCTACCAAAATCGAGCAGTCGCCGCCGCCGCGCAGCCGTCCGCTAGAGTTAGGAAATCCATCTACTTCTCAGAGTCCGGTTCCGATTCCAACAGCCTCTTTGAAAACAGTACTGATTCCGCGAAAATCTTCTATATAATCCTAGCCCTCGGTATCAATTGCAATTATATATTATTATATACCTATACCCAACCTAAATACGCACAGCGGTACAGAGCGGTTCTTTAGACGTCGATGGAGCTGCAGCCAACCACGATCGCCACCAAGAAGCACATCAGGAGCAGGGAAAGGGTCAAGAGAGCACATGACCCGTACGCGTCTGTATACGGCATCGTTTCCTGGGGAATGTTGGGCCAGCGGCCGTCGATGTACGTTGGAAAGCTTGATGAATCAATGGTGGGTAAGCACGTGGTGATCTTCGGCTATGTGTCGTGGATCCGACCGCTGAACAAGACGACTGCCATCGTGGGATTGTGCGATATATCCAAAACGGTGGCGTGTATAATTGAAGCCAGCCCCGAAGAGGGGGTCAGCACCCGGATGGTGCGCTTCGCCTCTACCATGCGCCGAGGGACCTTCATAGATGTCGAAGGCGTCGTCTCCCTTCCCGGTACCGGCGGCATATCTTTGACACCACCACCCAAAAGGTGGAGATCCAGGTGAGAAAGCTTCATACCATCGGAAGACGACCAGATGGCAGCCATCTTGATGCGGCATCTTCCATCGGCATAACCTCTGCAAGCCCATCAATCAAGCGAGAGGAGAGTCTGGTGGGACATCTCTCTTGCGCCACCGGCGTCACCAAGAAACACATCAGGAGCAGGGGAAGGGCCAAAAGAGCACATGATCCATACGCGTCCGTATACGGCAACGTTTCCTGGGGAATGTTGGGCCAGCGGCCGTCGACGTACGTTGGAAAGCTTGATGAAGCAATGGTGGGCAAGCACGTGGTGATCTTCGGCTATGTGTTGTGGATCCGGCCGCTAAACAAGACGACTGCCATCGTGGGGCTGCACGATATATCCAAAACGATGCCGTGTATAGTTGAAGCCAGCCCCGAAGAGGGGGCCAGCACCCGGATGGTGCGCTTCGCCTCCACCATGCGCCGAGGAACCTTCATAGATATTGAGGGTGTCGTCTCCCTCCCCGGCAACCTGAAGCATCTCTTTGACACAACCACCCAACATGTGGAGATCCAGGTGAGAAAGCTCCATACCATCGGAAGACGACCAGATGGCAGTCATCTTGACGCGGCATCAGAGAACTCTTCCTCGATGCCTTCAATCATGCTGGAGGAGAATCCGGTGGGATGAGAGGGGATCTTCTGATGGCTGGACAAGTAGATTCATCCCATATTTTTAGGCATCTTCTTAGCTAAGAAACTTATGCAAAACCTCCGTAGTTTTTTGCTTTAGCTCTTTGAGTATCTCAATTACTGTTATTTTTCTTTTAGAAGAATGTTAGGACTATTCATGATATGGCTGATGCCCCCTTGCTCAGATTGATCGGAGGACATCTTTGAATTGTGGCTGTATCGATCTCAATTCTCTCCTGTACCATGCAATCATCGGCATCCACTCTGAAGTTGAATATGTCAGTACTTTGTGCTGCTTTACTTGCACATTATAACATAATCTATATGGTGTACGTATCAGTGTGTTATTACTTGGTTATTATTATCAAAAGTTACCACATGTTTAAGTATAAGGCTTGAGTTGTTATCTGGGGCAGTACCTACAACCGGCAGGATTAGATTGATTAGGTAGTCTGTTTAGTTGCTTGCCATTTGAATTGTGATTGGTTTGTTAGGACTAGTAAGCGTGCACCTGAAAATTCAAGTATATATAAAAAAAGTTCAACCGTAGTACTCAAATTATTACAAACGCATTTTTAATTGAAGTTCCAAAAAAGCTATACCTAAGATAATTTATTTTGTAATGTACCTATTTATGCACAAAGTCAAGGAGTTTAAATTCACAGCTTCATTTTCATTCCTTGAGATGCTGTTGGACGTTCTGTAGACTCACGAATACCAATGAGCTACATATACATCCGTTCCCACCTTTTTCTCTCTTTAACTCTTGTATATGTGGTTAGTTCATGATCTTCATTGAAAACTTGATTACTTGTTAAGCTTATACTCCTATATGACAACAAAAACAAAAGAGTTTGTATTTTTTGTCACTTTCAGTTTGTCAACCGAATTGCTCGAGAACAAGCAATGAGTTAAGCTTGGGTGAGTTGATATGTCTTCAACATATCTACTTTTCGAAACACTTTTGCTTTTATTTTGGACTCTAACTTGCATGACTAATCCGGACTGACGTTGTTTTCAGTATAGAACTATCTTGGCATTTTTTTTTTTGCAGAAATAAAAAGTTTTTGGAATTGGATGAAATTTTACGGAGATTTTTTTTAGAATATATAAATACTGGCGCAAAGATCTAATGGAGGGGCCCACTAGAGAGCCACAAGCTGAGGGGGTGCCCTCTCGGGCGTGCCATCTGAGCGTGTGCGGCCCTCAAGCCTCCATTTACCCTAACTCCAAGTCTACATATACCGTCTTGCCGAGAAAAAAAAAAAGATAGAAATTTTCATCACGTTTTACGATACAGAGACGCAGTCACCTCCTGGTTCGCCAGGAGGCCTGATCTGGAGTTCGTTCGGGGCTCCGGAGAGGGAAATTCATCGTCGTCGTTATCAACAACCTCATGATGCACACCACCGGAAGTGGGTAAGTTCATTGTAGGCATACTGGAGGTAGTGTAACAACCCAAGTTTGATGCCACCATGTATTTGTGCTACCTTGCCATGTCTTGTTATTTTGTTCTATGATCATGTGTTTACTGCCATGTGATGTTGGTCATATGTTGTTGTTGCATCATGCATCATTCCCATCATGGTCATGTTTGCTTCCATATTTATGCATTGTGTTCACGTGTTGTGATTTTCTTCCCTGTCATTCTTGTGTTCCACCCCTTCCCTTTCTTTTGCTCACCTCCAACATTTCTCTTCCAAGCCCTCCAACTATTGCCCCAAGGCTTCTCAATTTTCTTTCTTTCTTTCATTGATTTTCTAGTGGCATTTTATTGCTTCAGTTAAATGTTCACTATTTCCCTAACAATCCTAGACCATGCAAGGACTCACCCCTCCAAATTTCAGCCATGTTGGAATTGTTTTTGTTGGATTTTAAATGTGTACAAGTTTGACTTAAAATCAAACTTTTCCAAATTTCCAGTCCCTAAAAATTGCCAAAGCAATTTATTTAAATAGGTATATATCCGAGGAGTCTAGGGACATTTTCATCTCCCAAAAACTCTTCTCCTAGCCTCCTCTTTTCTTTGTTCCAAACTATGTGTTATTTTTAAAAGACATGGAGTAATATAAGAAAAGAGAACTCTAGCGCCCTTAGAGCCCAGCGGGCTACGGCCCAACGTTGTTCTTTGTCAACACCCCCAGTCAAAACACCTCCGCGGACCCACATGACAGCCTCACCCCCTCACATTTCTTCCACCTTTGTGGTAGCCTCCCCCGCACGGTAAAAAGTAAAAATGTCCGAGCTAGCGCAAATCGACACCGAGGCAGCGCCTCCGCGCCATCCACTCCGCCCTAGCCCTATAAAACCCTCGCTACCCTAGGGTGTTCGTTTTCCCCTTCCTCTTCCGCCTCTGCCACCATGGTAAGTTTCCTCCACGCCATAGCCTTTGCCAGGGCCAAGAGGAGGCCAAGCTCCTCTTCATCTTGATCTGTTCGGCCCGACCTCCTTCTTTCGTGAGGCAATGCCCGCGTCTCCCTCTCCTTCCACGACATCGCAAGCATTTGATCGAGCCCCGAATCGACCTCCTCCTCAAGGTCTTCTTCCCTGCTTCGTCGCCGTCGCGGACCCGAGCACCATCGCCATGTTCAGCGCATTCCCCGGCCGTCTCCGATCATCGCTGACCCGTATGACTCCAGTGGCGTGTTAGACATTGTATTATCCGTGTAATACATGGTACATGTATAAATCGTGTGTAGCAAGTTGTTAGGGCATGTGTGCATGATCTTGTATGGTTTGGACATTCGGATTGATCTCTCCTCGCTGTGTTTAATCTGTAGATAAGAGCAGATCAATCCTAACTCCCGTAACCTCCTCCTGATGTAAATCTCTCCGGCCTAGTGCCTATATAACACGCAGCGTGTCCCTGCTCCATGCATACGCTTCCAGCTTATCTCACATGGTATTAGAGCCTACCTCTTCCACATCTATGTCATCTTCCTCCTCGAGCTCGACCATGGCTTCTGATACGTCTCCAACGTATCTATAATTTTTTATTGTTCCATGCTATTATATTATCATTCTAGGATACTTTTTAGGCAATTACTGAATGTTTTATGTTATTTTTGAACACTAACCTATTGACCCACTGCCAAGTGCCAATTGCCGTTTTCTCCGTGTTTTTGGCTTTTTAGAAAAACTGTACCAAACGAAGTCCAAATGCCCCGAAACTTTTTGATGATTTTTTCTGGACCAAAATAAGACCTGAATGCATCGGAGGACACTACACCATATATGGCTTTTTGTGATGAATGTCCATTTACTCACAAATGATTTGTCTTTAGTGACAAATTATCATGTCCTCACTCATTCACATGTAAATAGTGACCAAACCCATTTTCGCCACAAAAGTGAACACTAGTGACGATTTAGTGGTGACGAACTAAAGTGTTGTCACTGTTTTATCTAACATTAGTGGGAAATTGTATGTCGTCACAAGCGTATGTATCAATGACAATTCTATAGTGATGAAACATAGTGTTGTCACTAGTGACTACACAATTGTGGCGAAACATGTGCTACCACAAAAGATTCGTAGCAGTGACGAGTTTGTACTGATGACTTTCTATGTGTCACAATTTTATCTTAAATAGTGGAAATTTTGTCATCACAAGTGTAAATAGCGGTCATCAAACATTCTGGCATTACAGTTAAACCATAATAGTGACAATTGTGTACTCATGATATGAACCAAGGAGCTGCCCGGTGATAAAGGCGAAGTTTTCCTTGTCTTTTGATGAGATTTGACTATCGTTTTTGGTGGAGTGGACTTTTACGATCTGACTATGAACGTGCGAGGATGTTGCGCCTTAACAATCGCTAAACCAACTCTGAGAGGTTATTGACCACGCTGGAGCACGATCAATCTGACCACGAGGGTCTATTTCCTGCACGCAAACGAAGAACAAGCAAGAAACTGAAATTGCAATATAGATATTGCGAATATAAGAGGAAAGCTTTATTGATGAAAGTGGGGTTCTGTGACGTCTTGGTCTGGTTATAGAACACCTAAACGAAGTATGTGAAGTTGCAGCCATGACGAACTTTTAATCTAAACAAAACCCAAGTCTAAACGGCGCCTTAAGGGCTGTATGTATGAGGTAATAGAGGGGGGGGGGGGGTTCATGACCCCTTGAAGGAGGGGTCCGAAACCAACCCTAACTTGGTCTGCCCACACATACGGACTCTAAAAACGCCCTATAATGTTGTATTTCAAAATTACATGGGCCTGGCCCAATAATAAAGTGACACAACACCTATAATAGCCTATGGACGAAATTTATGAAGTGACGTCTTGTATATTTCGTCCAAGCCTTCATGCTCTCATTATGGTGGCTTTAAAGTGCGAAAGTCACCACTGGAAACTTCATTGTTATTTCGGCGCGCGCACCTTCTTCTCCATGCTTGATCCCACTCCAATGACCATCCTTCTTGTCCATGCTAGGTCCTTCATTCATAAGTAAAACAAACGTATCTAATTTAGTTAGCATCATATGTTCATGAACTTGAGAATTGTTACCAAGAAATGAAAGTACCTAGTAATTCAGTTGGCGTGCGCGAGCTCTAGTAATTGGTCCAATATGTATAGCAGCATGGGTTGTGGGTATAACAATTGTATTGACGTCCTCATTAACCGGCTAGCGACTTCCATTGGCATCGGCCCTCTAGGACCAAACACAGATGGCGTGATGATGTACCACACTACTACTTGTTGAAAATATTGGCAAAATTGTCTTGAAAAATCATATTTGTGTTCTTGAGTCTACTTTTAGGCCTTATAAAAGAAAAGGAAAGCAATTCCAAGCATGAGGGTGCAAAGAATCAACGACGAACATGGAATTTTTTTGATTTTTTTAAGTCCGAAAACTGCAGCCGAACTTTGGAAAGAATGCAAAATTGGTACGGTGTTATCATGTGATCCCATTAGGGCGTGGTAAAAAATTAATAAGGTTTCGTAAAAGTTATGAAGTACGTTGCATAGATCTTGAACCATCTCCGATGAAGAAACGTGGTTTTCAGAGAGAACAAATGTGGTTTGAAAGCGAAGCGAATGATGCTTCATTTGTTGGATATTTGTTTGTGTACACTCAAGATACACCATCACATGATCCATGCCAAATTTGGCATCTGGCGGAGTCTGTTTGCTATATGTAAGTCATTAAGTGCACATCTAGACATTTAAAGGATATAATTCAATTTTGAAATGCAAGTGGTTGAAAAGGTTGGCAAAATTGGGTTGAAAAATCATATTTGTGTTTTGAGTCTATTTTAAGCATTATACAAGAAAAGGGAAGCAATTCCAAACATGAGGGAGCAAAGACTCGACCCGGAACATGTATGTTTTTTGTTTTTTCAGTTCTGAAAAATGCAAATGAACTTTCGAAAGCATGAAAATTGGCATGGTGTCATCATGTGATCCTTGTAGGTTGTGGTAAAAAATTTAGAAGGTTTTCCAAAAGTTATGATGTACATTGCTTAGAAAATGAACCATCTCCGAGGAAGAAACATAGTTTCGAGAGAGAGCAAGTCTAGTTTGAAAACGAAACGACTAAAACTTCATCTGTTGGCATCGGATTTTTATGTACACTCAAGATATAGCATCACATGATCCATGCCAAAATTTGACATCTGTCAGAGAATGTTTGCTATATTTAAGCCATCAAGTGCATTTCTAGACATTTAAATAATATAATTCAAATTTTAAATGTAAGTGGCTGAAAAGTTTTGCCAAATTGGGTTGAGAAATCGTATTTGTGTTTTGAGTCTATTTTAGGTCTTATACAAGGAAATGAAAGCAATTCCAAACATGTGGTGCAAAGACTCAACCAGGAACATATAGTTTGTTGTTTTTTCTATTCCGAAAAATGCAAATAGAGTTTGTAAAGCATGGAAATTGGCATGGTGTCATTATGCGATCCCTGTAAGGTGTGGTAAAAATATTGAGAAGGTTTCGTGAAAGTTATGATGTACATTGCTTAGAAATTGAAACATCTCCGAGGAGAAAACGTGGTTTCGAGACAGAACAAGTCTAGTTTGAAAACGAAGCGACTGATGCTTTATCCGTTGGCACCCGTTTTTTTGTACATTCAAAATACACCATCACATGATCCATGCCAAATTTTGGCATATATCAAAGTATGTTTGCTATATTTAAGTCATTAAGTGCTCATATATTTGCCTCCAAATAAAAGTAGAAAAAATAGACTCCATTTCATTTATCCATGTGCAAAAACAAAGTAATCTTTTTTAAAATAAAACAAAGAAAATAAGAAAAACAAAAAAACCCAAAAAAATTGGGACCATAAACTTTTTAGTTAGCTAAAATATGCCAAAATGATTAAAATGTTCATGTAAAAGCACAAATATATGTTACATATGCCCACATACAAATAATACTAGTATCGATATCTTTTAGATCAAAACAACCACTCAAAACTTACACCAGTTTAATAGATTGAAAAAACCATCCAAAAGCGAACCAACCTGTGGTTTAATTGTTAGGAGGACATTGATATCCTCAGCCCATCAGGGTTCAAGTCCTCGTGCTCGCATTATCCTAGATTTATTTTAGGATTTTCGACGATGTGCGTTCAATGGATGGTGATGTTTTCGTCAGTTACGAGGCATGCGTCAATGTCAAGATTATATGTCTTTTTTTTCTGAGTGTTGTCAAGATTATATGTCCGCTTAGTCTTTTATAGGTGCTCATAAGGACATGGCATGTGTGTGTTCATAGACGTAAATGTACGCGCGTATATACTAGTGTTTGATTCCGTGCCGTGTTCTATAAAAAAAACACCCAAAAAGAAAGATCCAAACAACCACTAGACACGTGCCCTTCTTAGCAAGCAATCAGCATGTTAATCTTTTGTTTAGAGGTAATCAGCATGTTAATCGAGCGCATAGTAACGACGTGAGCGAGAAGAACCCGACTGCCAATTTTTTTAGGCGGACGTTTCGCTCGCACTCAGTGCGGCCACGATTAAGGGCGAGTTTTTTAAGACGATTCTCAACAATCGCTCCTGGAGAACCAACAATTTCAAAAGAACTCGATTTGCTTCTCTAAAATCATCCGAGAATCGTCAGAATCAGCAGTGCAATCGAAAATCGCCTCCCAGCCACGATTCTCGCGATTGTGGGAGCTCCCGCAAAAGAAAACGATTCGTTTTCAAGGACTACCCCTATTTGAGCACTGAATTACATGGAAATTGCCACTTGGGCTGAACATGAGAGCACGAAAGAAAACCTTCCGGCTGGTGTGGCGCGCGCACATCCAGCGCCGCCGCTAGGGGATAGTACGCGCCCACCTGATCCCGTGCCCCGTCGCCGGTCGACGGCACCCACCGGCGAGCAAGGCCGCCGCTGCACCTCATCTCTCCTTTCTCCTCTTCTCCTCCACCCGCGTCGGCCTCCTGCCCTCGAGCACCTGCGATGGCGACGACCATGGCCGTTGCCGCCATGGGACAGCACAAGCAAGGCCGCCGCCGCTGCGGCACCTCCTCTCTCTATTCTCTTCTCCTTAACCCGCGTCCGCCTCCTGTCCTCCACACCACAACCAGCCGCCTCTCCGGTGAGCCGCTGCTGCAGCCACAACGACCACAAGCCATGGCCGGTCTCGAGCTCTCCCCCCTCATCTCGTCTCCCTTGTTCTCCTTCTCTTTGTTAATTTTGGAGGCTCTACTGTTTGGATTGATGGATGCATATGAATGCAATTTGGGCTAACAGTGAATGAATGGAGGTATTTGAATTGATATGAATGCAACTTGTAGTTACTTGATGTGCTAAGAGTGGGTACTTTTTATGCTAATGGTGATATCAGTCCGGAGAATCATGAGGCGAAAAGAACTGGGCCTAAGAGCATGACTAATATAAAAGCCTGTTGCCGGCCATATAGTGAATCCATGTCACATAAAGCCCTTGCAAAAGTTCACTTGTATAATAAGCTGGCTATATGTGAGCTACAAGAGTTGCTATAGTATTAAACGCATGCAGGTTAGGAGTAAGAGAAACGAGCAGCAATTGGCAGCGAGGAAAAAAAGAGCTGCGTGTGGCCTCCTTTTTCTTGGTCATTGCGCTGCACCCCGGCGATAGCTGAAGCGCCCGCTGTATTCTCTCTCTTCCCTCCTCACTCATCCACATAGGATTTTGTTGACATGGCGAATGCTGTAGCTGTCTGACTAGGATCTATTATACTTGCTCTAACACAACGGCATTTCGAGCATGCAGGGTGAGCGAATTTTTTGCGTCCGATCCAAACAACGACCGAATCTCACGGGCAAGCCAATATTTTAGTGGAATCGCCTTTGGTGGTAAGCCAAATGCACCTTATCCTCTCAGATGAACGAGAGCACCATGCCACAATTCCAGCAGCAGCCGCCCTCGAGGAACTCTTGAGCTCGCAGCCGTGGGACCCTGCCGTTCGCGCAACAGGCCGCCGCCCGCATCTCCCACTGCAACACGCCGGTGAGCCACTGCTACTTCTTTATCTTGCGTTGGTTTTCCCTTGAAAAGGAAAGGGTGATGCAGCAAAGTAGATAAGTATTTCCCTCAGTTGTTGAGAACCAAGGTATCAATCCAGTAGGAGATACAAGCAAATCCCCAATCTTCGCACCTACACAAACAATCAAACATTTGCACCCAACGCTATAAAGGGGTTGTCAATCCCTTCACGGTTACTTGCAAGGATGAGATCCGATAGAGATAGACATAGAAGATTACTAAAACGAAAAGTAAAAAGATTGCGGCAAAGTATTTTTGATATTTTTGGTTTATAGATCTGAAAATATAATATGGAAAATAGACCCGGGGGCCATAGGTTTCACTAGAGGCTTCTCTCTTGAAGGAAAATAATACGGTGGGTGAACAAATAACTATCGAGCAATTGATAGAAAAGCGCATAGTTATGACGATATCCAAGGCAATGATTATGCATATAGGCATCACGTCCGTGTCAAGTAGACCGAAACGATTCTGCATCTACTACTATTACTCCACACATCGACCGACTCCTGCCTGCATCTAGAGTATTAAGTTCATGAAGAACAGAGTAACGCATTAGGTAAGATGACATGATGTAGAGGGATAAACTCAAGCAATATGATGAAAACCCCATCTTTTTATCCTTGATGGCAACAATACAAATACGTGTCTCGCTACCCCTACTTTGTCATTGGGTGAGGACACCGCAAGATTGAACCCAAAACCAAGCACTTCTCCCATTGCAAGAATTACCAATCTAGTTGGCCAAACCAAACCAATAACTCGAAGAGACTGTCAAAGATATAAAATCATGCATATAAGAATTCAGAGAAGATTCAAATAATATTCATAGATAATCTGATCATAAACCCACAATTCATCGGATCTCGACAAACACACCGCAAAAGAGTATTACATTGGATAGATCTCCATGAAGATCATGAAGAACATGATATTGAAGAACAAAGAAAGAGAAGAAGCCATCTAGCTACTAGCTATGGACCCGTAGGTCTGTGGTGGACTACTCACGAATAATCGGAAGGGCAATGGAGTTGATGTAGATGCCCTCCGTGATCGAATCCCCCTCCGGCAGATTACCGGAAAAGGCTCCAAGATGGGATCTCACGGGAATAGAGGGTTCCGGCGGCGGAAAAGTGTTTTCGTGGCTCTTTTTGGTATTGGGGGAATATTTGGAAATTTATAGGCCGAAGAATAGGGTTAGGAGATCTGCAGGGGGGCCACAAGCCAGGGGGCGCCCCCCCCTAGGGCGCGCCCTGGTGGCTTGTCGCCTCCCGGCAAGTCTCCTGCCTTCATCTCCAAGTCTGGCAGGTTTCTTCTGGTCCAAGAAAAATCATTCTGAAGATTTTATTCCGTTTGGACTCCATTTAATATTCCTTATCTGCAATACTCAAAAACAAGGAAAAAACAGAAACTGGCACTAGGCACTAGGTTAATAGGTTAGTCCCAAAAATAATATAAAATAGCATATTAATGGATATAAAACATCCAAAACAGATAATATAATAGCATGGAACAATCAAAAATTATAGATACGTTGGAGACGTATCAGCCACGCCTCGTGCCACCTCTCCCTCTCTCCTCTGCTCTCCACTCTCATCTCTCTGCCTCTCCTTGCAGCATTGGAGGCCAAGCGGCCATGGCGTCGCCCAAGCTCACCTACCAGCTACCGTTCTCCGTACAACTCATCGGGATCCGGCCCGATTCGGACACCGGCGCCCCGTTACCGACCTCCCCGCCTCGCCTGGGTCACTAGCCATTGCGCCATCGTCGTCTCGCATCCAGCGCCACCGCTAGCTGCCTCTTCATCGGCTAGAGGAGACGAACCCACACAGGTGCCTCCCCACACGAGCAGCAGCAATCGAGCAAGATGAGCTGCAGCAACGGATGCGTCGGCAAGGGCGACGCTGGCAGCGTATTATGTTTTAAAATCACGAAGATTAATTTTTTATTGTTTATGTGCTTAATAGTGGTGTTAACTTGGCCACTAAATATGAGTACTTATTTGTGTTCAATAATTTACTCATTACTGCCTGCATTTGCCGTAAAACAATTTATGTCACAACTCATTTCACTGGTGATGGAAAATTTTCCTCAAAACTAATCTTGATGAATAAAATTCCTCAATACCCATACACATTTGTGATAAAGTAATTTTCTCACTGTGGTTTTTGTAATGAGCAAAATATTACTTTCTCACTGTGGTTTTTGTAATGAGCAAAATTTCCCACCAGTCGCACACATCGGTGATGAAGAAAATTTCTCACTGCCACAATCGTGATGAATAAAACCCTTCACTACCTACACACATTTGTGATGAAGTAATTTTCTCACTGCCCTATTTGTGATGGGTAAAACTCTTCACTACTTATGCACATTGGTAATGAAGTAAATTTCTCAATACATACATGCTTTAATGATCAATATAATTCCTCACTACCAGACACGTTTGTGATGAAGTATGTTCTCACTATGTACACTTAGTCGTGATGAACGTTCTACGACTATTGCGAGACATAGTTGTGGTGATATTTCATCTCTAATGTGAAGATAACTAGTGATGACTTTGTCGTCAGGAATGGGTGCATCATTTGTGAAGAAAATAAATTCATCACTATGTATTAGTGAAGCAGATTGTAGTGGCAACCTAGTGACGATGTGGGAAGTCGTCACTAGGTCTCAATTGTGACGAAAGAGAGGCTTATAGTGATGAAATCAGTCATCACAAAAGGTAGTATCCGTTGTAGTGGGAAGACCGGAGGGCACACGAGATGCCCCCAAGCCATCAGGGCGCGCCCAGGGGGGTGTGAGGGAGTCCGGGACTAAGGGGTCCTCGGGCCTCCGACCTATCTCCTATAGGCCAGACAGGTGGGCCGCTCTGTGGCTGCTGCAAAGCGGTCGAGCTATGTGCCGACCTCGTATTCAGGAAGGAGATCTTCAGTGCCTTGGTGTGTCCTCCAAGACAAGATGGCGAGATCATCGTGTTTATCCTTGACGGTAACCGAGTATGTGTAACCCTAGGTACCCCCTTGGTGTCTATATAAACCAGAGGGTTTAGCTCGTAGAAGGGGAGAACCATTATTCCAACCATCTAGGGTTTAGTTCATCCGATCTTGCGGTAGATTAACTCTGTAATCTTCACACACCCATCAATATAATCAAGCAAGACATAGGGTTTTACCTCTTCGAGAGGGCCCGAACCTGGGTAAACAGCGTCTCCTTGTTTCCTGTTCCCCATTGATCCAAGATCCACAGCTCGAGACCCCCTACCCGAGATCTGCCGGTTTTGACACCGACATTGGTGCTTTCATTGAGAGTTCCACTTTTGTATTGCCAGAAGGATCGATGGCTCACTCAGTCATCAGTGGTAACATCCACACCGGGGACGTCTTTGTCCCCGACCAGATCCCGGCACCCGGTAATGTAGTTCTACGTGCCGGTGCTGCCGGTCACCTCGACCAGATCGACAGCTTCACCCTAGGGCAGAAGATCAGGTTTGGCAGCCTAGAGTATGACGCCGATGCCCGGGGTGATCTATTTCTGGCTGGGCTCACGACCTCACCTGACGAGCGCAAAAATTCCAAAGAATTGACTTCGGGCCTCCTCCTCGACCCCGTCTCTGGATCAACCCTTACCCTGGGCCCAACTTCGAGCTCGGATCCAATCACTGTGTCCAGAGACCTGGGCTCGGCTTTGGCCGAATACTGTACCTGCATCGACACCTCGGAGATCGACTCCGAAAGACTCCAGATACAAATCTGGCTGACCTCTCGCTATTAAGCGAGACGCTGGCCCGGATCCACGCGATGAACATTACGTACGACTCATCCTCGACCCATGTTCGGAGCGGTCTTGAGGCTAATTACGGGGAATTTTACGTCCCACTCACCACCCACTTGGTAGCCACTATCGAAGACTTAACCGATATGTTGGACTACTCTTCGGAAGAAGCCGAAGGCCCGGAGAAAGAGGCCGATGCCTCTGCTCCTCCCACCACTAGACTGTGGACTACTACCTCCACCTACGACGTCTACATGGTGGACACCCCTAACAATGCGGGGAAGGACGGCGACGGCAGCCCTGAAGAAACGACACTAGCCCACGCAAAGCACCTCCTAAGTGCCGCGCAAACGTTCCAAGGGGCGCAAGGGTAGGGAAAGCAACATGGCCACCGGAGAGGACGATACCACGGACAACATGGAGGGCCTCGAAGACCCTGCCGCCCCCGAACATAACCTCGATGCTTCAGAGGGGAACGAGGATCAGTATAACTCTGAGGACCTCAAAGACTCGGAGGACAACAACTACCTCCCTTCCTCTCAAGAGGAAGTTAGCCTCGGAGCCGAGGATTTCATCATCCCCGAAGACCCGCTAGATCAGGAGAGGTTTAAGCGGCAACTTATTGCCACCGCCCGAAGCCTGAAAAAGAAGCAGCAATAGATAAAAGCTGAAAAAGACACCCTCAACGATAGATGGACGAGAGTCCTAGCAGCAGAAGAAGGGTATGATAATGAATGGCCGAACCAAAACAAAAGTTACCCGCATCGACGTCTGCTGCCACAATTCGACAATGAGGTCCCTGAGCTCGCACCCCTAAGGTGCGCTAAGGACGACCAGCCAGACCGTCCCTCAAGGAGGGACAGGATGGCTGGAAGGACTAAAGATCGACCTATCCCCCCCCCCCCCCCGCCGCTGGAGAGGGACGCTAGAGCAGTCCGAACAAGATCCATCTACGGATCCAGAGGGCATAGCCCCGTTAGATAGGACGAATACCAAGCTTGGCTCGAACGAAACAATAAAGTTCGGGAGGAGCACCGTGTCCGGATGGCATCCGATCTCCTTCACGACGTAGCCCGAGTCCGAGGCGCCGCTCATCCGATGTTCTTCACAGACAAGGTGATGCAGCACCAGTTCCCCGAAGGGTTTAAACCCGTAAACATCGAACAATACGACGGGACAACAAACCCGACCGTGTGGATTGAAGATTTCCTTCTCCACATTCATATGGTTTGAGGAGATGATCTCCACGCCATGAAATACTTACCTTTAAAACTTAAAGGACCAGCACGACACTGGTTAAATAGCCTCCTTGAAAACTCCATTGGGAGCTGGGAAGAGCTCGAGGATGCTTTCCGAGCTAACTTTCAAGGCACATATGTCCGGCCTTCGGACTCCGACGATTTGAGACATGTCGTCCAAAAGGCTGGAGAGTCAGCCCAACAATTCTAGAATCGGTTCTTAACCAAGAAGAACCAGATTGTCGACCGTCTAGACGCCGGGGCAATAGTTGCTTTCCGGCACAATATCCGGGGTGAATGGCTAGCTCTCCAGCTCTGCAAAGAAAGGCCGAGAACAGTGTCAGCTCTGACATCGTTGATGACCCACTTTTGCGCGGGAGAGGACAGTTGGTTAGCTCGTCGAGATAGTAATCCTGAAGACCCCGGCACCTCTGAAGTTCGGGACGGAAACGGAAGGCCACGACACAACGGGGAAAAATGCCGACAGAGCGGCGGCGATGCTGAGGACACAACAGTCAATGCTGGATTCAATCACTCAAAACCGGGACCGCGAAAGAAGCCCTCTAAAGGGAATAGGGATGGACCAACTGCACTGGACAAAATCTTGTAAAGACCTTGCCAGATCCACGGAACCTCAGACAAGCCCGCCACCCACACCAACCGTAACTGTTGGGTGTTCAAATAGGCCAGCAAGCTTGCAGCCGAGGACCATGGCAAGGGCCCCCGCATCAAGGACAACGACGAAGCTTGCGGCCTGAACAATGGGGGCCAGAAGCAATTCCCTCCCGAGGTAAAAACTGTGAACATGATTTACGTCACGCATATACCAACGAAGGAGAGGAAGCGTGCCCTTTGGGACGTATACGCTGTGGAGCCAGTAGCTCCGAAATTTAAGCCATGGTCGGCTTGCCCGATCACCTTTGACCGAAGAGACCATCCGACCAGTATCCGTCATGGAGGATCCACAGACTTGGTACTCGACCCTATTGTCGATGGTTAGCACCTAACAAGAGTCCTCATGGACGAAGGCAGCAGCCTCAATCTGATTTACTCAGACACCGTAAGAAAAATGGGTATCGATCCATCAAGGATCAAACCCAGTAACACTACTTTTAAGGGAGTAATTCCAGGCGTGGAAGCCCACAGCTCGGGCACCATAACTCTGGAGGTAGTATTCAGCTCACCTGACAACTTCCGCAGCGAAGACTTGATCTTCGACATCGTCCCCTTTCGCAGTGGCTATCACGCACTTCTCGGCCGTACATCATTCGCGCGCTTTAACGCCGTTCCCCACCATGCATACATGAAGCTCAAGATGCCCGGACCACGGGGCGTCATCACTGTCAATGGCAACACGGAGCGCTCCCTCCGAACCGAGGAGCACACAGCAGCGCTGGCTACAGAAGTACATGTCGGCAAGGAGATGCTGAGCTCCCAGCCCGCCGTCAAGGCATGAAAGGTGCGCAAGCAAGCCCATGCCCTGTTTCCATTCCCGGAGCCTTCCCACGCTGAAGACAAATAGGAAAATGCCCCCCACAACGTGTCCCCGCTAGCTGCGAGTACGTACCCTGGAGGCATAATTGCGCACCTAAAATACCATGAGTAGCTGTGGGGGCCCGCCAAGTGTTTGGCTCGACCGAACTATGGTCAAATTCGTCTTCTGGCAAGCAACAGGTACCATCAAGGACCTATCCAGCATCAAGCGAACATACCACGGCGACCTCTCAAGATCAAAGGTCTGCTCGCCGATTACCACCTCCTCTCAAAAGTGCAGCAGGGCGCAATAGGGATGTAAAACCACTCATAAAGAGCCCTGTATAAACCTTTTCCTCTGTAACACTTATCTTAAAATAAAGTATCCATCATAGTTGCTTCGGCAGTGCGGATTGCACGGTTAGACGTCACGAGTTTATCGGAAAGCAAGCACCATTTTTTACCGGTCTCATTGCGATCATTTACATTGCACAACCTTTTTTCCGCTCTTTGACGCCAAAGAAACCTTGTTTGGTACATATTCTAGATGCAACCGGTTAATACACTGGGGGCTTGACCATCAAAGTCACCCCAAAGCATCGCTCCGGCACTATTCTTGTCATATGTGCTCGGAAGTCTCGGACATTGCACTATATGCATCGGTCCCGAATTATGTCTTGGGTCAATAGTTGGGTTGCCCGGCTCCTGTGTTTACCCTCTTACGTTCTGCATGTCCGGCTATGAGGGTAAAGGGAGAACCACTGCGATTGTACTTCCACCTTGCCCGGTTAAGTACCTCAGTGGAGAAAGCCAAAAACTGACCGTCATAATACACGAGGATCGATCGGCGATCCGATGACAAGTGTCAAACTAAAAATCGTTGGAGGTTATGCCGTGTCATGCGAATGGTTTGTACTTGTCAAACCAAGTGGTCATAATATTAACCTTGGCACACCTGAACACCACAAACACCGGGGGCTAGTGACTAACCCCCACAGTCAAGCTCCTACGGCTAAGTGAAAGCAATAAAGCCACATAGTCCGATTGCCTCGTTTCCCTTGTGTGCTACCGCCTACGGGCACCGAGACGTCGGGTTACATTGCAGAGGTTGAAACACCCCTTGTAGCATCTACAAGGGGACTGTAGCCGAAGAGGGGCAACTTTTAGATTGAAACGACCACACAGGAGTCAAAATAACAACAAAACAAAGCATAACATACCATGCATTGCAACAACTTAAAGCACACAAAGTTTAAATATCATTCGATACATGATAGCGCGCTCATTCTAAAATTACATCTTTTGAGCACTGGGCCTCTATCGCCCGGGCACCGCCCATCATGGCGGGAAAGTACAGCTCGGGGCGCTGATGTTCCTTCCTAGGAGGCGGGGTTCGATGGCCATCTTGGCTGGCCGGAGCTTTGGCCAGTGCACCATGATCTTCGCGAATGCCAGCCGAGCTCCCTCAATACATGTGGAACGCTTCTGGGCATCAATCCGGGGCGCGGAATCACACAACTTCTGCACTAAGCCGAAATAACTGCTCGACAGCGGCTCCAAAGGCCACAGGCTGATGCAGAGGTCCTTAATGGCCGTCTCCACCGTCCGATGCAACTCCATCAGCTGCTTTATCTGGCTAGTGAGGACGGGAGGATACTCGGGGGCTTCAAATTGTGCCCAGAAAAGCCTTTGCTCGACCTTCCCATCCTGGGACGCAAAGTACCTTCACGCATCCGCCACACTCATCGGAAGATCCGTGAATGCGCCTGAGGAACGCCACACTCGTGTGAGGAATGCAAACCTGTTACCACCGAAGACACATTGCAGTAAGTACGACTTAGCATCCATAATAAGCTTGACTTCACAGAGCTCTTGTTGATAGCTTCGCGACTCCACACGAGCCTCCTTGAGCTTCGACTGGAAGGAAGTCATCTCAGAGGCCTGATCCTTGTTGGTTTTCAAGGGCCTCACATCTCGTGATGGCGTCCTTGAGCTCCCGCTGCACTTCGGCCACCCTGGCCTCATGCTTCTCACTTGCAGTTTTTGCCAACGACAGCTCGGTTATTACCTGTTCGGCTGCCGCCCTTTGTTCGGCGGACTCCTGTCTCGCTTTCTTCAGCTCGTCCTTGAGGTTTTCAACCTCCACGGCGACAGCTGCAGTTACAACAAGCACCCCAGGCTGATGATTAAATCCGAATATCTCATTTCACGAGAATAGTCATGACATTAAACCGTCCAATCAGGACTTACCTTGCGCTTTGTGGAACCGCTTGTTGAGATGGCTGAGCTCTTCATGGGAGCTCTTGAGCTTCCGATTCAACTCAGCAATCACATCAGCATTAGCAGCCGTTGCCGAAGACGAGGCCTGCACAACAGCTCGCACATGAAAGACTCTCGAATTATTAAGACCCTGCCAGGCTTTCTTCAATCCTGGCAGAGTCTCGGGGGCTACTATATATGAGGATTGCATGACCCTATAAAATAAATTTGCTTTGAAAAAAGGGGGGTATTGCATGGCTTACCTTGAAGCCCGTCAAGAGGCCTCTAAAGGCTTGCTTCAGCCAGCTGTCAATGGACTGAATACTTTGTAAAACCGCGCCCATAACGACGCGATTTTCCTCTGTGATGGATGAGCTGTTCAACGCCTCCTCCATCGTGGCTAGCCACCTAGTTTCGGCCCACTTTGCTACGGGTGATACGAGTGACGGCGCCCCTGCTCCCCCGTTGGTAGAGTCCAGAATAGATGGCTCCTAGGGTCTTGGGGACACCAAGGCCACCCTTGGAGAGACCTCGGATTGAACGAGCTCTCCCTCTTTGTTTGCCAGGAGGGGTTCCCTCTCGTGGTCTTTAGTGACCGAGGTATTAGCCTCGGCCACGACGACATTGCCCCCGCCCTCCGTGTTTTGTCCTGGAGGGGTCTTCTGGAACAGCGCCTCCTCGGGCTCCTCGGCAGCTGGAGGAGGTGTATTGCGTGAAGCGGCCCCGCTCTCCTCTAGCTCGGCCGGTGGAGAGTCCCTGTCCGAGATTCGATCAGCGGGGAGGTCACACGGTGGGCTACAGTACGAATGAAGTTCGCCAGGTTAATAACAAACCTTAATGTGAAAGTACTAAGAGGTTTTCGGATTCATACCTTTGGGCACAGGGATTAACCCTGGGGATCCTTAGAGGAACCCCTTCTGAGGCCCCAGACTCCCCGGCGTAGTCCGAGCTGTCATCGGCCAGGGTTACCTTGGCCCTGCACTGCTTTTTTGGGGCAGGAGTGAGCTGATCCCCCTCAGAGTCGCCAGACGCCGCCATCTTCCTTGTTCGGGAGGACTCACTCTCCTCCCCATCCTCTCCTTGCTCCTCCTCATGAGTGGAGGAGGCGTGGGTTTCTCCGGAATTAGTGTCCGGGGGTCCTCTTGAACGGAGACCTCCTCGGGTCTCCCATTCTTTCTTCTTCTTTTCCTTCTTCTCCGGCGTCTGGTATGGCTCCTCGATGAGCATCACCTCCAATAAGGGCGTCCTAGGACCCTCGGGCAGCGGGGCTGGTCCATTGATCCGTACGGGCTTGTTCAACCAGTTCTATAAAAGTGTGGAAGAAAGGTTTTAAGTTCCTGGTAAAAAGGACTACATCCTAACACAAGATTAAAATTTATCTTACCTCCAGGGAAGGCTTAGCGGCATCGAGGCCGGTATCTTCCCCCTCGTCCGGCCATTCCTTCTGGGCTTGAACATTGCCTTCCACAACTTCTCGTGAGTAGTGCGGAAGAAGTAGAGCATGGTGGCGGCGGCGTCAGGCATGTAGGACCACATTGGGGTGGTCCCATGATGACAGGGAAGGAGGCGGCTTTGGAGCATAATCTGGACCACGTTAGTCAGCTCGATCTTCTCCTTTATCATTCGAGAGATGCGCTTTTGTAGAGACTTCACCTTTGCCTCCGACCCCCAGTCGAGGCCCTTCTTGATCCATGATACCAATCTGGCGGGGGTGGGGGGATCTCAATTCGACAGGTGATGCCTAGTCCGCGCCACGTGGTTCGGTGATATAGAACCACTCCTTCTGCCAAATCTTGACGGTCTCGATGAAGGTACCGTCCGGCCATTCGACCCAGGGGAGCTTGCTAATCACCGTCCCCCCATAGTCCATGTGTTTGACCATCAACTATCTTCGGTTTGATATTGAGAACCTTCAACCACAAGCCGAAGTGCGGCTCGACTTGCAGGAAGGCCTCACAGATGATGATAAAGGCCAAAATATGCATAAAAGAATTCGGGGGGGGGGGGAGATCATGGAAGTCCAACCCATAAAAAAACATGAGCCCCCTCACGAAGGGGTGAAGAGGGAAACCCAGGCCCCAGATGAAATGGGGGATGAACAGTACCCTCTCGCTCGGCCTTGGCATGGGGATGACCCGCGCTTTTTCAGGGGCACGATGAACAATGTCGGTCGGAAGGTAATCGGCGTGCTTAAGCTCCACAATATCGTCATTGGTGATGCAGGAAGCCTCCCACTTTCCTCTGGAACCTCAGCTGACCATGGCTGCACTAAAGAAATAGCTTGGGAAGGGCAAGAGTGAAAATGGATCTGGGCGCTAGAGCTCAGAAGGTGGGGAAGGCTACATCAATGAAGGAGCGGGGAAGTGTGTGGATGCCCTGGTGGTGTTCCCCTTTTATGGGCAGCCGTAATACCAAGAGCCCCTTTGCTATGCCACAGACCTTGCCGCATCCCAATAAAATCATGCCATTATGTGCGCATGGTGTAACCCAGATCATTGATCATATCCCATATAAAACGGGACACGATCTCCGTATTGATGAGACGTGCCATTGAAAAAACTGCCTCGAACCGCGAATCGAGTTTTAATAACTAGTCAGTGGTCATGACCGGCCGTGACCCTTCGCTAAAAAGTTGTCAGGCAGGGACACTATTCACAACCGAGTCGCTGGCCTTCGAGGCCGGATGGCACATACGGTTCTAAAATTAAGGAGTCATCGGTGGTCAAACTATAATCAGAGAACTCGCCCTGCAAGTTGGATATTGAAGCCGTGTAAAGCTACTGGAGGTTATAAACCTGGGCATTGGAGGCCAGTTCGGGGGCTACTGAGGGAGACCGGGATTAAGGTGTCCTCGGGCCTCCGGCCTATCTCCTATAGGTCAGACAGGTGGACCGCTCCGTGGCTGCTGCAAAGGGGCTGAGCTATGTGCTAACCTCGTATTCAGGAAGGAGATCTTCAGTGCCTTGGTGTGTCCTCCAAATCCAGATGGCGAGATCGGTGTGTTTATCCTTGACGGAAACCAACTATGAGTAACCCTAGGTACCCCCTGGTGTCTATATAAACCAGAGGGTTTAACTCGTAGAAGGGGAGAACCATTATTCCAACCATCTACGGTTTAGTTCATCTGATCTCGCGGTAGATCAACTCTGTAATCTTCATACACTCATCAATATAACCAAGCAGGACGTAGGGTTTTACCTCTTCGAGAGGGCCCGAACCTGGGTAAACAGCGTCTACCTGTTTCCTGTTCCCCATTGATCCAAGATCCACAACTCGGGACCCCCTACCCGAGATCTGCCGGTTTTGACACCGACAGGGTGGCCGCGTCCTGATAGCTTGGGGCCACCTCCCCGACCCTCTGGCATTGTTTTCTGACCTATAAATTCTCTAATATCTGGAAAACCCTAGAGAGCCTCCCGAAACACTTTTCCTACGCCACAAGTCTCTGTTCCACCGTGTGCCCATCTGGAGCCCTGTTCCGGTGCCCTACCGGAGGGGGGATCGATCACGGAAGGCCTCTACATCAACCTTTCTGCTGCCATGGTGATGTGTGAGTAGTTCACCGCACACCTATGACTCCGTAGTTAGTACCTAGATGGCTATGTCTCTCTCTATGATCTTCATTGCCTAGATCACTAACGTGGCTTGAGACTGCGTTGGTATTTCCCCAAAGAGGAAGGGATGATGCAGCACAGCGACAGTATGTATTTCCCTCAGTTATGAAATGAAGGTTATGTTCGAAATATGCCCTAGAGGCAATAATAAATTAGTTATTATCATGTTTCCCCGTTCATGATAATAGTTTATTATTCATGCTAGAATTGTATTGACTGGAAACTAAATACATGTGTGGATAATAGTCAAATACTATGTCCCTAGTATGCCTCTACTAGACTAGCTCGGTGATCAAAAGATGGTCAAGGTTTCCTGACCATGGACATGAGTTGTCATTTGATAACGGGATCACATCATTAGGAGAATGATGTGATGGACATGACCCAACCGTTAGCATAGCAAATGATCGTTCAGTTTATTGCTATTGCTTTCACTATGTCAAATACACGTTCCTCTGACCATGAGATCATGCAACTTCCGGATACTGTAGGAATACTTTGGGTGTATCAAACGTCACAACGTAACTGGGTGATTATAAAGGTGCACTACAGGTATCTCCGAAAGTGTTTGTTGAGTTGGCATGGATCGAGATTGGGATTTGTCACTCCGACTATCGGAGAGGTATCTCTGGGCCCTCTCGGTAATACAGCATCACAGAAGCCTTGCAAGCACCGTGACTAAAGAGTTAGTTGCAAGATGATGTATTATGGAACGAGTAAAGAGACTTGCCGGTAACGAGATTGAAATAGGTATTGGATACCGACGATCGAATCTCGGGCAAGTAACATACCGCCAGACAAAGGGAACAACGTATGTTGACATATGAGGTTCACCGATAAAGATCTTCGTGGAATACGTAGGAACCAATATGAGCATCCAGGTTCCGCTGTTGGTTATTGACCGGAGAGTCGTCTCGATCATGTCTACATCATTCCCGAACCCGTCGGGTCCGCACACTTAAGGTTCGATGACGATTTAGTATTATATGAGTTATGTGATTGGTGGCCGAAGTTTGTTCGGAGTCCCGGATGAGATCACGGACATGACGAGGAGTCTCGAAATGGTCGAGAGGTAAAGATTCATATATTGGAAGGCTATATTCGGACGTCGGAAAGGTTCCGAGTGATTCGGGTATTTTTCGGAGTACCGGGGAGTTACGGGAATTCACCGGGAGAAGTAATGGGCCTTATTGGGCCATACGGGAAAAGGAGAGGCAGGCCACGTGAGGAGGCGCGCATCCCCCCTTGCCCAAACCGAATTGGACTAGGGGAGGGGGCGCAGCCCCCTCTTTCCTTTCCCTCTCCCTTCCCCCTTTCCTACTCCGTATGGGAGGTGGAATCCTACTAGGACTAAGGAGTCCTAGTAGGACTCCCCACACTTGGCGCACCCCTAGGGGGCCGGCCTCCTCCCTCTCATCCTTTATATACGGGGGCAAGGGGGCACCCCAAAGTACACAATTGTCCCATAGCCGTGTGCGGTGCCCCGATCTCCGTTTTCCACCTCGGTCATATTTTCGGAGAGCTTAGGCGAAGCCCTGCCGGAATCACTTCACCGTTACCGTCGCCACGCCGTCGTGCTGACGGAACTCATCTACTACCTCGACGTCTTGCTGGATCAAGAAGGCGAGGAACGTCACCGAGCTGCACGTGTGTAGAACTCGGAGGTGCCGTACGTTCCGTACTCGATCGGTGGAGCTCGAAGGATTGTTCGACTACATCAACCGCGTTGTGAGACGCTTCCGCTAACGGTCTACGAGGGTATGTAGACACACTCTCCCCTCTCGTAGCGATGCATCTCCATGGATAGATCTTGCGTGATTGTAGGAAATTTTTTGAAATTCATGCTCCGTTCCCCAACAGTGGCATCCGAGCCAGGTCTATGCGTAGATGTGATTTGCACGAGTAGAACACAAGTGAGTTGTGGGCGTGGGTGTATACATATTGCTTGCCGTTACTAGTTGATACTTGATTCGGCGGTATTGTGAGATGAAGCGGCCCGGACCGACATTACGCGTACGCTTACGCGAGACAGGTTTCACCGCTATGTGCACTCGTTGCATAAAGGTGACTGGCGGGTGTCTGTCTCTCTCACTTTAGTTGAATCGGTTTCAATGAAGAGGGTTCTTTTAGAAGATCAAAAAGCAATCACTACACCACGTTGTGGTTTTGCGTAAGTAAGAACGGTTCTTGCAAACCCGTAGCAGCCACGTAAAACTTGCAACAACAAACTAGAGGACGTCTAACTTGTTTTTGCAGGGTATGCTGGTGATGTGATATGGTCAAGACATGATGTGAGATAAGTTGTTGTATGAGATGATCATGTTTTGTAAAGTTATCAGGCAACCGGCAGGAGCCTTATGGTTGTCTCTTTATTGTATGCAATGCCAACGTTATGTAATTGCTTTACTTTACCGCTATGAGTTAGCAGTAGTAGTAGTAGCAATAGCCGGCGAGACGACCACGACGCTGCGATGGAGATCAAGGTGTCACGACGCTACGATGGAGATCAAGGTGTCAACCCGGTGACGATGGAGATCATGACGGTGCTTTGCTGATGGAGATCAAAGGCACAAGACGTTGATGGCCATATCATGTCACATATATTGAATTGCATGTGATGTTAATCCTTTTATGCATCTTATTTTGCTTAGGACGACGGTAGCATTATAAGATGATCCCTTCACTAAATTTCAAGATAAGTGTTCTCCCCTAGTATGCACCGTTGCGAAGGTTCGACGCTTCTAAGCACCACGTGATGATCGGGTGTGATGGATTCTTTCGTTCGCATACAACGGGTGTAAGCCAGTTTTACACACGCAAAATACTTGGGTTAAACTTGACGAGCCTAGCATATACAGATATGGCCTCGGAACACAAGAGACCGAAAGGTCGAACATGAGTCATATAGTAGATATGATCAACATGAAAGATGTTCACCATTGATAACTAATCCACCTCACGTGATGATCGGACGTGGTTTAGTTGATGTGGATCATGTTACACTTAGACAACTTGAGGGATGTTAATCTAAGTGGGAGTTCTTAAGTAATTTGATTAATTGAACTTCAATTGTCATGAACATAGTCTTACTTGTCTTAGCAAATTTATGTTGTAGATCAATAGACCGCGCTGTAGTTCCCCTGTTTTTATTATGTTCCTAGAGAAAACGAAGTTGAAAGTTGATGGAAGCAACTATGCGGACTAGGTCCGTGATCTGAGGATTGTCCTCACTGCTGCACAGAAGGCTTATGTCCTTAATGCACCGCTCAGTGAAATACCCCTACGGCTTCGTCTGAGGGCGTTATGAATGTCTGGCAGACAAGAAAAGATGACTACTCGATAGTTCAGTGCGCCATACTTTACGGCTTAGAACCGGAGCTCCAAATATGTTTTGAGCAATTCGGAGCATATGAGATGTTCCAAGAGCTGAAAATTTGTTTTTCAAGCTCACACCCGGGTCGAGAGGTATGACACCTTCGACAAGTTCTATAGCTACAAGATGGAGGAGAACAGCTCCGTTAGTGAGCATGTACTCAGAATGTCTGAGTACTTCAAACACTTGAATCAAGTGGGAGTTAGACTTCCGAATAAAGTGGTGATTGATAGAGTTCTCCAGTCACTATCACTAAGCTACTGGATCTTCGTGTTGAACTATAAACATGCAAGGGATAGAAGATCCTTAAGCTATTCGCGATGCTACAATCTGCGGATGTAGAAATCAAAAAAGGGAGCATCAAGTGTTGATGGTTAATAAGACCACTAGTTTCAAGAAGGGCAAGGGAAAGAAAAGGGAACTTCAAGAAGAACGGTAAAACAGTTGCCGCTCACGCGAAGAAACCCAAGGCTGAACCAAACCCGAGACTTAGTGCTCCCATTACAAAGGGAAATGTCACAAGGAGCGGAACTTCCCCAAAGTAACTGGCAGATAATAAGACTGGCAATGTCAACAAGGATATTTGATATACATGTTATTGATGTGTACCTTACTAGTACTCGTAGGAGCACCTGGGTATTTGATACTTGTTCAGTTGCTTGCAACTTGAAACATGGAGCTTCGGAATAAACGAGGGCTAGCTAAAGAACAAGGTGACGATGTGCATTGGAAGTGTCTCCAAGGTTGATGTGATCACCATCGCCACGCTCTCTCTACCTTCAGGATTAGTGATGAACCTAAATAATTGTTATTTGGTGCTTGCGTTAAGCATGAACATTATATCTAATAGTGTTTATTGCAAGACGGTTATTCAATTTCAGAGAATAATTGTTATTCTATTTGGATAATATCATTGATGATCATGCACTTAAAATGAAAGGTTTATTGAGTCTTGATCATAGTAATACATATGTTCATAACACGAATGCCAAAAGATAATGATAGTACCACATATTTGTGGCACTATCGCTTAGGTCATATCAGTGTTAAACACATGAAGAAACTCCATGCAGATGGGTTTTTGGAATCTCTTGATTATGAATCATTTGAGACATGTGAACCGTGCCTTATTGGCAAGATGACTAAAACTCCGTTCTTCGGAACAATGGAGCAAGCAACCAACTTATTGGAAATAATACATACCGATGTATGCGGTCCGATGAGTGTTGAGGCGCACGGTGGATATCGTTATGTTCTCACGTTCACTGATGATTTGAGTAGATATGGTTATGTCTACTTGATGAAGCATAAATCTGAAACATTTGAAAAGTTCAAAGAATTTCAGAGTGAAGTAGAGAACCATCGTAACAAGAAAATAAAGTTCTTATGATCTGATCGTGGAGGAGAATATTTGAGTTACGAGTTTGGCAATCACTTAAGACAACGTGGAATTGTTTCACAGCTCACGCCACATGGAACACCACAGCGTAATGGTGTGTCCGAACGTCGTAATCGTACTCTATTGGATATGGTGCGTTCTATGATGTCTCTTACCGATTTGCCACTATCATTTTGGGGTTATGCATTAGAGACAGCTGCATTCACTTTAAACAAGGGTACCGTCTAAATCCGTTTAGATGACACCGTATGAACTGTGGTTTGCAAGAAACCTAAGATGTCGTTTCTGAAAGTTTGGGGATGCGATGCTTATGTCAAAAGGCTTCAGCCAGATAAGCTCGAACCTAAAGCGGATAAGTGCGTCTTCATAGGATACCCAAAAGAGACCGTTGGGTACACCTTCTACCACAGATCCGAAGGCAAAGTTTTCGTTGCTAAAGAATGGATCATTTCTAGAGAAGGAGTTTCTCTCGAAAGAAGTGATTGGGAGGAAAGTAGAACTTGATGAGGTAATTGTACCTCCTCTGGATAGTAGTATGCCACAGAAAGAAATTTCTGTGACATCGACACAGACCAGAGAAGAAGTTAATGATGATGATCATGAAACTTCGGATCAAGTTGTTACTGAACTTCGAAGGTCAACCAGGACACGTTCCGCACCAGAGTGGTACGGAAATCCAGTCTTGGAGGACATGTTGCTAGACAACGATGAACCTTTGAACTATGAAGAAGCGATGGCAAGCCCGGATTCCGACAAATGGCTTGAGGCCATGAAATCCGAGATTGGATCCATGTATGAGAACAAAGTGTGGACTTTGGTAGACTTGCCCGATGAACGGCGAGCTATTGAAAATAAATGGATCTTTAAGAAGAAGACGGATGCTGATGGTAATATCACCGTCTATAAATCTTGAATTGTTGCTAAAGGTTATCACCAAGTTCAAGGAGTTGACTACGATGAGACTTTCTCACCCGTAGCGATGCTAAAGTCTGTCAGAATTATGTTAGCAATTGCCACGTTTTATGATTATGAAATCTGGCAAATGGACGTCAAAACGGCATTCCTTTACGGATTCCTTATGGAAGAATTGTATATGATACAGCCGGAAGGTTTTGTCGATCCTAAAGGCGCTAACAAAATATGCAAGCTCCAGCGATCCATCTATGGACTGGTGCAAGCATCCCGGAGCTGGAATACTCGCTTTGATGAAGTGATCAAAGCGTTTGGGTTTATGCAAGTTTATGGAGAAACTTGTATTTACAACAAAGTGAGTGGGAGCTCTATTACATTTCTAATAAGTATATGTGATTGGAAATGATGCAGAATTTCTGGAAAGCATAAAGAATTAATTGAAAGGAGTTTTTCAATAAAAACCTGTTTTTGAGTTATCCACGGTTTGGGCATCGAGATCTATAGAGATAGATAAAGACACCTGATAAAAGATTTTCTCACACCTTGATGAGATTTTGAAGAAGTTCAAAATGGATCAAGTCAAAAGAAATAAGTTCTTGGCTGGTGTGAAGTGGAGTAAGACTTGAAGATCTAGGTAAAGGTTGTTTACATGTTAGCCATCAAAATCTATAGAGATAGATTGAGACGCCTCATATGACTTTCACAAAACATATACCTTAACTATGGTGAAAGGTGTGAAGTTGAGTAAGACTTAAATCTTGACCACGGCAAAATAAATAGAATGGATGAAGGTTATCCCCTATGCCTCGGCCGTAGGTTCTATAAAGTTTGCCAAGCTGTGTGCCTTGCCATGTGTCTGGCAAAAGAGGTACCAAAGTGATCCAGGAGTAGATCACTGGACAGCGGTCAAATTATCCTTAAGATGACTAAGGAAGAATTTCTCAGGAATAGAGATGATAAAGTGTTCGTCGTAAGGGGTTACGTCGATGCAAGCTTTAAACAATGATCCGAAAGACTATGAGTCTCAGACCGGATAAGTATAGCGGGGAAATCTTTTGGAGTAGCTCCAAACAGAGTGTGGTAGCAGCATCTACATATAACATAGAGATTTGCCAAGAACACACGGATCTGATTATTGCAGACCTGTTGACTAAAACCTCTCTCACAAGCAAAACATGATCAGCTTTAGAACTGATTAAGTGTTAATTACATGGAGATGTAATCTAGATTATTGACTCTAGTGCAAGTGGGAGACTGTTGGAAATATGCCCTAGAGGCAATAATAAATTAGTTATTATCATATTTCCCCATTCATGATAATAGTTTATTATTCATGCTAGAATTGTATTGACCGGAAACTAAATACATGTGTGAATAGATAGACAAATACTGAGTCCCTAGTAAGCCTCTACTAGACTAGCTCGTTGATCAAAAGATGGTCAAGATTTCCAGACCATGGACATGAGTTGTCATTTGATAACGGGATCACATCATTAGGAGAATGATGTGATGGACATGACCCAACCGTTAGCATAGCAAATGATCATTCAGTTTATTGCTATTGCTTTCACTATGTCAAATACACGTTTCTCTGACCATGAGATCATGCAACTCCCGGATACCGTAGGAATACTTTGGGTGTATCAAACGTCACAACGTAACTGGGTGATTATAAAGGTGCACTACAGGTATCTCCGAAAGTGTTTGTTGAGTTGGCATGGATCGAGATTGGGATTTGTCACTCCGACTATCGGAGAGTTATCTCTGGGCCCTCTCGGTAATACAGCATCACAGAAGCGTTGCAAGCACCGTGACTAAAGAGTTAGTTGCAAGATGATGTATTACGGAACGAGTAAAGAGACTTGCCGGTAACGAGATTGATCTAGGTATTGGATACCGACGATCGAATCTGGGGCAAGTAACATACCGCCAGACAAAGGGAACAACGTATGTTGACATATGAGGTTCACCGATAAAGATCTTCGTGGAATATGTAGGAACCAATATGAGCATCCAGGTTCCGCTGTTGGTTATTGACCGGAGAGTCATCTCGATCATGTCTACATCATTCCCGAACCCGTAGGGTCCGCACACTTAAGGTTCGATGACGATTTAGTATTATATGAGTTATGTGATTGGTGGCCGAAGTTTGTTCGGAGTCCCGGATGAGATCACGGACATGACGAGGAGTCTCGAAATGGTCGAGAGGTAAAGATTCATATATTGGAAGGCTATATTCGGACGTCGGAAAGGTTCCGAGTGATTCGGGTATTTTTCGGAGTACCGGGGAGTTACGGGAATTCACCGGGAGAAGTAATGGGCCTTATTGGGCCATACGGGAAAAGGAGAGGCAGGCCACGTGAGGAGGCGCGCGCCCCCCCTTGCCCAAACCGAATTGGACTAGGGGAGGGGGCGCAGCCCCCTCTTTCCTTTCCCTCTCCCTTCCCCCTTTCCTACTCCGTATGGGAGGTGGAATCCTACTAGGACTAAGGAGTCCTAGTAGGACTCCCCACACTTGGCGCACCCCTAGGGGGCCGGCCTCCTCCCTCTCATCCTTTATATACGGGGGCAAGGGGGCACCCCAAAGTACACAATTGTCCCATAGCCGTGTGTGGTGCCCCGATCTCCGTTTTCCACCTCGGTCATATTTTCGGAGAGCTTAGGCGAAGCCCTGCCGGAATCACTTCACCGTTACCGTCGCCACGCCGTCGTGCTGACGTAACTCATCTACTACCTCGACGTCTTGCTGGATCAAGAAGGCGAGGAACGTCACCGAGCTGCACGTGTGTAGAACTCGGAGGTGCCGTACGTTCGGTACTCGATCGGTGGAGCTCGAAGGATTGTTCGACTACATCAACCGCGTTGTGAGACGCTTCCGCTAACGGTCTACGAGGGTACGTAGACACACTCTCCCCTCTCGTAGCGATGCATCTCCATGGATAGATCTTGGGTGAGCGTAGGAAATTTTTTGAAATTCATGCTCCGTTCCCCAACAGTGGCATCCGAGCCAGGTCTATGCGTAGATGTGATTTGCACGAGTAGAACACAAGTGAGTTGTGGGAAATTCATGCTCCGTTCCCCAACAGGTTATCGAACCAGTAGGAGGATCACTACCACCCAATAAGCAGCACCTTCACACAAATAACAAATACTTGCAACCCGACGCGAAAGAGAGGTTGTCAATCTCTCTACGGTAAAAAGATAGATTAGGATATGATAGATAGGAGAGATAGATCTCTCAAGAACACAAAATAAAAAGTGCAACACTATATTTTTGGGTTTTTGGAATAATAGATCTGAAAATAAAAGATGCAAAAAGATAGATCGGAAAGCAATATGTTGGAAAAGTAGACCCGGGGGCCGTAGGTTTCACTAGCGGCTTCTCTCATGTGTATAGCACACGGTGGGTGAACAAATTACTGTTGGGCAATTGATAGAAGATCAAATAATCATGACGATATCCAAGGCGATGATCATTATATAGGCATCACGTCCAAGATAAGTAGACCGACTCCTGCCTGCATCTACCACAATTACTCCACACATCGACCGCTATCCAGCATGGATCTAGTGTATTAAGTTCATGGAAAAACGGAGTAATGCAATAAGAACGATGACATGATGTAGACAAGATCTATTCATGTAGGAATAGACCCCATCTTGTTATCCTTAATGGCAACGATACATGCATGCCTTGCTGCCCCTTCTGTCACTGGGAAAAGACACCGCAAGATCGAACCCATCACAAAGCACCTCTTCCCATGGCAAGAAAAATCGATCTAGTCGGCCTAACTAAACCAAAGATTCGAAGAAGAAATACGAGGCTATAAGTAATCATGCACATAAAAGATCAAAGAAGACTCAAATAATATTCATGGATAGAAACTGATTATGAACTCAAAATTCATCGGATCCCAACAAACACACCGCAAAAGTTTACATCAAATAGATCTCCAAGAGACCATTGTATTGAGAATCAAAAGAGAGAGAGGAAGCCATCTAGCTACTGTCTACGGACCCGTAGGTCTATGGTGGACTACTCACGCATCATCGGAGATGCACCTATGAAGAAGATGAACCCCTCCGTGATGGTGTTTGATTGGATCTCGAGGTTCTGGAACTTGCGGCGGCTGGATATGTTTCTCGTCGACTCCCTTAGGGTTTTCTAAATATTTGGGTATTTATAGGCGTCAGAGGCGGTGGAGAGTGGCCCCGTGGAGGGCACTACCCATCAGGGCGCGCCGGGGGCCCCCTGGCGTGCCCTGGTGGGTTGTGGCCTCCACAGCCCACCTCTCTGGCACTTCTTTGGCCCACTGGGTGTCTTCTGGTCCTACAAAAATCTCCAAAAAGTTTCGTCGCGATTGGACTCCGTTTGGTACTGATATTCTGCGAAGTAAAGAACAAGCAAAAAGAGCAACTAGCACTTTGGCACTAT